>OY776678.1:72540935-73950935 GCA_963675555.1 Leptura quadrifasciata
GAAGTTACAGCTAAAAGATAGCAAAACACCAGTAGATTTCAAACCCCCTCATCGAAGTACTGAAATTGCTGGCAGTCCTAACAGTCAATCAGACCCATTTGCACGTCCCCCAGGCTTGGTAGATCACCAGTGCGACGTATACAGCGAGCTAACAGCGAAAGCGACAGTCAAACTAAATTAATAAAATCAGGCCAAGAGCTAGATAGAGCTACAGAGGCAACAAGTTCTGAAAAGACAGAAAACGTCAATATATATATATATATATATATATATACAGGGTTACTGGTAATTCGATACATTCCTTTGGAGATGTGATGGGGCATGAGCTAAGGAGTAAATCTAGCCCTAACATACATTATGCAAAACTCAATAATTTTTGAGATATTTCAATTTTTTTGTTTTTCTCAAAAAAGTAGATCTTATTGTCTTAAAAGTTAATTTCCGAAAAATCTACTTGAGATATTTTTAAATTTTTTTACTGGATTACTTGTGTAATAAAAACGTTGTTGGCTTTTTAATGATTCTATATTCAATCAAAATTATATTAATTCATTACATTATAATTATTGCTAGGAAGTATCAAATTAGTCTACATCAACATTTTAATGACTGCGCAGTATGTTGACCTGTACTGTTAAAGTCCACAATTCGATTACCTATACATTTATTTATAATTACGAAATATCTAATGCTTGACTATGTATAATTATTAAGAAATATTCTAATATCTAAATTAACTAAGTATAAACCCTTACACTTGTCCAATATTATAGATATCCGTTTGGAATGAAAAATATCCGGAAACATTTCGATCATGTGAACATTTAAAATAAAAACTTGTAAATTTTTTTTTTAAATCAGTTATGAAATTTACCTATTAGGTTTTTTCAAAAAAATATTAATGTAGCACGCGTACAAATTATTATAAAAACTTCCTTATTTCAATAGCTATCTAACTAGGTAGAAATGTTTAATGTACCCTTGATAGTTCTAATAAAAAAATAGTAAAGATAATGCTGGTGGCGGAATTTATTAAACGACTAATCGTTCATTTTCATTTAAGTCAGTCAGTCCTTGACTTTGACGTTTGTGCATATATGTCATTAACTGACATTCTTATCTCCGTGTCCCTTAAGTTTGTTGGTCTTGTTAAATTAGTTATCGAAGATTTTGATTTTGCTCGTAGTTGTTGTTATTAGTTGTTGTTATTGTATTTTCTGTGCCATGGCCGCGTATGCGGCCATGTATAAAGCCGTGTTGAATATGAAGACAACATCCTTTTCCCGCCATATTCAGTAAGTACGTTATAATTCACAAGCTGGACGAGAAACTAAATGTATATCATATTTTTTGTATACCAGTATATAATATGGATATTGCGTGCAGGGGCACATTTTCAAATTTATCTATAGGGAAAATCACGGTAGCACGCCACTGTGCCATTAATAAGATTAAGACCATAGTTAAGGATAATAAACCGCTAACTAGTGGTCGAAATACGCAATTGCAATAACCACAGAAATGCCGAGTTTCCTCTTATTTCTGATATCTTGTTTGTCTATGGATACTGTGGCGGCAACGCTGCTGAAGCTCACCGAGAATATGGTCTTTGGTACCCTAACCGCCGCTTACCAAATGCACGTGTATTCAGTACGGCATATCGAAATATCGCTGAAACTGGCTCCGTGAAATGTAGAAGAAGTGACGCTGGTGCTCCTCCCGTTTATGAACCAGATGATGAGGAAGAAATATTGAGGTGTTTTGAGGAAGACCCAACTATTTCAACTAATAAAGTCGCAAGACTAACCGAAGCGTCACAATGGAAAGTTTGGTGTACGATACGTAGAGTTGGATGTCATCCTTACCACTATACCCCTGTTCAAGGCTTGGAGGAAGGTGATCCTGGAAGGAGAGTGGAATTCTGCCGCTTTATGTTAAATTCAGATGCAGAAAGTGCAAATTTTTTAACAAATATTTTATGGACGGACGAGTCGAAATTTAATCGCGAGGGTATAACAAATTTCCACAAACTACATTATTGGGCAGAGGAAAATCCCAAGTTAACATGTGAAACTAGTTTCCAAATGAAGTTTTCTATTAATGTGTGGATGGGAGTCATTGGCCACTATTTAATAGGGCCACACTTTCTTCCTCAAAATTTAAACGGGGAAATCTATGAAATTTTTTTAAGAAATGATCTGGCGGTGATTTTAGAAGATGTTCCTCTCGCCGTCAGACAGCGAATGATGTTTCAGAACGACGGTTGTCCAGCACATTATCGGCTGACAGTACGACAGTTACTTGATCAACGTTTCCCTAACCGTTGGATTGGAAGAGCGGGCCCAATACCTTGGCCAGCGCGAAGCCCTGACTTAACACCCCTTGATTATTACGTATGGGGGTCATATGAAGGAGATGGTCTATGCCACAGCAGTCAATACTATAGAAAACCTTAGACAAAGGATAGTCGATGCTGCCCAACACATAAGGCATAATCTGACAACCAGAGTAACAAGGACGGAAATAAGAAGACGCTGCCGTGTCTGTATACGGAATAGGGGCTCCCATTTTGAGCAAGACATATAAAAAATAAAGTACAACTTTGAAATTAATGAAAAATTAAACTCTACTTTTAAAATGTTTTTTACTGTTTATCTAAAAATAAAATTCGTACTACTTGTGTTATTTTTACTAGTATTTTCTTAGAACTATTAAGGGTACATTGAACATTTGTACCTTGTTAGATAGCTATTGAAATAAGGCAGTTTTTATAATAATTTATACGCGTGTTACGTTAATATTTTTTTGGAAAAACCTAATAAGTAAATTTCATAGCTGATTTAAAAAAAAAAAATTTTTTAAAGTTTTTATTTCAGATGTTCACATGATCGAAATGTTTCCAGATATTTTTCATTTCAAACGGATATCTATAATATTGGACAAGTAATCCAGTAAAAAAAAAATTAAAAATGTCAAATAGATTTTTCGAAAATTAACTTTTAGGACATTAAGATCTACTTTTAGAGAAAAACAAAAAAAATTAAATATCTCAAAAACTATAGAGTTTTGCATAATATATGTTAGGGCTAAATTTACTTCTTAGATCATGCCCCATCACATCTCCAAAGGAATGTATCGAATTACCAGTAACCCTGTATATATATGTATATATATTTCTTTTGCCTTATTTCTGCTCCTTTAACTTCTGCTATTAATAAATAATCTCCGTCTACTCAAAAATCTTCCGTATTTATTTTTTCTATATTTATTCTCCGTCAAATTTCATCATAATCTATCTCCCGTCAAAAATTCTCACTTGCTTGATCTTCCCTCACTTTTTTTGTACTTTTTAAATAATCTCTGTGATTATTGGAAATTCTTGTTTATAACTACAATACAATTACTAAACCTTTTCTACTGAGTTTTTATAATTATTCTCAACAGTAGTTTATATTTTAAAAATATCATACCTCACAAAAAAAACTCTAATTACAAATTAACAAATTATACAAATATTACAAATATTAACAAATATTTCTTAAACTAATGTTATCAATAAATTATCGTTATTTTTCCAATTTTTGTTGACTATTTAACTATCTGCAGTATACACACAGCCATACTCCATTCAATCTAAAGTTGAAGGTAGTAGTTATTTCGGTAACGAATGTTATATTGCCATATATCCCCCCCCCCAAGATAAATAAATTCTTTGTCCTAAAGAATTTCTTTATTATTGCAAGGATATAACATTCGTACTATTATTCATTATCTGGTGTGTAAGGATAAAGTAACCCAATATGAAACTTCCCCCTTGTTGCATTCTCTGTAATGTGATTAAGTTCATAATTGTTATCATTATTTACTTTACTTTTAATTATACAATTGTTGAATTTCATATTTTACAAACTTTAGAAACTAGTCCAAACATGAACCTATGGCAACTTCCCGCACCCGAAAACCATACTGAAAATGAATATTCTGTTTGAACCTTGGACCCCCATTACGACTACTTTATTTTTAATTGTTTATTAATCATATGTGGTATCTTTACCATTCATATGCATTGACTCGATTCGTCATTAATAGCATTTCATATTTATTTATTTTAATCATTTATTTTATTTTCGGTAACTCCTGACCGCTTTCATAAACTTCATTATTTAATCATTATTTATTTATTATTTAAATTACAACTACCTCGGTCCAAACAAAACATCCCAAAACAATATACCATCAAATGTCGAAAGTTGACGCAGGAACCAGTCCTTTCCCATCGCTATTGTTCTCAAACATGAAATTACAACTTATTTTATTTACTTTACTTCTAACTAATTTATTACAAATTCCTTCAAAATTTTTTCTATGTTCATTTACCCTTTGTATATTTTCCATTATATCTCCCAATTCCAGATTACCTTTGTTTTTATTCAATATCCTATATTTCCTGTATAATATCGTATAATATATCCTATTCGTAGTCCTATTCGTATTTTCCTTTTTCATTCTGCGCAAATTGTTTCCAGTGACCCTCTTATTCGAATTGTAAAATTTCTTCCTCGTCCGAAAGTTTTTATTCTTCTTTTTTCCCTTCATTTTAACTTTTAAGTAAACTACTCCTTTTCTAAGCACCTTTTTATGTCTTTGTTTATATCTGTAAAATTGTTTTCTTCTTTTATGTTTCTTAACCTTCTTTTTCCTTTCCCTATTTTCTTTCCGAGTTATTTGGCTTTGTTTGCTTACTCTTATACTCCTGTACTTTTTAAATATTCTGTTTGATTTATATTTCTTTTCTTTAATTGTTTTATTAGTCGACCATTTTTGTGTCTGTCGAATTCGCTTCTTATTATTTATCCCATGTTTTTCATATATTTGCATTTTCTTCTTTTCATTCTTGTTGCTTTGAATATCTTTTAAAATCATCGTGTTCTGTTCAATTCTCTCCCCGTGTTTGCTCACCTCTTGCGTAACCTCCTGTAACATCTCCCTGTTCTGTTTTATCTTTCCTTCCTGTTCTTTTAAGCATTCTTCAGTTCGTTTGTTCTGTTGTTCTACTTGTTGATTAAGTTCTAAAAATCCGCGATTAACCAGTGTGTTTACTTCTTCTCTCAATTCTGTTCTTATCTCTTCTTCTATTTGTACCAATTTTGTTTGTATGTCATCTCTTATTTCTTGTCTAAATCCGTCTAGTTTCGTTTCCAATTTTGCATTGTTTTCGTCCAATTTTTGTCCTAATTTTGTGTTGTTTTCATCAAATTTTCTTGTTATCATTTCCATAATTTGGTTTATCATATTCAAATCTGGTGATATTTGTGTAGTGTCCCCAGATTGCTGAGAAATGCTAGGTGTTGTGTTTTGTTCAGTGTTTTCAGCCATTGTAGTTACTTTACCTGACCTTAAATCCATAAATTATTGAATAATAGTTTAGTAACCTTTTCTTTTTAAAATTTCTTAGTTGACATTTAATGTCACAATTTTTAAACTAGCACCGCGTTGGGCGCCAATTTGTAATGATATTCCGAATGGTGTGAAATGAAAAAAATATATGAAATAGATTGGTATTCACTAAAATTTGAATTTTGAAAAGTTAAATTTTGTAAATTGTGAAAAATTTAATTTCTTGCCAGGGCGCCAAATCTAAAATTGAATTACCAACTTCAGATTGAATAGAGCACGAGAACAACTGTGCCTAAACTGCAAACAGTTTCTCTTAATCCCAAGAGCAGTTTCTATATATTTAAGGTTGTTACTCAATTTAAAATAACGAAAAGATATCAAGAAAATACTTATATTACTAAATGACAAATGGAACTGTCACCAGTTAAATGACATACAGAATTTCTTAAAACTAACTAAAATAGAAATTTGTCTTTATTATTTTTGCTCGAGACTTTTGTATATTAAAGCTTTATTTATTTAAAAATGTACCTTTTTCGCACGCAAATCACTCGTTGATATCGTTCTTTGGTTCAAACTTTAGTTTCACATTAATACTTCAAATTTGAATTTCCAAATTAGTTTTCCACTACTCGAACACCTTAACCAATTTATTTATTTTCCTCCTTTTTTTTTCTCTTCCAAAATAATCCAATCTCAAAATGTTTTCTTTTGCCTTATTTCTGCTCCTTTAACTTCTGCTATTAATAAATAATCTCCGTCTACTCAAAAATCTTCCGTATTTATTTTTTCTATATTTATTCTCCGTCAAATTTCATCATAATCTATCTCCCGTCAAAAATTCTCACTTGCTTGATCTTCCCTCACTTTTTTTGTACTTTTTAAATAATCTCTGTGATTATTGGAAATTATTGTTTATAACTACAATACAATTACTAAACCTTTTCTACTGAGTTTTTATAATTATTCTCAACAGTAGTTTATATTTTAAAAATATCATACCTCACAAAAAAAAACTCTAATTACAAATTAACAAATTATACAAATATTAACAAATATTTCTTAAACTAATGTTATCAATAAATTATCGTTATTTTTCCAATTTTTGTTGACTATTTAACTATCTGCAGTATACACACAGCCATACTCCATTCAATCTAAAGTTGAAGGTAGTAGTTATTTCGGCCTCCACCATATGTTACGTACCGGCCTCCTCTAGGCCCTATACGCACTAGGGGGTAACTCGGATGGCAGAAAGTAAAAGACAACTTTAAAAAAATATATAAATGACATTTATTTAATTTAAGACAATATGAAAGATGGGTGAACTTAAAACTAATGAAAAGTAGCACCCAGCACTCCATCAGGCCAAGGAGATATTTTTCTTTACCTTTAACTGCAGTGTCTCAAACCCCAAACGTCAATGATATTAAAATTTAGCTATGACCTGTTCCTCAAAATTATTGCAGTCTATGCAATTGCTTAATTAAACTGACACACATGTTTTGCAATACTTTGTTTAAATTTAATGTTTGTTAGTTTTACAATGTATAAGAAATAATGTAAACAAATTATAGAATTAGTTGATGAGTTTGTACTTTAAATTTATCGAATATAATTTATCTTTTAAAAATATATAAAATCTTTTCCCTTCCTTTTGACAATATAGCTGTATGCTGCGAGCCATTTCTTGATGCTGGCAGGGGTCTGGACTGTTCGAATGTGTATTGTTGAGCGTTTGGTTCCATATTTCGTGAATTTGCAGTTACTGTGGATTTGTTCGTCCTTACGGGGTCCGCGTCACCTTCCGGTTGACTATATATGGTGCTTAATCGTGTGCGTGCCGTGTTAATAATAGGAGTATTATCATTCATTTTGTAAATGTTTATAATAATAAGAGTTTTTAATAAGAGTCAATAAGAGTTTGTAAAAGTTTGTAAAGTTTTTGCACTAAAAAGTTCACTTTTAAAAAATGTTTTTTATGGCAGCTTAAAATGATAGTTTATAAAATGTTTGTAGCAGTTTACGAATGTTCAATGTTTATATCAGTTTATAAAAGGCAGTTATAGGAGAGCATTACAAGTATCGCAGTTGCTTACCTGTCCTGGCGTTGCAGTCACTACACTTTGTTTTACGCGTGTTTTTAAGTTTTAAAGCAGCACTGGGCACTATATTTTTAAACTTCTCTCTTGATTGATGAATGCTTGAAGGTCTAAATGCTTGAAAGCCCCACTAGTTGGGCGACATGTCTACGAATACGATGGCGATATGTCTACGAAATTAAGGGTGGTTTGATTATCGGAGGCTACAAATTTATAAAAGTTGAATGGGCGCCAGCAGCCTCGATAGTGGTGTTCGTAGTTCTTATTTTAGGACGAACTTCTCAGGGTCGATTTTGAAAATAGGTGGTATTAACGATCTTCGATGGTATGTGAGGGTACTGCTACTACTCCCTGTGGCTTCTACGTTGGGTGGCATACACGTATACCTCTTTCGGTATAAGGTACCCAACTTTAGTGCTTTGTTGTAGGCGCTTTTGCCTGATCGATGCGAAGAAATAAAACAACAAGTTCAAAACAAAAGTTACTAAGCTGAACTCTGACGGTGTCCGTTATGCACAATGTTTTAAATAAAAAGTTTATCCTCTAACACACTAGCTAATAAAGTAACGTGTCGTACCTTTCTCCTAACGCAAGTAGGGTTCAGCAGCAGTGCAGGGACTGGCAACTGAGACGCTGTACTAAGTGTCGGTTCGTCAGGTAGAGTAGTTTCGGAACGTTGCTTGAAGTTCTTGAAGCGTTGATGGCTGAAGTTCTCGTAGTAGGTGATGTTAACCGTTGACTGGATTCGCACTGAATGCTGCTGTGGAGACCTTGCCGCTATCCTATGCATATCGGGATGGTTGGGGTTCTGAACGCTGGGTCGGCTGGCGTTCTAAACGTTAGCTCGCCGAATGAGCGGCTGGGACCGCTGGCTGCGTCATCTTGGAACCGCCCAGTCATGCCGAGGCGGCCGGGATCCTGAACGTCGATATACTCTCTCTAGTGCTTTGCTGCGTAGTATTTAGTTGATGCGTAGATTTTATTAGCTAGACATTTACATGTACAAATATGACTTTATATGTGAATTTATATTAATTATTTAAGCCTTTTTGGCACTCGACAACACGATCCAGGAGCCAGGAATCAAGAGAAAGTACGTCCTCCTGGTCGGTGCCCGTGAGGGCAGTAGTAATCAGGCGTCTCAAGTCCATTCTGTCAGGTGGTATCGAGGCCCGCTGTTCATAAAGAGATTGTTGGAACTGATGGTCCAGATTATCAATAGGGGCGGCTTTTCGGCGACTGAAGATAGGTCCAGGACCGAGTGGAAACTTTCTGGCCGGGGTCCGGCCAAGGGCTCAGGAGGGCTGCGCATTGGAGTGGATCGAATGGAGTGGATGTAGCGCGGTTGATTCAGAGGAGAGAATAACAACAGGGGCATTAATAACTTGGGAATTAGTTCGACGCCGTTGCGGCGTATTGGAGTCATCAGGGTCGGATGCGACAGAAGGTGGGGTTTGAAGATGGCGTTTCTTCTTAGGGGTCTGGGAAAGCATCCAGGAGGGGCCAGCAACTTATGAAAAGTGTTGGCCAGGGCTAGAAGAAATGTTGTTGGGCGGCTTAATGAAGTAGATCTCATCTCGATCAGCAGAGGGATGAAGAGGGGGGTATCTTCTCGCGGCTAAGGGGTCTGGACTGCAAGAAGGGCGAGGCGGAGGCGGCGAGTTGGTAATGGCCTCAGGCGGCGATGTTATAGATGGGGAGCTAGTTGCAGAGGCGAAAGAAAGCGCTGAGTCAGGAAGAACGGACTCGCCGTCACCCCAGTTGGAGGGGGGTTCCTGGCCTGAAGGAGGACAAGCTGAAGTAGAGAGCTTCCCCTTTGAAGGGGCAATAGTCTTGAGAGGCAATGCAGAGAGTTGGTGCAGCCTATTATATTAGCCTTCTTGTGTTCTACTGCTCGCGCCAGATATTCTTGATATAAGGACTTATTACGCCTACGCCGGACTTGATCCTTTGGGCACGCCTTTCTTGATCCTAGCCTCTAGAGTCAAGCAGTGGCGGCCCGTCAGGGATGGCAGGGTAGGCAGTGCCCACCCAATTACATACGCGTTAGTTATAAAGGTATATTTATATTTTTATATATTTTTGTTGTTAAATTATCAAGTAAAATTTTGCGGTTAATTAATTGTAGTGTTAAAATTTAAAAAATAGTTTTATTTATAATATTATTTTTATTACATATTATTCTGCCTCATATAGGTATAGATACGCTTATAAATCCATTTAGAAACCGGGCGTAATGTTCTCTGCAGTAATACTATCTAAAGTGTCATGCGCCAAGCCAGGGTGGGCAGCATCGCCCAGAAATCGTGAATTCAATCATAATACGTCTACGTGCATGTTGGTTATTCACTTCGATCTTACGCCTGTAATGTATATCAAAACGAGACGTATGTCGTGCATGCTTAGGCTATTTACAACCTAGAGTGGGCATGCCACCCTTGAACAAAACTTGTAATAAACAATATGAATATTGAATAGAATATGTTCACAATTGAAAAGATATCAAACAGGAAAAATAACTAATGTGTTAAAATTGATTAATCAATCCTTTATGAATATCAAATATGATAGCAATTTCTAATTTGATAAATAGGGACAAAAAGAAGTTAAATACATATCAGCGGTGAGCGGTGCCATATAGTAAGTTACCTATATAACTATAATTTTATGTTTCTTTGCGTTTTTAAGGTATAATGTATTAGAACACATATGGCTCTATATTATCCAAAAAGTTCTAAAATAATGTTTAATTTTATTTTAGCAGTTTTAGATGTGAAATTAATATAATATGTAAATGAATAAATGAATAATATTCAAATATGGGACTTCGCGCTCGGTGGGATGTGGACACTGCCACCCTCATCCCTTCCCTTTTCTTACAGTGTCGTGATGTTTCGCCAAGAATCGTTTCATTTTAGGACGTGTGGAGTCAAGCCAGTATTTGCGAATCTCAAATGTTGGAAATTGTTGCTGCTGTTTTAAAATTGGAAGATTTTGTTATTTGGTTAGGTTTGTGTAATGTTTTATTCTCTCAATTTTATGTTTTTTAAATTTGTAACCTGTGATCTTTGTTGGTATTTAGTAAATAGTAAAGTCTCTACTTTAGCAGAAAAAATAAGTGTGGACAACTGACAAATTATTAATATTAAAATATTTGCCATGGCCGACGTAAGACAAACGGCAAGCGATAATTCTGAAATTATACATTTTTTATTAGAAAACACTTTTACGAGACTAACATACGATGACAAAATTTTTCACTAAATTAGAACGACCTTGCTCCTATGGGAAATCTCATTAAGGTAAATTCAAATTCATCCGATAGAAAATTTTGTGTCACAGAGTATCAGAAGTGTTTATGGCTTTCTGGAAGTGAAATAAAAAATAAACTTTATTGCTGGCCTTGCATGTTATTCAGTAAAAATAGTAAAAGTTCGTGAAATTCAACAGGGATAAGATAATTTAAAAACATACAAATTGATTGAAATGGGCAGAGGCATCATTGAATGTTTTTTGCGTGATTTTTCTGTGGAGAAGTGTCATTATTATTCGTTTCTATCCCCCATCCTGCCCACCCAGAGCTAAAAACCACGAGCCGCCACTGGAGTCAAGGATTTTTCAAGGTCTAAATTATATTCCAATGGATGAGCTATCTGCTCATGGAGCCTGACTCCAGCAAAATTACCAAAAGACCGACCGCAATAGAGACATACAGTGTGGTCTCGGGTACCGCAGTGTTTTAAAGGCCCGGTCTGGTCTGGAATGTTCGTGCGTACTTTGGACCACTGTGGGTACTTGGGGGAGCTCCCTGGGTGCAGCGGCAGGGCGCAGTCAGGTTGGGAATATGCATACTGCTCATTGTGCTCAGCTAGAAGCTGTATTGATGACTCTCTTGAAGAAGTAACGACGCTCGAGTAGATTAATTATCTAGTGTAGTATGGTGTGTGTATTATATGGTCTGCGATAGCTGTGAGAGGTATGTGGTCTGCGTAGAGGTGGTAGTGTAGAAGTGGTAGTGCGGTGCTGTGTGAAGCAAATAGGGTGAAAGGTGCTTTATATGGTGAGATTGTGTAGCTACGACGCTGATAGTGTGGTATCGATGTGTAGTAAGTGCAGCTGGTGTGAGATAATATATCCACTAGCAGGTATTATTAGTAAAAAAATTAGCGGGGAGTCGAAAACTCGAGGATAAAAGAAGAACGCAGGTATCTTAATAGTGTCAGATTGTAGCCCGTAAAATGTCCTGTTCAGCGCAGTTTAAACGAACTCACACCGCTTAACACGTGCCTAACGTCAGATTTTGGCTTTTATAGCGTATTTGATGAGTATCAATGCAAAAACACAGAGCTTTAGCCGGGAATTAAAGATTAAACTCTGGATGGACGTATGTGGTCAGGAATCTGGGTGGTATTATTCGTATTTTGGACAAATACCTGCTACTGGTGGTCTTGAAGTTGGAATAGATCTCCTGACGCTCCTGTTGTCCTGGTAGGTAAGATTTGAATTTGCCTGCTTCTACAGCATGGAACCCTGGTTGCCAGCTGGAATGAGCCAAATGAACTGTCCAATTATATGGTAAATGCCTAGTTGTACGCCAATATTAAGCAATCGTTAGAATTTTCTTAATTTTAAATACTTAGAAATTGGCCCGTGCACAATTGAGGCGTGTTGACATAGTGCGTTGGAAGTCAAAAATACCTGTGTTAACTTCTGCAATTCTGGTGTCTGTGTGTTCCAAACGACGCCAATAGACGCCACTGGGAGTCACAGGAGCAGACTCTGGGGGCTTCCAACTGTTGCACGTTGTATAGGATTCCTAGACACTGGATATGGAGGCCCTAGACGTCCTTGTTGGAACCGGACGTGACGTGGACTCCTAACCTCTTAGTCATTCCACGTGGTGCGATTTAGATTAACACCTTGTGTACTGCAGATTAATGGGACCTGCGGCTGATGGGGGCCCAGTATAGTGACATCTCTGATGGTGTCTGCAGACAGGACACTTCACACTATAACACAAACTTTTAGCGCTCTACACTTAAGTAGTACAGATTTATTAACAAATTTGTCAGCAGCTCGCGAAAACGTACCCTCGTCGCTATCAGACGCCGTCAAACGAAGTCCAACAGAAGGCAGTATTCATCATGTAGAGAAATACCCCTTATCCGCAGAGACACACTTTTCAAGAAACGGATTTCCCAGGGTATTAGCCCCACTGGTCTGCCTGGAAAGGTGCTGGGGTGGGTTGAAATAGATGTGGTTCTTTGAGATAGGTAGAAGTGAGCTGGGCTATTGCGAGAAGGTTAAAAGAAGAGTGTAGAACCCCTGTTGAGAGGTGAGATGGAGTCTGTGGGCCTCATCGCAAGGACGAGGGTCCTCACAGGCCCATGAAAGAATTACACATTTCAATTGAGGACCTCAGAGAGATAGCGTTAAGAGGAAGCTTTTGTCCGAAAGGGACAGCTCCTTTAACGCTTTGACTGTTTCATTGGGAATTGCTCCCAATCACGATCGGCAAAACCTTGCATGTTTCCCTCGTATTCGTTCGAGTACTATGTCTCTAAGGACCTTGTATTTCTCCGTCTTCTCGTTTGCTGCTTCCTTTAAGCTGTGTCCATCCTCATAGTGGACTATGAAGTCGACTATGAGGACCCGGGAGGTCTTTTATGACCAGGTCCGGTTTTAGGAGCCTATTGTCCGCAGTACGAAAAGTTGGCTCTTTTAAAAGGCAGGGTTCTTCGTAGCGTATTTATCAGTGACTGCGATACCTACTTCATCGTGTCTTCTGATTACGTTTACCTTCTGCAGCACGCATCCGGTCAAAACATGGCTTAAGGTTTTCGGCCTCAAGCTGCATCTCCTACACAGGTGCGATATGTGGTCCGCACCCGCCCTTCTGAACGAGGTTCGGTTCCCGTGGGTGTTCGTTCTTAATATTATGACGTCGATCATCCTGTTGGGCTGCAGAAGATCGTTAGATACCTTGTTGTTTTTAAAGTACCTAGAACCCTCACTCTGACAGCTCAGCCTTGACCACTCCTCGTGTTCACAATTTATGGCCTTTTGCTTCTCTATCCTAAGTTCCTTCAAGCTCAGAGTCGGGCTGTTCCTTAGGTTCCGCGCTGCCTTGTCCGTCCGGTCGGTTTTCAATGACGAGACCGACAACTCCCTTAGAACCGGGTCCACGCTGTGGCCTATGTTCACAACGTTCATAAGGACGCCGAATAGGATGTCAGTCTCGAGGCGCGGAATTCTCAAGCCCCGTCTCACTTCCTTGTGTAGAAGAGCCTCTCCGTAACGCAATCTGACAGGTAGTGTGTTTCTCTGACAATTTGCCGAATCTCCTTGTCAGCCTGCCTAGTGATGAAACTGTTGGGAGGTCACTCACCATTGCGTACCGGTATCTTGGGTAAAGATATTCGAACATCAATCTTTTCTTTTGCTGCGGCTTGAGGGGCAGATACCTTACTCTTTCGCAGTACTAACAAACTCCTGGCAGGCCGCCCCGCCAGAAATGCCACCCCAAGGTGTGAAATCAATGCCCAAGTACATGAACCTGTTGTCGGAACCTATGTACTGTACTAACTCGTTTTAATTGCCAGCTTGGGACCTTCCACATACCAAGTTTTTCTTACTGCACGTATTTGGAAGGCGCAGCACTTGGGTACGGATAGGTTCATGCCTAACGTTTGGAAATATTTCCCGACGGTTCCCAGGTCCTCTTCTGCGCCTAGACGGTTCTGACCCAGTAGGATCAGATCGTCCGGGAACGCGAGAATCGAGATCGTCGTTCCGTTTATGGCAATACCTTTGTCCCTCCTGCGTTCGAAGTGTTTCAGTAGGGGGTCCATGACCGCGTTGAAAAGCAATGGGGATGACGGGTCTCCCTTTTTCACCCCTCGTATCAACGATACGCCCACTTCATCTTTTCTGGTTTTTACCTTTGTCTGGCAACCGGTATACATTTTTTTCACATATTCGGCAATGATTCCAGGTACGCCGAGCCTGCGCAGTACTGTGATTATAGCCCCGTGCGGCACTGTGTCAAAGGCTTTAGATATGTCCTAGATTGAATATACCCCTAAACGAAACTAAATGAGACATTTTGTTTCAGGCTAGCGTCGATTAATCCAGAGAATAAGAGGATGAGGGAGCCTATGGTGATAGGTCGCCAGTTGGCTACCTGCTCTGGATCTTTTCCAGCTTTCGGGATCAGGGTCGTTCGATTTGTTCGCCAGGAGGCCGGGAAATGACCTATCGCCAAACATAGGTTGTAGACTATAGTCAACACGATTAATGTCTCAGATGAGAGGTCCATCTTCCCTATGCCGTCTATACCCGAGGCCGTTTTCTTCTTCAGAAGACTGTGTCTACGCTTAACATCCGCAAGTTGGATCGGGGGAATAGCAACCGCTGGACTCAGTTCAACTGTATTTGGCTCCCATGTGGACGGAAACGATGTTTCATCGCTCCCACCCCATAGAGACTCATACAGGGCTCGCACATCCTCATCAGGTGGGGGTTGATGTGGTTGTTCCACGAGCTCCTCCAGTTTGTCTTGAGCAACAATTTCGGCCAAAGCTCGTATATTGTTCTCAGCCAGGTATTGCGCTCGCGCGTAGTTACGCTTGCGCCTGCCAGACCGGTTGTTTCTTCTACCTTTCCGTTCTTGCCAACGCCCCGCGGGTCACCCATTGCTGGGTTGCCTGAGTTGATGTTTTTTAGAGATCAAAGAAGTGAGTGCTTTAATGACCGAGTCCAGGCTTTGTCCGAGCTGAAGTGGTGTGTCGGAACTGCCCTCTCTGATTTTCCGCGCGATTACTGCTAATCGGCAGCCGATATCGAGGTATCCCTGCTTCAACTCGTTCTTGCACTTGAAAAAGTTCCTTATGGCCGAGGCCGCAAGGCTAACTTTAGCCCAGGTAGAAGTACCAATCCGTTTAAACGCACCACCACCGGCTATAATTAGCCTAGCTTACACAGTGGAAGGTTTAATTGACTGCTCGGCCTGCCGGAGCCAAGGGAGATTTTCGACTTTCCTGGAAGCGAAGGACATGGGAGCCAAATACAGTCGAACTAATTCCAGCTGTTGCTATCCCCCGATCCATGTTAAGCGTAGGCACAGTGTTCTGAAGAAGAAAACGGTCTCGGTTATAGACGGCATAGGGAAGATGGACCTCTCATCTGACACACTAATCGTGTTGACGATGATCTACAACCTATGTTTGGCGATAGGTCATTTCCCGGCCTCCTGGCGAACAAATCGAACGACCCTGATCCCGAAAGCTGGAAAAGATCCAGAGCAGGTAGCCAACTGACCTATCACCATAGGCTCCCTGATCGGTCGATTATTCTCTGGATTAATCGACGCTAGCCTGAAACAAAATGTCTCATTTAGTTTTGTTTAGGGGTACGTTCAATCTTGGACATATCTAAAGCCTTTGACACAGTGCCGCACGGGGCTATAATCCCAGCACTGCGCCGGCTCGGCGTCCCCGGAATCATTGCCGAATATGTGAGAAAAATGTATACCGGTTGTCAGACAAAGGTAAAAGCCAGAAATGGTGAAGTAGACGTATCGTTGATACGAGGGGTGAAACAGGGAGACCCGTTATCATTAGGCATGAACCTATCCGTACCTAAATGCTGCACCTTCCAAATACGCGCAGCAAGAAAAACTTTGTATGTGGAAGATCCCAAGCTGGCAATCAACAATGAGTCAGTACAGTACATAGGTCCCGACAACAGGTTTAGGTACTTGGGCATTGATTTCACCCCCTGGGGTGGCATTTCTGGCGGGGCGGCCTGCCAGGAGTTTGTTAGTAGCAGCAAAAGCAAAGGTTGGTGTTCGAATATCTATATCCAAGATACCGGTACGCAATGGTGATTGACGGAGCCAACAGTCACATCACTAAGACATGCTGACAAGGAGATCAGGCAAATTGTCAGAAAAACATACCACCTGTCGGATTGCGTTACGGAGAGGCTCTTCTACACGAGGAACCGAGACGGGGGCTTGGGAATTCCGCGCCTCGAGACAGGCATCCAATTCGACGTCCTTAGGAACGTCGCGAACATGGTTCTAAGGGAGTTGTCGGTCTCGTCTTTGAAAGTTGACCAGGCGGACAAGGCAGCGCGGATCCTAAGGATCAGCCCAACTCTAAGCTTGAAGGAACTTAGGACGGCGAAGCAAAAGGCCATAAATCGTGAACATGAGGAGTGGTCAAGGCTGAGCTGTCAGGGTGAGTGTTCTAGGTACTTTAAAAACAACAAGATATCTAAAAAGTGGCTAAACGACGATCTCCTGCAGCCGAACAGGATGATCGACGCCATAAACTAAGAACGAACACCCACGGGAACCGAACCTCGCTCAGAAGGGCTGGTGCGGACCACATATCGCACCTGTGTAGGAGATGCGGCTTGAGGCCGGAAACCTTAAGCAATATTTTGAACGGTTGCGTGCTGTAGAAGGCAAGCGTAATCAAGAAACACGATGAAGTAGGTATAACAGTCACTGATTGATAAATATGCTGCGCAGAACCCTGCAGCCATACTTTTGAAAGAGCCAACTTTTCGAACTGCAGACAATAGGCTGCTAAAACCGGACCTGGTCATAAAAGACCGGGAAAGGGTCCTCATAGTCGACTTTACGGTCCCCTACGAGGATGGACACAGCTTAGAGGAAGCAGCAAACGAAAAGACGGATAAATACGAGGTCTTCAGAGACATAGTACTCGAACGAATAGGGGGGGGAAACATGTAAGGGTTTGCCGATCGTGACTGTCTCACGAGGAGCGATTCCCAATGAAACCCGAAAGCGTTAAAGGAGCTGTCCATCTCGGACAAAAGCCTCCTCTTGACGCTGTCCGTAATTGCTCTGAGGTCCTCAATTGAAATGTGCAATTCTTTCATGGACCTGTGAGGAACCTCGTCCTCGCGATGAGGCCCACAGAATCCATCTCAACACTTCACCTGTACTACACTCTTCTTCCAAACTAACCTCTCACAATAGCCCAGTTCACTTCCTCCGACTTCAAACAATCACGCCTACACAATTAACCAAGCACCTTCCCAGGCAGACAGCCAACCAATGGGGCTAATACCATGGGAAACCCGTTACCCGGAAAGTGTGTATGCGGATGAGGGGTATTTCTCTACATGATGAATACTGCTTTCTCCTGGACTTCATGATTCGCTGACGGCATCTGATAACATGCCTCGTCATCGTAATAGTGACGGGAGATACTCCTCTTGCCCGAGTCCACGGCTTCTATGGCAATTCGAACTAGCCCGGTTCCCGATCACGTAGAGGCGTACGAAGACGACAAGGACCCCGAGAAGGGAATAGGCAGGTAATGATGTTGGGGCCTGGTGTATATTATCCGAAACCAGACTTGCAGTCAACGCGTCTAGCACAATCTTAGGACAAAGCTCGGGAATCGACAAGCGAAAGCGAGGAGTTATAGAAACCCAGTCGTTAAATGACACCTAGTAACATGACCCGGTCACCACGACGGGAAGGCGCGCCGGGCGGACTTGTGACCCGAAAGTACGGCAAGACCACGAATCGATCGGTGTCGTCAGTTGAAAGAGGAAAGGCAAACCTTAAAAGGAAGTTCTAGCCCGTCTGGCGCGAAATCCAGTGTCGTCAGAGAACCTGTTAGCAAGAGAAAAGTGCCACGGAAACTGCGGAAAGCAGGGGATCATAGCTATTCAACATCCTACCTCCAAGTGGTACCGCTGGATAAAGAACCGTATGCTGAAACATGACGAAATCGGCATGATGGTTAAACTGAATGGATAGGAGATCGTGTCTCTGAAGGCCTGGAAACAGGATGAGGGCCACGAGCGAAAAAACACAGCTCCTACTACCTTCCTACCTACCTACTACCGAGATATCCTCGATCAAAACGGAGTGACATCTAGCTTCAGATCTTGCCAAGTTCGTAGGAGCTGCGTTTTTGTTCGTGGCCCTCATTCTGTTTCCAGGCTTTCAGAGACACGATCTCCTATCCATTCAGTTTAACCATCATGCCGATTTCGTCATGTTTCGGCAGACGGTTCTTTATCCAGCGGTATCACTTGGAGGTAGGATGTTGAATAGCTATGATCCCCTGCTTTCCGCAGTCGTTTCCGTGACACTTTTCTCTTGCAAACAGGTTCTCTGAGACCACTAGATTCCGCGCCAGACGGGCTAGAACTTCCTTTTCAGGTTTGACTTTCCTCTATCAGCTGACGACACTGATCAATTCGTGGTCTTGCCGTACTTTCGGGTTGCAAGTCCGTCCGGCGCGCCTTCCCGTCGTGGTGACCTAGTCATGTTACTCCTCGCTTTCGATTGTCGATTCCCGATCTTTGTCCTAGGATTGTGCTAGACGCCTTGACTGCGTGTCTGGTTTCGGATAATATGCACCAGGCCCCAACACCATTACCTGCCTACTCCCTTCTCGGGGTCCTTGTCGTCTTCGCACGCCTCTAGGCGATCAGGAACCGGGCTAGTTCGAATTGCCATAGAAGCCGTGGACTCGGGCAGCAGAGGAGTATCTCACGTCACTATTACGATGACGAGGCATTACGGTTCCGCGGGAGGCCAAGGCACGGGACCGAGCTCTTATCCGTGCACGTCGTAAAGCAACACTTCACCTCGCCCAGGCCCGGCACGACGCCTCCACGTGGCCGACACCCGGAGATTTTATTCAAATTCATGTATAAGTATAAGCTGCGTCCCCAGAACCTGCCCCGGGATCGACTGTGCGACCACCGCGTTGATGCGGTGGTGCATCGCAAAGTCGGACCGGGACAGGCCTGATTCAGCGTAAGCAACAATTGTGTAAAAGTAAAAAACTGAAACCTAAACTTGTTTTTAACAGTGTATAAAATAAAGTTAGGTGGTATGATAAAAATGCTTGAAAAAGAAAGCTTAACATAAAATTGTATAAAACTAAAACAAACTGGTAAAAACCGTTCGCGCACTATACTTTTTTAAATTTTGACACGGACGCTGGCACCACAACTTGAACAAGGTTCCTTCCGTGAGTTACTCTAACGAGGGGCGCTAGGCTGGCCTAAACTGTGGCTTTAAAAAATTTGATTCAATTAAAATAAATTTGGTTGTGTTACCAGATTAATGTGTGGGAAGTGAATTCACGAACAAAAATGTACAAGACGAAGAAACAACAAACGCGACAAAAATACACAAAAACACAAAAGAAGAGGGGGACAGGAAAGAATTAAAAACGATGAAAGGTATGAAATGTCAGTAAAAGGTGTATAGGGTTAGAGAAAGGTATAGTTGGCGAAAACTTGGCTATTGTGGTCTGATGTAAAGGGTGTTTAATCCGAAATGGGGCATTATGCTGTCTAATTTGTGTAATGTGTCTTGTTAGCGGACTATCGCCCAGTTTGAACGAATAGAAGTTTTGAGAGATGTGCTGGACGTAATCGGCTATCGGGGTTATACCGTTGCAGCATTCGTAGAGGTCTCTGAGGGAGGTGTATCTTCCAGAATTTGAGATGAGGCGCATATATTTGTGTTCTATCACTTGGAGTTTTTTCATTATCGTGGCCGGTATGCTGCACCACGCCGGCGCCGCGTATGTGATGGACGGTTTGGCCACCATCTTGTACAACAACCTTTTATTTAGTCTGTTAAGTCTGCTACCCCTGACCATGAGCGGATACAGACTCCTGGACAGGGAGTAGACCGTCTGTATCGTCTCATTAATATGCGTATTGAACGTCAGTCGTTGGTCTAGTCGAACCCCCAAGTACTTCACGCATCTTTTTGTCGGAATTTGGTTGCCCCTGATCGAAATTGGAGTGATAATGCGGTTCTCCGTGAAACGACGCGTGAAGCATATCGCCTCCGATTTTGTGGATACAACAAACAAATACATTAAACAGTGAACTCGCTATCTTATATGACGGGTTATGCATAAATAAATTAAATTTAAATAGCTCAAAAACTAAATGTATGGTATTAGGATCCAAAGGTAACTGCCAAAAATATTTGGCAGAAAGTTTAGCTTTAAAAATCAATGAAATAATTATTGAATATGTTAGTCAGTTTAAATACTTGGGAGTGTATTTAGATTAAATTTCAATTATCTATATTGACTATATTTGTAAGAAAATAGGGAAAAATGTAGGGTACTTCCGACGCATCTCTGGATCATGTCACTTATCAAAATGGTATAAACTGTTAATATGTAATACGATTATCCATCCTCATTTCGTATATTACTGTGCTCTCTTAATCTCATGTAACAAAACAGAAATAGATAGGCTACAGATGTTACAAAATAAATCCATGAGAGCAATATTAAATTGTAATATATACTGTCCTATAAATAATATGTTAAATCAGCTAGGGTGGCTCACAGTGGAGCAGAGTATAGAAAAGGCTAATATGGAATTGATATACAAGATCGGAAATAATCAAATACCTATGTATCTTCAAAACTTTGTACAAACCAGATCTAATTTTAATAACCATAACATCAGATCAAAAAATGATTATAATATAGTTTCAGTTAAAACAACAGCATTTCAGAAAATATTATTTTACGAAGGGTTACGCCTCTTCAATGCTCTGTCGAATAGCATAAAAAAAGAGAGAATTCTGCCTTATTAGGATCTTTATTTGGCTTCTGGATGGGTACAACTATTATTTTCTTCCATGCATCTATACTTCCGTTGTTGATTCACACATCATTGAAAATTTCCAGGAGAAACTGTTTGATATTTAACGAAAGGTGGTTCTAACATAAGATATTTGATTTCATCAAAACCTGGTGCAGTAGGTATTGTTTGCTTTCCTTATAGCCCAGTCAAATTCATTTAATGTAAATGGTTTTGATATAGAACTAGAATCCTCAGCACCAGCAGGAACATTATTCTCAACATTTAGGTTAACAGTCCGTGGTGATATGTTAACAAAAAATTCCTCCAGCCAGTCGGAATTATTGCATTTTTTTTGTTCAATGTGAATTCTTTGTATTATTTTGGCTTGATTCCATAGCACAGTAGAGGAGCTAGTACAGTTTTTATTTAATTTTGAACACCAGTTTTGCCAATTACGTTTAGCTTTCTGTTTAAATAGTCTCTTAGTTTGAGCAAATATTTTTTTACACATAATAAAATTATCATAGGTACCGTTTAATTTATATGTATCTAGGGCATTTTTTCTTTTCTCGATAATTGCTTTACATTTGTCGTCCCATCAGGGGGGTGGTGGGCGATTTTGTATTTTAAATGGCTTATTTTCAGGAATGGAAGCAGACCGCTGTTTGATTTATTTTTTTCTGTGAGCAAGTTATATTTTTAATCTATGTTTAGCATAGTTGGAATATCGGAGAAACCGAGCGAAATTATTGCTTCGTACAGTGGCCAATTTGCTTTATTAATATTTCATTTGTGTTTTGGGTATATGATATCGCTAGTACAGTGAGAGGTTTTGAGTTCGATTACTATGGGTAATTGATCTTAATGTACCATCGATTACCCTCCATTGGATTTTATTGGCTAAGTCTGCGGTTGTAGGGAAATATCTGGGGCAGAGGTATTGATGTTTGGGCCAGTGAATCTTGTAAGTGAGCCGTCATTGAGTCAGTTTCGAACCCTTCTTGATTATTTTTTCCAGAATCCCATACACTGTTTTGTGCATTGAAGACGCCGCCGATGATTGCTGGGGCGGAACCATATGTAAATATATTTTTCCAATCCGACTTTGATGTATTAATGTTAGGTGGTATATATATTGATAAAAAGATAAGTTTTGTGTTATTGTATGGAATTTGAATTCCGCAAAACAATATATTGTCGCGACCCCCCTTTGGGAGAAGCCGTAACTGACGGCCACTTGGCTTATGAGAGAGGGAGATTGGGTAGTCAAAGTAGAAGATTTATAGTTTTCTCCTAAAGTATGAATACTCCTTACGTAACAATATCACTGCTAATATTATTTGAAAAACTAAGTTCATTAAATGCAATTGATTTTTTAACAAATATTGCTTTACCGGACCTGCCATCAATTCTATCCTTTCTTAAAATATTGTAACCCTGAAATATATATTTGTGACTTGGTTTAAACCAAGAAACCAAGTTTCGCTTTGAAACATCTCAACCCCAGGGGTGTTAATTAATATCAAAATCCTTGATCGAGAAGCAATCAAGAACTTATTAATTCCTACCCAGTAGTTATTTATCTCAATTTTATGTCAAGATAAATAAACAAATTAGCCATTTATGTGATCGTCTAGTTTTATTAATTTAGGACCTCAACTTATGTTGTGTGTGTAGTAACCTGTTAGGTTTACCCAAGTTCTTTGATATAAAGTTTAATATTACTGATTTCTACCTGATACTGTTACCTGAGAAAGCTCATCACTTCTTCGATGTAATGTCTAGGAAGTTTAACACACTGTTTTAGACTGAAGAAATCTGTTACATCTTTTACTTTACTCAATAACTTTGTTGCTCAAACTTGTACTATGAATGTTAATTAATGTATTTAAGTTTATATTTACTGACTTTACCAATCTCATATTGGTAAGTGAGAGTAGTAGTATAGAGTGTAATGTTGATAACTGACTATAATCAAAGAAATAAAAGACAAAGCGGGTTTAACTCATATATTGTTGGGATAATCATCCAATAAAATATTGTATATAATGTTGCGGCAACCGCCGAAATAGATATGTTAGAATGGTTCTAGCGAGACATAAAAATTAAACCAGATAATATTTAACTGAAATGACAATCGTCAATCACCTCTGTACAGACAATTCATGATGGGGCAATCGCCGCGTGCTAAGTCTGGCAAAGTGTTGTACTCAAATAGGTGTGAAAACAAATGCTAATGAACTGGACTCTCCGTCTCCAAAGGCCAGCGGGTCAAAAGGTTCAGTATACATTCTCATAAGCTGCAGGGAAATTTCCCTAAAGCTGATATTAAAACACGGACATCCCCGGGTTGATTTTAATTGTCACAACAATCACTTATCGTAGAAATAGTAGATGAGAACAAACCCACGATCGCGGTGTTTGTACTAGAGCCAGGGAACTCTTTTGTGGTTATAACAACAATGAAAATAAATCAAGAGATGATGTACTATTTACGTCGTTGAAAGCAAACAGCTTTATAAGATTTTACAACTGAGATGCGGTTAACATTGTCCTTCGACACCTCCAGCTGTGCCGGGGATGACTTTAGTGTAGTAATAAACTACCCGTCAACTCGGCCATCTGGGACATTGACGACTGTACGGAGAGTCAAGTGTAATAATTAAACAGCTGAAATGAAAGTAAAAGTAGTGGGCCCGTTGCCCTTTTAAATACACCTATTTCTGTAAACCCTTTAGCCAACAATTACACGCAGCAATGTCATATACAGGAGTCGGCGGCACAGAGAATCACTGACGAATTCGCCAACTAGAATATAACCTGGTGTGCATTAAATATTTACATTATTATCTGAAATTTAGTGTAAAATGTGAGATAGTAAAATTAGAAATTGGTACCACAAAACCGGGACGAGGTTGCACCTAAATTTCCCCCCCAACCCCATATATGTAAAATTACGTGAGTCAAGAAAATGTTGCTAGTGAAAATGTTCATAGGCGCAGGGCAAAGCCGAGTTTGTGTGGCTTTAAGTAATATTACCTGGCGGATGGAAAATCGCCAAGTCGTTCTCTCCCTCGGCTATCGGGACCGTACTCGCGTGGTCAGCGGTAGCCTCCGCGAAGTACGTGAACTAGCACCTCATGGCTGTAGAAGTTAGCGATTTGGACACTCTAGAGCGGTTACTTCGCTGGGCCTAGATTCGCAAAGTTTAGTAGCCAAACTGGATTGCTTCGTAGAATTTATGGATGTATTTAGAGAACTAAGGCGGGCTCTAATCGTCGACAAGCGTCCTGCAATTAGTATCTCTTAGCAAATTCAGAGGGTTCGAAAATCGACGACAAACATCCTCGATGAAATTTGCTTTTACTGGAATAAGTATTCTTCCGGGCGAACTGAGAAGGCTCGTAGGTAAACGTCGGCAAGCATCCTCTATCAGTTTTGCCAGGAGGTATAGCATCGCCTGGCTTTTATTCTGTTCTTCCAACAACGCGGTTCCAAAATCACAGTGCCAATTCTCCCATTAGCTGAACGTGGCTTGTATATTTGACACATGAGACGTGGCTTCGGTATCCTGCCCTATCTTCGTCTTATACGTTTGCTTAAAGTCGCCCAATTCACTTCATACACAACTCTCGACGCTTTGTTGTTTTTACTAATGTATTAGTCTTGTTTTTAAAACTGCCAAGTTTTAGATAAGAATTAATAACCATGTTACAAGCTTTTTAAAGTGGCACTTGACATATGTACAACTTTCCACCTCAATAAGTTAAAACGTAACGGCGCCCTGAAGTCGGCTATTATCTGGTATTGAGAAAATAATTTCTGTTGTAAAATAAATATATTTGTATAAGTTTGGAATACAAATGAGAATTATTAATAAAACTAATCGTCGAATGCTTTGATAATTTCTAGCTAATTGTCGTTGTAAAAATGATGTTTACCTGCTTTAAAAACAAATACAAGACTTTCAATAAAATATCACCTACCGGGGGGTGATATATTTCAGCTTATTAAGAGGGAATGTCAGTATTGTTATTACTTAAAAATTGCTGCAAATTCTATTTGTTGCCTACAGCAGAACGTGCGTTCCACTGCATTATTTTATAATTTTCTTGTGAGGGGTTGAATGTGCTAGCTGTCATTATTTATATCATCTAACATTGAAGAAATTCTACCTTTAAAATTCTGGCTATTAATATTTTTTAGGTCATCTATATTTGTCCCATTACAAATCGGAACATTAGGGGTATTGGAGGTGATAGCGTTGGAGGGTGTGTATTTTACGTTTCTTAGAATAGTTTAAAGAAAGATGAGTGTTAGTGCTTGAGAAACTGGGTTGCGTTAAGAAATTGTTATTACTTCTCTTTGGTATGTTTTTTCTGGAAGACTGGGAAATTCTGACAAGTTGCTTAAGGCACTTAATCTATTATTTGTGAAAACAGGTGTTTGTCAAAGGAGTTAATTGCATTATTTTCGGAATAAGCTGTGGCGAACGAAATTTCAATAAGTACATTTTTTTGCTTCTAAAAATGACAACTTTGAAGTAGCCATTTTAAAAAAAAAAAATTTGTTGCTTCAGAAAATGAAATTGTTTTATGTAGAGACGTGTCCATATCTCAAACATTTAAAGCACTATGTAACCCTTTGTACAAAAGACTCTACAGGAAAGATAACGTTATTGATTATTATTTGTTTGGGTAAAATATTCCCCTCAAAAGATATTACAATCATTTGTGTATCAACTAATATTGTTTTCCCCTAATAATCGTTTTTCTTTCTCTCTCACAATATCCAATATTTCGATATCACTATTATTCATTTCATTATTCAATGTTTTCCTTGTCATTCAAATAAGTGTCAACTCCCTTTATTTAGGCATTTTTTATTAATAAATTGTTAGGTATGAATGCCCTTAAATTTTCCGTTAGTAGCATTTTATTATTTATCAAATCATTTGCGTCTTCATGCTGTTTTTACTCCTACTTTAACATGATTTATACCAACTCGTTCGATTGATGTAATTATATTTTTTTAATTTAATTTTTTATGCAGTATGTGTCCCACATAAAGTGGGTGTAAACGGCCAATTTTTTGGTTATCAGTCTTTTCGATAAATACTAAAATATGTTGAAAATTATAATACGTATCTTTGTTTAAGTTGAAGAACTTCACGTTTCTTTGGAGAGCGGTCATTCAATTCGGCTTCGTTCATAGTAACATCAACCTTTTCTACTGAATATAAATTATGTATATTCGGAACTTCGTACGTTAAATCTAAGATTTGCACATTTTTACCATTGTTTTTTGTTTTTTCTGTCCCTCCTTCACCCTTAGGTGGTAGGGACATTTTAAATCTAATTTAATTTCCACCATACACGGCGTGTTTCAGTTTGTAATATAGTCAATTCACAATTAATTAAGTAAAAGGAATACTAAATTGATTGGCGTTCTTTATAAACGTGTGTTCGCTTGTACACTTTATAGAGAACTGTTGGACTTAATTTATCGCTGACAATTTGAAGTTCTATAATTGTTGGGAGAAGCTTATCTGATAGGTATTTTCGATTTAACAATTCTGTTTAATAATAATTGCGAATATCCGAGCTTTGGTAATGGTGTGTTTCTATATTCTAACAAATAACATGGTAAATCATTAGAAGACTTCATTTTATTTAACATTCTTTCAGTAATATCAACATATTTTTCAGCTAGTCCGTTTGATTGATGATGGTAAGGGCTAGAAAATTGTTATTCAAAATTCCATAACTTCGCAAATTCTTTAAACATGCTGCTATTGTAGGGATTATTATCCGCCATAAAATTTATCTGGGACTCCAAGTTTTGAAAAAGTTTTTTACAGACATTTATTACTGTATTAGCAATTTTATCTTTTACCGGTACGACTTCAAGCCAATGCGAATGCATCAACTATCAATAAATAATAAATAATAATGTTCTAAAAAATCTGAATATAAATATTGCCAAGGACGATTAGATAAGTCATGAGCTACTAATGTTTATTTTTGATTAGCAGTTCTGTTCAACTGACATCCTTCACAACTATTTATAAAATTTTCAATATCGGTAGACATTTTTTTCCAAAACATAAAATATTCCCAAAAATGTTTGAACTTTAACTGCGTTTTGATATAGTCATTCACTTCCTGGTAGTTTTCTAAGTAGCCGTGAATGGCATGGACGGTGGTCGTCTTTCCGGCGTGGTTTTGTCCTGGATTTTTTCGTCAGCCACAGGCGACGGAGGGGTTACATCCATGTCTGCAGGTAACGGTAATGGCCCTTCAAAACGGTTTTTGATCACCGCTACCTGCTCTTGCGTCGCCTTTTTGGGTTCTGTCCTTCCGGCCCCCGGATGGGTAAAAGTAGGGTCGTTGATGTCGGCCAGTCTTTGCCTCTTTTTCAGCCTGAAGATATCTTTTGTTTTATCATTTTGCTGGTCAGGCTTTTCCTCTCTTCCCCGTCTGACTTGCACTTCACTGTGTCTAAGCTCGTATCTGATGCACTTCCTACTCTTATTCTCTCCTCAGTAAGCGTCTTTCTTTTCGTTCTGCATCCTCAAAGACGTTACTGGAGCTTCCTTCGTATATTGCCTCTAATAGCTCCTTAGTTCTTCTATAGAGATGACGAATTCCTTTATGGATATCAGAGAACCCTCGCCTTAAGGTGGGCATATCCAAGAGAGAGAGAGAGAGAGGTCCGATAAGGAAATATTTCTTATTTTTGGCTATAACTTTTTTTAATACATATATTGTTAAAAAAAAGTATAAGCCTACCCAAGTAGAACTATGACAGGTGTAGTGATATGAATCTCCACTCAATAATTTCAGTCATTTGCAAAATTAGTTCATTTAAAACTACAAAATATGAAGATTGGCACTAATTTTTAATTTAAATTTACTGATTTTGCAAACAACTGAAATTATTGAATGAAAATTCATATCAATACACCTGTCATAGTTCCACTTAGGTAGGTTTATACTTTATTTTATCAATATATGTATTAAAAAATAGTTATGGCCAAAAATAAGAAATATTTCCTCATCGGATCTCTCTCTCTCTCTCTCTCTCTCTCTCTCTCTCTCTCTCTCTTGGATATGTCCACCTTAACAGATGAGATTCAGGGATCCATAACATCACTCCATTTCACCTTTCTTCTTATAATAACCAGAATATCTTACACCAGAAACAAAGCACAACCTTTTCCAGCCACTCAACAATCCTGTCGGTATAATAAACCCAACAATCTACGATGAGTCTTGAATGGGGGCCGAGTTCGTCTGAGCTCCTACCTGGGATTTGTCTTCCCTTGGCACGTGATCAAAATTTTTCCTGATACTCTAATATTAACATAGCTGCTTTAGAAACTTTTTTAATAGAAACTGATAATAACTATGAAATAAAAATAAGAAATACAACAAAATATAAACACTACAACATATATAATACAAGAAGAAATGGAAATATCTGACCTCTTGTGCCTGATGACCGCGGTCATAATATTTAAATATCCACTAATAGAAAGCTCCAGAAAATTTTCTAATACAAAACTCTATTCCGACCATGGCATATGATCTAAAATATTTGCAGCATTATTGCAAGTTGCATGTGACAACATCAATGACTTTCTTATTCCGCCAATAGTGTTAGAATGGACATCGTCCTCCTAATAAACCTGCCCAAATTTATCCTGATTTTGTGTCTAGTAGTATCGATAATCCGCTTTTACGTGCAAACGCCAAGATTACTGTAAGTAATGTTTCATTTTATAAATGAACGCAACTTATCTGTATTCAGTACCCATAAAATTCATGCATCGTGATTATTGTGACGAAGTTCCATGAAACAGTCAATTTTCCGGAAGGGTTTAAAACTTTTCAGATCTTGGCTCAGCATGAGACTTTCCCCTCCGTCATTAATATCTCAGATGTTACTATATAATATAATGTATATCGCCAATAACATATTTTTGAGGTATTATATCAGTTTTAGATATAAAGTCTAAATATTTAAATTTATTGGTCTTAGTTTTAAAGTTAACCCATATTATATTGAAATATGTTATTGCTCAGCAAGGACCAACGAGAAGGTATGAACATATCTTGCCAGGAGGGGATGGAACAGGTCAGATTAACGTGGGGCAAAAATAAAATAAAAATTTAAGTTTCTTCTAAAATAAAAACGTAAGTTTCTTGAACAAAGCAAAGAATTATTATATGAAAACAAACATAAATATTTGTATATATAAAACATAAATAAAAACAAAATTAAAATATTTCTCTAGAATGAAGTAACTTGAATTAAAATTTCTTGTCAACTAAATAAAATATATTCCACGAAATGTAACAATAAAAAAGTGAATGAAAAAACGAAGAAAAGTTAAATGTTAATTGACGCGTCCGAATCTTCACTTTCTGAGGAGGAATCATTATCCAGTTGAATTAAAATCGGCGCACTAGGGGGTAGCGTTGGATATCGATTTTCTTTTCCAATTACATGCCTAACGCAATTTTTCCATAAATCAGTATTATTGCCAATATCATTTATTACTTCTCTTATATGATCAACTACTATCGCGCTTAACGTTGGAGAGTTATTACATTTTCGTAAACGTACTTTTAGTGTTCCCCAAACCATTTCGATAGGATTAAATATGCAATAGTATGGAGGTAACCGCAAAAGTGTATGACCGTGTATATTGGATAAGTTATCAATAACATATTCCTTTTTGAAATTCTGTTCTTTTATTCTTTTCAGTAATTCGCGTTTTATTGGAACTTTTACAGGAATTTCCATTTTTTTTCTCATGAATTTTAAAATGTCTTCCTTTTTTGTGCTGTTATTTGGTATTTTATTTAATATACGCGAGTGATAAGAAGCATTATCTAATACAATTACCGAATTTGGCGGAATATTTGGTAGAAGCTGTTGAGAAAATCATTTTTCGAATAGATCGTCTGTCATGTCTTCGTGATAGTCCGCAGAAGACTGCGATATTTTTTTGGCCGACAAGAGCAACGCATTGGGTACAAACCCATTTTCACTTCCCGCATGAAGTATGATAACGGGTTTTCCTCTAGAACACGGAGTATTTAAAACACAATTGTGCGAATTATCTACCCAACCATACTGAAGAACATCATGCGTGTCAAACCACGTCTCGTCTAGATACACTATATGCCTGTTTAGTTTACAATATTCTCTAATTTTTTCCAAATAATCTACTCGAAATGAAACTATACGTCGCGATTCCATAATTACCATACGACTATCAAGTTTTTTATGTTTAAAACCGCATTCTAATAAGACATTTCGTAGTGTATCTAAAGACTTATAATTATAATCAAGATAATCGCTCAGTTTTTCTTGAATCATTGTTAACGTAGGAACTATATTTTCTTCATACATATTATAAATTATACGCCGTATTACATCTCTAGTGGTATCATCAATATTTTTTAATTTCGTATTTTTCCGTTTCCTTTTTGCGCTGTGATCTATAACATCGCCTTCTTGAATTACGCGATAAATTGTTGTTTTTGATATTTTAGTTAATTCGTTAATACGTCGTATTATTTCTTTTTCACATTGTTCAGGATTTTCGCTTTTCCGGTTTCCGGTTCAACTATTTCGGGATTTTCGGGCGTTATTATATTATCCTCTGTTTCAAATGGTCTCCAGAAAGCCATGGTAAATTAGTAAATAATTAAAATATTTTACCTTTTATACAGTAGTAAATATTTATAAATATGAACAGTAACTAACTAAACTCCTACGGTTGATATTATAATAGGTATTTATGCACTGCACTGGCACATAGACAGCACGTTAGTAGACTTCCACGTTGACTGATAAGAAACGATTTACGAGTTTTTTTGTGCTAGTAGGCCTGTCCATTTTATTACCTTTAAACCAGTGCAGTCGTAGATGGTTCATTCAGGCTGATTACATTGCCAGTCTCGGACTCGCCTGCACAGTTTCAACTACCGTTCGAATCTATAGCACAAACTATCAAGTTCAGTGCGCACGGTCCTGTGCTTTAAAACTGACCAGTTTCAATTTTGGCCGTATTTACTATACCTTAAAATTACTTTGAGAGCATGTCTGAGAAATTATTTTGGAAGTATTCTTCGAAAGTATAGAAAGCCTTTGTTTTTAAATATTTTTTTATTTTAGTTTTGAAGGCTGTAAAATTCTGGGACTTTATTTGGCGGGGCAGTTTATTAAAGAATTTAATACAGAAGTAACCCGTGCCATCTCTGGATCTCGTTAAACGTAAATAATTCTGTTGTATGTTATTTCTATGTCTAGTTTGGTATGTATGATTCTGGGAGTATGTAGAGAACATATCAAGGTTAAGTTTAATATAAATGAGACATTCTAAAATAAAGACACACGGTAGCGTAAGAATTTTCAGACTAATAAAATGATTTCTGCAGTCGTCCCTATAACTAATTTACCCTAAAATTCTAATAGATTTGCGGTGGAGACTGAAGATTTTAGTACTGCGAGGTGCATGCTCCCAATTTAACACTGCATACGTCATACTGGCATGGAATAGTCCCATAGTAGGCCGTAATCAAAGTATTATCGGAGACACACTTGGAGAGATTACGTACGAGGAAAATTTTTTTAGATAATTTTTGTAATAGATTGTCAATGTGTGCCTCCCAGGTTAAAACTGTGTCACGCCTAGCGCGAGCTGTGAGGGAAACGTTATTTTAAATTAATAAAAACAGATATAAACAATAACAACATTTAATTCAACAAATAAACGAAGAACAAATATAACAAAGATACATAAAAATAATACCACACATTAATAAATGAAAATACAAACCAATCAAATCAAAGCTCTCGGGGACGGCTCTCAGACCGGCAGGGCGGGCGTGTTTCCCCGCGCCCGATATTCATTCACCTCATTATTTTAATACCTAAGGTAAATGATTACATAAACATTTTAAATGCGAGCGATGTCAGTTTATTATGCTGGTAACCTTGCCTGCACAGCAGAAATGCTTGTTTATAAATATTACAAATATACTTGAAGAGCATCAAACCAAAATAATAATGTTTAATAATATTGATAAGGAACTTAGCCATGACATGCTTGTATTTTTACAAAAATAATGTTAATGGGGTGAATGAAGAATTAGGTTTGACACATTTTCCTCGCCCTTTGAAAGGTGTCCTCAGCTTTTAAAAAATCCTAATTTATAAATCATAATATAACAAAGTCTTTGAGAGTTCCAACACACTTATTACAGTTTTAGAGCGCACACATACCAAGTTTCGAATAACACTGTCACTGACTTCGCTAATCCCTTGTGATGCTTGTTTTGCTCGGGTAGCTGGTTTGGAGATTATTCCAGGGTTCAATGTTAATATTAATTAAAATCCAGATCCAAAATAAGACATTTATTCTCCTAATAATTATATGTACAGTGTGGCCGTATCTTTTATGGCTTAGGTTGCGACAATCTTGTTATTACATAAGTACATCATAGTAATCGGAGAGAGAGAGAGAGAGAGAGAGAGAGAGAGTATGTAACATATTTCCTCTATGTACGTCGCCGTAACCCCAATTCTCTAATCGAAGTTCCAGGACATAACAGACGCGACAAAGAAATCTGTTTCAGGAGAGACCCAGTTCAATACACTCGAATCAATCTGAGAGGAGGTCCAGTTCAACGCACTCGAATCCTCCCTAACAGATACTTGGCCAGCGGCTGTCACGGCGCCGGAGAAGCTTGATCTTTCGGTTATCCCAGTTCAATACACTCGAGAAAGGTGAAAGCCAAGCTCTGAATTTACCGGTTTCTGGCTAGCTATTTTATACCCAAAAATCACGGTCACGTGGTTTGCACACGACACGAAATGCACACGGCACGCAAGTTGCGGCCTGGTGAAGTCAGAAATCAAAGTTAAAAAAAGAATTAATCAGGTATTGAACTAATCTAAAACTGAACTACTTGATCCATGCATGATTAAAATAAGTTAAACTGGAATGAAAGTATACAGTATTCCTGTAGTATTGTATACTTCATTACACCCTGTGGCTGATCCAATCCCAATTTTCAGCACTTCATTCCAGCCAGTCTTATTGCTCCTTGAATGGCAGGTTGACTCCGACTGTATCTGCCCAATTGGTAAATTCGTGGCAGAACCATAACTGGGTGGCATTGGTATTAAGGATATCTCTTCATGGGATGTTTTATTCGAGGTAGAAAGAAGATAGAAGGAATTGTATGCTCCTTCATAGGCAAAGGCATTGGAATAGATGGCTAAAAATTTCTGCATTTGCAGAAGGAAAAGTTGCCAAATGATAAAGCCCTTATTGTTTATGCCCTGGGATGTGTAGCAGAGGTAGTTTTGCGAAGAACAAAACGGTCTGCTGTGAACAGGCTCCTCCAGGAGTCATGTCTACGAAATGAAGGGTGGATGTCTACGATTTTGAGTTGTTGTAAACTGTAGGCCCCACGTTGGGCGCCATGTCTACGAAATGATGGGTGTGGTTGTGAAAAAATAAAAATGTTTTTTATCGGAGACTGCGAATTTTGAATTTGATGGGCGCCAGCAGCCTCGACAGTAGTGTTATCGTAGATCTGTGAGTGTGGACGAGTTCTCAGGGCCGATTTCTGAAGTTCTGTAGTGGTTTGACGATTTTTGGATTTGGGTGGGTATTGCTGCTACCCCCTTGTTGCAACTTTGTAAGCTGTCATACACATGCACCGCTTTTGGTGCAAGGTACCCCGCTTTGTGCAAATGAACAGGCGCTTTTGCCTGGTAAAGATCGATGCGAAGAAATAAAAAGTCTGTATTCCAATTAATAGTAACGTTAAGCAGAACTCTGTCGACGTCGTTGCACAATTTAATTTAGTTTGGTATTTATCCCTAACTTTACTAGCTAACACAAATAAATAATATCGTTGAACGGTTGAAAGTCGCGTCGCGTTGACGGATATGGTCCTTCTCCTAACGCCAACAGGGTTCAAATACAGTGCTGGGACTGGTATCTGAGACGCCGTACTAGGTATCGGTTCGTCGGATGAGATTCTTGAAGAATTGTTGAAGTTCTGGCTGAAGTTCTTGTAGACTGCTTGTTGATGTTGACTCGTTGAGTACGGGAACTGGACTGACTGCTGCTGGAACCTCGCCGCGATCCTGTAGACATCGGGGCGGACGGAGCTCTGAGCGTTAGGTCGGCTGGCGTTCTGAACGTCGCGCGCCGAATAAGCGGCTGGGACCGCCTGCTGCGTCGTGTCGTCCCCGCCCAGTCATGCCGAGGCGGACGGGATCCTAAGCGTTGATATAGTCTTGGAGCGTTTATTGCATCGTATTTATTCCGCGCTGTGATGCTAATGTATGAACATGTTAAACAATATAAATTGTGACTTTTTTAATTAATTTAAAATTATTTTTGCTGGCCTTTTTTGGCTTCGACAACAGTCACGACTCGGTTTCGTCTGTGAGAGGCTATCATCCTTCTAACGCATTGAAGCAGCTTCTTCGTGATAGCTCGGAGATAGCTATAAAACTTTTCCCTTTAAAGGATATCCTTGTAACCGTTATTGTACGTCGTTTGGTTGTTCAGCGGAGGGGGAGGGTGGTTGTTTTGTCCACAAGTGACTTCCGTGTGCGCTTCGGAGTGTGGTCTCTCATTTGAAGGACATGCAACAAAAGTACTTACATTAATTTGAAATCTTAGAGTTAACAAATATTTGGAAAATATGAGAATCAACAAAATCAACATGTTTAAATCTTAACTACCCTAGTTCAAATTACTTATTTTCTAACGTAATACCACATTGATAATAAGCTTAAAAATATATAAGAAATATATCATCAAATTTTTATGATTACCAGTTCATTTTACCACACAATTGGCCACTTACTAAGATTTTTATATTTAAGCAAACAGAACTACTAGCAAATGCTTGTTATATACACGTGTGTGTAAACATAAAAATATCATAAAAGAATACACAGTGACATGCGTTTCACCTAAGTAAATAAATATTTATTTGATTATTTACCTCCCCATTTTCCTATTTATAGGAAAATCAATTATTGCTGCATAAAAATCACCATTTTAGAGGTTTCCTTTCCTCCTTTTTTTTTACTATATTTCAATAAATAGTCACCAACTTGTGCCTCACCAGTTTGGAATATTTTGTAAATTACTTGGTTTTTTATCTAAGATTCTTACGGTAATCTTAGTTTAAAAGACCCAATAATAAACATGGTACATACCTTTATTCCAAATATAACATTCAATACAAAATTACCCTCTCTACATTTCCTTCGGGAGCAAAATAAATAATAATAAAATATGTATGCACACACATAACTTGCAGCAAAACAAAGTAAATATAAATACCTCAAAATTCGAAAAGTTGTATCTATTTATAACTTTTCACATTCATACTCTACTCATATGTGGAACGTGCCTACCACTGTACTTGTTCTTCTATGATTCAAATCGTAGTTACCATTGCTTACAGAGCATGCCAAAAGACTCCTTATTTTTAGAATCCGGGATTTAATTAGACTGGCCATCGCTAGATGGATAATGAGGAACCTATATAATAAACAGAAGAAATTAGTAAAATATCCACTATTAAGAAATACTTAGGTACTAGATAGTTAACGATTATATACTTAGAAAATTATTTTTAATCCGGCCCTGGTACCACCTCTGGAGTCCATGGGTCGTTATATGGCAATATCCGACTAACATGCACGATCTCCCTTTTCGACTTGTCCGTTGGGCCTTTCTGGATTTCGTAGTCCACTTCGCCAATTTTTTTCTTAACATAATACGGACCGAACCATCGCAGTAACAATTTTGTCGACCGCCCTACTTTTCTCACTGGGGTAAATACTTTTACCTTGTCGCTTTCATTATAGTCCACATGCCTGTGCTTGCCATCATATCTTGTCTTATCCTTACTCTGCCGGGCCTGGATATTCTGTATAGCTAGGCTGCGAACTGCCAACGCTCTCTCCCTGATTTTTTGTGCGTCTGTTTTTTCTGACAATTCCATAAGGTTGGCTTCTGTTGAGAGTATAGGTTGCCTCCCATACACTAGCATAAATGGAGAGAATTTGGTTGTTTCCTGTTGAGCCGTATTGTAGGCAAACGTAACATGTGACAAGTACTCATCCCAGTCTGTTTGCTTTGTATTGGTGTAAATTGACAGCATATCGGCTAGTGTCTTATTTAGACGTTCCGTCAATCCATTACATGATGGGTGGTAAGCCGTTGTAAATTGGCTAACTGTTCCCATTCCTTTTAATAGTTCTCGAACCATATCGGAACGAAATGTTTGACCACGGTCTCTTAACAAGTGCCTAGGTACACCATGCCTTGTAATTATTTTTTCCAAGATAAACTTAGCCACAGGACCCGCTTTGCCTGATGATAGAGCTTCCGTTTCGGCCCATCTGGTAGCGTAGTCTGTCCACGACAATGACAGTTTTTCCATTCCTACTACGTCTAAATGGCCCTAGAATATCTATCCCTACTTTCTCAAACGGTGTACCAACGGGTATTGGTTGCAGAGGACCAACTGGCTTTTCATTTTTCTGGCCCTTTCTAGCTTGACAATCTTCGCAGCCCTTCACAAATTTTTCTACGTCTTTTTGTAGATTTGCCCCATAGTACCTACTTTTTGTTTTCTGCAATGTCTTGGCGATTCCTAGGTGTCCAGATAATGGCTCTGCGTGATGGGAGAAGAGGATTTCGCCTGTCAGATTTTTTGGAATCACTAGTAAATTTTCTAGCCCTTCTGGTGAAGTGTTGACTTTATATAGAACATTGTTGACGAGGCGAAAATTTTTTGCTCTCTTCACAACTGCAATAGGTGCATTCACTGGGTCCCTATTGCGTCCATGAGCCCTTGGAGTTCGTCATCCTGTTGCTGCATTTTCGCAATATCGTCTGTTGTGATAAGAAATATTTGGATATCCTCCATATCGCAATTTGTCTGTTGACTTTCTCGTACTGGGTTTCTGGATAGGCAGTCAGCATCCGCATGTTTTGCTCCACTCTTGTGAACGATGGTGTTGTGTAGTCGTATTCTGACAATTTAAGAGACCATCTTGCTAGTCTACCAGTGGGATCTTTCAGAGAGCGAATCCAGCATAGTGCGTGGTGGTCGCTCACTATTTTAACAGGCCTGCCATAAATTAGGTGACGTAGGTAACTTAATGCCCAAATTGCCGCTAGCCCTTCCAATTCTGTAATGGTGTAATTTCTTTCTGCTTTAGAAAGACTTCTACTAATGTAGGCGATGGGGTGAGTTTGTCCATCTTCATCTTCTTGTAGGAATATTTCTCCAATTCCTATCGTGCTGCCGTCCACTCTTAGTTCGCAGCCTTTGTTTGGGTTGAAATGTCTTAGAACTGGTGCTGATAAAAGTTTTTCCTTCAAAGTTTCGAAAGCTTCTTTTTGCGCTTTTTCCCAAATAAAACCAATTTCTTTCTTTGTGACTGCATGCAGGGGTCTAGTTATAACAGAAATTTTTTTAATAAACTTTCGATAATAATTGCAAAGACCAATGAAACTCTGTACATTTTTTACCGTCTTTGGTTCTGGAAATTCCTTGATGGCTATTAATTTTTCCTCATCTGGTGCTACTCCTTTACTATTTACCACATGTCCTAAAATTTTTACCTCGGTTTTAACATACACGCACTTACTTGGTTTTAATGTCAACCCAGCTTCCCTTAGACGTTGAAAAACCCTTTCCAGTTTTACGAGGTGTTCCTCAAGTGTGCTTGAAAATACGATTATGTCATCCAGGTAAATTAAAACGTCTTTCCATTTCATTTCCTTAAATACTTTGTCCGCTAGTTCTTGAAAGGTAGCGGGGGCATTACATAATCCAAAACTTAATACGTTAAACTCGTATAAACCATGTCCCTGGGCAACAAATGCTGTATACTGTTTTGATTCTTCCTCAACTTTGACTTGCCAATATCCGATGAACATGTCCAGTGTAGTGAAATATCTTGAGTCCCCTAGATAGGTTAGGATGTCGTCTATGTTAGGGATAGGGTATGTGGATTTTTTTGTAACGCTATTTAGTTTACGGTAGTCGACACAAAATCTTGTTTGTCCATCCCTCTTTTTGACAAGAACCACCGGACTTGACCATGGTGAGTGGCAAGGTCTTATGACATTGCTGTCAAGCATTTCTTTGATTTGCTTATCGATAATCTCACGTTCCTTCTGTGAAACTCTGTATGGCCTACATTTGATTGGTTCTGCGTTGCCGACATCGATCTTGTGCTGTGTGAGATTCGTAAGTCCCATGGTTTTAGTAGATTTCAAAAACACATCTTCATACTTCGTGAGCAACTCCTCCAATTTGGCTTTAAATTTTCCTTGTTCCAAGTGCTCCAAATTGTGATCTTTGATGGTGACAGTGTCCTCGATGTTTTGGAATTCTTCAATGTATAAAAGTAAAGCATCTCCAGTTTCAACTGTTGGTGAACTGCAAACTACGAATCCGATTGTGGAGTTCCTGAAAATTTTAATTTTATTAAACCCTTTATTCATAATTTTAACAGATATTTTTTCCCTAGATACAATTGTCGGTTCCATGCATAGTAGCCGCCTTGGAACTAGAAAATTTTCATTTTCGAAGAATTCTGCTTGCTCCAGATCGGCCACATTTAGAGGGTTATTTATCTTTACTGATATTTTCGTATCATAGATTCGCTGCTCCCTTCAAAAATGAATCAAAGTAGCTAATTTTTAGTGTATTTGTCCAACCATTAGCTGCTCCGGTTCGTTCGTATTGCCTAATAAGGGCAGTTGCACTCCCTGAGCCTGGATTAAATGTCGGAGGACACAGAAAACTTGGTATTGCTGGACTTTTTTCTACAGACAAACTTTGGGACAGCGTTACATTGGCCATGTTTCCATTTTCTAATTTTGTTTGTTTTTCCGCTTGCCAATACTGTAGATTTGATGTTTTTGGTAGTTCGACGTTGGTTTCCGTTTCAGGAGGAAATGGGAAGTGAGTAGTCTGTGTAGCTGGTACAGTGGGTGAATCCAACCCTGGTGACCGTAGGATGCTGTTGGATTTTTTAAATGGATCGGATGAAACCTGCTCCATACTTCTGTGAAGAGGGTTGAAATGAGTTGAATCCTTTAATACCATTCTAAGTTTGGCATTTGCCCTTGTATTAATTTTGTCTACCGACATTAGCTAATTAATTAAATATGTCAATAAATAAATACATACATATACGGAAATTTCTTCCATCCACAATAATAATGTATACAGTACAAATATATATATGCACATATATATATATATATATATATATATATATATATATATATATATATATATATGCACATATATATATATATATATATATATATGCACATATATATATATATATATATATATATATATATATATATATATAATAATACTTTAATCTGAAAGAAAAGGGGTAAAAACGAATTATATAAACACACATATATACATACACATAAAACTTTCAAAACTCAGGAACGAAATTAATAATAGAAAAAAAATTCTTACCAATACCTACGAAAGAAAAAATGATTATCAATATTAATCGAACAATATATCTAAAAAACAAAAGAATATTAGGGGTAACAAAATAATTAGATCAAACAGTATTTTTATTTAGCCAATTAGGAAGAATTGGCTAAGAGAACTTCACCTACGGCGCCTCCACCAAATGTCACGCCTAGCGCGAGCTGTGAGGGATACGTTATTTTAAATTAATAAAAACAGATGTAAACAATAAGAACATTTAATTCAACAAATAAACGAATAACAAATATAACAAAGATACATAAAAATAATACCACAGATTAATAAATGAAAATACAAACCAATCAAATCAGAGCTCTCGGGCACGGCTCTAATATCGGCAGGGCGGGCGTATTTCCCCTCGCCCGAAAAACACACAGTTCCCGGTATTCATTCACCTCATTATTTTAATACCTAAGATAAATGATTACATAAACATTTTAAATGCGAGCAATGTCAGTTTATTATGCTGGTAACCTTGCTTGCACAGCAGAAATGCTTGTTTATAAATATTACAAATATACTTGAAGAGCATCAAACTAAAATAATAATGTTTAATAATATTGATAAGGAACTTAGCCATGACATGCTTGTATTTTTACAAAAAATAATATTAATGGGGTGAATGAAGAATTAGGTTGGACAACTGAGTCCAGATTTACACCAAGAAATTTAACAAAGTTAATTTTATTGGAATTGTCATTGTTAGCATGTCGCAGAGAAAATATAATACTTTGTGTTTTGCTTACATTTAAATTTAAGCTGTTTACGAGAAATCATTGCTTAACGTTGTTTTGGGTAATTTCAACATTTTCTGCTAAAGTGTCAAGTACTCTATTGCTATGCAAAATACTACAAGCCAATTTTCTACGTGGCTTCCCCGCACCCCCTGATCATCCGTCATGTTTATTTTTTTGACTATATACTTCATGATGAGCAACATAACTTTTGTTTAAACCAAACTGAAAGACAATAACAAAAAGCACTTTACCGTCGTTATCGTAGTCCCCTGCACCTTCTAGTCACCTTTACTTTCTGATCATGAAAAATCATGAAATCGTGAAAGTTCGTTTTTAGCCTTATTTATTTTAACAGACTAAAATTTCTCCTATTAATGTGCATTGATGGTAGAGAATAAAATATAACAAAAATCGCTTTACTGTTACCACAACAAAATACAGATTAGAAATTTATGACATCGTGTAAAGCTGATTTTTACCCTAATTCATTTTAACAGGCTAAGTTTTTTCCTATTAATATACAATGATAGATGGCAAGAAATAAAATATTACCGATCGATTCTTTTGGATTGTTTGTACGTGAAAAAAATGAGTAGCGCTAATTTTTCCTAGTACATATGGAATGTGTTTTGTGCTGCTGCTGCTTTTCTTGCATAATTCAATGGGTATCTCTGCTACGGTAGTACTACTAGAAGTAAAGACAAAATAGAAATTCAAGTAAAGTAATCAATTCTTTACCTACGTTTGGAAAATAAAGTTTTTCTCCAACAAGTAGGTACCGTGTTAGATCCCAACTGTGAAATCCAGCTTCAGATTTTTGGTTAAATTGTTATGAAAACAATGTTGAAACATTTACTGTACATTATTTCAACAATTTATAACCTGCAATATTTTGTTTTTGGCTTTCATTATGTATTAAAATGTATTTCACAATAAATCAGGTTTAAAATAAGCTCTGCACGATTTTAGAAATTTCCGATTGGTAATATTTTATTCCTACCATCTATCAGTGTATATTAATAGGAAAAATAGAAAAAAAAACTTAGGATAAAAATGAGCTTTTACGATTTCATGAATTTCTCTGTATCAGAAAGTAAAGGTGGCCAGAAGGTGTAGGAGACTACGATAACGGTAAAGCGCTTTTTGTTATTGTCTTCTAGTTTGGTTTAAGCAAAGGTTATGTTGCTCATCATGAAGTATATAGTCAAAAAGATAAACATGATGGATGATCAGGGAGTGCGGGGAAGCCACATAAAGAATTAGCTTGTAGTATTATACATTGGAAGTGTTGTGGGGGAGGGATTTCATTTATTTTTCATTATGAAACAGTACGTGGTTTCATAATTATCTATTAAGATAGATTATGTAAAAGAACAGAGAAATGTGAATATAGATATACTTATTAACTTATTTCTAGCAGGCGAAGAAGAAAAGCACTGCAAGTAATAATAAAGTACAATGCCATAGGATACTTCTACCATTTGCTTCAAACAATACTCTCTTCACTAGTTGCATCAGATAAGAAGATAGAACATTCCCTTCCCATTTGCAAACTTCTGTCAGTCATGCCTTTCTGAGTGCCTTAGACTGGTCTCGATGGTGTCTAGGAACTTACTGATTTCGATCTTAGCGCCTTTTGACCTCCCAAGTCGCGTTGCTTTTTCCCAGAGTCACTAAGTATCCCGGTCATAATTTTGGTGGTCGATCAAAAGTGGTGAAAAAGGTGTATCGAGGTCCTAGTTATCCTCCAGTAACATTTTACTTATTTCTGACCTGTAGTTTGGCCTCAGTACACTTTTTCCCTTAACCGTTGGTCGGATCGATTCGGCAATAGTAGGAATCGATTCCTCGTGGTCGACTTAATCGATAACGAACCTACCACGCCTTCGTATGTCTTCGGGAAACTTCGGAAATGTTCGTGCGAAGTTCGGGTTTTTGCTTAAAATTCTAGCTTCCACACGTGTGAATTTCCCTGAAACTTGTTTAGGTTTTTCAATTCCCCAAGTTGTTGACAAAACGGTGAATAACACCCTAGGGAGTGATCGGATCGGTTCGATAACCATCGTAATCGATTCCCCGTGGTCGGTGTAGTCGAAAATGCTACCCCACCCTTGTACGCCTTCGGTTTTTCGTAGATAATACTAGGAGAACGCCGACCGTCTCTCTCTAAAAATTGTTCTACACCTCTTTGAGGTTATGTACCTCCGACCGGTTTCGGCCGCTGGGGGGGTACTTGCAAAATCCTACTTAAGTGTTCGATTTTTAGGTTAGAGAACGCAGTCGCACCTAACTTCACTATGTCTTTAAAAAACTTTAGGTTATGTTTATACTAGTTTTTGTGTCTATATTTACATTATTTGTAAATATCACTGTCATAGAATTAAATTAAGTGACTTCCGTATTCGTCGACGTCGTACTTCCGTTTTTGAAGACGTACTTCCGTCTAGTACACAAATATAACCGGAATGATAGATCTCAAAACTCAAACATCATTAGCAATGCCGTAATAAGATGACAAGTTAAAGACAGGTATTTATTTGAAAGATGAAACGATAAACAACTCATTTCGCTTGTAATTACCAATGTCAAATGATTATGTTTTTTTTATAAAAGAAAAGAAATAACCAGATGGCGCAGACAAGACCTGGCTGCTATTAATCCCTTCGCTTTCGCATGACAGAGAGACATAATTACCTGCGAAACCCGACTGGGTTTCTTGATACATATACAATTCGGTTTTTAATTTTTGTAACTAATTTGTGTTTGTAAAAACATACTTTTCCAATGTTTGTTGTGTAAGAAACATATTTAGCAATATTGCCATTCTATTAGGTTATTTCGATTTTGTATTCAGTTTGCTTTTCTTGTGTAACGTTTTTCAATAATTCAACCATTCAGTTTTGATGGTACCCAACTTGTAGTGTTGTTCCTCCAAAATAATGGTTCCTGTGTCATGCTTCATACCGTTCAGTGTGTAGATAATGGTGCTATGTAAACTGTATGAAATATTGATTCATTGTGCTTGCAAAATGTTTTGAAATAGAGTGTACCTTTTTCAATATTAATGTTATGTCTAACTAACAGTGTAAACAATATGTGCAAGGGCAACACACTGGAGATGTGCAATCAACTGCAGAACGTAAACAATGTCTTGGGGTCATCAGTAATAAATAGACTTCAACTGTAACAAAAGCGAAATAAAAACAAATGGTTTTAATATAAACTAAAAGGATCTAAGCAGGATTGTCGATTATATAAAATGTAATGTTCAGTGACTGCAATCAGAGGTCCACACTAGTATAGGTGGTTTATTAATAATAATAATAATAATAATAATAATAATAATAATAATCTTTATTTCTCCACTGAAAAAAACATATGTACCCAAAAAGGTATACATAAGGTCGATGAAGATAATGTCACATAAATAATAAAAAAAAAACAGTACCAAAAATAGAAAACAATACACTATAATATAAATGTGGCTAAAATATATAAGACATTTTTGGACTTAGTCAGACCCTAAAATAATTATAAAAATAGATTATATTTATGTCATATGAATTTAAAAAGGAAAAAAAAAAACAATAATATGAAAATAGGAGATATTAAAATACAATTAATTAAAAAACTCATTGACTGTGTAAGAGTTTTTGTTTAGCAACAATTTTTTAAGTTTCCCTTTAAAAACATGTATACTGCCAGAGGATTTAATATCTTCGTCTAGTAAATTATAGAATTTACACCCTTGATACAGAAAACTTCTCTGATACATAGTAGTTCTATGACAGTCAGGCAGCAGGAGATGTTTAGATCGAGTATCATGTGAATGTCCAACTTGATTATTTAAAAAAGTGGATTTGTGTTTGTGGACATATGAACATACTTCCAGAATGTATAGGCTAGCAACAGTCAAAATTTTTAAAACTTTAAAAGCATCTCTACAAGTTTCTCTGTAACTCAAATTTAATAGTATGTGAACTGCATATTTTTGCAGTAAAAATACCCTGGCTACATTAGTACTATTACCCCAGTTTACAATTCCATATCTCAGATGAGAGTGAAAATTGGCAAAATAAAGGGTGTTAAGGATATCCTGGCTACAATGCTTAGACATAAATTTTAAAGCAAAACAACTTTTTCGTAGCTTTATACACAGATTTTCAATGTGATGGGCCCATTGCAGGTGTTTGTCAAAAGTGACACCTAACAAATTATTAGCATTACAGGTATTTAACTCAAGGTCAGTACCATTAAAAAGTGTTAGGCCTTCGGAATTGTTATTTAATGTAAATTGTATGGAAACGGTTTTAGTTTTATTTAAATTTAGATTATTCTTACAAGACCAGCATATAATTTCCTGATAAATTATTTCAGTGGTTGTTTTTACTTCCGTTGAGTTATTTCCTGTAATTAGAACATTTGTATCATCTGCGTAGCACACGACATGAACATTTGATGTTCTTTGCAAGTAATCGATAATGTCATTGGCAAACAAAATATACAATAGTGGGCCCAAAATTAAACCCTGTGGAACTCCTTGCTTGACGCAGCAAGTCTCGCTTTCAGCTCCACAGGCCATTTTTACAGTTTGGGCTCTGTTGTCAAGATAGGAAGAAAATATTTCCAAAGCTTTCCCCCGAACACCATATCGTGCGAGTTTAGCTTTGAGCAACTGGTGATCTACCATATCAAAAGCTCGCGAGAAATCTAGAAAAAGACCTAGAGCAAATTTTTTATTGTCCAGCGCCTTAATAATTTGGTGGTGGAAATCACATAATGCCGACTCAGTGCTTTTATTAGTAGTGAAGCCATGTTGAGCAGGAGAAAGCAGATTATTTTCTTGCAGAAAGTTGAATAACTGCTCTTTGAGATGGAGTTCGAAAAGTTTTGAAAAACTACATAATAAACTAATAGCTCTGTAATTGCTATACTCATTTGGATCTCCTTTCTTATAAAGGGGATGGACGATAGCCCTTTTAAATTTGCTGGGAAAAATACCATTCTCTATGGAGAGATTTATTATGTAAGCTAATGGATAACTAATGGCACATTTGCATTTTTTAATTAAATTATTAGAAATATTATCATGGCCGCTAGAATTTGAGGATTTTAGTTTATCTATAAATAATTCAACATCAGTAGTAGAAACTGTAGATATATATATATAGATCTATGAAAATTAGGCACATTAGATTCTAAGAAATTAAAATCGCGCAAGGCATTTATCCTTGTGGTGCTTGTGAAATGAATATTAAAGCCATTAGCTACATCTTCAATCGGTATTTCATCGCCATCTTTTTTAAAACATATATCTTTAGAAATTGAACCTGATCCCTGAATTTTTTAAATTATGTTCCACATAGTTTTAGTCCTGTTACTTGAATTGCAGATTTCACGATCATGATATTCTCGTTTAGCGGTCTGTAATTTATTACGATATAAGTTATTCAGACGTGTACTAAGGCCCTTATAATTATTATCTATTTTTGCTATGTCACTGTATAAGTTTACTTGGTTTCTTAGCCTAATTATTTCAGGTGTCATATATTTGTTTTCATTAAGTTTTCTATTATTAACATTAAAACGCTTTACAGGGAAACATGCTTCAAAATAATACAAAATTATGTCATGTATTTGTTACATATCAACTGTTGCACCATTCTGGCGGACATATAGATGCTTTTGTGTAAATTAAAATAATAATTTATTGATTCATTTGCCATTACAACAGTGAGTGGAAAAAGGCATAAAAAGTTAAGTAATATAAATAGTAGAGACAGTAAATACTATATACGTAGCCAATAAAACAATTCTGACAATGGCATAATTATTGTCGAACTAAATAAATCCTAACTCATGTAAAAAAATTAAAACGTTGCTTTTTTGTTTCTTGGTGAAGGAAATGATACCAAGCATTTCCTTAGTAGTAGTATTTTAATTACCATCTGAAATATGTAAAGCATTTACTTTTCACTGGTAAGTCAACATCATTGATTTGCTTGATGGAATATATATTGAAATGTGTAAAGTTGATAATACATTAGTATCGAACTGCCCTTGTGCCCTCGTGATATGATTAAAGAGCAGGATTGGGCTTGGGATCAAGGGTACTGTCAGAAGTTTTCACAAAGATGCTTCAAACTAGAAGTTTATTGTCCACAAGATGATTGGGGCATTTAGAGTTTATATTTCTCCTAGAAAATAAAATTGAAGACACAAAAAAAAGTAAAATCATGCAGTTTACTACTGAGAAATAATATCTATGCATGTGACTTTTGTGTCAAAGGAATAGTTAAAGGGCGTTTCTGACAAATACAAATAAATTACTTTAACTGACGTTTCTGGACCGAAGTCCCCTATATTTATTAAAACGTTAGTAATAATTGATGAAGCCACAGAAATTTCCCCCCTCTATTTGGCGTCTTTTATATATTAACTGTTTTTTTCTTTTTAGTGTTCATTCTGTATATTTTCAGTAAAAATATATTATACTTCTTCGTTGGGAATGCTGTAGTGCTAATTACATGCCAAATATTATCTTCGGTCAAGATTTGAAATAATTGTTTTAGGATATCTATTTTTCCTATGTCTTTCATGAAAACTTGAAACATGTTTTTCTTCGTCAAAAAGTTTTTCACATACAACGTCAAACGACGGACAAGCAGACAGACTGATGGAATTGAGATACCTTAATTCTCGTAATGTGTACAATAGCCCAATAAAATTAGACGAAATTTGTTTATTTGGATGAAATAATTCAGAGCGGGCTGAAATTTTGGAAACAGGCTTATTTTGTGGTACTTTTTGACATACCCCCACCCGTAGACGCCGGCAGAGGGGAAGGGGGAGAGGGTAGAGAAAATAGGTAAAAAATCGGTTTTTCGTAAGTAACTTGGAAAGTATAAATTTTACTGTAAAATATGTACACATGAAAATTATAGGTAATAAAAATCCGCACAATTTCATTTTTTTTTTAACTTCGTACGACCTATTGGAGCCGAGATAGATTTTTTTGAAATTTTGACAGTTTTGCGACGCAATGGAAACGCGCGCGTTCTTCGCTAAAGTCTCAAAAATGGTCGTTCGGAGCGTAAAATGTTTCAAATGAAAGTTGTAGAGAATTCGATTACGGAAAATTTTCTTTCATTTTTCATTTACATTCGATCAATATTGGCAGAGATATGAATTTTTAAACATCTTTATGGCGCGCTATCAGAATACTTGTTTCATGATAAAATCGATAAAAACCCGAAAACGATAGATCGTACGCATATAGTGTATCTAATGAAAGTTAACGAGAATCAAATTTTGAATATATTGGTGAATGTACAAAATCGCTATGAGCAAAAATTTCTTTTTTATTATAAGACCTGTGCATAACAATTTTTTTTTTAAATATACGCCTAGTATGAAACGACTCAGAAATGCTCACAGAATAACTTCTGATACTTTAAAAAGTGAAAAAATATTATTAAATGTACTTTTTTGTACTTCAACCGTGACGAAAATTGCCTGTTTGCTAAAAATTAGAAATCAACCGCATTTCCAATCGTCAGTTCCTTGTCGCTATTTATTGGAAATCATACACGAAAAAGTATTCTTTGCAGGAAATTTTGTAAGCTTTCATTTAGGTTTTATGAAATTTTGTCATAAAGTCAAAAGAAACGATGATATATACAAAAAAAGGAATCAAAAAGTTATATTGGTTCAATTCTTCTGAACAAAAATTGTTTTCAATAAGCTTTTTTTAATAAAATATACCTTCCGAACGACTTGTATTGCATTACTTTTATATATACCTGTATAAACTAATAAAAATAGGTCAAAACCAATTTTTTAAGGAATTGTTATGCACAGTTCTTGCAGGAAATTTTTGCTCATAGCTTTAAACAGCTGTAACTCGTGAACCATTCATTGTATGAAGGTCATTTGGAGCTCATTTTACAGATAATTTAATTTTCTTTAAAAAACTTTTAGTGTCCTAAAGCCTAAAGCTAATAAAAGAATAGCTATTTGTCAAAATGCACTTAAAAATGACAATTCACGTTTTTCCCTTTTATCTTCATTCACGTTATCAAAACGACCTTGTACATACATCAACATATTCAAAATTTGATTCTCTTTAACTTGCATTAGATATACTATATACGTACGATCTATCGTTTTCGAGTTTTTATCGTAATAATATCTTTATTGTCCATTTATTATGAAACAAGTGTTCTGATAGCGCGCTATAAAGATGTTTAAAAATTCATACCTCTGTCAATATTGTGCGGATTTTTATTACCTATAATTTTCACGTGTACATATTTTACAGTAAAATTGATACTTTCCGAGTTTTTTACGAAAAACCGATTTTTTACCTATTTTGTCTACCCCCCCCCCCTCTACCGGCGTCTACGAGCGGAGACTTTTGATATGTTAAAAAGCACCACAAAATAAGCCTGTTTCCAAAATTTCAGCCCGCTCTGAAATATTTCATCCAAATTTTCCCATTTTATTGGACTACAATCTGTGACAAAATCAAAAAAATCTCGGAGTTCACGACTATAATATAATACTTCCACATAGGCCATTCGGAAAAACTTTCAAAAATTTTCAAAAAAGCGAATTGGACTTTTTATTTCGTAGACTGATTTTCTAAGATGTCAATAAAAAACTTGATTTTCCCGTTTCCCGCATCCCACCTTCGGGCCAAGAAAGGAACAAAAAAATCTAGATTTTATAATAATTACAATATAAGTCGATAAAATTCTTTCTGAGATTTTTTCCATTAGATACGTACTTCTTTCTGCGAGTGGTGACCATCGAAAATGAAGTTGTATGTATAATTTGAGACTTGACATAGGACGATCCACCCAAAACCCAACAGTTGTAGATATTAATTAATATATGCATCGTAGGTTCAATTACCATCGATTTGGGGTAGTTAGTATTCACAGTTTATAAAGCATCATCTGCGAAAAAATGTAGAACTCTGCCCGTCATTTTCGTGCAAGTCTTTATCATCAATTTTAACATTACTGCCCTCAACAGATTTTACAAATTAATGCTGCAATGAAGCTCAGCATTTCTATAATTGCAACCTCTTGTACATTTACAAGAGATTCGAAGCTCTTGTGAAGCAGGTGGTTGTAATTGGTGATGGACTGGCAGTGTCACTGGGTAATGGATGTTGTCTGTGTTTTTTCAAATGTGTCCCCCGTCCGGATAGCCTTTGGCTTTGGATTTGGGGGTTGTCTACTGTATGTGCAGTGTTTTAGTTGAATAATCTTTCCTTGTATCAGGTTTCATAAAACGCACGTTAAATAAAGAACGAACAACACCTGTCAGAAGCATGTTCATTGTCTACTACCATAGATCCATGCGTATGGCTCGGTTGCAGTGGTAACAGTTTTTAATAGTTGACATCTTTTATTTCATCTCTTTAACACTGACAGCATCACTTCCGCTTAAAATTTCTTACAGATAAAACCAGGAGTATACAAAATTCATAAAATATGTACAGTAACGATGCGGCAGAAGAGAACAAAGCAATTGTATTAAAAAGATCCCTGTCTTCATTAACGCTATTGCAGAAGGTTGATGATGACTACTGGTAGATATATGAACAGCCACTAACACATTCTATGAGACTCGAAGTAAATCCGCTTCGAAAAGACCGTTACGTCGTTAATAACAACTTCGAACAAAAGGTCTTACACTCCAACAGAACTCCGAATAATTCGATTTTATCGCCATCATAAATTGTACCACGCAGTGATAATGTCATTTGATTCCTATATTTATATACTGTAAATATTGCTATAATAATTCTTATTTAACAGAAAATTAAAAACTAGAAAGCACACATTAATTAGCAAACGAAAAATTTTCAAATTCTTACGGGGTACCAATTCGTAATTGATCCAGTCCGCCTCTGTTGACATATGTAGATTAAACAATTGTTCAGAAATTAAACTTCAATTTTAACATTCAACTTTTATTATCAAGAAAAATTATGTGTTAAAAAATTTGGTGTCGATGTTTAGTGTTAAATAATAATTTACTTTTTGATGGTGTGGTGCTCTTATTGTTTTTTAAAATGAAGAGTGCAGTATTGATATTTCTACTAACTTTACTTATTGTGGATGTCTATTCTTCTATTCAACAAAAAAGTAAGTAGGAAATTATACATACGCAAAATTAAAATTCTTAATTTAACGTTGTATATACGATATACGAATTAGCATTGGCGACGTTAAATCTGCTGGTAGATAACTAATTTAGTTCTAATAACAATATATTTATAGCTGACTGACATTGACAATTCATATCAATTCAATAAATATAATGTGGTAGTAACTAGTAGTAGCTCAGTACAATGGGAAAATTTGGACGAAATAATTCAGAGCTGGCTGAAATTTTGGGTACAGGCTTATTTTGTGGTACTTTTTAACATATCAAAAGTCCTCACCCGTAGACGTCTACAGGGGGTAGAAAATACATTAAAAAATCGGTTTTCGCAAAAACTCGGAAGGGATCAATTTTACTGTAAAATATGTATACAAAAAGATTATATGTATTAAGAATCCGCACAATTTCGTTTTTTTTTTTAACTTCGTACGACCTATTGAGGCCGAGATAGATTTTCTTGAAGTTTTGACAGTTTTGCGACGCAACGGAAACGCGCGCGTTGAAAATGGTCATTTGGATCGCAAAATGTTTCAAATGAAAGTTGTAGAGAATTTGATTACCAACAATTTCCTTTTATTTTACATTTCCGTTCGATCAATGCCGGCAGAGATATGAATTTTTAAACATCTTTATAGCGCACCATCAGAACACTTATTTCACGATAAAATCGATAAAAACTCAAAAACGATGGATCGTACGCGTATAGTGTATCTAATGAAAGTCACTTTGATAACGAGTGGATGGAGATAAAAGGGAAAAACATGAAAAATTGTCATTTTCAAGCGCATTTTGCTATAGCTATTTTTTAATTGACTTTAGGCAATCATGACACTAAAGGCTTTTTGAAGAGAATTAAATTATCTGTAAAATGAGCTCCAAGTGTCCTTCATACAATGAATGGTTCACGAGTTCTAGCTGTTTAAAACTATAAGCAAAAATTTCTTATTTATTATATATTAAGATTAATAATATTATTATATAAGAATTGTGCATAATAATTTTTTAAAAATTGGTTTTAACCTTTTTATGTTTAATAATTCCATTTCCATTAATAGTCCATTTGACGAGATACAAAAAAGACCAAAACGTCTAACGTTTGTAAGGTCTTTTGCAATACATTCCCTCCCCTGTTGTCGAGGGTGAGAAAACGATGGTTATGGTTTCGAGTTTTGAAATCCTTGCGTACTACCCCAATCTAGGGAAAACCACCCCTATTTCCGACTTCTCGGTCTTGGACTTGCGAGGGATCGTCGGGCCGGGTTTTTTTGGGGCAATAATAATAAATTCAGTTAATTTACATTAGAGAACCCCGGGGCGACCGCCGGGGGTTGAACCTACCCCCCACTGTAATGTCAATATGTCAAAAAATAATAGAATACGAACTCGACAAGGTTTTATGGGTTTTCGAGGGCAGGGATTATGACAGAGGTGCTATTTTTCACCCTACCCTCCCGCAACTACCCCCAACGTATGAAACCACCTCCCTCTTCCATGCTGTCGGCCCTAGGCACGCGGACATTTGTCGGATCGTTGCTTTTATGGGAATATCAGGGAAACTAACCATTACTAAACCGCAATTGACCTAAGCAGTCACCGGGGGTTGAAACTACCCTGCTCAGAAAACCGAAATCACTCGAAAAACAGAATAACTGGCTTCTCACGGGTTTTCGAAGGCGGTAATCTCAATGATTGTATTTTTTCACTCTACCCTCTCGAAACTACCCCCAACGTATGAAACCACCCCCTCTTCTATGCTGTCGGTCCTAGGCTTGCGTGGATTCGTGGGACCGGGGTTTTTATAGGAATATCAGGGAACTAACCATTACTCAACCACAGTTGAACTAAGCAACCCCCGGAGCTTGAAAGTACTTTGCTCGCAACACCTAAATCACTCACGGGTTTTTGAGGGCGAGAATCACGATGGTGGTATTATTTTTCACCCTACCCCCCGCAAATACCCCCAATGTATAAAAATACTCCTTTTTCTATAAACTATATGTGTAGCCCCCGGGGGTTGCTTAGCTCAACTGTCGTTGAGTAATGGTTAGTTTCCCTGATGTTCACATAAAAGCTCCGGTCCGACGAATCCACACACACCTAGGACCGACAGTGTGGAATAGAGCTGTGCTGGACTTTGCAATACTTGACCTAGATAAATACATTACTAATTATGTATTTGACCATCCAGTGCAGTATACTCTTTTTGCACTGAATTTAATTTTTATTTTAGTGGGCAGGGTCAAGGTATATTATTTTCTTGAAATAATAACAGTATGTTTTATGCGAGAATTAAACAAGTATTTATTTAATCGAAAAACACAGAGTTGATTATTTATGTTGTTTAAAATTAAAATTATTTGCACGGTTATATAAAATAGTTAACTTATCGACACTTGAAATTTTGCCTAAGCAGGTTTGGTTTCGTATGTGTTTAAAATTAGGTTGAATAATCTGAGAAAATTCACTTGAAAAATTGGGGCCGCGAAGGCGATTTGAGTTGGAGCACTGGGGCTGATTATCAATAATTAAATTTACTAGGGTTTGCCAAGGAAGATGGCATGGGCACTAGTTTAAATTCTCGAGTTACACAGGAAGACACACTTGGTTTTATGCGCTGGGGCAACCGAAGAGGTAACGCGGACACTGGAATTGCTTGTCACTGAATACGCCGAAAACACAACTTGCCGGGGACTTGGCGTGCTCCTTTATTTATACTAATGATGAGGACGAAGCTCGCGGAGGTCCAGATTACATCTGGAAAGGGCGCCTGCCGCTCTATGGGGCTCAAATGATGAAATATTGTGCAATAGATGCTAAAATTTGGAATCTCGGGTTGAAAATTATATCATTAAAACAGTTAAATGAAAGATGTTTTGATATATTGTTGGAAAGTTGAAGTTGAATTGAAGAGAAATGGGCTCGTAGACAAATTTGGAAAGTGAGCTAAAATATTTTGATGTGGCGTTTCGGCAGTAAATTGAAGATGATTCGAGTTATTGAGGAGGCTGTATTTTTTAGGGCGGTCTTTTGTAAAGTTTTTCTGTATTTTGGTGAATTTTAACATTTTGACTATTTTATTCATAGATTCAGATTATTCGTGAATTATCGATGCTACTGCACGTTCTCAGATTTTTTTATGGAAAATTTTGGTTTGAGTTCCACGAGTGTCTTAATGACTTTTTTATGGGGTTTGCCAAGTTGACCTTGGCGATTGAATTATTTGACGAATTTTAGTAAGTTTTCATCGGCCATCTTGTTTAAATGGGGAATATACGATAACACAGCATGGAAGAGGGGGTGGTTCTTATACGTTGGAGTAGTTGCAGAAGGGTAGGGTAAAAATAGCACCTCCATCATGATCCCTGCCCTCGAAAAGCTATAAAATACTTTGTCGAGTCCATATTTTATTATTTTTTGGAGATATTGCTTTCAACCCCCGGGGGTCGCTCAGGGGTAATCTAATGTAAATTAACTGAATTTATTATTACCCAAAGAAAAAACCGATCCGACGATCCCTGGCAAGCCCAAGACCGAGCAGCCGGAAATTAGGGTGGTTTTTCCTTGATAGGGGTAGTACGCAAGGATTTCAGAACTCGAAACATGTATTGCAAAAGATCCTACAAACTTTTGATGTTTTGGCCTTTTTGTACCTCCTTAAATGGACCATTAGTGGGAATGAAATTATTAAACATCATAAAATAATACAATACCGTTTCACTACGAGGTGGTGTGTATATTTTTCATGTAAAGAAATTCACAATGGCTTCACCGCAATTACTCGTGGCAAAATCATATTCATTCAGATATGTGTTGTTTTACCGTATAGAAATATATTGATGGTGTTTTCGAAAACTAAAGTTATAGGAAGTAAAAGTGGGGAACATTTGATGTTCGGGACCTCGTTAAATGGACTATAAGTTGGCCGTCACAGAATGTTTGCCTATGGTCTAAAACAATTTAATATAAAGAACTAAATAAATGATGATTGATGATTCAAACAGTTACCGATATTTCTTTCTTAAATACAGTACAAGGCAGATGAATTTGAAATGTTTTTGGTATGTTTTAAAAAACTATATATACACTGTGTCCACTTCTTAAAAAAACTTTTTGTATTGGTAACTTCTAAACCGTAAGAGATAGAAGATCTGTTTAATTAGAGAAAAGTTGAGCATTTTGAAGCTCGTTAAGATGTAGTTTTCACATTTAAAAAAATTTTCAGTAGTTTCAGTGATATCCTGAAAATAGTAAAATTTACCCTATTTTCCTTTTGCTAATAAATCGCGAATGATAGGATTTAGAAGAAAATTTTTTTAATTTAATGAATGATATGCGGTTTCCTATTTAAAATGATCAAAATTGTATTTTTATCAGATCGACGCCCAGCTTTTATTTTTCTTATGGACGCCTGCAACTTTTTTAAGGAAATTGAATTGGCATCATCTTAGTTATACCAAACGGTAAAAATTCATTTTATGATACATTGGCGCTGAGCGTCGCGCACCCAAAATTTTCAAATTTAACAATGTACCATTTCTATTAATTCATATAGTCTAGTATACTTTAACTTGGCGTGTGTATGTATGAGTTAATATTTCCGTACGATTTCATTTTCTCCCATATTGTACACAAAGTTAAAGCAATAGTCCAGAAACATTGTCTACGTGGACAATATTTCTGGATCTTTGTCTACAAGAGAAAATGAAATCGTACGGAAATATTAACTCATACATACACACGCCAAGTTAAAGTATACTAGACTATATTAATACCTATTCCTAACCAAAAATGCAAAAATATATTTTTTATGGAAATGTTTTCTAGCTATTTTGCAACATTTATTGAAAAATTTAATAAGTCAAGTAAAAGATAGCTTTAATTTTCAAATTATAATTTTATTGAATGACAAATCAATAACTAAACAGGTAACAAACCACGAAAGGCATCATTACATTAATTGTTCAAAATGTGCTCTGTTTTGTTCAAGACATGTTAATGTTCGTAGGTCCATTTGTTGAATTGGTTCTTGAATTGGCTGAATTGTTTCAAATACTCCCAATATTTTGCCTTGTAGTTTTTCTTGGTCTTACCAGGCCTATCACACGCTTTATTTTTAAGATATCCCACAATAATCCAGATGATTAAGATCTGGCTACCCAGCAGGCCAAACCACTGGTCTCTTGTTCCCATCCAAGAAGCGGGAAATGTTTGTTCAAATATTTTCTAATGTATGCCGCATTGTGAGGACCAGCTCCATTCTGTTGAAACCAGTCCCTGTTTTGTCGAAGTTCTAACGGTACATTTTCAATAGCTTCTTCAATGACTTCAACATATTTTTGGACATTGAGGTTGACTTCAATGAAATAAGGACTCAATAGTTTATTGTCTATCAGGCCAGATCATAGATTTATCGAAAACCAAACCTGGGGTCGTACCTCTTGTACGAGGTGAAGGTTGTGTTTGTTGCAAAGGAATGCGTATTTTCCCTATTAAACATCCCTTTACTTGTAAACGATGTTTCACCTCCCCAAATTATTATCGGTCCTTAATTTTCTGGGTTTACGTGAATTTGAGTTAAAACATTATAATCTCACTTGCGGGTTTTCTTCTTATTACGTAGTTATTTCTACTTCTATTGAAAGAACCGCATTTGGCCAAAGTTTGGGATAAACGACGAAATATTTTAATATCCGGATGATTTCTCTCAGGATACAATTCTACATATGATTGTTTTGTTCGTACAGAATTTTTGTAGCATTCCATGTATAGCTCGAACATGTATTCCCTTTTGTCCAGTTTATACCTCACGGTAATTAATTTGACAAGGTTTGTATACTTTTAATAATAATTTAAATAATTTTCACTATAATTTAAACTAAAACTAGGACAAGTTGAATTCTAAACAACGAAAATTGACAATACTACGAATAATGACAGTTGTTCATTGTTTATGAAGGCATCCATTGATGCACCTTCCGCATCAAATGCCTAAGGGTGATAATAATAGTTGCACAGACCCATTTTATAAAATAAATTTTCACGGTTCAGTATAATAATAATAATAAATAAATTATATATTGATATAAAAAAATTATATAAAATTGATATAAACTACATATATGAAATAAAGTGCGTACAAAGTAGTGGTAAAAAATAAAGCAAAACCTCAGAGCGAACATCTTGTCTAGACAGAGTTGCCTGTCTTGCTATGTACTCGCTCTGAGCATTTTGTAAAATACAAAAGGAAAGTAGTTTTGTCAGGTTCACAGATTATAACATTTTAATTAAAAAAGAATAGACAGAGGATGTACGATACAAACTATACATACAGGAACCGGCAGACAAGGGATACATAGATTATTTTTTACCGTGGCAGTTAGGTCATTAACTCGTAAAATTTATTTTGTTGGTCCATTATATAATCTCTAATTTATTTTTTAAATTTCTTTAACTTAGGTAATTGTTTGAGGTGTACTGGGATTAAATTAAAAAACTTGGGACCAAAGAAAAATAGAGATCTCTGAGTAACTGTTTTTTTTTTAAAAATTGCACAGTAAGGTTCATGTTGACAGTTGACAGTGGAGCGAGTTACATGAGTGTTTTTATACTCAAACTTTTCAGGAGGAATATATATTCTTATTATACATTGGTAAATGAAAAGTAATTTAACGTTGAAAATTTTTGTTTCATCATATAACTTTTTAGTGGAAAAAAATCTCTCTTCTGAAAATAATTTTCAGAATAGCATTTTGGACAGTTTGTAAGATGTTAATTGTTGTGTTGAAAGCATTATCCCATGCTACAATACAGTACCTTATGATTGATTCAGCTAATGAATTGTAAAGCATAATTTTTTTCTAGAGAGAATTTCTCTTAGCACGTAGAACTTATGCATCAGGGCTCTCAACCGTTTACTAACGTGAACAATATGTTCTGACCAGCGTATATATTGATCTAGAATAACTCCTAAATACTTTGTTGAAGATACTTTTTCTATTGCAGGACATTTACAGATATTTTTTTGACAATTCGAAAAATGCAATTTTATGGAACAATTACTAGGTTGGTTAACAATTGTAGGGCTAAAAGTTTCGTTTTTTTGATATTTAAGGTAAGCATATTGTAATTTAACCTTACCTCATTACCAATTTTTACTATTTGGGTTCTGTTTGTTAGGTAATCAGACATAAGTTCGAGCGCCAGACATCGGACACCAAAGTTGCTTTGTTTATTGAGTAATACTTCGTGACACACGGTGTCGAAGGCTTTAACCAGATCTAGAAACACTGCAATACACGCCGATGATTCGTTCAAAGCCCCGACTGCCTTCTCTAAGAAGTCGACAACGGCATTTTCGGTGTTCCAGTTTCGTACAAACCCATACTCTCTGTTAGTGATGACATTGTGAGAATGAAAGAATTCAATTAGGCTTATTTTCAAGGCGTTCTCAAAGATCTTGGCAAAATTATTAATTACAGATATGGGTCTGTAATTGTTTAATTTTGTGTGGTCATCGGATTTAAAAATGGGGGTGACAATTGATTCCTTCCACTGCTGCGGGGCTTTTCCACATTGGAAGCATATATTAATAATATGAGTTAATGGGGAGATAATATATTCATGAATGTTTTTTATTGTTTTAGCAGTTAATTTATCTGGACCAGGTGAACAGTTATTTTTTAAATTTGATATAAGAACAGTTACTTTACTTATTGTTATCGGCTTCAGGAATATATTCGAGTTAACTTTATCATTTATAAAGAAGATATCTGATAAGTTTATTTTAGTTATTTTGCTCGCCATATTGATACCTATATTTGTGAAATAATTGTTAAACATATCGGCTTTATTTTTATTAATATTTATAAGTTCATTATTGTCAATAGTAATACATATGTTTTTGATTAATTTAGGATTCTTTGTTCGTACAAAGATATCATCGGATATCACGGAGATATCATTTATGACGTTCCAGATTTTTTTAAAGTTTGTTCCAGCTTGTGTGATTTTATTTTGATAATATTTGTTTTTTGATTTTTTAATTAAAGTATTGAGTCTATTTCTGTAATTTTTATATTGATCTTCAAACTCTGGAGAACAATTTTTTATTAATTTCTTTTTCAGATAGTCTCTTTGTTTAATAGAAGAAATTAAACCCAAAGTAATCCATGGTTTTATTTTCGTTATTTTATTTTTTATTATTTTTGTTTCTGTGGAAGTTGTTAAATAATTATTTAATTTATTGAAAAATATGTCATAGGCTAGTTGTGGTTCATTATTAATGTTTAATACATCATTCCATTTTTCATTACTTAATAGGTTTTTTAACCTATCAAAATTAATCTTGTTTATTTTACCTTCTACGTTAGCTTTATAGTTTTTTGTTTAGAAAAATTTATCAATACAAATGTGGAATAAAGGTCTGTCATGCCAGTGTAAAATATAATAGGTTCAATGTCAATATGTTTTAGAAAGTTATTTTGAGTTCTAATTAAAATGTGGTCAATTGTAGATCAGTGTTTTTTGTTACTGTGGTGGGTTTATTTATATAGGAAATGAAACCGTTTGAATTTAATATATTTAAATAACTGTTAGTTTCGTTTGCTTCCTTTTTTAATAAATCAATATTTATGTCACCTACATACACCTCTAAACTTTGTTTTTGTATAAGTACTGTTTAAATATATTTCTAAATCCTTTAGATATTGGTTCAAATCTGTTGCCGGAAGCTTGTAAAAGGCTGTCAAACCTATTTTATTTTTATTTGGTAAGAAGTTATCTGAAAGGATGATCCTTAGAAAGTTACTATAGCTATTAAGATGATGCCAATTTAATTTCCTTAAAAAAATTTCAAGCGTCCATAAAAAATAAAAGTTGGGCGTCATGACACTTAGCGTCGATCTGGTAAAAATACAATTTTTGATCATTTTAAATAGGAAACCGAACATCATTCAACTTTTATTAAAACTACATCTTAAGGAGCTTTAAAATGCTCAACTTTTCTGTAATTTAACAGATCTTCTATCTCTTACGGTTTAGAAGTTACCAGTACAATTCCATTGAAAAAGTGGGTACACTGTATATCCATTTTCCATACTTCAATAAAATATCTCTTTTCAGGAATTTTGCAAGCGATACAAAGTGGAGTAGAAAAATTGATTGTCAGCGACACTGTGCCATATTCTCTGTTAGCAGCAGTAAATAATATTTCAAAAATAACTGACAACTTAGATGCTGATGATACAGTGTGCCAATCATGCCAAATAGTAGTCGACAACATCATAAATTATAGAAGAACTGGCGCTGATCGAAATTCTATGATACCTTATTTGAACAAGCTCTGTAATATATTTTCAGATTGGGGAACCGTGGCGTGCAAGGGATATGTGGAAATTGAAATGGTAAATATAATTTTAATTAATTAATAGGAAATAACTGTTTTTAAATACTTTGAATTTTAAGAAATTTAAAGGAGGTTTCCTTCATATTAGAGTTGTACAATGGTAAATGTCTATGCCGACTTTTTCGAACAATCATATTTGGCCAGAAAACATCTCATCAGATGGTCATTGCAATAATAATACCAGCACTAACATAGTTCCCTTTCAGAAAATGAAGTGTTATTGGCATTAAAAAATAAAATAAAACCTAAGCTCACCATGGGTCCTGACGGTTTTCCCGCATTTTTACTCAGACAATGTATACTGAATGTTGTTGCTTTCGTGATATTTGAAAATACTCCAAAACACGTCCTGTGTGTCTTTACAAATGCCCTGAAAAACCCCTGGGCTAGAAGAGGGTGTCCGCGTTTTCTTTCCTATTGTTAGCCGTCTGTAATTTCTCTATTATATTGTTTAGGCTAGCTTTTAATATGTGTATTATTGGCTAATGGATCTTGTCCAATGCCACAAAAAAAAAGAAAGAAAAATTGTGACTTTGGCAAAACCTTTGAAATCTTACTAGATAAATCTATTTACCCCCATGTTAAAATCATCTTTCCACCTAGTAATATTAATGTATGAAAAGCCGCTTTACTACTACCAATCGCCCATGTGCTGCGCAATACATATCTGATTCATCGATATGTAGGTGTAAACGAACGTAATATATGTTGACTTCATAAAAGCTTTCAATGGGCTTAATCATAATATATTTATTACAGGACTTTAGTATTTCTGACCACCTCGTGACTTTCTTTGAATCTTATTTAACTGGTAGACTTCATATTATATGTCGCATATAATGGTTTCAAGTCCTCTGGTTATACCTCGTCCTCATATGTTCCTCAAGGCTCTGTTCTTGGACCACTGCTTTTAAATATATTTATAAACATCATAGGTAATACTTTGGAAGTGTACTTTTTAAAGTATGTATATAACATAAAATTCTTGCATAGAAATGATTGCATTACACTGCAAAAGAACGTCTCTAAATTTAGCTCTGGGTGTGTTAAAGACAATCTCACGGTGTAATGTAATATCTTTCTCAGCTAGAAATTCTGAGACATATACACGCTGAACAATGAACAATTAACGTTTAAAGACTTCGGTGTAACTTTTGTCAAAAAACTAAATATTTTCGATCACACCAACGCGACAGTAAGTCATGTATAAGACTAGGTTTTATCCTACGTAATGACCGGTATTTCTGAAACATTTAGCATTCAAATCATTATACATTTCATTTTTGAGATCCTTGTTTGGCAGCCCTGCTATTACATTCATGTCACAAAATTAGATAATGTGCAATGACACTTTCTTAAATAAATATCTTTATTTTAAATCTCAAAATACATATCCACCTTATGGCTGTCCTCAAACGGACCTATTTGGTATGTCGTTTATGTGCAGCTTAAGTAGTGATAGACGTGATAGATTGGCTGTTAACTTTTTAAAGAAACTCATTCACAATGAAATTGATTGCAGCGAAATAGGTACTCCACAAACTAAATTTCTACATTCCAAGAGTTAAGTCACGTCATAACCCAACCTTTTACCTGCCCAGAGCGTGATGTATTGAAATCTTCACCTATACATGTATTTGCTCTTGGTATAATAATCAGAATATTTATATTTATCAAAAATAGGGGCTCTTACCTATGCTCAGTTGTCAATTTTACTTATTATGTTTTATATATTACAGATGTATAAATCTTGGTAGATTCCATTTTTTTTTACCTCTTGCTTCTCTGTTATTACTTATTTTGATCTTAGATTTAAGTTAATTCTTTTCGCTTACTTTATTGTATATCTTTAAGCTATTTATTATATATACTTTATATTAAATATGTGTTGTTTTTGCATTTTGTAAATGGTCTTTGTTCTGTTAGATGTAAATTTTCTTTTAATAACCAAGAGTATTTCGATAGGTACGGTATATTTTGAAATATAGTTAGGTATAGTTATGTACGTTACGTCGGCGTCACCGCACTAACTCTCCGTTTATTCGCAGTTTCTGTATCCAGTCGATTCGAGAGCAATCTGTATATACAGAGCACGGTTAAAATAATTTATTTGAAAAATATCCTGCAATTTTCTTTAAAATCTATATTGATAATTAAATGTATGTCCTTTTTGTAGAATAAACAATCTTTCTTTGTAAATACTAATACTTTCTTAAATTTAAACCTGGAAAGGAATTTTGAAAACACAAGAAAAAGACAATATAAAGTTCAAAAAATGTATATTAAATCTCTTTAAAAAAATCATGTTTTACAAAAACGATCAAGAAAAATGTATTGACAAACTATAGCTTGTAGATTGTTTTACGGGGTCGTTTGCCTTCGAACAGCCTTACTTCACTTCGACCTAAAAGATCTTTTGTGATTTAAAAAAAACTACAGCTTGGCCCGTGTACAACACATAGTGAGGAACGAATACAATTACAATTTACAATTTAAAATTCTTTATTCATTGTTAAGTACAGTATATTCTCTATTTCATTTATCTCATTTAATATCATTGTTAACAATTAGATATTGCCCGACGCGGTACATTAAGCCATAAGCTTAGAAGCGAGACAGGGGGCCGATCTTATGCCAAGTATGATTAAAATTGAGTTAAAATTTATAAAATAATAAACGTCCTCCAAACAGATTGAACTAAATGTCAATTAAAAATACAAAAATGTTTAAGGAAATGAAAATTAACGAAATTCTGTCTACTATATACAATTTTATGTTTAACTTGCAGGAAACTTATTACCAAGAAAAAACCTGCTTTACAAATAAAAATACACCGATAATATCGGTAATATAAAGAAAATCAAGAAATAAAACAGCTATCAAGTAATCATAAATTAAAATAATGTTTAATGTTAAAAAGTATGTATACAATGTTTCAGAAACAAATCACGTCATCATAGTTCTACTTGTACCTGGAAGAAAATTATATGTTGTAAATCTAATATTATCTATCCGAATAAATCGGAAGTTTTCATATATGAGCTTATGGGTATGCTCAAAATTATGATGTTCCCGTATGTCTACCATATGTGTGGTAAGCGGGGAATTATGTATCTTTAATTTAAAGAATTTTTGTGCGGTATCTATTATATAATCCCTAATTAAAGGGATGTTATACTCTCTATGGAAAGTTTCTATAGGAGTATACCTATTTGTGTTTGTAAGTAATCTAAGGATTTTATTCTGTGTCCTTTGTAATCTGTTACATTGCGCATCTGAAATTGTGTTCCAAGACGCGCATGCATAGGTAAGGATCGGTTTTAACATAACTTTATAAAGGGTTAGCTTGTTATCCTTAGTTTGAGGAACGGAACCACTCATAATGTACCAACTACCATCCAATTATGCAGTTTTTGAGCTAACGATTACACAAAAAGATTCAAGAAAAGTTCAATGTTTATAAATTTTTGGTGGGCTTTTGCTTGCCTGTCTGTTTACGTATTATCAGTTCAATAGTAATTTGATTCGCTCCACGGAGCTTAAAAATGCTTGAATCGCAATGATTTTGAATTATATTGTCGGGCGAGACAGGCCTGGTTCGGCGAAAGCTATAAATTAAAAATAACAAAAACCCAAACTCCTTTTAAAATACAAAATTAAATCAGGTGGTAACATTACAAACAGGCTTAAAAAATAAAGCTTAACTAAACACTAAAGATTAGTAACACTTGCGAACAAAAACACTATCAAATTTTGGCATAAACGCTGACACCACAACTCAAACATGGTGCCTTCCGCGAATTGCTCTAACGACGGGCTGCGCTAGGCTGGCCTAACTGTGACTTTACAAAATTTTGATTTAATAAATTTTTGGTTCCGTTTCAAGGCTGATGTGTAGGAAAAGTGAATTTAGAAACAATAACGTACAAACAGAAACGAAGGAACAACAAACGCACAAAAATACACAAAAACAAAAGAAGAGGGGGACAAGAAACAATTAAAGACTGTTAAAGGTATGAAATATCAGTAAAAAGGTGGATAGGGTTAGAGAAAGGTATAGTTGGTGAAGGCTTGTCTAGAGTGGCTGCCGAAAGATTGGCAACGTCTGGTAAGGTTTAATCCGAAATGGGGCATTATGCTGTCTAATTTGTGTAAGTGTCTTGTTAGCGGACTATCGCCCAGTTTGAACGAATAAAAGTTCTGGGAGATGTGCTGGACGTAGTCGGCTATCGGGATTATGTCGTTGCAGCGTTCGTAGAGGTCTCTGAGGGAGGTGTACCTTCCAGAATTTGAGATATAGGCGCATATATTTGTGTTCTAGGACTTGAAGTTTTCTCATTGTCGTGGCCGGTATGCTGCACCACGCCGGCGCAGCGTATGTTATAGACGGCCTGACAACCATCGTGTACAACAATCTTTTGTTGAGTCTGTTTAGTCTGCTACCCCTGACCATGAGCGGATATACCTGGACAGGGAGTAGACCGTCCGTATGGTTTCGTTGATGTGGGTGTTGAACGTCAGTCGTCTGTCGAGTCTCACACCCAGATACTTCATGCATTCCTTGGTAGGAATTTGGTTGCCCCTGATCGAGACTGGTGTGAGAATGCGATTCTCAGTGAATCGACGCGTGAAGCATATCGCCTCCAATTTCTCGGCGTTGACCCGAATCTTCCACCGATCGTAATAAGCCGTGGCAAGAGCCATGTGCGCCTTCAGCAGCATGTTCGCCACTTGTGCGTTATGCAAATGCGCGTACATGACCGTGTCATCGGCGTACTTGGCCAGCTTGGTATTCGGGAACTCCGGGAAGTCGGGACGTACAAGTTGTACAACTTCGGTGGTAGGCACGATCCTTGCGGGACACGCGCGAATGTCCCGCCGAGTTGAAAGTTTATTGTTCACCCCGAACCTGCAGGGTTCTGCCCGTCAGGAACGAGTGAATTAGTTTGATGATGTGATTCGGAAAGTTGTAGTCGTGTAGCTTGTAGAGTAAGCCCGGGATCCAGGCGATGTCGTAGGCCTTCTCAATATCGAGGAGCACCATGACGGTGCTCTTCCCGAGGTTGTATTGTACTTTCACATCGTTAACCACCCTAAGACCTGCTGCACTATGCTCCTGCCCTTCCTGAACCCGAATTGGGACTCGTCGTCGATGTGGAGCTCATCCTGAACAGCATCGAGTCTGATCAGGATGATCTTCTCCACCAACTTAGAGATCGCCGACAGCAACGAGATGGGCCTGTAGCTGCCGACGAACCGCGCGTTCTTCTTTCGGCTTCAGGATGGGAACGACTACGGCGCCCTTCCACTGGCTGGGCCAGTGCTGCAGTCGCAGAATCGCGTTAACGATGTACGTCAACTGCACAATACCTTTCCTCGGGAGATATTTGAGCAGCTTGTATTCGATACAGTCCGCCCCGGGTGCTTTATTGTTTGGTAGGTCCCTGACAATGTCTGCCACCTTCGATGGCTTGGTCATGACTTTCAGAAATTGTCGTCTGGTCAGTTGGACGTCGTGACTAAGCAGCTCTTGTACGTCTTGTTCGATGCGGTCGTGTTCTGGATTGTTGGGCATGTTGTTGTTATGTATGGCCTGAAACTAGTCAGTCAAGTCGTTCGCTTTTCATGCGTCCATTAGCGATGTCTGTCCGTTCGTACCCGTCAAGGCTGGTATGGCCTCCCGCGTACTTTTCAGGGCCCTCGTCCGCTTCCACAGCAAGCTGTCTTGAGGATTGAGCGCCGCCAGCTTGTCCCTCCATTTTTGGTTTTTAACAGTGTTGATGGAGGTCTGGATTTGCCTCTGCAGCCTGATCATCTCGGCCCTAGCGTCGGCATCACGATTTCGCTGCCAAAGCCGTCTCAGTCGGTTCTTCTCCCTGATGTCTCGTTTGATCGCCTCGTCGAGTTGGTCTCTATTATGGTTGATGGTCACAGTGATGGGGCAACAGTCTGCCCGTGTGAACTCCTCCACCGCATTTTCCCGTTCGACGGGTGTGTTGATCGTGTTCGTTAGTGTTATATGTGTATTTATGTGTGCCTTATAGAGACGCCAGTCGGCGCCCCTATAAGACGTGACTTCGTGTAATGTCTTCCCTCGACACACCGTCAAGTTCGACCACGATGGGGTTGTGGTCCGATTGACCACTATGTAGAGAGTAGTGGGCGTTTTGTCGTTGTCCGGAAAATGCGTGGGATCGTCCAGATACTGCACGATGACATTTCGACTATTCACATAGTCGAACAGAGTGTTGCCGTTCGCGTTGTTGCGATGGCAGTTCCAGTTGCGATGCCTAGCGTTAAGTTCGCTTATGAGCAGGCAGCGCGGACCGACGTTCATCAGATTCTCGAGACAACCCGCCGTAAAGCCGTTCAAGGGTCGATTGTACGCGGCCACGATACTGGTGCCGCCCTCCAGCGTCACACACACATTCTCCATGGTGGTGTTCCGTACAGAATGGTGCGTGTGCGCGATGTCTGACTTTACCAGTACGGCCACCCCTGTGGTTGTCGGCCCTATCTGTTCTATGTACTGTATATCCCCGGACTTGCAGTTTGTCACGTCTGGTAAGTTTCGTTTCGTTTAGCAGCATACTGTCAATTTTATTCCTCAACATGTAATTGATTAGAAAAGGAATTGTGTTACCTATATCATTGGCGTTCCAGGAAGAGATTTTTATCGTGATGATTCTAGAATTCGTTGTCCGGCATCGCTTTCAGGATGCGATGCATAACAAAGAATTTGTCTGCCGCGTTGGAGCAACTCTCCAGCTTGGCGTTCAAGTTGTGGTACAGCATCAGAAGTTTGTCCAAATCGATTAGGGATGCCATGCGACGCTGCTGCTGGCATAGCTCCTCAATCTTGGCCCCCGAAGTGCCGGTGATTCCTCCGCTTCTCTGCGTTGTAGGGGTGGGCAGCGCCGCTGGCCTCCTTCGAGGAATGTCCTGGTGGGAGGCTGCCATCGTCTGGGGGGGGACTGCGTTGGTGCGTGGGTCCGTTGAGTTGTCGCCGCCGCTGCCGCTCGTCGTTCCTCCCATATGTTGCTTTTGGGTGGAGGCGCCGCCACGTATCTTGTTTCGGGCGCAGGCGCCACCCTGGCATTGTTCATCTCCAACTGCCCTGCCTTCCGCTTATACACAATGCATATCACTGCATTTGCGGGGTGTGGTCCCCCGTAATTTATACACTTAGCCGGCGTATCCCTCGTTCTCGTGCATGTTCTGGTGAGGTGTGGCTCTGCGTACTTAAGACAGTTAGGTGACGCGTGACAGTTGGAGGTGGCGTGCCTCCACTGCTGGCATCTGTGACAGTGTATGATTCTCTTGTTATTTGTATGCCTCTCCCAGCTTATCCTTGTATAGTCCAGGTATCTTATCTTTAGTTGCAAGTCCTTCAGAGTGGTTTTACTATTGGTTATGAGCAGATAAGCTGGGAAGCGGGTGCCCTTCATCTTGTATAGCTCCCTACATTCTATTCCGTGATCCCTCTCTAGTTCTTGCTTCAAGTCGTCCACCACCGCCTCGTGATGGAGCCCACACATCACAAAGGCGTGGGGCTTCTCCTCTCTCGGGGTGTATGTGTGGTAATCTAATTTGTTGTTTTCGAAGCATCGATTTACTATTTCCCAATCTTCCCTCGTTGTTACTTGTAGGGCCGTGTTGGCCGCAGTGTGTTTCCAGAAATGCTTGTTTTTTTACGCGTGCCTTTATATAGTCATTTACGCCCTGTGGTCTTCTAGGTGCCCGTGTATGACGATTGGGGGCGGCCTTCTGACCGGCGCCGCTTTTTGCTGTTGGGAGGAGGCGGGGAGCTGTTTCTTCTGCTTCGCGTTGCGGGGGATCACGTTCATTTCCGGTTGTTGTACCGGTACCCTCGTTCGAATCTGTTCTTGATTACTGGTATCGTCTGTTGCGACGCTGCCTGCTGCGGAGGCGGCTTACCAGCACCAGGGTGCGTGTATGCCGGGTTATCGGAGTCGACCTGGCGTTGTAGTTTCTTTTTTAATTTGAAGATTGCCTGGGTCGTGTCCTTCTGTGTCTGCTTATCCACTTGCATCTCGTTGCCTGACGCCGCTTTGACTGCTTCTAGGCAAGCGTCTGAGTCGTTGCCTGCCTTCGGGCTGACAGCCGTAATTTTTCGCTTTATTCTCTTGCTGGTGCTGGGCACCTGCGGCCCTAGGCTAATGCAACTTTGGTCACTCTCATTACCCGATAATGGTTGCCTTGCGGCATAGTCCTGCGTTTGTGCCACGGCGGACTTTGTGAATGCACCTCCCGACTGACGCGTGAAAAAACCATTTCTGCTTTTTGGCGAACTATCGTCCATAATGCTAAGTTTTGTGGCTCGCGCCTTTTATTACCAAAAAGTTCACTTTCCATAGGCGCTTTCCGCGACCGTAAATGCTCGCCTAAAATTGTCCACTATCTCTTCGAGGTTATGTTCCCCAACCGATTTTAACCAAAAGTTTACGAGGGGAACGTCCGCGAAAAATCTCGCACTTTCTCTTAGGGGTTATGTTTTATGACACGCGTGTCTAACTTCACTATAATTTAGAAATAATTTTGACGGGCTTTCCGGATATTAGGTTATGTCTAAAATTGCTAAATGACTAATTTCACTATGTTAAATTTAGATTGTCAATGTCAAAGTTTTCTAAAAATTGGATGTAACTCACCCCAGGGCCTAGGCGCAGGCCCCACAACACTACTGCCGCACAGTTGTCTCTTTACGAGCACTTTGCGCGACAACACGCTTTTAAATTTTTCCAACTTTTGAGGATATCCACTCTACTGAACCGGAAAACTGGACGAGCACCGGATGAATAGCATCGAGTCCGTGGAGCCGTTCAAGGGTCTATTGTACGCGGCTACGATGCTCGTACCGCCCTCCAGCGTCACACACACATTCTCCACTGTGGTGTTCCGTACAGAATGGTGCGTGTGCGCGATATCGGACTTTACGAGTACGGCCACCCCGCCACCCCTATGATTGTCGCCCTATCGCTTCTATGTACTGTATACCCCCAGACCTGCAGATTGTCACGTCTGGTGAGTTTCATTTTATTTAGAAGCATAATGTCGATTTTATGCCTCGACAAGTAATTGATTAGAAATGGAATGTTGTTACCTATACCATTGGCGTTCCAAGAAGAGATTTTTATGTTAATGATTTCAGAAGAATTCTTCTGGCATCGCTTCGAGGAAGCGATGCATAACGAAGAATTTCTCCACGGCATTAGAGCAACTCTCCAGTTCCGCGTTCAAGTTATGGTACAGCGCTATCAGTTTGTCAAGATCGACGAGGGAGGCCATCCGTCGCTGTTGTTGTCGGAGCTCCTCGATTTTGGCGCCAGTGGTGGAGGAGGTGGCTCCGCTTCTGGCTCCCGGCGTGAGCAGCAGCGCCACTGGTCTCCTTCTCGGGGCCTCTGGGGGGGGGTGTTGCTGGTGTCATCGGCGGGGGTTGTGTCGCCGCGTGGGTCGGAGCTCGATGTGATGCAGCCACCGCCGCTTGTCTCTCGTCCCAGACGTTGCGTTGGGGTGGGGGCGCCGCCACGTACCTCATTTCTGGCACCGGCGGCACGCTCGTATTGCTTGCCTCTAGCTGCGCCACTTTCCTTTTGCACACAATGCATACTATCGCAATTTGCGGGGTGAGGCCCCCCGCAGTTTAAGCACTTGGCTGGCGTGTCTCTAGTTTTTACGCATGTGCGTGTGAGGTGGGTCTCGGCACATTTTAAATAATTTGGCGACGCTCTACAGTTGCTTGTGGCGTGCCCCCACTGTTGGCATCTGTGACATTGGATTATAACTTTGGTATTTACATGTCTTTCCCACGTCACGCTCGTGTAATCGATGTATCGCATTTTTGTTTGTAGGTCCTTCAGGGTCACATTGCTTGCTGTTATTAGCAAGTATGCAGGGTTGCGCATACCCCGCATCTTGTATAATTGCGTGGGATTTTTCTTCCCTGGGCGTGTAGGTATGGAAGTTTACCTCATTCTGTTCTAAACATTTGTTTACCGTGTCTGTGTTCACGGGTCGTTACTTGGATAGCTGTATTGGCGGTCGTGTGTTTACAAAAGTGCTTTGACTTTATATGGCTCTTCATGAATGAAATTAATATATTTACGGCTCTATGATCCTCCAGATGGCCGTGTATTACTATTGGTGGCGGGCGTCTCGCTGGCGCTGATTTTGATTGAGGGGCCGTTGCGTCTTCAGCCGCGGGCTGCGACGGCACCACGTTCATGTCTTTTTCCAGCGGCATTTTTGCCTCGAATCTATTCTTCGTGGGTATCTGCTCGGGTGTTGCCGATGTTTGCTTGGGCGGCTTGCCCGCGCCCGAGTGTGTGAATGTCGGATTGCCGACCTGACAGGCGTTGTTTCTTCTTAAGTTTAAAAATGGCCTTTTGCGGGGCCGCGCCCTCCACTGTTTTGCATTCCCCTGTCATCTCGCCTCCCAAGGCTGCGTTTACATTTTCCGCACTGGTGTCAGATTCGACACCTGTCTGCATGATTTCTGGTGTTATTTTCCGTTTAATTTTTTTTCGCATGCTGGGCGCCTGCGACCCCAGGCTGATCGAGCTCCTGTCGCTCTCATTTCCAGATTGGTATTGTTGCCTGTTGGCGCTCCCTTTGGGTTGTGTCGCGGGTTTCGCGAACATAACCCCGGAAACACTTGTAAAAAAAGTTCGTTTCATTTTGTGTTTGATCTTCCATTATCCTGTCTATTTCGCGCACTTTTAAAATTCGTGCCGTTTGCACCTGTCAATTTCTATTTGGCGGGAGTTTCCCACCGAAGGCGCCTTTTTGTACCGGTTTTTCCGGCGAAAAATTGTCCGTTTCTCCTTTGAGGTTATGTCCCCCCGACCGGTTTCAACCAACGGTCGTCGGGGGGTCACTCTCAGGAAATAGTCTATTTGCACTTTTTTAGGTTAGGTTTTTGCTGTTCTGCGTCTATGTTCACAGTGGTTCCGAGGGAGATTTTGATAGGATTTCCGGAAGTTGTTCGAATTTTCTTAAATGACTAATTTCACTGTTGTTTAAATTTTTTTACACTGTCAATGTCAATCAAAAAAGTGGTGAAAACTCACCTGCCCGCGCGTTTGCGGGTCCGCCGATATTGCGGCGGCTGCACTAGTCTTCTACGATTGCGGTACACCGCACAACACAGTTTATAGATTTTCGGAAAAACTCGCTATACACGGTGAGCACTAGAATCGACCGTCCGGAGTTTTTAGGAACCGGAAAACACTGAGGAACCGGTTTAGGGCAAATCCCGTTAAAATCCGCCATTTTCCTGTCAAAATCGGCTGCTAGAAAATGAATAGTCACCTTTGTCGCTAAAGGCAATTTTTGCTAAAACACTTTGACTAGAGACTGGATTAACTTGTCCTCATATTTAACACAATGCATGAGTTGCAGTGCTGCACAACGTGGATTCATAAAAGGGTTTTTAATTTTGAAATTTCCGAAATTATTTCGATTATATAATATACTATTAACAACAATTCCTAATTCAGTTAATTCGCCATGCAAATTTTACTTAACACTATAGATTCGGTATCTGGAAGTACTGACTCGCGTATCAAAAATAGCAAACATTTTATAGAAAAAATGTGTGAAAACGATATTCATATTCACACGTTATGAACAGTTTTGATGTTGTTTAGTCTTAAACTCCAGTTGACTCCAAAGTCAATAAAATTCCTTTCTCAAACTGTATCTTTTTAATACCAGAATAAAATATATCAACAACATTAATCAGTAACAACAATCTTTCTTTAACTATACAGTGAGTTATATTAAATATTAAAAACATAAAAGTGTGGCCTAGTAGGATTTTTTTTTTTTGAAGCAGAAAATGGTGGAATTTATTAGCGATTTTTCTATTTCAAACTTGAGTACGCCACAGGATTTGGCAACCCCTCAAATGTGTTTGTAGCACATTTCGTTGAAATATTCGTATTTTTGGATTTTTCAGCGTATTTTTTTAGTTTTTTTTAAGTATAATTTATATTTACAAAATATGTAATATTAACAGCGACGCCTTCGGCAAAATCTCGATATGTATATATTGATATGAGAAATAAAATATTAGAAAGATGCACCTTTTAAAATCACACAAAATTTATGAATTTCAGAATCACAAAACATCAAAACGTCACTTGAGAATAAATAAATTTAGACAATAGCAAATTCAAAAAGTAACAAACATAAATGCCGCGTAAAACATTAAGATGTATCAGTTGAAACATTTATATTCAAGAAATTTAACAAATTTTCCACGATTTTAAAAACTTGCTGACAAACATATCAAAATTCACTAAAGAAGGAGGAAAATAAACAGTCAAATCATAAATAAAATCATACAATATTGTATATAGGAACTTTTGAATAAAAAATTTCAATAATCAAGCAAAAATGGGGCCCTAAATTGAACAAATTGGCAACATTGAGAAAACAGGTCAAATTCAGATGTTAAAATTTAGTTTTAGGAAAAGACAAAATTAAAAAAAGTGTGCGGGTACAATCAACTTTCATCCGAACTTGAAAAAAGACGAGAAAGGGGACTAATTCAGTGTAGTGCGCATCGGCAAGGGTACAAGTGACAGGTAACTTTTTTAATAAAGCACGTAGAGGCATAAAAGGCACATCAAAAGAAAGAGGGAGAAGCAGAGAGAAAGAATCAAGTGAGAAAGGACAGAGAAGAATAGTACAAATATGAAAACGAAGTTTGACCAGTGTTGACAAAGAAGTCAAAATCTTGTAACCATGACAACAACCAAAAAAGTATAAAAGAGATGTCAGATTTGTTGTCCGGATCGATCAAATTTGTTTACAAAAAACCATAGTAACGCTTTGTTTTAAAAAAATCTAACCTCAATGAAGGTGTTGTGATGTAAATTTGTCACAGTATATCAACTACGGCGGTGAAGAGCCAAAATTGCTAATAAGGCAAATTTCAAGCAAGAAAACTAAATTATAAAGTAACAATTATTATAAACCTACCTGCAATAATTCATAAAAGTCGAGTCGGTAAAATAAAAACGGGACAATTAAAAATTTGTGTTGCGTGTACGGGTCAACTTTAATCCAAGGCTGAACTTTCTGAGCTGCATTGTGAACCAGGACGTCGAGGGAATAAAAAAATTCACCCACAATAACAAACTAAGATTTTTAAATAAGTGTTTTTAATATTAGTTGAGTCACATGTTTCCACTGTTACATTTCTAAATAAATAAATGAAACCTTGACATCCAATTGCAAGATACCAAACATAATAAAGTAATAGTTACTAAATTCAAATTTTTACGTTCAAATAAAAGAGATATCGAGGTAACATTTATAGATAAGTATATTTAAGTTAGCTAGATTAGGAATAGGTAATTTTAAGAAATTAAGGAGAAAATTTCACCATATAGTGTTTGAAATTAAACCATTCATATATAAAAATAAAAGTTTACAATTAGTTCAATTTAAAACGATATTTTACTCCTTGAAACATACAAATATGCAACCAATATCACGTCTATGGGAAATAGTTACATATCTGAGAATACCCAGCATTATGAGTGTAATATGATTCAAATTTATGGAAATCGCCTCGAAGGATTCACGGACCTGAGATATTTTTAAAACTGAGCTAGCCCAATTAAAAATAAAAAGGTAAATTTAATATTCATTCAAAATAAAATTAATAAAATACAAAATTTGACTCTCAACGTGAAGACTAATTCAATTCAAATAAAATAATATCTAAATATATATATATATTTCTATATTTTTGTACTCATAAAATAATTTTTAAATAATATTTAATTTATAACTGAATTTCTTTTATTTTTTTATTTTGTTGGACGCCAGATAGTTCCTGAGAACCATCAATATTTAGATCTAAATCTTGTTGAGAATTTTAGTACAAATACTGTGCATGAGTATAATACAACGTATGTATAGTGTATTCTCTCTCTCTCTCTCTCTCTCTCTCTCAGGAGCTGGTTCTATTTTAATTTTGCTCTGTTAAAACCAATTAATCATTCAAATTCAATAGTTTAAGGAAAGTTAACAATTTTAATGTCAGAAGGTTAACAGTTTTGACAAATAAAATTATATACAAAACAATAGGAGTATTAACTAGAAAAATTTAGTATATTCTTCTTTAAAAGTTTCAAAATATATATAAACGCTCACAATAAATGTTCACTCTTATTTTGCTTTAAAAGTTATCGAAAAGAATAGTGAATGCTCGAGACTTATATTTTACTTTGCAAAGTAGTACCTTTTATTTCTATTCCAGTTTTAACACTTCTCCAATCCTTAACTTTTCTTCTGATGCGTGACTGACTGAAATCTGGAATGGCAATACTGCTAAGTACACCTGGTCTCTCTCTGCTAATCTCAGCTACTCTCAATGTATGATCTATATTTAAGATGAGTTATGTAACCAATATGTGTTTAAATTTAAAACACTTTATTTTTTCAAAATCTCTGCTCGCCACCAGCAAAATGTCAGTGTCGCTTCATATTTTTTCTTCTGATGCGTGACTGACTGAAATCTGGAATGGCAATACTGCTAAGTACACCTGGTCTCTCTCTGCTAATCTCAGCTACTCTCAATGTATGATCTATATTTAAGATGAGTTATGTAACCAATATGTGTTTAAATTTAAAACACTTTATTTTTTCAAAATCTCTGCTCGCCACCAGCAAAATGTCACTGTCGCTTCATATTTTTTCTTAGTAACCGTCCTTTTCAAACTTTACACACTATGATCCATGTTTATTGTACATGCCTTATTTCCTTGTATTATACTTATAACTATTTACACAATTTAAACAAATAAACTAATTTCAGATGTGAACTTTTTCACTTAAATCATTGAATTCCAATAATTGAAACAGAATTGAGAAACATACAATGTACTCGCTCATGTCCTGACCATTTGTAGTGATTTAAACAAATTATTCCTGTAAAATCAGATTCATGCTTCTTACGAACTTTCTGGTGTTTTGTGGATGTCATGGCATTTATTCCCCCCCAACTAATATAACTTTTAACAATTCAAAATTAATATTAGTTTGACAGCGTGTTATGACATTCACAACAACATATTATACAATTAACCAGGTTCATATGGATATAGCAATTCTACATGAAATTTCCCTCTTATTAAATTTCCTTCAATATTTTTTAACTCGTACGTATTCTCATTTAATATTTTGTTAATAACATAAGGCCCTTCATATGGGAACATTAATTTAGCACAGATATTATTTTTCCTGTCTGTATATCGTAAACGTTTTATTATCACTTGATCTCCCAATTTATAAATTGTCCTTTTCTTGATTTTTCGGTTTTCTCTTGTCATGTATCGTTCAGCGTTAAGTTTTAGTCTTTGTCTTGCTTGTTCGTGGATAATTGGTAAGTACTGTGTGTTTTCATTTGTCCAAGGTCTAGTCGGACATTGGCCTAGCATAATTGTCACAGGTGAGATATGTGTGATCGTACTTGGTACGTTGTTTATATAATTTTCCACAATTTCAGTTGCTGTTGGCCATTCAGAGTGTTTACCTTGTACAATTATTCTTAAAAATCGCATTATTTCTTGAATGTACCTTTCAGCAGGATTTGCTTTGGGATGTCTGATTGTTGTGAATGCCACATGAACATTTTTGTTTTCCCAGTATTGTGTGAATCTATCATTATTAAAATAGGTGGCATGTGTCTGCTAATATTCGTCGAGGAGTTCCTATTGTTTTACAAAAGTGGTTTAATTTAACTATCGCGATGTTTGTAGTACAGCGTTTAGTAGGGTAGGCTTTAATAAATTTTGAAAAATGATCGATGATAACTAAAATGTGTTTATAACCCTCTTTTGATGATATTAAATTACTAATGAAATCTATTGCAATAAGTTCTAAAGGTTCCGTTGTTATAATGCTATTTACTTGGTTTTTGTTTGTGTGATTTTTGTGCTTTCCTAAGCAACACTCGTGACATTGGGAAATGACTTGCTTCGTTAATTTTAAATCTTTTTCTGCGTAAAAGGTTTCCCTAAAAATCATCCAGGTTTCCCGAATTCCGACATGTCCATATTTGTCATGCAAATCTTGTATTATTTTTGTTGCTAAATTGCTATCAATTACATATTTTTCATCATTAAAGATGGTTTTGATAATGAATTGATTTTTCCAGGTAAAACCTTTGTGTGTTTGTTTCGTGTGTAAAGTATCTATTAAATCGTGTAATTGTTGTTGACTCTGTAGAACTTGTGTATATGTGTATAAGTCATCGTTGTTTGATAATGTGTTGAGAGCTACAATGAATGTATCATTCTTATTCATGTTAATTTGTCGATTACGTGTCAGTGCGTCTGCTGTAATGTTGTCTTTTCCCGGTCTGTGCTTAATTGTAAAAGAAAATTCTTGTATCAGTAAGGACCAGCGATAAATTCGATTATTAGAAAACCGGTTTTTCATTAAGAAACATAAGGCTGAATGATCAGTCTCTAAAGTAAAATGTGAGGCTGTAAGATAAAAAGATAGCTTTGATACGGCATATACGACTCCGAGCATCTCACGCTCGCTGACAGAGTATCGAATCTCGCATGGTTTTAGTATTCTCGAGATAAAACAGATCGGTGTTTCTATTCCCCCTTGTATTTGTATCAATTCTGCTGCCACAATGTTTTCTGATGCATCTGTCCTAAGTGTAAATGGCAATGAAAAATCTGGACTGTAAAGCAATAAGTTGTCGTGAAAATTTGTTTTTAAGCTTATGAATGCATTTTCCCTCCTATCGTTCCATTCCCATTTAATGTTTTTCCTAAGCAATTCTATTAATGGAACTTCAAGTTCTGACAATTTTGGTATGAATTTCTTATAGTAATTTAAAATGCCTAGGAACCCTCTTAGTGTTTTTAAATTTGTAGGTCGTGGATATTCTTTTATCTCGTTAATTCTTTCCTTCCCAATACTAATGCCTTCCTGGCTGATCTGATAACCTAAATATTTTACCGATGTTTGGTAGAATTCGCATTTCTCTATATTTAATTTTAACCCTGCCACATCTAAAGCATTTAATATTGTGTCTAAATGTTCATGATGTTTTTCTTCCGTTTCAGAAAATATTAAAATATCGTCAATGTAATGCACACAGAAATTTTCAAATTTGTCGAGAATAGATTGCATTGCCCGTACGAGTGCTGAAGATGCCGATTGTAAGCCAAAAGGGACCACCTTAAATTGGAAAATATGTCCATCAATACTGAAACCAGTATATCTGCGAGATTCTGGATGTAAAGGAATTAGCCAAAAAGAATTTTTTAAATCTAATTTTGAAAAAATAGTATTTTTCCCTACTCTGGAAAGCATTGATTCGATTGTCTGTGGTGCATCAAATTGCGATTTAGTTATTTCGTTTAATAAGCGAGCATCTAAACATAATCTTACTGTGTTATTTTTCTTTTTAACTATTACTAATGGATTTATGTAATTTGTTTTTGCGGATTCTATTATATTAGACTTTATCATATTCTCAATTTCATTTTTAACTTGTTCTCTGTATTTGTATGGAACAGGGTATGTTTTACTTTTAAATGGTTTAGTTTCATCTACTTGTAATCTGTGTACATAACTTACTGCTACTCTTGGTTCAAAATTTATAAGTGAAATATAGTTCTGTAATAAATCTTGAATAATATTATCATATTTAGAAGGACAATTTAAATCTAAACATTTGAGCACCTTAAAATTATTATTCACAACATACACGTGGTCGTTTCTACCATATACTTGTGTGTACTTGTGCCATTGTTTGAACTTTCTGAATGTCTGCGTGTTGAGTATTTTGGCTTGTTGAACCGTTATTGCTTTGGATGTTCATATTAGCAACCTGTGCATATGTTCTTGCATTTGGGTTTCCTTCATCTGTAACTTGTGCACGTCTGTCTCTGTCTTCCCATCGTACTTGTTTTTTCTCCTGATTTTGTATGTTGTTTTCCCTGTTTGAGTTTGTATTATAAGTATTAATTTGTTCCCTGTTTTGATTGTTATAATATGTTCTATTTTGACCATTATTTCCTTTGTTTAAATTGGCATAATTGGTATTGTACTGCTGTTTGTTATTTTGTTGCATATTATCTTGTCTATTGGATCGCTGTCTGTGATCACGTTGTCCGTTGTCTCGAACCGATGATTTTCTCCAACCGACCTTATGGTCATCGATTACCCTAAGATATTCAATGAAAGAGTCGATAGTGCATATTCTTTGTGTAATAACAACATCGTGAATATTATCGGGAAAATGCCTGGCTATATAACGCACCATTTCTCCATCCGTAAATTTAGGTTCAAGGTATCTAATGTTATACATTTTACGCATAACGTAACGTTCTCTAGACATACCAAAAGATTCGTTGTACTTACCATTGAAAAGGTTAAGTCTTACTTTCTGTTGGTTGTGTTCCCCCCAATACTGTTTGATGAACAAAGTTTCAAATTGCTCCAACGTATTATATTTATCTTCTATTATTTGATACCATAACTCGGCGTCCCCACATAGCATGTTTTGAATGATTTGTTTGACATCAAAAGACGGATGTATTGCATGTATAGATTGTATACGTTGTCATAACCGTGTAATGAAAACCCATGGATGTATCTTAGCGTCTCCTAGAAACTGAAGATCAGTGTTTATGTATGTCTGTGGCTCTATGTGCGTGCATGTTGTACGTGATGTATTGTATAGTGCATTGATTTTCTCCGTATTTTCGTCTACTTTCTTTGCTTGTTCTTGTATATGTTGCTGAAATGTCTCTTTATGTTGTTTTCCTGAAAATATCTTTGTCTTATATTTTCAATCAAGTCTTCCTTTGCTTGTATGTAATGGTACATGTTGACTTTGAGGGCTTCTTTTAGGGACAAATTATCTTGAAGAATTTTTGAGTCTGATTTCACAATTTCAAGAAATATTATGTTATCCACTTTAAATTCGGGCACCATCAACTCTTGATTACTCATCTCATTTTTAAGGTGGAATTCAGGGAATGTCACAACCATTACTATCCTATTTATGGTTTGATACTCACTTACTTCAACTAAATTAAGAATTCCTACTTTCTTTATTCTTGGGTAATTGTTTAAGGTATTATAAAAATTTTCTCTAAAACATTTTATAAACATTCCAATATTTTTTGATATTAAATTTCTAATTTCACGTTTTATTCCTGGGTAAGTCTTAGCATTGGTTTGATTGAAATTCCATCTACAATACACTCCAATTTCACATAGAGTTTCTATTAGTTCTTTAATGCTGGTAAAATTGCATGTAATATTAATTATTAATGGCCCATTATGTGTAAATTGACCTCTGATGTCATTATATCTAAAATTAACAACTTCATCAACTAGATATTCCCTATAAATTACTCTTTGTCTGTTTTCTCTAAAAATGGGAGTAATTTTGGCCATATTGGGGCTAGTCTGCAGACCATCATTTTCAGTTTCAACCTCCACGGGCAATCGCATGATTGATCTTAATACTTTAAATTCGATTGTTTCTTTTCTTGTTAATGACAGCAAAATTTTCTCAAGTAGACTGTCTTCAATCCAAGTGTTCCTAATTGCTTGTAAGATGTCTTCATGAGTTCCTCCATCTCTTCTAGCATTTTGTATCATGCATCTTGCCACTGTTCCACATAGTTGTTCTCTTACTTCTGTTTTCCTATCACCTTTAAATTGTATGCCTTTCATGACAAAATTTGGCCCAGAATAAGAGTGTTTGTATTCTGCACAATGTTCTTGTAAACCTGGGATGATTGGAAGAACTCTTGGCCTTGGATCTAATTGGTTGATAATTATTCTTAATTGAGATGGTAAAGACAAATTGTACCCAATATTTTTGTTGACCAGTTCTCTAATCTGTGACATTATATGTGAAGGGTATTGTTCATACTGGATAGTCATGTTTGGAAAAAATATGGATTCAATAATCTTTTCCCTGGATCTTCTATCTGTTTTTATTAAAGGAGCATTTGTATTTACTAATTTTCTCTCCACATTTACAGGTCCAAATCTTATCCCAGTATTCCATCCAACAGAATAATAAGTTTTTACTTCATCTCTTGAATGTTTGAAAAGAATGTTAATTACATCTATTGTTTCCTTCTTCGGCAACTCACTCTGATTCACCCACCAATTGATGGCTTCTAATTTGCACAAAATCCTTCCATGAGTATGAGTGTCGGTAGTTTTTGAATTATTCTTTGTATTTGTAAATGAGCTTGGTAGACCACACTCTTTTGCTTTTCTTGAGTCTATACTTAATGGGAATTTCTGACTAATTGTGGAGATTGTGGAAGCTAAAGGGTTTGGGTCTTTAGTACTTTTTGCAGATCTTTCTATCAACTTAATGTTGCATAACCCATTTTCTCTGATAATTTCTATAGATCTTCTGTCAGCATTATTGATCGAATTTATTAGTTTAATTAAAATGTAAAAATATAGAATTTTGGCGCCCCACGTTGGGCGCCAAAATTCTATATTTTTGTACTCATAAAATAATTTTTAAATAATATTTAATTTATAACTGAATTTCTTTTATTTTTTTATTTTGTTGGACGCCAGATAGTTCCTGAGAACCATCAATATTTAGATCTAAATCTTGTTGAGAATTTTAGTACAAATACTGTGCATGAGTATAATACAACGTATGTATAGTGTATTCTCTCTCTCTCTCTCTCTCTCTCTCTCAGGAGCTGGTTCTATTTTAATTTTGCTCTGTTAAAACCAATTAATCATTCAAATTCAATAGTTTAAGGAAAGTTAACAATTTTAATGTCAGAAGGTTAACAGTTTTGACAAATAAAATTATATACAAAACAATAGGAGTATTAACTAGAAAAATTTAGTATATTCTTCTTTAAAAGTTTCAAAATATATATAAACGCTCACAATAAATGTTCACTCTTATTTTGCTTTAAAAGTTATCGAAAAGAATAGTGAATGCTCGAGACTTATATTTTACTTTGCAAAGTAGTACCTTTTATTTCTATTCCAGTTTTAACACTTCTCCAATCCTTAACTTTTCTTCTGATGCGTGACTGACTGAAATCTGGAATGGCAATACTGCTAAGTACACCTGGTCTCTCTCTGCTAATCTCAGCTACTCTCAATGTATGATCTATATTTAAGATGAGTTATGTAACCAATATGTGTTTAAATTTAAAACACTTTATTTTTTCAAAATCTCTGCTCGCCACCAGCAAAATGTCAGTGTCGCTTCATATTTTTTCTTCTGATGCGTGACTGACTGAAATCTGGAATGGCAATACTGCTAAGTACACCTGGTCTCTCTCTGCTAATCTCAGCTACTCTCAATGTATGATCTATATTTAAGATGAGTTATGTAACCAATATGTGTTTAAATTTAAAACACTTTATTTTTTCAAAATCTCTGCTCGCCACCAGCAAAATGTCACTGTCGCTTCATATTTTTTCTTAGTAACCGTCCTTTTCAAACTTTACACACTATGATCCATGTTTATTGTACATGCCTTATTTCCTTGTATTATACTTATAACTATTTACACAATTTAAACAAATAAACTAATTTCAGATGTGAACTTTTTCACTTAAATCATTGAATTCCAATAATTGAAACAGAATTGAGAAACATACAATGTACTCGCTCATGTCCTGACCATTTGTAGTGATTTAAACAAATTATTCCTGTAAAATCAGATTCATGGCAATATATATATATATATATATATAGTCTTCTTTTTATTTTATTTTATCCTGATGATCTTATTGAGGACATTAAAACAAAGTTGTCAAATTATTGTATTGTTTGCCATAGGTCCTTGATAGGTGTGCAAAGCTTCAGTATAATCTTACGTTTTGAAGTGGATGAGAATCACGTTCAAACATTCTGTTACAAACATACAGATATAAATAAAAGCTAATATAAAAGCGTGTTAATAAAAATAGAAAGTCTATTCAGTTACCTTTAATTTCTAAACAATTCTCATTTGCGCGCCAACAGTGGCTCGATCTGGAAAACATAGTACAGCTCTTCTATTTCGATTGCAAACCATAATTTTTGCTCCTGCAGAGGCTTGTTTTCTTCTTTTATAATATTTTGTGCGAAAATATTCAGCTAGAAAAAACTAAAAAGAAAGTCCTCGTAGTGAATTTTCTGAGCTTTAAAAGAGTTGGTTCATTTTGTTCTCATTTGCGTATAAGTAAATCTTGTAGGGCTTAAACGCAAATACAAAAAATGTAAAATTTTAGGGCAAATAAGGCCTATAATTTCTACCACATTCATCGTATAAAATGGAAAAAAAACCATACGAAAGTTAATTTTATCAGCTTTGAGTAAATCTTTATATTATTTTAATATCACGTTTCCAAAACAAAGAACATTTATATTCCTACTTCAACCCAATTAAAATGTACCGAAAACTCTGTTGTACTGAAATAGACTCTGTCAATCCAATTATTCATAACCGTCACTGAGGTCTCAAAACCGTCACACTTAAATTTTTGTAGCTTGTGACGGTCATTAGGGCCCGTATATAAAAATTCTATTACCATATTCTATTAATAAAGTGAGGTTGGGTGAAGATACTACACTGAGAATATGAAAATAGAAACGTATTTGGAAATAATTAAGCTAATAAATGCTAAAATGGGTAGTGTGACGGTCACGAAAGTATATGTATATAGGGCCATAATATATTAGACTTACCAAATGAAGTAACGGAAATTCACAATATTTTACCATACAACATTTGTTTATTCTGCCTCACATGATATCACACTGAAAACTAAATCGCGACGTGTCTTTGAGTCGATGGTGGTCCTAATGGTCAACTTATTTACTAATAAAAAGCGTTGTGACGGTCTTGAGTGTCAATCAAGTTACGCGAATATTTTATACTTTAAATGTCAGGCTTCGAAACATGAAAATTTTGTCTTGCCAACAAATTTTTGACATTTTGTAATAATTATAGCAGAAATGCAAAGTAAATATTCTCCTAGTAATAAAATTACAACGAAACATGTGTCAAACTATATGGAGCTACGCGTGACGGTCTTGAGTTTTAGGGGTAAAAACGGCCAATACAAAAATGTTGCCGCAGTTTAGTTCAAGTTTTTTATTATGATGAGGTATGGTAAGATTTATTACGTAAATAATGAATACGGAGATGTAATTTTCAACCCATTTTTTTATCAATAGTCGCTAATATCATGAATCGACCATACTCTGTAGAACTGCCCATATATATTATTTTATCTATTTCATATGCGAACTAAAAGAGCAATTTGAATAAAAATAAAATAGTGTACATTTAGTAAAAATAACAACGTAACAATATACAAATTCTCAATAAAATTTAAACAGAAACATTAATATCAGTCATTTTTTCCGTATAAGTTCATCGTAAAATATGTTTATAGTAACATATTGGCAAATATACTTACAATAATAGAGGACAAAAAGGGTACTATTATTAATAAACAGATCTAACTTAACTAAATGAAATTTACCTTTTTTGCTCTTTTATGTGCAAAATCAGATATTAACTCGACCATATTAAGATTTTTGCTAAGATTACTTTCTATCGATATTATAGCCAATTCACTCAATCGTTCTCGAGACATTGTAGATCTCAAGTAAATTTTTATGCGTTTAAACTTAGAAAAACTTCTTTCACCGCTTACCACACTAACAGGCAGAGGTGCTACTACAACATTTGGAGCAAAATCTAACTCGAAGATATTCATATCGCTTCGCCGAAAATGCCGTCCTTATAATTTTGGCGCCCTAGGTGGCTGCCCACCGTCTGGAGCGGCCCCTGTTCCGTTTCTGAATAAGTTTTCGGATATCTAATTCCAACCTTATCGAGAGTACCCATCTCAAATATTATTTCTTTATAAATTATTTCTTCTATTTACTGGTTTCTAATCTAATTTGTGTGTACTATTACCATTTCCTTCATTTCTACTTCTGTAAATTATACAATACTGTTTGTTTGAACTGATATTTCCATTTTAGGATACCATTTTATTTATAATTGACAACAGAAGAAACCTAACTCCAGAAAGAGTGTGTGCGATACATTTTCAGGCCCAAAAGTGTGTTGATCCAAATGCCAAGAAGTGGAAAATTGATATTCCTTCTTTGCCGGGGTCAGATGAAAATCGGAATAGCAGTGTCAAGGTAAAAGACTAGTATTTATTTGATGTGCGGCATTTCAAAGCTTGGTTTTCTAGCAATACATATAGTAAAAAAATTATTCGTGATGAGTTGGACATGTCCAGTACGACCGACCTTGTTAAAAAAAACGATAAAAATTTTACTAGTCAAAAATAGGCTTCGGTGGAACTAAAACGAAAATTATTATTTTCAGACCGAAACAGCAAGTGTGATAAGAGTTCTCCATTTAACTGACATTCATTATGATCCGGAGTATCAGCCTGGGAGTAATGCAGTTTGCGACGAACCCCTTTGTTGTCAGCACGGTGTTCCATCAGATCCAAAGAATGCAGCTGGATTCTGGGGAGATTACAACGTTTGCGACATGCCTCGGCATTCGGTGGCCAATCTATTGACGCATGTTAAAGAAAATCATGTAAATATATTATATTTTAATACGACACTGATATTTGCACATACTTGGAACTTTTAGAAAGCTTGCTTTCTTGATTTGTAGCGTTTTCGGTGTAAGAAAGATTTTAGTTTGGTTAATAGCGCAGTAAAAATAGCACACAAAAAATCAATACAAAGGAACATTTTCCATAAGCAATTTTATGGTTGTATCCTGTTGGGGAAGTGCTCAGGAGTACCCAAAAAATTGTTGTACTTCAAAGACCCAATGCTCCAATTGTCATTAACAATTTAATTTTTTAACCGCGTTTTTCAACCTAAAAATGTGAATAACTCAAGAGATATAGGTCCGACCGGGACAACATAAAAGAAAGAAACAAAATCTTTGTAATTAAATTTTCTACAAATCTACGTTTAGTGTAGGTCTTAGGAGCGCAACCATAACCTACAAACTGGCAAAAAATCGTTTTTTCCTCATTTTGCTGCCCAGAGCTGCTAGGTGAACCGACTTTCAGAAAATCTGTTGCTCCAACAAAAACACTGAAAATTTGGTGCAAAAATATTGAACTCAGTTGAACCCAATTGAATTTATGCCATTAAGTCCAAAACGGATAATTTTTTTTAGAAAATTAGGCTTCGATGCCAGCTTTTTTGATGCCGTAAGAAAAAATTTTTTTAAACCTATTTTGTCCATTTTTTGTATTTGTTTAAAACCCAATAAACAAAATGTTACGGCTCCGATAGCCATTATGTTGTGAGCACAAGAATGGACTGTATTTACAGCGTAAAATAAATTATTATTAAAAATGTCAAAATCAATATGAAAAAACACTAGCAAGAAAAAAAATGTATAACTTACAATGCCGATTGTCGTCAACAAATCTTCGTCTTCCACACACCCTGGCTTCTTCTCAGAGCTCTTGGACCAAGGTTTTCACGATATACATAGAATATGTAATTTAAAGTTCAATAATTAACTCGAGGGGCGGCAATGTTCATTAGCACAATGTTTATCGCTAAATTAATATTATGATTTAAAAAATAATTATTATAAGCAAGATTTTCACTTCTAATTTTATAATTAACAGCGTACGATGCGAATGTCTCTCCTTGACAGTTTTTATCACACCGCGTTGTACAAAAAAAGAGGGTTTTTTCAATGGTCGCGTTATCAACCATTTGAAAGTAATATTAATAATAATACACGAACATTCTCCCCCGCGAAAATGCGTATAAAATCAAGCATTTTGTAAAATTGAAAAAGGTTGAAATTATAAAAAAAAAATCATGAAATTAATAAGTAAACTAACTTAAATAACTAAAATATATATATATACACATATATATACACACATATATATACAGATTAGTCCACTGGAAGTGGACACAGTTTAACTAATGGGCGTTTTACAGTCCCATTAGCAGTTTTTACCGTTGCCACACGAGCTACGCCGTCTCCATCAGGATGTAATTCTATAATTCGTCCCATGTCCCATTGTAAAGGTGACGTGAGATTATTTTTTATCAACACAAGTATACCAGTTTTTACAGGGGAGTTAGATGAATACCATTTACTTCTTTGATGTAAAGTGTGCAGGTATTCGCGGTTCCAGCGTTTCCAAAAATCGTGGTGTAAACGTTGTAAAAGTTGCCATCGTGATAGACGATTTATCGGAGCGTCAGTAATATTTTGTTCGTCTGGAATACAGCAAAGGGGCTCCAGGGTTAGAAAATGACCTGGCGTTAAAACTGCGAGGTCGTTAGGGTCCGAACTAAGTGGAGTGAGAGGGCGCGAATTCAAAATGGCTTCGATTTGTGTCAAAACAGTATATAATTCCTCATATGAAAGGAGTTGATCACCAATAACGCGGTGAAGGTGAGTTTTCACGGACTTCACACCACTTTCCCATAAACCTCCAAAATGCGGAGCGGAAGGAGGATTAAAGTGCCACTGAATGGCTTCACTTGTGACGGCTTGCTCCATCATCTTATCTAAGTGATTGGCAGCACCCACAAAATTAGTGCCACAATCAGAATAGATGTGTGAACATCGTCCCCTTCGTGCGACAAATCTGCGAAGGGATGCTAAGAAGGCCTCCGTTGACAGATTGGAAGCCAATTATGTGTACGGCTTTTGTCACGCAACAAACAAAAAGACATATATAAGCTTTTATAGACTTTGACCCGCGATGGCGACTCATAGTTATTAAAATGGGGCCGGCGTAATCGACCGCTGAGTGAGAAAATGGCTTTATTTTAGAAATGCGACTCAAGGGCAGATTTCCCATGGGAGGTTGAAAAGGTTTAGGCTGGGTGCGGAAACATTTAACACATTTAGACAGAACAGACCGAATAGCTCGCCTGGGAGACAATATCCAGAATTTCTGGGACAATAAAAACTGGGTGGTGCGTAAGCCAGCATGAAGAAACTTTTTATGAAAATAGTCGATTAACAACTCGGTTAGTCTCGAGGAACGAGGTAATAAAATGGGATGTTTTTTATCATACGACAAATGCGAGTAATTTAATCGTCCCCCAACTCGCAAAATTCCTTTATCTATGAAAGCATTCAGTTTCTTCAAAGGTTTTGAGAACAATTTACTTTCTAACTCCTGCGAAAAGGTTAATGCTTGTGTGTGTTTAACAAGCATGAATAAAGCGGCTGAAAGTTCAGAGGAAGTTAGGGGTCCGGATCGTTTTGTCGTGCCCTTAGAAATGTTAAATTTAAATCTTAAAACATATGCCAAAATACGTTGGAGAAAGGTGAAGGAAGAATAACGATTTAGAAGATCATCTAACAAATTATTGTCGATGAGAGCAACAAGAGCAGATGTGCGTTCTTCTTCGTGAATTTTTGGAGAAGGCATAAATTGTGGAGTAACGGGCCAATGAGAGTAAGGAGTCTGTAAGGCCGGTCCTTGAAACCACAGCTGATGGTTAATCAATTCTGAGGGAAAAAGTCCTCGTGAAGCGGGATCGGCAGGATTATTTTGCGATTCAATGTAATACCAACAAGAAGCAGGTATTTTGTCTTGAATCAAAGACACTCGATTGGCAACAAACGTCTTCCAACGATGAGGCGACGATTTGATCCACGCCAAAGTAATCTGTGAATCTGACCAGGCAAAAATCTTATTAAATTTTAGTTTAGACTCGAAAATGTTAGACACAAAAGCAATTAATTTGGATAGCAATAAGGCAGCGCAAAGCTCTAGACGAGGAATAGAAACGCGTTTTATAGGTGCTACCTTGGATTTGGCACATACAAAAAATGTCGAAAAATTACCGAATTCATCAGAAACTCGAAAATATACTACCCCTGCATATCCCCCACAAGCGGCGTCAGCGAAACCATGTATTTAAAGGGAATAATTATCAGTTATTAAGCGGCACGGCAACTTAACTTGAGGCAGAAGTGGCAACTCAGATTTGTATTGATTCCAAGCTCTGAAAATATCCTCAGTAGGGGGGTCATCCCATTCAAGTCCTAATATCCACATGCGTTGAATGAGACATTTCGTAAAAAAAGTCAATGGTGCGATAATTCCTAGCGGATCATAAACTCTTGCCAATTCTGAAAGAATATGACGTTTTGTACAACTGCGATCTAACGGTTCTATATGGAAAAAGAAATTGTCTTGAAGAGGACTCCATTGCAAACCCAAAACCATCAATGAGTCAGATTCTGGATTAAATGATAAAGGATTCATAGAAAGGTGCGATTGCGGAAAACCTGACAATAAAGAAGGGTCATTAGACGACCACTTGCGTAATTCAAAACATCCACGTTTTAACAAAAAAATTAATTCATCCCGAAGATTAATCGCTTCGGAAAGAGAAGAATGTCCTGTAACGACGTCATCAATGTACATGTCATTCTGAGTAACTCGAGCTGCTGCTGGAAAATCCCTTCCATCTTCATGAGCAAGTTGGTGTAAAGTTCGAATAGCAAGAAATGGAGAAGGAGCTAAACCATACGTAACGGTACGTAATTTAAAATCTTGAATAGGCTGGGAGGGCGAAAACCTCCAGATAATTCTTTGGTAATCCCTATCGTGAGAGGAAATCAAAATCTGGCGGTACATTTGGCGAATGTCTGCCGTGAAACAAACTTTGTGGATGCGAAAATTCAATAAAATAGTTAAAATATCATTTTGTAATTTTGGGCCAACATATAAACAATCATTTAGCGAAGGTTGGCTTGGAAGGCGAGCTGAAGCGTTAAAAACCACCCTCAGCTTAGTCGAAACACTATTTGGTTTAAGAACACAGTGGTGCGGAATATAATAATGATGATCGGGGAGATGCGTGCTAATGGCAGCTTCCATGTGTCCCAAGTCCAAGTATTCCTGCATAAAGTTGCAGTATTCCTCATATAAGCCAGGCTCTCTTAATAAACGGCGTTCTAGCGAAAAAAATCGTTTGACAGCAAGTGCGCGTATTTCCGGAAAAATTGGATGCGATTCGCGAAAGGGGAGTGAAATAATAAATCGGCCATTATTATCTCGTTGACAGGACTCTACAAAAAATTGTTCACAAAATTTATCTTCAGGAGATAACGGATGCGATTCAGGTACATTTTCAATTTCCCAAAATTTTCTTATAGAAGATTCTAAAGGATTTTCTTCAGATGTAGTAAGAAAAGAAATATTAACATTTGAAGCGGGTGAACGCATAATTTTCTCCAATAGAACATAACCAAAAATAGTGTTAAGAGCATATGGCTCTCCAAATTTACCTGAAACATGACCATCTAACAAAAGTTGAGGATAGATATCTGCGCCCAGCAGAATATCAATTTCATTTGGATAGTGAAATTCAGAATCGGCCAATTTTAAATTGTGTAAATGGGACCACTCTGAAACTTTCAGAGGCGAAGAAGGTAATTTGTCACAAATTTCTGGCAAAATTAAAGCGTCACAGAAAAACTGGAGATTCTTGTCCTATAGGCTTCAAATGTAATGTGACAGCACCGTTATTACGTATAGGAATGGTTTGCCCTAAACCCTTGACAGAAAAGGACGGACGGAATTTTTCTAAAGTTAAGCGGCGATAACAATTTTGAGAAATAATAGAAATTTGAGAACCCGAATCTAGAAGTGCCTTACACTTATGGTAAGTGCCATATCTGTCACGAACTTCTACAAGTGCCGTAGACAATAACACTCCTGAAAAAGGGGTACTTATAACACTTGTCAAACTCGTTCGAGACGTAGAGGGTTGACTCTCGTCTAAAGGTGATTGTGAAACGGCGGGCAGATTTAAATTAGTATTGTTCACTACACCAGAATTGGATTTGCCCAGATGTAACAAAGTGTGATGGCGCATGCCACATTTTTTACAAGTCATGACAGAATTGCAATTTTTCAAATCATGAATGTGGCTTAAACAATTGAAACACAAATGTAACCTTTTACAAAAGTTAAATCTTTCAGATGGCGATTTATTTATAAAGGTAGGGCAATTATATAATAAATGATTAGCGTCGCAAAAACTGCACTTCAAATTGCAATTTTCGGTGCGTGACAAAAATGTTTGTTTAATGTTACTGCGATTAACATTTGTAGGAGCTGGTGAGGTGTTGATATTAGGCCTCTTAAATTTACTTGTTTGCGATGAAAAAGAAACAGTATTTAGAGCAGTGTAATGTTTGTTTAAAAATTCAAAAAGAGTGTTATACAACGGTACTTCAGTCGAGTTATGCGTTAATTCAAAATTTTTTGCAGTTTCAGAATCAATTTTTCTGATTAACATATTAACTAAAATAAAATTCCATTTATCAATAGGAAAATCAAGGTTCTTTAAAGCCGACAAATTTTCCTCAAATGTATCTAATAATTTTCTTAAATCTTGAGCGTTAGAACAATCAATTTTGCGGCAATTTTCAATTTCTGTCCAGTAGGCATTCGCTAATAAGCGAACGTTCGTGTACCGTTTTACCAAACTTTCATAGGCCGTTATGTAATTATCAGCGACCATCGGTAAACATTTAACTAACGAAAGCGGTGGCCCTTGCAAAGACGAGATTAAATAATTAAATTTTTCGATATTCTGTAATGAATTATTATTATGCACTAACGCATCAAACATATCTTTATACGTGGGAAAACATTTCAAGTCCCCACTAAATTTTATTAATTCAATTTTAGGTAACTTTGCATGCGAAAGTACAGAGGAATTTGCACCGGATTGAACCACAGGTTGATTACTCTCCGATTCAAAAAGTTCTGTATAAATTGCTTTGGCTGAGTAATAAGACTGATAAAACGTTTCTTTAATTTTATCTTCAGCATTAATATCTGCAGTCTGATCGCTAGAAAGAATTACTACAACATTAGAATGTTACTTAGTGAATTCATCGCGAACATGTTCAGCATCATCAAACCGAATTTTAAATAAAATTCTTTGCGATCTTTCACTTCGCGCTTGCAAAGCCAAATTATTTAGCGTTTGAATTTCGTTAATACAACTCTGCCTGATAGCCTGATAACGTCTCAGTTTGTCAGACATACTAATCAAAATTATATTAACAAAGCAAGTGCGGTAATTATTAGCGAAAAATGAAAACAATGCGTAAATATAATAAATATTCTCAGGCAAGGTTCGGCTTAACTGCCTGGACAGCGGTCAAAGCGACAATGTGTTTCCCCACTCTACTAATTTTAAGTGGAAACAGCGCAGGACGTGTGTCCTAATCCCTACTACGAGACCGTAGCTAAGGTGCTCGATGTGGTTCACAATTTAAATGGCGAAGAGATTAAATTAATTATTTGCGAAGTTATCGTAAACTTTTTCAATTTTATTTTGCGTAAAATTAAGCCTAAATGCTTGATTTTCAAAGGAGAAGTAAGCGTAAATGTTCAAAAAATGATCGCGGATCGAAGGACCAATGTTACGGCTCCGATAGCCGTTATGTTGTGAGCACAAGAATGGACTGTATTTACAGCGTAAAATAAATTATTATTAAAAATGTCAAAATCAATATGAAAAAACACTAGCAAGAAAAAAAATGTATAACTTACAATGCCGATTGTCGTCAACAAATCTTCGTCTTCCACACACCCTGGCTTCTTCTCAGAGCTCTTGGACCAAGGTTTTCACCATATACATAGAATATGTAATTTAAAGTTCAATAATTAACTCGAGGGGCGGCAATGTTCATTAGCACAATGTTTATCGCTAAATTAATATTATGATTTAAAAAATAATTATTATAAGCAAGATTTTCACTTCTAATTTTATAATTAACAGCGTACGATGCGAATGTCTCTCCTTGACAGTTTTTATCACACCGCGTTGTACAAAAAAAGAGGGTTTTTTCAATGGTCGCGTTATCAACAGTTTGAAAATAATATTAATAATAATACACGAACACAAAAAATGAATTTTTTCGACCATAAAGAAAATTTGAATACGTTTACTTTAATAAACAAAGAGTTTATTTTGATCATTTTCTTTTAATAGCCGATAAAATTATTGGGTTTTTAAACAAATGCAAAAAAATCGCCAAAATAGGCTTAAAAATTTTTTTTTACGGCATCATCGATTGATCCTCGATCGATACCTAACTTTTGAAAAAAAAATTATCCGTTTTGGACTTAATGGCATAAAATGGCGGCCGATTCAAATGTCAAATATCAAATTCAATTGCGCACACTGGGTTTAATGCTTGTGCATCAAATTTTCAGGGTATTTTTGTTAGAGCAAAAGGCACATCTTCTGAAAGTTTGAAACTGATCGGTTCACCCAGCGGCTCTGGGCAGCAAAATGAAGAAAAAATTATTTTTGGCCAGTTTTTTCACTTTTGTAGGTTATGGTTGCGCTCCTAAGACCTACACTAAACGCAGATTTGTAGAAAATTTAATTACAAAGATCTTGTTTCTTTTATGTTCCTATGTATCCTTAGTACCTCCCCAACAGGATCCAACCATAAAATTGCTTATGGAAAAAGTTCTACTTCAAATCCTATTTTGACTGCATTATAAGTGTTAATAGGCTACGACCCTTCTTTTTTTAAATCCATTCATGCACATTTGACTATTAGATACCGATGAGGATGGTAAAAGACGCTCAAACGAACTCAGCTTCCATCCCAGAGACGCGTTCAGGCCTGGTTTCTCAAGGTCTTTGTAGTTTCACTAATCTATTTGCAGGAAAGTGTTGGGGGGGGGGGTATGGAAAATGTTATGGAATTTAGATCGGTGGAGATCTGGTTTATTGTAAAAATCTAGAAGAGTGTTGTAAGAAAGAGGAAGAGGTTGAGATGGATTCGATTGGTCTCATCTGGAAGGACGAGGGTCCTTAAAGAGCCATAAAAGCATTAGGCATTACCAAGAAAGATTTTATCCTGATGGACAGCTTTGAAGATATCGCTGGGTGCAACGCCACTTGAGCCATTCACGATGGGTGGTAGTATTTGCACGTTTCCTCCTCCATTCATTCTAAGATCTCAGGATCTCGTAAATACGAGATCCTAAGATCTTAGATCCGAGGGTGCTGCTTCTTCTAGACTGTTTCTATCCTCATTGTGCGGATTGTGAAGTCGACTACGAAGACCCTTTCCCGATCCATTATAACCAGGTCAGATTTTAGCAGCCTGTTTTCCGCAGTGTGAAAAATTGTCTCAGGTATTAACGTTGCTGTAGGCTTTCTTTATTCTCCTGGCAGGCCGCCTGCTAGTAATGCCACCCCAAGGAGTGAAATCAATGGCCAAGTACCAAAACCGTTTGCCGGGACCTATGTATTCTACTTACTAACCCGCTGTTTATTGCGAGCTTGGGATATTTAACATACCAAGTATCGCATGCTATGCGGATCTAGAAGGCGCCGCATTTTGGTATGGAAAGGTTTGCCGCAAGGCTCACGCTCTAAGCCCTCATCCTCAGTGGACGTCGACATGTCTCGGGAGTTTTTCGTGACCCGGTTTGCAGATTCTATCTAGTTCAATTTCAGTGTTTACATTCCCCAGTGGATGGTCGCCAATTGCTCTAGTCGCGTTCACCTCATGCTCCCCCTTATCACGCCATTTTGCGGTCTTTCGGTGTAAATCAGCGTTTGCCTCTGATATGCCTGTTTGTCTTACTCAGGAAGTATTTCTCGAGCTTCTTGTTGAAGTTCTTTTCGTCCGCGAACCGTAGTTCTAATTCCTCTAGAAGCTCATACCTCTTACGAGGCGTTGGCTTCTTGATTTCTCAGGTCAGGGTGTGCTTTTATCTCGTGTTGTGAGACCCCTTTGAGTCTTGGATCGGCAAGACATTCTGTGCAAGGGTGGTCACTCGTTTCTTTGGATGCTGGACCCTTACACCGAGGTTCGTGGCTGCGGACGTTGTTTAGTCCCGGAAACTCGGGTACAACCTCGACAAACTACCGCGAGACGTAACTTGTGATGAGCAGTGGTGGCGTACTTTACCATGTCTTTAGCTTCTAGAAAAGTAAAAACTCTTGGCTACGACAGGCCAAGCAGTCAATTAAGCCTTCCGCAAAAGGGGTATACAATACAAGACTAATAATAGTTGGTGGTAACGCGTCTCGGATACATAAATACACAAGAAAATTACATAAAATATGTGTTTTTAGTAGCTTTTGCTTTTTCAGTTAAAAGATATAGATTTGGTTTATTACACTGGTGATATAATAAGCCATAAATCCTGGACTACTTCCAAGGAGGAAAATACCAAAGTGATAGAAGAAATTTACGAAATGTTTTCTCAAACATTTAAAAATAAGACTGTGTATCCTATTCTAGGAAATCATGAGCCTCATCCTACAGACTTGTAAGTACTTTGTTCATTTTACAACTGCAACTTTAACAGGAATAGTAATTTGTGTAACAAGAGTGAATATGATAGCCACATCGCACGAGAAAGAATATTGAGCACGACGCCGTAAGCGGAGTGCCTCAATCTTTCGAGTGCGATATGGATAATCCACTCGAGTTGTACAGTATACTTTTTCTACGACCGGATTAAGAAGAAACTACAAATAAGTAGTTTTAATCAACTTTTAATATACAAACTTAACGTCTGCTTAATCTTATGCTCTAGGTGAAAATATTTTATAAAGGCGGTAATAGCCTAGCGGTTAAATTCCCGCCCGGTCCTGCAATCCACCACTGCGTTAACGCGATGGTTGCATGATCGGTTCCGGGGCAGGTCCCGGTGAGGCAACTCTTTGTATTATTAATGTTAATAAACCTATTTTGAATTGAATTGAAAAGCTAAGAATGCAAGAGGTCATAATTTTCAAAACCCCCCCCCCCCCCCCATATAGATACTTTTTTTACCATAATATATTTCTAAAATTCTGTTTGTATATAGTAATTTCAGTAAAATTTTAGGCGGTGTACCGTATATCGATTCTTCACTGGAGTCACTCATTTTTAATTATTTTTTAGCCCAAACTGCACGAATATACATTGACAATTACTTTGATAGCTGATGCACCAACTTGAATTTTTTAAAACGAATAGTTGCCTATGTACTTAATACACGAACTGTGATTGGTCGATTTCATATCCATCCTAGAACGTATATGAAATATATCAGTTCAGTTAACTGGAATGGCCCTCTTATCCATTCTACAGACTGTGCCGAAAACAGCAAATTTACATAAGGGAGTAGAAAAAGTAGTTTTTAACTATAACGGGGCGTATATACAAACTCTTGTTTGGGCAAACACATTTTTATCCGATCAGATAATATAAACTATAGCAGTTTATTAAATTAGAAACATTTTTTGACACAATAAACAGGTGTCATGTTCTTTCCATGTAGTACAAAATGTTGCGTCTTATTACTAATTTTGCTCAATAATACATATAGTGTAATAACTTCTGGTTTAACTTCTTGTGATCGAAATATTGATTTCTAGCTATTCCTCTGACACTATCTATGAAAATAATTTATCGACTCAGTGGATTTTTAATTTGTCTGATACTGAATGGTCAAGATGGTTACCAGCAAGTACGCAAGCTACTATCAGGAAAGGAGGATATTATTCGGTTTTGGTTAAACCGGGCTTTAGGATCATTGGTTTAAATAGCAATGTCTGTTTTACAAGTAATTTGTAAGTATTTATTTTTATGTTTTAGAAAGTTAACACATGCCTATAAATTAAGTAGGAAACTTCTTAGCTTGGTATGGTCCACCAAATTTTTTTTGTGATAAGTTCTTTTAAAATTTACTTATTTTGTGTATTAGGAGAAGAAAGCGAAATAGCATTCTTGAAAAATAACACATACCATCTCCTCCATAGAGGAAAATTAAACCTCTCATTGTGCTTTATCCCTACCCATGCACCTGCTAAATCTACTAAACGTATTTTGGTAAAATTGACAATACCTTCCTAATCTTTTAATTTCTACTTCACCGATACAGTTTGCAGAGTGAGAAGATGTCATTCATTATCAGATGTAAACTATTTTATTGCTAGTTATTTCTGACAGCGAATATTGCTATGTTCGTTTGACGCTATTTCACCATTTAAACTTTTTTTTAGATGGCTAATATACGACGATGAGGATCCTCATCAGCAATTAACGTGGCTGGTTCAAGAATTGTATAAGGCAGAAAACCAGAAGGAAAAAGTTCATATACTTTCGCACATCCCACCTGGGGAAATATTATGCCATAAGCAATGGAGCAATCAATTTCATCGTATAATTAACAGGTACGTATTACGGAAAACGTAATAATAATATTTTATTGGGGTACCTATATGTATTGTGATTCGATTTTAATTTATGTATTTTTTTATTTTTTATTTTTACTTGAAATTAGTGAATGTATTGCATATTTCTGGTGTTTATGAAAGTCTATGCATGGTTACATGTAGTCAAATCACTAGTTTGAAAATTTAATAGCATTTAACATTCTTACTATTATTGTTCCCGGTTACCAAATATTTTACAACCAATATGTTAACAAAACCTTAAAATTATCGAAATTTTCGTCTTGACATAATTGATGAAATTTTGCACAGTTACTAAGATGGGATGACAATACAGTATTCCACCGTTACCTTTGCAAATATCCGTACGTAGGGGGCGCGAGGGTGAAAATTGTCTTCAAATCTTGCATCCTTTATTTAACACACTTCCTGACATAATCAATTGGTGAAATTTTGCACAGTTACTAAGATCGGACGACAATACAGTATCCCACCGTTACGTTTGCAAATATCCGCACATAGGGAGCGCGGGGGTGAAAATTGAAAGTCTGCAAAACGAAGGAGCGAGAAATCAAAACAAATCGTTAAGAGACGAATTTTTATCGAGCGATCTCCGGGGAGTAAAGTGTGACTAAAAAGTAGAAAATAAAAATATTAAAAAAAAAAACTTGCTTTTCTGTAGAAAGTCATACTAAAAAGTAAAAAATGAGAAAATACTAATGTACAAATGCAAGAAAAGCAACGAGTGCGCACTTTTTATTAAATAAGTATATGTATCATCTTTATGTACGCATGACTGACGGCATTGTGTGTACAACGATCCCACCCTTTTCATACAGTCATGCGTATAATCATAAAAAGTATGCATGCCTTGCTTTTCATGCATTCGCATTTTAGTATTTTTTTTTATTTCTTACTTTTTAGTACGACTTTTTACAGAAAAGCAAGTTTAAAAAAAATATTTTTTATTTTTAAATATTTATTCCCGCTCAACCAGATGTGCTATTGAGTTGAAATTGCGAAATTTTTTATCGTTAAATTGTTAGGAACAAAGCCGTATCCCAATATTCATGTAATCTTATTGCATTTGTTCATCTCGTCAATTCTATCAATTTAATATTTCGCTAATATTATTCGGAAGTCAATGTTTTCCCATCAATGACGATATCTTGTTCCATCTTAACTTCCTTTTATTAAAAATCATAAGTAATTGAAAATAGAAGGAAACAAGAGGGCTAACGACTAGCCGATCTGTTAGGAGAGCTGAGTTCGAAGGTTCTGTTCTAAGGAGTTCTCATTGTAGCTTGTATATAATTGTTTCTGTTAGCGATATGGATCCGAACACATATGCCGACACTGCCTAATTTTATTTTAAAATCATTACAGGAGGGCAAAAATAAAGACGCAGAAACTTCGGACGAATACCTAAAACGAAACTATTTATCTTCTTCTAGAGTATGTGATTTATTTACTAATAGGTACAACTTAGTACATTGCACCAATCAGCCAACTATCTAAGATGTCATAAAATTCAAAATTATTTAAGTAATTACTTTGTAAAATGACATGATTACCTTGAAACATCTATGAAAGTTGCAAATCTTGACCACTCGAGTCTATCAGTAATAAATTACAGCAATACTGCTGTTTTGTTTAATATTAAACCAATTAATTACTTGTTATAAATTAGGTAATTATAGAATTTATTTATTTCCAGGTTTTCAACAGTAATATCAGCTCAGTTCAACGGCCACACTCATGTAGATGAACTTAAGGTGTTTCATTATCCGAATGATCCCAGTCAAGTTACAAATGTGGCATTCAATGGTGCAAGTTTTACAACATTTGTGGGATACAATCCCAATTACAGAATATATCAAGTAAACTCTTCCAATGCTGTGAGTATCATAACCAATTGTCACCAAATCACAATGACGTTAATGACATTTTAATTTCTTGTACTAACTTTTTACTTCTTACCAACGTATGTTTACGCGAATACAACTGCAAAATGCTCACGATCCGTTTCGCATTACGTCATTTTGGTGAAACCAAAACTCGCCTATATTTTTGGCATATGTAGAATATGAAACTAAATGTTCCCTTCGGATGTCCATTTATTAAATGGTCACGTTGTAAAGACAACTACATTTAACGAACTAATGCAGGTTAAAATGGACCTCGCGTAAAGAAGTTCAAGTGAACTTCTCTTTACTTGAATTGTTGTATTACTGCCATTTTAAACGGAGATAGGTTCATTTTATCTAACATTCTATGTATCCTGCATTCTTGTAAATTTATAGCACTGCTATGTTGAATTATTGATCTCTTAAGGCCAGCAATAGCTCTATATCATTTCTTTATTCCTGCATCACAAGGCAGTTTTCTAATTTCATTTTTTACTATTGAGAATGCTTCTGAGCACATTTATAGGGAAAATGGAGCGATATGCGGCATATCAGTCTGCTCTGCGCCGGCGGTCGGTTGGTTCATTGTGTCCATATAATTTATTATTAGTTATGGATTGTATATTGCTCTTTTTGTTGAAGAGATTTAGATAAAATGATTTCATGTTTAAATATTATAAGGTATAAAAAGACGAAACACGAAAAATTTTACATCACATGCTCTTCTATCGCGGTTTTCACTCTTCAGTCTTCTTTCTCTTCATCCCGTTTGGACGACCGATTAATATTTTTCGAATTCATCTCCTTGCTATTGAGCGAAATATTCAGCTGACTTAGCCGACCTGTTAGGAGGGCGATATAGCACCAAGTTTTCTCTAGCCCTCCATTAGCTTAATTCGAAGTGAATGTCGCCAGCTGACCCAGGTTTGCCCGCTTGGATAATCAGGTCCAGTAACTTGTGGTAACGTAGGTAATTTATGTACCAATCGCGATGCATTTGAACCGCGGGCGAAGATGATAGAGGCATATGGGAGAATTCCACTCGATCGTCTCCGGCATAATGCATTTGCAGAGATCTGTTATCCTTACGCATAATAAGCCCAATTGTACTACAATGTAGCACTGAAACATTGCAATGTGTTGGTACTGAATATCCTTATTTGCCATTTAAATAGGAGTCTTACTCACTTCAGTAACCTGTTTGCTTATGAGGATCTCATCTTGTACGATATAGTAGATTTCTATAACCGTCACGAAGCTCCATTCTGTGCCCTTGGCCCGAGAATCCTCATAGCAACTGTGAAGTCGACTATGAAGAGCCTTTCCCGGTCGTTTATAACCAGGCTAGGTTTTAGGAGTCTGTTTTCCGCAGTGCGAAAATTTGGCTCTGATATTAGTGTTGCTGGAGAGTTCTTTTTAGCGTATTTATCAGTGATAGCAATTCTTACTCCATTGTGTCTCCTGATTACGCTTGCCTTCTGCAGGTGGTATCCGCCTAGTACATGGCTTAAGGTTTTTGGCCTCAAGACCTACACAGGTGCGATATATGGTCTGCACCGGTCCATCTAAGCGAGGCTTAGTTCCCGTGGGTGTTCGTTCTTAGTGTAATGGCGTCGATCATCTTATTAGATATTTTATTGTTTTTAAAATACCTAGAACCCTGGCAGCTTAGCTCCTCCTTCCTTGCTTCGCTACTCTAAGTTCTTTCAAGATTAGGAGGGCTGATCCTTAGGTGCCGCGCTCCCTTGTCCACTTAGTCAGCCTTCAATGATGAAACCGACAACTCCCTTAGAACTGGATCGACGCTGTGGATCAAGTTCGCAACGTTTATAAGAACGCCGTATTGGATGTCAGTTTCAAGATGCAAAATTCCTAAGCTTCCACCTCGCTTTCTTGTGTTTTCTGACAACTTGCAGGATCATGTTGTCAGCCTGACTTAGTGAAGTCACTATTGCGCATCGATACCTGGGATACAAGTACTCGAACATTAACCTTTGCTTTTGTTGCGGCTTGAGGGTCAAATGTCTCTTTCGCAACTACTTACAAACTCCTGGCAGGCTGCCCCGCCAGAAATGCTACCTCAAGGGGTGAAATCAAGGCCTAAGTACCTGAACCTTTTGTCGGGACCTATATACTCTACTGACTCGTTGTTAATTGCGAGCTTGAGATATTCAACATACCAAGTTTTTCGTGCTGCACGTATCTGGAAGGCGCAGCACTTTGGTATGGACACGTTCATGACTAACGTTTGGAAATACTTCCCGACGGTTCACATCCGCAAGTTGAATCAAAGGAATAGCAACCGCTGGACTAAGTTCAACTGTACTAACCTCCTATGTTACTGGGAACGACATTTCGTCGCTCCTCCTCCATAGAGATTCAAATAGGGCTCGCACACCCTTATGAGTTGGAGGTTGATGTGGCTGTTCTATGAACTCTTCCAGTTTATTTTGAGCAAGAATATCGGCCAAAGCACACATATTATTCTCCGCCAGATATTGCACATTGCGCGTATTTACGCTTGCGCCTGGCTTTCCGGTTGTTTCTTCCCCTAACCCGCCCTTGCAATTGCCCAGCAGGTCCCCTATTGCTGGCTGACCTGAGCTGCTGCTGTTTAGAGATCAAAGAAGTGAGATCTTCAATAACCGAGTCCAGGCTTTGTCCAAACTGAAATTGAGTTATGTTAGGGCCCTCTCTATCTTCCGCGCGATTAAGCTAATCGGTATCCGATGTCGAGGTATCCCCTCTTCAGCTCGTAGTTATGGCCGAGGCCGCAGGGTGAACTTTCCACGCCCATTCATCCTCTGTGTGCGTCTGCACGTCTCCGTGATCATTTCGACCTGGGTTATATATTTCGTCAACGCTCATGTTCGAAACGTTATCCTTATATGGGTGGTCTCCCTACGCTCTAGTTCCATCCACTTTGCCTGATTTTTCAGGTCCGAATATGCTTTTATCTTGTGTTGGGAGAGATCTCTTTGGGTTTGGAATCGGCGAGTATGTTGTGTGCAAGTGTAGTTGTCCATTTCTTGGGGAGCTGGACCCTTACACCGAGGTTTATGGCTGCGGACGGAAGTATCTTTGGACCAGGCCCGGCCAGTTTGTTAACGATCACAGCGATAACAAATAATTAAAGAGAACACCCACAATGAATTCAAGAAAATGTGGGATGAAACAAACAGCTGTCGGCTTGCTAGGGAACTACTAAAATATGCCAACAAGAGTACAGCAATGGACTACCTGGCAATGTCCAGAAGAACCTACGTTTTATAATGGGAATCCAGACTGGACACTGTCCGTTAAGGATCTACATCTACATAATATGAGATTAAGCGAAACACCTCTCTGTAGAGATTACGAACAAGATGATGAGACGGTCCAACATGTACTCTGTGACTGTTCTGCCGTCTCGTCAATCGGAGAATCCATTTTGGGAGAACGTTGGCCTACTTTGTCCGATGTAAGGGAGATGCCCCTAGGCAGCATCACCACTTATTTCTCAAGATTAGGTTAGTTGCAGGCCTAGGCGAGGGTCTGTCTACAGGGTGGATGTCCAATCAAACCTTCCACATATTAGGCTTATTAATAATAATAATATGTCTTTATTTTTCCATTAAGTATACATAAAAAACAAAATATTTAAAAATGGGTGGCGATATTCACGTAAGTGCTCTTCCATATAACCACCCGCGAGTAAAAATAAATTAAACATAAAATAGTGTACTATCATAAAATATTAGCAAATTTGTAAAAGTGAATAACTTCAAAAAATTACATTTATATAATGCGCTTAACAATAATTTTAGCCATATTAAAGCAATATTTTATACTAAGAAGAAGTGAACTGTATAATTTTGTAGTTGTATAACTAAACGAACGTTGAAATAGGGCAGACCTATGCTTGGGAACAGTAAATTGAGAACAGTGACGTATAGAACGCTGATGAGTGTCGGAACCTTTCTTCAATTTAAGAAGTAAATAATTAGGTGACCCACATTTAACTATTTTGAGCATTAAACATACCAAGTGACATTCGAAATGCTCTAAGAGACTTAGCAATTTCGGTTGTTTAAAATGATAACTGATATGATCAAACTTGCGCAAGTTGTATGAAAATCTTATACAAGAATTTTGAATCCTTTGAAGAGATTCCTTATCGCGATTTAAAATAGCTGGCCAATATACAGTATCACAGTAAGAAATAGACGATAATATTAGTGAATTAGTTAATCTCAGCTTTCCCTCTGTACTGAGAATGTCTTTATGAATATACAAAACTTTAAGTTTGCTAATTGATTTTTGTATTAGAGTACTAACATGTTTTACAAATCTTAAATCTGTGTCAAGCCAAACATCAAGATTCTTACAAGCATTGACTGGACTTAGGAGTTGATTATTTAAAACTATTTTGAAATTGGGATTATTAGTTATTTGAGCCCTGTGTTTACTAACACTAATAATTCAGTTTTAACCTCATGATCAACCGAAACTTTAAATATCTGATCTAGATCAGAGTTAATGTTTAATAAACAATATCTAAATCAAATCCTATATTTGATTTAGATATTGTTTAAGAAAAGTATAACTGTGTCGGCATACTGATATGATCTGCAAAACTGCAGACATTTGCTAAGATCAGCTGGGCAAATAGAAAATAACAGAGGTCCCAATACACTACCCTGTGACACCCCCTTGAAATACTAAGTGTGTTAGATATATTATCATGCAATATCACTTTTTAACGGCGATTATAAAGATCATTATGAAATATTTTTATTAATGTATTTTTATTAATTTTAACCTCTCCACAATAAAATTGTGAGAGGTTACTAAAATTGGTTCAAAAACAAAAATTGAGATAACATCAAATCTTTACGTTTTGAGGTCCTAGGAACCCAAAAAATGATTTGAAAAATGTCTGTGTGTGTGTATGTGTGTTAGCACGATAGCGCCGAAACTACTGAACGGATTTGAATGAAACTTTGCATGTGCATTCCTTTAGTGCCCCAGAAGAACTGAAAGGTTTTGGTTGAGATCGGATTACGTTTAGTGCCATTTTGGCGCAACAAGTTGTTTATTTTATAATTACCTTCAATTTGCAATGGAACCATTGAAAAGCCGTTAAAATTCTGATTTCAACGATATATCACACTTCCACCCTTTCGATTTGGTTTCCGTGAAAAAAATTAAAAATAAAGCAAATATGAAGCATAGATCGCATTTCGCACGACATGATCAATGCGCGTGCCGTTACGTCGTGAAACTCATCACATCACGTGTCAGTTCACGTGTGAGGGTTTCTTCACTGCTCTAGAAGTAGAGCGGATTACGTTTAGTGCCATTTTTATATGTATATACAGACAAATCGAAGAATTAAACTACAAATATTCCTCTAAAATCTAGTAAAATTACTGAAATGCTAATGTTTCATTTAACAAAGACAGCCGCGAGCGATCGGATTGCAATGAGCAAACTTTGACGATTGTCATTGTCATCGTTTGTCATCCGGTAATGTTGGTGTCATGTCATGTTAATAAGATTTCGGCATATTTCTAACTTATAGTGGATTGTCACAAACTTTAAAGGTAGATGTAACAATATCAATATCATATGCTTTCTGTACCTTCGTTGGTGAATTTATTATAGATTATCACTTTACCAATTTTCAGTTTGTTGCTTTACAAATCTGTAGTATTTAGGATAACTAGACTTTCTTAGTCGTTCAAGTGATGTTAAAGCTGTTAATATCCTAATAGTATATTATTCAACGAGCGATAATGTAGGTAATAACTCGCATAGATGATTGTAAATTCATTAAGTTGAGGGTTTTTTTAGTGTCCCAGAAGATCTGAAAAAGTTTTGGACGAGATCGGATTACGTTTTGTGCCGTTTTAATGCTCTTTTCGGCTTCAAAGATCCACCGAGTGAGGAGGTTCCAGCCGCTTCCAGTAGCTGCCGATTTTTTTCTATTGAACCTGATGCCGTTTAAAAACACAGTAATACAAGTTATGGCTGAAAAATCGATTTTTAAAAATAATTCAGAATGGCCTATGTTTGCATAATTTTAATTGACCATAAATGGGAAGTAAAGGCATGCATGTAAAATTTTAAATATTTGTTGATGCGTCCATAAGGACCAAAGCACTAGGGATTTACAAGAAAATTTGGAATTTTGATTTTATATTATATCTATCGCACAATTTAATGCTCTTTTCGGATTCAAAGATCCACCGAGTGGGGAGGTTCCAGCCGCTTCCAGTAGCTGCCGATTTTTTATTTTACAGCTTACCAGACAATGGTCCGAAATAATGCGGTAATTCATGATCAAAGGGAACTAAAATATCAATTAAAGTCCGAGATCTTTCAGTAATATGTGTAAGGGGCTTGTAATAATTTGTGAAAGTCCGTATCTACCCAGAAAATTTTGAATTAGATTATAGCCGTTACTATTTTTATTTAAAAGGCCAATATTTACATCGCCTCTGAATAACACATGATCAAAACTTGGCAATAATTGTGATAAAACACTATCCAAGTCATCTAAACCTACAGCTACATTTATTAGGGGGTCTGTAAAGCGTTCCCAAACACAAATTCTTACCCTGTAATTTAACTCTAATCCATAGTGTTCAAATGAATCATTATGGGGGTTGGGTAACTGTATTAGTTGAAACTTAATTGAATTTTTTACATAAAATGCTACCTCTCCTCCTCTAGCTCCTCTATCCTCTTTGATAAAGTTATAGCCTCTAATGATCACAGACTCACTAGTTACACGTTCGTCTAACCAAGTTTCCGAAAGACCTATATAATCGTACGACACACCGAGAATAAAATCAGAAAACAGATCAAAATTAGCACAGAGTGACCTATTGTTTAAATGCGCAAATTCTATACATGTATTTCTCATATCTCTTATTTTTCCGCTTTTACGGAAAAACTATTGGGAAAATCGAAATTTTTGATAGAAGCAATTTTGTAGTAAATGTAATTTTGAACAACTTTTATTTGAAACTTGTTTTCGAAAAATGCATCTTTGAGATATTGGCAGTTTTTGGCAAAAAACGCGAAAAATCATGTATATATTATATAATATATATAACGTTGTAGGTTGCTGGTGGTTGCGTGTGTAACATATACTTTCTGACCTCAAAATCTACACTTTTACATAAAAAAATATCAGTAAAAAAGTTCGCTTATTCCGTTTTTTAATGTAATATAACTTTCCTGGACTAATATCATAAATTCATATTAAGTATAAATTGATAATTTTATATTTATTGAAATTAACTGGTCTGGTCGATAGCCGAGTGGGTTAAGGTGCCAGGTGGCAATCGCGATTAATCACACGGATATCGCGCCACCGGGTTCGAATCCTGGCTCCGACATTAACACTGCCGGGGGAAATGGTTGTATGTCCGCGTTTTTCAATGTGTAACTCCCTTCCACACAAGCCTATTGCTTCTGGAGTTGGGGGTTGTCTAATTTCTGTGGTGTTTATTTATTTATTAACCGTAAAAACTCACATGAATAAAGTAAATGGTAGCTAAATAGTGGATTTGTAAAGGATGATAATATGATAAAAAAGAAAGGCGCAAATGACAACAATAAAAAGTAAGAAAAAAACATGAATATTCTTTACTCCACAAAAATTATCAGAAAGAAACCTAGATGTACCTTATCAATAAAGTCGTAAATCGTCCTCACATAAAATTTCACACATTTTATTCAGTTTACTGCACCACACGTAAATTTTTCCACCGGCTGACCAGGTGTGTTGCATTCCTAGCTTTCTTTTAGCCGACAACAGATGTTCATAACGCACTGGTGAGATCCTCGAAAATTGACATTCCTGATTTTTTCAATAGCGTTAAAGATTTTGCTACGTATTATAACATTACTGAAATTCACAACAATGGTTCGAGGACGAGCATTGGCAGCATCATTCTTGCCAACACGAAATACATGTTCAATATCACGTTCTTCACAAGTAATGTTTAATTTTTAATAAATTTAAGAACAGTATCAAGCATATTCTCCTGAGGTTGATCAATCTCCATAATCCCGTGCAAGCGGGGTGTATTACGCTTAATATGTTGATCAAGATAATATAATCATTTTTTTTTGTAACTCATTGACGTGAGAGATTTATTGACTCCCATCTAACAATTTATCCAATTTGGCCTCAATCATGGCTATTACAGCCGGTGTTGGTGCGTCTATATGAATAGGTATTTCTACCTGGATTTCACCTTCCCCGGCATCATCTGAAGCATTTGCAGACCCCGAGCAATATTTGCCTCTTGGCAGGGGCGTATAAGAGACATTCGATGCCTGTTATGGCTACCATACATTTTAGTTCTGATTTACTGTTAATGGTTTAACCTCAGGAGGCGTCACCCCTTGGGGCCAGACTAGCCTTGCATCCGCTCAGGTGTTGGAGCGAGATTGTTTGGGGTTTAAAAAAGACTTCAGTGTTAGTGCAATTCTACCCTGGAGTTCAAAATTAGGAAGTAACCAAAATCTTTGACCGCAAGAAAAAGAGGACCAATCACCTATCAGGGTGATTGGCTCCCAATGACCGTTTGGTCATGTTGACTTCACTCGAGCCGTCGGTTTGTATCCGACAGGGCTGGGAAATTATATTCCACAAGTTTGTTGCCCTTCTTTACTGTCTATAGTTCTATCTATGCCTAAATAATATCACCTCCCACAGTGGGTCTGCGCGCAAACGGAATGACTCTGCTGTTAATTTAGGCTCGGCCCCCACTGTTGTGACTGTTTTTCCCGTATTTGAACTTAAGGCAGCGGGTTAGTTATATGTTATACTATATCAGGAGCTGAAACCCGTAGAAAGGTCTTTTCTATAGGTCATTGGCGACCTGCGTTTTGATGGCAAGTTCAATTCCCTATGTATCTATTCACCGCGCTCGCAAGTTCATCAAGGGAGATTTGCTTGGTGGCACATAGGGACCTACACCTTGTATTTTTCAGTCTGCCAGGATTACAACACTGGTGTTGGAGATGCTTTCCTTTTAGGGTAATTGTGCCGAAGGCGGGCCAGCATTCCCCTCCGTGTACTCAAAAACTCTCATCGGGAGGGAGTGATTCTGCCAAGGCATAGGAACTATGTTTTTGGTCGTGGCCCACATCCTGTTTCCAGAGATTCAGAGACACGATCCCCATTCATTTATTTGAACTTTTTAGTTTTGCACGACTTCGTCATGTATCGGCACTCAGTTCTTTATCCAGCGGTACCATGGTAAGATGGTGAATAACCATGATCTTTTACCGTCCGCAGCCGTGTTTCTGTCACTGTTCTCTTGTAAAACCGGTTTAGCTACAGCCCTAGATTCCATGACTGTTGGACTAGAGTTCTTTTTTTGGTTCGATGTGACTTTCTTAGATGACGACTCTGACTGTGACTTTTGGGTTGCAATTCCGATGAGCACGTCTACTCGCCACATTGATCAGGCCATGGTACTAAGTGACATAGACATCGACTAGGCTTTTATAACTCCTCGCTTTCACTTGTCGACCACCAATCTTATTCCTAGATTTGTGCTAGGCTTGTTGACTGTGAGTGCGGTTTCGGATAGTATATACCAGGCTTCCAACACCATGGCCTGCTTAATCCCTCATCAGAATCCTTGACGCCACCACATGCCTCTAGGAGACTGGCAGCCGGGCTAATTCAATTCGCTATAGAAGCCGTGAACTCGGGCGGTTAAGGGAATTTCCTCGAACTATCAGATGCCAACATCAGGAGTGTTAAATCCAGATAATTTCATCATGTAGAATCGCTACCTCTCATCTAAAAAGACACGTGACTCATGACGGGTTTCCCACAGCATTAGACCCATTGGTGGCTATCTTCCTGGAAGTGTTGGTGGGTAAGGAAAAGGTGAATGCTGTGTGGTCGGTGAAGAGAACCGGGTTATTTTGAAAAAGGTTTGGAAGAAATGTGTAGAAAAAGAGCTAAGAAGTGATATGGATTTTATGGGCCTTATCACAAGGACGAGGGTCCTCACGTCCACGCATTGCACATTTCAAGTGAGGACCTTAGAATTATTAGAAATTGTGTCAAGAGGAAGCTTTTATCCGTGATGGACAGCTCCTTTACCGCTTTTAGGGTATCACTGGGAATCGCTCCTCGTGAGCCACTCGTGGTTGGCAAGACCTTACATGTATCCCCTATTCGTTCTAAGTATATCACTAAGGACCTCGTATTTCTCCAGCTTCTCGCTTGCTGCTTTTCTAAGCTTCGTCCATCCTCAGCGGACTGTGAAGTCGACTATGAAAGTCTTTTATAACCAAGTCAGGTTTTAGCAGCCTACTTTAAGCAGTGCTCTCGTAGAAGTGTCGCTGCAGGATTCTCGCAGCGTATTTGTCAATGACAGCGATTCATACTTCATCATATCTCCTGATTACGCTTGCCTTCTGCAGTATTCATCCGTTCAAAGTATGGCTTAAGGTTCTCCTACACAGGTGCGATATGTGGTCCGCACCGGCCCGTCTGAACGAGGTTTGGTTTCCGTGGGTGTTCGTTCTTAGTTTTATGGCGTCGATCATCCTGTTAGGCTGGAGAAAATCGTCTTACTTTTAGCTATTCGTTAGATACTTTTGAAGTTTGTTTTGAAAGTACCTAGAATCCTCACCCTGGCAGTTCAGCCTTAACCACTCCTCGTGTTCACAATTTCTGGCCTTTTGCTTCGCCACCATAAGTTCCTTTAAGCTCAGATTAGAACCGATCCTTAGGTTCCGCGCCGCCTTGTCCGCTTGGTTGGTTTTCAATGATGAACCGATAACTCCCTTAGAACCGGATCCATGCTGTGGACCATGTTCGCGACGTTCATAAGAACGCCGTACTGGATGTTAGTTTTAACAATTGGCCGGATCGCCTTATCAACCTGTCTTAGTGAAGTGACTGTTGGGAGGTCAATCATCGTTGTGTATCGGTATCTTGGATACAAATATTCAAACATCAACCTTTGCTTTTGTTGCGGTTTGAGGGGCAGATGCCTTACTCTCTTGCAACTACTTACAAACTCCTCGCAGGCTGCCTTGCCCGAAATGCCACACCAGGGGATGAAATCGATGCCTAAATACCTGAATCTGTTGTCGGGACCTATGTATTGTACTAACTCGTTGTTAATTGCGAGCTTGGGATCTTCAACATACCAAGTTTTTCTCGCTACGCGTATCTGGAAGGCGCAGCACTTAGGTATGGGTAGGTTCATGCCTAACGTTTAGAAATACGGTTCTCAAATTCTCTTCTGCGTCGAGACGATTCTGACCCAAAAGAATCAGGTCATCCGCGAACGCGAGTACTGAAATCGTCATCCCGTTTATGGCAATACCTTTGTCCCTCCTGCTGTCGAGGTGTTCCAATAGGGGGTCCACGACTTGTTAAAATGCAGTGGGCTGAACGGATCTCCCTGTTTCACCCCCCGTATCAGCGCTACGTCTACTTCGCCATTTCTGGCTTTCACTTTGGACTGGCAACTGGTGTACATTTCTCCCACGTATTTGGCTCAACACCAGTTGAGTGCTTCTTGAAGCAAAGCCACGTTGCTGTGGGTCCCATTCTCACTGGTGAACCCCTTCTGCCGATAACTAAACCTTAGTTCGAGTTCCTCGAGTAGCTCAACCTCTTCCTCACTCCAGACTTTCGTAACTCCCTTGCAATTTACGGGCTTCTGAAGGGGCATAGGCTTGCACCCTGAGGTCTGCGGTTGGGGATTAAACAGGGAGACCCGTTATCCTCATTGCTTTTTAACGCCGTTGTGGACCCCCTATTGAAACACCTCGACAGCAGGAGGGACAAAGGTATTGCTATAAACGGGACCACGATTTCAGTACTCGCGTTCGCCGATGATCTGATTCTTTTGGGTCAGAATCGTCTCGATGCAGAGAGGACTTGGGAACCGTCGGGAAGTATTTCCAAACGTTAGGCATGAACCTATCCATACCTAAATTCTGCCTTCCAGATACGCGTAGTGAGAAAAACTTGGTATGTTGAAGATTCCAAGCTTGCAATTGACAACGAGTTGGTACAATACATAGGTTCCGACAACAGATTCAGGTATTTAGGCATCGATTTCACCCCCTGGGGTGGCATTTCTGGCGGAGCGGCCTACGAGAAATTTGTAAGTAGTTGTGAGAAAGGCATCTGCCCCTCAAACCGCAACAAAAGCAAAGGTTATGTTTGAATATTTGTATCCAAGATATCGAAACGCATTGTTGATTGACCTCCCAACAGTTACATCACTAAGACAGGCTGATAAGGCGATCCGGTAAATTGTCAGAAAATCTTATCACCTGTCGGATTGCGTAACGGAGAGGCTCTTCTACACGAGGAAGCGAGACGGGGGCTTAGGAATTCCGCGCCTTGAAATTGGCATCCAGTACGGCGTTCTCATGGACTTCGCGAACATGGTCCATAGCTTGAAGCCGGTTCTAAGGCAGTTGTCGGTTTCATCATTGAAAGCCGACCAAGTGGACAAGTCGGCGCGGATCCTAAGGATCGTGAACACGAGGAGTGGTCAAGGCTTAACTGCCAGGGTGAGGGTTCTAGGTATTTTAAGAACAACAAAGTATCTAACAAATGGCTAAAAGACGATCTTCTGCAGCCCAACAGGATGATCGACGCCATAAAACTAAGAACGAACAGCCACTGGAACCTAAACTCGCTCAGACGGGCCTGGTGCGGACCACATATCTTACCCGTGAAGTAGATGCGGCTTGAAGCCGGACACCTTAAGCCACATTTTGAACGGATGCATACTGCAGAAGGCAAGCATAATCAGGGATGCGATGAAGTAGGAATCGCTGTCACTGATAAATACGCTGCGAAGAACCCTGCAGCGACACTTCTATGAGAGTCAATTTTTCACACTGCGGAAAATATTCTGAAACCTGACTTGATTATAAAACACCGAGAAAGGGTCTTCATAGTCGAATTCACAGTCCGTTGAGGATGGACGCAGCTTAGAAAAAGCAGCAAGCGAAAAGCAGGAGAAATACGAGGTCCTTAGGGATATAGTTTCTTCCAGTTTTTTTCATTACAATAGCCCGGTTCTTTTCACCGACCACAAAGCATACACCTTTCCCATACCCACCAGCACCTTCCAGGCAGAGAGCCAACCAGTGGTGATTATACCATGGGAAACCAATCGTGAGCCACGTGTGTCTTTTTGGATGAGAGGTAGTGATCTACATGCAGAAACTGCCAATCACCTGGATTTCATACTTCTTATGATGGCATCTGATAGCGATTTTACATGATGAAACTGCCAATATCTGGATTTCACACTCCTGATGATGGCATCTGATAGCTCTGGGAAACTCCCTTACCGCCTGAGTTCACAGCTTCTACAGCGGAATTAGATAGGCAATGGTGGTGGGACCTGGTATGACTCGCTGTCTATGTCACTTAGTACCATGGCTCGGTCAATGCGACGAGAAGGCGAGCCTGTTGGACTTGTAAGATTATGGACAAGTCAGTGTCAGCTGAGAAATGATCGTCGAACCTGAAAAGGAGGTCTTGTCCAACAGTCGTTGAATCTAGTGTCGTTAGTAAACCGGTTTACAAGAGAATAGTGACATAAACACGATTGTAGAAGGTAAGGGGAGTTACTATCCTACCTAAACAAGGTACCAATGGATATAGAACTGAATGCCAAAACATGGCGAAGTCGTGCATATGGTTGAACCAAATGGATGGAGATCTCTGAATGCCTGGAAACAGGATGAGGACCACACAAATGCCACAGCTTCTATGCCTTGGCAGGATCTGAAGCTAGATGTCACTTCTTTCGGCCAAGGGTATTTGCGTATACGGGGGGGCGGGGCGGGTGTTGGGTAAGCTGGCGGGTGGGTGCTGGGTATATTCACTAAATAATATTATTGGTAATCTCTTTTTAAATATTATTTCGACGTCAATCTTTCAATTCAATTCATTAATTATTGATTAATTTATTATTATCCTTTTCCTAGCAACCCCTTTTCCGCCATCTTGCTTTTTCCAGATCTGACATAACAGATTTTCTAACCTCAAAACTATTCATAACCTCAAATGTATCTTCTTCCTCCTCTTCCATTATTCATAACCTCAAATATCTCTTTTTTCCTCTTCTTATACAGTGTGTTCCGCTTTTCATAAATCCACCCTAATATCTCAGTTATTAATAATGCAGTTTTCTTCAAATTTGGGTGGTAATTATATGTTGGAAAAATGAATTATTTGGCATAGTAAACATTTTCATTTATTATTGGCGTGCGGTTTTAGGGGGTAAAATAGGGTAGGTTTTTTGACAAAAAGATATTAGGGTTTATCTTAGACAAATTTTTCTATCATATTTGGATTCAGCATGTCCAAAAACCCCTTAATCCATATTTTCAATGATCTCAAAAACGAATTGAGGCAGAAACGAAAAATTAATTATTTAAAAATCGCTTTTTAAATTTTTTATAACATTATTTAATTGCTACAACAAACTAAAAACATTTTTTTTTTAATTATGGTCTCTTCAACATAACCACCTTCCAACAAAATATGCAAAAATACAAAATAAATTTTTCTACGAAAAATTTTTAATTTCCACTGATAAAAGCTAGAAAGGAAATTTTACGTGAAATGCTATAAAAAAACACTAAACTAACATGGTTTCCTCTTCGCTCAAGCATTCACAATCAGAAACTTCTTCATCACTTCCTTCACCAACCAAGGTTTTAACGTTTTAACTCTTTTGGAGGTATTTTGTGATTAGGTCTAATTTCACTCAGTTCGCAGAATTTCATTTTTCCCCTTTTTTGAGAATGGGAAAGTAATTTTTTGATAAATCGGCATTCTTATAACAGGGTTCTATTTTAAATCGCAGTCTCTTCATTAGTATTCTTATTTACGGATTTTTTAATGAAAATTCTTTTCATTCCTGCGATCCCAACTGCTTTTTTCATTTTTTCTGAAAGTGATTTGACGTCATAAAGCTTTAGCAGAATAGTACTATGCTTACGCAAATTCTTTTCAATACGTCTGAATACCCGGTCAGCTGGTAAATACGAATGACCGCGTACAGAAAATACCAAAAGGACGGTATCGACAGCTGTTGGTGCATCGTAGTAGTGCCAATATGATAGGGTATGAATGGCCTGACATTTTTCATGTTGGCCGCCACAACCATCTGATGGTTTTGCAGCCCTCCGGATAATTTGCGTTTCTAAGGGAGTAGAGCTGAACTTGTTTCGGAAGCCCCTCTTTTTGCTTGATTGTCCGTCCATGAGTACAGATATCGCCTATTGTCCTGTAAATCCACAAAGCAGATATTGTAGTACGAAATTTGATTTGGCTGTACCTGTTGCATGTCGAAACAAGTAAAAAATCAAATTTTTCTGTCATGATCATATTGAATTGTTTGGCTATTAGTTTATGGTCCCTTAATTTCGTGGTATGTCATTGTTTCTCTGCTTGAGTTTGGGCTGCTTTCATTGCATTTCTCAAACGGCAGCAAGAAACTGCAAACGTCAGTGGCAGGTGTACCTAACCCAATATTAAATGAGTTATTGAACACCTTTGAAACGAATGTATAGTTCACATTCTTGTGTTGATCAGCCTTTTGATTATACATTTTGCACAATTTGGCAATATTCAAATAAGATGACAGATATAGTCTCCTCGATTCCTTTCTATCGTAGTGGCTCTTGGTTGTCTTTAAAGAGTTGATGAACTTTTTCACCTCTGTTCTTTTTCCTTCATATTTATTACTTTTTCGGTCACCTCCTCTGGTTTCTTTGATACCTGTACCCGCTGTTGTTTGTTTTGCAATACACCGTAGTCGCTTATTTGTAACTAGAAACACTACCATGAAAAAATGTTTACAGACTCGTCTCTGTTTTCCATTGGACTATATGTTGTAGTTAACTTCGAACTTGTGCGGCCTCTTTCGTTTTTGGTGGTGTAAAAGACGATGCTGATGCCCAACGAATTTATATTTATTGAGATATACGTTAATAAAGCTGCCTGTGCAACAAAGCCTACATCGCGTCATCGGTAGGTAGGTAGGTATATCAACTTTTGTACAAAGCTAGTTGAAGCCCACGAGTAAGATAGCCATGAGCGCGTTTTACTTATGTAGTAGGTATTGCTGGGTTTTGTTAAACTACATTTTCGCTCCTCTTTAAATACGTTGGGGGTCGAGCGTAGGTGCGCCTTTACTATGTACATACTTCGATATCTGATGTAAATCAACGTCAGGCGCGGTTAGTATTTGGATGGGTGACCACTCCAACTGTTATATCCCATATTATCCCCATATAAAAAAAAGTGGCCGAGGTAAAATTACTAAAATTTTCAAAATAATTCAATCCTAAACGTCAACTTGTCAAAATCCGATAAAAAAGTCATTAAGACACTTGCAACAATCAAAAACCAATCAGAACTAATCCTGAGCAAATTCATGCACCATCGATAATTCACAAACAATCCGAATCAATCAACAAAATCATTCAAACATCAAAACTCACCAAATTACCGTCCAAATATTACAAAAGATTGACCTGAAGAAAACAGCCCCACATCAACTCAATTCACTTTTAAACCACTTTCTAAACAAGTCGGGATATTTTTAATCACTTTCAAAAACTTTCTATAAACAAATTTCTCTTCAAAATGGCTTCAAACCCAATCTTCTATTCATATCTCAAAACATCTTTCTTTCACATTTCCAATCAGCCCATAAAACATTCATCCGAACATGAGTCCAGTTTACGTGTTCCCGCGCGTGGTTAGCCACTCGCCGCTATCTTCATTTGAATTTCCCTAAAACATGCTTTCACTCCGTCCAACACCGACGATGCAATACCCTCAATATGACTTTAATATAACATCAAACATGGATTAAATTGCGACTTCCAACATTACTTCACGGGACCCATTCAATTTTACCACTATATTCGGACAGTTATCGTTCATAATTCAAAAAATAAAATAGATTCCACTTTCATTCATATATCAAAAAATCCCATTTTTCATCGCTCATATATTTTTCATTTCAAAATTCAAATTTTTAGAATTTGTTACACAATATTTCACAATTTGAGCCCCATAGAGCGGCTGGGGGAGAATCCAGCTCTTTTCCAGATCTCCGCGAGTCCATTACCCATCATCAGTGTAAATAAGTAGAGCACGCCCAGTCCCTGTCAAGTTCGTTTCTTCGGTGTATCTTGCGATAAGTTAAACCAGTGCCCATACTTCTTCTTAGGTTGCCCTAGCGCTTAAATCCTAAAAGTCAAGTGTTCCGATGTATCTTGCGATAACAAATCCAGTGCACGTGCAGCTTCCTAGGCAGATCCTAGTAAAAAAGTACTTTATTAAAATCGCCCCAGCGCATTAATTCAAATAAAAACAAATCGCCGTCGCGCATAATAATACAAGTGAATTTTCTCAGTTTTATAAAATAATCTAATCTAACAATGGGGACATTCTCTTTTATTATATATATTAATCCGCCAGAGTGCACCAGCTGTACTCGGTTGTTTGTCCGTCAATGTCAATACGAAAAAATATGTCTGTATAAACAAAGTTAATAATTAGGATGTAAAATGAAAACTTGTTGCTGTATACCAAAGTGCTCTAACACAGTAGAACATTTATTTTCTAAAAATGACCGTTTCTGACAAATTATTTAAAGGTTATATATGATACAAGTTGAGAATGACATTAAACCGATTGTTCCTCAATCGTTTTATCAATTTGGCTCATTTCTACGAATAAGAGATTGGGAAACTCTCAGAAATCGGGAAATTTAAACAATTAAGTGATAACATAACTTATAAAATTATAACTTTTAAATTGTTGTTGTTGTTTAATGTCATTTTCAATTTGTCTCATATTTTATATGATACAAATTGAGAGTACGCATGGCGTCATCTATTGGCTATATTAGGAACTGGCTTGGATTGTTCCCCATTTAAACCAACCCGACTTACGGCAAAATTTCTATTGTCGATAGGTTAACCATTTCTTCCTGCAAATATTTTTTAAATTTTAAGTGAATTCAATTTTGAACTCGTTTCCTTCGGGCAAATGGAAAATCACATGCAGCTGGACACTTGGACGGCTGCCAAGTGAAAGACAATTCTAGGACAGTGTTTGTACATTGATTTTACAGCTTTTGTGTGAATCTGAAAGTGATACTCCGTTTGCTTCATGCAATTTGAAAATTACATATTTTGTCGGGTTCGGCTTTCAACCCCTTGGACGGCTGCCAAGTAAATTATACTTGTAGTGGAGTGTCTGTTGTATACTTTTCTACCTTTTCTGTGAATTTCAAAGTGATACTTTGTTTCTGTCATGCAATTTTAAAATCATAGATTCCTTCCGGAGTGGTTTTCAACCCATGCCAAATGAATAATTCTTCTAGTGCAGTATTTGTTATAGAACTTCATATCTCTCCTGTGAATTTCAAAGTGATATCTCATTTCCTTCGTGCAATTTGAAAATTACCTCTTCTTTCGGGGGCGGTTGGCAACCCATTGGACGGCTGGTAAGTAATTCTTGTAATGCAGTATTTGCTATATAACTTTCTAGCTTTCCTGTGAATTTTAATGCTATTTATCGTTTCCTTCATGCAAATTATTTACATATTACATATTACGGTTACCAAATAAATTCTGTTGTTACTGCTTGGTGTGGTATGTGACTTTTTAGCTCCTGTTGTCGAGGCCAAAAAGTCACAATTTATAGCTTAGCATCATTACACATTCATATCTCAGCTCGAACTAAATACAACGCAATAGACGCGCTAAGTGTATATCAACGTTTAGATTCCCGTTCGCCTCGGCATGACTGGGCGGGTCCGACACGACGCAGCAGGCGGCCCCGGCCGCTCATCCGGCACACAACGTCTAGAACGCCAGCCGACCTAACGTTCGGAGCTCCGTCCGTTGTCCACAAGCTGTGGCTCTTGGTAAAAAAATATTAGAGTCGCTGTGATGCAACGACTCTAAGCTGTGGCCGGGTGGCCGTAAAATGAAATCCAGCTCGGCGCTGGGTTGATTGAATCGATCCATTTTTTGTTGCCTACTCGAAGATAACCACGCTCTTGAAATAGGGTCTGAAAGACCCGGCGTGCTTCCCTGCGAAGGACTCGCCGCAGGTGGCAGCCGTGAGGTTAAAATTGGTTTAGGTCAGACCCGAGCCAAAAGGGTCTGCCTAATAAAAGAAAGACTAAGTCCGTGAACCGGGGAGCTGGGCGTCGAGCGCCCGCGTGCTAGCTCCCCTAAGTCCTGTCGTCCCTATCTGAAAATTTCTAATCACCCGAATGTCTGAAGCTACAATTTGTCTAGTCACTGATGCCCGGATACTGCGTTAACTACGGAGAGCACCCCCTGTACTGGTTGTCGCACAAGAGGTGGGGTCGCCGCGGTTAACGATATTTAGCCCGACGTGGCGAGTGTACAGCACAGTCGGCTGACAACGAGGACGTGTTCGGCCAGCACGTTCAACGAGGCCACAAGGGTCCTCTAGAATGATGGAATGGAGCAGGAACTGGAATCCGGATGTTGGTTTCTGTCTGTTACCAGACAGGCATCAATTTGGAATGGAAGCAGGCTTCTAACTCGTTTGCCGAGTAGACATCATCACAGGCGTCGGAATTGGAGTCGGAACGTTGGTGAGGTTTTCGAGGATTGGATTTGTATAAAAGGAATCAGGTTTGAGTCGAAGTTTGTGCTTAACGAATTTTCTTTCGTGATTCCTTTATAAAATATCGAAGTCAAAACGTAGCGTCGTCTTCTCCTCACATCCAAAAGTCGTCGTCGTCATCAATCAGCACTGCAGAAATGGCACTGCGTATGTCGGTAGGGAGGGCTCTGAAAAGAGCTCCCGACTCATCTAATAACGCAGGTAGGTGGTACTTAACGAATTTCTTTTGAAATGCTTTTTGGTGTGTAGGTTTGTACACCACCAAAATGCGAGCGGCGTGGCCAAATAAAATAAGTAAAATTGTGCAAAGGTTAAAACCGTGAAGCGGGCGATGCGTGAAGTTAAAATAAATTATGATGTATGACTACTTAGCCATGAGAACAAAGTATGCAGAAACGCGAGGTACTGAGCCGTGAAGTTACCTCGATGAAGGCCCTGGATCGACTGGCGAGCTCTACAATTTGCGTTTTATTTATATGATTTACGGGGAGCGAGCTGGCTCCTGATTGGCCCGGCGTCCGAGAAGAAGGCGGGGCTTCGCCAATCTTTATATACTAAATGCGGCGTCTGCCGGTGACTCATTCCCGCCAAAAGTGTTGTTGCAATAACATCGTGAGTCATGCAAAGCCTGAGTCATGCAATATGCAAATTAGTTTAGGATGGCTTGAGATTAATGTGATTGATTTTTATTGCAATAGAAAGGCTTGGTTTTCATGTCCTGTTTGGCGGTTCTGCATATTTGTATTCTCATGTGAAATTTTGTCCTCTCATGTATGAGGTGATGGTCGCGTGTTGAAGATTTTTTAAGTTTGAATTTAATTGATTGTTTAAATTAATTCGGGCCTGATGGGCCCGAAATCACGCCCCTCTCGAAGTTCGGTGGTGGTGATAAGTGTCTAATGTTATTCTGTTGTGTTCTCTTTATTATTTTTTCTCAAAACAAATACAATGGGTTTTGTGGTTGAAAACAACCTTACAATTAGGCCTTAAAACTAACAACGAACGGAATGTGAACAATGGGTTTGAAAAAACTTAAAATTAATCTTGGGGCTCTTCGGCGGCGTCTTCTTCATCACTTGAAGTGTCTATGAACGCGTCGCGCTGCGGTCGAACCGGAGGTAGAGGCCGAATGTCGTCGATGTGTATCAACAGTCGACTCCCGTTCTTCTCCACTTCGTACACGCCGTCCCCTTTTATGCCTACGATTACGTGTGGCCCGGACCACGTTTTCCCAAAGCCGCGTCGCTCTACCTCATGCGTCCGCACAAGCACTCGGTCGCCAATGTTCATGTGGACCGTCGCGGTCCTGGGTTCCGGGAACAATTGTCTTTGGATTACTACCTGTCTAGCATGCGCTTTGCGTACGCGCTCGTCGCGCTCTGGCGCCGTGTTTGGGGCTGGTTCCCTTTCTGTGGGGTGTTGCCAGGACCCCGGCATGGATAGGTCTTTTCCGAGAAGCGCCTCGCTAGGCGACATTCCCGTCATTTGATTTCTGCGTCGTCGTAGGGCGAATAGTATCTCGCCTAGGCGTTCGTCCCACGCGCTGTGTGCCGCCCGAGCGAGTTGGGCTCGAAGAGCCTTCTTGAGTTCTTGATTCCGTCTTTCGACGGGATTTGCCCGTTGGTGGTATATTGGGCTCGTGAAATGACTGATGTGGTATTTGTCTAGAAAACGTTGCCATGCCGCGCTTTGAAACTGCGAAACCCCGTCAGTTATCAAACTCTCGGGATATCCCCAACGGACGAACACGCTTTCCAGGGCTTTGGTCATGTCTTTTGTGGTGGCCGCCGGCGTCGCGACGGCTTCCACCCACATACTAAAGGTGTCGGTGATGACGATGATAAAACGATTTTTACTCGGTGTGATGGGATATGGCCCCATCTGATCGATGCTGAGGCATTGCCACGGCCTCGTCGGGGCTCGCGGCCTCAGAGGGGCTGCCGCTTGTCGCGCGCTGGCTTTCGTGGACGCGCAGATCAGGCACGCTCGGACGTGGTCCTTGACCTGGCGCCACATTCGCGGCCAGTAATACCGTTGTATGATTTGTCTGTATGTTTCATCACGCCCGGGATGCTCGGCGAGGACCGAGTCGTGATACGCCGCTATCACTCGCGGCTGCAGTGCCTCTGGCACTAGTAATAATTTAGAGTCTGTCTCAATGTTATACAGTAGACCGTCGTCTACGGCGAATTTATTTACGTGGGACCAATCGCCACGCTCTCCCGTCACATAGCGGTGCCAGTCCACGAATAGTTCTTGGCTTTTTACATCAGTGCGCTGGGCGGTTTTAATGGCGTCGAACAGGGTATCCGCGGCGTCAATCAACCCGAGCTGTGCCTCGTCGCCCCTCTCTGAGGGAGGTAGCAACCTCTCCTCATCGACCACGTCCGTGATCGGAGTTTCAACCTCTAGGGGATGACGGGACAGCAGGTCGGGCAACTGGTTGTCGCGGCCTGGACAGTGCACCACGTCGAACGTGAACTCCTGCAGTAAAAGAGCCCAAGGCGTCAGCTTCGCCCTCTCATCTTTATACTTGTTGAGCCAGGTCAGCGCCTTGCTATCCGTAATCAGGGTAAAACGATTGTCCTCCAGGTACTGACGGTACCGCTTACAGGAGTAGATGACGGCCAACACTTCCTGCTCGTTAATGTGATATTCACGCTCCGTCGCGTTAAATTTGGCGCTGGCGCACGAAACGATTTTCCTGTTGCCGCTTTCGTCAAGCTGGAACAGCACGCATCCCATACCTAGGGAGCTGGCGTCCGTCTGTAGATAGAATTTCTCGCCGACTGTCGACCGATGTAATTTTAGGGGTCGGGATAGCGCTTCCTTAAGTGATTGAAACGCGGCGTCTGCTTCAGGCGTCCATGCGAACCGCTTCTTTCCTGTAAGGTCGGTGAGCGGTGCAGCAAGGATAGCGAACTCTTTTACATATTCCCGCAACCAACCGGCAGTGCCGAGGAAGCTGCGAAGCTCCTTCATGGTGCGCGGTGTCGGGAATTGTTGCGTCTGCACTACGTGATGTTCCGTAGGCTCGTTATGGCGCGCCGTGATGCGATGCCCTAGGTAATCTAGGGCGGCGGCCCCGAAGACGCATTTGTCGAGTGCTACCCGTAACTCGAACACCCGTAACCTCTCCAATACCATCTGGAGGTGCACCAGATGTTCCTCGTGGCTATCGGAGAAAATGATGATATCGTCGAGATATACCTTAACGAAGTTGTCGATCATGCCGGACATGGCTTCGGCCATCATTTTGGTAAATGTGCCTGGCGCGCCTTGCAGGCCGAACGGCATAACCGTAAATTCATACGTAGCACCCTCCGGGGTACTAAACGCCGTCAGCGGCACGCTCTCCTCCGCCATCGGGATTTGCCAGTACCCGCTCTTCAGATCGAGACTGCTGAATACTGTGGCATTCCCCAGTTCTTTGATGGTCTCGCGGATCGGTGGCAGTTGGGCGACCTCGTCCTCCGTGATGGAGTTGAGCTGTCGGTAGTCGACGCAGAAACGAAGTTCGCCGCTCTTCTTTTTAACGATAACGATCGGAGAGCTGTACTGTGAATGGCTCCGTCTAATTACCCCGGCGGCTAACATCTTCGTCACCTCGTCGCTGATTATCTGCCTCTTCGTCTGCGAGAACTGCGTTCTGCGGATCTTGAAGGGCCTGTCATGTTTAAGTTTAATTCGGTGGGTACACGTCCGTGTAGTGGGCTGTCGTAACCCCTCTGCAAACACGTCCGCGAATCGGTTGATGGCGTGTGTATATCTTTCTTCGGCCGGGACCTGGTGTTCCGTCAACGCCACTGGTGCGTACTTCGCACGTCCCAACTGGCTCTGGTTACTCCAGAAGGCGCTCTGCCTAGCGGCCCGTCCGAAGTACACACATTTGTTCGGGAAATCAATGACCGCGTCCTCGCGAACCATCCAATCCCGGCCTAGAACGATATCCTCCGATAGCTCCTCTAGGACTTGAAAGTGAAGGGGCATCGCTGTGCTCCCGATAGTAATAAAATCGCGGTATCTACCGAGCGATTTGATGAGGTTACGAGGGTCCGCTTGTTGCACCGTTACACCGGCCTCGTCGAAGGGCCCGTTCCCCGCTATGGCCGCGGCAATGAACGAGTTGCTCGCTCCGGTGTCCAGCAGGGCATGCACGCGCCTGCTGCCGATCGTCACGATCACCCGGGGTTTGCTATCCCTTGCGCCGAGAGGGCAGATGCTGCTGATCTCGTACTGTTGTCCGCGTGTCGCGGTGGCGTCGTCCGCGTGTGCGGAAGAGCGTGGTATATGATGATGGGGCGAGAGCTGAGGGCTGACTCGCCCCTCTCTTAGTTTTCCGGCTGGCGTTGCACCTCGGCGGCCTGGATGGCCGGGCGCTGGCTACGTGTTGCGTTGCCGCGATTTGGGCATTCGTTATTAAAATGGTTCGGATCCCCGCAGTGTCGGCATGGCGATGGCGGCAGTCGCCGATTTGGGGGCCGTTCTTCTAGCTGTGGCGTCGCGGTGCGCGGCGTGCTATTTTCCGGGCGCGGTCGCGATTGCGGAGGTTGCCGTTGTCGATGGGCTTCGTCCAGATCTTCTTGCGACGACTCTAAGCTGTGACCGGGTGGCCGTAAAATGAAATCCAGCTCGGCGCTGGGTTGGTTGAATCGATCCATTTTTTGTTGCCTACTCGAAGATAACCACACTCTTGAAATAGGGTCTGAAAGACCCGGCGTGCTTCCCTGCGAAGGACTCGCCGCAGGTGGCAGCCGTGAGGTTAAAATTGGTTTAGGTCAGACCCAAGCCAAAAGGGTCTGCCTAATAAAAGAAAGACTAAGTCCGTGAACCGGGGAGCTGGGCGTCGAGCGCCCGCGTGCTATCTCCCCTAAGTCCTGTCGTCCCTATCTGAAAATTTCTAATCACCCGAATGTCTGAAGCTACAATTTGTCTAGTCACTGATGCCCGGATACTGCGTTAACTACGGAGAGCACCCCCTGTACTGGTTGTCGCACAAGAGGTGGGGTCGCCGCGGTTAACGATATTTAGCCCGACGTGGCGAGTGTACAGCACAGTCGGCTGACAACGAGGACGTGTTCGGCCAGCACGTTCAACGAGGCCACAAGGGTCCTCTAGAATGATGGAATGGAGCAGGAACTGGAATCCGGATGTTGGTTTCTGTCTGTTACCAGACAGGCATCAATTTGGAATGGAAGCAGGCTTCTAACTCGTTTGCCGAGTAGACATCATCACAGGCGTCGGAATTGGAGTCGGAACGTTGGTGAGGTTTTCGAGGATTGGATTTGTATAAAAGGAATCAGGTTTGAGTCGAAGTTTGTGCTTAACGAATTTTCTTTTGTGATTCCTTTATAAAATATCGAAGTCAAAACGTAGCGTCGTCTTCTCCTCACATCCAAAAGTCGTCGTCGTCATCAATCAGCACTGCAGAAATGGCACTGCGTATGTCGGTAGGAAGGGCTCTGAAAAGAGCTCCCGACTCATCTAATAACGTAGGTAGGTGGTACTTAACGAATTTCTTTTGAAATGCTTTTTGGTGTGTAGGTTTGTACACCACCAAAATGCGAGCGGCGTGGCCAAATAAAATAAGTAAAATTGTGCAAAGGTTAAAACCGTGAAGCGGGCGATGCGTGAAGTTAAAATAAATTATGATGTATGACTACTTAGCCATGAGAACAAAGTATGCAGAAACGCGAGGTACTGAGCCGTGAAGTTACCTCGATGAAGGCCCTGGATCGACTGGCGAGCTCTACAATTTGCGTTTTATTTATATGATTTACGGGGAGCGAGCTGGCTCCTGATTGGCCCGGCGTCCGAGAAGAAGGCGGGGCTTCGCCAACCTTTATATACTAAATGCGGCGTCTGCCGGTGACTCATTCCCGCCAAAAGTGTTGTTGCAATAACATCGTGAGTCATGCAAAGTCTGAGTCATGCAATATGCAAATTAGTTTAGGATGCTTGAGATTAATGTGATTTTTATTGCAATAGAAAGGCTTGGTTTTCATGTCCTGTTTGGCGGTTCTGCATATTTGTATTCTCATGTAAAATTTTGTCCTCTCATGTATGAGGTGATGGTCGCGTGTTGAAGATTTTTTAAGTTTGAATTTAATTGATTGTTTAAATTAATTCGGGCCTGATGGGCCCGAAATCACCGTCCCAAAAGTTACAGGATCGCGGCGAGGTTCCAGCAGCGGAAGTTCACTCAGAGCAGCCAACGAGTCAACATCTACCAGTCCACTTCGAGCAATCATCCAGATCTTCAAGTCTCAACCTGACGGACCAATACCAGCACGGCGTCATAGCTACCAGCGTAGTTATACCCTGCAGCGTGGAGGAGAAAGGCCAGCTTACTTCAACAACTCATCTACAATCGTGTCGTGACTTTCAACTCGTTCCGAAATTAAGTGTTAGCTCAGTAAAGTTAGGGGTAAAATCAATATTAAATTAAATTGTGCAACGACGTCGACAGAGTTCTGCTTAACGTTACAATTAATTGGTATCCAGTCTTTTATTTCGTCGCAACGACCTATATCAGGCAAAAGCGCCTGTTCTTTTGCACAAAGTGGGGTACCTTGCACCAAAAGCGGTGCCTGTGTATGACAGCATACAAAGTTGCAACAAGGGGGTAGCAGCAATACCCTCCGAAAATCAGAAAATCGTCAAAACCATCACAGAACTTCAGAAATCGGCCCTGAGAACTCGTTCACCTATCACAGATCTACGAAACACTACTGTCGAGGCTGCTGGCGCCCATAAATCTCAAAATTCGTAGTCTCCGATAAAAAACATTTTTTATTTTTCACAACCTCACCCTACTTTTCGTAGACATGGCGCCCAACGTGGGGCCCATTGTTTACCACAACCAAAAATCGTAGACATCCACCTTATTTTCGTAGACACTCCTCTGTATATTTCAAGGTAGTACCTGGTTTCTTTCACACAATTTAAAAATTATTATTTAAGGCCAGTGGCGGTCCCAGGTTGTTGCCATGAGGGGGCCAATAAGGTGGTACAACAGTATGGGGCGTTGAAACGGGTAGGGAGAAGCCCCCGAAATTTTCTTTAGGAGTAAAACGCTTCTTAGGCCATGTTCACGCATTTTGGACTAAAAGTGAGGAGTGGATAAAATATCTTTGGCAAAATATGGACTAATAAGGTGGCGGCAGATAATAAAAAACGACCTGTCTAATACCATTTTGGATTGTTTTGGTTTATGACATGGTATGATTTTGAATTAAAAAGTGTATGTCGTGAAAGAGATATGGCATATCGTAACTTCAAGAATTGTACTGATAATGATAAATCAAATTTATGAATAATTTACAAACAGAAAAGAAATATGGCAGTTAATCTTTCTAAGCGCAAGAAAAGAAGCTATTTCGAGCAAAAAATTGATGCATATCATAATGACTCTAAAATGATGTGGAAAACATTAAAAACCCTTATTAAACCTGAAAATAAAACATTTATGGCTGAGAATATCAGATTTGAAAATAATAACAACATAGTAGTGGCAAACACAGAGCAAAATATAGCTCATATGTTTAACCAATTCTTTATTAATAGCATTCATGATATTATTCACTCTATAAATAATGGTGGTCAGTGGTCTTCTGTTGGTTATAATTTGGTTGAAAGTAGTTTTGATGAATTTAAACTTTTAACACTACAGGAACTTAAAGTTATTGTGTCATCTTTAAACAATAAATCTAATGTAAATATTACTCTAAATTCAAAATTTTTAAAATCTATATTTGAAGTGACGGGACATGTAATACTGCATTTGATCAACACATCCTTGTCTAGAGGGGAAGTGCCTAGTTCATTAAAATGTGGTATTATTGTACCAGTTGCTAAAATTCCAAACTCTAACAATGCAGGTGACTTTAGACCAATTAATACTCTTCCCCCAATTGAAAAAGTACTTGAATTACCAGTATATCAGCAACTAATTGAATATTTCAATTATAATAATTTGTTTATAGGAAGTCAATCTGGTTTTCGGTTTAAACATCCGTGTGAAACTGCTCTACAATTAACTTTTGCAAATTGGAATGAAGAAATTGATAAAGATAAATACATTGTTGCAGTGTTTTTAGATTTCAGGCGTGCTTTTGAAACGATTGACAGAAAGATGCTTTTAGATAAATTAAAATATTACGGTATTGGGGGATCAGTTCTTAACTGGTTCAAAAGTTACTTGCACAATAGATCTCAACGTACAAAAATAAACAATGCCATATCTCCCTTGGAAATAAAATGACACTGGTGTACCGCAAGGAAGTGTCTTGGGCCCATTGTTATTCATAATTTATTTAAATGACATAAGTTATTCTCTGTCGTGTGACTTTGTGAATTTATTTGCAGATGATACACTTATTGTAATATGTCATAGTGATGTTGATGTAGCAATTGAAAGGATGAATGAAGAACTAGTAAAATTATCTGCATACCTTAATACTAACAAATTGAAACTAAATTTAAATAAAACTAAAGGTATGATTATCACTAAACCATATAACCACTCTAAGATAAATATTGATAATATTAATTTAAACTTTGAAAATTTAAAAATAGAAATAGTTACTGAAATAAAATAACTAGGCTTTATTATTGACAATAATCTCTCACTGAAACATCATTTTATTTATATGCAAAAGAAAATATCAAAAAATTATTCTTTTTCTCTAGAGTGGCTAACTTTCTTTCAATTAATACTAATATTATAGTTTTAAAACAATTATTCAGCCTCACTTTGACTATTGCTCAAGCATTCTATATTTTTTAGATAATTAACAGTGTCGCTGCATTACAGAAGTTACAAAATAGGGGCATGCGAATTATATTAAAATGTAGTAGAGCAACATCAATTGCTGTAATGTTGGAGGTGTTAAATTGGTTTAATGTCAGAACTCGTTTGAGATATTTTATGTTGATTTTTGTTTTCAAAATTATTAAAGGACTACTCCCATCATATTTTAATCAGTATATAGTGTTCAATAACCAAGTTCACAATCATTTAACAAGAAGACGCGATGATCTACATGTACAAAATAGAAACTACAGGGAATATATGAATACACTATTTATACAAGGTCTACGGGAATTTAATAATTTGCCAAATAGTGTAAAAGAATGTAGCAATATTAATACATTTAAAGCTGATTTAAATGAATATTTAAAATAACTAAACTCGTTATATAATCATAGTTTACTTGTTTTTATGCCACTTGGGCCACATGTACTTAAATATGAGTAGTTGTTTGTATTTGTGTATATAATATTATGTCTTATTTTTGTTTGTTATTAATGTATTTATAAGAAGAAACATCTTTAATGTGTATATTAGGTTTGTCCTATTCAATAAACTTACTTACTTACAAACAAAATCAAAATACTTTTACCAAATATAACAAAACGTATAATTCTAAATAAAAATAAACGTAGGTAATAAACAAAAATAAAACAAAAAACAATCTCAGCGAAAAACAGACACTAATCGTCTTTGGACGTGGACCAGTATTTTAATTGCATTCTTCTTGGTTTCATTGACGCAAACCTGTCAATTACTTTATGTTCATCCGCATCTATATCTTTAGGTATGTTTAATAAGGCCAAACCATTTAATCGTCCCTCCGACATGGTCGACCGTAAATATGTTTTTAAAAGCTTAATTGTGGAGAAACTCCTTTCTGCTGTAGCAGTGGAGACAGGGAGAATCGCAAATAAGGTAAGCAGTGTGTTTATTACAGGGAAAAAGTCATTGCAGAAGGAAAGGGCTTCCACCGCAGTAGAAGGAATATCGGTTTTTCCTTTCCATCTTTCTCTCCACTGCAAAATTTCGGCATTTAGCTGCCCTTCACCCATGTTGGTATCGGTTTCGTATATCATTCCCGCTCTAATAATTTTCCACACAATAGTTTTCCAGTTTTGTGGGTATTAAACCTTCTAGTGGGATGATATTTGAAAGTCTTTCATTAAATCTGCTTTCAGTTCTTGTATAAAGTGATCTATGAAAGAAATGAATATTGTTTGTCTGAAATATTCATTGGGAGTGGATGCTTCCACATTTGCCCTTTTTGTTTGCCGTCCACACAATCTAGAACAAACAAAGAAAAATATTAAAATTTATTTAAAAGAAAGGTTCACCCCAAGAGCCCAACGTCAAATCAAAACTAAATATAAATTGCTCAAACTGCACAGTTTATCTTCGCTCCTGAAGGTGGTAACTTTAGTTCTCCAGCTGCGTTTTCGGCATTTTCATAAATTTTATCAAATGCCTTCTCAGGGTCAATTCTCATATCTTTGAAGATATGAAGAAGGTTCTTAACATTTTCCATAGCAGCAGAAAAGTCTAAGGTGGGGCACTGAAGCAGTTTACTTAAATTTACTGAATGTGCAAAACAGTGTGCAGTAACCCACAAATAAATTATAAAATCGCTCCTTTGAATACACGCACTGTAACTCATAGCATTTGTAGCAGTTTCTCGATCACTATCGTGCTCTAGTTTCTCTAGTGCAATGACTATTACTGGAAGTAGCTCTTTAAAGGTGAGTAAGGTATTATGTCTTTCAACCCAACGTGTGGCACATAGTGCTTTTAATCTTGTTTTTTTTTGTTTTAGAAATAGTCTCGTCGTCGGAATCAGTAATTATTTCTTGCAACAAATTTACACGTTTGGCAGAGGCACTTAGAAACACAGAAATAGTTCCTACTATTCCCATCATATTTTTTATAGTACTGTAGTGTGCGGAATCCTGGCAAGGGTTGCCTACACCAGTATTACACCAGTAGTTTAAGTTTTCACTCACATTTATTAAAATGTTGGAAAAAGTTATAATCACAAGTTACACCGAAATAGTAGGTTAGAAGTTAACAGGCCGAAATATATATAATTTAGAAAAGACGAGTAACAATAGTATACTAATGAGACTGCCTTCAAAATTGGCAAACTTTCAGTTTTATGAAATCAGTCCCTGACGTCACCGGGAGGGATGCATTAAAGCAACGGACCAATTGGCAGTTTAACGTGACACAATTTCTGTCCAATCACAATAAATTACTTTATTTGCACTTTTGAGTCCAAGCGACCGAGGAAACAAAGAAAGTTCGTCGCAAAACTGAAAGCTCAGCAATTTGACGGTGTATGTAATACTAGGAATTTAAAACAATAAAACAAAGGAAATTTGCGAAACTACATCGCATGACGCAATGATGTCATATTTTAATATGAGTTATTGTGAAATTAAATTAAAGAATAAAATAAAATATTATAGAATATTAATATGAACTCATATGAAATATAGGGTGTAAAGCTGATGGCTTTACAACACCTCCCCCCTTATTTTGGAAAATTGTACCTCGGGTTGGGACAATTTTCCCCAACTCTGGGCACGGCACTGGTAGAAGACACTGTGCTCATTTCTATAGAACTGTTGTCAGCAGTATTTTCTTGAACGTTTGAAACTTTAGACTTTGCCTTAAACTGAAATATTGCAGCAATATCGATATTTTGTGGAAATAATGTAAAGAATGATATACTAAAAAGTATTAGACTGTAGGCTATTATGTGATACTTATTGAATTCTTGAAAATGTAATTTAAATTTATTTGCGACCTCATTTTTTTCTAATAAATCTATGATGTGGATAAGTCATTTGGGTTTACCATTATAAGTTCATCTAACATCGTTAATTTTGGAGGTTTGTATTTAGAAAAATTGAAATGTATTTCTTTACTAATATTGAGAGGGGGAATAAAATCGAATTGAATGTCACTTGAAAACTGCTGATGAGGTTTCAATATCATTGATTTAGTGTAAGCAGAACAATTTGAATTAATTTGGAAAATGCCCGTACCACTTAGTGTCAGTGATACTCTGGTGTTTTCAGATTTGCAATTTAGGTCAACATGCTCTTCAGTAGGAGCTATGTATATTCAAGAGTTGGATTTTGCTAGTTGAATAAATATAGAGTGATGTAGCTGCATTATTCTTTTTTCACAAGAGTTTGGAATAGTGGAGGTGGGCAAAAACAAACTTGCCTCGCAGCCTCCGTGCAAATGCACTAAATAAACATCACAGGACTTTGAAATGCACACATTCAACGAATGGCTAAAACAGCGCATGTAGAATGCCAGAGGTTGTTCTTGTTGTATAAGTGCCTGAACTCCTAAAAAATTAAAACATTAAATAAAATTTGAATTTCTATTTTAATTATCATCAGTTTCATATTAAAATTTTTAATTCACCTTTGAATGCTCCTGCTATATTTGACCATCCATCGTAACCTTGACCACACAGATTTTCCAAATTTAGGCCCATATTCATCAGCTCCTTTTGAATGGTTTCCTTAATAGCTAATCCGGTTGTCGATTGCATTCCCACAAAACCAACGAAATCATCACGAATCGCAAAACATTCTGCATCAACGTATCGAATACACTGGGTCATCTGTTCTTTTTTGGAGCAATCTGTGGTCTCGTCTAATAAAATTGTATAAAATCGGGCTTTTTTAATCCTTTGCAAAGTGGAATTCCTTATTTCCTCCCCTAGCGCATAAATGACATCATTTTGTATTTTCCCGCTAATCATTGTAGAATTTTCTCCAGCTGTTTGGAAATGTTGTACTAAGTTGGTATCTCCAGATTCCATTCTAAATGAAAGCAAAGCTCTAAAAATCCCTTGAGTACCAGACAGAGCTTTGAGGTTTATGTCATTGACATTTAATGAACCTTCTTCGCGATGTCCTCGTAGGGGTAAATTATTTCGACCGCAAAATATAATTGTGCGGATAATTGGCAATAATCGTTGCCTATTTTTTTCAATAACAGCTTTCTTTTCTTTATCAAGTAACACAAATATATCCTGACCAGATTCAAATTGTTTTATAAATTCTCCAGCACGTACCACGCAGCTAAGGTGATAATGTTTGGGCGCGTGTTCCTGAAGATCTTTGATGGCATTTTTATATTTTTGCATTGCCTCTTTCACCAAGGATTTCAATGGCTATTAAAAACGAATTAATTATGGTGATTGAAACTTTCAATATAATAATAACGTGAAAGTAAAAAATAAATAATGAAAATATAAGTACCTACCTGGCTGACGATTCCGCCCCCAGAAGGTGCAAAAAGCACGCAATATTTACAAAACCCTCCTTCATTTAATTTACTATATGAAAATCATACATATTTTGATAACCATTCGTGTTGAAATTTCCTGTTGTGTCCGTTTTCACATCTTACAGGGAATTTGTAATTTTCTAGTGGTATCAACGAATTTTTCAAAAATTGGTAACGTTGATTAGATTCTAAACTGGCCCCTACAGCAAGCCCAATGTCCAAATCACTAACACTAATCAACTCATCATCAACAGTCTTATTCAAAGAGCAGGAAGAAGGTATTTGTGCCTGTGTTGAAGTTTCTCCCGCGATAGATGCTGCTTGATGATTCCTTTCAATTTTTGCAGTTTTAGTAAAATAATTCCTTATATCACCTCCACCAGACAATCCAGACACCGATGATCGTTTCATTTTTGAAGTAGCATACAGGAAAATACTAATAAATATTAAATATCTAACTAGCTCTTATAAACCTTCACTTTAATAAACATTAAATTAGTAGCCTACACCCGCACCCTTAGCTTTAACGCCACAGACGTGTGCGGCCACTGCGATGCACTATTCCGCTATTCATTGGTGTTTTGACTTTTAACGGACGACACGATGACTGGTCTGATAATCGGGCTGCGACTTTGCCACGTTGTGCAATAGTATCGAATTTCCGTAGGATTTGATTTGAGAGGACAAAATGAATCACTTTGTTTCTTAAACAAAAGAACCAAGATCGTTTGCTTTTCGAAGCTAAAAGCTGAAATTGTTATGTTTTCCCTGCAGGTTATTTTAACGGTAGCAAACTTAACATTCCCAATAGAAGCAGGTATTTTTTTATATAGGTAGTTCCCTGCAGTAATTGTAGAATGATTCGGATGGTTAATTAAACAGTCCTTTTAACAATATTTAAATGAGGTATAGGTACCTACTTCTGAATATGCCCATATGCCCCCCCCTTGGGACCGCCACTGTTTACGGGGTGGATTTTTAATCCCACGAGGGGTGACGGCTACCAAGTAAATTTTACTTTTACTCTGTTATTTGTTATATCATTTTATAACTGTTTTGTGAATATCCAAGTTAAAATTAATTTTATAGGTTCATTTAAAATATATATATTTAAGGGGTTGGAATGGCGATTAATATAATCATATTTTAATGTGTTATTTCGATAATTATATTTTTAACGCCAGAATTTAATGCATAATGATATCTCTATCTGTTATCTTGCGCTTTTATTTTAATACAGGCGGTTTGCATTTCAAACCTTAAACAAATTGTATGTACGTATATTTTTTAACGTGATATTTCACGTAGATAAGGTGGTGAATTTGGGACTCATGAAGTAATTTGTCATGCATATGTTCGAATAAATAATTATAAAATTTTTTCTGCCGATAATCAATATTTAAAACTTGATAGATGAAGGTTTATGATGTGGTTTAAAAGCATTGCTCCCTTTTCTTATTTTAACCGTACGTCTATGTACGTGCGGCTGTTTCCGTCATTTTGGCTGCTAACTGTTAGCTGCCAATTTCACACAGGTCACGAAGTGATCCTCTCAGAATTACAAAAAAATATGATGCAGCTCTGAGCTAAAACCGCAATAGTGATGAATAAAATAATTTATGTGACCACAACTTAGATAATAAAAGGAGTACCTACACTCATTTACACTTGGGACACCGAAAAAGAGGTAGTCATCAGTTATTGAACCATTAATCATTGAAAACATTTATTAATCAATTTTTTATATGTACAATTCATCTTTTTATTTTATTTGCTTTATTTTCCTCACTTAAATATTAGATATCCCTCCGTGTTACAGTATGTAATCGAAACACAGAAATGATAGCAGGCGCAGATGGAACGCCAAGAAGCATAAAAAGATGTATTTGTTAGGCAATGTTGTATAGGTTTCAGGCACAGCTAGTTATATTTTTATTTTTAATCAAAGATTTTTTATTGACTCAAACTTTTAATATTTTTGTGTATTTAAGTTTTACTTGGGTTTCGTATAGGGAAACTTTTACTAAAATCCATTTAACTAGAATTATCTTAATATGCACAAAATTGTGTTTATGAAATTAAAATGAGTTTCTTATTAAAAATTATAACTAAATAAATATTATTTCTTCTATTTACATATGTACAAAAAAGAGGGGGGAAAGGAAAAATGAGAACTGGGGACGTTACTAATAATAAATTTTATTTACAAAAAAAATATAGACAATATACAAATACATATAAATATAAATAATACAATGATGTAAATAAACTAAAATACGTCAAAAGAGTGTTTTGCAGCACTGTACATAAAGGAAAAATACAATAAAAGGCAATAAAAGATATAATAATTTTTAAAAAATTGTTCACTTAGGTGATAAACCTGTATGTGAGAAAAACAATTCTTCTTCTTTTTTTTTACTTACAAACTAAGATGAAGTCAATAAAAAAAACAATCAATACATCAGAGACATTTCTTAATATATTTTAACTTTACAAACTACATTCAATATTATTACGTACATGTTGCCGAGAGAGAGATAACGTGTATTTTTTCACTTGATATTTAAAGGAGTTTTGCGAAGTTATCGATTTTAGGGATAGTGGTAGCGTGTTGTATAATTTACTACCGAGATACGTATAACTTTTTTGACCGACAGTTGTTCGCATGTATGGTACCACATAATTGTTATGTCTTGTGTTATAATTATGATTAGGTTGTATCAGAGTGTGTTTATTTTTATGCTATTGTATATTGCACTGTATGAAAAATAGTTGTCTTTGACCCATCATTGTTGTTTCTTTGTACAATTGATCTGAAGGGTATGTCCTAGGTTTTTTATGTATTATCTTTAGTATAGCCTTCTGCACGATTTCCAATCTTCTTAAAATGTATTTTGATACACTACCTCATCCTAAAATACCGTAATTGATGTGAGACTCCACCAATGAATAATGTAATATTTTTAGTTCCTTTAGTTCTAATATATCCCTGAGTGTTTCAAATTTATGTATGAGATTTGAATTTTTTTTATCGCATAGTCTATATATTTATCCCACCTTAAATGATGGTCTATGAACACGCCAAGGTACCCTATGTGGTCTTTTTGTTCAATTTCAAACTCATCACTAATTTTTAAGCTACCAAAGGTGGGTAATGAAGGCTGGAAATAGGCAATAAGTAAATAATAAGTTTTCCCAAAATTTATTGTAAGTAATTGATAGTCAAACCATAGTTTAATATTTTTGATGTCTGTTTCTGCTCCGTGTTTCAGAGATTCCCAAGACATCTGAGTAAAATATTGCCGTATCATCAGCATATGTAATGATAGTACCATTGCTACTTACTGAAAATAGTTCATTCAGGTACATATTGAATAGTACTGAGGCGAGGATCCGGTTTTCTTTGAAACGGTCGCCCATCCAAGTACTAACCGCGCCTAATGTTGTTTTACATCGCATAAGTATGTACATGGTAAAGAGGCATCTACGCTCGCCCCTATATAACTCTAATCTCTGTTTTAATACCTTCTCAAATACTATAATTATTTAGGTTTGATCTATCTCCACTTTTAAATATAGGAAGGACTATGGATGATTTGAAAGCGGAAGGATAGTGCCCTGTATCAATGGACTTGTTTATAATATGAACTAGTGAAAAATATATTAGATTTGACATTTCTTTCAAAGTCTCTGCTTTCAAACCATCCGCTCCCATGGTTTTGTTGTTTTTTAAGGTTTTAATAATATTTTCAATTTCTTTAATATTGGTGTTATCTAAATAGAGAGAATTTAAGATATGAGTTTTATTAGGTTTATAGTTAGTATTACTTTTTATTTTTTCTGCTAATTTCTTTCCTATCGTTATAAAATTATCATTAAGTGCATTAGATATTAGCTTTATTTCTTCAATTTTTTCTCCACTTTCAGTAAAAAATACTTTTTATATCATTTGCATTTTGATTTGTTTTAGTTTCTTGATTGCATATTTCTATGACATTTTTCCATACATTCTTTGTGCATTTTTTATTTTGATTTATTTTATTTTCTTAATAGTTTGCTTTTGTTATTTTTATTCGATTATTTATTTTATTTCTGTTTTTAATTGTGTATTATTAGGTTCTTTTAGTGTTTGTTTGTATATTTTGTCTCTAGTGTCAATTGATTTACGTAGGCCATTTTTTATTATTTTTACAAATAGCAGTATTCAAATCTTCATTTAACAAAACTGACTCCCATGTTTCTGTGCTAAGAAACTATCTTAATTTTTGTAATTAATGTACTTAATTAATTTGTCATTTTGGGAGTTATTAACTGCTTTATTTTTAGATATTATTTGTACTAAAGTCAAGTAGTGATCGGTAACATTTGTTTCAATTATTAGTGGTAAAATATATTCAAGATCTAATTTTTAATAAAAATATGATCAATACAGGATTTTGATGTTTAAGTTAATGAGCGGGAGAGGGGGTTTGCCTGTCACTTTAGTATGATTACCGTTTGTCATATAAAATAGGCAGCCTCTGATGAATAAGTCTATGTGTATGTGTCCGGTTATCGTGTATACGTATGTCTACTAATTAGACACTTAAAGCACCACCAAGAACGTAGACGTAAACGTATAAAATGACAGATACGCACGCGCAATATCGAATTATTGTACGTTTGTACTTACGCCTGACGTAAATTTGCGTATTCATACGTATACCTAAAATGTATCGTATCGAGCTGAGTCATGGCTATGGGACCACCGATTTCACCCGATTGTATCATTGCAACTGTCATAGTTATCACATTCGCGTAGCTACCATCCGTTTTTCTTATTTTTGGCTTATTTACAAAACCATACAATATAAATAAAACAAAGAAACCAATGAAAAGTGTTGGGTTAAGCGGTCATATTTTTAACGTTCGTTTTAGTTCAGTTGATACGTTACGTCTCAGACAGTGCTTTATCTCAATTTAAGTCCATGTAGCGTAACGTAAATTTACATGTATTTCTGCGTTTACTCTACAGAGTTACGTATACCGTCCTGGTGTGGCTTTAAGTGTCTATTGTCTAGTGATTTCCGACCGTTGAATTTTTTCTCGGAAGAATTTCTGGGAGGCTTCCACGATGAAGTTTTATTGTCTCGAGTCTCTTGCACTGTGTCAGAAATAAAATTCCATGGCATATAAGTATAGGTCAGTATCGGTCTGTATGACTTTATAAAGTGTATATTTATTGTCTATTGTTAATTTGCTCCGTCTAATCAGTGGGTAGAGTATGTTTAAAGTAGCGTATGTTCTGTTTAAAGTCTTCGTGATATGTGATCCGAAACTCAGCCTCTTATCTAGGGTTACCCCAGATATTTAGCCGAGTTCCTCTCCACGATCTCTTTGTTATTTATTTTAAGTTTCATAATTGTCTTAAAGTTTTGTGAATTTTCTGTTAAATGTCACTGTCTCTGTCTTGTCTTTGTTGATTTTAATTTTTCATTTGTCGAAGTAGTCGAGGAGTTTTACGAGATGATGTCGTATCTTCTGGGCAGCAGTCTGGGTGCAAAATGACTGCCCATAGATTACGTATCTGCGTAGAAAAAGAGGTTGGTATTGGGATAAGAGGAGATGTCGGAGGTGTATAAATCACACAGTATCGCCCCCCCGCGGAACGCCTGCCGATAGTATTGTTTTATTCTAAAACGTGTTATTCATTCTTACGATTGTATATCGGCCTCTCACAAAGCTTTGAATTAAAAGCTACGATGTAGTCTGGCACTTTGCAAATTTCTTTGAGCTTGCAAATAAGCCCGTTCTGCCAAACGGCATCATGGGCTTTCTCTAGGTCGAGTAGCAGCATGACGGTGCACTGTTTTTTGTTATTGGCTGACAGCACGTCCTGTATCACCCGGCACAACGCGTGTTCAGTGCCATATCCTTCTAAAACCAAATTGTCTAGCCGCTATTAATTTTTTTTTTCTGTAAATGTGTTTAGAAGGTTTAGAATAATTCTCTCTGTCACTTTTGACATTGTGTTTAGTAACAATATCGACTTATATGGCTGGCTGGATCATCGGGTGACTCATTTGGCTTTAGAACGGGAATTATATTTACAATTTTCCACTGTTCCGGGAAATATTGTCATCTAATGATCGAATTTATAATATAAATTAGCTGAACTAACGCCTTTTGAGGGAGACTTATTAATACTATATTATTAGGTATAGACTCTGGCCCGGAGGCCTTGTTAAACTATCGTATATATATATCCAAATAATTTTTTCCTATTTTCAGATGGTAGCAAACTACGACCAATATATTTACAACCTCACAAAAGCCAATGAAAAAAAGACTGCACCGGAATGGTATAAACTCTATTCATTCAAGGAAGCCTACGGTTTACCTGATTTGAAATTGGAGAGGTTTGGAGATTTGCTTCAGAATATGTCCAAAGATTATGATATGCTTTGGCAATATTTTCGGTACTTAGTGAGAGATAGTGACGTGAAGATTAAAGAAGGTTGTGACAGGAAATGTTTAAAACAATTGCTGTGTTATATTACTGCTGTTGAAACCAACGATTCTGTAAATTGTTAGATTGCTTTTTCGCATTAAATGCATCATATAATTATCTAAATGTATTTATGGTTCTCTTAACTATATTATTTCTTTACACGAATGTATATATTGATACGCATGTATGTATTATTAACTCTGTATTTATTTTTAATTTGTTTTTTATAACGAATCTACCATACTTTTTTGTTTGCCAGCTACTATTTTGTATAGAAATTTTGTGTGATTCCTATGGGTTGTGGGTCGAATTTCAATGTAAATGGGCTTTTGTTTAAATTTTTGTAAATTACTGAAAGTTTTACTAATATGTGCTGTCTAATAAGGTGTAAGCACAATCTTAATTTTGCAATTCACAGTTGGTACTGTTACCGAGATCCCCGTATAGACTACGTTTTAAAAATCTAATTTTGATATCCGAGGGCGCCAATAGCCTAGTTGAGGATTGGCAAACTATTGGTGGACGAATTTTTGCTCGGTTTTCGATATAAGTGATGATTTGTAGTTTGTATGGTGGTATTGCTATGTCGTCTGTTGTGACCTGCTGCTGTAGTGTTGACTGGCTTCCACGCTGACAGGAGGGCTCGTGCTGATTGATTACAATACCGAGCGTCCTGAGACTATGGCTTATAAGGGCGCTGATGCCCAGAGTTCAACTTATAGTTAAAATAAAAGAGATGTTCCAATAAAATAACTAGAAGCAGCTCAAACGTTGTTCGTGAAGTTAAAGCTAAACGCGTACTATAGAGGGATTGCTTTTAGCTCTAACTCTAGCCTAACTAAGTATGGGATGCACTACGGCTGCCTCTGGTGTCCGTCCTGGGTCGCTTGCCATGGAATGTAGTATTATCTCTTTTCGTCTAATTATTGGGCGAATTTAAAGTGAGGGGTACAACTAAGGTGGGGGGGTAGCGGGGGAAATATACGATGTGGTTTTGTTGGGATATATGTTTAGGAGGGATCGTGGCGAGTTGTTGAACTTGAAATTGATGTTTATGTGTGAATATTAATTAAATAATCAATACTCTAGTAATTTAACGTTAAAAATCCTATATATCAAATCAAACTTGTTCTCTGACTTTTGCAAATATTTTAAATAATTAGCAATTTCCGACCAACTCGGATTACACGTGAAGGTAATCAGCAAATCTGTCCTTCCGTGTCACGCAATAACAGTCCTTGTGTCTAAATACCTACTGTCTGCATATTTCACGACCCTCCCGCAAACGATTCTGGGAAAACTACAGCTCTATCTACCCTGTCAGAATTCATGAATTGAAACCTTATGACATCCATGATGCATTTCCAATCTCTTTGCAAGAGAAACGCAATGGATACACCATATAATCAGCATAGAGTCCCTGCGATATAATAATCTATATATAGAGCTTAGAGGATAATGGGGGAAGTGTTGGAGGACGACAGATGCATGGTGGTCGGACTGCCCAGAATATTGTTATCGGTTTTCGTGTTGCAGGGGACATTAATCGTCGAAACCAAAGTGCAATCTTCCCGAAAGCAGAAGTAACGTCGCTGGGATCATTGATGGTGTGCCATGGTGACCTCCCCACAACAAGCAACCTCAATATGATTTGAATTCAGTTCTTTATCCGAAGGCCAGATTTGGTGGTCGTGATTAGGTTGAGTGTCATCACGAATTGAAAAATTTAAACCCCTCAGCGCATCCCATTATGATCCGTTACTTTTGTCTTGGGGAGAGATATGATATGGTGTGGGAATTCGTCATGGAGGTCATAAGATTTCGATTCGTGAATTCTGGCAGGGTCTGTAGAGCTGTAGTTTTGTCACAATCTTGCTTGTGGGAGAGCCGTGAAACATGCAAAGACAGTGTTTGAATGCAATGACTGTCATCTAGAGACACAGACGGCCAGTTTTGCTAATCACTTTTGCGTGTAATCCGAGAAAATAGACCCGATTTGGAATTCAGGGTTTAATGTTAAATTATTAGAGTTCGTTGACGATTAGGTCACAAACAAATTTTTGGGACTGTCAAAAATTACCATTATGTCATAGAGTTTCAGAAACTAGCCCTTCGGCTTGCTTCCAAATGAAAATTACGAAAAAAGGATGTAAAGTGAATCCCAATCGCGATCTATAAGAAATAGAATGGAAATTATGCGTCACTTTAGCCCTGTACATCATATATCTTGAGGGCAGTTCAAGCGGTACAAATTCTGTCGCCTGTTTTAAAATTTTCACGGATATACTTTGTCACGATTTCTATTATATTGAAAACAAGCATTATTGTAAATACGAAAACGCGACCTCTATCCCCCATGACATTTTTTGAAAAGAAAAATGCGAAAGAAAATTTTTTCAAACACCAAAAATATGTATCAAACCCAGAAATACAAATTAAAATAAAAAAAAATAGTAACGCCATCACCTCACACTTCCAAATCACCTTCTCCCATACTTATGATTGCTTGTCCGAATCAAATTCAGTCATCCGTGCCCTTACCACCTTCCCCTCACACGCCATCATCCTTTCGTCCTCCAGTTTCTCTATCCCTGCCACCTTCCATATCAGCATCTTACCAGTCCACAACATCCCTCTTATACACCAACATCCTCTCCTCCTCCAGCCTGCCCACCTTTTTATCCTTAAATACTTCCACTCTCCCTCCACTGGTTCTTGTTGGTGGTAGTTAGAATAGCTCAACCTAACTTTGTTGATAGTATCCAAAGAATTTTGCTCTACATCGATCATACACAGCCATCTACATGATGAAAAGCTGTATAGGAGATAGAGATTAATACTTGATAAAAGTTAAAATAATAAACTATAAAATTAGATGCAGAAATAAAACTAGGGGCATCTTACAATTATATTTTTACATTTCATCAAAGTTTGTTGACAAATGACGGAGATTTTTCCCTTGACATTGGTTTTGTCAGATATGGGTAGGACAATGGAAATCTCGTTAATCCATTCATGCGCGTCACTAATTAGATGACGAGGCATTTGGCTATCGGATGCCGAATGGGATGAGTGAACTTAATCCCAGGTGAGCAGTGTCCATCGTGAGCCGGGTTTAGACGAACTCAGCTCCCCTATCCGGGACTCGTCAGATCATCGAGTTTCCCAGGGTCGAAGCGCCATCGGTAAGCTCTGGCCGGAGAAAGGTTGGTTGGCTGAAAAAGGTAGTAGTGAGGTAATATAGAGTCGGTAGAAGTGAATTGGGTTGTTGTGGAATTGGAAGATGTGAAAAAAAGATGTTAAATGGATATCCGGGCCTCATCTGGTTAGGAGAAGAGTCCTCAAAAATCCATGAAGGAGTTTACTATTTCTGTCGAGGACCTAAGAAGAATTATTAGGGGTAGCCTTAAGAGGAAGCTTTTATCCGATATAGACGGCTCTCTCAACGCCTTGAAAGTAAAAGTTTAGACGTTTCACTCATATTTTTTCTAAGACAAATATCTTTTAGGACACTCATATTTATCCTTTTTTTGCGTTTGCTGCTTCCTCCAGACTGTCTTCTTCCTCATAGCGAACAGTGAAGTCGACTATGAAAACCCTTTCCCGGTTCTTTATAATCAGGTCAAATTTTAGTAATCTGCTGTCGGCAGTACGAATAATTAGATGGGTAATTATTTCTGCTGCAGGGTTCCTCGTTGCGTATTTTTCATTGACAGCAATTTCTACTCCATTGTGTCTCTTTATTACGGAGTTCTTCTGCAGGTGACAGCGGTCTAGGGTATAGCTCAAAATTTCTGACTTCAAGCCGCATCTTCTACATAGGAGCAATAGATGATCTGCACCGCACTTCGATGCGCGATTCTATTCCCGTGGGTGTTTGTTCTTAGTTTGACAGCATCGATCATTCTATAGAAGGTCGTATTTTAGTCATCTGTTAGATTCTTCGTTGTTGGTGAAGTACCTAGAACTCTCAGCCGAAACCATTCCTCGCATTGATGATTTATGACCCGTTGCTTCGCTGTCCCTAGTTCCTTCAACCATAATAACTCAATCATCAATCTTTGCTTTTGTCGGTGTTTAAGGGGCAAACGTCTTACTCTCTCACAGCTACTTACAAACCCCTGATACGCTACCTGGTCAGAGATGCCACCTTAATGTGTGAAATCGATGCCGAGATACCTGAATGTTCTGTCGAGACCGGAACTCTAACTAACTCGTTGTTAATTGTCTTTTTTCATAACTATAAATCAAATATGACTTAAAGTTAATCATCAATTGTCTTCCAATTGATTTGTCTATGTGCATATTAGAAGCGTATTTAAACATAGGTGTCAATAGGATTCTTTCTGTCTCTAAATCCATAGCTCCGCTTTCGAAGATTAATCACCAGAACACAATTGTTCCAGATTCGGATGTTTGGTATCCAATTTTTAATGTAAATTCGTCATATCATCGCAGTTGAGACAGTGTGGTAATGCGCCAACTCTTTATTTAAACTTTCGCGTCAGTTTCTAATTTATCATCAATATTTTAGAGTAGATCTTGCCAACATTAGCTTCTAAAAGACCCTTTAAAATAAAAACCTGGAGGTGTTGAAGGTGTAAGTGGTGGTATACTTTCGTTATTATACGTCTTCGTTATTCGTGTTGCCTTTGGCTATATATTTGCTTTAAGGCGAAAGGAACTACTTAGTATTTTTAAAATTTGTGAAATCCGGTTAGTGAATTGTTAAAATATAATATTTAAATACCAAGAAACAAACATATGATTTTATTCACAGGAGTTGTTGGGTTAGCGACCAAAATGATTGCTAATAAGTAATAAAGTCTTAGCTAATGGATTATTTAAGTTTAGTTTTAATTGTTTTAAACCTCTTTTGGACATTTTAAATTAGATTCCTGTTTTAATCTGCCGCTCCTATGAAAAGGGTGTTGTTTTTACAAAATTTGGCGCCTATTAAGTGTAAATCTTGAAATAACAGAATTATAACTTGTAAGCTTTAGCTGAGTTCAGCTTTAGTTGAGACTCCGGAAGCCATTTGTGCACTTAATTTTGAGTTTGAAAAAGTTCGGGCGGAATGTTCTTAAAAAATTAGAAATGGTCAATTGATACACCCTATATATGCCTTTGAGATTTGGTACTCTAGTATTTATTTAATTAAGTTTGACTAGCACTTTGATTTTAATTTATTGTCCATGGTCCAAAGCTTCACTCTGCATATGCTTTTGTCTTGAATTAACACTTAGTGTTAGAACGAATGAAAATATTTATTTATAGTAAATTAACAAAATTAGTAAAACGTATTTAAATTAACAAGAGCTGTGAAACTGGTAGGTAACTTTTCGACAACTGAAATTTCGGCTGATTTTATTTTTAAAACATTAATGTAGATTAAAAGTTTGAGAAAGTCCACTTGTCTTATTATGCGCGATGGAAGTAAATTAGTTTAATGTACAATAAGAGTTTGATAAACTTTACTTATTTGATTATGCGTGACGGCAGAAAATTAGTGTGAACTTTTTTACTTGGTACAGTCAAGGAAGTAGTCACATTAGCGCGGTTATAGGGAAATTCGTGTTGGCCGAAGTAGGCACGGTTAACTAGGCAGGCGGTACTAAATTAACTTATAATCCTCATTAATTACTAAATCTTTTATTTAAGAGCCTCGAAGTATTCAAAAATACTTTTATTTCAATTAACGACTATAAACGCGCGAACATATGTAACACTTAGTGAGACACCATAAAACTGACTTAGCCTGAGCTCATTGTGCTCGGCCTTTTATGTAGTTCGTCGGGCACTCAGCTGTTATAGTATCTTTCCTATGTCGGTACTATAAAAAATATAAAATATTTCAAAAATTCACAAATAAATCAAACTTTATGTGTATGTCAAAACTGTAAAAAAAGTAATTGTTATGTCCTTTTTTGTATTAAGTGAAGTAGCCTGTAAACGATCCAACACTGACAGGTGTTGTCAGATATTAATAAAAGAAAAATAAATAAATAAAATTAAATAAATCAAAATTATAATGATCAAGTCGGTGGTCGCCCAGCCAACTTTAGTTGATTAGGGAGAGACTCTTGATAGTTAGCCTCCTAAAACAAATGTAACAAAAATAAGTATTTTTAGTGCCCCTTCCGTATACAAAATTTATTTCGAAATATTAAAAAAAGAAGTGCGGAAGCGACACTGACTAGCTCAGTGGGCGGTGGGGTGAGTAAGTGGCCTGCGGGGTGAGTATCTAATAAAAAAGTAGTAGCCCTATCACGAAGATCTCATATATATTACAGTACTCAATAATAGACCATTTTTTTTTGTTTTATAAATATCTGAAGATACAGGTTACATTATAAGGCAAAAAAAATATTTAACAGGAGTATATATCTACAAATCAGTAATAATCAATTTAAAAGAAAATACTGTTGCACTATTGTTCTAGGCAAAACTGGTATTTACAAGAGAAATTATACCGCAAATGATCACTTTTGGTGTACCCGACGAAACTTAATAATATTTCAGCGATATTATATCAAAAGAAAAAAATATATGTACACATATATGTCCAATATAATAACTTTTCCTGTATTTATAGAACTCAGTTATTAAAGAGATAATAATAAAGAGAAAGAGTACTTTAATTGTATTTCAAAAGGGGCCAGATGGGCAAATACTTAATTTAAAACTTAACTTTGGCAAACTCAAATGGTGACGATGATGGTGAGACGTGGCCCGAATTTTCAATGGCGGCAGCCAGGGACTTCCGGTAATCTGTACACGTGCTTCTTTTAGGTATCCACCCAAAATGCAATAAACTTCAATTTTTCTTAAATGTTCCTCAGCATATTTCCCAAGTGACATCCAACATGAGAGATACGAAACGTAGTATACACCAATTTATCCAATAGACCATTACCACCACAGAAACGGAAAATATGTACAACAGCAGCAATACGAGCAACAGGAAGGAACGATAGAAAATATATGTATATATTGTCGAGCCTGGGGGTAAACTGAACCTCTTTTTAGGGGTGACTCGCTTGGCGCTCGACCAAAGTAGTTTGTTTTAAGAGGCCGAGGTCGCTTGTGCTTTTGGGTTAGATTATTCCACTCGATCTAATATAATAAAAAGACTTTTAACCTTTAGCTATATAATATACGGCTGTGATGTTGTCCGGTATGGCTGCTTCTCAACTATAAAAGTTGTAAGAAGTGTAAATCAAACCTAGTGGATGGTATAAAATGCAATAATTGTCGTAACAATTTCCACTTTTAACAAAAACAAAACCGATAAACAGGGAGCAGAATTCAAAAAACTGTATTTACAATATCCCGTGCGAATGTGATAAATGTTATGTGGGTGAGTCATCCAGACCTTTCAGTGTGAGGTTGGATGAGCACAAGAATTACATTAGAAAGAATGAAATTCAGAAATCAAAGATTTGTGAACATGCTTGGGAAAACGGACATAGAATAAACTGGGACTCGGCAAAAATTTTAACAAAAGAAACAGACCAAAAAAAGAAAAATTAAAGAATCAGCAATAATCTTATTAAATGAAGATAAGTGCGTATCGAATTGTTCTGTAGATATTTAAGCTGTGTATTTGACATACACAGCAAAATAAGAGTTCTTCAAAAAATAGCTTTGAAAACGGAAAGAGATTACTTTCCGAAACGTCAGCAAAATACATTATTTTTGTGTTTATTCCGATTTATATTATTTGCAAAACATAACCTCTGACTTTTCCTTTGGCGTAAACGTCACGGGCGCAGAGGTTTTTTTCCAATAATTCTATTATTTTGTAGATTCGGTGATTTGTTTTGAAGAGGATAATAGTACACGTGGTAGAAAACCCAAATAATAGGAAAGAATATTCATAGAATGCCACAAATAACTTTCAGACAATATTTAGATAACAGGTATGGGCCTAATATAAAGCAATGTTTCAGATTTTTAGAAAAAAAAAATGTTATAAGAAACTAGCCAGATCAGAAAATAGTATAACCTTTTTGTGTAAATGTCGGGAACATGACGTAGTTCCGAAGTTTTTACGGCTAAAAGTACCTTTCCAAAATGCGAAAACCAGAAAAATTTTGGACAAGGCAAGCAAGTCCATGGTTAGGGAAAGGATTCAATATCATAGATACCAAAAAGAACGAACTATTGGGGACATTACTTACACGGAGAATGAATTAAGCAGAAACATTATAGAACAGGATTATCAGTTTATAATCCAGAATGTCAGGTTGAGTTACGAAAAATACTTTAATCTGCAAAAAGGTACGCATTTACATAAATTTAGAAACTTAATAAGGGAAAAACAGATTAGGCAATTACAAAATATAAATAATAATCCTTTAATTGACAGGACTGTCATTAATATGTCAAAAAGACTTTTGTCCATTTCAGACAGGCTTGTACTATCAAAAGGTTTAAATTTTGCAATAAACCCGAAAACTGTTCCAAAATTTGGCATAATAGCGGCAATAGAAAAAACGGCTCAAAATTTACCAACAGATGGTGGTAATGAATATCGCATACGGGCAAAAATTGCTTTAGAGAAGCAATACAAAATTAAAGATAATTTAACTCCAGAAGAAAAGTTATCGATAAATTCTTTAAAACGCGATGAAAGTATAAAAATATTGCCAGCAGACAAAGGTAATGCCACAGTCATTATAGACAAAGATATATATAACACAAAAATCATGACTCTTGTAAATGAGGGACCCTACTCAAAACTAAACAAAGATCAACAAAATCAATAGAGAGCAAAATTTACAGAACTTTGTTTAAATACAAACATGAATTTAATGATTTTGAACGAAGGAAACTTACACCACATCATAGTAAGCCCCCTCATTTTTATGGCTTACCAAGGACACATAAACAAAATATTCCTTTAAGACCAATTGTTAGTTCTATTAATTCACCATGTCATAATTTGGCAAAATTTTTACTTAAAATTATTGATCCATTATCTGGAAATACCGATTCATATATTAAAAATAGTAAACATTTCATAGAAAAAATTTATGAAACCGATATTCATGAATCACACCTGATGGTTAGTTTTGATGTAGTTAGCCTCTTTACCAATGTTCCGGTAGATGAAACATTAAAAATAGTTAAAGACAGGTTGCTAAATGATAATAATTTGGAAACTAGAACTAAATTAAGTGTAAATAGCATAATTGAACTCTTAACACTGTGTATAAAAACAACCTATTTTCAATTGGACAATGAGTTCTATCAGCAGGATTTTGGTATGGCTATGGGGTCTGCATTATCACCAATTTTAAGCAACATATTTATGGAGAACTATGAGAACACACATGTTCAAAATTGTATAAACAAACCGGTTGTCTGGTGGAGATATGTTGACGACATCTTTGCAATTTGGCCTCATGGTGTTGATTTACTAGATAGTTTTTTAGAAAATATAAATAGTAAGGAACCGTCTATTAAATTCACATTAGAAGTAGAAAGTAGGAATGAACTACCATTTTTAGATGTTTTAATTAGAAGGATAAATAATACAATTGAAACAAGCGTTTATAGAAAACCAACACATACTAATAGATATCTAAATTTTAACTCAAATCAGTCAATAAATGTTAAAAGGGGTGTTGTAAAATGTTTATACGATAGGGCCACAATAATTTCATCTAATAATGAAATATTAAATAACGAGAAAAAATTTATCAAAGAGGTTCTAGTACAAAATCAATATCCTGAAGCCTTTGTTGATAGAGTTTTCATAAATGTTGAAAATAGGGACAATCAGGTACGACAAAAACCTGAACGTCATTATACAGCAATAATTCCTTATGTATACGGACTATCGGAAAAGCTACGCCGTATAGGTGACAAATTTGATGTTAGGACGATATTTCAAACGGGGAACATTTTAAGATCTATTTTAACAAAAACAAAACCGATAAACAGGGAGCAGAATTCAAAAAACTGTATTTACAATATCCCGTGCGAATGTGATAAATGTTATGTGGGTGAGTCATCCAGACCTTTCAGTGTGAGGTTGGATGAGCACAAGAATTACATTAGAAAGAATGAAATTCAGGAATCAAAGATTTGTGAACATGCTTGGAAAACGGACATAGAATAAACTGGAACTCGGCAAAAATTTTAACAAAAGAAACAGATACCAAAAAAAGAAAAATTAAAGAATCAGCAATAATCTTATTAAATGAAGATAAGTGCGTATCGAATTGTTCTGTAGATATTTGTACAACCTGGCTACCAATGTTAAAAGAAGAACTTAACAAACTCAACATTATCTAAAAAATATCATCAGTTCTATGTTCTGTGTAAGTAGTAAGTATCTATGGAAATAACATAAACAGAATCTTAAAGCTGTGTATTTGACATACACAGCAAAATAAGAGTTCTTCAAAAAATAGCTTTGAAAACGGAAAGAGATTACTTTCCGAAACGTCAGCAAAATACATTATTTTTGTGTTTATTCCGATTTATATTATTTGCAAAACATAACCTCTGACTTTTCCTTTGGCGTAAACGTCACGGGCGCAGAGGTTTTTTTCCAATAATTCTATTATTTTGTAGATTCGGTGATTTGTTTTGAAGAGGATAATAGTACATGTGGTAGAAAACCCAAATAATAGGAAAGAATATTCATAGAATGCCACAAATAACTTTCAGACAATATTTCCACTTAAGTTGTGCTAAACTGTGCAATTCAGTAAAATTCGTAAATAACGACACAATAATTTGTTGTGAGCCTGAAAATAATGATATTGACACGGCGTTTTTTGACGCTATGGAGAATTTATCGCCTGAAGATAAAAAGGTAGATATAAATATTTTTACTTATATTATCAAGCAAAAAGATACGATAATAGAGGAATTATGTGATAAAATAAGAATTTTGAATAATCAAGTTGTATTATATGAAAAACTAGGGGCAACAGAACAAAAACTTTCCGACAAAAAACTTGATACAAAAACATATGTAAATAAAACACTGGAATGCAATCAAAATAAGTCAGCGGTTCCAAAAATTCCATGTGATAATGTTCCTATTGTTACTAGAGAACAAGTAGGAGCTGCAATAATGGAACAAGAGACTCGTATGAAATGCAATGATTATATAAATCTAACAAAAAGCAACGAAAATATAGCACATAGTAGCGAAAATAGCCAATGGAAAAAAGTCTTCCATAAAAAACACAAGCGTCCCGTTATTGTTGGAAATAACAGCCAATATTGAAGTTAACGGAAAAGTCATCAAAGGTGTCCCAAAGACAACTGAATTACATGTATATAGGGCTGATCCATCTAAGACAGCAAATGATTTGAGAGAATTGTTAAAAGCACATTTTCCTGAAGTTACTTGCGAGGCAATAACCCCTAAACATCCTAAGCTATACTCTTCTTTTAAAGTTAATATCCTTAAAGAAAATTACGATAAGGCAATGGAAGCTACAAAATGGCCAACTGGTGCATATGTACAACGTTTTTTACAACTTCGGAAAAGAGAAGACGCCCAAACCAGGTAACTTCTAATGTCCATCAAAATGAGAAGACAAACTATAACTTACTCTTATTAAATACTCAGTGCTTAACTTTGAACAAACTTGATAATATTATTGTTGACTATATGAACTTAAATATTAAATTTCTTTGCTTTACGGAAACTTGATGTGTTCACGACAATTTAACAAATTTTACTTTTCCCGGTTATGAACTAATAGACTATTACTGTAGATCTATTTTCAAAGGAGGAGGTGTAGGTATATGGTATAAAATAAAACTAATGGTACAGCGCCTAAATCTTGGTAAATACTGTAGTGAAAAAAACATTGAAGTGTCTGGTTTAACGTGGATTACTAATTCGAAACAAAGTATTATTTTAACTTGCTACAGATCTCCTAATGGCAATTTTGACATTTTTAAGACTAATCTACATTTAATTTTAGAACTTATTTATAAACCTAAAACTCTTATATTTTTAACCGGTGATTTCAATGCAAACTCACTAAACAAAAACGAACTAAATAATTTTTCAGAACTGCTTATCTCATATGATCTTAGTCCTAAGATTCTTGAACCAACACATATAGGTCCTACAAGTCAAACAGTAATTGACCAGATATATACAAATCTTATTGATTGCAAGAGTGCAGTATTAGATAATACAATTTCTGATCATCGTACAATTCTTTTTATAAAGAAATTTGGCGAGGAAGACTATAACCCAGATAGAATTTCTGTTAGTAATAGAATGTGCGGCAATGTAAATATGAATTGTTTTATTACCGCGTTATCAAACGAAACGTGGAATGATACTTATTCAGCTAATGGGGCTGAGGCTAAATTTAATTGTTTTCATGATACGCTAACTTATCATTTTAATAAAGAATGTCCACAAAGTTATAAAAAAAATTATAAAATAACTGGTAAAGAATGGGTGAATGTTGCTGTTAAAGAATCTAGTAAAGACCTCAAAAATCTTTTCTATTTACAAAAAAGCTATCCTAATCTAAAAAGTAAGTATGAAACAGCTAAAAAACAACATAATAAACTTATTAGCGAAACAAAAAGTCAGTTCTACTCAAATAAAATTCATAATTCCGGTAATTCAAATAAAACTACTTGGCATATTATATCTGAACTAACAGGTAGACATAGACACCAAAAAAATATTGAATTAGAAGTAAACGGTATTAGTACTGCAAAGCCCGAAGAAATATGTAACCAATTTAATAGTTTCTTTATAAATGCACCCTATGAAACAATAAATAAAATACAAAAAACAGATTCAAATTTAAATCTCAATGAAGCCACAATTCTTAACAGCATGTTTCTCTCATACGTTACGGAGGACGAGGTTCTGTTCATCATAAAACATAAATTAAAAAACAAGTACTCCACTGGAAATGATAACATTTCAAGTAATTTACTTAAAATGATTGCTGAACACATTATACATCCTTTAACTCATGTAATTAATACATCATTTAGCGAAGGAACATTTCCATCTCGACTTAAAACATCGCCAAAAGACTAACATTCCCAGTCTTAATGTAAAAATAAATGATTTTAAAATTGAGAAAAGCAGTTGCATAACATTTCTTGGCATAGATTTTGATAACATGCTGACATTCATTAATCACTGTAGGAGACTTACTAGTACTTTACACTCTAAATGTTTATTAGAACATTGAAAAGAGTTTTGGATATGTCTGGTCTACTACTCTTTTATTTTGGGGAAATTCATTCGAGATTATCCTATGATATCACTATATGGGGAAACTCTTCCAGTGCACATGATGTTTTTCTTGCACAAAAGCGCATCATGAGATGTATGGTGGGAGTACCACAAATTCATTCTTGTCGTAACCTCTTTCGACAACATGGAATACTTCCTCTACCTAGTATGTATATTCTAGAATTATTGTTATCTTTGTTATCTATATATCGTGTTGGTGCGTGCCCCTTGCACTTTGGGAATTTGCAATACTAAAGGCTTTTTTGGGGGGACGCCTTTCTCATTGGTATAGACCGTAGGGACGGGGGGCGGGCGGGGGTCGGTATTTTTTATTTCCGTAATAATGTCGGCTATCTCTTTCCCCACACGTTTTTACGACCCTCAAAACGAATTTGCGTTGCTCCTTTTCGATGACGTCGAAGCGGGCGGAATTCGGGTAAACGTCAAAAATTTGCGATCTATTTCCGTTCCTGGCGGGGTTAAAATTCGATTTTGCCGATGGGATTTACGATTTGCTTTCATTGCCAATCTCGGTAATTCCGTATCGACATCGTACGGCCGTCTGCGAAGAGTTTTTCGCCAGATATGAGCGTTTAAAGATTGCGTGTTTGGCGACTTTTCGCTATTCCGGCGAAACACGCACATTTTCGGTTCCCCTCGAATAACTTTTAAACGGCTGGAAATTTCGCAAAAATAATCGCACCCAAAGGACAAGATTTTTTAATGAGGAATCGTTTCCATCTTTCAGATCTCACCCACGACGAGCCGTTCCCGAGCTAGAGCCTTTCGAAGGAGACGACGTTCGGTGGCCAAAATACGTAGCTGTTTCGTTAAAAGCCGAATATCTCGGCAAATAGACCGTTTTCGGCCGAAATGTTCGTATCTAACGAAAATATAGCTAAATAAATTATCTACCTCTATGCAGAGTTTTATTTGTCTACTTTAAATATTAAACAAGTTGTGGCCTTTAGAAAATGCCCCTTTGCGGTGGCATCGGCCATTTTGTAGTCGTAAAAAAATCACCCTTTTTCCAATCCACGTAACGGGCGTAATTGTCCGTCTGTGATTTCCACGTTATCACGTACTGACATTTTCACTTTTGTTTCCCATTATCGGTACTCATTTTCATCCCTCATCGCTTAAAATTTCCCAAAAAAGCATTCAAAAATACCCTTTCCGATCGTTTCTCATTACCTTCAATTCGCACATTTATCGCTTGAGAACGCGCAATTTGTCAAAAAGCCTCCCTTGCCACGTCAAATTACATCTTTTCCCTTTCCAACAAGGCATCGGGCGACCTTCTACGCGCCCCCTTCGTTAAATAAGCGACATTTTAAATATCCGTTCGCATTTTGCGTTAATACACAATTAATATATTTATATTCTTATATTTAACCTATATTTTTGGGTTTCGTAGCCCCTAAATTGCCCCCCCGTCGTCGTCTTATGCACCGTTCAGGTGTTATCGCTTGCCTCAATTTACCTACAAACAAAAATAAACATTCATGCCCTTGCGTAAAACGCAATTCGAAAATCGTCTCCATATCATGTCTTTTTAACCTTTCATCTGCCGTGAATCGTAGCTTACAGCCCATTCCTCCTGACATAGTACAAGAATTTCTGTTTATAATCAACAAATCCTATCCTTACGGTGCTTCGGTGGATCTATGGAAGAGAAAAATAAAAGAGTTTCCCCCTAATTAGTCATTTTCCTGTACCAAATTCATTAATTAGGCTCATTAATTAGCTACTCCAGTGACCCCCGGGTGTCCTTACTTTTCAAACATACCGGAATTATGCAGTTCCACTCGCTATTTTATCGGTTACAATATAAAAATTAATCTAAAATGTTCCCACCCGGCATTACAATACAGTTCGGTCGTTCTCGCCTACCATCGCCGATTATTTATTAAACTTTATTCAATCTGTGATCCCACTATCATTCCATTTTCCCATAATCAAGGATTTCATTAAATTCAATATCTATGAAAAGTAGTAACCTACCACGGAAATGAAACTTCTACTAACATCTAACATCCGCCCTGTTCTGTGATATTATTTTGACGTTTGGCGAGGCCCCAACCGAGATTCTTAAGTCGCACCGAAGAAGCCAACAAGGCTACATTATACGTTCTACTTGCATCGATAAGTACCCATATACTTTGACGAAATAGTCCAATGTAAAGTAAGTGTAAAGTGTTTTCTTTCTTATGTGTTCCTAACCTGTGGAAATAAAGTGGGGCCCACAACAAGTCGTTCTGCAATGCAGACACAAAGAAATTGAGTGCTTACTGTCGTCTATACAACGCGTCCCCCCACAAGTATGCAAGTGTCCTATGAATAATGCAAACGGGAACGTCACACTCTCCACATCAGGTAACCCAAAGGAAACTTTTGTACTTATACATTTCTGTCTGTAAAAAGTCACCTCCAAGGTCCAACTGATAACAGTGCACTCTTAAACAGACTAAATAATTATCAGAAGCGAATCAAAAGTAATTATAAACGTTTCCAATCTACATAACAGTGATATATCAACTGTCCACTTGCAAAATCTTGAACATTTGCTTCCCAGGCTGCACATAACCTTGCAAATGTGGGCCCCAAATCGTCTGTAAACGTAGCGTCTGGCTACCCGGCAAGAAATTGCTTTCGCATTGACATATGTAATGTACATTATAAGGTAGGTCGGCCACTCTGTGCCTATAGCAATGATTCTATTTATATAAAAATTAAGTTAAATTACAATAACGTCAAAAAAGTTTAAAAAGCTGAAGCTCAATGACCTCTGTAGGACACCAGGATTATGTTGTATTATTAACAATCGAAATAAATTAATCGTGATACTTTTGCTACAAAAGTTTTATGGTTTTCTATAAGTGAAGTCCAACAAATAGGTAATTTTATGAAATTGTTACATTGTGGCACGTCTCCTTAATATGCAATCATTATTATCCCACTTTCCGACGACCCGCATTTCAATAAAATATACCTTCTATGTTCCTATTGTATCCGTGTATCTGTGCGTGAAAATGCATTTGACATGTAGTCATGTTATGGTTAACGAAGCCCCAGCTGAAAGTCAAACGTGCATCTATAAACATAAATTGTGCGACGATATATATGTCGAAATGTCCAGTGTAAAGTGTAGACGTGTGCTGTTTATTTCACGTGAATATTATAACCTTAGAAATGAGGGCCCCCGAATCGTCTTTGAATGAAATAGACGTTCTACGATGATAGAGGCATATAAAATACTTCCATTGCAATATGCATTAAGTTTTGTTGTTCAACAAATGTATGCAGTGTGAATTTGTACCCAGTTCAAGAACATCTCATACCGAATCGTGCAGTACCGTCACTGAACAGTGCTGTTTGCATAATTCTCAAAGAATGATTGACGTTACAAAACAGCCCCATTGTATTTATGTGCTAATTCAGTTTAGGAATGTGAATTATTTCTTCTTCGACACAATTTCGGAACATCCCAGTTATTTTTCTACGATTACACCAGTCTTCCCTGTGAATGGCAATATTTACGATGACATAACCTATATATAAGTAATGAGGCTTCTTTAAATTTTTGGTGACCAAGAAATTATACAGTCAGTGGTTTGGTGGTTCAGTTCTGTTTCGACAAATCTCTTACATTTACAAAGAAATGCTGCATATCAACAGGTCTATCTATCATAAGGTAAGTTTTACATTTTATGTTTATTTATCAATTTCAACGTATAAGTGTGCAGTCGATACTCCAAGTAAGTATCACAAGTGATTTTAGTTTTCAAAACATATATTAGCTACTGTAAAGTGTACATTTATGTGTGCTTTCTAAAAAATTATAGCCAGATACCATTCACTTCCAAATCTCCAATATTATTATGTGAATATAATCTTAGAGGGCTAAAATAGTCTTTCGATGAAATGGACATTCCGCAGTGTACAAGGCTTTACAGAAACTAACAGTTATATAAAATGAACATAAGGCAGGATTTCAAAACAATCCAAATATAAAGTGACATATCACATAATCTTTGCTTAACGGCAAAGATAAATCTTAAAATTAATAGAGAAATACCTGTGGTAAATAAAAGTGTATATATAAAAATCAGTTATCAGGACACTAGCTGTTTCTTCCTTAAAATGTAACCTCTTTCCTTTATTTTTGTAGAAATTGCTGCCATCGGTTGTGTCCAGCAAACATAGTATTTAAAAAGTTTAAAAGTGCTTCTGCGAATGATGTCACATTCACAGGAGGGCATGAGAGCTGATATTCGAGGAACTGGGTGAAAACCAAATAATTTTCCAAGATAAAACTCCAACCGACCCTGTGACAACAACACAAGTGGCTTATAAAACAGGTACAGACAAAACTCTAATTTGTTTTACATCGACAATAACTTATTGAAAAGAAAATAAATTGGGGGTAACATAAAGATATAACGTAAAGGCCATCGTATGCATATAATGCATATTTTGCAGAAATATTAAAAGGGAATATTTATTTACTTTTTACTGATATTGGGCCCTTGGGTCACAGAGAACGTAAAGAACAGGTACAGGATTTACATATTCTTTAACGTTGACAGTAACATGAAAATTTAAATAGGTTTTCCTCATTTTTCATTACCATTTTATGGATATTTCCTTCACGAATTCGTACCTCCAACTATTCGAGGAATGTCGTTGCAATATTTTATAACGTACACAAACTTAAAATATATGTTCGGTTACAGATAGTTTCTCATACATTTCTCAAATAGACAAAAATTTGTGTCTGCCGGTTTGTAACTTTTTTTTTTATTGAGCGCACGTTCACTCTGGAACCGTTTATGATACTGAGTTGAAATTTGGTAAACTTATATATTATACCGAGATCTAGATCTGGAACATATTTTAATCTAATTCCGTTGAAGGATTCGAGGGTGAACGGGGTAAATAACGGTAAATAGACAAAGCAAGTGGGTAAGAGTTCATAAAATTATAATTTATGGCATGGACTAAAAGGCAAGGTCTCCAAGGTGTTTAACGTTGACAGTAACATGAAAAAAATTAAATAAACTGGGTATGACGTGAAGAGTAGGTAAAGGTATCATATAGAGGTCTAACAATGTAACATTATATATAACTATTCATATCCACATTTGCAGAAATATTAAAAGAAAATATTTGCCTTACCTAATAATGTATTTTAAATTGTTGTTTTTTCTGTTCATATAAAAAATTCTAATATGGACATTTGATATTTACATCAAAATTTAATTTAGATAACTAAAAACACTAAAAACAAATTGAAATCATTCAGCTTTCTTTTTCCTTCTTTATATTTAAAGTGTACATTATAGTGGAAGAAATGAGTGCAAGAAAAGGATATAATTTTTCTTATTCATTATGCTAAAATGTCAAAACTTTAAACCTTCTGTATTATGTAACGTTTCGGGAGCATATGAAATGTGTACCTTTGAAAATTAGTGTGCACCTATAGTTTAGATACTTTTTACTATTTATCCATTCATAACGTCCAACAGATAGATGCTTTTATGAAATTTTTACATTTTGGCACGTCTCCTTTGTTACATGGGGTACATAAATTACAATTATTGCCACCAGTAGTTTTGTTTGCTCGGCTTTAAATAAAATGCAGATTCAGTATTACAGCTGTAGTTACTGCATATGGCTCGGTTCGATTAAAGTTAAAATACAATTTTGGTATGACGAGTCTTAAATTATGTACCTTTCGAACATGTCAAGTGAAACTGTCTGTGATAAACCTATCTATTTCAATTTTCATATGCACACATTACAGATTCAGTATTATATTGTGTATGATAAGTTCAAATTTGAAATGTAATAATTCTATATTCCCAATGAGAAAACGCAACAATTTGTTAGCAATAATTGATTTGTAAAACCTTTCCCTTCTTTTTTTAATACACTTATGGGTAAACAAATTTAGCAGCTGGAAAATTACTTTCCTGTATACGAACGCCAAGTTACTACTTGCCTAGGAGTTAATGTTTCAGATTTGAAGGAGGTTTAGGTCACATTGGTGAATGTGTATGGTAGAAAACATAGGGTATAGAGATTAAAAGGTTTTATATATATATAAGCGACAATGAACATAGAACAGATTTCGAAACTCCATAAACAATAAAATAATAATATATTACTCAACGGGTAGGGAAAAACAAATTTCATATACCAAATCACACAACTACAAACTAGCCCGAACTGACCTCAGTAATGTAATAAAAGGATATACGGATCAACTTCTGACATAGATTCATAACTTATCTTGAAATTTCTACTTTTCAATGTTTTGATGTAGATTATGAAATTAAATTTTCATAACTTTAAAATCTCCCAAAGTGCATAAAAGATCAGCAATTTAAAGGAAACAGTTGAACGATTCTATTTATATAAAAATTAAGTTAAATTACCGATCTATAATAAAGTCAAAAGTGTTTTAAATAACTGAAATTCGATGACCTCTATATAAGGACACAAGGATTGTGTTGTATTATTGAAAATCGAAATAAATTAATTGTAATCGTCATTCTATTGATCCAAAAGTTTTACGGTTTTCTATGAGTGAAATCTCGAAAATCAAGCCACCAGTCTGTACTGAATTTTCAACAGTTCACCCCTACTAATAATAATTAAAATCTACAAATAACCTCACATTTTATTTAATTTTGACAAACAATCAAATGTTATGTTATGTCAACATGCCATACATTTGTGTGCATGTTTGGTTGCCTACCTAAATAGGTACATAAATGTTATATCTGATCAAATACAATCAGGGTGTCTCAAAAAAGCAAGATACATAGCGGCCATAAAAAGTAAACATTTTTACACATTTTCGCCTAACAAAACATTTCTCAAGATCACATCGATATTTTCACCTTATTTACTATATCTAATGTTTATTGTAAATACAATAATAATAATTCAAAATTAAAATTTACTTCCACGTCCAGTGGAGGTAGAGTAACGCGAAATTTTTTTTAAATTGAAATAGGCTTACAATGACATGAAATTCGAGATTTTAAATTTGAACGAAAATAAATTTCCTATCTGTCTGTCTGTCTGCAACTTTTTCTGCGTACGTTTACTCTAGAACCGTTTATGATATTGACTTGAAATTCGGTACACTTATGTTTTGTAACGAGATCTGGATCTGGAGTATATTTTGATCTGATTCCGTTGAAGGGTTCAGGGGTAAATGGGGTAAATAAGGGTAAATAGGCAAAGCAAGCAGATAAGAGTCCATAAAATTACAATTTAAGGCATGGACTGAAAGTTAAGATCTCAAACGTTTTTTTGGCATTAGGCTATACGAACTTAAAATATATGTTCGGTTAATATTGAAAAATGAAAAACTGAAAAATGAAATGCTGCAAAATGAAATAGGTACTGGAAAATGAAATACTGAATATTGACTTTGATATTGATTTTAATATTGACTTTGATACTGAATTTGATGTTGATTTTGATATTCTTTCATGTTCATTTCGACATCCTTTCATTTAATTCTGATATTGATAATAATAATGATTAATATTGAGGCGCATTCAGGGACGATTCCTTAGAATTTTGAGGCTAATCCGAGGACCGATCCTAGAATTTTGAACATATCTCCGACTTCCATGCGTCCTCAACCGCGGGGATGCGACCGGAGGGAGCATCACCGCATGGCGCCGAAGGCGCCACATCGAGCGCGAAGCGCGAGTGCCTCTGCAAGAGCTAGAAATGGCCGTAGGCCATTTCTAGTCAATATATATTAAAATCGTGTTGGTGCGTGCCCCTCGCGCTTTGGAATTTTGCTGGCGCATATTCTCAGGTTTGTGGCGGAGCCCGAGGTCGGGAGCGGGACGAGCGGAAGCGGGAGGCCGAACTACGTCCCAAGTTCGTATTGGCGACGAGTGCCTTTCGGGGTTGATATTTTTAATTAGGCTAATAACGTCGGCTATCTCTTTCCCTACACGCTTTTACGACCCTCAAAATGAATTTGCGTCGCTTCTTTTTGATGACGTAGGCGCCCGCTTATTTTGGTAAACGTCAAAAATTTCCGTTTTTGTTTCGTTCCTGGCGGCCTTATAATTCGATTATGCCGGTGGGATTTACGATTTGCTTTCATTGCCATTCATGTACTTTCCATATCGACATCGTACGGCCGTCTGCGGGGTGTTTTTCGCCAGATATGAGCGTTTAAAAATTGCGTGTTTGGTGGTTTTTCACGATTCCGGCGAAATACGCACATTTTCGGTTTTCCTTCAATAACTTCTAAACCGCTGGAAATTTCTTAAAAATAAAAACTCCCAAAGGACAAGGTTATTTAATGAGGAATCGTTTCCATTTTTCAGATATCACCTTCGACGAACCGTTTTCGAGCTAGAGCGTTTTGAAGGAAACGACGTCGGGTGGCCAAAATACGTAGCGTTTTCGTTAAAAGCCGAATATCTCGGCAAATAGGCCGTTTTCGGCGAAAATGTTCGTACCTAACGAAAATAAAGCTAAATAAATTATCTACCGCTATGCAGAGTTTCATTTCTCTACTATAAATATTAAGAAAGTTGTGGCCTTTAGAAAATGCTACTTTATAGTAAAACGGAATATTTTGTTGCCGTCAAATAATTCCTTCTGAGTCTCATGATGTACGTGAAACATTTTGCAAAGGCGATGCGGTAGCCGGACGGTTATAGTCGACGCGTTCCAAGCGGCAGGTCCCCGGTCCCATCCTCACCCACAGCGGCTCTTTTTTTTTTTTGCCATACATTTTATCTTACTTGAAAATTCATCTTTATTTCTGTCTTTTAAATTTTTAACCTTATTATGTATATAACAGATAGAATACCCTTATTTATTTTTAGAACTAATGATTAATTTAAGTAGGTTTTAATAAATTTTCCTACACAATATAATAGATAAAATGTAATCAATCATAAAGAAAAAATATCATAAAATGTTAAGAAATGATAAATTAAAACAACAATAAATAAATCTAAAGCATATTGATTTCGGCTACCACCAGCCAACCTGTATCTATGAGGAACTACCTATTTTAGAACAGGATAATTAGTTTTTGTATGCACATTGTGCAGGTTTATAAAAACGTTAGCTCAGGGAAAAATCAATATAAATAGAATGAATTGTACTTATAAAACAATAAAAAAAGCTTTTAATTGGTAATTGGTTCCATCCTCACCCACAGCTCCTTTTTTTGCCGTACATCTAAAATTTTGTCTGTATAATGATTTAAAAAATATTTTCAGTGATATACCGTTTTTGGGGAAGATTAGCTGTGATTGACTGATTTCATATCCATTCTATAGACTGTTCGGCAAACGGCAAATTTACGCAAGGGAGTAGAAAAAAATTTAAATAGATTTTCCTCATCTTTCATTACATTTTATCGATATTTCTTTCATGAATTCGTGCCTCGAACGATTCGGGGAATGTCGTTTCAATATTTTATAACGTATACGAACTTAAAATATATGTTCGGTTAATATTGAAAAATGAAAAACTGAAAAATGAAATGCTGCAAAATGAAATAGGTACTGAAAAATGAAAAACTGAAAAATAAAAAACTGAAAAATGAAATCCTGAAAAATGACCTTTCATGTCGATTTTGATATTGATTTTAATTCTGATATTGATAATAATAATGATTAATATTGAGGCGCATTCAGGGACAATTCCTTAGAATTTTGAGGCTAATCCGAGGACCGATCCTAGAATTTTGAACATATCTCCGACTTTCATGCGTCCTCAACTGCGGGGATGCGACCGGAGGGAGCATCCCCGCGTGGCGCCGCAGGCGCCACTATGAGCGCGAAGCGCGAATGCCTCTGAAAGAGCTAGAAATGGCCGTAGGCCATTTCTAGTATGTATATAAAAATCAGCATAAATTTAATAGAAATGATACCATACATTCTCATGATACGCGCGATAAATGCAATTTCCACGTTCCATTTAAACATCTGAATATATCCGCAAATGCCCACAATATCTTAGGACTAAGATTATATAACCATTTACCTTTGCCATATAAAAATTTAAAAAGCACCTTGGTTTTTAAGAAGTTTGTCAAAAAATGTCTTTTAAAAATATGTGCGTATTCTGTTCAAGAATACCTTGATAGTGATATTAACGTTTAGTATATCGTATTCGTATATTACATTCTATACATCTCTGTGAATTCTAGTTATATAGATATATGTATACATTTTTCTCATTTTTATATGTATGTGTGTGTGTGTGTGTACATATATATGTTTTGACTTTATACGTAATTCTATGTGTATATTTATATATTTTAATATTGGTTTATATTTTGTGTGTTTTGACTTGTCCAATAGCATATATGTAATGCTCCTACTGGATCAATAAAATAATTCTATTCTATTCTATTCTATATATATTTCCAGAACTAATGGTATGCAGTTAATACAATAAAAATAATGGTTTTACTTACATGGTTAAATACAAAAACATCTTCCTTGGATGGTGGCTGAACCGTCGACGAGGGAGGAGCACCCACACTATTTTTACGCCTTCACCCTTTCGGGCCTTTTCTCTTCTTTTCGAGAAGTCCCCTAAAGTATGTCGGCCCGTTACACTATTCGCCCTAGGCCAGATCGCGGTACTTAGCAACTGTCCCTTGAGGAGATTCACCGTCCAACCCCAACTTGCCTCTTGTGAAGCTACTTATCGACTCCCTTCACTAGTCTATTCCTTTTTCGTTTTCCCATTCATTTCCGTTGGCCCGATATCCGAGTCAGCAGTATTTCACGATGGCACTATTTTATTAGAATGCTAACTCGCATATCACGCTACCGGATATCTCCTATTGCCGTCGCCCGTGGAGTTATATGTACCGTTTCCAATATAAAATTGAATATAAAAAAAATATTTGTTTTCTTTCCAAAAATCGGCAGCTACTGGAAGCGGCTGGAACCTCCCTACTCGGTGGATCTTTGAAGCCGAAAAGAGCATTAAATTGTGTAACAAAACGGCACTAAATGTAATCCGATCTCATCCAAAACCTTTTCAGATCTGCTGGGGCACTAAAAAACCCTCAACTTAATGAATTTACAATCATCTATGCGAGTTATTCCTACATTATCGCTCGTTGAATAATATACTATTAGGATATTGACAACTTTAACATCACTTGAACGACTAAGAAAGTCTAGTTATCCTAAATACTACAGATTTGTAAAGCAACAAACTGAAAATTGGTAAAGTGATAATCTATAATAAATTCACCAACGAAGGTACAGAAAGCATATGATATTGATATTGTTACATCTACCTTTAAAGTTTGTGACAATCCACTAAAAGTTACAAATTAATGTGCCGAAATCTTATTAACATGACATGACACCAACGTTATCGGATGACAAACGATGACAATGACAATCATCAAAATTTGCTCATTGCAATCCGATCGCTCGCGGCTGTCTTTGTTAAATCAAACATTTGCATTTCAGTAATTTTACTAGATTTTAGAGGAATATTTGTAGTTTAATTCTTCGATTTGTCTGTATATATATATTTAAAAACGGCACTAAACGTAATCCGCTCTACTTCTAGAGCAGTGAAGAAACCTTCACACGTGAATTGACACGTGATGTGACGAGTTTTACAATGTAACGGCTACGCGCATCGATCATGTCATGCGAAATGCGATCTATGCCATATTTGTTTTGTTTTTAATTTTTTTCACGGAAACCAAATCGAAAGGGTGGAAGTGTGATATATTGTTGAAATCAGAATTTTAACTGCTTTTCAATGGTTCCATTGCAAATTGAAAGTAAATATAAAATAAACAACTTGTTGCGTCAAAATGGCACTAAACGTAATCCGATCTCAACCAAAACCTTTTCAGATCTTCTGGGACACTAAAAAAACGCACACGCAAAGTTTCATTCAAATCCGTTCAGCAGTTTCGGCGCTATCGTGCTAACACACATACACACACACAGACATTTTTCAAAAACCACTTTTTTGGGTTCCTAGGACCTCAAAACGTAAAGATTTGATGTTATCTCAATTTTCGTTTTTGAACCAATTTTAGTAACCTCTCACAATTTTATTGTGGAGAGGTTAATATGTATTTAATTTAAATTTAGTAATAACTCCGCGGCGACCTTCCTCATTTTTTACAGGGTGGGGCCCCTTGAGTGTCTTCTGACAATATATATTGCTATATTATTCCCTACATAAGAAATTTTTAGTTGAAAAAATTTAAAAGAGTATGAGACTGGCAGTGATATTTTGTAGAATGAAAAATTTTCGTTAAATTATATTTTAGAGTAAGTAAAATTTGTAAAGGTAGTTATAATAATAATTAGCAAATCACGTTAGTTAGTGAACTTGATGGTTTCCAAGGGGATTTTTGAAAAAAAAGGGGAGGAAAAAAATAAAAAACTGACAAGAAACGAAAGAACGTCAAAACAGATAAAAAAACAATATTATGAAATGAAGAAGGGTATGTGGATACCACTTTAAGGAATAATCTGATGTAAAATTTGTGAGTAACTTGAAACATTCATTTGGAAACGGAAAAGGTGTGTCAAACTGAAAGGTGTAGTGTTTCGTGTGTGAGGAAGCAAAGGCAAACAAATTTGCAACCACACAACGACCTATCGACAATAGCCGTTTGGGATTGGTACCAGCACCAGATTTGGGCAGAACGCAACGAAAGCCGATAGTTGAGAATCCGAACGAGGTGAGAAAATAGGGAGCGATTAAAGTGAACCAACTCTTAATACGGAACGGAATTTTGCAAAGTTGCTAATAAAATAAAAGATACAATATTAATTTGAATTCAAATTTCGCCTAACTAGTTTAGTTTGTTTCTTTAGTTACATAGTAGTTTAGTTAGTAGTTTCCATGTCATTTGAAGGAACCATTTACCATTATATATTAAATTGTTATGTTGACGAAGGTTTTTCATTAACAAGTATCACTGTGTGAATCATATATGAACCAGCTCTTGAGGTAAGGGTTGAACTGTACGCAAGTTATGTGCAGTATTTCATGCTCTTTTTAATTTTACATAAATATTAATCACAAAAATTGATGTCTACAATGAATTATGTTGAGGCATCAGCTAGTTTAGTTTGTTTTTTTAGTTACATAGTAGTTTAGTTAGTAGTTATTGGTCCATGTCATTTGAAGAAACCATTTACCATTATATATTAAATTGTTATGTTGACGAAGGTTTTTCATTAACAAGTATCACTGTGTGAATCATATATGAACCGGCTCTTGAGGTAAGGGTTGAACTGTACGCAAGTTATGTGCAGTATTTCATGCTCTTTTTAATTTTACATAAATATTAATCACAAAAATTGATGTTGATGAGAAAATAATTATATCATAGCAATATATATATATATATATATATATATATATTGTTGTGATATCCACATTCTAACTGTTTAGTTAAGGTTTTATGCTAAGAAACTTTCACAAACATCCTAAACTGAGTCTAATGAGTTACAGATTTTCCAATTAAATTCAGAAGACCGTGTGTTAGTTTTCAACACTTTTCAATACTCTCAGCAAGCCGAAAGCTTGTTATTATATTCAGTAAACGTAGCTTAGATTAAATGAAAGTAGGTACTTGAGATGACAATACCACCCGATCAATTGTTAAAATAATACAACATTGTAGCATAAGAAATGTTTGTAGTGCGACGATAAGCTATTGGTATTCGGAAGGACGTTATTTACAAGCAACATGTTTTAAGTAAAATGTTCAATGAACACTTTATGATAAAGTGTAGTTAAGAATGCTTTCTATTAATAATGGGAGAGACAGATGTTTTAGATGATCCTCCTAGAAATTTACAAATATTGTTTTTTTTTTTTATTATTCTACAACTTGTTTGGAGTTAAAATATTGTTAATATTAGTTAAAAATGGTGTTTAACAGATTTAAATGGATGGTTAAATGTCAAGTGTTAATTATAAGGAAAATTTGTAAAACTATTTGAAGGTTTTGGTCATATAAAATTACAATAAATTAATGAAAAAAAAATCAGGATAGGAGAGGTCAACGGGTGTCAGAAAGTTTTTGACGAGTATGAGAAAAAATAAGAAAATAATGAATAATTTGGTAAATGATTAGATAAAAGTAGTTCTTGACCAATATTTTCTAATATAATTATTAAAATTGGTATTGTAATATTGTAAATGGTATTACAAAGCGAATAAAAGGATTGTATCCTGTATCGCGAAAAGATATTTCAATTTGTTTGGTGTGAGTAAACAGTGCTCCGCATATAAGCAGAGGAAATCATCACTTTTGAATACAGTTCAAGCGTCATCCTAAAGGTGCAAGGTGCAGCTGTGTCTGAAGTTTGATAAAGAGATTTGGATGGACTGTTTGTCAGGGAATTCAAGGTTTCACGGTAGAAGATTTCTGCAACGCGTCAAACAACGGCCGGTCGGTTATCATCATAAAGGTAAAAATATAGCTATATTTAAAAAACTTTGAATAAAGATAAAAGGCCATTATTAATTTTAAGTTTTCTGTATTGTAGACCACATTTATGCTTATTTAACCATCATTTAAATAATAATTGTTATCTCAAGTCCGAGTTTCATTTTGGTAAGTTTAATTTGAACTCGCTATCAACCCTGAGAGAGAAATCATAGCCGGTTTCACAGTGTAGAGTATTGACTAGAATTGAGTTTGTGGTTTTTTTAAATAAATTGATGCCTAGTGGTATCTGGCGCCCATTAGACGAAGTAGACGAGGTTTTTGCACGGTTGGCATAGCTAGTCAACCAGCCTTGTAGGTATTGCAAAATTTTAATTACTAAAATCTAATTTTAAACTGTCAATTTATTTAATAACTTGTTTATTATTCACTCATAAAACACAAACATATCATTATAAGTCAAACACTAAACATATTTGTCGAGCCAACGTGGGGCCAAATTAATTATAAATAAACAGAGCAAGATTTTGAAAGTTTAAACAAACAAATAATAGAAACAGAAAGGAAATTTCAAACATACAATAGGTAGTACATGAAACTAAGATCAGGTAAGATCATGGAGGGTGAACAACCAATGCAAGGTACGTCACAAGAGTTGGGAGATAATACTGAACGAATTGTAACACAGACAGACATAACACAACAATCAGGGGACACAAGACAACCGACAAATCCAACCCGAGACACAGATATGTTTGCGAAATTAATGGACATGATAACAAAAAACCACAGCGAAATGAAAAAGAATCAGCAAGAAATGAGGTCAGAACTGAACAATAAATTGGACGAAAACAAACGAGATATGAACAGGAGTTTGGAAGAGAACATAAATGGAGTAAAGGAACAAATGCACAGGTATGAAGCGGCGTTGGAAAGAATACAGACAGAAGTAGGGAAAGAGATTGACACAAGAATACAGACAATACGAGAAGAAATGAGGAGCGAGATACATGGAGACGTTCAAACGTTAGTAGGGCAAGGTTTGGAAGCGATAAATGAACAGTTATCTGAGCAAGATAAGCGAATAAAAGAACAGGAAAGTAAAATTGCCCAGAACGCAAGACTAATCAGTGACCTACCAAGGACGACTCACACTACATACACACACATAAAAACAATGACGGACACAGAATTTTACTTTAACGGAAGTAATTCAATGCACCCAAAGATATTTATAGCCAGACTTAAACAACATGTAGACACGACTCAAAGTATACAAATCTTAAAAGAAGTTATACAAAATAAACTGAAAGGGGACGCTGAAATGTGGTTCCAGATGATTGAAGATAGGTTCGAAACATATCAACAATTTGAGGAACTATTACTTAAACAATATTGGGGGGAATACAACCAGCAAAAGGTTAGACAAGCTTTATTTAACGGGAAGTATAACAAATATCTTGGAGTGTCACGTGAACGATATGTGATGAGGAAAATTTATAATATTAAGTACTTAGAGCCAAAGTTTACAGAGGGTGAGATGGTTAGGTATTTGGCAAGACATTTCGATGACGATATACATAACGTTATTATCACCCAACGGATAAATACGTTAGACGGACTAATTGAATACGTACGCGCCATAGATGATTACAATTTTGAAAAGAGAAGATCAGGGCCACGCGACGACGAACGAACAAATGACAACAATAGAAATAATAACGGACAAAACCTTAGCGAGAACAAAAATCACAATAATCAAAACAAGTATAACAATAATTATTACAGCAACAATCGACAAAATGATAATCAAAATAAACAAAACTATAATTACAAGGGAAATAATAACTACAACGAAGGACACACTACACAAAATTACAATAACACAAGTTATACACAGGAACAACGAAAACGTCAAGTTAACTGGGAAGATAAACGCAATGATAACAGAAACATGCATAACACTCAACAAGGAGATAAAGATAATTACACGTACGCTCAAGTCACAAACACAAACGCACAACACCAGAACTCAAATACAAAAAATTCACAAAACGAAGAGAAAGAAATGCATAAGATACAAACAGACGCACAGATACATACATACAGGACTGACTATCAGGATTTTTGAATAAGAAAATTTTAAATACTACCTACGAACATATGCGCGAATTTATCAACACGGACAATGACAACGTACTGATTGAAGGAGAAAAATTATGTCAATTACCAATCATTAAAATAAAACTAAAAGGAATTAATTTAAATGCATTAGTAGACACTGGGGCAGAGATAAGCTTATTAAATGAAAATATTACAACTAAATTTAAAAGTAATTTTGAACAAAAAATGATTAGGATTTCTAAAATAAAATTGATTGACGCAAATGGCAAGAAATTTGCCGAGTGTAACAGGGTTTTGCATACGGAATTTAACGTAGATAAGAATAAATTTGAAGGTGATTTTGTAATTGTACCCAACATGAAATGGGATGTTATATTAGGGGAGGACATATTGTCTAGTTTATTAGCCAAGGTTGATCTTGGAGAGAAAATTTTATGTTTAAAAGGTAATACTGTACCTATTATTAAAATGTATGATAAAGGTAATATAATAAACGGTGAACGATCCGATATGCATATAGTGGGCACAACCATATATGTTATAAATAATTATTTTACGTCAAAAATTGAGATAATAAAATGCCCCTCTAAATATAAACAAATCATAGAAGATTTGGTACAAAAATACAATTCACTTATAAACTTTGAACCTAGAATTGCTACTGGATATGTGCATCAATTGAATGTAGACGATACAAAATCGTTTAAATGCAAAACGTACCCTATTCCGTTCAAATACAGAGAACAAGTTAAAACTGAAATACAAAATATGTTAAATGGTAATATTATCGAATCTGCTAAAACGAACTATATTAATCCTTTAGTAATTGTTAAAAAAAAAAATAATGCAATAAGGTTGTGCCTTGATGCACGTTTACTTAATCAAATCACGAAATCACAATTTGATGCACCACAAACAATAGAGTCAATGCTAGCAAGAATTGGTAAAAATACTATATATTCAAAATTAGATTTGAAAAATTCGTTTTGGTTGATTCCATTACACCCAGAGTCCCGCAGATATACTGGTTTTAGCATAGATGGGCACATATATCAGTTCAAGGTGGTTCCCTTCGGATTGCAGTCTGCATCCTCAGCTCTTGTTCGAGCAATGCAAACTATTCTGGACAAGTATGAATCTTTCTGTTTACATTATATTGACGACATTTTGGTGTTCTCTGATAACATAGAAGAACATTATGAACATTTGGACACGATATTGGATGCACTTGATGTGTCAGGTTTAAAATTGAATCTAGAGAAATGTGAATTTTATCAACAATCGGTGAGATATTTAGGTTATAAAATTGATCAAAATGGTATTAGTATAGGGACAGACAGAATTGATGAAATTAAAAATTATCCAACTCCGACAAATTTAAGGACTTTAAGGGGATTTTTGGGGATACTTAACTACTACAAGAAATTTGTACCTAGATTATCAGAACTTGAAATACCATTAATCGAGTTATTAAGAAAGGGCATAAGATGGGACTGGAATCAAAGACGTGACGATGCTTTTCAGACATTAAAGGACAATTTTCACAAAGACTTATTATTATATAGCCCAGATTTTGCATTACCATTTACATTACGAACAGACGCATCAGACAACATTATCTCTGCAGAATTGACCCAAGTACAGGGGAAAGTAGAGACTCCCATATATTTTATTTCTAGAATTTTAAAACCGCATGAAGTCAGATATTCTGTCAGTGAAAAGGAGATGAGTGCAGTGGTTTATGCGTTAAACAAATTTAAATTTTTTCTCACTGCATCTCATTTTACTCTAGAAACTGATCATTCAGCACTATGTTTTTTAATGAAGAATAAATTCAATAACGGTAGAATTTATAGATGGTCTCTACTCATTCAGGAATTCTCATTTACAATAAAACACCGTCCGGGTAAAGAAAACATCACGGCAGACGCCCTCACACGAAATCGACGCGTAAACACAGACAAGGTAGACACTTTCACAGTAGCTTTAAACACATTATCACAACACGAAAATTTGTACACAGAAATACACATATTAAACAGCCAACAAAATCTGATGACATTACGGGACATACTATATAACAGACAGACGTACAAGGGCTACTCAATAAAAGACAATTTCATAATTAAAACCATTGCAAACCAGGACAACTACGTAATCGATACAGAACTTGCAAGTATGATACTACTAGACTTACATTACAGGTATGGACATATTGGGGTACGAAAGACTTGGATGATTTTTCGAGAATCATTTTACACAGAAAAAGATTTAAATATAGCTAAACGAGTCGTTTCTAAATGTCATGATTGTTGCATGGGAAAATTCAAGAATCACACAAATAAAAACAAAATTAAATCAATCATTACTTCTGAACCTTTTGAAATTATTGCTATAGATTACATAAGTAACTTGGTAGCCACAAGTGAGGGTTATAGGCATATTTTTGTTGTTTCAGATTTATTTTCAAAATTTATTAAAATTTGTCCAACTAAAAGATGCAATACAAAAACCACAACAACCATATTGAATAATTACTGCAAGACGCTTGGAACTCCACTCAAAATATTAGCAGATAATGCTACGTATTTTAATAATAAAAAATTTATTGACCATTGGAAAAATAAAAATGTTCAGGTAATATTTACAACTATTAGACACCCTAAAGCCAACCCCGCAGAAAGATATATCCAGGAGGTACTTAAATTCCTACGAATAGCCACAGTGAAAAAACACACTGATTGGGCAAATCACTTAAAAACTATTGAAAATTATATTAACAATGTTCCTAATACGATAACTCAAATAGCACCTATCACGATCATGTCTGGAAAACCACCAGAAAGACCATGGACACAAGAAACAAAGGACTTACAAATAATACGTGATAAGGTACGAAAACGACTGAAAGACAATGCAGACAAGTATATAAGACGAGCGAACAAAAACATCACAAAACACACAACGTACAACATTGGGGATTTGGTAATTATCAAAAGGCTGAGAATCACAGACAAGGACAAGAAAATTTGTGCAAAACTTTTGTATCCATATGAAGGCCCATACGTGGTACAAAAGATAATAAACGAAAACACATATGAATTACAAACTACAGACGGTAAATGTACAAGAGGGAGGTTTCATGTTGAACTGTTATATCCCTATGTTCCAGGTTAAACAAACCAAACAATATTAGTATGTGCATATCACATCATATTAACAACAACAAAATTTTACACTAGTTATAAAATTATAATAGTTGGGGGGGGGACTGTTGTGATATCCACATTCTAACTGTTTAGTTAAGGTTTTATGCTAAGAAACTTTCACAAACATCCTAAACTGAGTCTAATGAGTTACAGATTTTCCAATTAAATTCAGAAGACCGTGTGTTAGTTTTCAACACTTTTCAATACTCTCAGCAAGCCGAAAGCTTGTTATTATATTCAGTAAACGTAGCTTAGATTAAATGAAAGTAGGTACTTGAGATGACAATACCACCCGATCAATTGTTAAAATAATACAACATTGTAGCATAAGAAATGTTTGTAGTGCGACGATAAGCTATTGGTATTCGGAAGGACGTTATTTACAAGCAACATGTTTTAAGTAAAATGTTCAATGAACACTTTATGATAAAGTGTAGTTAAGAATGCTTTCTATTAATAATGGGAGAGACAGATGTTTTAGATGATCCTCCTAGAAATTTACAAATATTGTTTTTTTTTTTTATTATTCTACAACTTGTTTGGAGTTAAAATATTGTTAATATTAGTTAAAAATGGTGTTTAACAGATTTAAATGGATGGTTAAATGTCAAGTGTTAATTATAAGGAAAATTTGTAAAACTATTTGAAGGTTTTGGTCATATAAAATTACAATAAATTAATGAAAAAAAAATCAGGATAGGAGAGGTCAACGGGTGTCAGAAAGTTTTTGACGAGTATGAGAAAAAATAAGAAAATAATGAATAATTTGGTAAATGATTAGATAAAAGTAGTTCTTGACCAATATTTTCTAATATAATTATTAAAATTGGTATTGTAATATTGTAAATGGTATTACAAAGCGAATAAAAGGATTGTATCCTGTATCGCGAAAAGATATTTCAATTTGTTTGGTGTGAGTAAACAGTGCTCCGCATATAAGCAGAGGAAATCATCACTTTTGAATACAGTTCAAGCGTCATCCTAAAGGTGCAAGGTGCAGCTGTGTCTGAAGTTTGATAAAGAGATTTGGATGGACTGTTTGTCAGGGAATTCAAGGTTTCACGGTAGAAGATTTCTGCAACGCGTCAAACAACGGCCGGTCGGTTATCATCATAAAGGTAAAAATATAGCTATATTTAAAAAACTTTGAATAAAGATAAAAGGCCATTATTAATTTTAAGTTTTCTGTATTGTAGACCACATTTATGCTTATTTAACCATCATTTAAATAATAATTGTTATCTCAAGTCCGAGTTTCATTTTGGTAAGTTTAATTTGAACTCGCTATCAACCCTGAGAGAGAAATCATAGCCGGTTTCACAGTGTAGAGTATTGACTAGAATTGAGTTTGTGGTTTTTTTAAATAAATTGATGCCTAGTGGTATCTGGCGCCCATTAGACGAAGTAGACGAGGTTTTTGCACGGTTGGCATAGCTAGTCAACCAGCCTTGTAGGTATTGCAAAATTTTAATTACTAAAATCTAATTTTAAACTGTCAATTTATTTAATAACTTGTTTATTATTCACTCATAAAACACAAACATATCATTATAAGTCAAACACTAAACAATATATATATATATATATATATATATACATAAAGTGTACGGTTCAGGGACCAAATCAGTTAGTAAGTGGTGTCTAGGGGGACCGCTTGGGCTTAGGAGGACCAGGCCGGGCATATAAGGACCATTTCTTGTGGATAACGGTCCAAAGGCTCTGGTAACCACCATTTAGTAAAAATGATTTAAAATGTGTAATTTAGCAAGGAGTTTTACCACGGAATTTAATCTATTAGCCGCTAGAGGGTACTAATGATACTGTCTGCGAGGAAATAATATATAATAGAAGACCCTAATATATCTAAAAAGGGATTATGACTGGATTTTTATTACATAAAAGTCGCACAGTGCTTTTTTTGTATTATATTTCATTAACTGTGTAAAATATATTATATGATGTTAGAAAATTAGTTTTCTTATTTTTACAGGAATATGGAATATTATACAAAAGAGTAAATATTTGTCTTTAAGTCTACCTGTTACTGCTTATAAATTAAAGAAACAATTTATATTGCCTAATTAAGCTAGAAACATAAACGGAATTCCAAAGTGAATATTATTATGTATAAAGATTTTGGATTGGTTGCACCGCTGTATTAAAAACTTCACCAATTTACTAGTTAAAATTTCAAAAAAAAATTGAATTCGGTTTTGAATTATGTACACAGGGTGTAACTTAAGTACGTTGAAATATTTCAGAGTGGCATAGCTAGTCTTAAGAAACAAAGCTCATATAAGCATTTGCCCAAAAATTTTCATTACGTTACAGTGACATTATTAGTGTACAGCTAAATTTTATGTTCGATTTATTCCACCTTTATTGCAGAAAAATTAATTTTATTTAACTAAGCAGGCTTTGGTTGTTTTGCTTTTGCCGTCTTGAATGCATGGTTATTTAGCTAAATATTACAAATGTCATAGTTCTACACATGTAAAAATTTATTAGGTATGTTTTGTGAGTAGATTCAACGATTTTCTTCATGGCTAATTATTATTATTATTATTATTATTATTATTAGCCGTTACTCGAGTCCGAGTATAAAAATGTTACAGTCGATAAATTGTGTACAATAAAAAACAAGTAAAAGGTGTAGTCTGTTGTAATTCCCATTCATCTACGGTGCACACGACTATGGCTATAGAGGCCAATTCGGGAGAGCACATGTCGACCGCAGTCAGGACAAACATAGACCTGGTTAGGTCTTGGATTCGGCCTTCTTGCAGCAACATTTCCTTGATAGCTGGCCACAACCTCTCGCCATTCGGTTCTGCCCGCTGCAAGTTGTTCCCATTGCTCGTCTGCAATACCGCAGGATTTTAGATTTTCATGGAGAGCGTCTTTGAACCTCTTTCGTTGACCGCCACGCCTTCTTCTACCGCTTAGCAATTCACCATAAAGTGTACATTTAGAAAGGCGGTTATCATGCATACGATGAACGTGACCTGCCCATCTTAGGCGTGCTCTTGAAATAAGCACCTCAATTGGAAGGCTGTTTGCTCTCCTGAGTACTTCCACGTTTGATATGTGATGGAACCAACGGATTTTCATCATACTTCTGAGGTGTCTTTGCTGAAAACGTTCTAATTCTTTCACATGGCGACGGTAAGTGACCCAGCTTTCACATCCATATAGCAGTGTTGGAATGACAACTGCTCTGTAGACAGCCATTTTCGTTGACAAAGCAAGGTCGTGGTTGTCAAATACTCTCTCTCTCTAAGTCCCCAGAGTGCTCTAGATGCAGCGTTAATTCTGTTGCAAATCTCGCTGTCCATGTTTGCTTTGTCATTAACAACGTTGCCTAAGTAATTGAACTGATCCACCACTTCAAGAGAATTTCCGTTAAGTGTAATGTCTATTTGGTTCACTTGATGAGGAGTTGACATAATCTTAGTCTTTCCAATGTTGATTTTAAGTCCCAAGGAATCATAGCTCTGGGCATACACATCTAAAAGTTCTTGAAGCTCTTCCGGCGTAGAGGCTAAAAGTGCACAGTCATCCGCATACTAGAGATCACAAATGAATCGTGTGCGTGTCTTCGTGAAAGCTCTAAAGCGCCCTATGTTAAAGAGACCGCCATCAAAACGGTATCTGAGACCTATTCCTCTGACTGTCAGTTTGTTTTCAACAATAATTGTTAGAGCAGTGGTAAACAAATTAAAAGGTAGGGGTGCCAGGACACATCCCTGCCTAACTCCAGTGAGGGTTTGGAAAGGTTCGGTTGCCTCATTATTATACATAACCTGGGCGTTGTTGTTTGTATGTAGACTGCGACATACTTCCACAAATTTTCTAGGGATACCTAAGCGGAACATAATTTTCCAGAGCACTTCCCTGTCCACCGAGTCAAACGCCTTGGTTAAATCAATGAAGGCCATGTGAATTTCTCCTTGATGTTCGAGTGCTTTTTCTTGAAGCTGTTTAAGTGTGAAGATTAAATCCGATGTGCCCCGGTTTGGTCTAAAGCCACTCTGTGTTTCAGGAAGTAATATACGAATAGCTAGAATGGCTGATATGGTTCTCGTTTACGGCTTGGCTGACAGAAATATATCGCAAGCAAAGAGTATCTATGCTTGTAATATTTTTACGATTCCTTCTGAGCAAAACTTATTGATTTTTTTGTAATAAAGAATACAATAATTATTGCTTATAATTGAATGATTTTTCTAAAGATTACTTTACTAATTTTTTTATCAAATTTATGGTACTGATTCTCCATACCACCAACACTAGTTAATTGGTAGAACAAAATATATTCACATCTTAAAGTGGGAATATCCAAGAGAGAGAGAGATAAGATAAGGAAATATTTATTTCTCGTTTACGGCTTGGCTGACAGAAATATATCGCAAGCAAAGAGTATCTATGCTTGTAATATTTTTACGATTCCTTCTGAGCAAAACTTATTGATTTTTCTGTAATAAAGAATACAATAATTATTGCTTATAATTGAATGACTTCTAAAGATTACTTTATTAATTTTTTTATCAAATTTATGGTACTGATTCTCCATACCACCAACACTAGTTAATTGGTAGAACAAAATATATTCACATCTTAAGGTGGGAATATCCAAGAGAGAGAGAGAGATAAGATAAGGAAATATTTATTATTTCTAGCCATAACTCTTTTTTTAATACATATATTGGTAAAAAAAGTATAGGACTACCTAAGTTGTACTATGACAGGTGTAGCAATATAAATTTTCATTTAATAATTTCAGTTGTTTGCAAAATAGATTTAAATTTAAAAATTATGTCAATCCTCGTATTTCCTAAATTTAAATCTAAATATTCGCATATGGTTGAAATTATTGAGTGAAAATTTATAACACTACTCTTGTTATAGTTCTGCTTAGGTAGTCTTATACTTTTTTTTAACAATACATGTATTAACAAAAAGTTATGACCAAAAATAATAAATATTTCCTTATAGTCCATGAGCCAGACAAGATTTGGGTAAAAAATGACGGGGCAAAATGCAACTTATACCATAGCTGCCAGGAGCTATAAGGATGACAAAAAACCTTGTAGGCAATCTGGCGGTGGTAGCTTTTCAAAACGGCGTGTTCAGCCCTAGATGAATATCATATAGTTTATAAGCTTTAAGATTTGTTATTTGTATTTTTGCTAGATGGCGCTGCATGTCGCTACGTACTATTTTTCTGTGAGGCTGCGTGCAGTCAGTACCAGGCTGTGTGCACTCTTTATTACCAAGGTCAAACCACGTTTAGTTTCTTCCTATCCGTCTGAGGGCGCTAATATAGTAATAATGCTAATGTTCAAAATTAGATGTCGCCATATGGACCTATTACAAATAAATAGGTTCCTGTATCTAGCCTAGCTCGTTCTGAATGTCAATTTGGTACATTTTGTGTTTACGTTTCAGATTAGCATTTATTTGTTTATACAAATTTTTAACAAAATAAGGTGAGTAACCTGTAGCATTTTTTATCATTGTTTTAAAATATTAATATTTTCTCGCATAGCACTACTTGCCGTTTGTTTTCTTAGGTTAATATGGTAGGCATATATTGTTCTGTCAATGGCTGCTGGGAACCCCACGGAGGTTCAGCAAAAAAACACCGATTCCCAAATCCTACAAAAAATATGCAGCTTTTCAATAAATGGGTCACATTGTGTGATAATAAAAAATTATTAGAAGAACACATGTCACCGGAAAAGATTTATAGGAATTGTAGAGTATGTCACAAACATTTTGACAATGATGATATGTTAACAAATGATGTCCTTAAGAGTACTGCATTCCCTCACTTAAATTTAAGCAAAGCATTTGAAATTGAAAGAGTTAGTGAAGTTTCACAGGTGGTAGTAACAGCACAAGTAGATCATCCTACGACTTCGAAAGGTTTTTTAAACACCCCACCAAGAGCAATAACGGATCAACCTTCAACTTCAAAAAGCTTATATACCTCACTAGATCGACCTACAACTTCGAAAAGTTTAAATACTCCACCAAGTACGCCACCAAGTAAGTTTAATTTCATCTATTACACACACACACATATATATATATATATATATATATATATATATATATATATATAAGCATATTATTATAATATATTAGCTATAGTCGAGGCAAGAATTCAAGCGATGCACGTCACAGATCGATTCTATAAATAAGACAATACTGCTAAGAATCATGAAGCCCCATTAAACTGTACCTATTTCTAAAAAAAGCTTAATAACTGGGTGTCATTTTTAACGTAATTAATGATTAATAATTATGTTAGGATTAAAATTTCTTTAATGAAATCACTCGTGACGTGCATCGCTTGAATTCTTGCCTCGACTTTATGCTATATTTGTTTATGTATAAAAAAAATAATTAAATCCTTTATAGGAAGACCATCATCTGGACTGCTTTCAGAGGTAAATGTAACAAGGACAGAAGATTTAACACCGAAAGCCAAACATTTATATAAAAGAGCCTCTTATTTTAAAAGGAGAGCTGCAGCCTCCACAAAATCAAAAACGTTAATTAAAGAAAGTTTACATGAAGTTGCAAAATTTTCAAAATCTGAAATACTGGAGGAAAGTTTATCAAGTATGGGCAGAATAAGAGCGAGATTTTTTCAAAGTCAGATAGAAAACACAGAGAAAAAAGGTCAGGGTCGCAGATATTCTTTAGAAGATAAAGTATTAGCATTAGCTCTGTCTAAACAATGTGGCAGTGGTTACAAATTTTTATCACACATCTTTGCATTACCATCTAGAAAAACTGTAATGAGACTACTTAATAGGATACCAGTGCGGCCAGGTTTATGTGAACCAATATTCGATGTATTGAAAGCAGAAGTGAAAAATTTTAAAGATCCTCTTCAAAAATATTGTGTTCTAATGTTTGATGAAATGAGTATAAAACCTGGTCTGCATTGGAATTCCTTTAATAGCAATGTTGAGGGCTTCGAAGATTTTGGTTACAAGAGGACAAATCGTATAGCGAACCATGTGCAGGTAGTCATTTTAAGTTTCGTTTTTCACTTTATTTATTTATGTAGTTTCAGCTACTATTTTAGTTAAACTTTTCGAATATATTTTTTTGAACTTCTAGGTATACATGTTAAGAGGAATAAAAAGAAAGTGGAAGCAACCGGTGTTTTACAACTTTGTTAGCGGAGCCACTAAATACCCTGATATTGTTTATATAATAAAACTTATTATTAGAAAATGTTCGAGCATTGGATTAGAAGTTATCGCCATAGTCAGTGATCAGATTAGAAACAATGAGGCTGCTATAAAGTCTTTAATTGCTGAGACGAAAAGAGTGTACGAACTGAAAAAGGAACATTTTAATGAAGACTTCTTTGAAATTGATAATAAAAAAGTCGTTCCACTTTTTGATACTCCACATTTAATCAAGGGTTTAAGAAATAATTTTCTTAAATATAACGTACAGTTCGTAAAGGATGGAAAAACGTATGTGGGAAAATGGGACCATATCTTAAAAGCATATAAAATGGATCCCTATTTGGGTAGCTTGAGAACGATGCCAAAGTTAACTGAACGTCATATCAATCCAAACAACAGAAATAAAATGAAGGTGTCATACTGCACACAAATATTAAGCCGAACAGTTGCGATTGCAATTAATCTTATGGCTATTTCAGGTATATTATGGTTTATTATATTTTTATTAATGCACTTTACAGAAAAGTGACAGATATATGTGAAACTGATGTCAGATTACCTATGGTATATTTAAGTTTTTAGTGTTACCATAAATTTTTACTAAATTTGTATGTAGCCGTTTAATGTTTGGTCTAAAATTTGATCTAAATATGTTTAATTTTTTTTTCTATTTCAATATTATTATTAATTACAGGTACAACAGTTCAAACTGAAACAGAAATATTGACAATGGAAAAGGAAGCAACTGAAACGGCAAAATTTTTAGAGTTCGCCGACAATTTATTCGATAGTGTAAATGGACAATCTATGATAGCAAATGCCCTTAAACCTCTTTTAAGTCCAGTTGATGAAAATTCTGAACACTTCAAATTTTGGACTGAAGCTATCACGGTGCTCTCATCAGTGAAATATTTGGCAGAAGACGGTAGCACGGTTATTCCACCAAGTGTGAAAAATTTCATAAAAACATTAAAAAATTTTAAAACCCTATATTATCATTTAAAGAATATTGGATTCGATAAACTTCTGCCCAGGATTTTTAATCAGGATCCAATTGAAAATTTCTTTGGAAAAATAAGACAAAGAGGAGCGAGATATAACAACCCGACATGTGCATCGTTTACCCCTTTTTATAAAAGTCTTTTGGTGAAAGATCTGACATCACGTCACTCTGTAGGAGCCAATTGTGAAGATGACGAATCAGAAATATTTATTACATTACAAAGATTTGTTACACAGGTAATTTAAAATTGGTTATAATGTGTAGAGCCCAATTTTCATATCTCGCTCTAATCTGTCTAATATATATTCTATTTACAGGGCTTATGCGAAGATGACGACGAGGACATTGTCATTGATATCTCTACCATACCTTCCACTTTTAAAAATAAACTGGGACAGACAGAATTACAAGTATTGAAATATGTTTGTGGATATTTGCTAAAGAAAGCACAAACGTCATATGTGAACTGTGAGTGTGCAAAAATAATTTTGGAAGCTGATGAACAGGGAACTGCAGATGCCGATCGTTTTATAAATTTGAAACAATATAAAAATTCTAAACTAAAATATGTAAGCAATTATTTTTTGTTTAAAATGGCAGAAGCTTTAAATATAATAAAATTTGTTTTAAATAGAGAATTACATAAAGAGAAAGTATTTGCTTATATATATAAGATCTTATATGAGAAAATAAATTTCACAAATTGTAAACATAATGGTAGTATAAAAAAAACAATATTTATGTATTTTATAAAAGTAACTGGGCATAATTTTTTAAAACAATTAAATAGAATACTACATGGTCATGATAGACGACCAATCCCTGCAAATGCTCCTAATGTTTTTATCCAGTGCAGGGACATATTTAGAAAAAGTTGTAAAAGATAATTCATTATAACTTTTATCATAGTTATTATTGCCTATAGAAAAAAAAAGTTTTAAATAAAAGTTGTGTGGGTATGATTGAATTTTGTAGCTTTCAAATTTCAGGGGATACAAAAAGATTATATATATTTTTAAATAGCATACCCTGTATATTATTACATTTTTGAATGATCCTTTTTTCCTGATTTCAAAAATACAGGGTGATTTATGTAAACATGCGGAAAATAAAATGGTATACTAGTCTTTTATATGGGAAAGAAAGGAAAATTTTAAAGCGATTCAAGGCAATTTATTATATTTTTTTTGCATTAAAACCTGCAAAGATACACTTCTGAACGGGAGAGTTATGCTATCTCGATGCGTTCACACACATGCTGCTTGTTTGTTTTCCAGGTACCTAATCAGCTGCTTTAGTTGTCTATGGTCAGTGCGCCACACCTTTAGTGTTCAGTTCAGTGACTCTTCGACTTCCGTTTAGAGCATTTCCCAGTTTTGTTAAATTTTAAACTGTATTCTTAAATATCCATTATGCCAGAGTTCACATCGCAAGAGTACTGCGACATGATATTAACCTATGGTGCAATGAATGAAAGTCTTGCAGGGACTGTACGAAAATACAGGAGAAAATTTCCCCATAGGCGCAAACCTATTGAGAAAAATTTTAAATGCGAGTTCATGACACCGGGTTTTGTTTACCAGGCCACAGAGAACGTGTAGTAAATTGTCCTGTTAAAGTAGACGAAGGAGTTCTAGAATTTCTAGAACAAGACCCTTCAATAAGTACCCAATATGCGAGAATCGTTTTTACCTATACCACATAAGAGAGGAAGTGATTTCGTTGCACCGTATTACGTCAGACTGGTTAGTCATAGGCGGCGCACTTGTACAAAAAAATAAGGTAATTTTTTTTCCAAATTTTTTTATTTCTTAATTTTTTTAACTCCTTTTGGTGGGGACAACCCACTGAATAATTTTCCGCATGTTTAGGTAAATCACCTTGTATATACCATATGTTACTCCTACCATATACTAATTTTGAGTTATTAAACGTCGAATAATAATGATTATAAGGGGTGGATAATTTATAATGAATAACCTTGTACATATATTAATATAGTTCGTATGACAATAAATATTTAACCATTTTTTTTTTTTTTTTTCGTTGGTCCTATGTTGCATTATTTGTTAGAATAGTCTGAAGCACTGTAAAATTAAAGTGAACCATTCAGATACAACACACTAATTAACTAATAGAGTGTTGTACCCATTACCAAATACACTACAAACTACTTGTTGGATAATTTTTTGCTTTCGTACAACTTCAATGACAAACAAAAGATGGCAAATGAAATTTTTTTTAAATGTTACCAAATGGCAATTCTTCGTGAAAAAAAGTATAAAACCTATTAATCATAAAAAATTTCAACATTTGGAGAACTATGTTGAATTTCTGAAATTTTTACGTACAATATGTGTGTAAAATATAATTCATATGTTGTAAAAGTTTTTTAAAAATCCTGCCGATAACGAGTACAGTTTTCTATTTACGATTTTTTTTATGAGACACGTTATAATGCGCCATTAAAATAAGAGTGCACGATTGGTGTGATATGCAACTCAGTTTCATTTAATCGCACCCCCTTCAACATCCCCGTTCAATCTCCCCCTAAAAGAAGATAATAATTTATGTAAAAGAATGTTTTTTAAAAAACAATGTTTTATTGAAATGTACATACTAACAAGGAAAAAATAGTATTTATTGTTAGGCATGCTGTGTGTTCATATTAAAAATAAATGTGTGATGCTCCCCGTTTTTTTCATATAAAATTTATGCTCCACATTTTTATTTTTAGTATCATTCATAACGTTTCATAATATGAATTAACACTTTATGCATAATATGAAATGTTATTCTTTTTTAGTACATTCCAGTAAAGTTTGTATTTTAAAAAATATATTTTTATGTTATTTTTACATAACTATTTACATCTTTGTACAGTTAAACCCTTTTATCATGTTTTTTCCCATTTTATGTTACAATGCACTTTTAATTTATTTAAAGTCAAGATTATCGGTGCGTTTTAGCTTGTAACTTTCAATTCTGTGTCCAAAATTTTATGCACTAGATATGAATATGAATGATGGTTCACAAGAGCATTTAAAAAGTCATATTTGCAAGTAGAATTATTTCACAGATTGAAGAGCAATTTTTCCTCAGATCAGCGGTGGGATTATAAGTTGCTATCTTATCGAGTCGATACGATACTAGTGATTCTAGATACACTACTGTATCGTAACTTTGACGCTTACTCAACAGAATTCATTTGATACCAAAGTAGTTATCGTTTTAGTAATACGATATTATAACAGTTACTCGATAGCATCTTAGAATTTCAAACGATATGTGTTTGAAGTTTCGTTGCTATCGTATCGACTCGATACGATAGCAACTTAGAATCTAGCAGCAGATATCAAATTGCTGCGCATAAATGTCATATACCCATTTTAAAAACTCATAACTTGAATACTTTATACAGTATCAAGTTCATTATTCTAATTTTTTTTCAATATATTAGGTATGTTTCATATGCATAATATACAAATAATTTAAAATTAAAGTACTTTTGTTCAAATATTTACAATACTTTATAATTAGAGCTTCTCCGTGCTTATGGTTTTAGTGTATATATTTATTGTAAAAAAATGATAAGATAGCACATGTAGATTTTCTTATAGAATATGCAATGTATATATATACATTATATATCAAAAAATATTTCTTTGAGAATTATTACTATTTCATCTGTTCCTTATCATTTAAGATGTTGCGCTATAGTTTATTAGAATGCCAAGTGACTTTTGTGCCTTTTTGAAAGACCCTTATAAATCTGAAGTTGAAAAGTACATATCTGAATGGGTTATTTAGTACTGTTGTCATGTCAATAAAATCAACAATTAAAAAACATGCAGAGGTAACTAATAATAGTCTACAGGAACCAGGCATAGAACCTTCTAGATCTTCTCTCTTCTAGATTATTTTCCCTGGCAATACGATTGTCTCAGCACACGCTTGACAAAAACCTCTCAACTTATAGCAATATTTCTTTGTCAAAGAGCTTTATTAATTGCTCGGGGCATTTCTTCTTATCAATTTTTGGAATCCACTGCTTATAAAATAATGATTTTTTATCGCAAAAGACATAAGGTTGCAGTCAAAATTACAAAATAATTTTGTTAGTATTTAGATGTTCTAAACTTTTCAAGAAAAAAATATGGAGTTAGTATGCCATGAATTTATGTTTGGGTATAAGAATGATTTGTTTTTATGAAAATGAAACTTGAACACAATTATATAACAAATTTCTTAATAATAAAGTTGAAACGAAGCGTCAGTATTTATAAAAAATGCAACTTTATTATTAAAAAAATTTTATATAAAGGATGGATGTCAACTTTTTGGAGGAAAGTGTATATTATGGGTACGAACTTTTTGGAGGGCAGTGTATATAATATTATTTGAATTGAATCATCCTATTTAAAATTTGCGCCAATTACTCATGTAGTTTCTTCCCATCCGCGAGAGGCGCTGAAATACGGTTCTGTTAATATGTATTTGAGTGCCCTATCTAAGTCTGTTTTATCTATGGTCAGTACGTTCAAGTAAGCGAGGCAGTGCACATGTTGTTTGTTCAGTGACACAATAAAAATCTTAGTTTCCTTCACAAGTGTAATCGCATTACTATCACCAAAACCCCAAAAAGCACAGTTGGATAGCCAACATAATATGGTCCTCACGAGCCGATGCAGAACAAAATAACGTATTTCACTGAAGAGAACATTTTGTGCCGCCATTTTGCCAATAAAATACAAGGCAACAATCCTGAAAAACAGTGCTGCAGTTCAGAGCAGAGCGAATGTCAAGTCAAGATAAACAATAAATCAATCATCGATCATAGTTACAAGTGTTAATATTTCGTTACAAATTAACATTAGCATTTACGTGCATCGTAGTCATCAGCAAGCGAAGGTCGCACATTGCAGAGAGTCCGCCGCGCCAAGCAACAGGTCGGCGACAAGTTTTCAACGAATTCAAATCCACACAGCAGTAGGAGCAAAACACGAGCATTTCATCAACCAACGTTAGAGCAAGCTTCTCGGTGCGAACGGATGTTCCTGCATACATGGGGATCGTCTACGCAGCGTGCTGTTAGGTTAGCTACAAATAAATAAGGTAAACGTTTTCTGTTTACGAATCACGATCACAACGCCGCCAAGACAGGCCCGTATTATACATTTTACATTGAAAATAAGATCATTGAAGAAGCGTGGTGAGTCATTTCCTTTATTTTCCTTTATCTATTTCTTTATTAGGTTTCTACTTGTGTTACGTTAAAAATTTGCACGTTATTTTAAAATTTAATCAGTTATAAATTATATCATATAACAATAATAATAACAATGGATTCGGAAGAAGCAAAAACATTTGAATTAAAGGCACTTATTCAAAAGCGTGGCAGATTAAAGGGATCTGTAACTAGATTTTCAACCTTTCTTAACAATTTTGGAGAAAACAAAACAATTGTTGAATTACAGGCGCGATTAAGTGCAACTGAAGCTATATTTAGTGAATTTGATAATGTTCAGTCTCAAATAGAGTTATTATCACTCGATTCCGAAGCCACCGTTTCCGAAACCATGACGCAAGAACGTGAATCTTTTGAAAATCATTATTTTGGAGTAATCTCTGCTGCAAGGGAAATTATTTTAAGCAGTCAAAATCAGGCGTGTAATACAGGCACAAGTCGACCTCACAATTTTTCTAATACAACTGACAAAAATATCAAGTTACCAATGTTAGATTTACCAAAATTTTATGGCGATTATGATAAATGGCTCAATTTCAGAGACACTTTTACTGCTTTAATACATTCAGACAATAACATACACAATGTCACAAAATTTCATTACTTAAATTCATGCTTAAAGGGAGCCGCGGAACAAGCTTTAAGTTCATTAAAGGTAACAGACGAAAACTATCAAGTTGCTTGGGATCTCTTGTGTGAAAGATTCGAAAATAAAAAAGGTCATTAAGCGTACACATTTGAAGGCATTAATGGATTGGCCACTAATTACACGGGAAAATCCTGTACATTTAAGAAAATTAGTAGACGATCTATCTTCTCACTTGAAATCTTTAAAATCTTTAGGTGAACCTACTGACGAATGGGACACTTTAATCATACATATTTTTTCGAACAAATTAGATTCAAATACCAATCGTGAATGGGAAAATTATTCTGCAGACATTGCTGCCCCGAAATTAAGCGATTTTAAGTCATTTTTATCAAAACGATGTCAGTTTCTCGAATCATTAAATACCGCCGCTGTAAGAAATAAACCACAAACAAAACCTTCGTATAAAAATGAGCAGCAAACTCGGTCCTTATCACATGTAAGCGCTTCTAATAGTCCATGTTGTTACTTTTGCAAGGATACACATTACCTTTACAAATGTAGCAAGCTTCTAAAGCTGCCGGTAAAATCCCGCCTAGAAGAAGTTAAAAAATTAAGATTGTGCACAAACTGATTGAGATCAAGTCACACGAGCGAAAACTGTACTTCGGGGGGTTGCAGACATTGTGGACGAAAACACAACTCGATTTTACATTTTGGTAATGAACGTGAAGCTAGAGATAATACTAATCAATCGTCAATTAATACTTGCACAGAATCAACAACTAACCAGGATTCAACTGATAATGTCGACGCAGTCGCGTCTGTAAGTTCGCATTGTGCATACAAACAAAAATCCGAAATTTTACTCTCGACAGCCTTAGTAGACATTCAAGATAAATTCGGAAAATTTCATAAATGCAGAATTCTTTTGGATTCCGGTTCGCAGTCAAATTTTATCAGAAAGGACTTGTGTAACGTTTTGCAACTAAATAAAACACCTATTAGTGTACCTGTCGCCGGAATAAATCAGATGATCACCAATATATCGCATAGAACAAACGCGACTATTCGTTCAAGATTTAATGCATTCAATGTTAACTTGCCTTTCCTCGTATTGGAGAAAATAACTGAAAATTTACCAGTTTCTAAAATAGATCCTCATAAACTTCAAATTCCTAACAATATCGTACTTGCTGATCCAACTTATCACACACCGGGTAAGATTGATTTGTTAATCGGAGCATCCGTATTTTTTGAACTTTTATCGATCGGGCAAATAAGATTAGGCGAACGTCTGCCAATTTTACAAAAAACAAAGCTAGGGTGGGTAATGTCAGGTTGCGTACCTTCCGAAGCTGCAAACGTTAAGAAGAACAATACTCGGACGATGAATTGTAACGAAGTTTGTAATCTTTCAATCAATATGTGTTCTATCGAGGAACAAATAGAAAAATTTTGGCGTATAGAAAATGTTGATCAAGGCCCAAGGTATTCACGAGAAGAAGTGCAATGCGAAGAACACTTTTTGCAAACGACTAATCGTAATGAAAACGGACACTTTGTAGTCAATTTACCACTTCGAGATAATATTTCTGAACTTGGTGATTCGTATGAAGCAGCTGCTAAACGACTTGAACTTTTGGAAAGAAAATTAGCAAAGAACGAAAACTTGAAGAATCGATACGACGATTTTATGCGAGAATATCAGGATCTCGGACATATGACCTTAGTAGACACATCGAATGATCAAGAAAAAATCACCTTTTATATGCCGCATCATGGAGTGGTCAAGGAGACTAGCACTACGACAAAGCTTAGAGTAGTTTTCGACGCATCTGCCAAGAGCGATACTGGCATATCTTTAAACGACAAATTAAAGGTTGGACCTACGGTTCAAGAAGATTTGTTTTCCATTTTATTAAGATTTAGAAAACATACATTTGTGATTGTAGCAGACATAGAAAAAAATGTACCGTCAAGTTTTTGTGCAGACGGAACAGCGAGACTTGCAAAGAATATTATGGAGATTCGACAAAGAACAACCTATTCAACATTATCACCTAAACACTCTTACTTATGGTACTGCATCAGCAGCATTTTTGGCGACAAGTTGCTTAAGACAAGCAGGAATTGAAAATCAATCTTTATATCCAGAAGCTAGCAAATCCATAATCAATGACTTCTATGTGGATGATCTTCTCACAGGCACAGACTCTGTTGACAGCGCACAACAACTCGTTAATGTACTAGGTTCTTATGGTTTTCCACTTAGAAAATGGATCTCTAATAATCAAGACATTTTGAGAGAAATATCTTCGAATAACGACCAGTCCCTTACTCACTTTATCTGCAATGACAAGATAACCAAGACACTGGGGCTGCTTTGGAACTCGGAGATGGACACATTTCAATATACAGTCAACTTTGATATGAAGCAAGAACGAATAACCAAACGAACAATACTATCTGTTATATCCCAATTATTTGATCCATTGGGGTTAGTCGGTCCCGTAGTTATAAAGGCCAAGATCATACTTCAAAGGCTGTGGCAACTCAAGTTAAACTGGGACGAGGCCATTCCCGCAGACCTACACACTATTTGGATACAATTTTATAAACAAATTCATGATTTGGATCATTTAAGGATTCCTCGACACGTGATATGTCTTAATCCTATAACGATGCAGTTACATTCTTTCGCAGATTCATCAGAGCAAGCTTATGGTACTTGTATTTACTTACGCTCTACAGACTCATCTAACAATCATACTGTGAAACTTTTATGTGCTAAATCGCGCGTTGCACCGCTCAAAAATATTTCACTCCCTCGTTTAGAATTATGCGGTGCTCTGCTAGCAGCTCAATTAGCGCATAAGATTCTCAAGTCTATCGATGTCAAAATCGACAAAACATTCTTTTGGTGTGATTCAACCATTGCAATTGCATGGATTCACGGGGAGCCGAACCGCTGGAAAACCTTTGTCGCGAATCGTGTTTCAGAAATTCAGCAATTGACAGAAATAAATCAATGGAGACATGTGGGTTCGAGCGAAAATCCTGCCGATATCATATCAAGAGGTGCATATCCCGAACAATTAGCTCAACTTGACTTATGGTGGCATGGACCTCAATGGTTAATACAGCATGAGGAATCATGGCCACAAAATTATACGCGTCCGGTCGATGTACCAGAAACTAGAAACAGTAACATTAGTTTAACTACTCAGCTTGTAGACCAAAGCATATTTGATAAATTCTCATCTCTCACAAAATTACAAAGGACATTTGCCCTATGCTTACGATTTATTAAAAATGTTAGTACACATATTAAAGCTAAAATTACTGGACCTTTATCGTCTTCCGAATTAAACGAATCATTGGTTAGATTAATTAAACTTGTACAGTCATATGAATTTCCATTTGAAGTTCGGTCCTTAAGACAATCAAAACCAATATCATCCAAAAGTAAGCTCGCGTCTCTAAATCCGTTCCTAGATGATGACGGCTTGATTAGAGTGGGAGGCAGACTAAAATATTCAGAATTGCCCTATAATCATAGGCACCCAATACTCTTGCCAAGTAATCATCCGTTTACAAAACTAATAATTTTACACGAGCATTTTCGGCATCTTCACGCTGGGGCTCAAGCAACTCTTTGTGCGATGCGACGCAAGTACTGGCCATTGAATGGGCGAAGTACAGTGCGTGGCGTGCTACGACGATGTATCATTTGTTTCAGGGCGAAACCCCACGATACTCATCATCAAATGGGTCAATTGCCAGACACGCGGATAAAGCCATGTCGCCCCTTTGCAGTCACAGGCATAGATTTTGCAGGGCCATTCTATATAAAGGATGGAAAATATCGTAATCGAAAAATTGTCAAGTGTTATTTGTGCCTATTCGTATGTTTTGTAACTCGAGCCACTCACTTGGAATTAACTTCGGACTTAAGTACAGATTCTTTTTTAAATGCGTTAAAGCGCATGGTTTCAAGGCGTGGTTTATGTAACACAATTTACTCAGATAATGGATCCAATTTTATCGGAGCCAATAATGATTTAAACCAATTGCATTCTCTTTTAGCAAATCTAGATAAAGATTCAAAATTTCGCGAATTTATAAGTCAAAACTCTATCGTTTGGAATTTTATCCCTCCCAGATCGCCTCACTTTGGTGGCATTTGGGAAGCTGCTGTTAAATCAGCAAAGCATCATTTGAAAAGAATACTCGGTAATGCCAACTTAACGTATGAAGAATTTTATACGGTTCTCACACAGGTAGAAGCCGTGTTAAATTCTCGCCCCTTAACGCCTCTATCCAGTGATCCGAATGATCTCCTTTGTTTAACCCCTGGTCATTTCCTTATTGGCGAACCACTTACTGCTATACCTCAGGATGACGTCCAGGAAATTCCAAGCAATCGACTTTCTCACTATAAACGACTTCAACAACTTGTACAACACTTCTGGGCACGCTGGTCTCATGAATACTTATCTTCTCTACATCAGCTTACCAAATGGAAGGTACAAGGGTCTAATGGAGTCCAAATTGGTTCCATGGTTTTATTGAAGGAGGACAACACGCCACCCCTACATTGGAAAATCGGCCGTATAAGTGATGTGTTTCCAGGCCCAGATGGTATAGTGCGCGTAGTGAATGTTAAAACGTCCAATGGTGTAATGAAACGAAGTGTAAGAAAAATTTGTGTTTTACCAATAGAGACTTAATAATCCTGTCTGACTTTGCTACTCGTTTTGAATCGGTTAATACTTGAACAATATTTATTGAAAGACTAGTGCCTTTCAAGGCTGCCGGTATGTTCAGCCCTAGATGAATATCATATAGTTTATAAGCTTTAAGATTTGTTATTTGTATTTTTGCTAGATGGCGCTGCATGTCGCTACGTACTATTTTTCTGTGAGGCTGCGTGCAGTCAGTACGTTCAAGTAAGCGAGGCAGTGCACATGTTGTTTGTTCAGTGACACAATAAAAATCTTAGTTTCCTTCACAAGTGTAATCGCATTACTATCACCAAAACCCCAAAAAGCACAGTTGGATACCCAACACGGCGGCCGGTTGAAAATGGCGGACGTCAGCTCATCGCTTAAATGCTAATAACTTTTGAAGTAATGTAGATAAACTGATGTTATTTTTTTTTAAAAAAGGTACGAGCTTGTACTTTTCTAGTCGATAGGAAAGTATCATGAAAACTGGAAATAAGTGGTGAATTAAAATTTATTGTATAAAAGTTGAAAAAATAAAAAAATACTTATAAAAAAGATCATTCTAACTCATTAGTCAAAATCGTCATCTTCAAATTGATCTCCATTGCTGTAGTAATCACTGTCCATATCTTCTTGTTGAGGAGTTGCTACACTGTAAAAGTTTGCAGGCAGAAGTACACTTCAAATAGTTCTGTAGACAAGGGCAGCGTAATTCCAAAACAACTTCTGGTACAAGCGCGCCAGCCATCCACTTTATAGTCAGCTTTCCACCGTCCAAAATCTGCCCATGCCCATCTACAGGATCCGGAATACCGGGAAAACTTTCTAGGCTTCTTTCCCATATTGCCGCTTGGTAGTTTGCTCACAGAGCATGCAGATATAGACAATCTTCACATGAGGGCAGATTTCCCGATTCCACAGATCCTTTCTTCTCACGAAACATTTGATACCGCAGAACATTTACTATCTTTACGGTTGTATTTTGGCAATATGGTTGGCAAGTAAACTTCTCGAGGACAGAAAAGACGTCAGAAGTTAGAGCCCAGTTGGATCCCAATTTTGTGAAAGCATCTACATAAACAGCATTTTTGTGAGAAGTCTCAAATACATTATTTTGTTAAATCGAGAAAACAGCACTTGTCGTGTCACAGCTTGTATAACTATGATATGCCATTAAGCAGCAGCCACCGCAGAGCCTACAGAGTCGAATCTTGTTGGTATTGACAAATCAAACGCTGTTTCTACAACCACGTCTCACGAAGATGTTACTCGTAAAATGTTTACTGAATGCAAGACATAATATCAGGACATCTGTGTCATCCGAAATACAAATTATATTTTTGTAATTTTTCATGGCATGTTTAATGTAGAATAATAAACGGGTATCTGCCTCGTCATGAGAACAAATCAGTTCCTCCATGTCTTCAGAACCATTACTGCAAATGTTGATGCACCGGTCTTCGTATGTTGCATAAAGAATCTTGTGACCAAGTTTATGTCTCAGCTTTTCTTTCTTCTAGCTGTCAACAAGGTATTTTGTCAATTTTGTCTTGGACTCACAACTTCTCAGCGATCTTTTCCAGTGGTGCCAGATACTAGAAATTCCTTGAAAATGACATTGAGGATATTTTAGATGAGTTACCTTTAGATTTAGGACAGGGAATGTATTTCCAACAAGATGGCGCTCCTCCCCATTATTCAAGGATAGTAATTGATTACTTTCAAGGAGATTCTGAGAAAACGTAATTTCGATGGGGTCCTGTGAGGTGGTGTGTTAATTTTTTGTATTCCAAAACCACCTTATGTGCACACAAGGTAATTAGAATAAAATTGTATTTTCTTATATTCTTTTAGCTATAATTTTATTTGTACTTATCGCACATTTTAATACGACATATGAATACATTCATTATTATTAGTACTAATAAATGGTATCACGGTAACGATATGGTTCAATTTGAAAAAATTGAGTTTTGCCCCAAAAACAATTTTGGTGAATTTTATTTGATCATAAATCACGTAATTTAGTGTTTTTAACAGGATTTCGATTTTTCTAGCATTACACGGGTTATTTAGAATAAATCGGAGCCATCATGGCATACTTAAATGGAAAACTAAAAATTATATTATAAAAAAAATTGATGTTTGAAATGTCACTTATATGGGGCATCGTTCGATTCAGAAAATTATGCAGAATTCAAAAATGCGAAACCGGAAGTGAAAAAAACCAATTGCATGTCAAAAAGTGCCGCTTATTATGTATGTAGTATACCCTAAATTTCAATCAATTATCTTCAAAACTAAAGGAGAAAAGGGTACCCCCCCCCCCATGATCCTGTTACACCCGGTATACGAAGATTATGTAACATACATTATATTAATATATATGATTTATTAGTTTTAATGAATACAGCGACTCAATGAAATAAATCGTATGTAATTCACTCAAGTATAATACAGATTGTCAATTTTTTGTATGTTGTAGGAGATTTTTATTGTATACATTTAACAGTAATGATTTTAATATTATCAAATAGTAAAAAATACATTTGTAAATAATTGTAAGAATATTGAAATAAAACTAATAGGTAGAAACGCAATTTATATAAGATTTTTTATATAAATAGCATATTTTTTATATAAAATTGATGAAAAAAAATGAATTGTTTATAATAACATTTTGTTTGTTGAAGTGTGTTAAGTTATTGGTATGTTTCCCGATAACAATTACACGATATTTTGCGAAAAAAAGTTTGAAAAACATAAATAAATAAATACTTGGATAAATAAATTACTTGGTAAACAAATTGCATATTCGTAATGTACGCGAAGAGGTACTACGAATTAAAAACAAATACATCAAAATCCGTCAATAGGTTGCAGAGATATAGCTTGCGCTATCAGATGGAAGATGCTGTTTCAACTTTCGAACGCCCTGATTTCATGGTTCACCCCCTCTCGCCTCGAGCCGTCTTCGTTCGAACTACTCATTTGAAGCTTCACCAATGACCATATTGAAGTGCAATCGTTTTCAATTTTTTCACACACAAATTTTAGATCTATATCTTTCAAATGGCGCTAGTTACGTTTCTTAATTGTTATAAACAAAGTAGCTGTGAACTTTGTTTTTAAAAAACTAACTATGTCCCATATTGACCAATTAAAAAAAAATTCGTGTAAAAATACCAGTTTTTTGAATATGAAAAAGGCATTTTTTTACGAGCAGTAGCAACGAAGTTATTCTATATGTTTATAAGTTAAAATTTATAGGGTTTTTGGAGTGAGATTTTGCAATGATGAAAAAGATTTTTTTTTATCTAATAATTTATTTCAATAAAACAACTCTTCCCCTTTCATGAGATACCCGGCGTAGGATCATTGTATTTTCATTATTGTGCGTATAATGGTATTGCAAAAAAACATGTCTGGGATAAACATTTACAATTTTGCACAAATTATTCAATGAATCGATTTGAAATGTTTGCTATATATTAAGTACCTACAGCAAGACCCAACTTTTTACGTAATGAATGATTTTTGCAATATTTATTGTTAATTGAATATTATGCGAATATAGACCGTTTTTTCATATCGACATTGTCAAATAGACATTTTAAAGATTTTTTAATTCTCTACGAGAAAGTTACTCCGAATTATTGATCAAATACTTTATTTTTTACTGGTAGGCAAAAATTTACAATTTCTGGCCTTTAATTGTTAGTAACTAAAAACCACGCCTAATCCACTGAATAAAAATTATAGGTTTTATTCCTATATAGGCCTATATTACCTGAAAAACTTGTCAGATACCTAGATGGTTTAGAGTCTTAGCGAAAATCTTATTTCCTTTTTTTGTGGTTTTTGTAATAAGAAATTTACCTGTATGTATACGTAATCCAATAAATTAAACAATAGACAATTTTTCTATCCTAGTGTAAATCTATATCTTTTTGCACACTTGCAATATGATAATGTCGCGAATATTGGGTTTACATAACTAAATTTTAGCAAAAATGAGCTATAAGTTATATATTATTTATTGGCCGCGATTGTTGTACACTGTCCGAAAACTTGAGCAACAAAGCTATTATGCTATTAATAAAATGGCGATAATTTTATTTAAAAAATGTGGAGATGCACATTGTTTCGGTCATCACTTCTTCGTTTTTTATCTTACAAAAACAAAATAAAAAGATATTTGAAAGCTTAATTAAAAAATCTTTTAATTTTGGTTCTTAGCATTTCGCAAGTGCCATAGTTTATGAGGTATTTAACATTTAAGCTAATTACTTAATCTTATAAACGTTCGGATGCCATCTTTAAACTTCTATATTATATCTCGGAAACTGTCAATGTTATAGAAATAAAACCAAATTCATCCTAATTTTATAATACGAGAGCAAAATATAGTAAAACAGTCATACGGATTCCGGTACCAAAATGAGGAGGCATATCTTTTTTTTTTTTTTTTTTTTTTTTTTTTTTAATCATTTATTTAACGTCGGCCTATTTCCGCTACCAAGGCCAATCACCGACGCCAGGGGATAAGCTCATCAGTGTCTGTGTAGGCACTGGGACCCCTAACCTGGAAATTTTGCCGAACCCCCACAGTATGTCGTGGGGTAGGGATTTTTAACGTGCTCACATCGTAGATACACGGAACCCACAGTTTTACATCTCTTTCGAAAGATGGTGACGCGAGCAGATCCGCTCATCCACTATATCTCATCGACTTGCTGTGACCCGGTTTTGAACCCGGGCCGTCTGGGTGGAAGAACGCGCCACTGTCCATCCCACCATCAAGCCGACGAGGCATATCTTTTAATTTTGTCAACAATTTTATTTTCAAACTTCAAACTAAAATTTCTATAAAAAAATGAGATTTTATCGTAGAAACAAAAACAAAATGCAGATATAAAGGGTCCTCATTTTGTTACCCGAATTTGTCAGGCAAAATCTAAATGCATAAACAATTAAAAAATTGAAAATCAATGACAGTTAAAATAGTGCATTATTTTAAAAGCATTGTCCCAGTTTCCTAAAAGGCGCAAAAAGAAGCAACACCATAGGTGGTGTTGAAAGAGGCCAGTGTAAAACCCAAGAAAGGACCATAATAAAGTGACAGGTACTCACATCGCAGACTACTTCCATAGAATATATTAAAAACACACAAATAAACGTACCACATATAACACAGAGTGTTATCTAATTTTGCTCTTATAAAAAATCAGTATACGTATTTTTTCCTGAATGTTTTGGATAATGTAAATAGGTTTATTATACCGTCATTGACGAACAGTATTGTGAGTGGCCTGTTTATAAATTAGTGCACACCCTCTGAGATATATCTAAGCACCATTCAGTAATCGTCGCATAAAGGATTATATGCAAACTGAGAGGAAAATATGGGAGATTTGACAAACCAACAGCATTATGAACTAAAATAAGTAACAACATCAAATTCCTAGAAATAAAATGTGAAATTTCTTTCCAAAATATCGAAAGTACTACTAGAAACTACATAAGAAATGATAAACAACTTACAGGAAGAAAACAGTGTTCTGAAAAATAAAGTAAAATCCCTAGGGAAAATGTTCGTTTTTCATTTCTACATCACATCGTCGAAAAGTATACAGGGTGTTCCATTTGAAAAAATTGAGAAAATTCAATTTAAAAAGTTCTTAATTGAAAAATAAACACTTATTTATTTCTAAAACGAAAATGATTGCAATTAGCCATAAGGAAGTACTTACAAAAAAATGTTCGTTTTTCATTTCTGCATCACATCGTCGAAAAGTATACAGGTGTTCCATTTGAAAAAATTGAGAAAATTCAATTTAAATGTTTTTAATTGAGAAATAATTCTTGGCCACTTTACAATTTTAGGAAATAAAAATGATTCATAAACATTAATTAGATGTCTCGTAACTGGTATTCACATAAGTTTTTCTTAAAACCCATAATTGTGACTATGGTGATTTTTTAAAAAAAACCATCTGCAGATTGCATTATTTCAACATAAAAATTCATTGCATCGAAGTGGTTGGGAGATATTCAATGCTAATACAGGAATGAATAGAGCCTAGAGAGAAGCTTAAAAAATGTACTGATATATATAACATTCCATTTAAGAAAAAGGCACTTGGTCCTGTAATTTCGTCTTGGCTCATCCTGTACGTTCGAAAATAATTTCCAGTTATAGATTTTTTATCTAGTTCACTTGCAATTTTTTTAAAAATTTCTAGCTATCGTAGAACTCGAGATATCGAGGTCCAACACACTATTGCCCCACCCTGTATATGACATGACATAACTAACTTATATTAATAAACGTCGATTAAAAAATCTAAGAAAATTTTTATGTCGATATTGGACTTATTAAACATTTTTGACTCTTTCATTTTTTCCCTAAAGTTAATGGTTTAAAAGTGAAAAATGTTTGTCTAAAATGATGGAAATTTTCAAGTTTTGACAGGCTATGTTTCAAAAACTGTCCATTTTTATAGGTCGTGTCCATTAAGGCTTTTGTTCTGGAGGTAAAAAACATTAAAAAAATAAACAATTTCACCGGGAGCCAATTTCCATAAGAATTGTGCTGGGTCCTTCATAGAAAATCAAAATTTCTTAATAAAATTTGAAGTCTATACATTTTCTCCCTTTCTCTGAAAAAAAAATGCAAATATTTTATAAGTACTTAAAAAAACTTAAGACAACCCCTGTTTGATATTTTTCGCAGAACTTATTTTAGTCATGATAGTCATACCTTAAAGCATGACTTGAAGCTTAGGCTTTGATACTGACAGATTAATATAAATTTCACCAGCCGCCAACGCCACAGAGTACCTAATTAAGTTTTTTTTTTGCAGATATTTACCAATGAGAATGAATTTAATCATTGAAATTTATAAGATGTTTTCACACTAAGTGTAGCCTTTATGAAAATTTGCATATTTGTATCGATTACTATTTCAGTGGAAAGTGCAATTGAAATAAAAACAATTTGTTTTTTACATGTCTACAAAATATGTTCTATTTTATTTATTTAGTTGTTAATACATTAAAAGGAGAATCCAGAAAATTTTGTTGTTTAATTAGTATTATTATTAGCATTTTATTAGTATTTTAAGAAAATTAACATATTTTTTTTATCTGACGAAAAGATATTTTTACTTTATTTTTATTTATTTTATTTTGTTTTTTACCTTTTTCTAATTATCAACTACAATGTAATACATTTCTTATTGAAAAGTTTTCAGAATATTTTGCATATTTTGCAGTCAAGAAAATAGCTTTACTTTTAGTATACATTTTTATTGGAACATTAAACGATACCTAAATACATAATAGCCAACGAAGAACATAAGTTAGCGGCTAACAATGAAACTGTATGCTAAAACTTAAGCTATCTTTTATTTGATTTAAATACATTTTCAATAAAAAGTGCAAAATAAAATGAACACATTTCGATAAAAAAATGTATTACATCTTAATTTACAATAATTAGAAATAGGTATCGTCATGAATGAACAGAAATGGTTTAATTTCAAAGTTTTGGCTTCGCGATACCTAGCACCAATGTGCCAAAAATGACATTTTTACCGTTTGGTATTAAGTAAAATAATAAATAAATAAGAATTTACATAAAAAAGGATAGCATCCATAAAAGAAATAAAAATTGGGCGTCGCGCTACCCGGCACCATCGTGCTAAAAATGAAATTTTTACCGGTCGATATCAAGTAAAGCTGCTGAAAAGTCATTTTTCTTAAAAAAAGGGATATGTATCTATAAGAAAAACAACAGTTGGGACTCGCAACGACTAGCGTCAAAATTATGGAAATGTATATTTGAGAATAGTCAATCAACCACCATTCAACTTTTATCTAAAGATCTATTTCTAAATCGTGCGAGTTTTAGAAAAAAATTAACAATAGTTATTTTAAACTATTTCTAGGGTATTTCTGAAACTACTATACATTTTTAAAATCTGACAACATAATCTAAACGAGCTTTAATATGCACAACTTTTCTCTAATTTAACCCACTTTCTTACTGTTCAGAAGTTACCAATATAATCCCAATGAAAAAGTGAATACCATGTATATGACTCCCAGGTAAATAAAGAAAGAAAAAAGTAAGAAAAAAATCACTAGTTTTGCCAAGTATATTTTGTGAAAGAATATTGCAAAATATTGCTAGAATTTTTCTTTACTTTGCTAAGTTAGACCAATAAATAAAATTAAAAGAAAACAGAATTTGATAAATTTTTATTTTGTTTCTTCAGGGGATCACATAAAAACCACAAAATTTGGTGTATCTGGTGAATAAGCTTCGCAAATCTTACGGGTTACCAAAATCTAAAATAATTTGCTGAAGATGATTTTGAGCATTTTAAACAAGCGACATTCCAAACGTTCCCTGAGCTTTTTTTTATTTAAAAAACATTTTGCGTACAAGGTAATATTATTTTATGTATCAAGGGCGTCAAATAGGCATTTTTGGCCGACGGCGTCAATATATTATTACATTAAACGCTAATTACACTTGAAATATATACTACATTTTATTTAAGTTCGGTTAAACCACAACAAAAATTAATTTGATAAGTTTTAATATTGTATATGTGATAAAGATCTTAATAATAAACAAACAAAACAAAACTGCCATGGGGTAAATATACATTATAAGCAACAACTCTATTGTTATGACATCTGGTAGCGGGAGTCTAAACTAATTAAGTAAGTTTTGCCAACCACCAAGCTGGTCCCCATATACATCAGTATATGTACGTACATATTAATCTGTTTTTGGACCCGGTATCCTACACTTTATCAATATATATATATATATATATATACATATATATATATATTGTTATGGTTCTCGTGCATAAAATTGTAATTTAGAAAATAAACAAAATTTTGAATAATTATAGAAACGTTAGGGTTAAAGTTGGGCGCCAAAACACAATGTATGTCTAATAGTATGATTGCCTAGCTACTTTTTTAAAATGCCATAACACTACAGCATGATGCTATGTACCAGATACACAGCTGACTCTGTCTCAGTCTGAGTTCTTAGCTCACCAGAAATAAAATTCACCTTTCGAAACAAAAGGATTTAGTATGTGTGGTATTCAACAAAACAATAATTAAATACGATATAAATTGAATTGGTAACAATCTTCATCATTCTTGATGTTGACTAGTAAACAAACTTAAACCTACTTATAAACTATGTAAAAGAAATTTTGAAAAATTTGTTTGTTTCGAAACTATTAGTTAACTTTGCAAAGTTACCTTGTCCCCAAACCGTAACTCGAAAACACTAGATATCGAACTTCGTCCTCTTCTGTCGTTGAAATCCCAGCTAATGGTGTTTTGTGAAAATGCCTTCCAGTCCTCGATGTAGGATTATAATATATTTTAAAATTTTCAACAAATAAATGTCAAATTTATACTTCTTTGTCAATACCAAATTTATAATTTTTTTCTTCCGTACCTCCTTAACATGAGATATGTGTTCTTTTTGTTTTATATTTTAAAAGGTTTCTTTATCCAAAGAAAATGATTTGCTTTGTCGTTCTATAATCGTTACTAATTATAGCAAAATCTCCTGTATTTTTCTATTTTCTCAATCTATCAAAAACTGACTTTTCTCAGATACCAGATACTGACTAGATTTTTTTTTATTCTAAATTGATTCATAAATTTGATGACATTAATTCTTCACCTTTCTGATATTTTAAAATCCCACAGCGGTGTTTTATGATTAAAATAAGCCCTTCATCATTAACAGATCATTTCTCACCAAATATACTTAAAATCACTGAGTATGAATACCACTTCATTTCTTATTAACATAACACACCTATATTTACCACTAACTATCTAAACAAATTTATTACTAACAAAATGAAGTAAATACTGTGAATAAACTTCAGTATGGTTTGTTTACTCAGGGAAAGTTCTTACTGAAGTTATCTCAGTGGCATTGTCCATATCTCATAATTCTGTTAATAAATAAACTATGAAACAAAACGAAAGTTAAATTTAAAGGTCACCAAAGTACTCGTACCCTAAGTGTTTATCTTTTCCTATATAAATCGTCACTTCTTATATTTCAAAGTTTATGGTCACGATTAATGTAAAGCTCTTAAAATAGGTTGCTCATGTGCCTTGAGCAAAAGTTAAATATACCTTATTAGTTAAAATTTCACAATAAATTTTGTTAAAGCTAACTTAATATATAAAATTTTATTAATTCTATCATTCCGAAAGTGAATTCATTCAGTGAGACCGATAAAAATCAACTGTGTACCTTTCAGCTCACATGCTGAAAATATGCCATGGTCCGAGTATACAAAAGAAATAGATTTACCTAAATTTTTGGTAACGTGTACCGATTCATAAACTTATGTAGTGTATTGCTGTGATTAATACTTAATTACTACACACATGTATATGGCATGTAGCAATATATATGCACAGCCCTAAAAAGAGAAAATTATTTTATGTGTGTTTATGGCAACGGGGCAACGATTACTTAAACTTCAGTTAAAAAAAAGAGGCATCAAATAAATATTGGCTTCGATAACAATCTCTGGAAATTAATATTCTGAATGTAATATTAATTTAGCATACCTGTAGGCGTCAGGCGGGCTGGTTGTAAGTGAAATTTCGCCTTCAGTAAGCAAGATGAAATTTTCTCCCAGCAATGGAAAAGTGTGCGGCTACTGTCGAATGCAATCTTCAATGCCCAAAAGCCACAACTAACAAATGGTGATGAAATCTGTTTTTCTCCCAAATTGGAAATTAATATAATTGCTCAAATTACACCACAAATCACGTTCGTTATACCGATCGCACTTCGTTGTTCATCAGAAAATAAAAATCGACCAATCTCAAAAGAAACCTAACAAAAAAACCTTTTTTTTATTATTACCACATACGTTTAATTGTGCGATATCTAATTAGGAATAATTCATGGTATTAAACTAACATGAAGAAGGAAATATCTTTCATAAATTAGCAATTAAGTTACCCCAATATCCTAACAAAACTACCCTCATGAATATTGAATTTAATAATAAGTTTCTTTAAATAATTTGAACAGAAGGGAAGCATACGCCTCAGTAATTTAAGTCTACAGCACTGGCAGTACATTTGCTCCTACGATCTGAAAGAACCTTGTCCGGCGATTTCAGTATTGTCACCAAGATCCCCCTTTTCCATGCTGACGGAAAGTAGCCAGCAACTAGGCAGTCGTTAAACAAGTCAAGATAGACAGCCACCATTTGCCTGAGCGACAATTTTATTAAATGGCCAGGGATATTATCCCAACCAGGTGCCTTTCCGGGCACGATGCTTGCTCGAGGTGGCGTTCCACGATCACGACCACCACCTCGACGTTTCCGACAACTAAAGAGGCCTGACCTCCTGCTTCGACCAATTCCGGAGTATCCGCAATAGGGTCATCGTCCGGCATCAGGCGGCATAAGATTTCCTCGAGGGTTGATGAAAGAGTACGGGTTGAACGACCATCGGTGACTACAGCATGGTAAGCCTCCGATGGTGGCACTCTTCCAGAAGCCAGTCGGTAGGTCATCCCCCACGGGTCAGAAGTCAAGTCTCGCTCTACGAAACGCCGCCAAGAGTTCAATTTGGCTTTCCTGAGCGTCTTGTAATTGATGCTCTACAGGCTGAAACGTCGAGTAAGATACCCGACGTTCCTCTCGTTTCGAGTGCGGGAGCGCTGTAACGCACGCCTCACAGCGCTAAGCTGAGACTTGAGCTCATCCAAACGAGGTGACCACCAGGTTACCCTGTGTGGCCTACAGAGGCGCTTACCGACATTAGCCTCTACTGCCTCCGAGAGACCGGACGTGAGTTTGTCAGTGCGGAGCTCGATATTAGGAATCGTCGCAACCCGTTCCATGAGCTGAATTTCACGTGCGAGGGAGGTGGCCTCAATCAGAAACCCCTCCTCGTCAATCTTGGACAAATCATACCCATATTTGGCACCTGTGCTAGGCTGGCCTGTTAGGGTGTATGAAAACTCTACAAGACGATGGTCGCTATTGACTATGTCTGGCAGAACTTGCCAGTTGACAATTTTGTGTACGGCCGCAGAATTTACCAACGTGATGTCAATGTTACTTTCACCATTCGGGCTAGAGAAAGTATACGGAAAACCAGGTTCATTGATGACATAGAGGTCGTTGGCAGCGACGAAGTCCTCCACCAACGTCCCCCGTTCATCCACCGTACTCGAAAACCACGCATCCAAACCACGCCAATTCACAAGATTCTAACCTCACAATCACTTTCACCAATTACTCTAGGAAAACACCCGAACTCGTCAAAAGACAGGAACCAAGTGAGTCAAACGGACACGTTAGAAGTAGGTTCAAGAACACCCTCCCTTTCCCTGCTATGAACGTAGCAAATCCGAAGATTAGACCGAAAATTCAATTATTTGCCAATACTACTTCGTGTCAGAATATATAGAGTGAGTGTCTAAGAGGTGTTCCAGGTATTACGCCAGAGTACCTATCGCTAAAGCGATTTAACCTCTGGCCGGGAACGGCTTGGTATAGATAGTTCTTAGTCCACTCAGAAGCGTAGAACTTAAACTAAAATCCTATATTTAATGTTAGTATTGCAATGTAAATACTTAAAAATTAATATTAATGAATAGACTAATTAATTAAAATACAATATTTAAGGTAAGATTGGACTTGATAGACCAATTGGCTCTGGTTTGCTCTTTTTCCCAAAAAACGTCCATTTCGATCGTATCCTTAATCGAAATGTATAAAGATGGTAACTTTGTGAGTGGTAAGTGTGATAGAAGTCATTGCAGAAAATGGCAGTTGTTTGCTCATTCCCCAAACAGTGCAAAAAGAAGGGGATTTTGTAAGATGTATTCAGGCAGAAGTTCCGGCCGATTAGGGAAGGGACCAAGTTGAGCGACAATTTGATTCCTAAGAAGGTCATAACGACCGCAGTGCAGAAGTCGATGGATAGGATCATCCGGAATAAGGCACTGCTCACAATTGTCAGTAGGTGCTTTGCCAATTCTCAACAGGTGTACCCCAAATTCGCCGTGCCCGGTAAACAGTTCAACAGTCCTCCGCGAGAGAGCGACATTACCCGTCCCAATCCAGCCACCAACGTCGGGCACCAGCCTAAACAGGTGCCTGGCTTTTGTGGAGATACTCTATTCGTATTGCCAGCGATTAAGAAGTAGAGCGTTTATATGCCGATGAATGTCCACCATATATCGGAAGTCTCCGATGTGTAACACCGTACCCAGAAACTCGCACCGGCCTGTTTGTTGTATTTGCGCGACAGCGTGCAATCTGGCTAGTTCCAGATGTAGTGGTGGAATCCTAGCTAAGACGCAAAGTGCCTCGACGGGCACCGTCCTGTAGGACCCGACAATACACCTCAGGCAAATACCCTGAATCTCTCTGAGCTTGCGGACCACTCTAGAGTGTTGGAGTCGGTGGGCCCATATTGTTAAGCCGTAGCTAAGTATCGGCAAGACTGCACGTTCGTAGATAATGCGGAGGGCATTAGGTGGAGAGTCCCACGTGTGGTTGATAAGCCGGCGAGGGCTAAGAAATAATTTCTTAACTTTCCCGACAATGTACTCTACGTGCTGCAGATAGCTCAGATGATCATCAAGAAATATGCCGAGGTATTTGAAAGTCGTAGTCCTAGAGACCGGTTGACCTCATAGGAGAACCGTAGGGTTCCTATCTAGGCGCGCTCCTAAGACCATATATTTGGTCTTATGTAGGGAGGCGGCCAACTTGCAAGATGAGGACCAGCTGTCGAAAAGGCGCATGCAGGCTTCGGCACTCGCCTCTAAGGCACATCTGGGTCTCCCTCAATAATGATGGCCATGATGGATCATCTGCATAGGCGATGGATTTACATCCGATTGGCAGGACAGACGTTAGGAAGCCATCAAGAACGAGGTTCCATAGAAAAGGTCCGAGGGCAGAGCCCTGCGGACAGCCCTTAGTGAGTAGCTTCTCTACAGAGTAGTGAAGCGACGAGTAACTGACTACACGATCAGAGAGGTAACTTGAAATGACGTTCAAGATACCGGAGGGGAAGTTTCTACTTCCCATGGCTAAGATGATGGAAGGCCCACCACAAGTTATCAAAAGCGCCTGCGATATCTAAAAAGATGACTAAGGTGTACTTCGAGTTGCCGTTGTCAGTCAGAGTCGTCAGCACAGAAAGAGGGTCAATGGTTGATTTACCTTTAGTGAAGCCGAACTGTTGCGGCGATAATAAATTAGGTCCTGAATGTTCCCATAACAGGACTATTAATGTTCGCTCGAAAAGCTTCCCAAGTTCTGAGAGAAGCGTTATTGGCCTGAACGCTTTCGGATCTGAAAGATCCTTGTCCGGCGATTTCAGTATTGTCACCAAGATCCCCCTTTTCCACGCTGACGGAAAGTAGCCAGCAACTAGGCAGTCGTTAAACAAGTCTAAATAGACAGCCACCATCTGTCTGAGCGACAATTTTATTAAATGGCCAGGGATATTATCTCAACCAGGTGCCTTTCCGGGCACGATCTTGTCCACAGCTTGCTCGAGGTGGCGTTCCACAATCACGACCACCACCTCGACGTTTCCGACAACTAAAGAGGCCTGAGCTCTTGCTTCGATCAATTCCGGAGTATCCGCAATAGGGTCATCGTCCAGCATCAGGCGGCATAAGATTTCCTCGAGGGTTAATGGAAGAGTACGGGTTGAACGACCATCGGTGACTACCGCATGGTAAGCCTCCGATCGTTGCACTCTTCCCGAAGCCAGTCGGTAGGATTGTGAACGATCCATGCTTTTGATGGAAGTCTGAAGGACGTATTTTCTGCTCGAAAAACTTAGAAAAATTGAAAAAAATAGGAAAAAGAAAAAATTAATTTTCTTTTTCCTCAACCTTTTCTAAATACTAAATAAAAATATTACGTTCACAAAATTTTTAGGGTTCAAAGTGACTGTTTCAGACGGAGATTAATGGATAAATCATACTTACTGTCGTTTATGCTTAACTGCGGCTCTGATGGTATCAATTGGAAGACGTCGTAACACTATAAATCTAACACTGTCTGTTTAACACTCTCTTAAAATTAAATCTGAAAGGGAAATTTTGTTAGAAAACACAAGTAAAAGACAATATAAAGTTCAAAAAATGTATATTAAATCTTTAAAAAATTTATGTTTTTACAACAACTTCTTCAGAGAAAATGTTAACAAACAATGGTCTGACCCGTGTACAACACATGGTGAGGAACGGGACGATTCATACGGTACCAACTACCATCCAATATGCAGTTTGAAAAGCTAACGATGCACAAAAAGATTCAAGGAAAGTTTCATGTAACTGAAATTTTGGTGGGCTTATGCTTGCCTGTCTTATAAACGTATTTTATTAATTCACATAAATTTTGGTCGCTCCTCGGAGCTTGAAATTGCTTGAAGCGTATCTACTTCGTTTGTATTATGCAATAACAAATTTTACGTTCAGGCAAGGCAGATCCCATGCACGTGTGAGTACATGGTAATAATACTTTTTTGACTCCGAATCACTGAGGAACCGGTTTAGGGCAAACCCCGTCAAAACACATCATTTCCCCGTCAAATCCGACTGCTAGGAAATGATGGGGGTCCCATGTCGCTAAGGGCTATTTTCGCTATAACTTCCGATATACTTTGGATAGTCGTTGGACTAACTTGTCCTCATATTCAACACTTCGTAAGAGTTGCAGTGCTTGACAACGTGGATTCGTAAAAGGGTTTTTAATCTTGGAAATTTGGAAGTTCAAGTCCAATTTTAGAATACTTTCCAAAATTGGGTGGTCGGGGCGACATTACGTCCCTGTGCAGCGACATTTACTACACTTACCAAATTAACGCTCCTCGAAGAGTTAGCGCAAATTTGGCATAAAAAACGCTCCGAAGAGCAAAAATATATTTCCAAGAATTAAAAACCTCCTCCACGGCGTTTTTACGTGAAGCACGCTTTTCTTACGAAATATTTCCTAAGTCGGATTTTGTTACAACGTCGAAAAGTATATCGGGGTTATAGCGTTCTTTAACACTCCCCTCCTTTCCGTGAATCTTTTTGTGTAACGTTTGGTAAATTGGTTTTTGAAAATAAAATGGATCATTGGATGTAGTCTCCCATGTGTTGTATTCGGTTATAGTTCAGACCGGCCTATCTGAACAAAACATAGATGCAAATCTAAAATGGTGATAAATTTTTGAACATATATCGATGCATAGCATTCGATTGAATAATTGAACATTGTATATGAAAAAGGCATAAAAAAAAGAAAAAATCGAGAATCCTCGGATTCTCGATGACACAACACAAACACTTTCGACGCACTTATCTTTCTTAGTGTTCTTCCACTAATGCGGGCTTGCGTCTGCTCCTCCTCGTGTCTATGCCTCGTCGATCACCTTCGGTGTCGAACTGCCTTCTGGAACAGCTTAGGTGGTCCTCGGACTGCTTGGCTCCAGCTATACTATGGCTCTGCTCAGTTTATATGAAACAATATAAAACAAAATTTTAGTAATATGTTTGTTCATATCCCGTCTGGGGATCTGCGACCGATAACATATCGTCGTCTTTGAGAATGGAACATTGAATTTTGTTGACTTATATTGATTGAAATGGTTTCCGTGTAGTTAAAAAATCTCTTCTTGGGAGAAATCTGCGACCGATATCACATCGTCGTCTTTGAGAATAGGAACATTGAATTTTGTTGACTTATATTGATTGAAATGGTTTTTATTAAAATCTCTTCTTATGAGAAATCTGCGACAGAATCTGCATCCGACGGATCGTTGCATCTGCCCCTCCAGCAGACGTGGCGGCATCTCGCCCTTGAGTTGCTAGACTCATCTGAATCGCGCCCTTGCGTCAGAGTCGTCGTCTTTCCATGCCGTGCCAATGGAACATTTGTTTGGACCCTTTGGGTCGGACTCTGCTTACAGATGTATATGTTTTGAACATATGTGGACTTAGAAAAATTATAAAAAATACCAACTCTGCCGGACACGGTCAGAGTTGCTGCAGTGAATTTTGAAGATTTGTATGGACGATACAATATCCCCAATGAAAATAACTTGTAAAAAATGCATAAAAAATACCAACTCTTGCCTGACACGACAAGAAGTTGGTATGGAAATTTTGATATAAAATAAACCTAGCACTAAGTTAAAACTTAGCCTAGGTTGAAAAATGTTATAAAAATATGATTGAATCTCCAGAACTTGATTCTGAATCAGAAGTGGAAGCATCTCGTGGCGGTGCATGGATTTGTACAACCGTTTGCTCCGGCGGTGGAGGTTCTGTGGAATCGTCTGAGAACGGGGAATCATTTCCATCGAGTGATGTTCCGCCTGGACTAGCATTTTCTTCATCGGAAGATTCGATTTCCAAGTTGTGCTCCTCTGGCGGGGCTGGTCTCAAATCATCGACATGTACTCTTGTCGTTGCATTTCCCTTTTGCACGAGATACACTTCGTCTGAAAACTTCTTCAGAATTCTGGTTGGGCCTGACCAAGACGGCGTGAAGGTATGTACCTTCTTTTTTCTCTTACTCATGACTCTGTCTCCTACTTTGTAAACGATCGGAGTGACGGCCTCTTTCGGCGCATATTTCTGTTTGTAATTTTGTTGGGCCTGACGGGCTTCCTTGATTCGCTCGTATCGTGGAAGCGTTTGTTGCTTGGCTCTTTCTTGCCTCCAGGCATACAAATCCCATTCGCCTCTTTCGGCGGGGTCATATCCTAACACGATCATGCTAGGTGTTTGATTTGTAGCGGCGTTCCTACGATTTCTTAATATGTATGTCATTTGATGCACGTAGCGATCCCAAGTGTCGTTTGGCTTTTTGAATAAAAGAGTCTTTAAAATTTTCTTGCATTCCTGAACCCGTCGTTCCACGGGGTTGGACTGTTGGTGATATGCTGGAATTAAGTATCGTTCGATACCATTCCTTTCGCAAAATGTGATGTACCATTCGGAATTGAAATGACCACCGTTGTCTGATATTATGACTCGAGGGACTCCGAATCTTGCTACTATTTCTTCGTCGATATATTTGGCTATCGTTCTGCCGTCGACCTGAATGTATGCCTTTGCCTCTATCCATTTACTGAAAACGTCTTCGACGATAATCATATATCTGTTTTCGGCGTCTTTAGTCCTCTGCAGCGGGCCAATTACGTCGACGCTCAAGGTTTCAAATGCATTTTGTGGTGCATGACTTCTAAGTGGAGCATTGGGTTGGGCTTGTCTTGTCCTTACAGACTGGCATATCAGACAGTCGTTTATGTATTTGCCTACGATCCTGGCCATATTATTGAAATAGTAGCGTTTCGCTATTTTCCTGAGAGTCTCGTCTCTTCCTGGATGACATGCTTCATCTCGGTCATGATAATGGTAAATCAATTCTTTTATTTTCCTCTTTGGAACTATCAATTTAAAATTTCGATCGCAATCTTTCAAAAGTACATCGTCTTGGACGTGAAAATTTTTCATAAAAATAAGATCCGCATCGGAACGTTGTTCCTGTTGAAATAGATCATTCCAACGGCGGATCTTGTCTTGAATATCTCTTGAACTCAATTGAGCCTGTACGATATCTTCGTATATTTCTGAATGTGTTAAAACAGAAATACGTTCTGGACACTTATAATTTGGTAGGAACATTCTTTCCTCTTCATCGTCTGTCTCGACATACTGATTTTGTGGGTTACGACTTAGAAAACCTGCTAATAAATTTTCCTTTCCTGGACAGTGTTCAATTTTGAATGCATATTCTTGCAATAGTAATGACCATCGAGTAAATTTTGTTTTGTCGTCCTTATGTTTGTTTAACCAAAGTAACGCCCTGTTGTCCGTCTTCACCAAGAACGGTTTGTCTGCTAAGTACATCTTGTACTTTTTAATATAGTTCACCACCGCCAAGCATTCTAGCTCGTTTATGTGGTAACGCCTCTCCGCTGGAGATAACGTGTTGCTTGCATACGAGATTATGTATTTTTCGCCGTTGTCGCCTAATTGATATAATACGGCCGAAAGGCCTTGGAGGGATGCATCTGTTTGCAAAATGAATTGACGTGAAAAATCCGGCCGATGGAGTTCCAGCGGTCCGGATAATAATTCTTTTAATTTTCTAAATGCTTCATCGCATGTATGGTTCCAGTGAAAACGATTTTCCTTCGAAAGAAGTTTCGTTAGTGGCTTCGTGATCATCGCCACATTTGGTAGATATTCTCGTACCCAGTTGCAAAGCCCTAGGAAACTTTGTAGCTGCTTTTTTGTAGCTGGAACGGGATAATTTTGAATTTGTAAGACATGTTTTTCTAATGGTTGGGAAGTATCAGTTCTAATTGTATGGCCTAAATATTGAATTTCATTCGTCGCTATTACACACTTTTCCGGTGACACTTTCAGATTGTGCAGACGTAGTCTTTCAAAGACTAATCTCAAGTGGGACATATGCTCCTTCACGTTTACGCTGTAAACGATTATATCATCTAAATACACTTTACAGAAATGGTGCAGGTAACCCGTTAAAACGTCCTTTGCCATGAATTTCTGAAAGGTACAGGGAGCTGTCTTGAGTCCGAAAGGCATGACATTAAATCTGTAAGCTGCCCCATCAGGAGTGGTAAAAGTCGAAAAATCTTTTGATGCTTCATCTAGCGGTATTTGCCAATATCCACTTTTTAAATCCAACACAGAAAAAATCTTCGAATTTCCTAAATCTTTAATACTTTCGTGTATTTTGGGTAAGACGGAAGCCTCGTCTTCAGTCATTTCGTTCAAATGGCGATAATCGATGCAAAATCGTGGTTTCTTGTCGGAGCGTTTTATTATCACTGGTGGTGAACTATATTGGGCAGTGCTAGGTTCGATGACGCCAGCTTTCAACATCTCTTCGATTTGGTCGTACATAATTTTCTTAGTACTCGGAGACATCGGATATGGTCTGATATTAAATGGTTTCGTGTCTTTCACTGTAATTTTGTGTTTCACAGTCACTGTGGTTGCTTGAGTCGGTTCCGCAGTGAACAGATCGACAAATTCTTCGAACAGCGGCCGTAGAAATTTGTCATTTATAACAAGCTCTTCAGGAAGCTTTGCCTGCTGTCTCTCCCTCTGAGAAGCTTGATTCCAGAAGACGGTAATACGCTCTTCTGTGCCGGCATATAGGCATTTTCTGCCATAATCATATGCGACATTGTTCATATATAAGAATGGTGATCCTAATATTATCGTTTCGTTCAAATTTTCGATTACTTGAAAATCAATTTCAAAAGAGGTGCCTGAAATTATTACTTGTAATTTTGTCGTTCCAAGAGAGTCCACCATTCGATCTCCGCACGCCATAGCAAATGATCGACGTGTCGTGAGATTTTTAAAATTATCCAACATCCTCGGATAGATAACGTTTCGCGTCGAGCCTGAATCGATCAGTGCGTCGACCGCATGTTCATTAATTTGAACTTTTATACGAGGCAAAGGGAACGCTTCGCTCATATAATTTATTGACTCTCTTGTCTTGTGCAGAGGAGCGTCGTAGTGGTCATGAGTATCGGAAAAAATTACTGGACATTGCTGCCGCCTTGGTTCGGCCGTTGTGCCGGGGATCTTGCAGATGGACCCTGGCCTGGGTCTCTGGCCCCTCGAAAGTTTCCCGGTCTCCTGTTGAGATGCGGGTTATTCGGGCATTGGCTATGGAAGTGCCACTGCACTGTGTCTGTACAGTATCGGCACGGGGTTGCCGGTCGGTCGGGTACTCGAAATTTCCCCGATCCGCCATTGAAATTGGTTTGCCTGCGGTCAGGATTCACTGAACCGCTCGTAGAATTAGGCATAAAAAAAGGACGACCAGGCGCTCTGCCTGGACCGTCCTGTCGAGAGACATCCTCTCGGAAATGCACCCTCGGTGCTGTCGGAGTTGGGCTTCCATTGCTCCTTATACTTGAATTTTGTTGACTTAAACGTCCCGGCTCTTGATAGTAAGACGCGCGGGACAGACGTTGATCTATAAGTTGGATTAGCGACGTCTGTTCGTCAGCTGAATCCCGCTCGACGTTAGTAGCCGCTGCTATTAACATCTCTGTGGTTGAAATTAGGTTGCTTCTCAAGCGTGACCTAATTTCTGGACGCAGTTGGTCCATGATGACCCGAGCTCTGATGGCTTCGGATTTAAAGGGATCAATACGATCGAAAAGACAGGTTTTCCTTGTGATAAACACTGCCGTGTCGTCTAAAGACGTTTGCTTGACGGCATACAGTTGAGCAATAGCTCGTGACTGTATGTCGGGAGAATTAAATCTCGTAAGGAATCTTTCCTTGAATAAGGTATACGAAGTAGTCAACATCCTAAATTGTTCGGACCATCGTTGAGCTTCGCCCTTGAGTTGGCCGGTTACGTTATGGAGGCGATCATAGTCGTGGCTTATGCGAGCTCTGTCGAAATATTCCTCCATAATTTTCAGAAATGCTTCTGGATCTTCATGATCAAGCCCATGGAACGTCACGTTCGGACATCTTTGTCTCTCATGGGGCGTACAGGTCGACACGTTCTGTATCGCCTGCACGAAGCCCTCTGCCATTTTCAGAAACATACTTTCCATCGAAGCAGTTTGTGGCTGTGAAGCTGATAAATTAACATTATCTCCCCCTGGAAACAGTCGCTGTGGTTCTATCCCTCTAGAACCGTCGTCGACGAGCGGTGCGGTGACTCGCTCGTAAAATTCTCTTGGGGTCGACCCCTCGGAGTCTTCCGCCATGAATGAGAAAGGATTTGTTGGGTTTGGGGACGGCATGGTCCCTGCTCGGGCGCCATGTGAACGATCCATGCTTTTGATGGAAGTCTGAAGGACGTATTTTCTGCTCGAAAAACTTAGAAAAATTGAAAAAAATAGGAAAAAGAAAAAATTAATTTTCTTTTTCCTCAACCTTTTCTAAATACTAAATAAAAATATTACGTTCACAAAATTTTTAGGGTTCAAAGTGACTGTTTCAGACGGAGATTAATGGATAAATCATACTTACTGTCGTTTATGCTTAACTGCGGCTCTGATGGTATCAATTGGAAGACGTCGTAACACTATAAATCTAACACTGTCTGTTTAACACTCTCTTAAAATTAAATCTGAAAGGGAAATTTTGTTAGAAAACACAAGTAAAAGACAATATAAAGTTCAAAAAATGTATATTAAATCTTTAAAAAATTTATGTTTTTACAACAACTTCTTCAGAGAAAATGTTAACAAACAATGGTCTGACCCGTGTACAACACATGGTGAGGAACGGGACGATTCATACGGTACCAACTACCATCCAATATGCAGTTTGAAAAGCTAACGATGCACAAAAAGATTCAAGGAAAGTTTCATGTAACTGAAATTTTGGTGGGCTTATGCTTGCCTGTCTTATAAACGTATTTTATTAATTCACATAAATTTTGGTCGCTCCTCGGAGCTTGAAATTGCTTGAAGCGTATCTACTTCGTTTGTATTATGCAATAACAAATTTTACGTTCAGGCAAGGCAGATCCCATGCACGTGTGAGTACATGGTAATAATACTTTTTTGACTCCGAATCACTGAGGAACCGGTTTAGGGCAAACCCCGTCAAAACACATCATTTCCCCGTCAAATCCGACTGCTAGGAAATGATGGGGGTCCCATGTCGCTAAGGGCTATTTTCGCTATAACTTCCGATATACTTTGGATAGTCGTTGGACTAACTTGTCCTCATATTCAACACTTCGTAAGAGTTGCAGTGCTTGACAACGTGGATTCGTAAAAGGGTTTTTAATCTTGGAAATTTGGAAGTTCAAGTCCAATTTTAGAATACTTTCCAAAATTGGGTGGTCGGGGCGACATTACGTCCCTGTACAGCGACATTTACTACACTTACCAAATTAACGCTCCTCGAAGAGTTAGCGAAAATTTGGCATAAAAAACGCTCCGAAGAGCAAAAATATATTTCCAAGAATTAAAAACCTCCTCCACGGCGTTTTTACGTGAAGCACGCTTTTCTTACGAAATATTTCCTAAGTCGGATTTTGTTACAACGTCGAAAAGTATATCGGGGTTATAGCGTTCTTTAACAGGATATCCCCCACGGGTCGGCCTTGGCGTTAAAGTCACCAGAAATGATCACCGGAAAGTTGCCGAGGTCTCGTAGAATGTTGCCAAGATGTTCGAGATATGGCTCGATGTCGTTACCTGGTGGCATGTATACAGATATCACAAAAATGGACCCAGTCCCCCAGGAGAGTTCAGCGACAGCGACATGCTCAGTGGTAAACTGCGGGAGCGCAAGGACGTCCAGAGACTCATCAAACACGACAATCGCAGCCCAAAACCTGCCGACCGTTCTATGCCTAACGATTCGGGTTTTGGCCCCACAACCCGGGATTGTTCTGGGAGTAGACCCGTCCGGAGTATGAGTATGTGGCTCTTGCACCAGCACAACCTGCAGAGCTCTTCGACGGCTTTCTACAACCATCTCCGAGCTCGGAGTTCGCGCTCCTTGGATATTGATGCTGGCCAGACTCAACTCTTTCAGGTGTCTACTGCCCATAATCCACGTTTGATAGAAGAGAGCTTATGCGTCTGGCATAGAAGGGACATTTCTTGTCCGCGGCCTCATGACAAGTCTCCTTAAATCCCACGGACGCGCAGTTCACACACTTGAGCCTCGCGTCTGGCTGTTTACACTCTCTGGTCTCGTGTGACTCTGCACACCTGCCACAGGCGAGATCACTACGGCAATCTTTTTGCGTATGACCGAATTTCTGGCACTTATAGCACCTGAGGACACGGAAGTGGTCCTCCACCCTGCAGCAAGAGAACATCACGTAGAGTTTACCCTTTTCAACCAATAAGGCTCTAGTGGCCGGAGAAGCCTCGATAACGCAGTGGACAAACGGATTATTTTTAGGGCCAAATTTGGCTATGAACTTGATGATAGAATCAATACTCGGGGCCTCTTCGGAGCTGAAATTCTGGCTGGTGATAGCCTCTTTAATGGATTGTTCACTCAGGGCGCTGTCGACACCAAACAAGGCCAAACGTGGCTGAAGTTTGCCTACGTTCCTGAAGGAAAGGCCGGCCTGAGTGAACTGCTCCTTAGGAATTTTGGAGAGGTCCACCGAGTTGGACTCGAGTTTGACACCGTTTTTCGAAATTTTGACCAATTTGTCCACTTTTAAACCCAGTTGGGTCGGCTTTAAGGAAGACACAAGGGCTTTCTTCGTGTCCTCGCTAGAACGCAGAGCGGAGTTGTCCCCAGGGAACACCAAAATGGTCGAAGTCTTTGGGGGCTCTATCGTTCGACCAGCTGGAGTCTTAACAGCACGCGCGAGGTTAGGCTTAGATGTCGACAGCCTGCTGCTTAGAGACCGCCAAGGAGAGGTCGCGCACTTGTGCCGCCAGTGTCTCCAGCTTAAGATCGACGGAGGTTGAGCCACCCCCAGCAGCCGCGATTCTCGTTACGGCGGAGAAACAGGAAAGCATCAGTAGAGGAAGTTAGCCGAAGCTGGGTCTCCCCCACCACTGACCTTGACCTTGAACGGACACCTGCTGTCTTGACATTCAAGGTCACGGTGCATGCCTAGGTCCCCAGACTAGATACCGTGACCTTGACCTTGGACGGTCGCAGTGCGTTTCTACTTGAAGGGTGCAGTGTTGCTCTTACCCAGAACGATCACTTGCTGCGACCTTGGCCTTGGCTAATACTATTAGAGCGTGCAAGGATGGCGCTTCCTTCTTGCCACGCAACTTGACCTCTAAAATTACATTTGTTCAATACGTACACAGTAAAATGTAGTGGGGTTTGATATTTTGTGACGTAGTATACCTTTTCTATAAAAGAGTAAGGGCTATCAGAACAAAATCATATTTAGTCTGATTCGCCTACAGTTAATAAGTGAGCATAGTGTTGTGATCTGAAGAATTGTAAGTAAGCAAAGTTCTGTAGCATTTCTTGGTTAGTAATTCTTTCACTGTACTCAATTACTTAAATATGGCTACCAATATCGATTTATTAGCCCTTAATGAACTCATTGTGAAAGATACTGAGGTTTTAGACCAAAAACCTATTTCATCGTTAATTTTAAATAAGGTTTACGCCATTAAAAAAATGTTAATGCTTAATACACGTTTTGGAAAATCGATATTAGTACATTTATTCGATGAAAGTACAAATACTACCTTTAAATCATTTTTGCCTAAACATATTGTTGAACTTTTAAATATATCTTATATAGAAGAAATAAATTCGTCTGGTGGTAAATATGCATTGATTTATTTAGGAGAAAATTCCCCTATTTATGCCGGTGCCAAATCGAGGTCACTAATAAAATTCGAACTTATTGCGTGATTTGAACTATTTAAAATATTTGTATGCTTTAAATTATCTAGCCAATAAATATAGTATAGTGAAAGTATAACTTAGGTAGAAATATTACAAATTATAATAATTTTTAGATCACTCATTATCTCACATTGAGTCAGTATTCCGATACGAATTGCTTGTTCCTACAATAGTAGCAGAGATGTAAGTAGTTTTATCATTTATTTTTTCAACTTATTCTGATTTTATGTATGTAATTTCTAGCTTCACTATAATCGACAAGAATGTGGATGCAATATTCAGCGGAACGTTGGGTAAGGGCAGAAGACATTAATTCGGCAATTGAAAGACTATCTTCTGTACTAGGCGACTTAAGTATGGATAGACTCCATGCAATAAATTATGATCTGAATTACTGCTTCGATGCTGAAAAAGTTAAACAGCTTAATGAGGATTCTGAGAGGTATTACAGAGGTGCACAACTATGTGGTAAATTCTCTCGTGGTATTGTGAATTTAGAGGAATTCTGTGAGCAACTAGTAGAAATAAATTTAAAACATTTCCTATGTGACAGAAAAATACTTACCTAAGAAAATTATTGAAAAGTATCAACTCGACCAGTCTGATGAAGAACAGGATGAAGACAACTCAATTAGTAGTTAATCACTTATTGTAATTCTTCTGTTAATAATATTAATATGTAAATGGTGTAATAAAATTATTATTATTGAAATATAGTTGTTTTATTTTTAAAATTAAAATTGAAATAAATGAAACACATTATTAGATTATACATTAATTTATTTATAATTATTTTTGGTGACATAAATTAAAAAATATTAATTATTAATCCTAAATATAAACATATTTAAAGATATTTATTTTAACTCTATATTTAAATCTATAATACATTTGTTAAGAAAGTGAACGTTTGCAAGAGAGCAGTGACTATATTTTGGTTGGGTGTATTCCATAGATCTTGGTACCTTTAACGATTTTAGATTGGGTATGCAGGGTGAGAAGTCATCTAGATCTATAACTCTATTCCATTTTAGATGATGCTGTAGAACATTTTTCTTTAATTTGCCTTTGCATATAATTATAACATCCTCTGACAATACATTGCGTCGAAAATTATTAACTGCGTTTTGACAAAGTCGATGAAGTATTAGTGGGAATTCCGAGAGTTGAATATATCCATCACTCCATTTTATGCCCCCATGGTAGTTGTTTTCTAACCATCGGTAGTGAGTCTGTTCACCTTGGGTTAGTGATGAGAAAGGATTTGGTGGTTTGAAGAAATAGTGTGCTTGCTGATTAGTGTTACAACATAGAACAGCTAGTTCTTTAACGGTAAAATCATTTGTTTTATATTGAAACCCCTGCAAGTCAACTATCAAAGTAGGAAATTGGCTACCTAATGACGTCATGGTAATAGGTATTCGTTACTTAGCACCAGCAATGCCTCACTGAACTGAACCATCTAATGCGCTATAACTTAAATACGCATCATGAAGTATAAGTGCATATACTCGAGTTTGTTCGGGAAACTTCGTCTTCCGTGTCTCAAATTCAATTTTTATATCGACGGTGGATGATTTCATTGCATCTGGTTGGTGTGAGCAATCAATAACAAACAATGGATTTTTTCTGAATTCGCCAAGGTCCATCATAGGTTCACTCATATCTTTATCGTAATAACTACGTTGGAAATTTTCATAGGCGTAGTAGGCTGCAGAGTCGAGTTTCTTATCGAAATTTAAATTCCAACATTCATATGGAAATACTTCGGCATTTAAATATAGCCGAATATTATTTATCTCTGCATGTATAAAACTTGCGGCGTCTATGGTTCTGTCACTAGAGTTGCCATTGTTTTGATATCCGATAATGATGTATCGAGGTCTCTCAAGACTGTTAGTGGTTTTAACAGCCCATATATCAGAAGCAGTATCACGTAGAGTAGGTAGCTCATAGAGATTCCACATACGGTAAGCCATTTTAACTTTAGCATTATTACTGCTCGTATCAATTTTCTTTAATAGTTTAACCTTTTGTCTAACTTCAGGCACAATATGTCTTATCTTCCATTCGATTTTGTTAATTTCTAACTGTGCATCAACTTCTCCAATGTAAGAGTCTTTAAAGGAACGTGCTATAATTAAAATTAATTCCTGTTTTGTATTTAAAATACCTTTGGTATAATCTTCTGCAAAACCCATGAGGTACTTAAGAGGGAGTTTACCGCTGAAAACGTGGCTGGTAGTGTCTAAAATATCCTGTTTTTCTCGGTGAGACCCCAACCTATAGTTAGTAGCGATGGGAGGGATGTTTGTCCATATGACACCCTAGTTTTCATTGTAGTAGTGATGCCAGGCTTCCTAACGACAGCGGCGACCTGTTCACCACCCATTTCATATCTTATTTCTTCGAAGAGAAAAGCTAGCGCATTGTTAGATAGATAACACTTCTTGGTAACATCACTAGGGGTAAATTTTCCTTCTATATAAATGTAACTCTCTGTAATGTCAAGTATTAAGTCCTGAAAATTGACAGGAATGCGCACTTCATCAGAATTTCTATAATATGGTGAACCGTGTGGTTTATATGTATGCTCATGTAAGCTAACGTGTGACTGATCGAATACAGGTTCCTCGAACACCTCAAGTTTTTCACTAGATGTAAAAGTCACCATAATTAACTATTTTTCTCTCAGTTTCAATCCGATGGATCGAAGAAATGCACGGTCTTTAGCTGGCAGGTTATGTCTTAACCGTTTAAGCTCTACACGTTGAATGAGTCGATTTCCGCAGTCATTAGTCTTTTTATCGTCAACCATATTGAAACGATTGTGTGCTAATCGTTGTTGATTATATCGGAAACCCATTGTGTTTGCAATTTTAAAACTGTTTCAATTCTAGCTTTACGATAATCTTCTCACCACGAAAATTGATTAAATCTCCATTATCATCCAATATGCGTAGTATAATGTTGTCGATAAACTGACGTCCTTCAGGTCTAACAGGCAAATATATGATGTTCGCTGGCTCTCTGGTAAGTTTGTAACCTGGTTCAACATCTACGTCAAACTCGAAAAGGGTATGGGATTTAAGGGTATTCAGATATGCTCCAGAGATAATGTTGCAATCTACACGTATCATCCTTACTTTCATAATATCAACAGGTAATGTTGATTCATGATTAGTGTTTGGATGCAAATAAGTCGATTCAAATCCCAATAAATTACCAATAGAGTTTGTTTGTGTAAAGTCAATTACATATTTTGACCAAATCTCACACTTCAGCGTATTGTTGTTCGCTCGCAATCGAAATAGTTTTTCTTTTTCCTCTTTCTTATCACCAGGCATAGCTTTTAGTATTGCATGATATATTTCTTCAATTTCATAGGTTCCGGAAGGTATGCTGATAAATGTGGGGGCTACTTTTGGTCCAGTGCGATAACAAAAGCGATAGTTGGTTTCGTCTACGTTGAATATAGAATAGTAAGAATAGAATCCGGTTAATCCCAACCCATATCGTCTATTGGTATCTAATTCAATGGGTGGATAAAACTCAGCACTGAGCACACTAGAGCGGTTTGATAGAGTGAACGTGTACGACATGACTAATGGTCTTTAGTGTTCTCTCATGAATTTATTGTGAGCTACAGCAATAACCGTGGTGTAATCTTCGTTTCTTGTTGGATGATGGAGATGTGTCGGTCCATCATTAACATCAACGCTGCTACCACCACCATCATCATCATTGTAATATTTTAAAATATCAATATCATTCTGGAGATGTTGGGGTAGTTTGTCCCATACTAGTGCAATTTCATGTGCAGCACATCCAATCATTACTTCTTTAGGCATATTTGCCAATTGTTGTTTACTCATCTTCAATAGACTGCGTAAACGGGAGAACGCGATTAGTGATTGACCCATTTGCTTAATGCTTTCCCGATCCATTTCAAGGTCTGTAGATGTTATCTGTTAAGCGTCTGTATTTATTTTGTAGTGAGAAACTTCAAACACAAATGGCCACACCACACTGTGTTGAAATTTTGTTGGCGATCATAGTTATAGTAAATTTTGTCGGTCGACTTTGAGCCTCTGCGCAAGTATAAAACTAATTCTCTCGGTGGGGGTAAATCACCGAAACTATCGAAATATGTGACTAAATTTCCACGTTTCTTAAATGCCACCCAGTGTGCTCCAGGACCATTTATACTGTCCAGATTTATGATGACTGATTCATTATGACGTGGTCCAGAATTTGGTAGATTGTCGCGTATAAATATTCCCCGAAAATAAGGTACTTTCATCTTCTCTGCATAATATTTAAGATCGATATTAGTGAGAGGTTTTCGGGGAAGAGCATCTAGAAGTTTTTTGAATTTTGTGGTTTTAGATAAAGTCCTAGCCCTTTGCGATATGGTTTTAAATATAGCCCCGTGCCACTTTTGCTTATGGCAATCGCCTCCATCTGCCTATTATGGCAATTTCTTTCAGTTAATTCATCTCTACTCGTTTTAACATCATTTACTGCTTTAGCTATACCAGCAGCAGTGCCAGCTAAACTGCCCAATGCTGATAATCTAGCAAAAATAGGTATTAAAGGTAGAACTCCGCCAACTTTCGGTATTGGTATTATCCTAGGCGTACGAATATTACGTTTTCCACCAGCTGCTTTCTAGTATCATCGTGCTGCTTGAAACGCTATTTGTGTCATTTTTTTCGTGTCCTTAGCAATTGATCGTTTACCACCGGCTTTACGTATGTCTTCACGTACTTTGCGTACTATTCCAGCACCAAAAGCTATCCTCCTCGAGTTTTTCTTGTTTTTCTTTTTAATTATACGTTTCTTTGTAGTACGGGGTGTTTTTGACATACAGCCCATACCAAGGCGTTGTTTTCCCTTCGTTATAGTTGTAACTAACCACGCGGCGGCCTTTTCTTTGAAACTTGCGTCTTTTGATTTAACTCGTTTCCAGGCAGCTTGTTCAAGTTGATAGCCTGCTTTGTGTCGGGCTGCTAAATTACTAGTGTTTTGGTCGTACGCAATATCGTGCTGCTTACATGCAGCATCGAGCTTGTTTATACCAGGATTACCTCGTGCCAATCTTTTGTGTAATCTTGTACCTGGACCACAATACTGGTAACCCCCCGGTAAGTGTAGTTCAAATGGGAGCTTATTTACCAGAGAATTGACTACCCCCTTACCAATCTTTAAACCATGACGATTTTCACGTGTGTGCTTCTCGGTTGACACCATTTAAATAACAATCACAATACGTACATCTATTTATATAGTATCCATCCGTGCTACGATGCGCATTGTGAAGCAGAAACAGAAACTTGCTGTAGATAATTTAGATGAAAAAGTAGGATATGGGCTACAAGTCGAGTCACGCCATGGCCCGCTACTTCCCTCAACTATTCGCGGACTCTTAATAGGTCCAAGTGCTTGTGACAAAACAAATTTACTAATAACTTTGCTTACTCATCCACTTGGGCTACGATTTTCAAACATATACTTATATTCAATGTCCTTACATCAACCCAAGTATGAATATTTACGCGATATATTAACACCGATTAAGGGGCTAGGATATTACACCTTCAGTAACAACGCGGAAATAGTGCAACCATCCGACGCTGAGCCTGAGTCTATATTTATATTTGATGATGTTATATGTGAAAAGCAAGATGTTATTCGAGCATTCTTCTCAATGGGGCGTCATAAACATGTAGATTGTTTCTATTTGGCACAAACGTATTCCCGCGTCCCTAAACAGTTGGTAAGGGATAATAGTAATTTCATAGCAATTTTTAAGCAGGATGATATGAATTTACACCACATTTTCTCCGACAATGTCTCACCGGATGTGTCTTTTAAGCAATTTCAAGAAATGTGTGCAGAGCGTTGGAAAGACAAATATGGGTTTCTTGTAATTGACAAGGATAGAGAAGTAAATGAAGGGAGATATCGCAAAGGACTTGATAATTTCATATATCCATGAAGTATTGCAATTAAAATTTTAATTGGTCTACAGATAGCATCGGGTATTTATTAGACATGAATGACAATGGTGAGAATAAACACAGTAGTGCTATAGGTAGAAATATGAGAGAAGAAATAAGACTGAAACGCGAATTGATTGAGGCCACCGATTCAGTGCGCAAAAAATTCAACTCTGTGAAGAGAAGAAATGTTGAGAATCAGTTAACACTCGAAAAAATTTATGAACCCATAACAAAACCGTTAAAGGTTATATCATCTGCTTCACATAACCAATCGCCAACACAAACTCAGAAACCAACACAATCCATAGAAAGTGCAAGAGCGAGTACTAGTACATTGAAAGCAACACCTGAAACTAGTGATGAAGATGGTGACAAAAATGTAAGTCAACAATATTTTTTGGAAACACCACCGGGATCGTCGTTAATGAGCACTCCATGTTCAGAAAGTTCTATTAATGGCGCAGAAGGAAAATGTGATATAGTGAAAACACATTTAGAAAATCTGAAATTCGACAATGCTAAGTATGACACTATATACGGTGTACGCTTAGACCCCCATACAGAAAAACTACAAATGGGTAATGCTGAAATACGTTTTTCTAATGGAAATATCACATTGTGGCGTGGAACTAAGAAGGTGGGGACGTATTCTGGCAGTCCTAAATTATATGATATGATATTTATGAAACAACCACAAATTTCTCGTAGTAATGAGGTTATTATTGGTGACAAAGAGTGTCAATTATATGCAAAAATATTAAAACAGACAAAGGCACCATATAAAAATTATGATATAAAAGAGGGTTTGAATAAATGTAAATGGAAGAAATTCATTAATGTTATAAAACCATTGGTATCTTCTACAGTTGTGACGAGATCCAAATCTGGCTCAGGTTTCCGTATTATCAAATTATACAATAATAGAGGTGTGGATTATGTATATTGGAATAAATCGAAAGAACTGGTGGACCGCCTTCGTCTGCTCTATAGCTCAAAAATGGTGGGTAACAACGGTGTTAATAACGAAATAGTTAGTTTATTGGAAAAAATGAGGGAAGAAGGGATAATCTATTAGTAAAGTTAAAATTCATTTCACGTTTATTTGACTAGTATAAAATATTGTGAAATGCTTAAACGGGGTCAGACGTAAACAGAAATGGTTGTTGTAAACAACACAATTGACAAGTTCGGTAGACGAAGAAGTAATAATAAATCGTTTATCATACGTGGACCCCCAGGTATTGGTTTTAACCTCACGGCAGATAATCAATTTGATATGCAAAATAAGCGTTTACTGAACATTGGTGAACCAATAAATCAGAAAGATGGTGTAACCCGTAACTATGTAGATGAAAATATCGATAAATGTATGAAAGATATTAAAAAGTCATACATTGCATTTATGGAGAATCAGTGGACTGAATATAGTGAATTTGTACACAGCAAAATTACCGAGATGATTAATGACGCGCTGCAACACATTAATAAAGAAATTTCTGGAGTTAAGAAATTAACCGAGGACAATTATACTATTTTATATGATGCAATAAGCAAAGTGCACCACATTCTCGATGAATCCCGTCTGAAAGTACGACAGTGCGACAGAAATCACTTGGAAATATTGTGGCACAAGCTGGGAGGAACGATCGTAATCAACAAGTGATAGATGAAATAGTGGCTGAAGTCACGGACAACGCTGCTACATTAGGAAAAAAGTGAAAAACAGACCTAAATTATCTATAAACGCCTGACTTAAACTTCAATTATGGTGATTAGTAATGAGAAGTTACAAGTTGTTAACGAATTGCATAAAGCTTGTAGGAGAAATTTCCGTAGAAGAAGAACAATAATCAAAGGTTATGGTGATTTATGGCAAATGGATTTAGCTGAAATGCAGCCATATGCTGACGAAAACAATGATTATCGATACATTCTCATAGTGATCGATTGCTACTCAAAATATTTGTGGACTAGACCTCTAAAAAATAAAACTGGTGTTGAAATTACAAAGGCTATGAGAAGCATTTTACAAGAATCGAAGTATTCTCCTAAAAATCTGCAAAGCGATCAGGGTACGGAATTTTACAACAGAAATTTTTCTGCTTTAATAAAGCAATACATCATTAATCATTACTCCACATATAGTACGAAAAAGCAGCAATTGCAGAAAGAGTAATACGAACATTGAAAACCTGGTTATATAAAGAATTCTCAGCTAGAGGTAAATACAAATGGGTTGACATTCTATCCGACATTACAAAATTGTACAATAATAAAATACATCGTACGACTGGTATGAAACCTGCTGATGTTAAACTAACTACACGTTTAAATGCTTATAATCACATTAAAATTGCTTTGAAACCTAAATTTCGTGTTGGCGATATAGTTCGAATCGGTAAATATAAAGGTGTATTTGAAAAGGGGTTCACACCAAATTTTTCAACTGAACTTTTCAAGATCGTTAAAATAAATGTAACAAATCCCACAACATATACACTCCAGGACATTCATGGCCAACCAATAAAGGGGTGCTTTTATGAAATGGAGCTACAAAAAGCTAAATACCCTGATGTCTACCTGGTGGAAAAGGTTTTAAGAAAGAGAGGGAATAAGTTTTTTGTGAAGTGGCTCGGATTCTCTAATGACCACAACTCTTGGATTAACGAAGCATCTCATAATAAAATGCGTGTATTCCATTAATATTTGTTTTATTTATTTTCCCGATATAGCAATTATATACATATTAAAGAAAAATATGTGCAAATAAAGTTTGTTAACATTTTGAGTGAATTTTTACAACTAAAAATTATTAGATGAAATCAAGAAAAATAATTTAAATAAATTTTATTGACAAGAAAATATTTACAACGAATTATAATATATGTACTTAAAGTGTGTATAATACAGAAAAAAGACAAATACATATTTATGGAATTAATCAGGCTATGAAATCCCTCGTCTCGGCAGCAGCACTTCCTAGCAGAAACATTCTGTGTCATGTTTGATCTGACCTCCATAAATATGTCCAACATTTTCACAAAGTAACACACAGTATACCGCCTCGTCTCTGCATTTTCTGCAAATATTGTTCCAGCAATCATCAGTGTACTTGTTGCAAACCAGACACCGCTGCCTCAATGGGTGCTCCACCTTGCATGACTCACGAACATCTCTGTTGATTCCAAAATTTGTACGAACCAAGGATTGCAAACACTTGTAGCACTCATTTTCCTGACGCTCACGTGACGTTACTTTTCGAGCGGTATTCATTGGCACTGGATTATCTTCTATACAAGTTGGACATAGTCCAGTACATGAATTAATATTCTGCTTTGCCCAGAATTGGTAACAATTATAGCACACAATTGTACCATCCATACTATATGGATATACGGCGATTTTTGGTTTCGATTGTCACTCTCTTGGACAAGACATTGCTGTTTTAAAAACAAGGTGTACGGTATGACAGCTGAATAATAACTGGGTTCCTCCTCATGCGCCTGTTCGTTTAAGTACTTGCTAGAATTGTCGATATCAAGGTCATGGTATATCGTTAGAAATGATGTGACGTCACCAACTGCATGTTTAAAAGAGGAGGCGCAACTCAATGTTAGATCAGTTGCTTTGTAAACTTCAACGTTTATTATTCGGTCAACTGTCTTATATATTCTTCTTCCATCTCTTAACATGGCTGCTGTACCTGCTGGTTGGGCTAACCTCAGATTCCTGGACTGGTTAGCATCCCTAGATGTCCTTAACAATCTGTGGTACCTTGAAGAGGTAGTGGACGACTTGGCGGCTCCCGAAGACGACGAGGTAGAAGTTGAAGACGATGAGCAAGGCGATGAGGAAAGCGACGAGGAAGATGATGAGGTCTTCTTTGACGCCGAAGAGGGTGCCGCTGCTGCAGACGATTCCAGCGATGGTGAGGGTATCGTCGCGGATGTTCCCGATCCAAGAGGACAAAGGCAGATAAATTATAAATATCTGCCAAGGGTGCATCCAATGGAGGGTATATTCTGTACCACAATGACCTATGTGGCGGTCATGGTGATAGGTGGTATGGAATATCAACTTTGCCACGGATGTTTCCTAGGCTACCAGTCCAGAGTGGATCCGGGGACACATCGGCATGTGGACTACCATGCCACTACAAGGATAGCAGGGGGCAGGCGGGGATATTGCAAATCTTGCAGAGACCACTGTACCAAATTAGGCGAGTGGAGATCTGTAATATTTGCAATGTGAATAGATAATTTGTGTTTGTAAATATGTATATAGTTTTAGTTCTTAGTCTATTGTAAATACTTATATAATTAGTTTAAGTGATGTATATGTTTAATTCTTAGTTTATTGTAAATATTTATATAATTAGTTTAAGCGTTGAGTGATAAATCCTATAAGAGGCGCAAGTATATGTATAATTGCGTTCCATATGGCTATCTCTCTCAACATAATCCCCCGCACGCCGCTATCCACATATTGTTGATTGACTTGTGCTGTCACCGTTGTCGTTTAGCAGAAGTTCGAACGTTGCCTCGAGCAAACGGCGCGGCGATTACAAAGTTCTAATTTTCGATGCAGGTTAAAACTCTGTTCCCGGAAACGTAATATTTATAAAATTTCAAACACTGTATTGTATCCACAGATGTGTAAATAATAAATTTTGTTATATTTACTCTTACTATTTTAACTCAAAAATCTTGTTTTTTAATCTTAATTAACACATCAGTCAGTAGCGTACATGTGAGAGGGGATACAAAAAAATCGATTTTTTCAGAAATTGGATATTATAGTTCAGAAGAATGAAAGGAAAAAACTGAATCTCGGAAAAAAATTATTAATAGTACCGTGACCCTTAAGGGCCCTTATAGTGGAGTCAAATTAGGACTTAAAAAATTGGAAATGTGAAATTGTCTGGTCAGGGTAGTTTTTTTGTTTTAATGTATTTAGTGGGTCAAGTTAAGGTCACAGTTCAGTTTGTAGTTTCGGCGAAATCGGCGTATTATTTATTTAAACAATTTAATTTTTGAGGACGTGTTTTCCATCGTTTTTTCAACATCTCGGGATCCGTAAGTCCTCTGGGAACTAAGAAAAATGGAAAATACTCGTTATGAGTTGCACAATAGATGTGTATAATCAAAAATTCATCTCAATTAATATTATTATAAAAAAAAATTAAATATTGTGTAATCACGCGTTTTTAATCAAAACATTGTACTTTCGGCAATAATGCACGAATTTTAACGAAACTAAGGGAAAATGTAGCTCTTATAGTGCACAATGAATAGTTAATACTTTATGTCAAAATGCTTATTAAAACAGCTAAAACTCGCAATTGTTTCGAGAACTTTGCACCCTTGTGAATTTTTGCCATCAAAACTGAGAAATGTGTACGAAGGCTCTAGTGTTCAAATTGGAACTTTTTATGGATACTTTAACATGGCAGAGAAACAATTTTTTCTTTCAATTTTTTATATTATTTTACATTACTAAAAACTAGTGAAAAACAAATTCAATTTTAGGTAATAAAAAAATTTCATATATAAAATTTCTTTATACATGTAAAAGTTTACGAAAGTACCAACAATATATAACAAAATGTTTTTTCTGCGATGTATATTTGCCGAGATAGTTACATTTTTGTGCCTTAAAAACTTGAATCTATTTAAAATCAATTTTTCAAATGAATAAAAAATATCAAAAATTGAAAAAAAATATATTTCTCTGTCATCATAAAACACCTTTAAGAAGCTACAATTTGAGCCTTCGTACATATTCCGCGGTTCTGATGGCAGGATTTCACAAAGATGCGAAGTTTTAGAAACAATTGCAAGTTTTAACCATTTTAATATACATTTTGATACAAAATATAAAGTGGTGATTGTACTCCATAACAGCTACATTTTCCCTTAGTTTCATTGAAATTTCCGAAAGAACAATATTTTGTTTAAGAATGTCTAATTTTGCAATAGGTATATTTTTTTTAATGATAATTGAAATGAATTCTACTTTATACACTTTATTGTGCAACTCATAACGAGCATTTTCCATTTTTGTTGGTTCCCATAGGACTTACGAATCTCCAGATATTTAAAGAAAACTACGCTTTAAAATTCAATTGTTTAAATAAACAATACGCCGACTTCGCTGAAACTGCAAAAGTGAACTTTGAACCTAACTTGACCCCCTGAACATGTGAACGATCCATCTTTAGGGTGTCTGAAGGACTTATATTTCTATCTTAGAAAAAAGATTTAAAAAAAAAAATATTTTTCTTTTTTCTTACTCTATTTCTATTTCAAAATGAATATTTACGTTCACAAAATTTAGAGTTCAACACGACTGTTTCAGATGGAGAATAATATATAAAATCTATACTTACTGTTCGTTTATGCTTAACTGCTGCTCTGATGGTATCTATTGGACGCCGTAACACTATAAATCTAATGCTGGAAGTATATAACACTTTCTTAAAATTATAATTTAAAGGGAATTTTGTTAGTTAGAAAACACAATTAAAAGACAATATAAAGTTCAAAAAATATATATTAAATCTTCAAAAATTTATGTTTTTACAACAACTTTCAAGAAAATGTTTAACAAACAATAGTCTGGCCCGTGTACAACACATAGTGAAGGACGGAACGATTTATAATGTACCAACTACCATCCAATATGCGGTTTTATAAGCTAACGATGCACAAAAAGATTCAAGAAAAGTTCAATATTTCTGAAATTTGGTGGGCTTTTGCTTGCCTGTCTTATTCACGTATTTGTATTTCAATACCAATTTTGGTCGCTCCTCAGAGCTTAAAAATGCTTGAAGCGCTACTACTTCGAATTGTATTCTGCAATTACAATTTTTACGTTCAGGCAAGGTGGTTCCCATGCACATATGAGTACATGGTAAATATGCTTTTCTGACACCGAATCATTGAGGAACCGGTTTAGGGCAAACCCCGTTAAAACTCATCATTTCCCCGTCAAAATCGACTGCTAGGAAATGATGGGGGTCCCATGTCGCTAAGGGCTACTTTCGCTAGAACTCACGATATACTTTGGATAGTCGCTGGATTAACTTGTCCTTATATTCAAGACCTCGTATGAGTTGCAGTGCTTGACAACATGGATTAGTAAAAGGGTTTTTAATTTTGAAAATTCCGAAGTTAAAGTTAGATTTTGTTATACTTTCTAAATTTAGGTGGTCGGGGCGACATTACGTCCCTGTGCAGCGACATTTGCTACACTTTCTAAAATGACGCTCCTTGAGGAGTTATGAGCGAGTAGAGCGAAAATATATTTACAAATATTAAAAACCTCTTCCACGATATTTTTACTAAGTCGGATTTTGTTACAACGTCGAAAAGTACATCGGGGTTTTAGCGTGTTCTTTAACAAACACGTTGAAGCCAAAACAATATCCTAACCAGATAATTCGCATTCAAATCTTAATTCGACTCCACTGTCAAAATATATCCAAAATACGTAAGTGCTTAAAAAAACTGTATGGTATCTGTCAATTTTGATCGAAAATCGACGAGACAAGAATTAAGTTAAAGGAAATAGGTCTCATCATTGAAATCATTTTTCAATGAAATCCCCTAATGGATTTTGGATATATCCTCTTTACCAGCACTATTGCCGCGAAAATATTGTTACAGTTTTTCGTCATCGTAATTGTTCTGGACTATTGCATTTGTTAAAGTAAAACATTAAATTTTGAAAAAAAAAATTAATAAAAAAGGATTACATAATGAATTGTTTTTTATGAAAGAATTCTGACTTTTCGGTGTGGTTTGACAGAAGTTTTAACAATGTTTCTTGATTTTTTACATGTTTTTATGCACTTTTCAGATTTCCATTTTAAATGTCTAAACAACTAAATACACAACAAATAAATATATTAATAATGTGCTGCTGGTGAGAAGTACATGGTGTATCCGATGAGAACCAATCAGAACACTTTTCTAAAGTGTTTTTTAAATCGATCTCTATATTTTTGCCAACACTCGTGCCACATTTATGTGTATTAAAAGATGTATGAAATGTCTGTAAAAGATGTGATATGATTTTAGAAAATTCATCTGAAGGTCTATTTAAAAATTTTATGTTGTGTCCACTGGCATAATCTTTGCATAATAAAAAGAATTCATTTTTATTGATTACTTCTTCATCACCTTTGCTAAATTTGTTAGCACAACATTCGCAGTTAAATTTTTTTTCAACGCAATGAGCCAAATAACCAGCCACGTATATATTTGAACATTTTTTTAACGTATTTTCTTCCGTATTTTCGTTTAATGCAGCAACATCTTTTACATCGTCTTTTTTTCCTCCATTTCCAGGAAGTGGATCTTGTACAAATTCTTCATTATCATCAACAGCGGTAACTGGTGCAGCTGGATCAATATTTTCAATTTCTGGATCATCCATATCCAAAATTTCAGTTACTTCATCAATCTCACAATTTCCTGTGTCTACAGCCATTTGAAGTCTAATGTTCATATTATGTTGTATTGCTATACGACACTCACGCACTGTGGGGGTTGTGTTATACCCTCCTCTATTTCTAACCACTGAGAAGAAGTTTTCTAAGGGGTCTTGATTTAAAAAACCGGTTAACAGATATTTCACATCATTTTGTTTCAGATGATCCCATAATAGAAGGATCGATTTTATTGTCCACTGGAACCCATCCAAACAGTAAATATTGTTCCTTTTTTTTATTCCCTCAAAAACTTCTATGTTTTTGAAGTATTCTAATCCTTCTTCTAGTACAGTTTGGGTTTTGGTATTATAAATGGACAATGGACCCCTATATGGATTAGGATCCCGCAAAATTCTACTGTTTAACGAGTCAAAAATATTGTTAACATTTTCAATAAAATGTATCTAAGGATGTGGAACTGTTGAGCTGTTTTGTTGCCGTTGCTGTTTTAATTGCTGCAGCAACAGTATGTGAAAATATCTGTGCAGCATACTTCACTCGCATCTTTTGAAAATTTGTGGGCGCAATGTGAATTGAAGTTAGTTTCAACATGGCCCTAGTAGTAGGGCTCTTTTGATCAAGATCATAAGTTTTTGTTACATCAGCCCAAGCTATGGGTGTATTCCGAACAAGAAATTGAATTTTCGTGTTCATAAAATTGTTTCTCAAACTTTTAAGCAAATGAGGTGCATCAAATAACGTAAATATTTTTTGACCTTCTATATCTATCATGGGCTCTTCTTTAGTGGCACCTAACAATTCATAGGCACGGCGTTGATTTGATCCTTGATCACATACTAAAACCATTGGATTAAAGGTCATTTTTTTAAAATTCTTTAACAACCTGTTTAATGATGTCTTTCAATGAATCGCCTTTTACAGAATCAGCAGAAACAAAGTAACAAAAGGGAATTTTCCAATTATGAAGCAATCCACGAATATAGAATACCAAAGCATTATTTGCTAACTTGTTGTCTCTGCCCAGAAAACCTAGATCTTGGTAACCTTCAACGATATCTTCAGATTTGTTATATTGCAGCTGTTTCTTTAGTGTAACCCCATCGAAAAGTACGACACACATTTTCTTTCTTTCCGTCATAGTCTTTGCTTTCAATGAGAGCTTTTCAGTTAAACTATTATCAAATCCGGTTCTTAATGTTACAACTTTTAACCAAGATTGAATTGTTCTGCCCTAAATTGCAATTATATGGACTCTTACCTGCTTGCTTTGCCTATTTGCCCTTATTTACTCCATTTACCCCCGAACCCTTCAACGAAATTAGATCAAAATATAATCTAGTTCCAGATGTCGTTACAATACATAAGTGTACCAAATTTCAATTAAATGTCGTAAACGGTTCCAAAGTAAACGTGCACACAAAAAAAAGTTACAGACCGACAGGCAGAAAATTTCAAGCTTCTACCTTAAAAGACAATTAAATGGCATCTTGTAAAACGAATTCACTGTCACCCGGTATATAAGTTTAGGAAAGAAAAATTAATGACTTACCTTTTTGGATAAATTTTATAGGAATTGCATTTTTAGTTAGCAACTTTCGTTTATTTCCTATAAGAATGTCTTTTGGTAAAAAGTGCTTTTCACAAATTAATTTATTTTTTAAATCTGCCACTTCCATAAATGCAATTTTGGAATTGCCACAATTTTTTTTCCATTCTTCATGTTAAAGAACGCTATAACCCCGATATACTTTTCGACGTTGTAACAAAATCCGACTTAGGAAATACTTCGTAAGAAAAGCGTGCTTCACGTAAAAACGCCGTGGAGGAGGTTTTTAATTCTTGGAAATATATTTTTGCTCTTCGGAGCGTTTTTTATGCCAAATTTTCGCTAACTCTTCGAGGAGCGTTAATTTGGTAAGTGTAGTAAATGTCGCTGCACAGGGACGTAATGTCGCCCCGACCACCCAATTTTAGAAAGTATAATAAAATTGGACTTGAACTTCCAAATTTCCAAGATTAAAAACCCTTTTACGAATCCACGTTGTCAAGCACTGCAACTCTTACGAGGTATTGAATATGAGGACAAGTTAGTCCAACGACTATTCAAAGTATATCGGAAGTTATAGCGAAAATAGCCCTTAGCGACATGGGACCCCCATCATTTCCTAGCAGTCGGATTTGACGGGGAAATGATGCGTTTTGACGGGGTTTGCCCTAAACCGGTTCCTCAGTGATTCGGAGTCAAAAAAGTATCTATACCATGTACTCACACGTGCATGGGATCTGCCTTGCCTGAACGTAAAATTTGTTATTGCATAATACAAACGAAGTAGATACGCTTCAAGCAATTTTAAGCTCCGAGGAGCGACCAAAATTTATGTGAATTAATAAAATACGTTTATAAGACAGGCAAGCATAAGCCCACCAAAATTTCAGTTACATGAAACTTTTCTTGAATCTTTTTGTGCATCGTTAGCTTTTCAAACTGCATATTGGATGGTAGTTGGTAACGTATGAATCGTCCCGTTCCTCACCATGTGTTGTACACGGGTCAGACCATTGTTTGTTAACATTTTCTCTGAAGAAGTTGTTGTAAAAACATAAATTTTTTAAAGATTTAATATACATTTTTTGAACTTTATATTATCTTTTACTTGTGTTTTCTAACAAAATTTCCCTTTCAGATTTAATTTTAAGAGAGTGTGAAACAGACAGTGTTAGATTTATAGTGTTACGACGTCTTCCAATTGATACCATCAGAGCCGCAGTTAAGCATAAACGACAGTAAGTATGATTTATCCATTAATCTCCGTCTGAAACAGTCACTTTGAACCCTAAAAATTTTGTGAACGTAATATTTTTATTTAGCATTTAGAAAAGGTTGAGGAAAAAGAAAATTAATTTTTTCTTTTTCCTATTTTTTTTTAATTTTTCTAAGTTTTTCGAGCAGAAAATACGTCCTTCAGACTTCCATCAAAGCATGGATCGTTCACATGGCGCCCGAGCAGGGACCATGCCGTCCCCAAACCCAACAAATCCTTTCTCATTCATGGCGGAAGACTCCGAGGGGTCGACCCCAAGAGAATTTTATGAGCGAGTCACCGCACCGCTCGTCGACGACGGTTCTAGAGGGATAGAACCACAGCGACTGTTTCCGGAGGGAAATAATGTAAATTTATCTGCTTCACAGCCACAAACTGCTAATTCGATGGAAAGTATGTTTCTGAAAATGGCAGAGGGCTTCGTGCAGGCGATACAGAACGTGTCGACCTGTACGCCCCATGAGAGACAAAGATGTCCGAACGTGACGTTCCATGGGCTTGATCATGAAGATCCAGAAGCATTTCTGAAAATTATGGAGGAATATTTCGACAGAGCTCGCATAAGCCACGACTATGATCGCCTCCATAACGTAACCGGCCAACTCAAGGGCGAAGCTCAACGATGGTCCGAACAATTTAGGACGTTGACTACTTCGTATGCCTTATTCAAGGAAAGATTCCTTACGAGATTTAATTCTCCCGACATACAGTCACGAGCTATTGCTCAACTGTATGCCGTCAAGCAAACGTCTTTAGACGACACGGCAGTGTTTATCACAAGGAAAACCTGTCTTTTCGATCGTATTGATCCCTTTAAATCCGAAGCCATCAGAGCTCGGGTCATCATGGACCAACTGCGTCCAGAAATTAGGTCACGCTTGAGAAGCAACCTAATTTCAACCACAGAGATGTTAATAGCAGCGGCTACTAACGTCGAGCGGGATTCAGCTGACGAACAGACGTCGCTAATCCAGCTTATAGATCAACGTCTGTCCCGCGCGTCTTACTATCAAGAGCCGGGACGTTTAAGTCAACAAAATTCTAGTAACAGGAGCAATGGAAGCCCAACTCCGACAGCACCGAGGGTGCATTTCCGAGAGGACGTATCTCGACAGGACGGTCCAGGCAGAGCGCCTGGTCGTCCTTTTTTTATGCCTAATTCTACGAGCGGATCAGTGAATCCTGACCGCAGGCAAACCAATTTCAATGGCGGATCGGGGAAATTCCGAGTACCCGACCGACCGGCAACCCCGTGCCGATACTGTACAGACACAGTGCAGTGGCACTTCCATAGCCAATGCCCGAATAACCCGCATCTCAACAGGAGACCGGGAAACTTTCGAGGGGCCAGAGACCCAGGCCAGGGTCCATCTGCAAGATCCCCGGCACAACGGCCGAACCAAGGCGGCAGCAATGTCCAGTAATTTTTTCCGATACTCATGACCACTACGACGCTCCTCTGCACAAGACAAGAGAGTCAATAAATTATATGAGCGAAGCGTTCCCTTTGCCTCGTATAAAAGTTCAAATTAATGAACATGCGGTCGACGCACTGATCGATTCAGGCTCGACGCGAAACGTTATCCATCCGAGGATGTTGGATAACTTTAAAAATCTCACGACACGTCGATCATTTGCTATGGCGTGCGGAGATCGAATGGTGGACTCTCTTGGCACGACAAAATTACAAGTAATAATTTCAGGCACCTCTTTTGAAATTGATTTTCAAGTAATCGAAAATTTGAACGAAACGATAATATTAGGATCACCATTCTTATATATGAACAATGTCGCATATGATTATGGCCGAAAATGCCTATATGCCGGCACGGAAGAGCGTATTACCGTCTTCTGGAATCAAGCTTCTCAGAGGGAGAGACAGCAGGCAAAGCTTCCTGAAGAGCTTGTTATTAAAGACAAATTTCTACGGCCGCTGTTCGAAGAATTTGTCGATCTGTTCACTGCGGAACCGACTCAAGCAACCACAGTGACTGTTAAACACAAAATTACAGTAAAAGACACGAAACCATTTAATATCAGACCATATCCGATGTCTCCGAGTACTAAGAAAATTATGTATGACCAAATCGAAGAGATGTTGAAAGCTGGCGTCATCGAACCTAGCACTGCCCAATATAGTTCACCACCCGTGATAATAAAACGCTCGGACAAGAAACCACGATTTTGCATCGACTATCGCCATTTGAATGAAATGACTGAAGACGAGGCTTCCGTCTTACCAAAAATACACGAAAGTATTAGGATGTGGCTATTTATACATACTGTCCAGGCAATTCACGCCGCACATGCGCGATGACGTTCAAACATATTGATATAGTAAGAATTATAAGGTTAACCATCAGCAGTCTGTGGTGTAATACTTAGTGTTCCCGATTCTCACACGTGAGGTCGACGGTTCGAATCCGCTTGCTACAGTTTTTTTTTTACCACATTTTGTTAACTAAAATACGTAATACGAATATTTCTTTAGGTTAGTTCGTTGGGTTAAATATGTTAATATTTTTTGATGTAGTATAGTTGTTTATGATAGATAATGTCCCTTGCCCTCGACGGCTATACTGTATGTATAAATAGCCAATTTCTTATACATACTGTATGTATAAATAGCCAATTGCGTATACATACTGTATGTATAAATAGCCAATTGCGTATACATACAGTATGTATAAATAGCCACATCCAAAGTATTAAAGATTTAGGCAATTCGAAGATTTTTTCTGTGTTGGATTTAAAAAGTGGATATTGGCAAATACCGCTAGATGAAGCATCAAAAGATTTTTCGACTTTTACCACTCCTGATGGGGCAGCTTACAGATTCAATGTCATGCCTTTCGGCCTCAAGACAGCTCCCTGTACCTTTCAGAAATTCATGGCAAAGGACGTTTTAACGGGTTACCTGCACCATTTCTGTAAAGTGTATTTAGATGATATAATCGTTTACAGCGTAAACGTGAAGGAGCATATGTCCCACTTGAGGTTAGTCTTTGAAAGACTACGTCTGCACAATCTGAAAGTGTCACCGGAAAAGTGTGTAATAGCGACGAATGAAATTCAATATTTAGGCCATACAATTAGAACTGATACTTCCCAACCATTAGAAAAACATGTCTTACAAATTCAAAATTATCCCGTTCCAGCTACAAAAAAGCAGCTACAAAGTTTCCTAGGGCTTTGCAACTGGGTACGAGAATATCTACCAAATGTGGCGATGATCACGAAGCCACTAACGAAACTTCTTTCGAAGGAAAATCGTTTTCACTGGAACCATACATGCGATGAAGCGTTTAGAAAATTAAAAGAATTATTATCCGGACCGCTGGAACTCCATCGGCCGGATTTTTCACGTCAATTCATTTTGCAAACAGATGCATCCCTCCAAGGCCTTTCGGCCGTATTATATCAATTAGGCGACAACGGCGAAAAATATATAATTTCGTATGCAAGCAACACGTTATCTCCAGCAGAGAGACGTTACCACATAAACGAGCTGGAATGCTTGGCGGTGGTGAACTATATTAAAAAGTACAAGATGTACTTAGCAGACAAACCGTTCTTGGTGAAGACGGACAACAGGGCGTTACTTTGGTTAAACAAACATAAGGACGACAAAACAAAATTTACTCGATGGTCATTACTATTGCAAGAATATGCATTCAAAATTGAACACTGTCCAGGAAAGGAAAATTTATTAGCAGATTTTCTAAGTCGTAACCCACAAAATCAGTATGTCGAGACAGACGATGAAGAGGAAAGAATGTTCCTACCAAATTATAAGTGTCCAGAACGTATTTCTGTTTTAACGCACTCAGAAATATACGAAGATATCGTACAGGCTCAATTGAGTTCAAGAGATATTCAAGACAAGATCCGCCGTTGGAATGATCTATTTCAACAGGAACAACGTTCCGATGCGGATCTTATTTTTATGAAAAATTTTCACGTCCAAGACGATGTACTTTTTAAAGATTGCGATCGAAATTTTAAATTAATAGTTCCAAAGAGGAAAATTAAGGAATTGATTTACCATTGTCATGACCGAGATGAAGCATGTCATCCAGGAAGAGACGAGACTCTCAGGAAAATAGCGAAACGCTACTATTTCAATAATATGGCCAGGATCGTAGGCAAATACATAAACGACTGTCTGATATGCCAGTCTGTAAAGACAAGACAAGCCCAACCCAATGCTCCACTTAGAAGTCATGCACCACAAAATGCATTTGAAACCTTGAGCGTCGACGTAATTGGCCCGCTGCAGAGGACTAAAGACGCCGAAAACAGATACATGATTATCGTCGAAGACGTTTTCAGTAAATGGATAGAGGCAAAGGCATACATTCAGGTCGACGGCAGAACGATAGCCAAATATATCGACGAAGAAATAGTAGCAAGATTCGGAGTCCCTCGAGTCATAATTTCAGACAAAGGTGGTCATTTCAATTCCGAATGGTACATCACATTTTGCGAAAGGAATGGTATCGAACGATATTTAATTCCGGCATATCACCAACAGTCCAACCCCGTGGAACGACGGGTTCAGGAATGCAAGAAAATTTTAAAGACTCTTTTATTCAAAAAGCCAAACGACACTTGGGATCGCTACGTGCATCAGATGACATACATATTAAGAAATCGTAGGAACGCCGCTACAAATCAAACACCTAGCATGATCGTGTTAGGATATGATCCAGCCGAAAGAGGCGAATGGGATTTGTATGCCTGGAGGCAAGAAAGAGCCAAGCAACAAACGCTTCCACGATACAAGCGAATCAAGGAAGCCCGTCAGGCCCAACAAAATTACAAACAGAAATATGCGCCGAAAGAGGCCGTCACTCCGATCGTTTACAAAGTAGGAGACAGAGTCATGAGTAAGAGAAAAAAGAAGGTACATACCTTCACGCCGTCTTGGTCAGGCCCGACCAGAATTCTGAAGAAGTTTTCAGACGAGGTGTATCTCGTGCAAAAGGGAAATGTAACGACAAGAGTACATGTCGATGATTTGAGACCAGCCCCGCCAGAGGAGCACAACTTGGAAATCGAATCTTCCGATGAAGAAAATGCTAGTCCAGGCGGAACATCACTCGATGGAAATGATTCCCCGTTCTCAGACGATTCCACAGAACCTCCACCGCCGGAACAAACGGTTGTACAAATTCATGCACCGCCACGAGATGCTTCCACTTCTGATTCAGAATCAAGTTCTGGAGATTCAATCATATTTTTATAACATTTTTCAACCTAGGCTAAGTTTTAACTTAGTGCTAGGTTTATTTTATATCAAAATTTCCATACCAACTTCTTGTCGTGTAAGGCAAGAGTTGGTATTTTTTATGCATTTTTTACAAGTTATTTTCATTGGGGATATTGTATCGTCCATACAAATCTTCCAAATTCACTGCAGCAACTCTGACCGTGTCCGGCAGAGTTGGTATTTTTTATGATTTTTTTTTTTTTTCAAAGTCCTCAAATGTTATTAAACATTCATCTGTAAGCAGAGTCCGACCCAAAGGGTCCAAACAAATGTTCCATTGGCACGGCATGGAAAGACGACGACTCTGACGCAAGGGCGCGATTCAGATGAGTCTAGCAACTCAAGGGCGAGATGCCGCCACGTCTGCTGGAGGGGCAGATGCAACGATCCGACGGATGCAGATTCTGTCGCAGATTTCTCCCAAGAAGAGATTTTAATAAAAACTATTTCAATCAATATAAGTCAACAAAATTCAGTGTTCCTATTCTCAAAGACGACGATGTGATATCGGTCGCAGATTTCTCCCAAGAAGAGATTTTTTTAACTACACGGAAACCATTTCAATCAATATAAGTCAACAAAATTCAATGTTCCATTCTCAAAGACGACGATATGTTATCGGTCGCAGATCCCCAGACGGGATATGAACAAACATATTACTAAAATTTTGTTTTGTATTGTTTCATATAAACTGAGCAGAGCCATAGTATAGCTGGAGCCAAGCAGTCCGAGGACCACCTAAGCTGTTCCAGAAGGCAGTTCGACACCGAAGGTGATCGACGAGGCATAGACACGAGGAGGAGCAGACGCAAGCCCGCATTAGTGGAAGAACACTAAGAAAGATAAGTGCGTCGAAAGTGTTTGTGTTGTGTCATCGAGAATCCGAGGATTCTCGATTTTTTCTTTTTTTTTTTATGCCTTTTTCATATACAATGTTCAATTATTCAATCGAATGCTATGCATCGATATATGTTCAAAAATTTATCACCATTTTAGATTTGCATCTATGTTTTGTTCAGATAGGCCGGTCTGAACGATAACCGAATACAACACATGGGAGACTACATCCAATGATCCATTTTATTTTCAAACAAACAATTTACCAAACGTTACACAAAAAGATTCACGGAAAGGAGGGGAGTGTTAAAGAACGCTATAACCCCGATATACTTTTCGACGTTGTAACAAAATCCGACTTAGGAAATACTTCGTAAGAAAAGCGTGCTTCACGTAAAAACGCCGTGGAGGAGGTTTTTAATTCTTGGAAATATATTTTTGCTCTTCGGAGCGTTTTTTATGCCAAATTTTCGCTAACTCTTCGAGGAGCGTTAATTTGGTAAGTGTAGTAAATGTCGCTGCACAGGGACGTAATGTCGCCCCGACCACCCAATTTTAGAAAGTATAATAAAATTGGACTTGAACTTCCAAATTTCCAAGATTAAAAACCCTTTTACGAATCCACGTTGTCAAGCACTGCAACTCTTACGAGGTATTGAATATGAGGACAAGTTAGTCCAACGACTATTCAAAGTATATCGGAAGTTATAGCGAAAATAGCCCTTAGCGACATGGGACCCCCATCATTTCCTAGCAGTCGGATTTGACGGGGAAATGATGCGTTTTGACGGGGTTTGCCCTAAACCGGTTCCTCAGTGATTCGGAGTCAAAAAAGTATCTATACCATGTACTCACACGTGCATGGGATCTGCCTTGCCTGAACGTAAAATTTGTTATTGCATAATACAAACGAAGTAGATACGCTTCAAGCAATTTTAAGCTCCGAGGAGCGACCAAAATTTATGTGAATTAATAAAATACGTTTATAAGACAGGCAAGCATAAGCCCACCAAAATTTCAGTTACATGAAACTTTTCTTGAATCTTTTTGTGCATCGTTAGCTTTTCAAACTGCATATTGGATGGTAGTTGGTAACGTATGAATCGTCCCGTTCCTCACCATGTGTTGTACACGGGTCAGACCATTGTTTGTTAACATTTTCTCTGAAGAAGTTGTTGTAAAAACATAAATTTTTTAAAGATTTAATATACATTTTTTGAACTTTATATTATCTTTTACTTGTGTTTTCTAACAAAATTTCCCTTTCAGATTTAATTTTAAGAGAGTGTGAAACAGACAGTGTTAGATTTATAGTGTTACGACGTCTTCCAATTGATACCATCAGAGCCGCAGTTAAGCATAAACGACAGTAAGTATGATTTATCCATTAATCTCCGTCTGAAACAGTCACTTTGAACCCTAAAAATTTTGTGAACGTAATATTTTTATTTAGCATTTAGAAAAGGTTGAGGAAAAAGAAAATTAATTTTTTCTTTTTCCTATTTTTTTTAAATTTTTCTAAGTTTTTCGAGCAGAAAATACGTCCTTCAGACTTCCATCAAAGCATGGATCGTTCACATTCACAGCGATTACAGTTTTTCACAGGAAATTTAAAGAAACTGGTGTCTTTGTTAAGGTCTTGTCTTTTAAAACAATTGTTATAAACACACATATGATTCGCTGTAGTACTCATATTTATAATTAAATTTTATAGCACAATTAAAAACAACACAAAACAGCTTTATCAAAAGCGATCATCGATTCATGCAAGGATAGAGTCAGCGTAGCTGAAAAGAGTATACATCAAACCGTATGCGCAATGACATGAGATGTGCACTCGTCAAATACCATCAGCTAACTGAAATATCTCGGTCCAAGACGCAGGCAGCGCCGCCCTATATGTGGAATCTAGCGCTCGCTACGCGTTTCCACATAGTACTTGCGCCTCTTATAGGATTTATCACTCAACGGTTTAAGTGATAAATAAACTTGAAATTGAATTTTATTTTGTTTTATTTACTGAAGTAGTAAAGGAATGGGAATGCAAACGGAGCGGAGTGATCATGATCAGTGATCAGTTTAGGGGTGGGGGCCGGAGCGGAGCAGTAATCATGATCAGTGATCAGATTAGGGGTGGGGGCTGGAGCGGAGCAGTGATCATGATCAGTGATCAGATTAGGGGTGGGGATAATGACGCGCGAGGTCGATGGCATGCGTGAGACAGGATGTAACTTGTCTAGACCATATCCGGTGGTAAGGTCAATGACCGGATGAATGGCATGTGCGAGACAGGATGTAACTCGTCTAGATCATATCCGGTGGAAAGGTCATGTGGAGTCCATGCGTGAGAACAGAATATACATCCGGTTTAAAAAAATATATCACACACGGTATATTAGAAATAATAACGGCTAGAAATAATTTTGTGTCATGCTAAATAATACCCCTCTGTATATATGGTTTTCACCTAATAGCTAGGTAATGCTAAAATAATGCTGCTGTATATTAAAAAAACAACTTGCTCAGGTACTAAATGATGCCTCTTGTATATACGGTTTTCAATCCATGAGTAATGTTCAAGAAATTAACAGTGCACTTTGTTAATGTACGCGCCAAGTTTATTTTTTGTTTCCTATAACTTGCTGGGAGACATGTTTGTTATGGTAAACATGCAAAAAACTCTTCTCACATGAAATGATGTCATTCTTTCTATGGGGTCAAAGCTAAAAATAGCTTAGAGGGTCATAATATAATTTTTCCAAGCCGTAGTTGAATTCTGCACATCTTACTAGTAACGCCATAGTTAAATATTCAAGACAAAAATGTGAAACAAAGTTAATTCTCTTTCAATAATGTAGAAAGAAAATCAAAGCAGCTAGTACTATATGTGCTAAAGACAGAAAATAAGTGTAATAAAATTAGACATTTAAGAACAGACCTGAAAACAGTTAACTGCACCACAATGTTTATATGGAAAAAGTGAATCTATTGCGTTATATACTAGGGGATAAATACAAAAACTGTTCAACAAAATGTTTCAAAGTGTTTACAGAAAAATTTCCAATCATGTGAAGTAAAAGCAGTGTGTTTGACATTTTCCCAATCAACATACAGTGTGTCATAGGATTTATGGATTTACTAAAATAATGTGATAAACACAGTGTACACAAAAACGTTATTTGGATTACGGAGTGCACGAAAACGTTCTTTGGATTACGGAGTGTTAAAAAAAGGATTTTTCAGTGTGATAAATACAGTGTGCGAAAAAATTTCTAAGATTTACGCGTTAATAAAAACAATGACATTTTTTTTAAAAAGGAGGTTTTCTGTGCATCGTGTAAACATTTTTCAAGATGGCTGCGATGGAATTTTATGTGCAATTTCTTATTCGGATTACAGCTTATCGCAATTATGATAAGAGTGAAATGATTCGCTAAAAGCTGTAACTGAAATTTTTATGTGTATTAATTTAATTTATTGTGCCATTGTACTCTAATAAAATGCTCTGTATTTATACCATTTTTATTTTATCTATCATTGTGTTTATAGGTAATAAATTAATTTTTTTAAACCATTCTGTTACTTCCCCCTCCCAAATACAACTATTTAAAGAAAAATAATTTACCTAAATTTTATCCAAAAACAAATACATCGATTTTAATTGATTAAAAATTAATACAGATAATCGAAATTTAAAATTTTCAATAAATGTTTTACTTAAAGAAATAAAAATATTTATCTAAACAAAAGAATTCATTAAGAGAAGTTTACAATTTTACAGCTTATAACCTAATTGAAAATAATTTCCATTTGCTTTAATAAATCCAGAAAGAGGCCCATACAGATATACCTAATATTGGAAGGAGAGGTGTACCTTTCAGGTGACAATAGATACACCAACCATATTACATAAGGTAAGTACCTAAATTTTTCAATAATTAATATAATAAAATGCTTTTAAGATTTATACATAGACCAAAAACAAATATTTTGAACATTTCGGTACATAGAGCTCCCTCTAGGCTATTTTTAATAAAGACAGTTCATTAATAAACCACGGCGGTTTTTAATAGCTGAATCTATCTAATATATTAATATACAGATGACATCGCGAAGCACTTCTCGACTTGAATATATATAACGGGAGACAAACAAAATATAAAATAAATAAATTGCTTTTAATACCATAATTACATAAAGAAAAATATACCTTTATCTATTCTTGAATAGAAAATTCTTAGTATGAATAAAAATTCGATAAGAATAATAAAACCTAATGTCTAAAACATTATAGTACAGGGTGGTTAAAAAATACTTCACAAGACGCCATCAATAAATTACTTAGATATAGCCGGTGAGTGGAAAAATATTGAAATCAAAGTGTGGTGATGAATAGTTAATAGTATTTATTAAAATAATATACACACAATGAAAATTTAAAAAAGGCATTATTTCACTATTCACAAGTGTTACATAACAAACAAAATTTCGTTAAACAATACGCAAAAAGAGAGGTTTTACAGGTATAGCACTCAAAGCAACTATCCACTAATTCCAATGGGCTTGCTGTTATATGAGTAGACACTTGAACACTTTTAATGTTTATATCATAAACCACCACTGCTTCGAAGTAACAGCTTAAACACAACTTGACATTTTCCAATAAGTCTACACAGTAATAATGCGCCATCAAACAAAGATATTCGTGAGTTGAGCTATTTACAAACTCCAAGCTATTTACTTCATATTTCTTTTCTATTTGACTATGACCATCAAGCTCAATATAGTCTTCATCCATTTTGTATCTGTTAGAGAGACTCACTCAAACAGAAAACCGATGCAGGAGCTGTTTAAGTTTTCTGCTAAACTTATAAAAAATAATATCATGTGACCTTTACGTCATGACAATCAATTATTCACACATCCGAGTCCATTAGGTTAACAGATGATATACATCGGGACAATCACACATGTCTGAACCCAAAAAAATACAGCAGCATGGGTCAATGACTTCTGATTGTGGGAAGCTATTGAAACTGGTATTCCCATAACCAAACCCATATGGTGACCAGATGACTCACATCTGGTTCTTTTTTAACTCATTTCCCACGGTGACATTTGACATGCAGGTGTTTAATGAGTCATAGCGAACATCTGGCGTGCAGATGTTAGACAGGTCTAGACTTGTTTATACAAGTTATAACATCTGGCCACATTTAAGGAACACATGTTATACATCTGGTGATCAGATGGCGTATGAAGGTGGGGAATGGGGTATATAACCAGCGATATGTCTAACACACGCATTAGTCCTTAAAATGTCTGCTGATTTCAGTTTCTCTCGCTATGTACCTCAACAGTACACACTAACAAGTGCACCCGAATCCAAAATTAGTGTTATTCCAAAAGATGTAGTCATTGGTGTGCGACGATATAAACTAAATAAATCAGAGTGTAAATTTGTGTCGGTGGGAATTTCATGTAGTTCTGATTAGTCCCCCTGTGTAAAGTTATCAGGAAACAAAGGTGATCAAGTGGTTTTCAATGAAAGTAATTGGAACAAGTTCTTATCTCATCAAGGTTCAATAACGAATTACTTGTATTACAACGAAATACCAGATGTAATACATGAGGACAGCTTTTCCATACATTTCGTCGAGTTTTCAAACAATCGATTGATTAAGATTTCTAATGGAAAAAATTACACATACTTGGCGTATGAAACCATGTGCGGTTTATGGGAAGTTCTGCCACTTGTGAAATACAGACTTGACACTGTTAAAAACCAGCAATTTGCAAACTATTTCAAGATTCTACAAAGAGGTCTACAAAATCAATGCGGTAATGTTTTTGAAAATGCTCTAAATATACTGAAACCAGAAGAAAGCTCAAATAGTGATAACATCTCCATGGTTCTAGAATTAATCTATATTTACCCCGACATATTCAAAGGTGAATGTGAGTGCAATAAAAAAAGTAACGTTTAATGAAAAAAACAATCAAGTTCATCATCTAGTGAAATGGGATTATGCATACAATTCATATAGAAAAATATATTGGGAATACATAGCAATCGATCGACTACGATTTCGAAGGAGAATCGAGATGGCTTCAAATATTCTTAGTCCTATTTTAAATGAAAATCATAGATGTAAAATATTCAATGAAAGATTTGAAATAAAAGAACATATCAAATAAAATTTGTTTTATTTAAGTAAAAAATGTTTACATGTTTATACTAATTCATTTTTATTAATCCAAGAATTGTGTTTACGATCCAAGCCGAGCCATTTAACATAGAGCTTCTTTCCTTTTCTTCTTAAAATTTTTTCAACTAGATAAATATTGGGATGTTTAACGTTCTGGATTTCATACTCATAAAAACCCCCCTCAATTCGGTTTCCTTCTTGATCCTCCAACAGATATGTTGTAGGATTACTATTGCGTACTTTCCATATCTTAAAAACTTCATTTGACCAATTCGGCGTATACCCTTTTGAAAAAGCTTCTCGATATTTACTTATTCGTATATAGTCACCTACACTGAATTTCTGCTTACGGGGATCTACTGTTTTTAAATAACTATATGCATGTTGCAGTAAATATTTTTCATCTTTCTCTGTAACATTTTTAGGTTTCCTATTAGTAGTTCGATGTATAGTGTTATTATATTTCTCTACAATATCAGGTAAAACTGTCAACCAATTATAGTTCCCCTGTAAGCTAAATTGCCGCCACATTGAATTTTTTATGGTGCGATTTACTCTCTCTACAATGCTGGCTTTTAAATTGGAATATGTGCTATGATGATTAATTTCAAATTTTTTCATCAGCTCTCCAAACTTTTTGTTGTAAAATTCTTTACCCATATCTGTCTGAAGATTTTTAGGTTTGATTTTCATTTCAGATAAAATGATCTTCATTGCATTTGTCACATCTTTACCACTTTTTCTTTTAACTGGCTGAGCCCATACAAATTTACTAAATACATTTATGACGATGAGAATATATCGATAACCTCTATTACTTTTAGCATATGGAATCATTTGTACCAGATCAGCCTGAATAAAGTCGTTTAGTCCTTTAACGATTACATGTCTTCTTCGAAAATTTTTTCTGGCCGGTTTATGTAATTCATTAACTACTTCTGCTTTAATATCACTCATTTTTTACTAAGGGACAGCGAAGTACAATTTCCACAAAAAGCGGCGGTGGGTCTACCGCAGGAAGTGAAAATGAGAGATCATCTCCTTTACTGAGATTTTTATTAATTAATTATTAATTATTATTAATTAATTGTACCCGAAACAGGCAGTGTATAAGTTACAGTACCATTATCTAATATGTAAAATACATAACTTTTAACATATGAAGTTTTATGTACAACACCTCTAATTTGTAAAATGCACAGGCTAGATAGAGTACTATGAACGTCTACTGTTGAATGCGGTAAACTAGTAGACATATGTCTACCAAATTTGTCTATGGGCATGGTGAACGTTCACTTGATAGATTTATACTGTGCTCAGGATTATATGTGATCGTTATTTAATAATTCTCATTTCCCGAATTTCTTCAACAATTGAGGCAATTTCGTTTCTGTGTCCATCGTTTCCAGCCATTTGGGAAGCTACTAAAAGTCTTAGTCTATCTATCAACTCATTGGGATTATCGTAATACACGTAATCAATTTGTTTGTTAGACAAGTCTAACATCCCACCTCGCGTAGGCTGCTTAATTGAACGAACAGTACTTTGATATCTAGTGTTAGGAGGGGGTCGCTTGGAAAATGATGAGGATCTCTGTACTCTCAATAAACCTTTCTTTACTAAATAAGGTCTAATTATCTTTCTATATTTTTCAGTGTTTTTGGGCTGAATCTGTTCGTCAGGATCTAAATTTCTACGATAGGCATTAGTACGTTTTAATATATCCATATAATGATCTAATTCGGACATATTATAAGATTTTGGATTCTTTTTAAATAGCAACTCATACAGTCCGACAGAGCCAGGATAGACTATATTCTTCACTTTTATATCTTTACCCAAAATCTCTAATGGGGAATCACCTATACTAAATTTTTCAGTTTCTATATCATGTGTTACGCCATATATCCGATCATTCGTAAGCTCTTCTCCTCTTATAGATTCATTAATATATGTTCTCGGCAAGGGTTCATACATATCTAAATAATCCTCGTAAGCTTTTGTTTTCGACAATTCTTACATGTATATACGACTTTTCTCAACCTCGTCATCAATTAAATCACTACTATTCTGTTCATCAATAACAGTCGAATTTTGTTGATTGGTTGGATCAAACATATAAGTTTCTTCCAAAAAAACTAGGTAATGTGGGTATGTTTATATTCAAGGCATTAACTGGAGATTTTTTAGGGGTAGATGTGTTTTGTTCTGATTTAAAAACTTCTGGTTCCTTCTTAATTGTTACATCCGATTTAATGTTTTGTAGTAATTTTTGTAATGGTTCGGTGATAGGCTTATAACCTTTCTCCAATTGAGTTTGCGATAGGGCGACATCGGATTTTAAAGATTGATACTTTTGCCTTACTGATTTTCTGGTTTTTATTAGCTCTTTGAGTAGTTTTTTATCCATCTTACACCTTCAGTACACCGAGAAGAACTGTGCAAAGTATAATATAATATATTTTATATATTATTCTTACAACACGATATAACTATCAAATCCTTTTCTATACCTTCCTTTATTTATGGGAGAGTCTTTATCTATAACGACAAATCCATATGGCTCTTTCCAGCATAAAGAACAAAGGTCTTTAAATACTTGAAATGACATATCAACATTCACGTGATCATCATAAATATGTTTGAGGTTTGTATTATCCTGATGAAAAATAACTATTAAATTAGCGTTGCCACGCAAAAGCTGTTTTTTTTATCGATGAATAGGTTTGACATAAATAAAAACAATCTGTATTCTTGTGACGCCCAAAGCAATAGTAATCTCGCATAACATTCTGATTACAAGAAGCTACATCATCGAAGATAATAATCGAATTAGGACTTATTTCTTGAGCGGATAAAACGTCTTCTCCATCACTATATTCAAAATAACCTATTTCCTTCATTGGCTTTAATAACTTTCTTAAATATTCATATTTCGGCTGGTACAGGGATTTTGAATATACGTAAACATTCTCAAATCGCAGTCCATTAGGGTGAGTTAGTAATGTGATAAGGGAATTTGTTTTTCCTGATCCACTCGCGCCAACAATCGATCCACGCTTGGACAAACCGCCAAAGAGTACGTCATGCTTTTGATAATTATTTTCCAATAAACATTTATTGTGGTTAACAATTGGTAAAGTAACATTCTGTTTTTCGATCTTCATTGTAAAACTAAATTTGTGGAACTGTGCTGTCAATCATTAATCAACACTATATATAAGATTACTCATTGTTAAAGAATTAGTTCTGTATAAGACTTTCAATAAGCTATATAATGCTCATACACCACTCAGCTATAGTTAATCGTAAGCGAAAGCGTATAAAGAAAGGGTCAGGATTTATTAATAAACTTATTAATAATATCCCGTTTGAACTTCACATTCCTGGATATAACTATTGTGGTCCAGGCACCCGACTTTCCAAGAGATTGGAAAGAAATGATGCTGGTATTAATCCTTTAGACCAGGCGTGCAAAGAACACGATATCGCATATTCACGTTCTGACGATATAACAAGCAGACACGAAGCAGATAAAGTATTAGCAGATAAAGCATATCGGCGATTTAAAGCCAGCGACTCTTCAATTGGGGAAAAAATAATTGCCTTAGGCGTAGCTGGTGCTATGAAAGCAAAAACAAAGCTCGGGATGGGGGTGCGCAGGCGTTCCAAGCCCAAACGTGATAGAGGGCTGCGTAAGAGTAAAATAAGTTTTAATGATGCAGTGCAACGAGCTCACCGCGGTATTCAAAGCAGTAATTCGAACAATCTCATTGAAGTCGCAAAACAAGTTTTATCATCGATAGGAACGAAAAAACTATCTTTACCAAAGAAACGGATCATTCCTATCCCAAAAACTGGAGGTTTTCTTCCTTTCCTCATACCTTTATTCGCCGCTCTCGGGCCCTTGGCTCAATAGGCGGTGGCGCCGCAGGAATTGCGAAAGCCGTTAATGATGCAAAGACTGCTAAAGAAAAACTCGATGAAGAGAAAAGACACAATTTAGCTATGGAATAGAAAAGGGTTATATCTTCGACCATATAAAAAATGTATGGGATTATATCTAGCACCTTTTAAAAAAAACTTCCAATAAAGCTACCCCGCAAAGCATTGTCCAACATAGATTTATTGAAATATGCTAAAGACTTACATATCCTAAACTTTCGTGGAGTATTTATGAAGGATACATTGCCAGTGAAGATAAGAAAAAATGAGTGTGGTATAATTAATTTAGATATATCATCTGGACCCGGTACTCACTGGACGGCGTATGTGAAGAAGAAGAACTCAATAATTTATTTTGATAGTTATGGAAACTTACGACCACCAAGAAATGTAATAAGTTATTTCTATAGCGATGGTAGCTTAAATAAAGTTAATTATAATTACGATCAGATGCAAAAATATAATTCAAACAAATGTGGTCACCTATGTCTACAATTTTTATATAATCAATGTAAATAAAGGAAATCTCTTTATTATGTGTTTACTATTAAATTGTACAACATGTCTCTGACTTTTTCACTTACGGGGAACTCTTCCATCTTAACCGCAGATTTCAATCCACCCATATATTTAGAGGATAATTCCGATTATGTTATCGGGCTATCAAACTTTGAAACATTCAACGTAATTCCGAACCTAGATGAATCAAACAATAAATTTACTTATGGTAACATGACTATAACCATCCCTGTTGGAGCCTATGAAATTAATGATATTAATAATTATCTTCAAAAATCAATTCGTAAGGGCGCTGATATTAATATTATTGCTAATCGCAACACTTCAACGGTAAAAATAGAAACAAATACTGATATCGATTTTACATCTGAAAACTCCATAGGGCGCTTATTAGGATTTGAGAAAAGGGTTCTGAAAGCCAATGAGCTAAACGAGTCTGACTTTCCAGTACAAATAATTAAGGTGAATGCTTTATGCATTGATTGTAATATTGCCACTGGTTCTTATTCTAATGGATTACCTGTTCATACAATACATCAGTTCTTCCCGACGGTGGCCCCCGGCTATAAAATAGTGGAATCACTTTTAAACATTCTATATTTTCCAGTACGCGTTAAGACGCTCAATTCGATTACCATTAAAATACTCGATCAAGACGGGAATCTAGTTAATTTCCGTCGAGAGACCATCACAGTTAGACTACATTTAAAGAAACTGTCTTAAAATGGTGATCCGCTATAACTACAAATATCACATTCCAAGTGAGGTGACTAAACGTGCTTATAAAAGACAATCTAGAACGAAACATTAAGTCAGTAACACGAAGAACGTTAGTCTAGTAACACCAGAGAATAAAATTTTCTTGAAATCGCTTGGTTTTGAAGTACTCATATAATGGATATTTTAAATATCACACAACAGCCTCTCATAGACAATTCTATTGTTAGTTATGAGTACCACAACTATCAACCGTCTGTCGCAGCCAAATTTGATTATAACTATGAAATTAGGATCCCAATCCAAGAACTGGATGCTTATACCTTACCATGTGAAAGTATTCTGTACTTAGAAGGAAATTTAACGAAAGATGATGGAACACCAACTACTAAATTAAAATTAATAAACAACGCCTTCAGTTTTCTCTTTAGAGAAATTCGATATGAGATGAATGGTATTGTCATTGATTCAATTCGGAATGCTGGACTGACATCCACACTTAAGGGATATTTATCTTTTAATGAAAGCGAAAGCGTCAAACTCCAAAACGCTGGATGGTTTCCTAAAGATAATACATTACGAGATGGCAATAAATTTAACGTCTGCATTCCGCTAAAAATGTTAATGGGCTTTTTTGAAGATTTAAAAAAAATTATACTAAATATGAAACAAGAATTAGTTTTAATTCGAAGCAGTAATGATTTAGATGTAGTAACTAGTATCGATGATATGGAAAAACCTAAAATTAATATCGATAAGCTTTATTGGAGAGTACCCCACGTTTCCATGGGAATACCACAACAATTGACCTTAACTAAAATTTTGGAGAAAAATGTTGAAATATTAGTTCCATTTAGAAGTTGGGAGCTTGTAGAATACCCTTCACTTTCTTCAACCACAAGACATACTTGGCCTGTGAAAACTACCACCAAGTTAGAAACACCTCGCCATGTAATTGTTGCTTTCCAAATTAATAAAAAAAATAAAGTAACTTCTAATATGAGTACCTTTGATAATTGTAATCTTACAAATATAAGGGTATTTTTAAATTCTGAAAGATATCCTTACACGGATTTGTATTTAAACTTCAAAGATGATAAATATGCTACTTTATATGAAATGTTCTCAAATTTCCGTCACTCATACTATGAAACTGGAAATGAGCCTATATTTACACCTAGAGAATTCAAATCCATTTCGCCTGTAACCCACATCGATTGTTCTCGTCAAAAGGAAACCATCCAATCGGGGTCAGTGGTTATGCGTATCGAATTTGAAACAAGCGAAAATGTTCCAAACGATACCATGGCTTACTGTTTAATTTTGCATGATCGTTTAATCCGGTACAATCCACTAACAAAAATAGTTAGACAGATCTAACTTACTTAAGGAAAGTAATATCAGCTAACGCGTTAGTTTGCGATGATCTCCAACTACAGAAAGGCACTGAAAGAACATCAGAAGAAACTCAAAGACTTAAAGAAAGCAATTGAGCTTTACAGTTTACAAATTTATGTGACGAGAGAGCTAGCAAACATAAAAATATGTCATTAATTTTGGATGTACAAGGGTTCAAAGCAGAAAAAAATAAGTTTATTGTTAAGGAGTTAGCAGCATATAATGGTTACAAAACAGCACATTATATTTTTAGACCACCATTTTCTATAAAACTTCTACTGCCAGATTTAGAAAAACAAGCTAATTGGCTAACACATAATTATCATGGTATACATTGAAATGAAGGATATACTCCATTTTTCAATTTTGGAAAGATCATTCAAGAGTTAACCGAAAGTGAAGAAAGAATTTATGTAAAGGGAAAAGAGAAGGCCTCGTATATAAAAGAATATTCATCAAAGCCTGTATATGAGTTAGAGGAACATTCACCACTCCAATTATCTAAACCTCGATGTTTCTATCATATAAAATCTGAATGCATGTGTTCTCTATCAAATGTGTATTACCTTTATAAGAATTTTGTAATGTCATAATTTTAAATAAAACAGGTTAAACATATTTCATGTATTTTATTTATTAATAATATATACTTGCCCAGACAAGTCTAGACATGTTTACAGATATTCGTTAAATAATCATGATGTGTCATCATTTAACGAGCCAAATGTATAACATCTGCTGTACAGATGGTATCGGGTGAGTGACCCGTGTGGGAAACAGGATGTCATATGCTCGCCAGATGTTCAACATGAGTCATCGGGCCGGATATAACATCTGGTTGCAGATGACTAATGATATGCGTGGGAAACAGAACATCATCTAGATCACATCAGTCATAATGTGTGCAGATGAGATTAGCTCCACCCCCCTCCAGATGTGGTGTAATGATATATAATGCTGGATTATGTTCACTAGAATTGTGTAGTTTATCGCGATACGATGAAGTGTGAACACTGTGGAAAGAGTTTTTCAACCAAAAACAATTTAGTTCGGCATATTCGACAATATTGTTCCGTTGTAAATAATAATGGAAAACGAAAAACTATTAGTGCGGGCCCATCTGATGAACCACCAAGCAGGAAGCAAAAGACTGATAGTGTATCTTCTACAAGTGATGTTAACAGGAAGCAAAAATCTGATAGTGTCCCTTCTTCGAGCGGTATTAACAACAAACAAAATTCTACGAGTGATTTGAAAACTTGTGAATATTGTGGAAAGAACTTTTCATCATCTTTTAACGTACAGCGACATATTAAAAGTAGATGCCCTGTCTTGAAGGATATGTTTTTAATTGATAGGAAAAAGATTGATCGACCTATTGTGAACAGTTTAAAGACGGGTGTTGATAAACTTCATAGTGCGTTCAAAGGCAGGATCGCTAGTTATCGTTTTAGCAGTCCTAGAAGCCACATCGATTATTCTGATTTTCTGAAAGAAGTAGAATCAAATGTATTGGATATAATTAAAGAATATATGGAGAAATATCATACTCTTAAGATTAACTTTGAAGTATTTGGTCATTAGGAATCATTGTTAAATTATACTATTGAAGCAAGTGTTGCCGCTCTCTCTGTTAAGTGCTGTTTTATAGTGGAAAGACTGTGCCTAAAATTGTATCTTTTCCATGCAAGTGTAGTTAAATAACTGAAGAACAATCCTACAATAGTGGTTTGTCAAAAAAATTGATAATTACGACATATATTTGCTACCTAGAACCATAGATATCGGCTGTTTACCAATACTAAGGTATTTTTTGCGATAGTATAAATGAATAAAACACAAAATAAAAAAATTTCACAAAAACACACACATTATAGTGATAATATAAACCCCATCTGCACCTGACTCAAACAAAAAATAAATAAAACAATAAATCCTATCCAGATATGGGTGATAGTGGAAATATATCAAACGGGGAACTATACAAATTATTAAAAGAGATAGCAAATGATGTAAAAGAAATAAAGTCTGACTTAGCTAAACATAACGATCATTTTCAGTTATTAGATAACAGAGTAGGTGAATTGGAGAGCGAAAATAAAAATTTGAAAGTACAATTGCAAGCAACACAAAGAAAACTCAAGAAAAATAATTTAATTATATTTGGAGTACCTGAAGTAGATGGTGCAGACATAAAAACACAAATTAGCGGAGCTGTAAAAGATCTACTTAAAGTTCAACTAGAAGAAACGGACATTAGCGACATATACAGACTGGGCCCACAAACAACTACCCAACCAAGAGCTTGTATAGTAGAGCTGGTAAGAAATACAACAAAACAAGAAATTTTTAAAAATGTGGCATAGCTAAAAGGCACAGGTATTAGTATTGCACATGATTTGACACCAGAGGAAAGAAATGAACAAAAACTATTATACTACCACCTGAAACAAGCTAGAGAAAAGAAGTACCATGCTAAAATCTCTAAAAATAAACTAATAGTAAATGGAGAATCCTACACATACGAAGATCTAAGAAATAGAGGAACGTTTATTACATCCGAAATTCCCGCTACAAGCCTTGATTGCAAAAGTGACAGTGCGCCAGCGACCCCAACATCCCATGTAAATGTAAATAAAAATTATACCTCTGAGAATGATTCGAATGTAGATGAAAATAAGAATAGTTCCGAGCCTAATATCAAAGGGAAAAGAACAGAGCAGAAAGAGGCCAAACAGATGTCCATGGCAGGTCTAACTATAAGCACAAGATCCACCAAAAAGTCTTCCAGTCAAGGTGATGTTGCTACTTCCTCTCCATTTGCAAAAAAATTAAAAAAATAATTTCACTATGTACGTAAATGTCTTAACTTTAAGATATTCTATGTAAATAACAATCCTTATCCTTATAATATTATCGTTATAGCATATGTTCTATAAATAAATATATTCATGGACCCATACATCAGAAACTTAGAATTTAAACCAGTAGAAACCTATATAGTTAATAGCAGTCAAGATTATAAAAAATGTACAGTAAGTACGAACCAAAACCTTATACTGGTTAATAATAATATAAGGAGTATCGCAAAAAATTTAGACGAATTCAATTTGTTCTTGAACTGTCATGATATTACGTACGATATACTAATTTTCACTGAATGTTGGAGAATCTATAATCTAACCTTATTCAGTAAACCAGGTTATGACATACTATATAATGAGGGTGCAATAAACCAGAATGATGAGTTTTAGTTTACATAAAAAATGACATATCTTATGAACACAACATCTTAAATATTGGGAATATAAAAACCCTCAACATCAACTTCTCAATTAGCGGCAAATCAATAAATATTTTAGCTGTTTATAGACCCCCATCTACTTGCCCCTATAGCTTCAACAATGAACTTAAACAATTACTAATTAATAATAAACCTAGAAAAGATGTCAATATTTTTGTAGGCGACATAAATATTAATATAAACAATCACTGTATTGAATATGCCCAAGAGTACCTAAATATAATGAGCGAGGAAGGGTTTGTATCTTTTATTAATAAAACTACTCGGGAAGAAGGGAACACGAGGTCCTGCATCGACCATATCTTTATAAAAACCAAAGAAGACCAAAAGAAATTTATACCTTTAATTTGGGACATAAAAATAACAGATCACTTTCCAATTATCTTGCACTACGACTTAGGTAAACATAAAGAAAAAATAATAGACAAAATTGAGCACAAAAAATATATAGACTACGAAAAACTTAAAACAAACCTAAAAAATGAGAACTGGCAGGAATTTTACTCGACAAGTGATGTTAATGTTGCAGCTGATTTGTTAATAAACAAATTAAAAAATAACTTAGAAAAAGTTACGCGATATGTTAAACAAAAAAGGAAAGAAATCAAAAAAAGCCCGTGGATAACTACAGCAATAATTAAATCGACTGAAACAAAAAATAATATGTATAAAAAGTTTAAAAAAAATCTCAATCAGACAGAACTACAAACTAAATACAAGGCATATCGTAATAAATTGAATTTAATTATAAAAAACACAAAAATAGAGTATTATAAATCGCAAATAAACGAAAACAGTTCATCTTCAAAAAAACTATACCAATGTGTAAAAACCATTTGTAACGAATATATTAATAAAAACGATATAAAACAAATTAAATTACAAGACGGCACAGTTCTGTCTGAAAAATTGGAAATAGCAAATTCGTTCGCAGCACATTACGCTAATGTCGGTAAAAATCTGGCCAGTAAAATTACAAAATCTAAGAGAAGAAGCTAATATTAGCACAGAGGCTAGAGTTAACTCAATCTTTATTACGCCAACAGATAAAAATGAAGTTAAAAACATTATTCTTCAACTAAAAACTGGCAAAGCTCCAGGCAAGGATGGTATTACAGGAGACATTCTAAAACATATCGCTGAGGCAATAGTAGACCCACTAACTTATTTAATTAATTTCATTATAGACCAGGGTATATGTCCAGACGCGTTTAAAGTGGGATTGGTCAAGCCGCTATTCAAAAGTGGAGATAAACAAAAAATAATAAATTATAGGCCTATTTCACTAATTTCAACAATTGCAAAAATTTTTGAGAAAATCATAAAAATCAGAATCGACAGTTACCTAACTAAGTACAACATTCTCTCGGATAAACAATTTGGGTTTAAAAGCGGTCTGTCTACAGAAGATGCGATATCATACCTAACAAATGAGATATATACAGCCTTAGATAATAAAAAACCCACCTTATGTATTTTCATCGACCTTGCCAAGGCTTTCGATACGGTTAACCACCCCCAGCTTTTAAAGAAATTAGAGAAAATTGGGTTTAGAGATAAGGCTTATCGATTAATGGAAAGCTATTTAACCAACCGAAGCCAATGCGTGAAAATTGACGATGTTATCAGTAACCACGAAAATATTGAGTACGGAGTACCCCAGGGAACGGTATTGGGACCGATATTGTTTAATATTTATATTAACGAACTACTAACGACTGAAATTGAGGGGGAAATACTTAGTTTTGCAGATGATACCGTCATCATAAATAAAGCCGATAATTGGATTGATCTCAAAAGCCTAGCTGAAAAAATTTTTAAAATAGTGAAAAATTGGTTTGATTATAACTATCTTACAATTAACGGTGACAAAACTAAATATCTCCCATTCACATCGTACCAAAACAACTTACCCAACTTTGGTCCTCTCCAGATCAGCCACGATGGTAAGTTATTAATGACCATTAGTGAAGCAGAACATATAAAATATTTAGGTATTACAATAGATAAACATCTTAGATGGAACATACAAGTAAATAACATTGTTAGAAAACTACGGCCTCTCCTTTCAAAATTTAAATACCTAAAGTCGTTCTTAAGCATACGTCACCTTGATATATTATACTTCTCCCTTGTCCAGTCACAACTTGCCTATGGAATTATTGGATGGGGTGGGGTTAACAACAACTATCTAAGAATACTAAATACCATCCAAAAATGGTTTTTAAAAATAATCTACAATAAAAATATTACTTACCCCACTAATGCCTTATTAAATGAGGCAAAAAAATTGGATATTAGACAACTTTTTTGCAAAAAAATTTTACTAAATTTATTCAAGAACAAGCAGCAAACAATAATGTATCACGAACATTGCCACAATACCCGTAGCAAACACATAATTACACTAAAAACCAAAGTAAATAAATCAATAGGTCAAAAAAATTTCTCTTACCTTGCTGCTCATATCTATGATTTAATCCCACCTGACATAAAAACTGCATCTTCATATAATATGTATAAAAAGAAAATTAATTTATGGTTACTGAATACACCAAGACCAGTAGTACATCAAATATTTGAGAAAAGAAATATATAAACTTACCTGAAAAAAAAAAAATTCTAATTCTCATGCATGTACACCTATTGCGTTAACATGTATCAGTATGGGAAAGTCCAAGTGTGTATATTTGTTTATCATTTATAACTTGGTTGTTTTTTTTTTTCTCTTTTCTTCCTTTTTTGTTCTTCACTAAAATGTCATGCTCTCCTTTCCCTCTCTTCTCCTCAAGGATTGCACTCCCATTACAGCTAAATACATTGTGTAATAAACTGTAAGTAATTAGCATCTACCCCATTATATAAGTACCTAGTACTTCCTGGGGTCTTCATGTTTATTTACAAAATGAGACGAGTGAAAAATTGTAAAATTGTAAATGTTTCCTTTTCCCTTTACATGAAAACTGTTGTCAAAATTTCCCTTCTTTTTTTTTGGGAAAACATTATTGTTGTTATATTTATTATGTATTTATGTATTTTAGTAAATAAACATTATTATTATTATATTATTATTATTATTATTATTATACTATTCCTGAAAAAGAAGTATCTGATATCAAGTCATTTAATACAAAGAATAAAGTAATCACCATTTCAACAGATTTACATCAGATTTTTAAAGAGTTTAGTGAGGAGATGACTGTGCAAGCCTCTGAATTCCAAGAGAAAGATTCGGGGTGGACGCTGAAACATATAATGTTCCTTGACGTAAACATAAATAAGTTTACACCAATGTCGGCTTCATCATATATTAAGCTCCCCAAAGCCATATCAAAGAAGAATGCTGTTTTAAATATAGAAAATGAGGATAGTGCTTGCTTTGCGTGGTCAATTATTGCGGCCATCTCTCCAGCAAGAAGTGACGTGAGAAAGACAAGTTCATATCCACACTATAATACTTTGTTGAACTTTTCCGGTCTAGAGTTTCCTATGAAACTGAAGGATATTAAGAAGTTTGAAAAAATGAATAAGATCTCCGTTAATGTGTTTGGTGTTGAAACAGAATATAAAGGTGGAGAAACTATTACTGAAGTGGTTGGGCCTTTACATTTTACTTCATGTCGTCAAGCTACACATGTTAATCTGTTACTTATCTCTGATAATAAAGGTAACAATTATTATTGCCTTATAAAAGGTTTATCAAGATTAGTTTCAAAACAAAAATCAAACCACCACGACCAATTGTATATTTGTGATGGGTGTCTGCAATCATTTAGATGAATGGAGCATTTGAAACAGCATGAGAAGGATGATTGTAATCATATTTGCACGAAATTACCATCTACAGAGTTGATAATTAATAAATATGCTGAAACAGTTCCAGAAAATATTCTAAAATTTATAAATTTTGAAAAACAATTACCTGTTCCGTTTGTAATTTATGCTGATTTCGAAAGTTTACTGAAACCCATCGATCATAATGTGCCATGTGCCGATCAGTCATTCACTGTTAAAGTATCTGAACACCAGCCTTATTCTTTCGCCTTTTATGTAAAATGCAACTTTAATGATAAATACTCAAAAATGGTGACATATCGAGGACCTAATGCTGCTGAAGTATTCGCTGAAAAATTGGATGAAACAGCTTTAAACTTATACAACAATCATTTAAAATACATTAAAATGATGGCCCCTCTTTCGGAGCAAGAACAAGCCGAATATATAAACGCTGTATGCTGCCACATTTGCGAGAAACCTTTCAAGCTTGGTGATATAAAAGTTCGTGATCACTGCCACTTTTCGTTTTCGTGCTGCTGCACATTCTGTTTGCAATTTGAACTATAATGTGACAAAATTCATACCTGTTTTCTTCCACAATCTAACAAACTATGATTGTCATTTATTCATTAAGAAATTGGCGTCGAATAAGGAGAGTGTTGCTGTAATAGCCCAAACCAAGGAGAAGTACATCTCATTCTCGAAGTCAATCCTTGTAGAAAAATCTAAGATTCCTGAAGTACCGGACAAATATCTGAAATTGAAATTTATAGACTCTTTTCGATTTTTGCCCAAATCTCTTGATAAATTAAGTCAGAGTTTAGAGTCTCATCAATGTAATGAAATTAGGAAGTACTTTGAAAATGAGGAAGAGTTTAATTTAATCAGGCAGAAGGGGGTTTTTCCTTATAATTATATGGACTCATTTAAAAAATTAGAAGATACCCAATTACCAGCAAGAGACAAGTTTTACAATGATTTAACAAATGAATCCCTTTCCGATGAGGATTATGAGCGAGCTAACAGAGTATGGAATATCTTCAAGTGTAAAACTTTGGGAGAGTATGCAGATCTCTATCTGAAATCTGGTATTTTATTATTGGCTGATGTGTTTGAAAACTTTAGGAAAGTTTGCTTGAAAGAGTACAAATTGGATCCGGCACATTATTTGACTGCACCTTCTTTGAGCTGGGATGCCATGTTGCGTCATACACAAATATAATTGGAACTTTTAACCGATGTGGATGCTGTACATTTCTTCAGAAAAGGTATTCGAGGAGGAGTGGCTCAATGTAGTAAGAGAAAGGCTGTGGCTAATAATAAATTTTTATCGAATTATGATCCTAGTAAGCCGACTTTGTACATTATGTACCTAGACGCCACAAATTTATATGGGGCAGCCATGAAAGAATACCTGCCCACCGGTGATTTCAGGTGGCTTGAGAAACAAGAAATAAAAAACTTCGACTGTTCCATCATAGAGAACAATTCATCCAAAGGTTACGTTTTAGGAGTTGACCTGGAATATCCATTACACTTACACGAAGACCATAACGACTTGCCGTTTTGTCCAGAACAAATGACTCCTCCGAAATGTAAAACCGAATTTGCATAATAAATGGAAATATATCATTCATTATAGAAATTTGAAGCAGTGTTTAAAGTATGGACTGAAATTAATAAAAATACACAGGATATTAGAGTTCTCCCAGTCTGCTTGGCTCGAATCATATATTGATCTGAATACAAAACTACGAAATTCATCTAAAAACGAGTTTGAGAAGGACCTGTTCAAGCTAATGGTAAATTCAATTTTTGGCAAAACGATGGAAAATGTTGATAAAAGACAGAATATTAAATTATGCTCCTGCTGGGAAAATAAAAAAGGTGCATTGGGTGCTAGAGCATTAATAGCTCTTCCACATTTCAAATCCTGTTCCATATTCGATGAAAATTTAGTAGCTGTTCAATTGGAAAAATTAAAAGTTGTTTACGATAAGCCGCTCTACGCAGGTTTCTCAATTTTGGATATTTCCAAGACTATCATCTATGAATTTTTATATGGATACATTAAACCCATGTATGGAGATGACGCAACAGTTCTATACACTGATAGTCTAATTTTAGAACTTTTCACAGACGACGCTTATGATGATATGAAGAGAAATATTAATTTTTTCGATACGTCAAATTATGATGTAAATAATATCCATAACATACCCAAAACAATGTCTGTGGTAGGAAAAATGAAAGATGAGTATGCTGGAAGACCTATAGAATGTTTTTATGGAACTGGTGCAAAAGGATATTGTGTTAAAGCTGGTGATGTAATGAAAAAGGCGAAAGGTGTTTCGAAAAATGTTGTTAAAAATCAAATACATTTTTCAGATTATGTTCAAGTTGTTGAAAACGGTGGTTTAATATACCGTAAAATGTTTATATTTAAATCTGATTTACACACCATTCACACGGAACTAAAGAATAAAGTAGCTCTATCATCTGATGATGACAAAAGGTATGTTATTCCTGGAGATGTAAATACTTTAGCATGGGGGCATGATCTGATTACTGAAGATGGTGAAAGAAATTTAGATATGTTACTACAATACGCTGAACGTTTGGGGGAAATGGAGGAACCTGAAGAAGGTTGGGATAGTATTGATTTGTCAGATTTGTAAATTTTATTTAAATAAAAAACATATATTATTTATTGTTTTACCACATCTTTTATATAGTAATAAAATATTTTACAATTATTCAATAATTGATTCAACCACATTTTTGAAGTCCCCATTTACATATATTACATCTGGAGGGCCATCCACATGATCACACCATTCAGGGCGATTGTGATGGATGAAACAAGGTAGCTGAATCTGGAGATTAAAATTTTGGGTGTATTCCCATGGTAGTTTAGGGCAGAAGTTCAATAGGACCTGCTTTTTCAACCAGATATATGAATGGAAAATTTCGAAGTTCTTCTTCAGTAAAATCATATAATTTTTTACCGTGCCTGTGCTTGCTTATTAACTCCATCGTTCAACTCTTGAGACATAGTTGTTGAATACTTGTAACAATTAATTTAAGCACCAGAAATGAACAGCAGAATGCTATGTAACAACAAAGTATTGTGTACCAAGTTGTACATGAAACTGTCTCATATTCCGTTTCTGAAGAGATATTTGTACCATTAGTAGTGGTGGGGGTAACAGAAGTGGGGGGTTTGTTATAGAGCTCAAACCATTCAGAATCTTGAGTGGAGCCATTAGTCTTTCTTATTCGTAGTTTATATGTAGTACTGTTGGTAGGTATTGGATACGTAAGAGTTGTTACAATATTATTTGTATACGGCTTCATTCTTCGCCATTTAGAAGGCCAGCTTTCATTCCGGGTCCCATTACTATCGAAGCAAACAAATACCTCTTTAGCATTGTGAGGATATTGAACAAAAAGAGAATTTTGCAAAATAGCTTGTAAAACTATAAAATGTGAAGCTATCATTGATTGTTGCGAATTTATATTTGTTGATCCTTATCACAGGCAGGGGTGTGGGTGGGGGGTAAGTAATAAAAAATTAAGATTTGTGTATATTTTATTTATTAAAGTGTAATTTATTAAACGAACATTAAATAAAATTTATTTATTGGTGAACCTTTGCTTGTTTTTAAATACCTTCTCATCCCAAATCTTTAATGCTTCGCGAGGTATATGTAGATAATTTCTATTTCTTTCTACAAGAGAACAGAGAGTTAGTTTTCGGTCATTTTTCCAATAGGTGGGTTATCCTTTTCTTTTATAATATCCTCAAGATTGTGGCTATCCCAGTTTTCTTGTGGTCTCACATACTCCATATTTAAAACGTTTCCCGAATAGGCGATTGTAATATTTTGAAGTGATCCCATTCGTAAGACCTAATTAGTTTAATGGGTCTTATCTCATTACATACTCGAGTACATAGATCTAATACCAATTTGGGTTTGCTCAACCATGAATCACTGGGAAGATATCGCGTACTAATAATACTGCGGCAAACACAGCACTCTTTCGTCTCCACTATATCATTCTCTTGTTTTATTACTATACTTAACATAATGTTCTCGTACTATTAATAAATCCAATCCAATTCTGTCTATATATTATAAACCTCCCTCCTTAAATTTATGGCACCAGATGTCTAACACCTACATACCATCTGCTCATTATGAGTCATCAAACACATGTACACCGCATGTTCATTATGAGTCATCAATTTAACGGTAATTACTGCATCTGTTCTCACACATGCCATTGACTCGGTCATTGACCTTTCCGCCGGATATGATCTAGACAAGTTACATCCTGTCTCACGCATGTCATTCACCCGGTCATTGACGTTTCCACCGGATATGGACTAGGCAAGTTACATCCTGTCTCACGCATGTCATCGGCCCCGCGCGTCATTATCCCCACCCCTAATCTGATCACTGATCATGATTACTGCTCCGCTCCGGCCCCCACCCCTAAACTGATCACTGATCATGATCACTCCGCTCCGGCCCCCATCCCTAAACTGATCACTGATCATGATCACTCCGCTCCGTTTGCATTCCCATTCCTTTACTACTTACTGAATATTTAAATGTAAGTTACACAATGTTACTATAAATAACACTTACAAAAAAAGTGATGTCAATACTGTTGTGAGAGAAATCTGTGTTTAAAATAAACCTCACTTCAATTATTGTTTATGTTGCCAGTGCTATTGATCTATTGATGGTGTTACACACTTTCTACTCTTATTTATGTGAGTAGTGTGGTGGGGTGGGGTGAGGTGGTGGTGGGATTATATATAAGAAAGTCCTCCTCATTTGTAGCTCAGTTCCAAAATGAATCCCAATGAGTACCATTACCTCAACAAGCGACTGCCCCAGAGAAGACATGGGAACATGGGACGAATATAACGTCCAGATGGAGTATGATGGAGATGGTCCAGACTCCAGTGCGTGGGTGGGCCATAAGACACAGTTTTTTTCTACGACGCACCGTTTAGCCGGAAAAAAAATAAAATCGAAAATTTTTTCTGCGGTATAGGCTGGGGGACACGACACTATATTTTGGCGGCGGCGCCGCTAGTAATTTCTATTTTATACATTTTGGCTTATAACTTTCTTACGGATTGCGATGGAGACTTCAAATTTTGGGCGGGTATATGATGCGATATGGTTTACACGTTCGCGGTATCGCGGTCTGAGATGCGTTTTCCGTTTCGGCGGAAACGGTATCAACTCTGTTATTTTTAATGGACTGGTATATATTTTTTGGAAGAATTCGATTACTCTGGTAATTCTACGTATAAAACGTATATGGCATATTTATCTTTTACGGTTTAGGAGAAGATGACTTTTGACAATTGCGTCTATTCTATTGTCGAGATTTTGACGGAGGCGCCGCTTATACGTCATAGGGATAAAACAAAAATTAAAAACTCACTAATCTATCTATCTTTTAATCTATCTATCTTTCGACGGGGCCGCCGCTTATACATCATCGTGATAATATTGGATAATTTTACATTTAAAAAATTACCAATCGAATGTCGACTTTTCGACCGAGGTGCCGCCGGTATATCATCGGAATAAAATAAAATTTAAAAAATGACTAATCTATTGTCGACATTTTGACGGAGGCGCCGCTTATACATCATCGGGATAATATTAAATTTAAAAAATTACTAATCGATTGTCTACACTTTCACAGAGGCGCCGCCGGTACATCATCGGGATAAAATAAAATTTAAAAATTGACTAATCTATTGTCCACATTTTGACGAAGGTGCCGCTGTTACGTCCTGTGGATAACATGTAATTTAAAAATGACTAATCTATTGTCGACATTTTGACGGAGGCGCAGCTTATACATCATCGGGATAATATTAAATTTAAAATTACTAATCGATTGTCTACATTTTGACAGAGGCGCCGCCGGTATCATCGGGATAAAATAATATCTGAAAAATGACTAATCTATTGCCGAGATTTTGACGGAGGCGCAGCTTATACATCATGGGGATAACATAAAATTCAAAAAATGATTAATTTATTGTCTACATTTTGCCGCAGATGCCGCTGTTACATTTATGCCATTTTGTTCTGCAAGTATTGACGATTTTTATACATGTGGAAGTGACGTGTGTTACATTTTCATAATCATTGTTTTTTTTTGCAATTTTTACGACAGTCACGGATGATATTATGTCCGTTTATATTTAATTTTTTTTTTATTATTTAAACATTTCAATCAATATCGACGTGCAATATATTCCTGAAGGAGATGCGAAACGATACCGAGAGGCGGAGCCTAAGCGGGCTGCGTTGTTTACTATAAATTTAAATTCGCTGCTATCGAAATGTAACTTTCATTTAATTTCTGAATAAGACTGCTACGCATTCACAGCGGTACACTTTTATGCGACATTATATGTCTTCACTCGTCACGAACAATTTGTATGCAGTGAAATTGTGTAATAGAGATAAAACTTCCAAGTGGGCTTCTTAAAAGCCAGGCACGCCATTATCAACCTTTACAAAAACCCGGTTCATATCAGAACCACCAAATTCTTCTGAAAGACAATGGTATGAAAGGCTTATGAATAGGAATATATAAATTGTCATTTTGTAACGGTACAATTTAAGAAAATAAAATTGTCGTAAAGCATATTACAAAGTATAGTCCCTTAATAATAAACGTGATAATTACATGAATCAAATAATACCGATTCCATACAGCAACGAAATCGTACATCCGAAGCGGGCACTTTTCTGTTTTAGAAAAAGTAAACTATTTTTAAAATATATATATATATATATATTAAGACGTTTGGAAATTGGTTATATAAATTGTTTCTGTGAAGTAATTTGAATTTAAAATGCTTGAAAATTAAGTTATTGACCCCTTTTGGGTATGCAATTTACTATTATTTAAATACTGACTGAAGTTGGGCGCCACCTGGTTACAGGAATTAAAATGAAACACAAGACTCCGTTTCTCAGAAGTAGATTCCGTTTGACAACTAATATTTTACTTTAAAAACATAAACTCACTAGTTTCTATACAATTTCTTTTAATGATCATCAGATGGTGCTTTAAAAATACAGGTTTTTTACAATATATCGAGTTTGACAGTGCAGATTTTATCGATTTGTTGATCGAATGTGAACATAGACAATAATAATAAAACACAGTTATTGTTTGTTATTTTTATGAACGCTTTTTGCACAGTACCTTTTAAACTTTCGAAGAATCGTGGTCTCCTGTTGGTTGAATGATGTTCTAGTTGACTGGTTGAAGTTACTGGTGAAATTCGTTGACACTTTAATTTATTGGTCGATGCACTTTTGGATTTTAACTTTTGTTTTAGACGTTACACACTTTACGGTAAGTTGAAATTTTTACATTTAACAATTATTAGTGAATTTAGGATGATATAATTAAATATTTTTCTTAAAAAGACTCAAAATGTCACTGTGAGTCGACTTTTAACCTCTTTTCGGTGACACCTGTCACGATTTGACGTTTTGCTGGCTCTACTTTGTTTTAAAATTTCTAAGGTTATGTTTTACTTGTTGCGAGAAAATTTTTTTAGCATGTTATTTGGGCAACCGACTAATTTCCACTCCTCGGGTAAATTTGTCATGGAAACCTAGTTTTATGACAGATTTAGCCTCCTAGATTTCTGAAATCTGAAATTGGATTTTCTTTATATGCAAAATTTTTAACTTTTGAAATAAATACTTGAAACTTTCTTAATGTATTATTCATCAGCGTTTCTTACCGATTCTTTTGCTGTATTGCTTTTCTCTCTAGGTTATGTATTTTGAAAGATTGAAATTTTAAGTATTTTTCCTATTACATTGATTTTAACAATAAATAAGTACCTAACACTAGTGAAAAATGAACCTTATATCCTATTACATCTATTTCTATAGTTTTTAGGGCTATATAATGGTTTTTCCTTAAAATTAACATATTTTTAACATTTCAGGTCGTGACCCTGGGATAACTGGGACCTATCTATGCCCCACTATACACTTAGTGTCCCCAAATTGTGTCTTCACATACCTTAGACTGTCTATACTTGGCATAGTACACATTTTGCGTTGAAAAGTTTATATGGTTTTGACCATGTTAAAAAGTTCACGACACGAGCTGCTCTACCCACAAATTTGACTTTGGAGCCCTATTCGAACCAACAGTTCTAGTTCTGCTGCTGCTGTCATTTACATTAGGTAATTGTCCAACTAGTTTATGACGAAAAGTTTGTTTTTATTCCCTGTAATTAAAATTATTTACATAATTTACATTTTCCATAGTCCTGTCACATATATTTATCTGAATAATTTTCTTATTTGAGTATGTTACTCATGCATTTTGTGCTTTATTTACACATTAAGGTCCATATTTGCTTATGCAATGGTCAAATCTTGTTGACATACAAAATTATTTGGATTATTTTTTAACATATGTGAAATTTTCAGATCTGCCGTTATGTCGAAACCTGACTACGGAGTTCCAGCTTCCTGTAGCTGTTATCCAGTATCGTTTTGGACTCTAAAGCACTATGGTAACTAACCAATGGAGAATATTGTCTTTTCAGTGTTTTTAGTTCGATTTGGGACATTTTCGGGGTTATTTTACCTTAGGTATTTATGTTTTTATCTTATAACTAGCACAAAACTTAATTCTAATATAACAAATTTCCTATAACGAGTATTAATGAATGAAATGAAATGAAACTTACAAGATAAATATGTGGTTTTATGTTTTTGTAAGCAATATTTACATGATAGCGTTAGCTATTAAAGTAGAATCGAGACTTCTCGTAGTGAAAATGTTTATTTTTTTTAATTTTTGACTTTATTTGTCTACTCTGTTTTTATGTGAGTATGGGTGCTCATGACAATATATATATATATATATATATATATATATATATATATATATATATAGAGGGAAATCATACAAACCTGAAGTAGAAGTAGGTACCTGTATGCACCATCCTGATGCAGCGTAACGAACCTGAAGCGTATATTTGCTTCAGGATAGTCATCCCTTGATATTTTGATGTACGAGAGAGAGATAGTTGATCTTATTTCTTTATCGGAAAGGGTCACGGTGCATTTCCTTTGGTGCTAATTTTTATTGCAAAGCAACGTATCACATTCTAGACACAACATGATGTATACTGCTTCAGGTCCGTCGTTTTAATGCAAGACTTGTCCTTAAGCTAGGGTGGCGCTGTTTATTCTACTTTGAGTATGCTCATGTACATTTGATGATATTACGTACTAACTTGAAGCAGGTAGTTCTGGCAACTATGTTTGATGGGATCATTGGGATCCGTTTAAATGATAATGTGTTTATTTTTAAGTAAAGAATCAGTGATCGAAATGTTTAAAAAGAAAACGGAACGGTTCCAGGTTGACGGAATATAAAACACAATAATGTAATATAATATAAGTACTTAATATTACAGTATAATACAATTTAATATAATAATTAAACATTGCTCTTCAAAGCATTATTACTTAGTCTTAACATACAAGGGGTCCGCAAGAGGAAAAAAAAAGTAAAATGCTCATTCGGCCTTAATAATAATAATTAAATATTAATTTTTTTCCTCAAAAACTAAATAGTGCTGCATTTCAATTATTTTATACATCAGTAACAAATGGACCTTGATAATAGTAAATTTAACATTTTTCTCAAAAAGTAAAAGTGTTATTCAAATTTTTTATATGTTACCTAACTGATGGTACCTTGTCTATATATAGTCGAAGAAATAAAGCACAAAATCAGGCCAAACAAGCTCAAATTGGCGCAGTAAGATGGATCGCGATGGGATTTTTTGCATTCGATTCGTAACGCCGTCCCGAAACTTTGTGAAGATAGTTATTGAATGCATTTTGAATAAATAAATTATTGCAATAAAAATACTGATTTTAGAAAAGCAACGCTAAGAAGCATTAAATAACTATTTTACAACTCGGTCAATTATTGTAGAAGTAAGTCCAATTTTGTTACTCGGGGGTTTTGGGGGTCGCTGAGTACGATTATGTAGTCGGCGACGGCATCTGATGCACCTGGGGCCCAGGGTGGGCGTCAAACACGTCGCCTTCTGGAGTTTTGCCTCCAATTTAAAAAACACGGAGCCAAAATACTTACTCGGGGGTTTTGGGGGTCGCTGAGCACGATTATGCAGTTGGCGACGGCGTCCGAGGCAACTGGGGCCCAGGGTGGCCATCCATACGTAGCTTCGAGCCCTGTCCGCTTTTAAATTTGGCGCCTTACATATTTCACAGTTGGTACTAGCATCCAACTTACTAACACGAAACTTCTAACATCTTTCCTAAAGGAGGAAGTATAACCTATTTGTGGTTATGTACTTGTTCTCTCCACGTGATTCTCTCAGCTGTTTTACGTTTTGTTAAGATGTAATATCCAAGTTACTTGCTTATTATAAATTGTGCAAGTGCTAATTGCACGAATGTAAATAAATTTGCAAGTACAGAATGTGATGCTGAAAGCGATGAAGAACCCGAAAATACACTGTCTTTGTGATGTACATTTTTTTTAAATAAATCTTTAAATTTTTTAACATAAACAAATTAAAACAATATTTTTATATGTCCTTGCTGAATACACATTCGTATTCAGTGACTCTAAAAACCCTCGAGTAAGTGTTTTGGTTTGGTATTTTATAAATTAGAGGCAAAACTCCAGAGACGACGTGCTTGACGCCCACCCTGCGCCCCAGGTGCCTTGGACGCCGTCGCCGACTGCATAATCGTGCTCAACGACCCCCAAAACCCCCGAGTGAGTATTTTGGCTCCGTGTTTTATAAACTGGAGGCAAAACTCCAGGAGACGACGTGTTTGACGCCCACCCTGGGCCCCAGGTGCATAGGACGCCGTCGCCGACTGCATAATCGTGCTCAGCGACCCCCAAAACCCCCGAGTAACAAAATTGGACTTATTTCTATAATAATTGACCGAGTTGTAAAATAGTTATTTAATGCTTCTTAGCGTTGCTTTTCTAAAATCAGTATTTTTATTGCAATAATTTATTTATTCAAAATGCATTCAATAACTATCTTCACAAAGTTTCGGGACGGCATTACGAATCTAATGCAAAAAATCCCATCGCGATCCATCTTACTGCGCCAATTTGAGCTTGCTCAGTGCTTCATTTCTTCGACTAATAGCTATAAACAGGGTGTATAATACTTTCTAATATGGAAGGTATTAGAATCCGTAAATGAGTAAAAAATATTAATTTTTCAAAGTATGCCACTTTTTCGTAAGGCCTATAGATAGTTATTGAGATACAAGTTGCTTAAATTTAATGTTTCATACGGTTTCCCGAGGTGTAACTGAAATGTGTTTAAATTTTTTTGCTCACCAGATGGTCAGGTCAATAAAGTTGTTGACCACTTTGTAAGAAATTGTAAATTTTGTTGCACTATATAAAGATGCCGATAGGAATTCCTAACTCTGTTATTTATTAAGTAATGACTTAGCCGAGCCCGGACATAATAAATAATAATAATATAATAAACACCACATAAATTAGACAACCCCCAATTCCAGAAGCCAGAGCTTGTGCGGAAGGGGGTTACACATTGAAAAAACGCGGACATACAACCATTTCCTCCGACAGTGCCGGAGCCAGAATTCGAACCCGGTGATGCGATGTCCGTGTGATTAATCGCGATTGCCACCTCGCGCCTTAACCCACTCGGCTATCGACCAGACATCAAAAAGGTTACGTGGATTTGTCTTGGGGATTTCAACGTAAATTTATTAGACCTAGATTCTCCAAATGTTTTAAATTTTTATAATATTATAGAGGGTTTGGGCTTGAAACAAATAATTACCACTTCCAAAAGAATAACTAGCAAAAGCTTAACTTTAATAGATATTATTCTCATATCAGAAGATTTAAATTATTCCGAATGTGGTTCCACTTCAGTGTCTGATATTGCTGATCATGAATTAGTTTATGTTTATATTAATAGTGGCGAGCCGACGAGTGGTAGAGGGACACAAATTACTTATAGAAATGCAAAAACTATTGATAAGCATCAGCTCTATGCGCATTTGCAGTCTATACTATGGGATAATATTTACGATTTAGATAATGTAGACTCCAAAGTAAATTTTTTTAATGAGAATATCACAATTTTAATGGATTTACATGCACCTCTTAAAACTTGTGTTTTTAAAAAACGATTACTGATGATATAAAAGAATTAATTAAAATTAAAAACAAAGCATCACAAAAATATAAACAAAACCCCTCAAAATTGGCAAAATCATAAAGATCTAAAAAACTTACAACAAGCTCTAGAAGAAGAGAAAAAAAGAATTTCTTGAGATTTTCAGAGAATGATATGAATGCTACCTGGAAAAATTAAAGCAACATAATATATACAATATAAAACAGATAGCAAATATCCCCTCTGACTTGGCACATGTAGACATAATAAATAATTATTTTATAAACTCTATTCCAAGAAATAACATGTTTAAAGACCTTAACTACTATAATGATGTAAAACAAAACATAACTTCTACTCTTGAGTTCAAATCTGTCACTGAAATTGAGATATATAAATACTTATTTAAAATTAAGTCCAAAGCTGTTTAATCAGACGGAATACATATTGATTTCATCCATTTATGCTGTCCATTTATTTTGAAATATATTTGCCATATTGTAGATTTCTGTTTAATAAATTAGGTTTATCCTATGGTATGGAAAACCATACATGTTATCCCCTTCCTAGAATCAATAATCTCTAATCACTGATCAGTTAAGTAAAAATAAAATACTTTCAGATGAGGCACAGCTGTGCTACAAACATGTTAAATATTACAGATCATCTCTTTAGCTCAATTGATTCTGGTTTATGTTCCATTTTGGTGTTGCTCGACTACTCAAAAACTTTCGACACTATTGAACATAACATTTTAATACAGATTTTAAAATTTATTGGATTTGACGCGACTGCAGTAAATTTTATGAATCATTATTTAAGTGGGAGACAGCAGAGGGTGGTTCTCAAAAATAAATATTCCAGTCCTATAGACATTTCATGCGGAGTGCCTCAGGGCTGTGCATTGGGACCAGTTCTGTTTACTATTTACACATCATCTTTTCCAACATTTTTAAATAATGCGGAATACAAATGTATGCAGATGACACCCAATTGTTCTATAGTTTTGACCCAAATGACCTCCAGAATAGTTGCCCAATAATTAATAATGATTTAGATATATTTTATAAAATCTCCAGAGCATTCTCTCAGATTAAATCCTATCAAGCGTGCAGTAATGTTTTTTGGCAGGCAAATTGACAGATCACGTCACTTACAAGATATTAATATCAATATCAATAATGTTAATATACCAGTAAAGGACAAGACGAAAGTATTAGGTTTAACTGTAGATTCAGATCTTAGATTTAATAAACACATCAAATTGCATAAAGAAAGCCATCTCAAGGTTAAAAATTTTGTATAATTCCAGACATATTCTCAACACTAAACTTAAAATAACGTTATGTCAATCTTTGGTTATTTTCAATTATGGTGACACAGTTTATGGTCCGTGTTTAAACAATACAAAAGATCCAAAATTGTTGTCTAAGGTCTAAGGAAGACAAAGTCCTGTTAGTCACAAACTGAAAGAAACCTTATGGTTAAATATGAAAAATATGCCTCTCTTACATCGTGGTACCATATATATGAAAAATATTTTAAATTGCACTCCCCCAAACCTCTACCGTAAAATTAGATTTCGGACTGTTGTTCATAATTTAAATATTAGGTTTAAGGGCAATTTGACCCCACCTTTTCATAGAACTGCACTGTTTCAAAGATAGTTATAACATCGCAAATTTCTATAACTCTCTTACAGCATCCCTCAAATCCGTATCACTCGGTAATTTTAAAGAGATTTAAAGATAAACTTTTAACTTCCCAGTAACGCTTAGACCTCATGATGGTATATAGGCTTTAATTTTAAGATTAATTTAAGTTACACATATGCTTTCGTTAAAAAACAAACAGAAAATAACAAATTGTTTATATTTTGGTCAATTTGGTAATTAAGTTATCATTAATTTTTTCACGTTATTGTATTCTATTATTTTTATACAAATACTTGTAATCTGCTACTTTTTTTTTTTCGGGTTAAGCGGAAGAACAGATGTGCACCGTGTGTGCATAGCTGAACTTCGCCTCAATATATTATGTTATGTAAAATTTCATTAGTGGCTGAATAAAGTGTATTATTATTATTATTATTTCTTGAAAATAGTGAGTAGTCAGTCCTTCTCCAACTTTCGTCGAAGAAAATACCTACATTTTCTAAAAGTGTTGTTTGTGGTGACAGGTTTAGTGAAAAATGGAAAAAATAGTGTTGTCAAAGAGAACGAAAAAGATACACTTCATAATTATTTCATATTATATTACGTACACTTTATTGTTTTATCTGTGTATATTGTTTTTTTAAATATTGCAGGTATTTGCAAGGAAGTGTTGAAATAAGCCCAAAATATATGTAATATGTTAAGTTAGTCAGTTTTGTATAATATATTGTTCTAAGAATGTATCGATTCCTTCCTACTTATCAAGCAATCTTTTGTTTCAACGTTAGCTTCAACCGTATGTGAAATAAATCAAAATAATTAAATACAAATACAGTCAATTTGTATTGAAAATGCAATAAGTGCGTTTTACTTCATAAGGATGAGGCTGCTAGCAATCCGCCACCCATTTAAATATGTCAATGTTTTATTATAAATAAATAGTAATACCTATACCTTAACAAATAGATATATTAGGTATGATTACATTGATGATAACGTCAAATATAAAATAAGAGTTCAAACCTAAGTAAAGTTAGGTCCACATAATAAAGTTATTATTTTAATGGCCGTCTTCTATGTCTTAAGTTAAATCATTATGTTTCCATTGGTAACAAAATATGAAATCATATGGTATTGTGCTTAAAACTGTAGATAAGTTAGCGCAACAGCAGTATTAAGTACGGCAACATGGTTATGCTTCAGGAACAACCGTACGACTACCTATTATTGTATATTTATCTTCAGGATGGTACTAAAAATATGCATGCTTCAGGATAGTGCGGCTTATGTGTAAATATACTTTGATATTTATTTTTTAAGATACCACTATATATCTTACAGAATCGGTTGTACCATAACAAATATACACCCGATTATGTCATCACTTTTCCTCTATCTATTCTATAAACTGGTGCTTCAGGATGGTACGGATTATGTATTGCTTCAGGTTTGATAGAAGGATAGATAGAAAGATATTCACAATCTACGTAGGATATAAATTTGAGCAATCCTAAATTAAGACATAAGTTTTTACGAATATATTGCGCGAAGATTTCTATGGGAATATTTAAATTAGACATATTACAGCGGAAACAAACACGACTTCAGCCGTTACTCATAAAATTTCTTGAAAACGTATAATAATTATGAAAATATAACATACGTCGCTTCACAATACAAAAAAATTAGTCAAACCGAAAATACAGCATACGTTACCTCTCACATCTTTCACGCAAAAATAAATAAAACAGTTCACACCGATTATCCACAATCTCAAGGCGTATAATTTTCTCTTGACGATCAATATTATCGACGCATAAGGAAACATTATATCGCATACAAATATACCGCTGTCAATGTGTAGCATTTCTATCCAGAGATTATGTGAATCGTTTGCTCCATACACCTCCTTACTCGTCGACTGCTCGATGAATTATGTGAATGTCGACGCGCCAATATCCAATTGGCTTGATGTCGGTCTCGATAACTAGGGCCAAGTAGGACTACTACTCTTTGCTCCTAGATTATCTCTGTAGACCTGGACCGGCCTTCGTGATAGGTGGGCCCGCTTACTTCTACCAGACCCAGCTCGCAAATGCGAGATGTGTCGTGGTATTTTCTGCGGACCTCCCCTGGTCCTGGCTCTTCAACCTCGCTGGCAGAGGTCTCTTCTGGCGCTCTTCTTGTCTTGATATTTTCTTTCTTCGCCAGCTTGTCACCCCCGTGGGTAGTCATCGGTCTAGTTGGGTTTTAGGAAGTTTTGGCTGGGATTGACTGCCGGTACGTAGGACACAGTAAAGGTGTGTCCTACCCCGGATCATCGGAAAGGTAAGGATATGAGCTGTGTAGCTCGGGAGTGTGGAGACCCTAAGTGCTTATTTTAGCACTTTCGGACTCCACGGAGCAGGTAGGACAACGGGCGTTGGACGGTATGTCGTAATCAGTGGTCTGTCTGATTAGCGGGTTCCCGTGCTCCTCTGCTTGGGCGTACAGCTTCTTCGCTCGTTCCCGGATGACTTCAGTGACCGTGGTGTACTCCAGGTCTCTGACGATATCTGCGTTTCTCACGTACCATGGTGCGTCGACTGCCGTCCTGAGGGCGATGTTTTCCACTGCCTGGATTTTCTTCATATATGATTTTGCCTGGTAACCCCACGCTACCGAGGCGTACGTCAGCTGCGGCCTGATGAGGGTTTTGATAAGCGTGAGCTTATTCCTCAGGTTGAGACGGCTACCGTTTCCCATCATCGGGTAGATGAGGGCTCTCGTGCGCCGCGCCTTGGCCGTGATAGCGTCCGTGTTCTGTCTCCACGTTAGGCTTCTGTCCATGACCACGCCAAGGTATTTGACGGTGTCGTGCCATTGGATGTCCTCGCCGTTCATGGAGACGTGTCCTGTGGGAATTTCTTTCCGCACTCGTCTGAAGAGTATGGCTTGGCTTTTGTCGGCGTTGACGGCGACTTTCCACTTCGTGCACCATTCTTCCAGGAGTGTGGCCGCTTCCTGGAGTTTTCTGGTTGCGTTTCTGGCTTTCCAGGATCTGGCAATTAATGCGGTGTCGTCTTCATACAGGGCCAGGGCTGTGTGGTCGGTCCTGGGGAGGTCTGAGGTGTAAATGGCGAACAGGTGCGGTGACAGCACCGATCCTTGCGGGACTCCCGCCTCCACGGTCCTGTAGGTGGAGAGTTGATCCGAGATTTTCACCCTCACTGTCTGCGGTGCAGGTAGGATCTCACTAGTTTAATGAGTTCAATGGGGTAACCCATACTTATCATTTTAGCTAGGAGGCCATCGTGCCAGACCCTGTCGAACGCTTTGGCGACGTCTAGGAACAGCGCCGCGGTGACTTGCCGCTGGTTGAACCCCTTGGTAATCTCCTCGGTGAGGCGATGTACTTGGAGTTCGGTGGAGTGTCCTGTTCGGTACGCAAACTGTTCATCCGGGATGATGTTCAGCTCTTCTGTTTTTTCCGTTAGCCTCTTCAAGATGACCCGTTCTGCAACCTTGCTCATGGCTGGGAGGAGGATGATGGGCCTGTAAGAAGACGGGAAAATTAGTTCTTTCCCTGGTTTAGGGATCATAATGACGTCGGCCTTTTCCCACCTGGCTGGAAAGTGCCGTAACCTTAACATCGCGTTTACGATGTTGACTAGCGCCGCTACTCCTTTCCTGGGTAGTTTTTTGAGAGCGATGTTTCCTATCTTGTCACATCCCGGAGCCTTTCTCGGTTTTAGGCTCCTAATGATTTCTTTGACTTCCTCGGGGGTAGTAGGGCGGAGGTGGTCGACATCAGGCAGACGGCGGATCCTACGTACTCTGCGCTCGACGTCGTCCACCCAGTCCTCGTCCTCGTCGTCGAGCTCGTTCTCTCTACACTGCAGTTCTAAGCTGTCGGCAAACACCTCGGCTTTTTCCTGGTTAGTGTAGACGATCCCTCGCTCTCCGTGAATCGGGGGCATAGGTTTCCTCCGGTTTCGCAGAGCACGTTGGGTATTCCACATACTTCTGTCCTGTGGATCGAGTGACTCAAGGTGGCGTTGCCACCCCTCCTGGCGGTGTTCTTGGAGGGCGGCTTTCACTCTTCGGCTGAGGACGTTATACTCCCTTCTGTCGGCGGGGAGCCTCGTCCTCTGAGCTCGTCTCTTGGCGCTTCTTCTGTCCCTTATGAGCTGTCTGGTGACCTCTGGTAGGTTCGCCATCGGTGCTGGGTGTCTTCTTACTTCTGTTTCTGTCGTGCTGGCCCTTATTGCTCCCAGGATTGCTCCTCTAGGGTAATGACGGCCCTCTCAACGTCCTCCAGGGTTTCCAGCCTGGGAATTTGTGCAATGTACTGTTGCAGGTGCAGCCGGTACGATTCCCAGTCTGTTCGTCGCTTCGTGAAGGTAGCGTTGTCATCACCCGCCTGTCCTCCTAGAGTTAGGGAGATCGGGTTGTGCTCGGTAGACCCCTCCGTTCTGGTGGTGATCTCCGCTTCGAGGGTCATCTCCTTTAGGATGGCTATGTCCAGTACGTCTGGCCTGTTTCTACCGTTGTCAAAGGTGGGCTGGTCTGGTCCTACCACCAGCAGTTCGCCGGCGTGCTGTCCCAGGAACCGCAGCAGTTCTCGTCCTCGAGTGTTGGTTATGCCGCTGTTCCATTGCTGGGATTTGGCGTTAAAATCGCCAATTGCGACGACCTGTGTCCTGGCGGGCAGAATTGCATCCAGATCCCCCTCGGTGAGCGTGCTGTGGGGTGGCTGGTAGCATGAAACCACTTGGACGTCACCGTTTCGTGCTGTGGACACTACTACGGCTCAGGCAGTACTGTCGGATGGTGGGCTATGGTCTTTTTAACGAGTAAAGCCACTCCTCTTGCAGGTCGCTGAGGTATGTTTACCCAGTCCATCCTGTACGTGTGGTATCCTGGGAAGTTGATCTCCTTGGCCGGGGTCATCTTGGTTTTCTGCAGTGCCATGACGTCTATATCGTACCTGGTCAGGAGCTCTTCGACTTCAAGTCTCCTTTCTTGCAGGCCGTTTACATTCCAGGCCGCCATCTGCAGGAATTCCGGTTTGATCTGTAAAGGCATTACAGATTAGTAAGGTTTGGCATTTGAGCAAAAAATGCACTCATCGCTGAGCACATTTGTTGCATCTGTGCTAGTGTGAACGATCCATGTTTTATGGATGTCTGAAGGACGTATTTTCTGCTCGAAAAACTTAGAAAAATTTAAAAAAATAGGAAAAAGAAAAAATTTCACAAAATTTTTAGGGTTCAACACGACTGTTTCAAACGGAGAATAATGTAATAAATCATACTTACTGTCGTTTATGCTTAACTGCTGCTCTGATGGTATCAATTGGACGACGTCGTAACACTATAAATCTAACACTGTCTGTATCACACTCTCTTAAAATTAAACCTGAAAAGGAATTTTGTTAGAAAACACAACTAAAAGACAATATAAAATTCAAAATATATATATTAAATCTTTAAAAAATCATGTTTTTACAACAACTTTTTCAAGAGAAAATGTTAACAAACAATGGTCTGACCCATGTACAACACATGGTGAGGAACGGGACGATTCATACGGTACCAACTACCATCCAATATGCGGTTTTATAAGCTAACGATGCACAAAAAGATTCAAGAAAAGTTTCATGTAACTGAAATTTTGGTGGGCTTTTGCTTGCCTGTCTTATAAACGTATTTATTAATTCACATTAATTTTGGTCGCTCCTCGGAGCTTAAAATTGCTTGAAGCGTCTCTACTTCGATTGTATTTTACAATAACAACTTTTTACGTTCAGGCAAGGCGGATCCCATGCACGTGTGAGTACATGGTAATAATACTTTTTTGACTCCGGGCAAACCCCGTCAAAACTCATCATTTCCCCGTCAAAACTGACTGCTAGGAAATGATGGGGGTCCCATGTCGTTAAGGGCTATTTTCGCTATAACTTCCGATATACTTTGAATAGTCGTTGGACTAACTTGTCCTCATATTCAATACCTCGTAAGAGTTGCAGTGCTTGACAACCTGGATTCGTAAAAGGGTTTTTAATCTTGAAAATTTTGGAGTTCAAGTCTAATTTTAGTATACTTTCTAAAATTAGGTGGTCGGGGCGACATTACGTCCCTGTGCAGCGACATTTGCTACACTTTCTAAATTAACGCTCCTTGAAGAGTTAGCGAAAATTTGGCATAAAAAATGCTCCGAAGAGCAAAAATATGTTTACAAGAATTAAAAACCTCTTCCACGGTGTTTTTACGTGAAGCACGCTTTTCGTACGAAGTATTTCCTAAGTGGGATTTTGTTACAACGTCGAAAAGTATATCGGGGTTATAGCGTGTTCTTTAACACCCCCCTTCTTTCCGTGAATCTTTTTGTGCAACGTTTGGTAAAATTGGTTTTTGAAAAGAAAATGGATCATTGGATGGAGTCTCCCATGTGTTGTATTCGGTTATATTTCAGACCGGCCTATCTGAACATAACGTATTTTTCAAATCTAATATTGAACATATATCGATGCATAGCATTCGATTGAATTATTGAACATTGGTTTTCAAAATGGCATAAAAAAAAAGAAAAAAAATCGAAAATCCTCAGATTTTCGATGACACAACACAAACACTTTCGACGCACTTATCTTTCTTAGTGTTCTTCCACTAAAGCGGGCTTGCGTCTGCTCCTCCTCGTGTCTATGCCTCGTCGATCACCTTCGGTGTCGAACTGCCTTCTGGAACAGCTTAGGTGGTCCTCGGACTGCTTGGCTCCAGCTATATAATGGCTCTGCTCGTTTATATGAAACAATATAAAACAAAATTTTAGTAAAATGTATTGTTCATTTGGCCCATGCTTTATCCCGTCTGGGCATAAAGAGGAATCTGCGACCGATAACACATCGTCGTCTTTGAGAATAGGAACACTGAATTTTGTAGACTTATATTGATTGAAATGTTTTCCGTGTAGTTAAAATTCTCTTCTTGGGAGAAATCTGCGACCGATATCACATCGTCGTCTTTGGGAATATGAACACTGAATTTTGTAGACTTATGCTGATTGAAATGGTTTTTATTAAAATCTCTTCTTGGGAGAAATCTGCGACAGAATCTGCATCCGTCGGATCGTTGCATCTGCCCATCCAGCAGACGTGGCGGCATCTCGCCCTTGAGTTGCTAGACTCATCTGAATCGCGCTCTTGCGTCAGAATCGTCGTCTTTCCATGCCGTGCCAATGGAACATTTGTTTAGACCCTTTGGGTCGGACTCTGCTTACAGATGAATGTTTAATAACATTTGAGGACTTAGAAAAAATTATAAAAAATACCAACTCTGCCGGACACGGTCAGAGTTGCTACAGTGAATTTGGAAGATTTGTATGGTCGATACAATATCCTCAATAAAAATGACTTGAAAAAATTGCATAAAAAAAAACTCTTATCAGACACGACAAGAAGTTGGTATGGAAATTTTGAGATAAAATAAACCTAGCACTAAGTTAAAACTTAGCCTAGGTTGAAAAATATTATAAAAATATAATAGAATCTCCAGAACTTGATTCTGAATCAGAAGGGGAAGCATCTCGTGGCGGTGCATGGATTTGTACAACCGTTTGCTCCGGCGGTGGAGGTTCTGTGGAATCGTCTGAGAACGGGGAATCATTTCCATCGAGTGATGTTCCGCCTGGACTAGCATTTTCTTCATCGGAAGATTCGATTTCCAAGTTGTGCTCCTCTGGCGGGGCTGGTCTCAAATCATTTACATGTACTCTCGTCGTTACATTTCCCTTTTGCACGAGATATACTTCGTCTGAAAACTTCTTCAAGATTCTGGTTGGGCCTGACCAAGACGGCGTGAAGGTATGTACCTTCCTTTTTCTCTTACTCATGACTCTGTCTCCTACTTTGAATACGACTGTAGTGACGGCCTCTTTCGGCGCGTATTTCTGCTTGTAATTTTGTTGAGCTTCACGGGCTTCCTTGACTCGCTCGTATCGTGGAAGCGTTTGTTGCTTGGCTCTTTCTTGCCTCCAGGCATACAAATCCCATTCGCCTCTTTCGGCTGGGTCATATCCTAACACGATCATGCTAGGTGTTTGATTTGTAGCGGCGTTTCTACGATTTCTTAAGATGTAGGTCATCTGATGCACGTAGCGATCCCAAGTGTCGTTTGGCTTTTTGAATAAGAGGGTAGTAGGTTAATAATAAGAAAGCGGCGTACCCCCCTCCATACCTCCATGTATACCCCCCACTCCTCCTCCCACCCCGAACGTGATTGGTCGATGGGAGGGGATAAGCTCCGCCCACCTAAGCGGATTGGTTGAGTGGAGGGGATAAACCACACCCCTCATAATATGATTGGTCGATTGGTGGGAGGTGAATATCAACCCACTTATTGTGATTGGTCGAGATAAACCCCACCCATGTATTGTAATTGGCCGATGGGAGGGGATAAGCTCCGCCCACCTAAGCGGATTGGTTGAGTGGAGGGGATAAACCACACCCCTCATATGATTGGTGAATTGGTGGGAGGTGCGCAAAATGGTGGTGATATTATGGTATTCTCTTACAGACAGATATCAACTGTTCTGATCTGAAAACATAAGTAGAGAGTTCAAATACCTCCCAATGAAATTATCTTTTGATATATAAATTCCTTAGACACGGACAATATTGTGTACTAATATTTGTGTCACAAAGGTATTTCAAGAAACTTCTAAATTTCAACTATTCAAGATGAACGAATACAGCAGTGTATTGCCTGAGCTGAAGTTTGACTTATTTAATAATTTACCTCCAGCTTCGCAGAATAAAAACGATTTAGTGATACTAGGTGAAAGAAGACATAAGTTAAATAAATCGAGGAGCAAGTATGTGTCAACGGGGTTATCAAGTGACTTGTGTTATAATCCGTGTGTGAAGCTGTGTGGAAATAAAACTGATGCAATAATATTTGACGAAACGGATTGGAATCATTTTCTCACTTTTCAAGGATATATTATCAATTATATACATACCAACGATAACATTCAACCAATAAATGCTGATAATTTTTCCATCCAATTTGAGCAATTTTCCAATTCTACAGTTATAAAAATTATAAAGAATAACTCGTATGTGTACTTGGGTTATGAATCAATCTGCAAGTTGTGGGAAGTGTTACCACGTGTTAAGTGTGGCATTGACATGTTAAAAAGACAACAGTTTATAAATTATTTCAAGAACGTCAAGAGAGAACTACAACGTCAAGGAGGAAATATATTTGAAAATGCTCTAAACGTTATTCAACACAACAAGAGTTGCAGTGATGAAAATGCTTATATTCTCATGGAACTTGTTTATATTTATCCAGATTTATTCAATGCCGAATGTTTAATTTAAGAGACATTAAAATGATTGGTTTTGTAAGTTAATATATGTGTAAGTCATTTACGAATTCATTATTTTATAAAATATATGAAATAATGTATAAAAATATGTATAAAATATATAAATAAAAAACATGTATTACTTAAACATTTGTTTTATTAAGATAAATTATAGAATATTATTATACAATTTGATTTTTCGAAATCCATGAATTATATTTTTTGTCTAATCCAAACCATTTAACATAGAGTTTGGTCCCCTTTTTTCTTATAATCTTCTCCACAAGATATACATCTGGATATTTTACTTTCTGAAGTTCATGCTCATAAAAACCTCCTTGAATTTCATCACCATTTTGGTCTTCCAATAGAAATGTTCTAGGATTACTTTTGTTAATTTTTCTGATTTGGAAAATTTCGTTCGACCAGTTAGGAGTGTAACCTTTTGAAAAAGCTTCTCGATATTTACTAATTCTCACATAATGATTGACTTTAAATTTTCGTTTCCTTGGATCAATTGTTTTCAGATGACTATAGGCAGTTTGTAATAAATATTTTTCATTTTTCTTTTTAACATTTTTTGGTTCCATTCCAATAGTCCTGTGTTTGGTGCTATTATATTCGGCAACAATATCTGGTAAGATATATAACCATTTGTAGTTTCCTTGTAAGCTGAACTGCTTCCACATTTTATTTTTTAAAGTTCTATTCACTCTTTCTACAACACTTGCTTTAAGATATGTGTAAGAACTATAGTGGTTAATTTTCAATTTATCTGTTAATTTTTTAAATTTTTTATTGTAAAATTCTTTACCCATATCCGTCTGTAAATTCTTGGGTGGTGTGCTCATCTGTGACAGGATTTTGTTCATTGCTTCTACAACTGCTTTTCCACTTTTATTTTTGACATTTGAAATTTTGAAAATACGTTAATAACCACTAAAATATATCTATAGCCTTTGTTTATTTTAGCATATCGACCCATTTCAACAAGATCTGCTTGAATAAGGTCATTAAGGCCTTTAACAATTACTCTCCTTCTTTTAAAATACTTTCTGGCAGGCTTATGAATTTCGTTGACTATTTCCTGTTTAACGTTAATCATTTTTAGCTATTGGACACTGTAGTACAATTTGGACGTACAGAGGATCTTTATTTTTTGCGTAAAACGTAAACTTATCTTCCAAATTTACAATTTTCCCCACAAATTCTTCTGCTGTAACTGCAACTGTATTCAAGAAAATTTGGGTACTAGCAGGTAAAATCTCTATATTTTCAATTTTACCAGATATAGGGCATTTGTATTCTGTTGTATTGTTCTCTAATGTATAAAAAAGTACACTTTGAGATTTCTGTAAACGGCCTCGAATATTTATAATACATTTGCTATGATGTGAAGAAGGTTCACAAATGTAAAATGGTGATGTTCTTGGGGGTGATGTTAATAGGGGGGATGGGGGAATTGGCGATAAATAAGAAATTACTTCATTCTTTAACATATGACTTCCAAATTTATTAATTGGCATGGTGACAGTCTCAAAGTCTTATACTGAATGACATCTCAACATTTCACGTAAACTATTTATCTTATTATTTTACCCTCTCTCAATTGCTCTATTATTGAGGTTATCTCATTATTATGCCCAGTATTTCCTGCTAATTGTGATGCTATCAATAGTCTTAAACGATCTACAAGTTCATTGTAATCATCAAAATGCCGATATTCAATCTTCTTATTGTTGAATTCCATCGTTTTTAGATTTCCACCTCTCTTATTTTGGCTTCTTGTTTTTATTGCTTGCGTCCTAGGAAGTGAACTAGATCTCGATATTTGTGTAGCTGTGGGTAATGCTAATGCTGATTTTCTTGGGATAATGTTTTTTTTATTGTTTTTTTCTTGAGCCATCGAATGTAAATTAGTAACTCGTGGTTTAATAATATCTATAAATTTAGATGCACGTGACGTCGATAAACCTTTCCCGGGATTGTACCCTAGGTAATGAGCATTGGTCCTTTTAATTATATCAATATATTGATCTAAATCAGTTGGTCGATAACCCGCTGGATGCTTTTTAAACATCAGCTCATACAATCCTGGTGTACCCATATATTTAAACTCGCCATTAATAATAAAGTCAGCGCCATCAAAATCAATAGTTGCATCACCAATCGCATATTTTTTGGCGAAAGGGTCGAAGTAAACACCGAAAGTATCATCATATTCATTTTTTACATCTTCGATTTTTCCTTCTATGTATGCTCGCGGTAGAGGTTTCTTAAATTGCTAAATATTTTTCATGTTCTGCAGCTGTCGATGTTTCTGCTATCGTTGGCGGAGAAGTTTCATCAAAAAAACTTTCACTGAACTCGGGCCTTACTTGAGTCGGGTCATACTGAAAAGTTTCGTCTTCCAAATGAACAGGTGTAGAAGTGTGATAATACTCAAGATGAGTTTGGCCAATTGATCGAGTATTAAGACTATCACGGCTTATTTCTTCTTTTAATTCTTTTTTCAAATATGGTTTTTTCGAAGCACTTTCTGTTTTAATAAGAGTTGACACCAAATCTTTAAGAGGTTCAGTTATCGGTTTGTAAGTTTTCTCTAACTTTGATTGTGATTTGTCGATATCTCTTTTCAAACTTCTGTATTTTTGTTTCAGCGCCTCTCTTGTTTTTAAAAGCTGTACTGCCACTCGACTATCCATGATTACTGACTGAAGGGCTCAGTGTTGAAACCTTATATTTGAACGAATTTATCGAATCCCTTCCGATATCTTCCAGAGTTAATAGCGCAATCTTTATCTATTACCACAAACCCATATTTATCTTTCCAACAAAATGCACAGAGCTCTCTGAAATCTTGAAAACACATATCCACGTTTACATGATCATCATAAATATGTTTCAGATTGGTTATATCTTGAGGGAATATTACAATAAGGTTAGCATTATCTCTACATAGTTGTTTGGGAATGGCGCTGTATGTCTGACATAGGTAAAAACAATCAGTGTTTTTATGACGTCCAAAACAAAAATAGCTTTTAATGATATTTTGATTACAAGAAGCTAAATCATCAAATATTATCACAGAATTCGGTTTTATTTCTTCTGGAGGTATTACTGCATCCCCATCATTATATTCGAAATATCCAATTTCATTTATAGGTTTCATAAGCATTCTCAAGTACTCATATTTCGGTTGATATAGGGACTTAGAATATAAGTAAACATTTTCAAACCGTAACCCATTGGGATGTTCTAATAAACTGAGCATCACATTTGTTTTTCCGCACCCTGAGCTTCCTACCAAAAATCCCCGTTTCGATTGTCCACCAAATAAAATGCCGTGCTTTTGAATGGTGCTGGTTTTGGAAACGTCATCATGATCTGCTATCGGTAAAACTGTTTCTTGCTGATGAATCCGCATTTCAGGCAGCTACTAATTAGTACATATATCTAGAAATTATTTTGAAGTGGATTTTCATTACAATGAGAACTAGGGTAAACTGACTGGACATCACATCCTGCAGGTATATATACGGCTACTTTACAAAAACATGTTTTATTGTTTATGCCAGTTGTATTATAATGGTTCGCAGAAAGTCTTCTCCACCTAGTAGTATTGGAAGTGCTAAGAAGAGAGGACGTGGTCTGCTTAATAAAATCATTGATAAACTTCCAGTGGAGTTACATTTGCCTACTTATAATTATTGTGGACCTGGAACAAAACTTTCAAAGAGGTTACAAAGAGGGGATAAAGGAATTAATCCGTTGGATGAGGCATGCAAAGAGCACGATATAGCGTATTCTAAATTTCAAGACGTCTAGCGACGAAATCAAGCTGACAGAGAATTAGCTGAAGTCGCATTTAAACGTGTAAAAGCATCCGACTCAGGTTTCGGTGAAAAAATCGCCGCATTGGGAGTCGGTGGGGTGATGAAATTAAAGAATAAGTTGGGAATGGGCCTCAAACGCCGAGGAAGTCGTTCCTCAAAGAGGAAAGGTGGAGAAATAAATGTTAAGCTTGGTATAAAGAGAAAATCAAAGTCAAAGAAGCGGAGGAGAAGAATTATAGCTACCCCAAAAATAGGTGGATTTCTCCCATTCCTTTTACCTCTTTTGGAAGCATTAGGAGCTCTCGGAGGAGGTGTAGCCGGCATTGCAAAAGCAGTCAATGACGCTAAATCAAATCGGGAACAGGCCGCTGAACAAAAGAGACATAATTTAGCAATGGAGCAAGCATCAAAAGGAAAAGGATTATATCTAGGTCCTTACAAAAAAGGCTCTGGATTATATTTGAAAACATATCCAAAAAACTCCCAATAAAGCTGCCTCACCGACCACTGACTAATTTAGATCTAATGAAATATTCAAAAATGCTTAAAATTCGTCATTTTCGCGGTATTTATATGAGAGATACGCTTCCAAAAATAATAAATAAAAATGAGACCGGCATAATAAATCTAGATACTGATGATGGTGAGGGAACTCACTGGGTAGCGTACACCAAGAAAAACAAGGAAATAATTTATTTTGACAGTTATGGAAATTTAAGACCTCCAAAAGAATTAATAAAATATTTTTTAAGTGACGGCAGCTTGAATACAATTAGATATAATTATGATTCTTTGCAAAACTATAATTCATATATCTGTGGACATTTATGTCTCTCATTTTTGTATAATCAATATAAACAACAGATTTTTTAATGGTGGGAGGTGAACACCACCTGATGTCAACATAGATCATTAATTTATAAGAGAAAATAATTGGATAGCCATCTAAAAGGCATTTCTTAATGTGTGGTGAAGAGTGTAGATTGGAAAAATCAATTATGCAGACATTTTGTGCATGCATGGAAGACTCTTCAGTTGTACCAAATAATACAGGACTGTATCAGTCATTCGATAAACGTTTACTGTCGTTTAAAAGATGGAATGGCGCTGTGGATCCTGCGGACCTCGCCCTGGCCGGATTTTATTACAGCGGCTGCCATGATGTAGCCAGTTGCTTTTGTTGTGGCGTCGAAGTATATAGATGGGAGGCAAGCGACATACCTATCACTGAACATTTGAAATGTTCAGCAAATTGTTCCTACGCAAAATTAATGAAGAACCTATTGCTGCGAAATATAAAGGAGGGGCACACGTGTATTACAAAAAGCCATACGATTAATTGTAAAGGTGGATTCAAGTGGCTTGTGATAATAACCTTTCATCTAATAAGCATCTGCCTGTTTATTATACTTAGCATATGTTTTTATAATTAATACAAGAAAATAAATTATACATCTGTAATAATACATTGAAAATAATGACCGTCTGTATATGGATTTGTCTAAGATGCAAAAGTGTTTTAGAAGAATGTAGTGCACCCAAGGATACTAAAATATATACTGTTTGTGCTAATTGTGATGTAAATTGTAGAAAGGCGAGTGCTGCCTAATATGTTTGTTTTTAAGTGGTTTCCAAAATGTTATCTATGTATACAATAATCATCTGTATATTTAAGAATGTAACTTAGATTGTGGTTTATAATAAATATCTTTATAATAAGTAATTTGTTTCAATTTATATACCTTTCCTCAAGTTCAGTACTATGTTCTAGTAATGATTATATTATTTATTTTTTAATTTGAGATATATTGTTTAAAGTTATGATAAAAAAATATTACGATTTGAAATATACTTACTATTTTTTCAACGTCAATTTCATTCTACCACTTTTTCAAAGCACACATTAACTTCATAAATTTACTACATTTTTTATGAAGTCAAATTTAACCAGAGTATAAAAATATTTCACTGTTCAAAACACATTGAGTGTTGAAAATATTTTTTTTTGTTTATAATTTTTTCAGTGAATTTGTTTCACTTTTCATACTTTTAGTCTTGTTACTAAAATTGTCACTGTCTGCTTTTAAGCATTTGTATTTTTTGAAACTTAGAAACCTAAAGTAAAATAATAAATAAGAGAAAATAATAATTTTAAAATATTTTATTAAAGAAAAATTACAAAGTTTACTACTCATCTTCACCTACTGCCATATTTTTAACAAAATTTTTACATTTTCTTAGCTCAGTGTCCACTACACCGATCTTCGCCTCCAGCATATCGGCGTCCTGTGCTATGACTTGCTGCCGGTGGCGAAGTCGGTGTAGATGTTGTAACATCTTTGTTTTTCCCAGCTTGAGGTTCTGGGCGTACCGGGCCGTGTTGTTGACAAGGAAGGCTCTTGTGTCTTGCTCGTAGCGCTTCTTGCTACGAGCAATTTTCTCTTCCTGTTTTCGGACGTCTCCTCGAATTATATTGAGCCATCCGTCCAGCTCAAATTGGAGGAGCGCCTCATCTTCTGCCTTCCGGTACGCCGCCTCCCTCCGGGACTGTGTGGATGATGGCGTTGCCGCCCGCAGCACCTCATCTTCGGCCCTGCTATACATCGCCGCTCTCCGGGACTGGGTGGATCTCGACGGTCCTGGCGTTGCCGCATCCGCCCGCTCTGTTATTTCCGTTGTGGTTACTGCAAAGAAAAAGCAAATTAGATGTGCAATTATTTAACCGAAAAAATAAAAAATGCTTTACCTGGTTGTTCTAACTCCATCGAAATTGGTCTCAAATCGGTAAAGGACCCCTCCAGTACCTGGATGCCGGACCCGATGGTAGACGGGGCCGCCTGGTTGTCCAGGTACTTCGAAATTTCCTCCTCCAAAGTGGTGTTTGAAAATATGTCCGCATCTCTAGCGGTTGCGGCGGTTGCGGCGGTTGCGGCGTTAGCTTGATACTTGTACATTTTGAAAACAAATGAAAAAGGAACAGGAAACAGGAACAAGGAATCGCGTAGACACGAAGATTAAAAAAACTTAAAAATAATTAATACTAAAAAATAAAATGACTTAAACTCGGACTTTATATCTATATACACTTAAAATAATTAACACTAAAAAAATGACTTAAACACGAACTTAAAAACCTTAAAAAACTTTAAATTAAACCGAACACTAAATTAAATGATAATTAACTAACACCGAAAACTATTTAAAAAAACTAACACCGAAAACTATTTAAAAAAACTAACACCGAAAACTATAAAAAACTAAATAAGATTATATATAAAAAACTAAGTAAACGTATGGTAGAGGAAGCGTATTAACAGATAGAACTGTGGATACAGAATGAACTGTAATGCTCGTCATAGATTAAATAATGCACAGTCCCCTCTCGTACCAATTGCGGTGGGGCGATTGAAAAGCAGTAAGTGCGAGTGAAATAAACTGCATTATATGAAATTGATTAAACTGCATTTAATGAATGTCAGCGAGGTTGGTCACCTATATGGCGTGATCGTACATTTTCCGGTGTTATATTACGTTGCACGTATACCGACTTGTGATTTAATATAATGTTCAAGTTATGACAAATAATTTAAAAAATATATATTATTCACTGTAACAAATATCACATTTTATATACTAAGACAATGTTTTTTGGTAATTTCACCGTTAGTGCCGAATTCCATGACCCTCTAGAATTTTTTAGGTTAAAAATCGATTACATACAATGTCTTATTGCGCCTGTACAGAACCAGATCAGATTTTTTAAAATATTCTTGTAAATACAAGAACTTTAGTTACTCAAATTTTTATTTCAAATTTTATATATATGTAAAAAATAATGTGGTAGAATTATTATTATTATTATTAGCCGTTACTCGAGTCCGAGTATAAAAATGTTACAGTCGATAAATTTTGTACAATAAGAAACAAGTAAAAGGTGTAGTCTATTGTAATTTCCATTCATCTACGGTGCACACGACTATGGCTATAGAGGCCAATTCGGGAGAGCACATGTCGACCGCAGTCAGGACAAACATAGACCTGGTTAGGTCTTGGATTCGGCCTTCTTGCAGCAACATTTCCTTGATAGCTGGCCACAACCCCTCGCCATTCGGTTCTGTCCGCTGCAAGTTGTTCCCATTGCTCGTCTGCAATACCGCAGGATTTTAGATTTTCATGGAGAGCATCTTTGAACCTCTTTCGTTGACCGCCACGCCTTCTTCTACCGCTTAGCAATTCACCATAAAGTGTACATTTAGGAAGGCGGTTATCATGCATACGATGAACGTGACCTGCCCATCTTAGGCGTGCTCTTGAAAAAAGCACCTCAATTGGAAGGCTGTTTGCTCTCCTGAGTACTTCCACGTTTGATATGTGATGGAACCAACGGATTTTCATGATACTTCTGAGGTGTCTTTGCTGAAAACGTTCTAATTCTTTCACATGACGACGGTAAGTGACCCAGCTTTCACATCCATATAGCAGTGTTGGAATGACAACTGCTCTGTAGACAGCCATTTTCGTTGACAAAGCAAGGTCGTGGTTGTCAAATACTCTCTCTCTAAGTCCCCAGAGTGCTCTAGATGCAGCGTTAATTCTATTACGAATCTCGCTGTCCATGTTTGCTTTGTCATTAACAACGTTGCCTAAGTAATTGAACTGATCCACCACTTCAAGAGAATTTCCGTTAAGTGTAATGTCTATTTGGTTCACTTGATGAGGAGTTGACATAATCTTAGTCTTTCCAATGTTGATTTTAAGTCCCAAGGAATCATAGCTCTGGGCATACACATCTAAAAGTTCTTGAAGCTCTTCCGGCGTAGAGGCTAAAAGTGCACAGTCATCGGCATACTGGAGATCACAAATGAATCGTGTGCGTGTCTTCGTGAAAGCTCTAAAGCGCCCTATGTTAAAGAGACCGCCATCAAAACGGTATCTGAGACCTATTCCTCTGACTGTCAGTTTGTTGTCAACAATAATTGTTAGAGCAGTGGTAAACAAATTAAAGAGTAGGGGTGCCAGGACACATCCCTGCCTAACTCCAGTGAGGGTTTGGAAAGGTTCGGTTGCCTCATTATTATACATAACCTGGGCGTTATTGTTTGTATGTAGACTGCGACATACTTCCACAAATTTTCTAGGGATACCTAAGCGGAACATAATTTTCCAGAGCACTTCCCTGTCCACCGAGTCAAACGCCTTGGTTAAATCAATGAAGGCCATGTGAATTTCTCCTTGATGTTCGAGTGCTTTTTCTTGAAGCTGTTTAAGTGTGAAGATTAAATCCGATGTGCCTCGGTTTGGTCTAAAGCCACTCTGTGTTTCAGGAAGTAACTTTTCCATAACAGGTGTTAGCCTATTTGCCATCGCTTTAGTGAGTATCTTCCCTCCAACAGCCAGGAGAGCTATACCCCTGTAATTTCCACAGTCCGCAGCGCTCCCTTTGTTTTTGAAAAGGTTGATTAAAAGTGTATCACGAAACTCCTGCGGAGCTTGACCACTTTCCCACACGACATCAAACAGTTTTTTGAGGTAGGGTATGACCTCTGACGACACAGCTTTAAAGATCTCAGCTAGGAGTGAGTCGGCACCGGGAGATTTGTTATTTTTTAGCTGCCCAATGGCGGTTAAGATCTCTTCCGTTGTTAGTGGTTTATCTAAGTCTTCGAAGGTGTCATATTGAGGGATAAGATTTATAATATCATGATCGGCTTGACTTTGCTGGTTAAGAATGTTAAAGTAGTGTTCTTTCCATCGGGCTCTTATTTCCTGGTCTTCTTTGAGGAGATTTCCATTTAAATCTTTAATAGGGCACATATTTTTCCGACTGGGGCCGTACACTGCTTTTACTCCTTGAAAGAAATTCCTGTAGTCGTGTGAATCGGCGTACCTTTGAATTTCTCTGGCCTTGCTTGCCCACCACTCGTTCTTTATTCTTCTGATTTCGCGTTGCGTTTCATACTTAGATTGGGTAAAAGCTTCTGCTTTTGATGAGTCGTTGGGGTGGTTGATAGCGTTTTGGAAGGCAGTATGTTTGCGGTCAAGAAGTTCTTGTATAAAAGCTTCATTATCATTGAACCAGTCCTCCTGTTTTTTACTTGCTGCAGTGCCAAGAATTTCCTCACTCGCACTTTTTAAACTGTCTTTAATTTGTGTCCAGGTAGCAGCGACATCTACAGAATTAGTTTCTTCTAGTGCACTCAAATTCTCTTGAACTTTTTGCTTTAGCTGTTCGACGGTTTGTTGGTCACGCAATTTACTAATACAGAGACGGAGTCTACGTTTTACTTGAGTTCTTCGGTGTTTGGGTCTCATAACAATTTTCATTTTAGAGACAACAGGACGATGATCATTGATCGGTCCAACATTCGCTATCAATGCGCGCCTTTGTAATTTGGACGTCCTTGAGATGCTTCCTACGTACGATAACATAGTCCAGTAGATGCCAGTGACCTGATCTGGGGTGACGCCAGGTGCCTTTAAATTTATCCTTTTGTCGGAAAATGGTGTTTGTTATAACTAGATCATGTTCGGCGCATTTAGTTAGGAGTAGTTGACCGTTAGCGTTCATGTTGCCCAAACCGTTCTTGCCTATGATGCCTGGCCAGGTGTCTGCATCTCTCCCTACTCTAGCGTTAAAATCGCCAAGAATAACGAGTCGTTCCGTTTTAGGTATTCTACAGAGGGTTTCTTCCAGCTGTTGATAGAAGCTTTCCTTGGTTTCGTGACTTGCATCCAGAGTGGGAGCGTAGGCGCTTATTAGATTTACCGCGTTGCCATCTGATAGCTCATAGCGTAGCAGCATTAGACGCTCGGATAGGCCTTGTGGTACTTGTGTTAAGTTGGATACAAGTTGATTCCGAACGGCAAATCCTACTCCATGTTGTCTTCTTGAATTGCTGGGAAGACCTTTCCAATAGAAGGTGTAGTACTTTTCTGTGAGAGAGCCTTCCTCCAAAAATCGAGTTTCGCTGAGAGCTGCAACGTCAACATTGAGTCGGTGAAGTTCTCTATCTATGAGAGCAGTTCTTCTTTCAGGCCGATCGGTGCGAGTGCTGTCGTTCAAAGTACGAACATTCCAAGCGCCGTAGATGAAAGAATTAGTTTTGTTGGATTTAACTTGTCGGTGTTTTTTCGACATTCGATGAGGTGTCCCTGTGGGCACCCTCCCCCGGAGATCCGATCGGGAGGGTATTTTACCTCCGGATGATTTTGTCCCACTTGAACGCTCCATCATTTTCTTAAAGCCTTAATCGACTGAAAACGAAGCTGCATTTGAAGTTTTAGCTGGAGCAGGTATGCAACTGACCAGCTCGGTTGCGGAAGGCGAGTGGTGTGGTCCCATGGCACAGAAGGAGACTGCGACGATGGGGTAATCAAACGATTCCAAAAGCAACCTTTGTGTGCGGTGGGTTATTTTTACCGCACTCTTCGTGAGAAGGTGGATGTGCTCACGGCAAAAGGTAAGGGTTATTCCGCCCTTACTCGGTCGTTAGAGCCTCGTTAGTGAAAACAGGGCGCACCAAGTTCAAATTGAACTCATCGCGAAGGTGAGGTTAACAATTGAGTAGGAGAGGCTATAACTTGCGCTTCACTACCCCATTAGAATATTTCTTGTTAAAATGGGACATTATTAACAATACATATTAATTACTATAAGCATAGCAAGTGTTGTATTTTTAATATATTTAATTTAGGCATAATATTTAGACTCAATTATTATACGAGGTGAATTTTTCAAATCGTCTCTATAAATGTAGGAATATTATGCGCCCTCAACTAAGCTGGTCGAGCTCTCGAAAAATTTTGAAAAATGTGACCTTGAAATCGTTTTTTTGGGTGTCAAATTACAGCCAGAATATGACTTTAAAACGCTGTTTGGGTGTCAAATTACAGCCAAAATAATTTTTTATTAGTAATTCGACCTTGACCGAAATTTTGGGTATAAGAATACCGCCGAAAGCAAATTTGACTTTGACCTTGTCTCTCAAAATTAAATATTTGACCTTGTCTTAATTTTCGGCTGTCAGAATCTGCCGAAACCAAATTTTTGTGTGAATATTTAACCTCGTATTCATTTTTGGGTGCGAAAATAATGCCTAAACGAAGTTTCTGTTTAAAGCTTTAAACATGACTACATTTTAGGGTGTCAAAATACTACCGAAATTAAATTTGTTCGTAAATATTTGACCTTGTCTTTATTTTCGGCTGTCAGAATCTGCCGAAACCAAATTTTTGTGTGAATATTTAACCGCGCATTCATTTTTGAGTGCGAAAATACTGCCTAAACGAAGTTTCTGTTTAAAGCTTTGAACATGACTACATTTTAGGGTGCCAAAATACTCCCGAAATTAAATTTGTTCGTAAATATGTGACCTTATCTTCATTTCGGCTGTCAGAATCTGCCGAAACCAAATTTTTATCTAAAATTTTGAACTTGTCCGGTGATCAAATTACTACCGCAACGACATTTTTTATCTAAAAATTGATTTTATTTGCATTTTTCTAGAAGATCAACTTACTACCTAGTTAATTAAGTGGTGGGAGAGGGGGAAAAAATGAATGTGAAATCGATTAACGCATTAATATCAGACTTTTCCTTAAATACAGTTATTTGGTGTCGAATTTAAATACAGTTATTTGGTGACGAATATAGTTCCTTGTAAAAACTATAATTTACAATGCAGTGCCCCCAGTGCAAAAAACAGTTTTCATCAAAAAGCAGTTTGTCACGTCATCGTCGTGAAAGCTGTGCCTATAGAGAAATAGGTGCACATAGTGCCCCGAAAAAAATCAAACTAAGCAATTGCAATAACGAATTTGAAAATCTACCCGGACCTTCTGGCATGCAGAATCATACAAAATCTCAAGAAATTATTATTCGTTGCCCGCAATGCTATGAAAAAATGCCTAAAAATAAATTAATGGGACATTTGAAAAGTTTTTCTCATAAGAAAGTCATCAATATTGTGGAAGATGGAGTAGAAAAACTTCAGAGCGCATTCAAGAGCCGAATTTCGAGTTACCGTTTTTCCACACAAAAGCAGTACACAGATATCTCTCGGTTTTTGGAAGAAGTGAAAGTGAAAGTCATCTCAGTTATTGAGAAGTATATTAAAATATTCTTCAGCATAAAAATTAATATGGAATTATTTGGACTTTATATTATTGAGGAGAAAGAATTGTCAGATATTAAATCATTTAACACTAAAAATAAAATTGTGACACATTCATTGGATTTATCAAATTTGTATAACGAGTTCAAAGAAGAGATCATAGAGAAAGCATCAACTTTTCAGGAGCGAGATTTAGGTATGTTTAAAAAATTTGTATTAATCACAGTTTATGTATAATATCCATATTTTCATTTTTTTTCAAACATATTAAATATTTTTTAGGATGGGCTCTGAAGCACGTTAGTTCTCTCGAAGTCAACTTGAACAAATTCAACCCGTTATTCGCATCATCATACATCAAGTTACCTACATCTATTGAAAATAAGAGAGCTGTTTTGAATATTCAAAATAATGATAACAAGTGTTTTGCTTATGCTATCAACGCTGCAATCTTCCCAGCGGATGGACCTCCTCATGAAGTGGCATCATATCCTCATTACTCAACATTTCTCAATTTTGAAGGTATTGATTTTCCTGTCAAATTACATGATATTCAGAAATTTGAAATTTTAAATAATATATCTATAAATGTATTTGGGATAAATAATCAATACGAAAATGGTAAAATGGTTAGCGAAATTGTGGGCCCCCTACATTTCACAAATAAAAAACAAAATACACACGTAAACTTATTGCTCGTTACTGATATTGACGGTAATAGTCATTACACACTTATTAAAGACTTGTCACGATTAGTCTCTAGCCAAAAATCTAAGCATCACGGTAGAAATTATATTTGCGACGGTTGCCTCTTGTTTTTTAATTCTCCTGAGAAATTGCATGCTCATGAAAGAAATGACAGTAATCATTTGTGTACTGTACTACCAGACCCAGAACCTAAAATCAATAAATGTGGGGAACTAATTGCAGGAAATATCTTGAAATTTGTTAATGTCGAGAAACAATTACCGGTTCCTTTCGTGATATATGCAGATTTTGAAAGTTTGTTAAAGCCAATTCATTACAGTGAACCATCTGACAGTAAATCTTTCTCCGTTAAAACTTATCAACACGAGCCGTACTCATTTTGCTTCTACCTAAAGTGTAATTTTGATGATAATCTTTCCAAACTTGAATATTATCGAGGTATTGATGTTGTGGAAGTTTTCGTTAAAAGACTGGATGAGCTTGTTTTACAATTATATCAGAATCACTTAAAAAATATAGTTGAAATGAAACCATTATCTCAGAATCAACAAGATATTTTCAATAATAGCCAAATTTGTCATATATGTGATAAACCTTTTGAGGATGGTGATGAAAAGGTCCGCGATCACTGCCATCTTACTGGTGATTTTCGTGGACCTGCACATTCGCATTGTAATTTGAATTTTAAGATACCTAAATTTATACCAGTATTCTTTCATAATTTAACTAATTACGATTCCCATTTATTTATTAAAAAATTAGCTTTAAAGCAAGAAAGTATACAAGTTCTTGCGCAAAATAAAGAAAAATATATTACATTTTCTAAACAAATTCTTGTAGATACATTCTTCTATGATAGAAAACCGAAGAAAGTTTTTATAAAATTAAGATTTGTCGATTCTTTTCGCTTTTTACCAGCTTCCTTGGATAAACTAAGCCAAACGCTAGAAACACATCAATGCCTCGAAATAAGAAAATTTTATACCGATGACCAACAATTCAATTTATTAAGACGTAAAGGTGTCTTTCCATATTCTTACGTAAATTCACTGGAGAAATTGGATGGTACTGAATTGCCATCAAAGGATGAGTTTTTTAATATCTTGAGTGGCGAATCAATTTCTCAGGAAGATTATGATCGGGCTTGTAATGTGTGGAATACATTTAATTGTCAAACTCTTGGCGAATATTCGGACATTTATTTAATATCAGATGTGTTGCTTCTTGCCGATGTTTTTGAGAATTTTCGACAGATATGTCTACGGACATACAAATTAGATCCTGCACAATATTTAACAGCGCCATCATTAAGCTGGGATGCTATGTTGCGAAAAACTGGTATCGAACTTGAGCTTCTAACTGATATCGATATGCTTCACTTCTTTAGGAAAGGAATACGTGGCGGTGTTAGCCAATGTAGTAACAGAAAAGCTGTCGCTAATAATTCATTCATTTCCAATTATGATCCATCAAAACCAACGTCATATATATTATATCTAGATTCTACCAACTTATACGGAAGCTCAATGAGCCAGAGTTTGCCAACAGGCGATTTTAGATGGTTGAAAGACTATGAAATTGAAAACTTTGATTGCACTAATCTCGATAATAATTCTCCAAAAGGTTATATACTGGAAGTAGATTTGGAATACCCACAGCATTTACACGACAAACACAATGATCTACCGTTTTATCCGGAGACCTTTGTACCCCCTGACTCAAAAAATTCAAAATTAATATTAAATTTACATGATAAACCTAAATATATTACCCATTACAGAAATTTGAAACAATGCTTAAAACATGGATTAATACTTAAAAAAATACATAGAATTATAGAATTCTCACAATCTGCTTGGTTAAAAACATACATAGATTTGAATACTGAACTTAGAAACTCTTCTAAAAATCCGTTTGAGAGAGATCTTTATAAATTCTTAATAAATTCAATATTCGGAAAGACAATGGAAAATGTGGATAATAGGGTTGATGTGAAGTTAGTATCACATTGGAGAAATAGTATAGGTAGTATAGGTGCTGAAGGACTTATTGCAAAGCCTAATTTTAAATCCTGTAGTGTATTTTCAGAAAATTTAGTCGCAATTCAAATGTCACTATTAAAAATATTTTATGATAAACCGCTCTACATAGGCTTCACCATTTTAGATATATCAAAAACTATAATATATGACTTTTTTTATAACTTTATAAAGAAAAACTATGAGGATAAAGCTGTTCTTTGTTACACGGACACCGATTCATTAATTTTACAAATTCACACCGAAAATGTTTACGATGATATTAAAACAAATATAGAACTCTTCGATACATCTAATTTTTCAATTCCAAACGTACACAACATTCCGAAAACGAGGTCAACTCCAGGGAAAATGAAAGACGAATATGCCGGTACACCGATAGAAAGCTTTTTCGGTACTGGGGCGAAAGCTTACTGTATTAAAACAAATGATAATGTTATGAAAAAAGCCAAAGGGATATCAAAAAGTGTTATTAAAAATCAGTTACATTCAGTGGATTATAAACAAATTGTAGAAGACGGCGGCCTCATATACCGAAAAATGTAGGTTTTTTCTTCACATCTGCATACGATATATACTGAGTTGAGAAATAAAGTTGCGCTTTCCGCACAGGATGACAAGCGTTATGTTATACCGGGAAGCACAAAAACTCTTGCTTGGGGGCATTACTCCATTCCTAATTTCCTCAATAACGCTAACCATAATACTAATGATGATACTTTAACGATTCTTTTAAGGGCATTTGATGAGATTATTGAACAGGAAAATCATGATACCGACTTTGATTTAGGTTTATTGTAAGTTTTTTGTTTTAGTGTAAAAAATGTTTTGTACTTATTTCAATCCTCAAAAATTTGCTTTTTTTTAAATACCAGTATCCATTTTTGTTTTACTGTAAAAATGTTTATAATTTCAATATTCAAAAATTAGCTTTTGAAATTATTGACGGAATCTGGTGTGAGAAATTTAAGTCTGAAATTTTCAAATCTTCAATTCGATGCAGAGCATGAGGCAGTATATGGAATGGGAAGATTTTACTCTGAAGATGAATGTAATGAACTAGCTTAAAAAATATGAAGTGGGCTATGAAGTTTGTCGAAAATTTTTGGAAAAGAGAATATGCGAGAGATGTCTCGTCCAGGATCTGATCAAATTGGGGTTAGGCGGATTTTTGCATCGAATAAAACAATATTTGGAGCCGGAACTTGCAAGCAGAGTATTTCAAGAGGATAACTGAATTATTTAAATATTTTATATTGTATTGTATTCAAAAATTAGCATTTTTATATAAATATCCATTTTTGTTTGTAAATGTTACGAAATAACTACACAAAAGTTTGTAATTTCAATCTTCAACAATTGTTATTCTTTTATTATCACTATCCACTTTTGTTTGTAAAGTTATACCAAATAACTGTATTTTAGGAAAAGTCTGATATTAATCAAATAAATTATTAATTTAAAAAATAGTTTTATTTCAAATCCTATGCATTATTGTAATAATAGATATATTTATTCTTTTTTTCAAATACTTCACTATATAATATATAATTTGGAGTGAATAATGAACTTCTATCTTCGCAAGTTGAATAGAATTACAGGATGTGAAAGTACAATGAACTGCTGATGTTGCATGTTAAATAATACCGGATATGTCAGTATAATGAACTGCTAACTTTGCAAGTTGAATGAACTTCTGACATTACGAGTTAAGTAATACCGGATGTATCAGTACAATGAACTGCTGATATAAGCTGCATAAAATGCCGGATGTCAGTATAATGAACTGCTAACTTTACAAGTTGAATGAACTGCTGACATTGCAAGTTAAGTAATACCGGATGTATCAGTACAATGAACTGCTGACATAAGCTGCATAAAATGCCGGATGTCAGTATAATGAACTGCTAACTTTACAAGTTGAATGAACTGCTGATATTGCAAGTTAAGTAATACCGGATGTATCAGTACAATAAATTGCTGACTTCACAAGTTAAATGGACTGCTGACTCCACAAATGTAGTCAAATAGGCATGTCTGAAATAATGTGGGGGGGTATGATCGTTCACTATAAATCTGGAATATTAGTAGAACTCGTCAGTTAACAGTTTTTTACTTCATCCGAAATAAAGTTAATATCGAAAGATGTGGATGTGCTACGTCAAAGAAATTGAGATTACGGACTTAGAAAGTGGTGTTCGCCATTTAAGTCAAAAATTTTGAAATCTTCAATTCGACGCAGAGCATGAAGCTGTATATGGAATGGGAAGATTTTACTCTGAAGATGAATGTAATGAACTAGCTAAAAAATATGAAGAGGGCCATGAAGTTTGTCGAAAATTTTTGGAAAAGAGAATATGTGAGGGATGTCTTGTCCAGGAGCTGATCAAATTGGGGTTAGGCGGATTTTTGCATCGAATAAAACAATATTTGGAGCCAGAACTTGCAAACAGGGTACATGTTCAAGAGGATAATTGAATTATTTAAATATTTTATATTGTATTGTATATTGTACTGTATTTTGTGTTAATTGCAGATATTAAAAATAAAAAAAAAACAAAATTCTGTTTAGTATTATTTATTATAAAATCAAGAAATAAAATTTTCATACAAATAATAGACATTAGACAGTGCACACATACATTTATTATTTGAATGGTAAAAGCATTTTGGGATCGACTTCTTTAAAGTTGGTCGTTCGTCAAGTTCTAATACAGGTTGGGTGATAAAGTGTCTGATGTAGTTTGCTTTTTCGTTTCCTTTTACATAAACGCAATCTGCCGCTGAAGTCAAATCCTGAATAATTTGACCGAACATATGCAATGGTGTAAATCCATCAGCCCATTTGATGCCGTGATGATTTCTTGTTAGCCATGTAACTTGATGTTCTATCTCTGGTGGGAGTAAGTTAAATGGGTATGGTGGTTTAAAAATATAGTGGCACATTTTTACACCGTCATAGCCTGCGAGCTCTTTAACAATAAATTCGTTGTTTTCTATTTTAAATCCTTGAATGTCCACAACCAGCTTCATAGTTTTAGATTATGCAATTTTTTTAAAACTTTTTTCTTCATGCAATAAAATTCCACTATTTTTCTTAAGTATTTCAGTTTTTTTCTGTGTTCCTTCAATAGTCGCACATATTCTGATCTCCTTATCATACTAACTGACTTCTTCGAACTACTTTTTGTTTATGCCAGCAAAGAGAAACATGTAGTGCGCATGTCAATGTTGACGTACAATTTTAGTTAAAGGGTTATAAGTGAAATGTTTCTCATGTAATATAAGACAATATGCAGTAATATCCGAAGTAGTGGGGATATCCGTCTCAAACTCTATTCTCATGACCACTGACCCCGTTTGTATAACTTCTTTTTGACGTGAACAGTCGATATGCGTTATTGGTGCATAATCCTTAAATTCTCTTGGATTAAGAATAGGCTGATTTATTTTGTGATGATAGTAGGATTCTTGAAAATTTGCAAACATGTCATAGAGGGTTGCGTATTTATTGCTTTTAAAGTCTAAGTATAAATCGTTATATGGATATCTTTCAGAATTCAAGAAGACTCTTATGTTTCTAAGTCCACAGTCATCGAATTTGCTCATATCAGTTGTAATTTTCCCTTTTCTATCTTTCTGAAATGCTATTATTACATGTCTAGGAGTTTCTACCTTAGTAGGCGTCTTAACAGGCCATGTATGTCTGCTCGACGGAGGTAGAGATGGATATTCAATTAATTCCCAGCTTCTAAATTTTATAGGGAGATCTACATTACGACTTATAAGTTTATTCAACCTAAGCTGTTCTGACATATTAACAGTGACATGAGGGACCCCCCAAAATAGTTTACTAATAGTAATTTTAGGTTTTTCAGCTTCATCGCTACTTGTAATGCTGTCTAGATCATTACTGTTATGTATTAATACTAATTCTTGTCTCATATTAATGACAATTTTTCGAAAATCTTCAAAAAATCCAACTAGTAGTTTTAATGGAATGCAAACATTGAAATTTCCTTTTACATCGGCTATAATTTTTTCACCCACGCCTGTTTTCTTTTTTGGAAACCATCCAGCATTTTGCATGAAAATACTTTCATTTTCATTGTATGATATATAATTCTTTAAAGTTGAAACTAATCCAACATTTCTCGCTCCATCTATTACAATTCCATTCATTTCATATCTAATTTCACGAAACAAAAACGCAATACCATTATTAATAAACTCCAGTGCAACAGTCTCAGTTCCATCCTCTTTCATTAATTTTCCTTCGATGTACAAATAACTATTGCACGGTGCAGTATAAGCATCTAAATCTTGAATAGGGATTCTTATTTCATCATTGTAATCCAAAGTTCCGGATATATTGGATTGATATGTATGGAACTGGTACTCCGCAACAGAGTTGTCGCTAAAGGGCTGATCAGTAATATTCAGTAAATCCATTATACTAAAACTTCCAATCCAACTGATTTTAAATATTGACGATTTTTTAATGTTAATGATTCGATATTTCTTTTAATACTGTTGATTTCCTTCTTTCTAGCTCTTTTATAGTATGGCTGATGCTTGTAAACGGATGGCGTTGAATTAAATATCAGCACCATTTAATTATTTGATTGATTTTCTAAGATGGAGTCTAACAGTTAAAGTCTCTTTTTGAAAATTAACAAGTTGCCCTGCTTGGTCTACTATTTTGACAGTGATGTTGCTAATAGTTTTAACGCACACTGGGAAATAAATAATGTTTAAAGGTGACTCCACTATTTTATACCCAACAGGCACTGTTGGAAAAAACTGATGAATAATATGTACAGGTTGTCCATTAGAAAAAGAACCTACTGCAATGCTGCAATCGACACAGATAGCATTCACTTTAGATATCTTTACGGTATCGGAAGTATTGCTATCATTAACCTTTAACTCTCTCTCTCTTCTCGAAACCTAATACTGGAATCTTTCACGTTGAAATTAATTCTCGTATTTGCACGTATAGTGTCTTTAGAAGTATTAATATCTGTGGTAATTCTGATAACTGCTTCATCATCTTCTTCGTTTATTTTGTTTACTATGAATTTTATAATGTCATCAATTTCATAACACCCTCAGGAATTTCAGTTATATGTTCATAATTTTCCCCCCATGCAAATTTATTATTACTGTTGTCAATATTTGGAATAATATTATAAGTATCAAAATTTACTAATCCAATTTCATAATCTACTTCATCATCTAAATATATTGGTGGATTGAAACTGTAATTTAATACGGAAGATTCTGCACTAAGAGTGAAAGTAAACGACATATTTACACATTAACGGTTTATAATGAAATGATCCTAAGATGCATGCATACGAGAGTTCACCTCCCACCAATCCACCAATCATATGAGGGGGTGTGTTTTATCCCCTCCACTCAACCAATCCGCTTAGGTGGGCGGAGCTTATCCCCTCCCATCGACCAATTACAATACATGGGTGGGGTTTATCTCGACCAATTACAATAAGTGGGTTGATATTCACCTCCCAGCAATCGACCAATCATATTATGAGGGGTGTGGTTTATCCCCTCCACTCAACCAATCCGCTTAGGTGGGCGGAGCTTATCCCCTCCCATCGACCAACCACGTTCGGGGTGGGAGGAGGAGTGAGGGGTATACATGGAGGTATGGAGGGGGGTACGCCGCTTTCTTATTATTAACCTACTACGTTTAAAATTTTCTTACACTCCTGAACCCGTCGTTCCACGGGGTTGGACTGTTGATGATATGCCGGAATTAAGTATCGTTCGATACCATTTCTTTCACAAAATGTGATGTACCATTCGGAATTGAAATGACCTCCATTGTCTGAAATTATGACTCGAGGGACTCCGAATCTTGCTACTATCTCTTCATCAATAAATTTGGCTATCGTTCTGCCATCGACCTGAATGTATGCCTTTGCCTCTATCCATTTACTGAATACGTCTTCGACGATAATCATGTATCTATTTTCGGCGTCTTTAGTCCTCTGCAGCGGGCCAATTACGTCGACGCATTCTGTGGTGGGCTGACTTCTAAGTGGAGCATTGGGTTGGGCTTGTCTTGTCTTTACAGACTGGCATATCAGAGTCGTTTATATATCTGCCTACGATCCTGGCCATATTATTGAAATAGTAGCGTTTTGCTATTTTCCTAAGAGTCTCGTCTCTTCCTGGATGACATGCTTCATCTCGGTCATGATAATGGTAAATCAATTCCTTAATTTTCCTCTTCGGAACTATCAATTTAAAATTTTGATCGCAATCTTTCAAAAGTACATCGTCTTGGACGTGAAAATTTTTCATAAAAATAAGATCCGCATCGGAACGTTGTTCCTGTTGAAATAGATCATTCCAACGGCGGATCTTGTCTTGAATATCTCTCGAACTCGATTGAGCCTGTACGATATCTTCATATATTTCTGAATGCGTTAAAACAGAAATACGTTCTGGACACTTGTAATTTGGTAGGAACATTCTTTCCTCTCCATCGTCTGTCTCGACATATTTGTTTTGTGGGTTACGACTTAGAAAATCTGCTAATAAATTCTCCTTTCCTGGACAGTGTTCAATTTTGAATGCATATTCTTGCAATAATAATGACCATCCTGTGAATTTAGTCGTCCTTATGCTTGTTCAACCAAAGTAACGCCCTGTTGTCCGTCTTCACCAAGAACGGTTTATCTGCTAAGTACATCTTGTACTTTTTAATATAGTTCACCGCCGCCAAGCATTCTAGCTCGTTAATGTGGTAACGTCTCTCTGCTGGAGATAACGTATTGCTTGCATACGAAATGATATATTTTTCGCCGTTGTCTCCTAATTGATATAATACGGCCGAAAGACCTTGTAAGGATGTATCGGTTTGTAAAATGAACTGACGTGAAAAATCCGGCCGATGGAGTTCCAGCGGTCCGGATAATAATTCTTTTAATTTTCTAAACGCTTCATCGCATACATGGTTCCAGTGAAAACGATTTTCCTTCGAAAGAAGTTTCGTTAGCGGCTTCGTGATCATCGCCACATTTGGTAGATATTCTCTTACCCAGTTGCAAAGTCCTAGGAAACTTTGGAGCTGCTTTTTGGTGGCTGGAACGGGATAATTTTGAATTTGTAATACATGTTTTTCTAATGGTCGGGAAGTATCAGTTCTAATTGTGTGGCCTAAATATTGGATTTCATTCGTCGCTATTACACACTTTTCCGGTGACACTTTCACATTGTGCAAACGTAGTCTTTCAAAGACTAACCTCAGGTGGGACATATGCTCCTTCACGTTCACGCTGTAAACGATTATATCATCTAAGTACACTTCACAGAAATGGTGCAGGTAACCCGTCAAAACGTCCTTTGCCATGAATTTCTGAAAGGTACAGGGAGCTGTCTTGAGGCCGAAAGGCATGACATTAAATCTGTAAGCTGCCCCATCAGGAGTGGTAAAAGTTGAGAAATCTTTGGATGCTTCATCGAGCGGTATTTGCCAATATCCACTCTTTAGGTCCAACACGGTAAAAATTTTCGAATTTCCTAAATCTTTAATACTTTCATGTATTTTTGGTAAGACGGAAGCCTCGTCTTCAGTCATTTCGTGCAAATGGCGATAGTCGATGCAAGAACGTGGTTTTTTGTCTGAGCGTTATATTATCATGGGTGGTGAACTATATTGGGCAGTGCTAGGTTCGATGACGCCAGCTTTCAACATCTCTTCGATTTGATCGTACATAATTTTCTTCGTACTCGGAGACATCGGATATGGTCTGATATTAAATGGTTTTGTATCTTTTACTATAATTTTGTGTTTAACAGTCACTGTGGTTGCTTGAGTCGGTTCCGCAGTGAACAGATCGACAAATTCTTCGAACAGCGGCCGTAGAAATTTGTCTTTAATAACAAGCTCTTCAGGAAGCTCTTCCTGCTGTCTCTCCCTCTGAGAAGCTTGATTCCAGAAGACGGTAATACGCTCTTCCGTGCCGGCATATAGGCATTTTCGGCCATAATCATATGCGACATTGTTCATGTATAAGAATGGTGATCCTAATATTACAGTTTCATTCAAATTTTCGATGACTTGAAAATCAATTTCAAAAGAAGTGCCTGAAATTTTTACTTTTAATTTTGTCGTGCCAAGAGAGTCCACCATTCGATCTCCGCACGCCATAGCAAATGATCGACGTGTCGTGAGATTTTTAAAATTATCCAACATCCTCGGATGGATAACGTTTCGTGTCGAGCCTGAATCAATCAGAGCGTCGACCGCATGTTCATTAATTTGAACTTTTATACGAGGCAAAGGGAACGCTTCGCTCATATAATTTATCGATTCCCGTGTCTTATGTAGCGTCGTAGTGGTCATGAGTATTCGAAATGTTTAATGGACATTGCTGCCGCCTTGGTTCGGCCGTTGTGCCGGGGATCTTGCAGCTTGACCCTGGCCTGGGTCTCTGGCCCCTTGAAAGTTTCTCGGTCTCCTGTTGAGATGAGGATTATTCGGACACTGACTATGGAAGTGCCACTGCACTGTGTCTGTGCAGTATCGACACGGGGTAGCCGGTCGGTCGGGTACTCGGAATTTCCCCGATCCGCCATTAAAATTGTTTTGCCTGCGGTCAGGATTCGCTGATCCGCCTGAAAAATTAGGCATAAAAAAAAGGACGACCAGGTGCTCTACCTGGACCGTCCTGTCGAGAGACATCCTCTCGGAAATGCACCCTCGGTGCTGTCGGAGTTGGGCGTCCATTGCTCCTGTTACTAGAATTTTGTTGACTAATACGTCCCGGCTCTTGATAGCAAGACGCGCAGGACAGACGTTGGTCGATAAGCTGGATTAGCGACGTCTGTTCGTCAGCTGAATCCCGCTCGACGTTAGTAGCCGCTGCTATTAACATCTCTGTAGATGAAATTAGGTTGCTTCTCAAGCGTGACCTAATTTCTGGACGCAGTTGGTCCATGATGATCCGAGCTCTGATGGCTTCGGATTTGAAGGGATCAATACGATCGAAAAGGCAGGTCTTCCGTGTGATAAACACTGCCGTGTCGTCTAAAGACGTTTGCTTGGTGGCATACAGTTGAGAAATAGCTCGTGACTGTATGTCGGGAGAATTAAATCTCGTAAGGAATCTTTCCTTGAATAAGGCATACGAAGTGGTCAACGTCCTAAATTGTTCGGACCATCGTTGAGCTTCGCCCTTGAGTTGGCCGGTTACGTTATGAAGGCGATCATAGTCGTGGCTTATGCGAGCTCTGTCGAAATATTCCTCCATAATTTTCAGAAAAACTTCTGGATCTTCATGATCAAGCCCATGGAACGTCACGTTCGGACATCTTTGTCTCTCATGGGGCGTACAGGTCGACACGTTCTGTATCGCCTGCACGAAGCTCTCTGCCATTTTCAGAAACATACTTTCCATCGAATTAACAGTTTGTGGCTGTGAAGCAGATAAATTTGGATTATTTCCCTCTGGAAACAGTCGTTGTGGTTCTATCCCTCTAGAACCGTCGTCGACGAGCGGCGCGGTGGCTCGCTCGTAAAATCCTCTTGGAGTCGACTCCTCGGAGTCTTCCGCCATGAAGGAGAAAGGATTAGTTGGGTTTGGGGACGGCATGGTCCCTGTTCGGGCGCCATGTGAACGATCCATGTTTTATGGATGTCTGAAGGACGTATTTTCTGCCCGAAAAACTTAGAAAAATTTAAAAAAATAGGAAAAAGAAAAAATTAATTTTCTTTTTCCTCAACCTTTTCTTAACTCTAAATATTAAATATTACGTTCACAAAATTTTTAGGGTTCAACACGACTGTTTCAAACGGAGAATAATGTAATAAATCATACTTACTGTCGTTTATGCTTAACTGCTGCTCTGATGGTATCAATTGGACGACGTCGTAACACTATAAATCTAACACTGTCTGTATCACACTCTCTTAAAATTAAACCTGAAAAGGAATTTTGTTAGAAAACACAACTAAAAGACAATATAAAGTTCAAAATATATATATTAAATCTTTATGTTTTTGCAACAACTTTTTCAAGAGAAAATGTTAACAAACAATGGTCTGACCCGTGTACAACACATGGTGAGGAACGGGACGATTCATACGGTACCAACTACCATCCAATATGCGGTTTTATAAGCTAACGATGCACAAAAAGATTCAAGAAAAGTTTCATGTAACTGAAATTTTGGTGGGCTTTTGCTTGCCTGTCTTATAAACGTATTTATTAATTCACATTAATTTTGGTCGCTCCTCGGAGCTTAAAATTGCTTGAAGCGTCTCTACTTCGATTGTATTTTACAATAACAACTTTTCACGTTCAGGCAAGGCGGACCCCATGCACGTGTGAGTACATGGTAATAATACTTTTTTGACTCCGAATCACTGAGGAACCGGTTTAGGGCAAACCCCATCAAAATTCATCATTTCCCCGTCAAAACCGACTGCTAGGAAATGATGGAGGTCCCATGTCGCTAAGGGCTATTTTCGCTATAACTTCCGATATACTTTGAATAGTCGTTGGACTAACTTGTCCTCATATTCAATACCTCGTAAGAGTTGCAGTGCTTGACAACGTGGATTCGTAAAAAGGTTTTTAATCTTGAAAATTTTGGAGTTCAAGTCTAATTTTAGTATACTTTCTAAAATTAGGTGGTCGGGGCGACATTACGTCCCTGTGCAGCGACATTTGCTACACTTTCTAAATTAACGCTCCTTGAAGAGTTAGCGAAAATTTGGCATAAAAAATGCTCCGAAGAGCAAAAATATGTTTACAAGAATTAAAAACCTCTTCCACGGCGTTTTTACGTGAAGCACGCTTTTCGTACGAAGTATTTCCTAAGTCGGATTTTGTTACAACGTCGAAAAGTATATCGGGGTTATAGCGTGTTCTTTAACACTAGCACCGCTGTGAGGTTTTTGGCCTCTAGCGATGTTTGTTGTTTTTTGGCAGGGGCGGCATTCTGTCCTGCCTTGCTCTGGGCTACTTTTGCGTAGCTTGTGCCTGGCGCTACGCCGCCCTTTTGTGTAGAGGCCGTCGCCGGCCTCTGTACTGGCTTTTGCGTGTTACTAGCTATGTTTTTGGGGTATTTAGGGCACCCCCTGTAGCTGGCCGGGTGTGCTCCCTGGCAGTTTGCACACTTGGCTGGTGTGTCGTTCTTCTTGCGACATTCCGTTGTTCGGTGGGCCTCTCCGCACTTGACGCATTTCGGCTGGGCCGTACGTACACCTTGTTTGCCCATGGCCGAAACGCTGGCAGCGGTGGCACTGGGATACCGCTAGCTTGGCCCGTTGTCTCTCCGTCTTGACTACAAGTGAACAGCAGCGTGTTACTTGTAGTATTTTATCTTGGTCCTGGGGGACTAGGATGGGCATTAGAGGGATCTCTAACTTTGTTCGTCTCGAAGTCATCCTCTGCACGGAGGATGGGTTGAATCCCTGTTCTATGAGGTCTTCTTTAACCTCTTCAGGGGTCACTCCGCTTGGTATTCCTCGGATTACCGCGCATAATTGACGCCTTTCAAGTAGGGAATATGTATGATACTCCCTTTTCTCTGCGGCGAACATCTTGGTCATTCTCCGGTAGTCCTCTGCTGTGGAGGGCTCTATAGAAATACCTTCTCCAGTCACCTTGGCCTTTTTAAAGTTGATACGCCTCTCGTTGAGACGGCGGCTTACTGTTGTCCACGTCTCCTTGTTCCTGAGGACTACAGGGGGTATCTTCTGGCTTGTCTGAGGGGCCTCGGCCTCCTCTTGTTGCGAGGTTCGAGCCTCCTGCTGGGGGGCTTTTTCCTCTGGTCTTCTCCTCGGTGTCTCTGGTTCCGGGGGGCTCTCGAGGGGCTCTTCAGCCACCTTTTTAGCCGCCTTAGGGGTCTCTTCATCCGAGGTTACTGCAGGGTTCTTACGTTTTCTTGTTTGCGAGTCCCCTCTAATCGCTTGCAACACCTCTTCGTGTTGGATGCGTTGTGTGTCCTGCATCCTAGCGAGTTGGCCGTTGAGTTCCGCGATCTGTCGCTTCAGATCTTGGTTCTCAGTTATCAGTTTCCGTGCATTCTCTGGAGCTCCCGCTCCGGGACGACTCGTCGTCGCCAAGGTCCATTTTACCGTCCTCCACGGTAAAATAGTCGCCTTTTACCTGTAAGGGAATACCTATATGTTTTAGTAGGAGAGAAAAACAATAATTAGTAAATGGTGTCTCCAAAGGAGGGAGACTTTATTTATCTTTTTTAGTACACCGTCTTGAGAGAGACGTGTGTACTTCCTCTTCTTAGAAAAGTATCGACGTCACTAACTGTGGGGCTGCCACTTCACTGTACACTTTGTTGGCTCGGTACGTCTGCACTCTGTCACCTCTCGATGCACACTGTGTGAATGTCGACCGCTGCGAACTTTCATTTGTAGTAAACGCCGCAGCCCGCTTAGGCTCCGCCCCTCGATATTGTTTCGCATCTTGCAACAATCCGATTGGTTCGACATTTGCATATAAAAAGCAGTGATAACAGTAAAATTTCAGTCACTCTGAAGCCGCTGCTAAAATATTGACGAGATAAGTATGGCCGACGAGTGGCAATTTGATGATGATGGCATTTCGGACGCCTTATTGCAAGAAACATTAGCGGCTCTTGAAAACAATCAACAGCTAGCAGCACCGGTTGCGAGGCAAATTCAGGATGCCATACCGATGCGCCGCCGAAGGAGGAGTTTGAGAAGAATCCTCGAAACGCGGTTTCGAGAAAGGGTCTCGACGTCGGGGTCCACAGACGTCCCGTCGCGGATTCAAAGTGACCTAGTGGATATCCGAATACGCCGTTTTCTGCTAGACAGAAGAAGACGACGGCAACGGCGGCGGGAACACGAAGCCCGTCCATCGTCTGTTCCGTCGAGATCCCCTTCACCCCACACGCCATCGATATCTCCGCCCCATCCCGGTGGCATCTATCAACCGTCAATTCCATTCAGATTACCGAGTCCTCAGCCTTACACCCCTTCGATGTCGCCACCTCATCCTGCGCATTCTTCCGATCCTCCATCCGGCCTACGCCATTCAACAGGTTCCCCGCACACCCCATCCACGTCACCATACCATCCTGTCGGCTCTGATTATCCGTCACTACCTTTAAACACGTTGGGCTCTCCAAATACCCCTCCGGTTCCAACTCCCGCTCCGGATTTTCCACCTGTCTCACCCGCTTCCACTTTGTCCAGTCCATCATCATATCACCCTCCAACACCAGACGATGACGTCGCTATGAATGAAGATATTTCTATTTCAGATTCCCAGCGTCGGAGACGGAGGACGAGGAGGCTTTTTTTAGATAGCGATAATAGTATTCGGAGGTCTGGTGCTGTTCATCGTGTCGTTTCACAGAGACAGGTGATTCGGCGAGAAGTGAGGATTGTTTTGGACCGTTTAAATTTGGATGGTTTGAATGTCGGTGGTCGTGGCGGTGTGGATCGCGGTGCTGAGGATGCTGCACGGATGGTTGTCGATCGTGAGCCGATTCTCATGCGTGACCCGATTCCCGTACGTGAACTCTCTCCCGTACCCGAACCGGTTCCCGCCGTACTTGAGCCGGTTCCCGTTCGACAACCGGCTGTGCAGCCTCCGCCACCGAGGCCTATACGCAACGAGCGGCCGCCTGCCAGGAGGGTGACTTATAAGACCGGTGTGAGTGTTTCTGACAATGTTTTAGAGGGTATGTATGAGGCGCCGTTCTTCTGTGGTGACTTTTCCGATGTGTGCGATACATGCGGGGCTGTTTTCTTCCAAAGGGAGTGAATTAACAGGCAAGGGGTGAGGCTTAGTTGCTGTCACAACGGCAAAGTTGTTTTGCCTCCTTTGGTTTGTCCCGATGAACTGAAGCCTTTGTACATTGAGAACACGCCGGAGCACAGGGAATATCTAAATAATATCCGCGTGGTAAACAGTTTGTTTGCCATGGCATCTTTTAAAACTTCGGCTCCCGCGCGTAATATAGGAGGTGCTGGTCGTTGGTCTTTGAATGTCTGCGGTCAGATATATCACTATACGATGGGTATCCCAAACACCCAGGATCTTCGGACGCCTAAACTTAACCACTATTACTTTTTGGACGTCGACGATGTTATGGGACGACGAATTACTTTCTTGGAGGATCGTGTTGATGAAGGTATCGTTCGGCGGATTGGCGAATCCCTGCGACGCAATAACCGATACATACAGGCTTACAGAACGATGGGGGAGGTGTTACAGACTAAGAGACAGGGGCAAGGGGGGGGGTCGGACTGTTCAGGACGTAGTTATCGGTTTTCGTGTCGCAGGGGACGTGAATCTTCGCAACCGTCAATACGATCTTCCGGAAAGTCGAAGTAACATCGCCGGCGTCTTCGACGGCTTGCAGCCTCCATACGATTTTGATCTAGTGCTTTATTCGCGGGCCGCATTGGGTGAAAATCGTGATGCTGTAGAAGAAGCTGAAGTTCGGCGTCATCACGAATTGAAAAATTTAAATCCTTTGGCTGATCCTATGGTCTATCCGTTGCTCTTTCCTTGCGGTGAGAACGGATATGCTGTGGGACTCAAGCATAGGGATCATAAAATTACGATTCGTGAATTCTACCGGTATCGTATTCAAGTTAGGGAACATTTCTCATTGTTACATAATAGTGGCAAACTTTCCAGCAGTATCTGGTGGACGCGTGGGTGCGTGTGGAAGGCGATTATTTATGGTATATTAGAGACAATCAACAACTTTTCAGGATGGCTAGACAATCTGCCGTGAGGAGATTGGTGGCTGGTCATCCGGAGGCCGCTGACAGGGTGGGTAGAGCCGTAGTTTTGCCAACATCGTTTGCGGGGGGCAAAGATACATGGAAAGACAGTATCTGGATGCGATGACTGTCATCGCGAGACACGGAAGGCCCGATCTACTGATCACCTTCTCGTGTAATCCGAGTTGGCCGGAAATTGTTAATAATTTAAAATATATGCAAAAGTCAGAGAATAGGCCGGATTTAGTTTGCAGGGTTTTCCAAATTAAATTATTAGAGTTCATGGACGACTTGGTCCACAAGCAAATTTTTGGGATTGTTAAAAACTATCATTATGTAATAGAATTTCGAAAGAGGGGCCTTCCACACGCACATATCGTGGTCACGTTCGTCGAGGGGGATAAGATCAGTACGGCGGAGGACGTGGATGGAATCGTTTCGGCCACCATACCCGATCGTCGGAGCCAACCGCACCTATATGCATTGGTGGCCAGGCACCAGATTCATAGACCGTGCGGTCGTCTCCAACCTGACGCTCCGTGTATGGTGGACAGGGTTTGTAAGAAATTCTATCCGAAGTCGTACAGGGATCGTACCGTCTTAAACGTCGGTGACAATCAGCGCCCTCAGTACAGAAGGCCTAGGGATAATAGGCATATTCAATTAGGAACCTATATTATCACTAATACCAGGATAGTGCCGTACAATTCGTACGCACTAATGAGATATAGAACTCATATCAATTTCGAAGTAGTCGGTAGCTTGCTAACGATGAAATATTTGTTTAAATATGTTACTAAGAGCCCTGATTGCATCACCGTCGTGGGGGCGGCGGCGGCGGGGGCGGCGCAGGAGGGCGGGGAAGCTCCTCCTCAGGGGGGTGGAAACGACGAAAGGAGATACGAGGTGGACGAGGTTGCCAATTATTTAGATTGTCGTTACGTTTCATCTATGGAGGCTGCATGGCGTCTATTGGAGTTCAAGATGCACGATCGTTCTCACGTGGTGATGGTCCTTCCGGTCCATCTCCCCGGCGAACATCGTGTCGTGTTTGAACGACAAGGTGATGTGGCTGATTTGGAGCGTCGTTTGGCCGTTCCCAGTAAGCTAGAGTCATGGTTTCGTTTGAATAGGGACGACGTTAATGCTCGTCAATTTTACTATAGTGAAATTCCCGAGCATTATACGTGGGATAATAGGGAGGGTTGTTGGAATGAGAGGCGACAGGTGGCGAAAATGATTGGTTGCATGGCTGAGGTCTCCTTGAGTGAGGATCAGTTAGAACTGTTTTATCTTCGTCTTCTGCTGAAGCACGTCAACGGCGCCACCTCATACGTCTATCTGCGTACCGTGCACGGCGTCGTGTTCGATATATTTCAAGCCTCTTGCGAGGCTAGGGATTTATTGGAACGCATCGACGAATACGACCGCTGTTTGGCGGAGGCGGTGCCGATGAGGATGCCTCAACAGTTACGAAGACTGTTCGGATTGATCGTATACATTATAAGCGACGACAGATTGGGTCACGTCGTGAATCTATGGAATACGTATAAGATTCACCTTATACGGGATTTCTTGCATCGAGGCTTAAGCCGCAGAACGTCAGTTCTGAGATGTATTAACGAAATCCAGGAGATTCTCGATAGGGCCAAGCCGGGGCTCGTCTGCGCCGCTATAGGTATACTACTCGGGGAGGACGACGACGTGGATGAGGTTGTTGGGGAAGAGGGGGCCGTCGCCTTCGTCGATGCCGACGGCGATGCGTCGCCCGCTAACTTAGTACGCCAAGTCAATGCATACGACATTGCGTCTTTGAATGACGATCAGAAAAGAATTTTTCTGCACGTCATTAAAACCGTGGGTACGAGTTGCGGTCGGCTATTGCCGGTTGATTTGTATGATTTCTTTATCGACGGTGGGTTCTCCGTAGATGAGGTGTTAAAAGTGAGGCACGATGATCATGTATTTTATGTCGATGGACCGGGTGGCACCGGAAAGACGTACCTTTACAATTGCATTTTACATTACATAGAGCGGTGGGGATTGATGACAGCCGCCGTCGCGTGGACGGGAATCGCCGCCAATTTGCTTTACGGCGGTAAGACCTCCCATCGGTGTTTCAAGATACCTTTGAACTTAGCTTTCGATACTAAAGTCGGCTTCGACGTAGAAACTAGGCAATCGGACTTCTTCCGCACTGTCGGTCTGATAGTCTGGGACGAAGCTCCGATGACGCATAGGTTCGCCGTCGAAGGCGTCGATAGATATCTGAGGGAGGTTACGAGGCGTCCTGCGACTTTGATGGGAGGCAAGTGCGTACTGTTTGGTGGCGATTTCCGTCAAGTTTTACCAGTAGTGCCGCGTGGTCATCGTGCCAGCGTCATTGATGCCTCATTGAAGGCGAGCCTTCTGTGGGGAGACTTCGTAAAGTTACGGCTAAGCGAAAACATGAGGGCCGGCGAACGGGAACGAGGTGGGTTACCTCTACCGGAATTAGGCGACAGGACGTACTCTGAATGGCTTCTGGCAGTCGGAGAAGGTAGGGTCCCGTACGCTACCTTCGAAGGCTACAGATGCCTTCCGGGCGACCTGATCGAAATTCCGCGGATGTTTCACACCGCTTCCCTTCAGGGGCTGCTGGATTTCGTTTATCGTAACGATTTTCTCGCGGACGATGTGGGCGATAAGGCTATCCTCTGTCCCACCAACGCTATGGTTAACGATGTGAATGAATCGATTTTGGCTCAGCTAGGCGGAGATGTGAAGGAGTACGTCAGCGTCGATTCGATGAAAACAGATGTAAACGATAAACTTTTTATTCCTTTAGATCTGTTGAATTTCGTCAACGTTTCTGGCTTGCCTCCTCACCTTTTACGTCTAAAGGTCGGTGCAGTCGTAATATTGAGGAATTTGGACATCGACATGGGTGAATGTAACGGGGCACGTATGAGGGTGACCGTATTGAAGGAGAATATGATAGAGTGTGTGCTCTTGAGTGGTGAACGTCGGGGCCAAAAGGTTTGGTTGCCGAAGATAAAGATGTCGGCGAGAGACACTATGATCCCTCGAGAGGTTATCAGGTTACAATTTCCCATTCGGTTAGCGTATGCAATGACCATTAACAAGGCGCAGGGTCAGACTTTAAAAAAGGTGGGGCTTTTTCTGAGGACACCCTGTTTTGGTCATGGTCAATTGTATGTTGCGTTTTCGAGGGTACGTCAACCTGATGACATCAGAGTGTTCATAGCAGATGGACTTCAGCAGGGTTCTTTTCGGCACAGGCGGGGAAAAAAATTCACTAGGAACGTCGTCTATCACAATTTATTACAAGAAAATGTTGTACTTCAACCTGTGCAACGTCAGGTCGTACCACGAGGTGACGTCGCCGAACAGGCCGAATTGCAGGAAGCGTTCGGTCTTGAGCGCGACGATATCATCTTTGAGAATATTGATGTCTCTCAGATGATACGTCGCGCTGACGGAGTCGGAGAAACCTTACCTCGGGTGCGCTTTGACGGTGACGAATTAGTGGAATTTGTGCCACCGCGACAAGTCGGCGGCGTTCCTGTGCATTCTGATTCTCATCTCAGGGAAAGAGTATCGGTCGGCGAAGTCGCAGGCACGAGTGGAGTTCCTCGACGACCTCCTCCTCCTCCTCCAACTCGTCGTCGTGTGTCTTCGTCTTCTGATTCTTCTTCTTCTGATTGAGTGACATTTTCATGATTGATATACTCCTCCGTATATATCCGTGTCTTTGTGTGTATGTGTGAGACTGTGTTTTGTGTTACAATTTTTTTACATTTTTGTGTGTGCGTATGTGTACGTTTCTTTTTCTATCGTTACTTTCATTTTCATGTTAACGTTTTCATACTTTTTCTCTATGATTGTATGATATTTTTCGGATTAAACATTTCTTTTACTTTTTCCCTGTGTTTATGTGTGATTGTGCGATTGTTTCTTTTATATATTTATTTGTGATTGTACGTGTATGCTTTGGATTTTTCTTTACGTCTATGATTTGGACTTTTCTTTCTCTATGTATGTATGTATGTCTGTATGCGTCCGTTTTATTAACATTCACGTTTTCCATCGTTAGTTCCCTCTATCCTTAAAAGTGAAACAAGCCTGTCTTCAAAAAAAAAAAAAAATTAATACAAAAAATATATAAAAATATAAATTTCAAATAAAAGGGGGGGGGGGGAAGAATACATTATGAAATATTTTATTGGGAGAATACTTTACTTCTTAGTGTATTCTTCCGGCAGTTTAGTAATGAAACTGTCCGTTGTTGTCCGACTCGAAGGACCGTACAACGCTGATGAGGCCATGGAAGGCCGAAACAGTTTCGTTTCAGTTATATATATATATACTTAGGCAGATATTGCTCCAACGAAAAAAAAGAGTATCCAAACCAAAACCCAGTGGCATTCCTGGACATTTCCAGTTCTTCTTTTGCCGAATCGAAAAAGATCGTTTCCCTAAAACACAAGAGGTGAACTTCGCCATCGACAGATACGTAAATTATTGTGCTTCGATGAGGTCGATTAAGAAATGGTCAAGCTGAGGACGAGGAGGACGACGCAAAATAAACAAATGGCTCTTTTCAGGGCTACCAATTTTTTTTATGAAAGAATTCGTTAAGATTCACTTTTTTTCTAAACATTACAACATTTTTTTACCGTGACAATAACACCGGTTCTGTCGGAAACGGTATCGATTGCGAGGGGGGGGGGGGAATTAAAGTACACAAAAATTCAAATGAACTTTTCTTCCGTTATGCGCCGTTTTCGTGCGAAATATGTAAAAATCTTTAAAAAATTTAGTCTATAATTTGCCGAAGGCGCCGCCGTTACTTTTCACATTAGACCATTTCGCCCTATTACTTTCTACTTATTGCATGCCACAGACATTTGAAATTTTAATGCGTTTGGGATCGTTGGGACAAAATAAAATTTAAAAAATGAGTAATCTATTGTCGATTTTTTTTTCGGAAGCGCCGCTGCCGCCGTCGTTAATCGCCGTTAACGACACTAAACTCGCGCGGAGGCCAGCGCCGCTAGGCGTTTCCCGATCCGACGAGGCGTTTTCCCCGCATGTGCATTCGCCCCGCTCGAGGTCAGAATCATTCTGATTTACAATCGGAGCACAATTTCGGCGTTCTACCGGCAACACCACATTTGAACAACCGGCTTGTTCCAATGCAGCATTGCCAAACTTCGCAACAGGTCGAGTCGGCTCTGGTAACGACGCGCTCGAACAAGTCGGTTGCATGAGCACGTCGCCCCCAGACGATTTATTTTTCCCTTCCGTCAATTTCATAGAAGGCTTTTTAGCTACCGACTTTTTTATAGCAGCTTTTTTAGCAGTCGGCTTCTTTACGCCTAATGATTTTTTTTCTGCTGCCTTCGTAGGCTTCTTTGCGCCTAGTGATTTTTTGGCTGCTGCTTTCGTCGGCTTTTCAGGCATCTCTACCTGTCCTTTGTCTGAGACAGTATCGGGGATAGGGCTCAGGGGGGCAGGAACAGATGCTTTCGCTTCCAAAATCCTTCTAAGAATTGACATACCATCTTGACTGTGACCTTTCTCAGTATTTTCTATCTGCGCCTGAATTTCGTTGGTTTGTTTCGATGTTGAAGGTTTAGCCTCAACACTAAAACGACCCTTTACAGGTGCAGGTACAGAATTCTGAGAAGGATACAGCGTCGTCTTATTTTGCCCTCGCTGCGAATCTTTTCTTTTAAAATAACGAGTTCGAGATTTGGGAAGTGATTCCAACTTTGATTTTTTAGATGGTAGTTCGAAATCAGAATCACTACCTAAATCCCAACCCGTTTCCTTAACCGCAGACAAATTAGACCACGCGGAGTTCGGGTAGGCCTCACTCTGACATCCTACATTAAATGTGCCGGCTTCAGTCTCAGTGGGATTATTTATTTTAATTCCATCCGAGGCCAAAACCGGCGCGTCTAAGTTAGAGATACCAAGATCACTCAACAGTTCATCAAAACCAGGGTTGCACTGGTTTAGTTGTTCTGCCGTGATCTCGATATCAGGCAGTAGTCCTACGTTAGGGTCAATCGGTGTATTCTGGTAGTTCACCGTACCATCACCCGGAGAAGCGTTACTGTTACTGTCTTGCCCTGGCATATAATTAGTTAAATATGTAACCAGGGTAAGAGGACTCAACGAAGCGCCTCCCTTACCGCTACCACCAGAAACACCAATCCTTTTTTGGCCTACCATGGTTACTTCCACACACGAACACAAAACGGACACGACAAACGGGCACAAAACACAGAACACGAAACGAAGCACAGAGCACAAAGGAAGCTGAGAATAAAGCACAGAGCACTATTTTTCACACTTCTACACTACTCGAGAGCTGGCGACGGAAAGAATCTTTGTAGCATTTCTGAAGCACACGAAGCTAAACTATCCCCTCCACTCCCTACCACTCTTGTTCCTTTGGTTGAAATTATTTCACCCTACTTCTCGCCCCACTTTTCTCGTCTCTCTCTCACTCTTACTGTCTACGGTACTCTACACATCCATACTCGTACAATAAAAAAAATATCACTTAGTAATTTAATTCTTTATTACATTAGCAACATATAAATTAACATTTTATTTAATACAAATATCTCTTATTTCCACTTATACATAATATGAAATATCGGTATGAATTTTTCAATTGAATATTACCATTACCGACCTTTGCGTTAACTAGTCAAATACATTATTAATAATTAGATACTAATTAGCTCAACTCGTTCATTGCTGTGAGTAATACGTTTAGTTTATCGCCATCTTTCACGACATTTCGTTCGGCGACACTATTTAAGGCTGATATTAACCACTGTAAATTCTGTTCAGGTTCACTTTGAAAAAATGTTATGTCTGAGTGACCCCAGGGTAAAGTTTTAGTGGTATTGGGAATCACGAAACGCTTATCGTCATAATAAGAAAGGGCGACTTTATTCCGCATCTCTGTATAAATATCGTGCAAGTGACTTCTGAAGGTATTCATTTTACGAAATATTAACCCACCCCGCTCAACAATTTTCCTGTAAGTCATCTATTGTAAGTCGTTCTTGAATTACAGACTCCTTTACGCCTTTGGCTTTCTTCAACTCATTGCCAACCGATTGCACGTAATACGCTTTCGCTCCGGTACCATAAAAGCTGATAATAGGATCTTCAGGGAATTCGTCTTTCATATTCCCAAGCACTGGCGGGCTCTTTGTAATATTAAATTTATTCTCTTCCCTATAATTAGACGTATCGAATTTTTCCGGGTTTTGTACGGTAAAGTCGTAGAAGTTATCTGTATAAACTTTAATAATTAATGAGTCCGTATCGGTGTACAACAAGGAATCGTTAGCACCGAATTGACGTTTAATAACTTCATAAAAAAAGTTATACAGTACCGTCTTCGATAATTCAAGAATACAAAATCCTACGTAAATTGGTTTGTTATATACTACATTCAGTTTGCTCATTTCGATCGCTACAAAATCCTCAGAAAAAATTGTGCAAGATTTGAAATTTGGACGAGCGATTAGTGCGTTTGCACCTATAGTTCTTCTAACATTTTCCCAATGAGTTATCAACTTTATATCTCGTCTATTATCGACGTTTTCCATGGTTTTGCCAAATACCGCATTATTCATTAATTTGTATTGATCCTTTTCAAATTTATTGGTCGCTGAATTTCTCATTTGCGTATTTAGATCGATATATTTTTTTAACCAGGGCGACTGCTTGAACGTAAGTACTCTATGTGTTTTTAACACCATTAAACCATTTCCGATGGCTTGTTTCAAGTTTCTATAATGCACAACATATCGCCTCTTATCGTTCAAATTTGGGATTAGTTTTGGTGATTTTGATTTTGATTTGGGTGGTATGATATTTTCTACTAAGAAAGGGAGATCTGAATGTAAATCGTGTAAGTCTTGTGGGTAATGTATGTCTACTTCAAAAACATACCCGTGTGGACTTTCGTCTGAAATATTAGTAACATCTAAGTCGATAATTTCTCTTTCGGACAACCACTCAAACCCCCCTGTTGGTAAGAATTGTGACATACTGTGACCATATAAGTTCGTAGCATCAAGATATCAAGAGGGATCATAATTAGGTAGAAATTTATTATTTGCGATATGCTTCCTTTCTGTACACTGGCTCACACCACCGCGTATAGCTTTTTTAAAAAAATGTATCGTATCGATATCTGTTAAGAATTCAAGTTCTACCTCTGTTAGTTTCAACATAGCGTCCCAAGATAAACCTGGAGCTGTGTAATATTGAGCGGGGTCCAATTTATATTTATCCAAGCAAATTTCACGAAAATTTTCAAATACATCACACAAAAGAAGGACATCTGATTTTAAATAGATATCTGAATAATCACCCAAACTCTGACACTCGAACAACCCTCACACGTCTTTAGCTCTTTCATAATCGTCATATGATATATGTGTCTCATTTAGGCTGTCATAGAATTCAAGCTTGGAGGGTAGGCTCCGATTATTTAGTTTCTCTAAATCATCTACGAAACTGTATGGAAATACGCCCTTCCGCCGCATTAAAATAAATTTTGCATTATCACTAAAAAAGTTCTTCGTTGTAACCATTTGACTATCGTTCAAATTTTCCCCTAAATTTTGTAGCGATGCTGACATAAATTTAAAACTATCGATGAAACGTAACTGCAAATATTTATTTTTTGTTTCCCCCTTGTCAGTAACGTAATCGTGCATGTAATGGTGTTTCGTAAAAGATATATATTTTTCCTTGTTTTGCGGTATTACGTCCACTTTATCTTTATGAGCGCATAACTCTTTTACAAGTAGGTGAATATCATATCCGCTCATGTTGTGAAAGATGATGGGTACAAAATTTGGTACTTTATAATTTAAATTACAGATGGAGTGTGCGGCACCGAATCGTATTTTACCAGTTAAATGGCAATGATCTTTCACCTTTATATCACCTTCTGCAAAAGGCTTCTTACATATACCACAAATGGTTGCATTGTTAAAGTTTTCTCTTTCTATCGCTGTAAGCGGGGACATAGGGACTATATCTTTCATATATCTATTATAAACTTCCCTTAAATCAGCCTCTATACGAGATACAAATACTTTAGCTGCATCAGATCCACGATATAGTTCAAATTTAGAAATGCTATTATCAAAGGAACATTTTATGTAATACGCGAAAGAGTAAGGTTCATGAATAAATGTTTTGTTGGTATAAGAGTGCTCAGGATTTGGCTCACACGTATTTATTGGTTTCAAAATAGATTCGAAGTCTGCATAGACTACAAATGGTACTTGCATTTGTCTTTCAAAATGTTCAAATTTTAATATATTTTCCGGTACCCGTTTCCCATATTTATCAACCTGAAATTGTGTCGATGGTGTTGTAGTGTAAATATGATTACAATCATTTGTTTGGTGAGACATTAGCTGACGTTCATTACAGAAATACAGCAAACACCTATCACAAAAATATTTTCTATGTCCGTGAGCGGATATTTGATTTGATACTAATCCAGATAAATTTTTTATCCAACAATAGTGAGTATTAGCGCAATCCGATTTACAATGGTGATTTTCGTCACATTCCGCGGAAATTAATAAGTTAACATGGATACGTAGTTTCTTCTGAGAATAACGCAAAGGTCCGACAACATCATATTTTACTTTATTATTCTCGAATTTCTTTTCTAACCCATACACATTAATAGATATATTATTCAATTCCTCAAATTTTGAAATGTCTCTCAATTTCATTGGAAAATTCATACCTATCAAATTTAAAACTCTTTAATAATGTGGATAAGATGACACCTGAGATACACCACCATTTGCAGGATACAATGCTGAAGTGACTGCCCAAGCAAAACAGTATTGGTCCTGATTTTCTATATTCACTACGGCCTTTTTATTTTCGATGAACTTTGGTAACTTGATATATGATGAGCCACCCATTGGACTGTACTTGTTTATATTAATTTCAACAAATTTTATTTGTTCGAGGGCCCAACCTAAAAAATTTTTTTTTTATTATTATTTCACACACCAGTAGATATTTACATACCAGAATCACGCTCTTGGAACTCAGTAGTTTGAGTAACCATCATATCTATAAAAGTATCGAGGGCGTTACCTAAATCCATACCTTCATCCAAGATTTTATTACAAGTATTAAACGATTTAATTTCCGCTATTTCTTGTGCTTGTAATATGTAGCTGGCGAACGTCTCCATGTTTACTTTCACAGTTTTATGAAGTATTAATATTTCTTCCAGTAAATTCAATATTTTATGTCGTTGGAAAATATTATATAGTCAAGTTTCTCATTCTCACTGTGCACTCGGTAAGTTATTATTCTATATTTGAAAGCACTTCGAACAATTTCTACAGTAGCGGAAACCAGACACCATCCATCAAACGTATGCATCAATTTGTTCTGTGTTGCAGTGTTCTTTTATGAGACTTCATTTGGTTTGTTGTTAAAGTCACATTGCAGCTGTAACACATTTGCAAAACTACAGATGTTGATGGGTTCGAATCCAATTTTTTTTTGCTGGTACTCCATTACCATTTAAACTGTTACATACCTCTCTCTGATGACGTCGCATATTGTCACTGCGAGTGAAGCTTGCACCACAAAAACTGCAAGAATACATCTTTGCTTCTTTACTCGAGGAACTTGACGTTAAGAATGATCACATATTAACTCCTTTCACTCTTTTATAGAAAAGGTATACTACGTCACAAAATATCAAACCCCACTACATTTTACTGTGTACGTATTGAACAAATGTAATTTTAGAGGTCAAGTTGCGTGGCAAGAAGGAAGCGCCATCCTTGCACGCTCTAATAGTATTAGCCAAGGCCAAGGTCGCAGCAAGTGATCGTTCTGGGTAAGAGCAACACTGCACCCTTCAAGTAGAAACGCACTACGACCGTCCAAGGTCAAGGTCACGGTATCTAGTCTGGGGACATAGGCATACACCGGGACCTTGAATGTCAAGACAGCAGGTGTACGTTCAAGGTCAAGGTCAGTGGTGGGGGCGACCCAGCTTCGGTTAACTTCCTCTACTAGCATCGAAGCCAGCAAGCCGCCAATTTCTTGACGACGAGAGGCACACACCTCCTTAAGGCCACTGACCAACGTCAGAAAGCTTTTGTGGGCCGAGTAGAAGTCACTCGACAAAGCATAGATTGACAGCGGCAGGTCCGGGGAACCAGCCTCGAACCCATCGACGTCACTCTCCGTCAAAGGGACACGCTAGAAGTAGGATTTAGAACACCCTCCCTTTCCCTGCTATGAACGTAGCAACTCCGAAGATTAGACCGAAAATTCAATTATTTGCCAATACTACTTCGTGTCAGAATAAAATAGAGTGTGTCTAAGAGGTGTTCCAGGCATTACGCCAGAGTACCTATCGCTGAAGCGATTTAACCTCTGGCCGGGAACGGCTTGGTATAGATAGTTCTTAGTCCACTCAGAAGCGTAGAACTTAAACTAAAATCCTATATTTAATGTTAGTATTGCAATGTAAATACTTAAAAATTAATGTTAATGAATAGACTAATTAATTAAAATACAATATTTTGGGTAAGATTGGACTTGATAGACCAATTGGCTCTGGTTTGCTCTTTCTCGCAAATAAAGTCCATTTCGATGGTATCCTTAATCGAAATGTACAAAGATGATAACTTTGTGAGTGGTAAGTGTGATAGAAGTCATTGCAGAAAATGGCAGTTGTTTGCTCATTCCCCAAACAGTGCAAAAAGAAGGGGATTTTGTAAGATGTATTCAGGCAGAAGTTCCGGCCGATTAGGGAAGGGACCAAGTTGAGCGACAATTTGATTCCTAAGAAGGTCATAACGACCGCAGTGCAGAAGTCGATGGATAGGATCATCCGGAATAAGGCACTGCTCACAATTGTCAGTAGGTGCTTTGCCAATTCTCAACAGGTGTACCCCAAATTCGTCGTGTCCGGTAAACAGTTCAACAGTCCTCTGCGAGAGACCGACATTACCCGTCCCAATCCAGCCACCAACGTCGGGCACCAGCCTAAACAGGTGCCTGGCTTTTGTGGAGATACTCCATTCGTATTGCCAGCGATTAAGAAGTAGAGCGTTTATATGCCGATGAATGTCCACCATATATCGGAAGTCTCCGATGTGTAACACCGTACCCAGAAACTCGCACCGGCCTGTTTGTTGTATTTGCGCGACAGCGTGCAATCTGACTAGTTCCAGATATAGTGGTGGAATCCTAGCTAAGACGCAAAGTGCCTCGACGGGCACCGTCCTGTAGGACCCGACAATACACCTCAGGCAAATACCCTGAATCTCTCTGAGCTTGCGGACCACTCTGGAGTGTTGGAGTCGGTGGGCCCATATTGTTAAGCCGTAGCTAAGTATCGGCAAGACTGCACGTTCGTAGATAATGCGGAGGGCATTAGGTGGAGAGTCCCACGTGTGGTTGATAAGCCGGCGAAGGCTAAGAAATAATTTCTTAACTTTCCCGACAATGTACTCTACGTGCTGCAGATAGCTCAGACGATCATCAAGAAATATGTCGAGGTATTTGAAAGTCGTAGTCCTAGAGACCGGTTGACCTCGTAGGCGAACCGTAGGGTACCTATCTAGGCGCGCTCCGAAGACCATGTATTTGGTCTTATGTAGGGAGGCGGCCAACTTGCAAGAAGAGGACCAGAAGTTTTTACTTCCCATGGCTAAGATGATGGAAGGCCACCACAAGTTGTCAAAAGCACCTGCGATATCTAAAAAGATGACTAAGGTGTACTTCGAGTTGCCGTTGCCAGTCACAGTCGTCAGCACAGAAAGAGGGTCAATGGTTGATTTACCTTTAGTGAAGCCGAACTGTTGCGGCGATGATAAGTTAGGTTCTGAATGTTCTCATAACAGGACTATTAATGTTCGCTCGAAAAGCTTCCCAAGTTCTGAGAGAAGCGTTATTGGCCTGAACGCTTTCGGATCTGAAAGATCCTTGTCCGGCGATTTCAGTATTGTCACCAAGATCCCCCTTTTCCATGCTGACGGAAAGTATCCAACAACTAGGCAGTCGTTAAACAAGTCAAGATAGACAGCCACCATCTGTCTGAGCGACAATTTTATTAACAGCCAGGTGCCTTTCTGGGCACGATCTTGTCCACAGCTTGCTCGAGGTGGCGTTCCACAATCACGACCACTGCCTCGACGTTTCCGACAACTAAAGAGGCCTGAGCTCTTGCTTCGATCAATTCCGGAGTATCCGCAATAGGGTCATCGTCCGGCATCAGGCGGCATAAGATTTCCTCGAGGGTTAGTGAAAGAGTACGGGTTGAACGACCATCGGTGACTACCGCATGGTAAGCCTCCGATGGTTGCACTCTTCCAGAAGCCAGTCGGTAGGTCATCCCCCACGGGTCAGAAGTCAAGTCTCGCTCTACGAAACGCCGCCAGGAGTTCAATTTGGCTTGCCTGAGCGACTTGTAATTGATGCGCAACAGGCCGAAACGTCGAGTAAGATACCCGACGTTCCTGGCGTTTCGAGTGCGGGCGCGCCTCGCAGCGCTAAGCTGAGACTTGAGCTCGTCCAAGCGAGGTGACCACCAGGTTACCCTGTGTGGCCTACAGAGGCGCTTACCGACATTGGCCTCTACTGCCTCCGAGAGACCGGAATCGTCGCAACCCGTTCCATGAGCTGAATTTCACGTGCGAGAGAGGTGGCCTCAATCAGAAACCCCTCCTCGTCAATCTTGAACAAATCATACCCATATTTGGCACCTGTACTGGGCTGACCAGTTAGGGTGTAAGAAAACTCTACAAGACAATGGTCGCTATTGACTGTCTGGCAGAACTTGCCAGTTGACAATTTTGTGTACGGCCGCAGAATTTGCCAACGTGATGTCGATGTTACTTTCGCCATTCGGGCTAGAGAAAGTAGACGGAAAACCAGGTTCATTGATGACATAGAGGTCGTTGGCAGCGACAAAGTCCTCCACCAACGTCCCTCGTTCATCTACCGCACTCGAAAACCACGCATCGGCCTTGGCGTTAAAGTCACCAGAAATAATCACCGGAAAGTTGCCGAGGTCTCGTAGAATGTTGCCAAGATGTTCGAGGTATGGCTCGATGTCATTACCTGGTGGCATGTATACAGATATCACAAAAATGGACCCAGTCCCCCAGGAGAGTTCAGCGACAGCGACATGCTCAGTGGTAAACTGCGGGAGCGCAAGGACGTCCAGAGACTCATCAAACACGACAATCGCAGCCCAATATCTGCCGACCGTTCTATGCCTAACGATTCGGGTTTTGGCCCCACAACCCGGAATTGTTCTGGGAGTAGACCCGTCCGGAGTATGAGTATGTGGCTCTTGCACCAGCACAACCTGCAGAGCTCTTCGACGGCTTTCTACAACCATCTCCGAGCTCGGAGTTCGCGCTCCTTGGAGATTGATGCTGGCCAGACTCAACTCTTTCAGGTGTCTACTGCCCATTGCCCATTGCTTACGCGTCTGGCATAGAAGGAATATTTCTTGTCCGCGGCCTCATGACAAGTCTCCTTAAATCCCACGGATGCGCAGTTCACACACTTGAGCCTCGCGTCTGGCTGTTTACACTCTCTGGTCTCGTGTGACTCTGCACACCTGCCACAGGCGAGATCACTACGGCAATCTTTTTGCGTATAACCGAATTTCTGGCACTTATAGCACCTGAGGACACGGAAGTGGTCCTCCACCCTGCAGCAAGAGAACATCACGTAGAGTTTACCCTTTTCAACCAATAAGGCTCTAGTGGCCGGAGAGGCCTCGATAACCCAGTGGACAAACGGATTATTTTTAGGGCCAAATTTGGCTATGAACTTGATAGAATCAATACTCGGGGCCTCTTCGGAGCTGAAATTCTGGCTGGTGATAGCCTCTTTAATGGATTGTTCACTCAGGGCGCTGTCGACACCAAACAAGGCCAAACGTGGCTGAAGTTTGCCTACGTTCCTGACGGAAAGGCCGGCCTAAGTGAACTGCTCCTTAGGAATTTTGGAGAGGTCCACCGAGTTGGACTCGAGTTTGACACCGTTTTTCGAAATTTTGACCAATTTGTCCACTTTTAAACCCAGTTGCGTCGGCTTTAAGGAAGACACAAGGGCTCTCTTCGTGTCCTCGCTAGAACGCAGAGCGGAGTTGTCTCCAGGGAACACCAAAATGGTCGAAGTCTTTGGGGGCTCTATCGTTCGACCAGCTGGAGTCTTAACAGCACGCGCGAGGTTAGGCTTAGATGTAACAGCAGCAGCGTACGAAGGTACAGCCTGCTGCTTAGAAACCGCCAAGGAGAGGTCGCGCACTTGTGCCGCCAGTGTCTCCAGCTTAAGATCGACGGAGGTTGAGCCACCCCCAGCAGCCGCAATTCTCGTTACGGCGGAGAAACAGGAAAGCATCGAAGCCAACAAGCCGCCAATTTCTTGACGACGAGAGGCAGACACCTCCTTAAGGCCACTGACCAGCGTCAGAAAGCTATTATGGGCCGAGTAGAAGTCACTCGACAAAGCATCGATTGACGGCGGCAGGTCCGGGGAACCAGCCTCGGACCCATCGACGTTACTCTCCAGCCTTGTACGCTTCGGCTGCGACCCCTTTGCAACTGGGGTGCCAGGTGGCGGTGTTCGTCACATTTTCCCACCCGCGCTTGTACGAGTTTTAGGAACTGCAACGAATACCCCAAAGTAAACGCAAAGAAAAAGCCGAGCACCGGTAAACCGGATACTCGGCTGAGCACACTTGAGTTTCTTTGGCCCTGTAAGGAGTTTATGGCACGTGTTACAAGTTCCGATATAAATGAATATACCGTCACGAGCAGAGCAGCGCGACTGATAGCCTCACTTGGTTACCGCCTTTGACCACGGGGAGGTAGAGACAGGATTTCCGTGGAGTAAGCAAAGAAGATAGCTGGGACAACCAACTAACAGACTTAGATTTGCTTCAAGTCGGATACCCTTCAAAGACGAAAGATTTACCTGAGGAGAAACCAGAGAGTCAAAGGGACAGTACTACTACAAACTTACCCGTCTTTCGACTTTAAGTATAAAAACCCCTCTCTAGCGAAACCACCACCAAGGGAACCCTTCCCATCTCCACTCTCCAAAAATTAGCGGTCCATTTATTTATTCATTTTAAGTGTATACAGATACCAAAATAATTCCTTTATTACAAGTAGGATACCAAATTGAGAATTACACAAAACTATTATTACCATAATAACAAGAAAATTAAAGTGACAATAATTTATAAAGACCTAGCTTTAACAACAAACTAATCCAAAACCTCAGTAGCCATAACTGCCTCGGCCCACATATTTAACTTGACTATATGGTCCTGGTCGCCCTTCCCCCCCCGTCTCAGTCTGATGTCAAAGTTCCCCCATTCATTCCATATCCTCTCTCTTCCTATCATCCGGTCTTCCCTTTCACACTCATATAAAACGTGGTCTCTATTCTCCTCACCCCTCCCGCATTCGCACTCGCCTGACAGCTCACCCAAGTTAAACCGTCTCAAGTACGCTTTAAAATTCCCATGCCCCATCGCAAGTTGCACGGCCTTGAACGATAGAGGTAAGGGATCAATCCCTACCTCCGGGCACATGTGGCAGAAGTCCCTTCCGGTGGTTCCCCCCGTCCAGGACTCCTGCCAACGCCTCATAATTTCCTCGTTTACTCCCTTTTTCTTGTCTCTGTTACTTAGCCATGCGGGCCGATCCCCCACCTCCATCGTCTCCCTGGCACCCCTCGCGATTCTATCCGCGCCTCCATATCCCCACATGGGTATCATCTCCGTTTCTGACTGCCCCCAGCCTCTCTATGGATTGAAGGCAGTCAGTGGCGATCCAGGCTCTCATAGCCCCCCGTGGAGTGCCCTCTCGCGATCCCATCGCCTCTCGAGAAGCTCGAGCGCGACCCCAATTGCCGCAGTTTCCGCTACGACAACCGGGGTCCCGTCCCGAAGCCTCTCTCCATGTGAGAAATCGCCGAGAGCAACCCTACCGACTAGACCTATCCCCGCCTTTCCCTCCCCGTCCACACTAGCGTCCGTATAAACTAAGACGTCTACCCCAGCCCAGATCTCCGGAGGTGGAACCCCGCTGATCGCTTCGAGGGCACTAGTAGGAGAAGTCCTATATGCCCTCTGAAACGACAGCAGCGCCAACCTCTGGATTGCTCTGAGCTGTCTGATTATCCTCGAATCTCTCGCTCGTTTCCCCCACACTTCCACCCCGTAGAGCACTGCCGTCCGGATGACCCGTTCATAGATCACCCGGACAAGCTCAGATCTCTTGCCATATTTCCTTCTAAGCATGCCACCTATCCTGGTGCATGATTCCCCCACCTTTTTCCTTACCCCTTTTACATGATCAATGAAGTTCAGCGCTTTGTCCATGTAAATCCCTAAAATCTTTATCCCTGCGCCTATGCGAACCCTCTCTCCCCCCATTGTGATTCTGGGTTCTCTCACCCTCCTCCCTTTCAGTATGAACATCGCCTCTGTCTTCTCCCTATTGTACGTTAATAGGTTGTTCCTCTCCCACTTCCTGCAAACCTCTCATATACTTTCCCACATGCGTTCGATCTCTCCCAGAGAACTTCCGCCGATGACGATGATCTGGTCGCCGCCCAGACCCCCAGTCACCAGCTTCATTCTCCGGAACCATCCTTCCATTATCGCAAGCCATAAGGTTGGTCCCAGACTCGATCCTTGCGGACAACCTCTATCGAGTTGTACCTCTATCCCCCCACTCTTTGCAGATCTTCCTTTAAGAAAGTATTCACAAATTTTTCTTATATTTTCGTACAGTCCGAGTATCTCCCATTCATAGTCGATAACAGGTCCCCAGGCCATGTTAAAGGCGTTACTTAGGTCTAAAGCCACCACAAGACTATGCCTATCGTTCGTTTTGTTATTTTCGATAACCTGTAGCACACGTTCGACCGCCATTCCTGTGTTCCTGTTACTTCTAAATCCATACTTCAACCAGAAAATATTGGACCCGTCTATTTACCAGCCTGTCCAGAAGTCGTACTATCCATTAATATTGGATGGTGTCCCTTGTTCTCCTCATCTGTCTTTCGAAGACTGGGCAGGATCTGTCCACCGCCTTATGATCTCTCGGCATCCTATCTAGCATCTTGCAGTTTGCGCACTCAAGCCTTTCTTGAGTGCACGCCCTGCCTTCGTGTTTCCCTGCACACACGAAACAGACCGGTTCCTGGCCACAGTGCTTCCCCACGTGGCCGAACCTACAGCATTTGTAGCAAATTGCTACATCTATGTGCTCTTCCACATATCTGACTATAAGATCAAGACTTACCCACACCTTCTTTAAAAGGTATCTCGCACACTCTGCGCCACACTCTACTATTAGGTTCACTTTGTTGAGATTTCTGCATCTTTTCCTAGCCACTACTCTAATTTGCTTTCTTTCCTCACTCGTGAGCCGTTCTCAAATATCGCCGTTTTCTTCCCATAACAGATGAAGGAATTCGTCGTCTGTTATTTGTGTCTCTATCCCAGTGATCCTCAATAATGGCTTACCCTCATTAGCTCCCCTTACCTTTAATCCCGTGTCCGTACCTAGGATTTTCCTAATCCTCTCCCCATGTTCCCTGGATTGAGGCACAAGTGCTACACCACCCCCCTTTGTCGGAAAAACTACCCTCATCCCTGTCGTTTTCCTCGCGCCTTTAAGAATTTTTTTGACATCATCCCACACCTTCTGTCCCTCCTCAACTCCCTCTTTCCTAATCACGATATCGTATTTCTCAATTTTAGGGGGGGTTTTCCACCCCGTACCCTTCTCAATACGCTCCCTCATCCCTATTTTCAGCGTATCCGCGAATGGTCTTTTTTTCTTTTTCGTGATCCACTCGCCGTTATCGCTCTCATTCACACTCTCACTCCCGTCCTCACTCATACCTTCACTCACCTGTAAGTCCGCTTCGGTCGTCTCGGTCTCGGTCCCCGTCCCCTTGTCGTTCTCCCTTTCCGAATCAGTGGACACTAATGGTAACCTCCTCCTTACTTTACTAATCGCCCCTTGTGTGGCCTGTTCCTTGATCCTCCTCAACTTATCCATCTTATTGGTCATGCGCTCTACTCTTTCGTTCGTCTTCCGGAAATCCTTTTCCTCCCCTTTGCGTTTTGCCTCCTCCTTCTTTTCTTGTGCCTCTTTATTGATTCTGTCTTCAGCGTGCCCCTGCTTCTTTACGGTAATCCCCTTTGCCCCTTCGTTAACTATTGCCTCCATCTGCAAAGGGACACGCTAGAAGTAGGATTTAGAACACCCTCCCTTTCCCTGCTATGAACGTAGCAGCAGCCAGATTTATAGACCGAAAGAACTTGTTAATACTACTTCGTGTCAAAAATAGAGAAGTGAGTGTCTCAGAGGTGTTCCATGCGAATACGCCAGAGTACCTATCGCTTAATGCGATTTAACATCTGGCCGGGAACGGCTTGGATGGTTATACTAAGTCCACTCGAAATATAAAGTAATTCTTAAATTAAACTTATACTAAGTTAGTACGCAATGCATATACTTAGAAAATAGTGTTAGTTGAGACTTAAAATTAAATAAACTACGAAAAGGTAAAATATGAACTTTTTGTTAATTGTCCATTTCGAAGGTTTCCTTTTCCGAAATGCACAAAGTTGATAACCAAATGTGTGCCGGCAATAAAAGATAGAAAGCATTGCAGAAGTGTAGCGTATAGCTCATTCCCCAAAAGGTGCAAAAAGAAGAGGACTTTGTAAGATGTATTCGGGCAGAAGTTCCGGTCGATCGGGGAAGGGACCAAGTTGAGCGACAATTTGATTCCTTAGAAAGTCATAGCGACCACAGTGCAGAATGCGATGCGTTGGATCGTCTGTGATATGGCACTGTTCACAATTGTCTGTAGGTGCTTTACCTATTCTCAAGAGGTGTACCCCGAATTCGCCGTGCCCAGTTAAAAGTTCCACAGTTCTAAGTGATAGAGCAACCTCCCCGCGGTCCACCCAGTCACTGACCACGGGCACCAGACCAAAGAAGTGCCTTGCCTTCGTAGAGGTACTCCACTCGTGCTGCCAACGAGTTAGAAGGAGACTATTTAAATGCCGATGTACGTCTATCATATATCGGAAATTCCGTATAAGCACCATAGTGCCCAGAAACTGACACTGGCCTGTTTCAAGGATTTGCGCGACAGCATGTAATCTGGCTAGTTCCAAGTGTAGTGGAGGAATCCTAGCTAAGACACATAACGCTTCTACAGGTACCGTCCTATAGGCTCTCACTATACACCTCAGGCAAACTCCCTGAATCTCTCTGAGTTTTCGGACCACTCTGGAGTGTAGAAGGCGGTGGCCTCAAATTTGTAGCCCGTAACTAAGTACGGGTATGACTGCACGCTCATAGATAATTCGGAGGTAATTAGGCGGAGAATCCCATACATGATTTATAAGCCGACGAAGAGTCAGGAATAATTTCTTGACTTTCGCGGCAATAAATTCGACGTGCTTTAAGAAACTCAGACGATCATCAAGTACAATGCCAAGGTATTTTATAGAGTCGACCCTAGAGACCGGTAATCCTTGCAGGCGAACCGTAGGGTTCCTCGCTCCGAAGACCATATATTTGGTCTTTTGAGGAGAGGCGGCCAATTTACAACATGAGGACCAGCTGTCGAAAAGGCGCATACAGGATTCAGCGCTCGCCTCTAAGGCACGTCTGGAATTACCCTCAATGATGAAGCCAGCCCATCCACCTTGCGGTTTTGGGCGAATGCTTACGCATACCCACTATGTGGCAGAACCACTCTCAAGGGAACCCCTACCAGCACCACACTCCAAAAATCAGCGGTTCAAGAACCCTTTAATCAACAACAAGAATAATAATAGTAACAACAATAACAACTTTGAGCAATAGCTACATCGAAGGCAAAATAAATATGTGTATAAGGTGAACATTTCAATTAACAAAAAAACAACAACAACAAACCAGTAACAATTTTGTAATGGGTGCCGCGCAATACCAGATCGTCCCCGGCACCCCAACGTTAAATTTTGTTCCCGAAATCAACTAATCACCCCCCTTCCACTATTAATTTTGCCCAGTCCTGAACATGTACCCACTTGTCCCTTGCCAACTCCCCCAGCCTGGGAGGATAGTGGCCCAGCTCCAGCTCTAAAACCCGCCGTGCCTCTCGCCTCCCGACAAGGGCGCAACGAAGGACCGCATGCTCGACGGTCTCCATTTCCTCCCCACATTCACACGTATCATCACCATCATTCCCGTTGAGTCTGAACCGACTCAGGTAGGCCTTAAAGTCGCCATGACCGGTGGCCACCTGAGTCAGCTCATGACTCAACTCTGCCCCCTCCCTATTTACCAGTCCCCACATTCCAAATAGCCACCTTCCTGTGCTTCCATTCGTCCATAAATTTTGCCAACCCGTATCTTCCCTCTCCCTCCTCCATTTTTTCACTGTTAATTTTGAAACCCCCTCCACTACCTCCGCGACTCCCTCTCCATCAACTTGGGTCAACACACGCCTGCATTCTCTATCCGCTATTTGTATCCTGTCAGTCGTCCTTCGCCTCCAGGCTACTATAACTTTGTACCCCCTTTCCAAACCGTAGCTAATTTCCCTTTGAATTTCGTTTATTACCCACCAAGTATTCGCAAAATTTCTAACCTGCTGAACGACCTGTTCAGAGTCCGTAAAAACCTTTACCACCCTTAAGTCCCCCCTGACCTGGAGGCCCTTTTTAACCCCTTTCAGAACAGCCCACCCCTCCAGCTCTATGCTTCCCATGTCACAATTAATTTTGTTCCCACCGCGAGCTAATTCTTCCCCCCTTGCCGACACCACCCAAGCATACGCCTTTTCATCCGCACCGCGGACTGCAGCGTCGGTCCAAACCACCATCGCCTGTCCGGGTTCCTCCTGACCTTCATCAGGCACGTACCCTCTCACACACGGATGAGTCCTCTCCCCGACATTCAGACCCCTCACCAGGTTGCCCCAGTTCAGGTGACTTTCATACTTGACCCTAGCCTGAACCTCAAGAGGCACACAGCCAACCAACACCGACAGAGCCGCTGTTGGCGCCGTGCTGTATGCCCTCGTGATTGCTCTCAGGTAGGGTCGCTCGATCGCCCTAAGCTGCTTGACTACCCTCGAGTCTCGAGCTCTTTCCCCCCACAGTTCTGCGCCATAAAGCACCATGGAACACACCACCCTTTCATAAATAAGCTTCAGCACTCTCTTGCTGTTTCTTCACTTCCTTCTCCCGAGAGCAAAGAATTTGCCCCCGAGGTCCTGAACTCGCGCCCTGGCCTTCTTGACGTGCTCCAGCCAGGCCAACTTCCTGTCTACATACACTCCCAGATACTTCACACTCGAGCCCATGACGACTCTCGCCCCATCCATACTGATCCTAGGATCACGAATTTCCCCACGAGCCGGAATAAACATAGCCTCAGTTTTGGCTATGTTGTACTCCAGCTTGTTCAATTTGGCTCAACTCTTGCATTCACCCCACGCAAATTTCCAGCCACGTTCCAGGTCCCGCAACGAACGACCAGACAGTATCACTATCTGATCGTCCGCGTAGGCCTGAACGTGACCACCCCTTGCCCGGACTTCCCGCATGCATTCAAACCAATCTTCCATCACCAAGAGCCACAGGATCGGACCTAGGCTGGAGCCTTGCGGACTGCCCACATCCGAATCCCATTCTCTCCCTTCCACGCAAACCTTTCGGTCCATCATGAAACTCTTTGCCATTCGCACCAGCCCCTCATTTACCCCTCTCATTCTCAGGTTCTTGACCACGGATGGTGCCCAAGCCGAACGCGTTCCTAAGGTCCAGGGCGACAACGAGAGAGTGCAACCCATCCCTCTTGTTTCCCCTTAAAACCCCAACAAAGTCTCCCATGGTCATGACGCAGCTCCTGCCACCCCCAAAGCCGTATTGGCTGCCATCAAACACCCCTCTCGATTCGAGGGAGTGAGTGATCCTCCCCGCTACCAAACGGTCGAGAACTTTCCACTCGTCACCCACCACATTCATCACGTGTCTCATGACTTCATTCGGAATGCCGTCCTCGCCCGGTGCCTTGCCGACGCTCATTCCGCCAATCACACCCTCCAATTCATTCTTGGTGACGACAAAGTCATCATACCTGTCGCCCACCCTGTCTTCCTCCCATTCCCGTCTCATTTCCCTCTGTCGCTCCACGTCTAACACACAGGAATCCACTGGAAAATACTGCCTTACGAGTTCGTCGTAAGTCTCGTCCAAGTCCCCTGTGTATGTACCGTCTGTCCGTCTCATGTTTCCCTTTACATCCCTCTTTCCACCCTTCACCCATCTCCTGCAAACCTCCAATACCTTATCCCCTATCCTCTCCAACTCTGTCTCCATCGCCCGAAATTTTGCCTCTTTAATTTTCTTTTTGTAACCGTTTCTAATTTCCAAATAGGTCACCCTGAAAGCCACCCTCTCGTCTCCCCTAGCCTCTTGGAAACGTTTTCGCGCCCTCCCTGCCCATCATTTCTCTAATGCCAAATCGTCATTCCACCAATTTTGCTCTTCGCGATAGACCCTACGACGTTTCCTCAATCTTGCTACACAAGCCTGTTCTATGACACTTTGCAGACAAGCAGTCTTGCCTTCAGTGTCCAGATCCTGCAGGTTCGGTGCGTGCGCCGCCCAAATTTGGACCAGTCATTTCAAATTCTTCCCAGTCCACGCCTTTCACTTGGTACCTCCATCTTCCCCTTTCCTTGGCTACCTCCCCCATGTCCACAGCGAAACTGATGTACCGGTGATCGCTCAAAGTGTCCTCGTCCACATCCACACTCCTTTCAGTCACCCTTGCATCTTTGCTCATCACGAGATCCGGCCAGCTCACGCCTCTGGTGGAACAGAAACTGGGCGGATCCACCGGGTCATTCTCAATTCGCCATCCATTCATCACCATCCATTCGTGAATCTCTTCACCTCTTGCATTCGTCAGTCTTCCACCCCAGGCCACATTCTTCCCATTGAGATCACCCGCCACAATCATTCTTTCGGTCCTGCCGCGAAGCCATCCAGACAAACCCCGGAAACGGAAAACGGAGTTCCCCGCATCCGGAGGCTCATCATAGATGTTCACGAGCAGGACGTTCCTCCTCCTCCTCTCCTTTGCTTCGAGCTCTACCGCCACAGCATTCCCGCTGTAACAGTTTCTCCTAAGCCAGACCTTCCCTATTCCCCTACGTAGCAAGGTCAATACTTTCATACACGCACCATCCATTCCGAAACTGTCGTAGCCGATCAACGACTTGAATGCATAGTATGGCTCCTGTAACATCCCGATATCAAAACCCTCCCGTTTAATTTTGTCCAGGGCCAGTACCGTCGCCTCTTTGCCACGACCCGTGTTCACCATCAGCACTCTAAGTCCTACCATTATAGTTGATACGGTTCCTTGATTTCTCGAGAATCCGTATCATGGCAGGACAATCGGGATTTCGAGCGCTGTGGCTACCAAATTTCCCAAACACCCTCCAGCAGTTTATACACTTAGTCGTGTCCTTGTCGCAATTCAGTCCGTCGTGGTCTCCTGCGCACCTGTGGCATGCAGTTTTGTCCTTACAAAATTTAGTAATGTGACCAAACCTGCAGCATCTGAAGCACATGGCTAGGCCCAGGTACTCCTCCACGAAGTATCTTTCCTCAATCTTGGTATTTCGTAACTCGTCAGTGCCCCTAAATAATTTGCCCAAAAAATCTTCGTCGGACATACCCCGTTCCACTCCGGACACGACCAGCATTGGGCCCGCCGACTTTTGGTCTCGCACCTCCAAATTTTTGTTTTTCCCCAGACTTTCCCCAATTTTGCCCTATTGTTCCTGATCCTTTGCTATGATAACCAATTTCCCGTCCCCTTTGGCGGTCCGCCGATGTCTTTGACGTTTATCGTTTTCGCCAACTCGTTGGCTAGCTTTCGGGCGTCCCTCTCCTTTGTGGAAGACACGATTGTTGCCCTCTCTGCTTGTCGTGCCGTGGGAGGCGCTTTCCACCCCTCAGCACCCGTGACCACAACCCTGCCCTCTACTCTATTGCCCGAAACCACATTCTCACTATTCTTACCCTTGGAGACCTCGGCGTAGCTCCGTGGCTGCCTCCTTGTCCTCGTCACCTCCACAAAGTCCCCGCTGTCGGTACTCTCTCCCTGTGCCATTATCCTCCTCGGTTGCCTTTCCACCCGCTTTCCAACACTACCCGCACATTTCCAAACACAAACTTCTCCCTTCTCTGCCAACTTCTTTTCCAATTCCCAAATCCTTCGCTCAGTCTTCATCTCTCCCCTTAGAATGTCCAGCAATTCTTTCTGGATGTTCCCGACCGCCTCCCTCACCGATATCTGATCCATGCGTGTTATACTTATTTTTCCATTTATTTCTCTGCTCACAGCTTCCACCATCTTCTCCAACTCCTTCTCCACTATCTTCGTCCTGTCAACACCTTCCCGTTCCTCCTTTCTGCTCTGCTTCACCATCTCTTCCTTCTCCGCCCTCTTCTGTCTCACTATTTCTACTACCATCTCAGTCTCTCGTTTCTTTTTATTATTACCTTCTACAAGGTCCTGCCCACCAACATCCCCACTCGCCCTTTTCCTGTTCACTCTCTTGGTTGCTACCCTCTTCGCAGGTGTCTCGCTGTCGTTGTGCTCACTACTGCTGTCCACCACGCCCATACTCATATAATTCTCCTCCTCCTCCCCGGCACTCTCACCGCTGGTACGGATCATCATACGACCTGTCACTTTTGACAGTCGGGCGCAAGTCCCGTCTGTCGTGTTTTTTATGACAGCTGTCAAAGTGACAGTTGTCAAACAAAAGTTTGACACTGACGGTACCTGTTGTCACCAAGTACGGACCCCCTACCACTAGGGACTCCGGCCCTATGGATCGTCGAGTGATGCACCCACGAATTTAACACTAACCAAATTTTTAACGAAATTCCCGAAAATTATTAAATGGGGCCCAGCTGTTCCCCTCTCGAGCCTTTCCCCTCACTCCACAAAAATCACGAGACTTCTCCCCTAGCGTGATTCCCCTTTTTTCGTTTGAATCTAACCGCACTTTTAGCACTCCTTAAAACACGTCTGTGCGCAAAGATATCTGCGGTCGTACTCACTTGAAAGGGACAAGAATTCATTTTTTCCGGCCGAGGCCTGCCCACCTTTTTTTAGGCGAATGCTTAACCATACTAACTAACTGGCAGAAGCAAAAACTAGCGGGTCCAGAACTTTATTTGCCAAAACCAAAACAACAGAACTAGTATCAACAAATAGGACAATGTGTAATGAAGTACACAATACTACAGGAATACTGTATACTTTCATTCCAGTTTAACTTATTTTAATCATGCATGGATCAAGTAGTTCAGTTTTAGATTAGTTCAATACCTGATTAGTTCGTTTGTTAACTTTTAATTCTAACTTCACCAGGCCGCAACTTGCGTGCCGTGTGCATTTCGTGCCGGGTGCAAAACCACGTGACCGTGATTTTTGGGTATAAAATAGCTAACCAGAAACCAGTAAATTCAGAGCTTGACTTTCACCTTTCTCGAGTGTGTTGAACTGAGATAACGGGAAGCTCAAGTTTCTCCGGCGTCGTGGCAGCCGCTGGCCAAGTATCTGTTAGGGAGGATCCGAGTGCGTTGAACTGGACCTCCTGTCAGATTGATTCGAGTGTATTGAACTGGATCTCTCCTGAAACAGATTTCTTAGTCGCGTCTGTTATGTCCTGGAACTTCGATTAGAGAATTGGGGTTACGACGACGTACATAGAGGAAATATGTTACACTCTCTCTCTCTCTCCGATTACTATGATGTACTTATGTAATAACAAGATTGTCGCAACCTAAGCCATAAAAGATATGACCACACTGTACATATAATTATTAGGAGAATAAATGTCTTATTTTGGATCTGGATTTTAATTAATACTAACATTGAACCCTGGAATAATCTCCAAACCAGCTACCCGAGCAAAACAAGCATCACATTTTGGCGCCCGAGCAGTTCAACAATCTAATCCAGATACGCCGGCTATTACATTTCACAATCAGGACAACTTTGTACAGAAATTGTCAATATTACATAGTTTTTACGTTATCATAGTAACGGAGTAAAAAGATAAATATTTCAAGAAGGACAACTCACCAGTCCCACCAGAGAAACAATTAATTATCCGAAATGAGTTTGTCCGAATCGGAAGGGGCATATGGTCTCGAAGTTGCAGACGAAACTGTAGGATGGATCTACAAACTAAAAAAGGATGAACTACAGCAAGAAATTTCAAAACATGGTGGAAAAAGCACCGGAACGGTCGAAGAATTACGTTCAAGACTAAAAAACATTATTCGAGAAAACAAACCGGCCGCTAGCCCGAATCTCATTACTTCGAATCCACAACTAACACCTGTTAATGCCGTCCTCGACCAAGTCCGCAAGTGGAATGTTCATTTTGATGGGAAAAGAGATGCTATCTCAGTTTTAGAAAGAGTACAAGAACTACAAGATGGCTACAATTTCTCTAATGAACAAATGTTGCGGGCTTTACCAGAATTATTGCAAGGCGATTGTTTATTATGGTACCGGAATAATAAAAGTGCTTGGATGACATGGAATAACTTTCTTACAGACTTTAAATCATTTTACTTACCTGCAGATTATAACCTTAACCTGGAAGAAAAAGTAAAGATTCAAGGAGAATCCGAAGGTATAAAAGATTATGTCATTGCCATTCAAACATTGCTAAGACGATTAAATAATGTCTCTCCGGAACAACAATTATACAGAATATACACGAATTTACGCCCTGAATATAGGAAATATATCAGGAGGCGTGATTTTGTGACACTCGCAGAACTTCTAAGCCTAGCAAACGATTACGAGATGGTCTGTAAACAAGAATCGGTTTTAAAGAAACCGGTACAGCAGACACAGATTTCTACACAACGCCCTGGTTATAACACTTACAGTAGAAATTTCTCTGATAACAATGAAAATAAAGGTACCGCAAGTTTCAATAGAAATGCACTAAATAACAAAGAAAGACCAGCCGGTTATTACACAAACGCTACACAACAGATTTCACGTCCCAACGAAACCAGAAATTCAACACAACCCTCTCAGCCTTCACCTGGAAATTATAACAGTAAAACTTCGTGTTGGCGTTGTGGTAATGTTGGGCACACACGATTTAATTGCAGATCTCCTCCAAGAAAATTTTGTTCGAGATGCGGGCGCACAGACATATCCCGAGATTGTAATTGCCTAGAAGGTCAAAACATGGGAAACGACGAAGGAACTACGCAAGTCCGAGGTCGGCGCAGTTTCGACTAGATTCTACCTCGTTTTCACAGATGACGTTGACGCACGAAGTAGACAACCGTCTCAAGTTACAACTTACTATCGAGAACTACTCGTTCGAAGCGTTAATCGACACCGGTTCGGCACGCTCATATATAGGTGACGCTGTACACACCTTGTGTGAGAGAAATAATGTAAGCCATTTTGCCTGTGACCAAAAGGTGGAGTTAGCTGATTGTTCAAGAATTGATATTAATAGAGGGTTCACTATTAAATACTCAATAGCTCAAAAACAATGGACGGACAATTTCCTATACTTACCTAAATTGGCTCCCGATATTATATTAGGTATGGATTTTTTACTAAAACATGGATTTAGCATAGATTTAGACAAACAGAAGTTCCGAATAATGGGAAATTGGTATGACATAAAGGGCACAACCAAAGAACGTACGCGATTGGCGAGTATTGCCCAGCCGACAATATCGGAACAAGAAAGCCTGTCACAGTTCTTACAAGCAGAACTACCAAAGTTCAATCGAATTAAAGGCGTTACCCAACTGATCACACACAAAATACGGCTTATAAAAAATACCCCTATTAAACAAAGACACCGGCCTTTAAATCCAGCCATGCAGGAAATAGTCAACACAGAACTAGACCAAATGTTACAAGATGGTATAGTAGAACCTTCTAATAGCCCGTGGAATAATCCCGTCGTCATGGTTAGGAAAAAAGACAATAAATTTAGATTTTGCATTGATTTCAGAAAGGTAAACGAAGTTTCAATGAAAGATGCATACCGGTTACCGTTTATAAATTCTATCCTAGACAAGCTAAAAGAAGCTAAATTTATATCAACTTTAGATCTACGTTCTAGCTACTGGTTGATACCTTTAACCGATGATAGTAAACCAATAACGGCTTTTACAGTTCCAGGCAGGGGTTTATATCAATTTAAAGTTTTACCTTTTGGCCTCCACTCTGCTCCGAGCACATTTCAGAGACTTTTAGATAGAATTATTACTCCCGAAATGACGTATGCTTTCGCATACCTAGACGACATCGTGATTATAAGTAAAACATTTGAAGAACATCTGAAACATTTAAAAGATATTTTCAAACGGCTTTTAGAAGCAAATTTACAATTGAATCCAGATAAATGTAATTTCTGTAGAAAGGAACTTAAATATCTAGGTCACCTAGTATGCGAAGAAGGCATTAAAACAGATCCAGATAAAGTTAAAGCAATTCTAACTATCCAAGCACCGAAAAACGTCAAACAATTACGTCGTTTTCTCGGAATGTCGTCCTGGTACAGAAGATTTATACAGGGATACTCAGAAATTGCTGCACCATTGAATAGACTTTTAAGAAAACACACACGCTGGAAATGGTCTCAACTCGAAGAAAACGCTTTTAATACCTTAAAAAAATCATTAACCGAAGCCCCCATATTAAATTGCCCTGATTTCTCAAAAACATTTTACCTGCAGACGGACGCATCGACAGAAGGTTTAGGTGTGGCTCTCATACAAAAAATCGACAACCAGGATCGAGTTATAGCATATGCAAGCCGTTCTTTATCCAACGCTGAAAAGAAAATGTCGGCGGTCGAGCTCGAATGCGCAGCAATCGTTTTCGGAATAAGGAAAAACCTACATTATCTGATGGGATATCATTTTATAGTCGTAACAGACCATCAAAGTTTAAAATGGTTAGATTCTATAAATTCCCCTAGTAGACGTTTAGCCAGGTGGGCAATGGAATTGCAACAATACGACTTTGAAATAAAATACCGAAAAGGAGCACTAAACAAAGTTGCAGATGCGCTTTCCCGCCAACCAATCGTCGAACAAAATACAGATATCGACGAATTTCTTTTTACTATCGGAGAAGCCGAAAACTGTGAATGGTACCAGAACACCGTCAAATTAGTTAAAGAAAGACCCGATAAAAAACCAGACTACTGCTTGGAAAATGGAAATCTTTATCGTCACGTTTGGACAAATAACGGTTTTACTGACGACGAATTCTCCAACCCATGGAAGCTGTGTATCCCGCAGCAGAAAAGAAAACAAATTTTGTTCGAAAATCATGACGCACCTAGTGCAGGTTACTTAGGAATAGCAAAAACTATCACCCGAATTTCAAATAAATATTACTGGCCTAGAATGCACAGAGATATAACCAACTATGTTAGACGATGTTCCAGCTGTCAAAAATACAAACAATTACAACAACAGCCCGCTGGAAAAATGCAATTTCCAAAAGTAAACGGATGTTGGGATACTGTTAGTATAGACATTGTAGGCCCGCTCCCAAGGTCTAGCAAAGGGAACACAAATCTAATTGTGATGCAGGATAGATTCACTAAGTGGGTAGAATGCCACCCTGTAAGAAAAGCAACCTCCACTACGGTCTGTACAGCCCTGAAAGAAAAAATTATCTTCCGTTTCGGATGTCCAAATAGCATTATCACCGATAATGGCAAACAGTTTACAAGTAATGAATTTACTAACATGTCTGAATATGGTATTACACACAGTACTACTACACCATATTCACCCCAATGCAACCCCGTAGAGAGGACAAATAAAGTTTTAAAAACCATGATAGCTCAGTATACAGAAAATGATCACCGGAAATGGGACCGATATTTACCCGAATTTACATTGGCCATGAATTCCGCCAGACATGAATCCACTGGGTTTTCACCAGCTATGCTGAATTTCGGAAGAGAATTAACGTTACCTGGCATCCTTAATAAGGAACAACCCTCCGCAAATTTACTTGACGCCAATGGTCCACCAACACGCATAAAAAACCTAGAAAAATTGTCAGAAATTTTTGAACTAGTACAATTAAACTTGGCAAAGGCCTACCAGTCACAGAGCCGACACTATAACTTACGCCGCCGAGACTGGACCCCGCGTCTTGGAGACCGAGTTATGAAAACAGAGCACCCGCTGTCCTCAGCAATCCGAAATTTTAACGCAAAACTTGCTCCAAAGTTCTCAGGCCCATACATAGTGGAACGGATTATATCACCAGTAGTAGTCGAGATCAGACTCCCCACCCGACGGAAAGTGGAACGAGTCCACGTTAAGGATTTAAAAAAGGCATATACATGAAAGAAGAGTTCCCAGCTCAGTCGTGCCGAGTCTTAGTTAGTAAAATGTCTTCACCAACAACTTTCGAAATCCCAGCACCCTCACTGCTAAGTTCCCCAAAAAGGTGTCCGAGACGAAAACGGGAAAAGAAGAGGAATCATGAGAGGAGACCTTTTCGTATAAAGAATCCCGACGGCACCGTAACGAGAATTTATAAGCCACTCGTCTCCGGCATTTCCCGTCTCCCCGGAAATCCATTTATTTTCTCGCCAGGAAAAGATTAATTTTAATTTTACATTCTGTTTAAAATACATTTATTTCTTAGATTTCATTTATTATATTTCATATAACTTGTTAAAAGCAAAATATAGTTTTTATATTTGAAGATATCAGTATCTCAATTAAATGTTTTATTGATTTTTTTTTTATAGCTTAGCATAGCTATAAAAACTTGTTCACTTGTTGTATTATGGTTTATGTACAATATGTAAAATAATTTTAACTTACCTGTTTAGCTTTAAGATATATGTTAGACAATAATTTTTTTTGATTCGTAGAGAGAGATTAATTTTTGCGAAGAAAGGGGGGAGTGTAATGAAGTATACAATACTACAGGAATACTGTATACTTTCATTCCAGTTTAACTTATTTTAATCATGCATGGATCAAGTAGTTCAGTTTTAGATTAGTTCAATACCTGATTAGTTCTTTTGTTAACTTTTAATTCTAACTTCACCAGGCCGCAACTTGCGTGCCGTGTGCATTTCGTGCCGGGTGCAAAACCACGTGACCGTGATTTTTGGGTATAAAATAGCTAGCCAGAAACCAGTAAATTCAGAGCTTGACTTTCACCTTTCTCGAGTGTGTTGAACTGAGATAACCGGAAGCTCAAGTTTCTCCGGCGTCGTGGCAGCCGCTGGCCAAGTATCTGTTAGGGAGGATCCGAGTGCGTTGAACTGGACCTCCTGTCAGATTGATTCGAGTGTATTGAACTGGATCTCTCCTGAAACAGATTTCTTAGTCGCGTCTGTTATGTCCTGGAACTTCGATTAGAGAATTGGGGTTACCACGATGTACATAGAGGAAATATGTTACACACTCTCTCTCTCTCTCTCTCTCTCTCTCTTCAGTTACTATGACGTACTTATGTAATAACAAGATTGTCGCAACCTAAGCCATAAAAGATATGGCCATACTGTACATATAATTATTAGGAGAATAAATGTCTTATTTTGGATCTGGCTTTTAATTAATATTAACATTGAACCCTGGAATAATCTCCAAACCAGCTACCCGAGCAAAACAAGCATCACAAATGTGCAAAAGCAACGAACGAGTGTATATAAACCAAAAAATGTATAAGCCGAATAATATATGAAACAAAATAAGCACGTATAAAACAAAATCAATAACAAGAACAAGAAACAACAGTGTATAAAACCAAAGAACAATAATATAATTTACCATTTGCAATGGGTGCCGCGCAATACCGGATCGTCCCCGACACCCCAACCTTGAATTTTGTTCCCGAAATCAACTAATCACCCCCCGTCCACTATCAATTTTGCCCAATCCAAAATTAAATACCATTCCTCACCCCTAACCTCCCCCAATCTGGGAGGATAGTGGCCCAAGACGCCCTCTAAAGCCCTCCTGGCATTCTGCCTCCCGACCAGGCCACAGCGCAAAACCGCATGCTGTACGGTCTCCGCCTCCATCCCGCATTCACACATGTCCCCATCCGCTCCGTTGAGTCTGGACTGACTCAGGTAGGACTTGAAATCCCCATGTCCGGTGGCCACCTGAGTCAGCTCATGACTCAACTCCGCCCCCTGCCGATTCACACTCCCCCACATCCCAAACAACCATCTACCCGTATTCCCATTCAACCATAAATTTTGCCACTCCTCTTCCTCCCACTCCCTCCATTTTTTCACAAATAATTTAGACACCCCATCCACAACCTCCGCGTCTCCCTCTCCCTCATTTCTGGTCAACAGCCGTCTACACTCCCTATCCGCTAACCGAATCCCGTCATTCGTCCGTCTCCTCCAGGCCACAGTAATTTTATAACCCATGTCCAGTCCAGTCGCAATTTCCCTCTGTATCCTGTTAACAACCCACCATTTATTGTCGAAATTTTGTATTTGCTGCACAGTTTGTGCTGAATCCGTGAAAACCAAAACCTCCCTTGAGTCCCCCCTGACCTGGAGGGCTTTCTCAAGTCCTCGCCAAACAGCCCACCCCTCCAATTCCATGATATCAATTTCGCCCTCCACTGTCTTCCCTCCGCGAACTAATTCTGCTCCCTCCGCCGACACCACCCATGCATACGCTTTTCCCTTCTCACCTCTATCCGCAGCGTCGGTCCAGACCGTTACCGCACGGACGGGTTCCTCCTGACCTTCATCAGGCACGTACCTTCTCACGCACGGATGGACCTTGTCCCCGACATCCAGCCTTCTCACCAGGTTACCCCAGCTCGAAGCACATTCGTACATGGCCCTAGCCTGAACCTCAAGAGGCACACAGCCGACCAACACCGACAGAGCCGCTGTTGGCGCCGTGCTGTACGCCTTCGTGATGGCTCTCAGGTAGGGCCGCTCAATCGCCCTAAGTTGCGTGATCACCCTAGAGTCTCGAGCCTTCTCTCCCCACAGTTCTGCGCCATAGAGTACCATGGGACACACAACCCTTTCAAAAATCAACTTCAGCACTCTCTTGCTGTTTCCCCACTTCCTTCTCCCAAGAGCAAAGAACTTGCCCCCGAGATCCTGAACCCGCGCCCTGGCCTTCTTGACGTGCTCCAGCCAAGCCAACTTCCTGTCAACATGCACGCCCAAGTATTTCACACTCGAGCTCATGATGACTCTCACTCCGTCCATTTTGATCCGTGGATCCCGGACCTCCCCACGAGCTGGAATAAACATAGCCTCAGTTTTGGCTACGTTGTACTCCAACTTGTTAAGTTCGGCCCAGCTCTTACATTCTCTCCACGCAAATTCCCACTTACGTTCCAGGTCCCGCAACGAACGACCAGACAGTATGACTATCTGGTCATCCGCGTAGGCCTGTACGTGGCCCCCCGTTGCCTAACTTCCCGCGTACTTTCAAACCATCCTTCCATGACTACGAGCCATAGAACCGGGCCCAGGCTGGAGCCTTGCGGACGGCCCACGTCCGATTCCCACTCTCTACCTTCCACACAAACCTTTCGGTCCATCATGAAACTCTTGACCATTCTCACGAGTCCCTCGTTCACCCCTTTCATTCTCAGGTTCTTGACCACAGATGGTGCCCAAGCCGACCCGAACGCGTTCCTAAGGTCCAAGGCGACAACAAGAGAGTGTAACCCATCCCTCTTGTTCCCCTTTAAAACCCCCACCATGTCTCCCATGGCCGTGACGCAGCTTCTGCCACCCCTAAAGCCAAACTGACTGTCGTCCAACGCCCTCCTCGATTCGAGGGAGTGGGAGATCCTCCCTGCTACCAAACGGTCGAGAACTTTCCCGGCCGCCGATAGCAAAGATATGGGCTTCAAACTCCCCCCACTCTTTGGTATCCAGACAACCCTCGCTCTCTTCCATACCTTGGGGAAAAGTCCCACCCTTAAACATTCATCAATCACATTCCGCCAGTCATCCGCCACAACATTCAGTACGTGCCTCATAACTTCGTTCGGAATACCGTCCTCACCCGGAGCTTTACCGACGCTCATCCCCTCAATCACTCCCACCATTTCACTCTTGGTGACGGCGAAGCCATCATACAGGTCCCCAACCCTGTCCTCTTCCCACTCCCGTCTCAATTCAGTTTGTCTCCCAGCGTCCGACATGCAGGAATCAACCGGAAAGTACTGCCGTACGAGTTCGTCGTAGGTACTGTCCAAGTCGCCCGTGTAAGTCCCGTCCGTCCTCCTCATATCCCCTTTAACTCCCCTCTTCCCACCTTTCACCCATCTGTTACAAACCTCCCAGACCTTATCCCCCATTCTTTCTAATTCCAGTTCCATTGCTCGAAATTTTGCTTCTTTAATCTTTTTCTTATAACCGTTTCTAATGTTTATGTATATTTCCCTAAATTCCGCCCTCTCGTCCCCCCTAGCGTCCTGGAAACGTTTACGCGCCCTCCCCGCCCTACGCTTCTCTATTGCCAAATCGTTGTTCCACCAATTTTGCTCTTCGCGAAAAACCCACCGACATTTCCTCAATTTTGCCCGACAAACTTCCTCAACGGTACCCTGCAGAAGAGCACTCTTGCCCTCTGCGCTCAGGTCTCCCAGACTCGGCCGTAAGGACGATTTGCAGAATGGCGACACGCCAGAGAAGTACCTACCCTTGGGGGTTTACCTTCTCTTAGAGAGCACATCTGAATGGTCTACCAATGTCGATCTTAGAAAATTTTAATTCAAGCTTATACTCAATGAATGCCAAAGATTAATGAAGACAAATTTTAGGAATAAATCCCGATCAAGAAATCCATGTAATTTAATAATAATAATAGAATACAATTAACATATAACATAACATAATTCAAATACTACATTAACTTAACTACCCTTTATTACCACCACCTTTGCGATTCACTATATCGCGGGAACGGGAAGCAAACCGGCCAATTTTAAAATTGGAGTATTTCTTAGCTCAAAGCTCCACTCGGTGATACACCATCTAGTTCCGGCTGGGAGACTAGGACATATCCTCCATCCTTCGCACTGTCGATCACGGGACAAACCCATGATCCATGCGAAGAGACCCTTGGGCCTGATGGAATCTCTACTATCCTCTACGTAACAATTGGCCCATGTGGCGTGGGCGGCACCACACATGACCCGCAACTTGCCTAAAACCATGGCGAAACAAAGAAAGAGACCCATGCAGAATTTTAAGAAAGAAGGACCCATGCAGGTGTAAAGGACATCCACCCACATAGGTCCTGAAATATGCTTCGAAAGCTTAAAGAAAACTTAAGAAAATTGGCCCGAAGGCCTGCCTATCGACGACCACCTCGTCATTGTATGTCTAGTAGCAAGTCCACAATATTATGAAAGTTGCCTTGAAAAACGTCCGTCGTGAAGGGACCACCGTCCGGTAACCGATCTACGATCAGGCGCCTAGTACCGTCATATTGGTCACATGTGAAAAGTCTGTGCACTGGATCATCGGCGACATTACATTCGTCGCAGTCTGGTGACTCGCGCTTCCCTATCCGATGTAGGTAAGCAGGAAAGTCGCCATGGCCTGTTAGAATCTGACAAAGTACAGGAGAGGGCAATCCCTCCTGACCACACCAATCAATCACGTTTGGTATAAGCGAGAAAAATTTTCTACCCTTAACTGACTGTCGCCATTCAGCCTGCCAAGCCTCATAGACTCTCGAGGACAAATCCTCCATTGCACGGGAAATGAATCCGTAATGCTCGATGTCAAGACGGACACCCTGGAGCGTCGTTGTACCTGTGTGCCTAAGCTCAAAGGCTGACTTAATCTTTTCCAACTGTAAATGAAGCGGAAGTGTCTTGGCTAATACGCAAAGACTCTCTACTGGCGTAGTGCGGTACGCTCTAAGGACAACTCTCAGACAGTTTGCTTGGGCTTGACCCAGCTTCCTAATGTTTCTGCTTTGCTCAACCCCATACCGTAATGGCATACGAGCATATCGGCACCACAACTAAATTATATATCATAAGTGAGGCCCTCATAGTGTCCGGGCCCCTATTCTCGAATAAGAACCTTCGCAATTTCTGGAAAATAACTATGACTCTCTCAGAGACGAACCAAACATGTTTATTAAAGTTCAAATTTCGATCGAAGACCAAGCCTTGGTATTTATAATTGTCAGTTCTGCGGACCGGAACGTTATTAAGTCTAATCGACGGATTCCTATTCAATGAGAGATTACGCCCGAAGAGCATATACTTAGTCTTTGTTAACGACACAGAAAGTTTATTGTTCGCAGTCCACTCATTCACCAACTGCAAGCAAATATTGGCCTTGTTCTCTATTTCGCGACGACACTGACCACGCACTATTATTGTCAGATCATCAGCATAACCGATAACGGAACAGTCTGTCGGAAAGTCTCTTGATAGGATCTCGTCCATAACCAGGTTCCATAGTGTAGGACCTAGCACAGAACCCTGCGGGCAACCTTTAGTGAGCGTCTTTGAAACACTAACGTTAATGCCAGAGTAGTGAACCACCCTGTTCGTTAAGTAGCTTCGAAACAGTTGCAGAAGTTTATCAGGTATCCCTTGTACTTGAAGCGCCTTAAGCACAGCTGGCCACCACAGGTTATCAAACGCTCCTGATATGTCAATGAAGACAGCCAAACAGTATTTCAAATTATGGTCTGTAATTTCACCGTAAAAAATTTTGAGGGCATCGATCGTGCCGCTGCCTGGACGGAAACCAAACTGCCTAGGATGGAATAATTCTCGTTCTGGAACGAATTCGTATAGCGATAGTAGCATAAGCTTTTCCAGCATCTTGCCGAATTCCGGCAGTAGCGTGACTGGTCTGAGTGATTTTGGGTCCGATGGATCCTTGTCTGTGGCCTTGAGTATGGTAACCAACTTGCCTTGCTTCCAACTGTCAGGAAAATAGCCCAACCTAAGACAATCATTGTATAGGTCGAGCAAATATTGTTTTAGTGGTTCGTATGTCGCAATAACAATTTTATTCTGAATGGAGTCGATCCCTGGTGCTTTACCAGGCTTAATTCTCTGGACTGCCAGATCTAGTTGTTCAACTGTAAATTCTACGTCGCCAGGAGTACCTCTTAAGTCAGTTACCTCTTGCCTGAATGAGCGATGCCAGCGAAGGTCCGAGTTAGGAGTGTCGTCAGGCATTAATCTGTTTAGTATAGCCAATAAAGTTGAGCGAGTATCTAACGTAGGTTCATCATTCGTGTTGACAGAACTCAGTCTAAACGGAAACTTAAGCTTATCACAGGACGCCCTCTGCACATAGCCCCATGGATCCGGAGCTATGTCATTCTGCATATACAGCCGCACGACGTATGGCATGTTTGTAGACGTTCACCTTCCTTCTGTAAGAGATGTACAAGGCGCGCCACGAATCTCCTGGTTCCTGGATCGTTGATAATTAGATCTGGATGTCATCACCTCCGCTTTAAGTCGGTCTAAACGAGGAGTCCACCATTTATTCTTCTTAGGCATGACCACAACCGTTCTAGTTACCTCAGACTGTATCGCTACCAGGCCAGTAGTCAATAGCTCAACCCGTTCGTTCACAAATTCCACCCCAGGATGCCAGTCCACATCCAGCACGCCGGATCTCAGATCCTCAGCTGATTCTCTAAGCCTTGGCAGGTCTAGATTTTTAATGTCACTAAAAACCCTATACTGGGTATACGAGTATTCTGGCGGCAGAGTATCGTAAAAAATAACTCTATGGTCTGAATTAATCTGGTCAGGAGCGACTCTCCAGTCCTGGACGTATGCCGAGAACCCTTGAGACGACAACGTGACATCAATATTACTTTCCCCATTAAGGGAGCAAAATGTCGAAGGCTGGTCAGGCCCGTTCACCACCATCAAATCGTGAAGCAGGATGAAATCGGTGAGGAGATCACCCCTCTCATCCCTTACACCACTATGCCAAAGAACGGATTTCGCATTGAAATCCCCGGCCAGGATGACTTTCCTGCCTCTCAGAGTTATAATCGCAACCTCTAACTCGTTTAAGATCACATCAAAGTCCACTGACGGCGGAGCATATACCGATATCAGGCACACCTCGAAACCAGTCGCCGTTAATACCACTGCCGTTACATGGCTGGTTGAAATAGTGGGCAAAAAGAGAACATCCAACGTCGCATCCATCACCCCTATAGCGGAAAAGAATCTATTAGGCGAATTAATATGAGCTGTCTTGTATTGCCTACCAAAACCTGGTATGGCCATTTTATGAGAAAAGGGACCGACCGCGACGTACGGCTCCTGAAGGAGCAACACGTCAACGGACCTCCCTTCTGCCAGTATGCGAGCTTCTATTGTGGCTTGCTTAGAATATTGCAGATTGACTTGCAACAGCGATAACTTTCTTAAGGTCTTACAGACCATAGTCAATATTGCTAATGTTTGCCTCTAGCCTTTTCCGATATACTGGACACTTGTTGGACGAAGCTTGATGCGCCACCATGTCATCCTTAAGGCCAAAACGCGAGCAGTTAGCGCACTTAGGCGTCAGTAGTTTATTCGGGCAATCTTTAATATCATGTGCCTCAGCACAATGAGAGCACTGTTGGTCTGATTGGCAATCCCGGGAGTGGTGTCCCAGTTTCTGGCACTTGAAGCACCTGACCACCCGTACATGATCCTCAATGCCACAGCTGGACCACATGATGTAGACCCTATCACGAGCCATTATTAGTTTCCTAGCTTGCGGTGTAGTTTCGACGATTCAATGCACATAATCCTTGCCCCTAGGACCAAACTTAAAACGGAACTTTGCGCCTTCCCGTATCACAGCTTTGTCAGTGTCAGGTATCGTATCGAAGTTTTGGTTGATGAGAGCCTCTAACAAGAGCTCAGGAGTTAGTTGCGATGGCACGTTGAATATTGACAGCCTTGGATTCAGTTTGCCAGGTACCCTGGCTGAAAGCCCGGCCTTGGAAAAATCAACGGCTGTTATTTGTGACGCTAGATACAGATTCCAAGCGCAAACCACACTTACCCACCTTGGTAACCTTATCGAGCTTAATTCCTAATGCGACGGGATTAACTGATGAAGTTAATGCCCTTTTTGCATCTTCTGACGATTTAATGGCATCGTTGCCCTCAACAGGGTTTATGAGCAGAACAGACTTGTTTACCGGAGCTGGCTTCGAAACTAGGGCGCTAAGCTCACGTTCGATCTTGTCCAGCTGACCCGATAGATTTCTATTGCAGTTGGCAGCATAACTGGCACACATGCCCGCAAATATCTTCATAATCGCACAGTGTTGGGCTAAAATTTGCTGACGAATGGCTATAGAATCCTTACAGCGCATGGCCTGCGATAGAAGCCCTTCAGAGTGCTCAATCACGAGGTTAATATTCGAGAAGACATAGTCATCCGATTCATATTCTGCGTAAGGCCTGATCATATTCGCCACATCGTTCAGCTCGGAATGCTCGGTAGGTTGCGAGGGGTTGCTCGAGGTGCTGTCACGCCTTTGTGGCTGCAACCTCTTGCCTCCCGTACCACTCGCAGACGCCATTCCTGACAAGCGTAACCGAAAATTTGCAGTGGAGTTCAAAATGAATGGAATTTACGAGATCCCGAGGAACTCGGTGAAAAATTTGCAGGAAAAAGCCCCGATTCCTCACGGAACCAGGGCAGGTGGTAGTGAACACGGTTTAAGCCTTTGGTTCGTTTAAAAAAAAGATAATGGTAGTGGGGGGTTGAGAGCTGAGACCCCAAAGGCTTCCGTGCACTTATTTTCGATGGGTTGAGTCTCAGGGTTGGTTTAGTAAGTGCTGTTGCGGGTTGAATGCTACACCCTGTATATTGTAGTTGGCACTGGCTGCTATCACTTTATTTAATTTTGCACTTATTTTATTATTATAATAGCTATTGAAGGGTCAACGGCTACACCCTAGTTGTAGAAGGATTTTTTATTCAAGAAAAATAATGATACGAAGAATTAAAAGAGAATACAAAATATTTATTGAAGGGATAATGAACAGAGTTTGAATAGGTTAATTTATTTTACAAGTTTCTTTTAAAACGTAGAAACTATTCGACACATAACTTCTGTCAGTAGTTATCATGAAAATGTATTTTTAAAAAATTAATAAATCTGAGAAAATGTCCTGAAGAATGTCCTTTTAACGTAGCTTGGTCGGTAAGAAATTGGATTGTCGCTTTGGACGGGAATAGAAATTTAAATAACTTAAAATTAGGAGCACTAAAGGCGATACTTAAAAACTAACTCTTTTTAACCAGGTTTCGGCCTGGGAAGCTAGAATGGAACAGCTCGTCACGATAAAATTGCAAGGAATAGGGAGTAAGAAAACCTAGCCGAGCGGGTATCTACAATATGAAATTAAATAGTAACCGGACCCAGCGTCAACAGCTATTACACAAAGCTAACTTTGAAACTTAATTTCCACTAAAACACTACGCGAACTTTACACTTGAATCACTGCCAAAACTGAACTTGTCTTCGGCTTGCGATGCACCGGTATTTATACTGAATTGGAAAAGTTTCGTTTTTCTCGCCCCGTCGAGTCTCGCGGAGAGCTGGAAAGGCTTGGAATCGCTCAGTGCGGGCAAGGATGAGTCATCGATTGCATCATGTTGCGCAATACTTGAAAATTTTTGATTTTGAAAATAATTTTTATATGGACAGATCGGTTATGTGAAGGGGAATTTACTAAAATTTGAACGAAAGCTGAATCTATTTTTGTTTGGAAGTTATTTGAAGTTTTATGGGCAAAATCTGGCTCGACCCCGTAATGTATTACAAAGGTCCGCGGTTAACAATCTGTAACTCCGTTAATAGGTTTCCAGTTAGTGCGTTAGATAAAAGATAAGATATTAACAAGGTACAATACGGGTATGAATCGAGCTGAATGGAGATATAGTATGGGTGTCTGCTATTATACAGGGGTAATCGAAAAATGGGGAAAGAGTATAATAGCAATTTGATTGGAAAATTCGGTGAAAAGATATGGGGGACTTTTGAGACTCGAGGCACTGAACGTGATTTGATGTATACAGGGGTTGATCGGAAAGTAAGAATAGAAAAATTACGAAATTGTTTTAAGAACGTGGGGAAATGTACTCGACGGTTAATTTTAATGGGGTTACGTATACGAGGGGTGGTCAAGAAGTTCGAATATTTTAAAAAGGGAAATTGCTTATAAAATTGAGACGTGTTGAATTAAAATTATGAGAATTTGGATTCGAATGGGGAATTTGACTAGTTTGATGAATATACGGGGGCTGTATTTTTAAGTGACTTTTTTGTGATGAATTGGTTACGGATGAGTGTAAATGAATGTTTGGCTTTAGATTTGGATGAATTTAGGTTGATTGTGAATTATCGATAATCGGCTTATTTTCTCAGATATTTTTGAATCGAAATGTGGTTTTTTGGTGCTAACGGTGTCTGATGGACTTTTTTTATCTAGTTTGCCAAGTGGCATGAGATTATTGAATTTTTTGATTATTTTTAGAATTTTTTGTTTTTGTATTTTGACTTGTAGGGGACATACCCTACAACACCCCCCTTCTTTCGGAGGCGGAATTTATGGTGTCGATATAGTTGTACAATGTGCTTATGAACTAAATATTTACAAAGATTGGAACCTGGGCTCGGCTGGAACTCAAAACTGGTTATACAATGGCCAAAATACCCTTGGTTCTTCTGAAACATAAAATTAATTATAATAAAGCTTAAAACTAATGGTTAATATATATATAGTGGTGGTATAAAAGAGGTTAGTCATTGTCGATTATTATCATCCTACTTCGTCGTTTTCTTGATTTGGGCGGATTTGGGGGTCCAATACTAGGGTTATCATGGTCTTGTGTGGTTGGGGGTTCTTCCTCAGGAATGTCTGGTTGAGATTGGATTTCGGGAAGTGGTAATTGGTCAGTATGGTCAGCAGGATTGTCAATTTCGTCTTCTTCAGATTCGGATTCAGTATCTTCATTAATTAGATCATCATTGAGTTCAAAGTGGTTTTCGTCCTGAATTTCGGGTAGTTCGCTGGGGGCAGGTCGAAGATCGTCAATATGAATTACGTACATATTGTTTTTCCTCTTAACTTCATAAACTTCATCGGAAAGTTTCCTTATAATTTTATGTGGGCCAGTCCATACCGGTAAAAATACATCTTGTTTTTTCTTATGAACCTTTACCATTACTAAATCATTTTCATTGAAAGTTAGTGGTATTTCAGCCTCTGCCGAGGCGTATTGTTCTTGGTATCTACGTTGGTTCTGGTTTACTATTTGTTGTCTTTCATCAGGGGATTCTTCATCGTGTTGGTTTCTTTCTTCCATATAGGTAGCGTTCTTCCATTCTCCTAGTACGGGTAGTTCGTAACCGAGCAATGCTCGGCATGGGGTCATTTGAGTAGCAGCGTTATAACGTGTCCTTAGAATTTGTAGTGCCTTAGGAATATATTTATCCCAGTTTTGTTGTGGTTTTTTATGTTAAAGTCCTTAGTAATTTTTTAAATTCTTGAATTCTTCTCTCAGTTGGATTGGCCTGCTGGTGATATATGGCTGAGTATTTTATCTGAATTTCATTTTGTACTGCCCATCGTTGGACGAGTACATTGTTAAACTGGTGTCCATTATCAGCGATGAGTACCTTTGGGGTACCGTATCGTGTCAGAATTTCATCTTCTAAAAATTTGACTATTGTTTGGGAATCTACTTCGGCAAAAGGTCTAGCTTCTATCCATTTCGTGAAGGTGTCTTCTACCATTATGATATACTTATTATGCCGGGGCGTCTCTTTATATGGTCCTAAGATATCAACACTTATTACTTCAAATGCTTTGCTAGATTGATTCGCTCTTTGTGGGGCCTTATGCTGGTGTTGTTTTGTCTTAACCTCCTTGCACCTAAGACAGTTTTTTACGTAATTAGCCACTTCTTTATGTATGTTCGGCCAATAATATGTGCGAAGTACTGATCTCAAAGTTTCATCTCGTCCCGGGTGAGCTGCTATATCTTCGTCATGGAAATTTGATAGGACGTGTTGTCTCATTCTTATTGGCACGAATAGTTTTCGGTCTCCTTTATATATTCTAAACAGATGATCGCCCTGAACTGTATATATTTCTCGAAATCTGTAATCCTGTTCTGTCATTGGTCCATGAGCTTGAATGCGGTCACTTTGTCTGAGTAGTTTTTGAGTTTCTTATGAAGTCGTCTGGACTCTTAGTGTTTCGGTATATAAATCAGCTCTGGTGAAGAGTAGGATATTATCCTGAGTAAAAGTGGGTGGTATCATTCTAGCCTCACTTATGTCGGGTCGAGTTTCATTTTTATCGGGATTTCTACTGAGAAAATCTGGTAACTCATTGTATTTTCCGGGGAAATGTTCTATTGTAAACGAATATTCTTGTAATAGGAGAGACCATCGGGTTAACTTTGTCTTGGAATCTTGATATTTATTAAGCCAGAGTAGAGCCCGATTATCCGTTCGTAGAACAAATTTTGAGTGCTCTAGATACATTTTAAATTTATTGACAAAAGTAACGATTGCTAGGCATTCAATTTCGTTGATGTGATATTTCTTTTCAACTGAGGTTAACCCCACGCTAGCAAATGAAATTATCCTTTTATTGTTGTCGTCGTCCAACTGATATAGTACTCCGGATATTCCTTGGTTTGAACCATCTGTTTGTAGTATGAACTGTTTGTCAAAGTCAGGTCGGTGTAATACCAAAGGTTTAGAGGCTGCCTCTTTTAATTGGTCAAATGCTGTCTGGTGTTCACTGGTCCATTTAAATTTTTTATCTTTCATCAATAGTTCGGTAAGAGGACGTGTAAGTAGGGTGGCTTCCGGAATATACTCCCGGATCCAATTAAAGGTACCCAAAAAACTCTGTAGTTGCTTCTTCGTCCGAGGTGGGGGAAAGTCTTTTATGGCTGTGACATGTTTAGCTTGAGGTATGGTTGTATCCTGAAAGATGTGATGGCCTAAATAATCTAATTCGTTAGTGGCAATAGTGCATTTGTCGGGGGAGATTTTTAAATGGTGCAACCGTATTCTTTCGAACACCAGTTGCAGATGCGTTTTGTGTTCTTCTAGTGTATTGCTATACACTATTATGTCATCGAGGTACACCTGTACGAATTTGTGTATAAATCCAGTTAACACATCTCGAACCATAAAATTTTGAAATGTCGCCGGGGCGGTTTTTAGGCCAAACGGCATGACCGTAAATTGATATGTTGCCCCATCAGGAGTGGTAAATGCAGTATATTGTTTCGATTCCGGATCCATCGGGATTTGCCAATACCCTGAGGTGAGATCAAGCAGGGTGAATACTTTTGCTTGTCCTAAATTCTTGATGGTTTCTTGTATCTTAGGTAAGGATGAGGGTCTATCTATAGTGATTGAGTTAAGCTTCCTATAATCTATACAGAATCTGGGCTTTTTTCCTTCAATTTCCACTATAACTGGCGATGAGCTATAGGGTGAGTCACTTGGCTCTATCACCCCTGCCTGTAACATTTCTTTGATTTGTTCATAGAAAATTTCCTTGCGTCTTGGAGACATGGAGTAACATCTTTGACTAACTATGGTTGGTTCTGTCAATGAAATGATGTGTTTGGTTGTAGTAGTATTTATCCCTTTGGTAGGTCGTTCGCAAAAGATATCGGTGAATTCTTCAAATAGAGGGTTTAGTATTTCTTGAGCTTCGACAGGGATTTGGATCTTGTCATTCAATTCGGCAATAACGGGTAGGTGGGGTTGTTCTTGATTCCAATATAAGGTCTGTCTTCTTTGTTGACCAAAATGTATGCATTTTCTTTCATAATCTAAATGGGCCCGTTCATCTTCTAAGAAGGGAGTCCCTAGTATTAAATCTTCATTTAAATTCTTGATAATTTCAAATTTGGTTGGTATAATGTTTCCTTGTATATTTATTGGTAAAGTTACCGTTCCTTGGGAATATATGGCATGATTGCCACAAGCCATTCCGAATCGAGTTAATTTTTTTTCGAAAGTTATTAAGTTCAATACTCCTTCCTTGATAATATTACAGGCAGCTCCTGTATCGACAAATGCTTGAATCTCCTTTCCTTGAATTACAATCTTCACGCGAGGCATTGTCCTTAAACTAGGTAGAGTGTACAATACTGGGAGAGGTTTTTCTACTTCAGTCTCTTCCTCTTCTTCTAGAACGAATAGTGGAGAAATATCAATGACGTCGCTAAAATCGTACGTCTTTTCCTGATGTTGGCAGGAATTTGAAGTTCTTTGTCTGATTAAGTTAATATTCTGTTTTGCTGGTTGTGGTTTTTTGTATGGGTGTATTTGTACAGCTGTTTTCCTTTTGGATAAAATTTCTGGTTGTCTCTCGATTATTTCTAGTGGGGGAGGATATTTATGCTCATTTAATTTTTCCTCGATTTCCTCCGCTACGTCTGTTAATTCCTGTATATTATTAAAATCTTTAGTCCTTATTTGATCACGAATTTCTGGTAACAATAGTCTGTGAATTATTACGGCTTGTTCCTTTTGTGGCCGTCCTGGATTGACTTTATCAAAGATAGCTGTCTTTCTGGAAATAAATAATGCTACCGTCTCCTCTGGGCTTTGACTTTCGGTATGTAATCGCTCCTCTAGCAATGCTTTTTCTCTAGGATTATCAAACTTTGATCGTATTTTTGTTTTGAATGTATCGTAGTTTGATATAAGTATCCTATAAGGTTCATACCATTCCTGGGCCTTATCTCGTAATCGAGCTCTGGCAAGCTCAATTCGATCACAGTCTAATTTAATATTGTTTTCTTGGAAATATGGCTCTAAGTTACGTAGGAATAAATTGACATCTTTATACTCTGAACCACTAAAAGTTACATTTAGGGAGCTTCTTTGTTTATGGATTATCATAGGTGGTTTCATAATTATATTATATACAGGAGGAGGTAGTTTATTTATAGGTGTTAATTGGTTATTAACTAAATTCGGTTTCGAGCTTTCAGAATTTAGAGATCCTATTATTTCCTCAAGATTCGTTGGAATGTAATTACTTGGATTTGGTTCTAATTGGGAGCTGGACATCATTAGGTTAGTTTTTTCCTGGTACCCCGACCACGAGTCATTTATTGAATCACTAGATTCTATTTGTGAATTTGGTATTATTAAATTTGTTTTTTCCCCATATCCTGACCATGAGTCTTCCGAAGTATAATTGCTCGACTGATGGGTATCTGGTTTAAATTCTATTGTCGTGTTAATTAAATTATCCTTAAACGGGATTTCCATCAATGGATCGTCTTGTCTTATGTCTTCTAAGTCTCGTTCTAGACTAGCATCGGGTATTTGTTGGTTTTCTAAGTTCTGATTAATTTGTTGTTGACTTGCTGCAGATTCTAATAGCTGTGTTAGCGTTTCTTCTAAAGTCTCATCTGATTATTGATAAAATAAATTTATTGGATTAAAACATCCTCTTATCGCAACCATTTTGGGGTTTATTTGTTAATTTCAACGAGTTTCTCTTGTAAATTGTTCAGCCGTGCATAATATACTTTTATCGTCGCTTTCCCTACTCGATCCGAGATCGCTAAGACAATCGTAATATTACGTCTTGTTCGGCGTGCTTAATCTTTAACGTTGAAAGTAATTAAAAATTTGACTTACTTGTGAGTCCGACGGCGCTATAACTGTTCGAAATTTTCTTCACAGATTACAGGCCACCTAGTTGGGCGCCATGAACACGGGAAAAGCCTTTGGTTCGTTTAAAAATAAAAATATAATGGTGGGGGGTTGAGAGCTGAGACCCCTGAGGCTTCCGTGCACTTATTTTCGATGGGTTGAGTCTCAGGGTTGGTTTAGTAAGTGCTGTTGCGGGTTGAATGCTACACCCTGTATATTGTAGTTGGCACTGGCTGCTATCACTTTATTTAATTTTGCACTTATTTTATTATTATAATAGCTATTGTAGGGTCAACGGCTACACCCTAGTTGTAGAAGGATTTTTTATTCAAGAAAAATAATGATACGATGAATTAAAAGAGAATACAAAATATTTATTGAAGGGATAATGAACAGAGTTTGAATAGGTTAATTTATTTTACAAGTTTCTTTTAAAACGTAGAAACTATTCGACACATAAATTCTGTCAGTAGTTATCATGAAAATGTATTTTAAAAATTAATAAATCTGGGAAAATGTCCTGAAGAATGTCCTTTTAACGTAGCTTGGTCGGTAAGAAATTGGATTGTCGCTTTGGACGGGAATAGAAATTTAAATAACTTAAAATTAGGAGCACTAAAGGCGATACTTAAAAACTAACTCTTTTTAACCAGGTTTCGGCCTGGGAAGCTAGAATGGAACAGCTCGTCACGATAAAATTGCAAGGAATAGGGAGTAAGAAAACCTAGCCGAGCGGGTATCTACAATATGAAATTAAATAGGAACCGGACCCAGCGTCAACAGTTATTACACAAAGCTAACTTTGAAACTTAATTTCCACTAAAACACTACGCGAACTTTACACTAGAGTCACTGCCAAAACTGAACTTGTCTACGGCTTGCGATGCACCGGTATTTATACTGAATTGGAAAAGTTTCGTTTTTCTCGCCCCGTCGAGTCTCGCGGAGAGCTGGAAAGGCTTGGAATCGCTCAGTGCGGGCAAGGATGAGTCATCGATTGCATCATGTTGCGCAATACTTGAAAATTTTGGAATTTGAAAATAATTTTTATATGGGCAGATCGGCGATGCTAAGGGGAATTGATTAAAATTTGAACGAAAGCTGAGTCTATTTTTGTTTGGAAGTTATTAGAAGTTTTATGGGCAAAATCTGGCTCGACCCCGTAATGTATTACAAAGGTCCGCGGTTAACAATCTGTAACTCCGTTAATAAGTTTCCAGTTAGTGTGTTAGATAAAAAGATAAGATATTAACAAGGTACAATACGGGTATGAATCGAGCTGAATGGAGATATAGTATGGGTGTCTGCTATTATACAGGGGTAATCGAAAAATGGGGAATAGCAATTTGATTGGAAAATTCGGTGAAAAGATATGGGGGACTTTTGAGACTCGAGGCACTGAACGTGATTTGACGTATACAGGGGTTGAACGAAAAGTACGAATAGAAAATTTATGAAAATGTTTTAAGAACGTGGGGAAATGGACTCGACGGTTAATTTTAATGAGGTTACGTATACGAGGGGTGGTCAAGAAGTTCGAATATTTTAAAATGGGAAATTGCTTATAGACGTGTTGAATTAAAATTATGAGAATTTGGATTCGAATGGGGAATTTGGCTAGTTTGATGAATATACGGGGGCTGTATTTTTAAGTGACGTTTTTTGTGATCAATTGGTTACGGATGAGTGTAAATGAATGTTTGGTTTTAGATTTGGATGAATTTAGGTTAATTGTGAATTATCGATAATCGGCTTATTTTCTCAGATATTTTTGAATTGAAATGTGGTTTTTTGATGCTAACGGTGTCTGATGGACTTTTTTTATCTAGTTTGCCAAGTGGCATGAGGTTATTGAATTTTTTGATTATTTTTAGAATTTTTTGTTTTTGTATTTTGACTTGTAGGGGACATACCCTACAACAATACTCGGCTGAGCACACCTGAGTCTCTTTGGCCCTGTAAGGAGCTTATGGCACGTGTTACAAGTTCCGATATAAATGAATATACCGTCACGAGCAGTGCAGCGCGACTGATAGCCTCACTTGGTTACCGCCTTTGACCACGGGGAGGTAGAGACAGGATTTCCGTGGAGTAAGCAAAGAAGATAGCTGGGACAACCAACTAACAGACTTAGATTGCTTCAAGTCGGATATCCTTCAAAGACGAAAGATTTATTCGACCTGAAGAGAAACCAGAGCAGTGGGACAAGAATTCAGTTTACGGCCGAAGCCAGCCCACCCGCCTTGCGGTTTTGGGCGAATGCTTAACCATACCAACTAACTGGCAGAAGCACCGTCAAGGAAACCCCTACCAGCACCGCACTCCAAAAACTAGCGGTTCCAGAATTTAATAAAAAACCAAAACAAGTATAACAATTAGCAAAAGCAAAACCAAAAAGTGTATAAGATGAACAATATAAAAAAAAGAACCGAAACAAGTGTATAAGATAAACGATTACCAATATGGGTATAAGAACAAGAATAACAACAAAATAATAACAACAATAATAACAATAAGGCCGATTTGTAATGGGTGCCGTGCAATACCAGATCGTCCCCGGCATCAATTTTGCCCATTCCAAAATCCGCGACCAACCATCATCTGCCACCTCTCCCAGTCTGGGAGGATAGTGGCCCAATGCCAGCTGTAGCGCCCTCCGGGCCTCTCGCCTTACCACCAGGCTGCAGCGAAGAACCGCATGCTGTACGGTCTCCGCTTCCTCTCCACATTCACACTTGTCCCCATTCTCTCCGTTGAGCCTGAACCGACTCAAGTAGGCCCGGAAATCACCATGTCCGGTGGCCGCCTGAGTCAGCTCATGACTCAACTCCGCACCCTTTCTATTTACCCTCATCCACATCCCATACAGCCATCTCCCAGTCACTCCAATCTCCCATGCACTCTGCCAAGCCCTATCTTCCCACTCCCTCCTCCATTTCTTTACAAATAATTTAAAAACCCCTAACACAACCTCCGCGTCTCTCTCTCCTTCATTTCCTGTCAAGATCCGTCGGCACTCCCTATCCACTAATCGAATTCCGTCCGTCGTCCGTCTCCTCCAGGCCACAATAATTTTGACGTCCCTTTCCAAAGCGTTACATATTTCCTTTTGAATTTCATTTATAACCCACCACCTATTTTCAAAATTTCTAATCTGCTCTACTACCTGCAGAGAGTCCGTAAAAACCTTTACCACCCTTAAGTCTCCCCTGGCCTGGAGGGCCCTCAATAGTCCTTTCCAAACAGCCCACCCCTCCAATTCCATAATATCTATTTCCCCAGTAATTTTGCTGCCCCCGCGAACTAAATCTTCCCCCTCTGCCGCCACTGCCCACGCGTACGCCTTTTCATTCTCCCTAACAGCAGCGTCGGTCCAGACAACCACTGCGCGTTCGGGTTCCTCCTGACCTTCATCAGGCATGCACCCTCTCACACTCGGATGGACCCGTTCCCCAACATCCAAGCGTCTCACCAGGTTGCCCCAGCTCGACACACTCTCATACATGGCCCAAGCCTGAACCTCCAGAGGCACACAGCCGACCAACACCGACAAAGCCGCTGTTGGCGCCGTGCTGTATGCCTTCGTGATGGCTCTCAGGTAGGGCCGCTCTATCGCCCTAAGCTGCCTGACTACCCGAGAGTCTTGAGCCTTCTCTCCCCACAGCTCTGCGCCATAGAGAACCATGGGACACACCACCCTTTCGTATATAGTCTTCAGCACTCTCTTACTGTTTCCCCACTTCCTTCTCCCTAGGGCAAAGAATTTGCCCCCGAGATCCTGAACCCGGGCCCTGACCTTCTTAACATGCTCCAACCATGCCAACTTCCTGTCAACATACACACCCAAGTATTTCACACTTGAGCCCATGATGACTCTCACCCCGTCCATACTGATCCGTGGATCCCGGACCTCCCCACGAGCCGGAACAAACATAGCCTCAGTTTTGTTAAGTTAAGTTGTTAAGTTTGGCCCAGCTCTTGCATTACCCCCACGCAAATTCCCAACCACGCTCCAGGTCCCGCAACGAACGACCAGACAGAATGACTATCTGATCGTCCGCGTAGGCCTGTACGTGGCCCCCCCGTTCCCTAACTTCCCGCATGCAGTCGAACCAGCCTTCAATGACTAAGAGCCATTGGATCGGACCCAGACTGGAGCCTTGCGGACAGCCCACATCCGAATCCCATTCTCTACCTTCCACGCAAACCTTTCGGTCCATCATGAAACTCTTCACCATTCTCACGAGTCCCTCATTCACCCCTTTCATTCGCAGGTTCTTGACCACGGACGGTGCCCAAGCCCATCCGAACGCGTTTCTAAGGTCCAAGGCGACAACAAGAGAGTGCTTCCCATCCCTCTTATTTGCCCTCAAAACCCCCACTAAGTCTCCCATGGCCATGGCGCAGCTTCTGCCACCCCTGAAGCCGTACTGGCTTCCGTCCAACTTCCCCCTCGATTCGAGGGAATGTGAGATCCTCGCCGCTAACAGCCGGTCGAGAACTTTCCCGGCCGCCGATAGCAGCGATATGGGCCTCAGACTCCCCCCACTCTTGGGTATCCAGACAACCTCCGCTCGCTTCTATACTTTGGGGAAAAGCCCCACCCTTAGACATTCATCTATCACACTCCTCCAGTCATCAGCCACAACATTCTGTACATGCCTCATGACTTCATTCGGAATACCGTCCTGGCCAGGTGCCTTCCCGACGCTCATTCCCCCAATCACCCCGTCCATTTCACTCCTGGTGACGGCAAAGTCATCATACCGGTAACCCACCCTGTCTTCCGCCCATTCCCGTCGCATACCCGTCTGCGTTTCGTCGTCCAACACACAGGAATCCACTGGAAAATATGTTCTTACGAGTTCGTCGTAAGTATCGTCCAGGTCTCCCGTATACGTCCCGTCTGTCCTTCTAATGTTCCCCGCAACTCCTTTCCTACCACCCTTAACCCACCGCTTACAAATTTCCCAAACCTTATCGCCCATCCTCTCCAATTCCGTTTCCATCACCCGAAATTTAGCTTCCTTAATTTTCTTCTTATAATCGTTCCTGATGCGCAAATACACTTCCCTCAAAGCCTCCCTCTCGTCTCCCCTAGCCTGCTGGAAACGTTTACGCGCCCTCCCCGCTCTGCGTTTCTTTAATGCCAAATCATCATTCCACCAATTTTGGTCTTCGCGAAATACCCTACGATGTTTCCTCAGTTTAGCAGCACACGCCTGCTCCACGGTGCCCTGCAGACAAACACACTTGTCCTCAGTGCCCAGATCCTGCAGGTTCGGCGCTTGGTCCGCCCAAATTTGGCCCAACGTCTCTTCAAATTCCGTCCAGTCTACACCCTTCACCTGGTACCTCCATCTTCCTTTCACTCGCTCCAGCTCCCCCACTTCCACAGCGAAAGTGACGTAGCGGTGATCGCTCAAGGTATCCTCATCCACATCCACACGCCTTTCAGCCACCCTAACATCTTTGGTCATCACGAGATCCGGCCAGCTCTCGCCCCTGGTGGAGCAGAAACTGGGCGGATCCGCCGGGTCATTCTCAATACTCCATCCATGCATCATCATCCAATCGATAATTTCCTGTCCTCTTCCATCCATCAATCTTCCACCCTAAGCCACATTCTTTCCATTGAGATCACCCGCCACAATCACTCTTTCGGTCCTGCCGCGAAGCCATTCAGACAAGCCCCGGAAGCGAGAAACAGAGTTCCTCGCGTCCGGAGGCTCATCATAAACGTTCACGAACAGGACGTTCCTCCTCCTCCTCTCCTTTACCTCAAGCTCCACCGCCACAGCATCCCCACTGTAGCAGTCCCGTCTGAGCCACACCTTCCCACCCCCTTACGTACCAGGGTCAGAGTTTTCATACATCCCGCATCCATGCCAAAAGAGTCGTAACCTAGGAGCGACTTGTAGGCGTGGTAAGAGCAGTGGGACAGTACTATTACTCAAACTTGCCCGTCTTTCGACTTTAAGTATAAAACCCCTTTCTAGCCAAACCACCACCAAAGGAACCCTTCCCATCTCCACTCTCCAAAAATTAGCGGTCCACTTGTTTATTCACTTTAAGGTGTACCAAGTACCAAAATAGATCCTTTATTACAATTAGCATATCAATTAGAGAAATATACATGACTACTATTTAAATATTAACATTACTCTATTAACAATAAGGTCTCAAACATTAACACATTAAAATGACACTAATTTATAGACGACCTCACTTTATCAAACAAATTAATCTAAATCTAAAACTTCGGTAGCCATGACTGCCTCGGCCCACATATTTAATTTGGCTATATGATCCTGATCGCCCTTCCCCCCTTGTCTCAGTTTCACGTCAAAATTCCCCCACTCATTCCATATCCTCTCTCCCTAGCACCCGATCTTCCCTTTCACACTCATACAAAACGTGATCCCTATTTTCATCGCCCCTCCTACACTCACAGTCGCCTGACAGCTCACCCAATTTAAAACGCCTCAGGTACCCTCTAAAGTTCCCATGCCCCGTCGCAAGTTGTACGGCCTTGAATGATAGAGGTAAGGGATTAGTCCCTACCTCCGGACACATTTGGCAGAAATCCCTTCCGGTGGTTCCCCCCATCCAGGACTCCTGCCAACGCCTCATGATTTCCTCATTCGTCCTCTTTTTCTTGTCTCTACTGCTGAGCCATACAGGCCGATCCCCCACCTCTATCGTCTCTCTGGCACCCCTCGCGACTCTGTCCGCGGCCCGATTCAATATGTTTTCCCCCCCTTTCCTTCGCCACACAAGGTGGCATTCGATGCCTTGTCTCCCCAATCTCTCTGAGCGTTTCCATATTCCCACATGGGTGTCGTCTCCTTTTCTGACTACCCCCAGCCTCTCTACGGTTTGAAGGCATTCAGTGACAATCCATGCTTTCATAGCCCCCCCGTGGAGTGCCCTCTCGCGATCCCATCGCCTCTCGAGAAGCTCGAGCGCGACCCCTATTGCCGCAGTTTCCGCTACGACAACCGGGGTCCCGTCCCGAAGCCTCTCTCCGTGCGAGAAATCGCCGAGAGCACCCCTACCTACTAAGCCTAACCCCGCCTTTCCCTCCCCGTCCACACTAGCATCCGTGTAAACCACTACTTCTACCTCTACTTCCTTGGCCCCCGTCCACTGCTTATTCGTATTGATTGCGAACGCCGGGTGAGGACCCAAAGGGACCCCCATCCCCCTCCGTCCTCGCTCGTCGTAAATGACCCCAGCCCAGATCTCCAGAGGCGGAACCCCGCTGATCACTTCGAGGGCACTTGTAGGAGAGGTCCTATATGCCCTCTGAAACATCAGCAGCGCCAGCCTCTGGGTTGCTCTGAGCTGTCTGACTAATCTCGAGTCTCTCGCTCGCCTCCCCCATACTTCCACCCCGTAAAGCACTGCCGTCCGGATAACCCGTTCGTAAATGACCCGTAAAAGCTCAGAGCTCTTGCCATACTTCCTTCTAATCATGCCACCTATCCTGGTGCATGATTCCCCTACCTTTTTCCTTATCCCTTTAACGTGATCAATGAAGTTCATCGCTTTGTCCACATAGATCCCTAGAATCTTTAACCCCGCGCCTATGCAAACCCTCTCTCCTTCCATTGATATTCTGGGTTCTCTCACCCTCCTCCCTTTCGGTATAACCATCATCTCAGTCTTTTCTCTATTATACTTTAGTAGGTTGCTCCTCTCCCACGTCCTACAGGCCTCCCATATATTCTCCCACTTTCGTTCGATTTCTCCTAGAAAACTTCCGCCGATGGCGATGATCTGGTCGTCCGCGAAGGCCTGCACATGGCATACCTCCGCGCCGCCCAGACCACCGGTCACCAGCTTCATTCTCCAGAACCATCCTTCCATCACCGCAAGCCATAAGGTTGGTCCCAAACTCGATCCTTGCGGACACCCTCTTTCGAGTTGTACTTCTATCCCCCCACTCTTAGCAGATCTTCCTTTGAGAAAATCCTCACAGATTTTCCTTGTATTATCGAACAATCCGAGTTTCTCCCATTCGTAGTCGATGACTGGACCCCAGGCCATATTAAAGGCGTTACTTAAGTCTAATGCCACCACTAGACTGTGCCTATCATTCACTTTGTTGTTTTCAATAACCTGCAAAACGCGTTCAACCGCCATCCCTGTATTTCTGTTTCTTCTGAAACCATACTGTTCCTCATCTAGCAGCCCTTCAGCCTTCAGAAAATGTTGGACCCTCCCATTTACCAGCCTGTCCTGAACCCGACCAAAGGTTGCCAGCAGATTGATAGGTCGAGGGTCCCCATTTTTCTTCGGAATCCAGGCTACTAAAGCTCTTTTCCAGTTCTTAGGGAAAATTCCTCTCTTGAGACACTCGTTAAAGATTCTAGTAAGGTACTCACCTTTTATCTTTATTATCTCTTTAAGCGCCTCAATGGGGATTCTGTCGTCTCCCACCGCCTTCCCGTTCTTCATATCCATAACAACATCCTTGACCTCTCTAACTGTGAACTCCCTATCATTTCCTCTAGTGTAAGTCCTTTGCCTCATTGCCACCTCTCTAGTTTCCTCATCAATTCCTTCGTTCTCCAACCCCGGGAAATATTTCCTAAGCAAGAATTCGTTTTTTTCAGCTTCATTCTTCGAGTAGATCCCTCCCTCCATCCTGATCATGCCCTCCCCATCCTCATTTATGGGTCTCTTGATTAATTTCCAGATCTTGTCCCATGGGTCCCTTTCGCATGTTCTCCGTAATTCCTCCTCTAAGGCCGCCCTCCTATCCTCCCCAATTTTTTTCTTATAGGCTCTCCTTTCGCTCTTGTACTCTTCCTTACGCCTCTCCTTCACGGCTACGTTTAACTCCGACTGCCATTCCCTCCTCAGCCTCTTTATCCTGCCTCTCATCCGTTGAAGGTCTCCACTCCACCAACTAATGTTGCCTTCATAAATCCTTAACCTCTTTATATGTCTCCTACAGACACGTTGGCAGTACTCACTAAAAATCACTATCTCCTCCTCAAGGCAGCTGGCACTTTCATAATCCATCCTGCCCTCAAAGTTATCGATATCACTCCTAAAAGCACCCCAGTCCGTCCGGATAAAGTCCGATACCTATTTTACCCCTTTTTCTCTGGTTCTTCCCACGATCCTGAATCTGATATATCTGTGGTCACTCAAAGTCTCTTCCACCTCTACCCTCCATTCATTCACAGTCAAACCCCTGCTCATGGTTACATCAACCCAGCTGTTTCCTCTCGTGCTGGAGAACGTAGCTTCACTATCGGCGTCGTTCTCCAGCACCAGGTCTTCGGAGATTAACCAATCTATAAGCATTTCCCCCTTCTCATCAGTTTCCCCTCCGCCCATGCTTCGTTTTTAGCGTTAAAATCCCCCCCACCAAAACCTCCTTATCCCATGTCTCTAGTATTTTCCCGACTTCCTCCATCCTCTTATTTCGTCTCCCACCTGGTTCGTCGTAGACGCTAATGACTAGGAGCTCCCTTCCATCCTTCAGGGTAAGTTTCACACAGCTCACGTTATCTGTTAAGCCCTGTGTCCATCCTACCGTTCCCTGTAGACGGCAGGATACCCAAATTTCTGCTTTGCTCTTTTCGCTTTTCCTGAATCTTTTGTACCCCCTCCACTCCAGGTCCTTGTGATAAGGCTCCTGGACCAGTACAACATCGATGCCCCACTCCTCTACCCTGCTCCTCATCAGTGCCGTCGCTTCCCTCCCCCTCCCTAGATTTACTTGCAAGTAGGTCGTGCTATCCATTAGTATTGGATGGTGTCCCTTGTCCTCCTCATCTGTCTTTCGAAGACTGGGCAAGCTATATCCATCGCCTTGTGGTTTCTCGGCGTTCTATCTAACGTCTTGCAGTTCGCGCACTCCAGCTTTTCTTGAGTGCACGCCCTACCTTCATGTTTCCCAGCACACACAAAGCAGACCGGTTCCTGGCCACAGTGCTTCCCCACATGTCCGAATCTACAGCATTTATAACAAATTGCTACGTCTATATGCTCTTCTACATATCTAACTATGAGGTCGAGACTTACCCATCCCTTCTTTAGGAGGTATCTCGCACACTCAGCGCCACACTCAATTATTAGGTTCACCTTACTAATATTTCTACATTTCTTCCTCGCTACCACTCTAATTTGTTTCCTTTCCTCACTCGTGAGCCGTTCTCTAATGTCGCTATTCTCCTCCCATAGCAGTTGAAGGAATTCGTCGTATGTAATTCAAGCTTCTATCCCAGTGATTCTCAATAATGGCTTGCCCTCGTTTGCCCCCCTTATCTTTAGCCCCGTGTCCGTACCTAGGATTTTCCTGACCCTCTCCCCATGTTCCCTGGATTGAGGTACGAGTGCTACACCACCCCCTTTTGTAGGAAAAACTCCCATCATCCCTGTCGTTTCCCTCGCCCCCTTTAGAATTTTTTTTACGTCATCCCACACCTTCTGTCCCTCCTCAACTCCCTCTTTCCTGATTACGATATCATATTTTTCGATTTTAGGAGGAGTTTCCACCCCGTCCTCTTCTCTATACGCTCCCTCATCCCTATTTTCAACGTGTCCGCGAATGATCTCTTTTTTTCTTCATTATCCACACACCATCGTCACTCTCATTTACACTCTCGCTCTCGCCTTCACTCATACCTTCACTCACCTGTACGTCCGTCATTGTCTCAGTCCCCGTCCCCTTGTCTTTCTCCATTTCCGAGTCAGTTGACACCAATGGAAGCCTCCTCCTGACTCTACTAATCGCCCCCTGTGAGGCCTGTTCCTTGACCTTCCTCAACTTGCCCATTTTGTTGGTCATACGTTCTACTCTTTCGTTTGTCTTCTGTATCTCTCTCTCCTCCCCTTTGCGTTTTTCCTCCTCCTTCTTTTCTTGTACCTCTCTATTGGATCTACTTTCATCGTAACCCTGTTTCATTACGGTGATCCCCTTTGCCCCTTTGTGTACTATTGCCTCCATCTGCCTCATCCATAACTTAGTTTCTTCCCTTTCAATCCTGATCTCTTCCCTCAAATCATGCCAGCACTCTGCGTTCTTCTTCCATTCTTGCTTATGTTTTGTAGATTCCTCCAATTTGCTTTGGCATTCCAGCCACCCTCTCATCATTTCGATGCAGATGGCTTCTATTTCCTTCAGGCTATTCTGCACCTCAGTTCTGTCCAGCTTATTGAATTGAATCTTGCCACCAGACACTCTCGCTGTAGCTTCTCTAATCTTATCCGCCTTCCTTCTCACCTCCATAACACAGGCACTAATTTTCTCACTGCCGCTCCTCCTTACCTCTTCCGCCCTTAAGCTTTCTTCATATTCCCTCTGTCTCTTTAGCTTAACCTCCTTTCTTCGCTCTTCTTCCGCTTGAGTTTTTTGTCTTTCCTTTGCTAGTCTCCTCTTCTCCTCACTTTTTCTCTTCTCCTCTTCTTCCTCTCTTCTCTTCATCGTGGTTTTTCTTTGGCTACCCCCTTCTGCCCCTTTCGCCGTCACACCTACCCCCTTTTCGTATGCACTCGCGAAACTGTGACTCGCCCGTCCACCCTCGTCAGTTGTCCCTTCCCCGTCGTCCTTATCCGTTTCAAGTCCCTCTTTAATCAGTTTTTCACCCGATTTCCTCACTTTAAATTTCTTGGCCATATTTTCCTGTTCCGGTGGGGTCCTAGTGATAGACGCCCTCCTCTTATTAGGTTCTTTTATCAATTTTTCTTCTTCCATCAATCGGATCGAGATTTCGTCCAAATTTGTATCAAAAGCCCCCTCTTCCATTTCCAAATTACTTGTCCCTTCTTCCTTATCCTCTTCTACTTCAGGCGGAGCCTCATTCATCTTGCTCTCATCCTTGTCCTCCATTCCGTAGAGTTTTGCCCACAATTACCACTTCCTATAATGTCCTTGTTTAATTACAAAATAGATATGGCCCCTTACGTTAACTATGCGTCGCTACACTCCGCTAGAGTCACTACTTTAGCCCTAATTAAACTCGAAATTTCGCGCGAGGCGCATTCACCATTTGGGCTAAAAACTCCTTCTCGATAGTATTTTTTTAATTTAAAAACTAGTCCAAAATTAATTACAAAAATGTCCTCCGGTAGAGCCTTCTGCGCTCTTTACGTCACCCAAGTTACAACTTAAAATCACTCCTATTAAAGCCAGCAAAAATAAAATAAAAAGTCACTCTAAACCGTTTTAACTAAAAAATAAATGTTCAAGTCCTCCCGACAAATGCAAACAGTCCGCAAAATTAAAACCCAAGCCCTAAACTATATAAAACTGAAAAAATGTCCCTAAAAAACCCAAAAATAAATGTTCAAAATTCACAAAAATGTTATAAGTCACCAACAAATCATAGATGGTCTTAACTAGAAAAGTCCACAATATCGCTAAGTCACGTGACTACCACAAATGACCGCTACACACTCCACAAGCACTCCCAAGCTCCACACCAAGCTCCCAATGTCCTCCAACCGCAGCACTCGACCCAAAACTCATGAAAAGCTCCGTTCACCACAGAAATCGCCGTCTACCCAGCGTCGGGTGCTGCGCCCCCTTAGGACCGTTCACAGGTACCTCGGACTGCGACCCCTCGTTCACTTTCAGCAGTGGGACACGCTAGAAGTAGGAATTAGAACACCCTCCACCAACGTAGCAGCAGCCAAATTAGTAGACCGAAATAACTTTTAAATTGTCAATACTACTTCGTGTCAAAATAGAAATGTGAGTGCCTCAGAGGTGTTCCATGCGAATACGCCAGAGTACCTATCGCTTGACGCGATTTAACCTCTGGCCGGGAACGGCTTGGATGGTTATACTAAGTCCACTCGAAAGTATAAAATAATTCTTAAATTAAACTTATACTAAGTTAGTACGCAATGCAAAGTACTTAGAAATAATGTTAGTTGAGACTTAAATTTAATTAAAACTACGAAAAGGTAATATGGACTTTGATAAGACCAATTGACTCTGGTTTCTGTGAATAATAATTGTCCATTTCGAAGGTTTCCTTTTCCGAAATGCACAAAGTTGGTAACCAAAATGTGTGCCGGCAATAAAAGATAGAAAGCATTGCAGAAGTGTAGCGTATAGCTCATTCCCCAAAAGGTGCAAAAAGACGGGGATTTTGCAAGATATATTCGGGCAGAAGTTCCGGTCGATCGGGGAAGGGACCAAGTTGAGCGACAATATGATTCCTTAGAAGGTCGTAACGACCACAGTGCAGAATGCGATGCGTTGGATCGTCTGTGATATGGCACTGTTCACAATTGTCAGTAAGTGCTTTACCTATTCTCAAGAGGTGTACCCCGAATTCGCCGTGCCCAGTTAATAGTTCCACAGTTCTAAGTGATAAAGCAACCTCCCCGCGGTCCACCCAGTCACTGACCACGGGCGCCAGACCAAAGAAGTGCCTTGCCTTCGTAGAGGTACTCCACTCGTGCTGCCAACGAGCTAAAAGGAGACTATTTAAATGCCGATGTACGTCTGTCATATATCGGAAATTCCGTATATGCACCATAGTGCCCAGAAACTCACACTGACCTGTCTGAAGGATTTGCGCGACAGCATGTAATCTGGCTAGTTCCAAGTGTAGTGGAGGAATCCTAGCTAAGACACATAACGCTTCTACAGGTACCGTCCTATAGGCTCTCACTATACACCTCAGGCAAACTCCCTGAATCTCTCTGAGTTTTCGGACCACTCTGGAGTGTTGAAGGCGGTGGCCCCAAATTTGTAGCCCGTAGCTAAGTACGGGTATAACTGCACGCTCATAGATAATTCGGAGGGAATTAGGCGGAGAGTCCCATACCTGGTTGATAAGCCGACGAAGAGTCAGGAATAATTTCTTGACTTTCGCGGCAATAAATTCGACGTGCTTTAAGAAACTCAGACGATCATCAAGAACAATGCCAAGGTATTTTATAGAGTCGACCCTAGAGACCGGCAAACCTTGCAGGTGTCTACGAAAATGAAGGTGGATGTCTACGATTTTGAGTTGTTGTAAACTGTAGGCCCCGCGTTGGAAGCCATGTCTACGAAAAGTAGGGTTATGGTTGTGAGAAAATAAAAATGTTTTTTATCGGAGACTGCGAATTTTGAAGTTTATGGGCGCCAGCAGCCTCGATAGTGCTGTTCTCGTAGATCTGGATGTTGGACGAGCTCTCAGGGCCGATTTCTGGAATTTTGTAGACTGATTATGATTTTTGAAGCGTCGGTGGGTATTGCTACTACCCCCTTGTTGCAACTTGTAAGCTGTCATACACATGCACCGCTTTTGGTGCAAGGTACCCCACTCTGTGCATATGAACAGGCGCTTTTGCCTGGTAAATATCGATGCGAAGAAATAAAAAGTCTGTGTTCCAATTAATAGTAACGTTAAGCAGAACTCTGTCGACGTCGCTGCACAGTTTAGTTTAATTTTGAATTTATCCCTAACTTTACTAGCTAACACAAATAAATAATATCGTTGAACGGTTGAAAGTCGCGTCGCGGTGACGGAGATGGTCCTTCTCCTAACGCTAGCAGGGTTCAAATACAGTGCAGGGACTGGTATCCGAGACGCCGTACTATCGGTTCGTCGGATGAAGTTCTTGAAGAATTGTTGAAGTTCTGGTAGACTGCTTGATCTGGATTGGTAGTTGTTGTCTCGTTGAGTGCTCGGAGTGGACTGACTGCTGCTGAAACCTCGCCGCGATCCTGTAGACATCGGGCCGGACGGAGCTCTGAGCGTTAGGTCGGCTGGCGTTCTGAACGTCGCGCGCCGAATGAGCGGCTGGGACCGTCTGCTGCGTCGTGTCGTCCCCGCCCAGTCATACCGAGGCGGACGGGATCCTAAGCGTTGATATAATCTTGGAGCGTTTATTGCGTCGTATTTATTCCGCGCTGTGATGTTAATGTATGAACATGTTAAAAAATATAAATTGTGACTTTTTTAATTAATTTAAAATTATTTTTGCTGGCCTTTTTTAGCTTCGACAACACAGGCGAACTGTAGGGTTCCTATCTAAGCGCGCTCCGAAGACCATATATTTGGTCTTTTGAAGGGAGGCGGCCAATTTACAAGATGAGGACCAGCTGTCGAAAAGGCGCATACAGGATTCAGCGCTCGCCTCTAAGGCACGTCTGGAATTACCCTCAATAATGATAGCCACATCATCAGCATATCCGATGGATTTGCATCCGATCGGCAGGTCAGAAGACAGAAAGCCATCAAGAATCAGGTTCCACAAAAATGGGCCAAGGGCTGAGCCTTGGGGACATCCTTTGGTGAGCCGCTTCTCTACAGAGTAATGAAGCGACGAGTAACTGACAACACGATCTGTAAGGTAACTTGAAATGACGTTCAAGATACTGGAAGGGAAGTTTTTACTTCCCATGGCTAAGATGATGGAAGGCCACCACAAATTGTCAAAAGCGCCTGCGATGTCTAAAAAGATAACTAGAGTATACTTCGAATTGTGACTGCTCGCCGTGGTCGTCAGCACTGACAGGGGATCGATGGTGGATTTGCCACTCGTGAAACCAAACTGACTTGGGCTAAAAATCATGGGACCAAGAAGGTCCGATAGAAGGAAAATGATTGTTCTCTCGGACAATTTGCCGAGCTCTGACAAAAGAGTAATGGGCCTGAAGGCCATAGGATCCGCCAAGTCCTTGTCTGGTGATTTCAGAATTGTGACTAGTATCCCCTTTTTCCATGCCGACGGAAAGTGACCGACGACAAGACAGTCATTGAACAAATCTAAATAGACAGCCACCATCTGTCTGAACGACATTTTAATCAGCAGGCAAGGAATGTTATCCCAGCCAGGCGCCTTTCCGGGCTTGATCTTGTCCAGGGCTTGCTCGAGGTGACGTTCCACAATCACCGCCACCGCCTCTACGTCGCCTACAACTTGAGAGGCACGAGCTCTTGCCGCGACGAGTTCTTGAGAGTCCGCAAGATGATCATCGTCCGGCATCAGACGGCACAAGATTTCCTCGAAGGTTACTGGGAGAGTGCGCGTGGAGATACCGTTGGAGACCACTGCGTGGTGTGCCTCCGACGGCTGCACCCTCCCAGAGGCCATGCGGTAAGTGAAGCCCTATGGGTCAGATTGCAAGTCTCGCTCAACGAAACACCGCCAAGAGTTCGCTTTTGCGGTCCTGATCGCTTTGTTGTACTGAATGCGAATCAGTGAGAAACGCCTCGTAAGAAACGGGACGTTTCTGGCGTTTCGTGTGCGGGCGCGTTGTAATGCGCGCCTCGCAGCATTAAGCTTGGACTTGAGATGTTCCAATCCGACAGACCACCACGTTGTCCTGTGGGGTCTACAGAGGCGCTTACCTACATGAGCCTCTACTGCCGCTGAGAGGCCGGACGTAAGTCGGTCAGTTCTAGTCTCGATGCTGAGAACCGTCGCTTCTCTTTCGAGAAGTTGCAGCTCCTGTGCGAGGGAGGTGTCTTCAATTAGAAACCCCTCCTCGTCAATCCTGGACAGATCGTACCCATACTTGCCACCTGAACTGGGCTGGCCAGCTAGGGTGTAAGAGAATTCTATGAGACGGTGGTCGCTATTGACTATATCTGGCAGAACTTGCCAATTAACAATTTTGCAGATAGGCATAGAGTTCGCCAGCGTGATGTCTATGTTACTCTCACCGTTAGGGCTGGAAAAAGTTGTTGGAAAACCCGGTTCATTGAGGACGAAGAGGTCGTTGGCGGAGATGAAATCCTCCACCAGCGTGCCCCGCTCGTCCACAGTACGCGAGAACCACAAGTCAGCTTTGGCATTGAAATCACCAGATATGACCACAGGACGCTCGCCAAGATCTAAAAGCATAGTGCCCAGACGTTCAAGGAGGGGCTCGATATCGAGTCCCGGTGGAAAGTACACCGAGACCACATATAGGGAGCCAGACTCCCACGAGACCTCCGCAACCGCGATGTATTCGGAGGTGTGCTGCGTGAGCATCAAAATATCGAGCTCATCGTCGAATACCACTAACGCCGCTCAAAATCTGTCCGTTATCCTATACCTGACGATCCTGGTCTTAGACCCGCAACCCGGGATTGTACGTGGAGTAGACCCGTCCAGAGATTTGGTATAAGGCTCTTGTACCAACACAACCTGGAGACCTCTTCGTTGGCTCGCAACAACCAACTCCGAGCTCGGAGTTCGCGCTCCCTGCAGGTTAATGCTGGCGAACCTAATCTCTTTCGGGTGTCTACTGACCATAGTCCACGTTAGCCAAGAGGGACGTTATTCGACGGGCATAAAACGGACATTTCCTGTTCGACGCTTCGTGGCTCAACTCTTTGAACCCGACGGATGCACAGTTCACGCACCTCATCCTAGAATCGGGCTGCTTACAGTCTCGTGTTTCGTGTGGCCCGGAGCACTTACCACAGGCGATATCGCTACGGCAGTCCTTTTGGGTGTGGCCATATTTCTGGCACCGGTAGCATCGGAGGACACGGAAGTGATCCTCCACCCTGCAAGCCGAGAACGAAATATACAAACGGTCCTTGGCAACCAAAAGAGCCCTGGTAGATGGTGAAGTCTCAGCCACCTAGTGGACGAAGTTTTTGTCCTTGGGCCCAAATTTGGCGACTAACTTGAATGAGTCTAGAGAAGGAGCATCTGAAGGCTTAAAATTCTGCGAAATAATGGCCTCTTTTATAGCTTTCTCATCAAGTGATGAGTCGACCCCGTAGATAGCAACACGGGGCTGAAGCTTGCCTACATGCTTCACTGCGAGGCCGGCCTTCGTGAACTGCTCGGTGGGTATCTTAGACATATCCACAGAATTTGACTCTAGTTTAATACCGTTTTTCGAGATCTTCACAAGTTTGTCTACCCTCAAGCCCAATTGGGTTGGCTTTAGGTTGTTAACCAAGGCACGCTTTGTATCCTCGCTCGATCGCAGGACGGAGGCGTCCACCGGATACACCAGTATTGCCGAAGTTTTCGGGGGCTCAACCGTGCGGCCAGATGGGGTCTTGACAACACGTGCAGGAGGCTTAGACGATGAGGCAGCAGCCGCGTAAGAAACTACAGGCTGCTTAGAAATGGTCTCAGAAAGACACTGCACCTTTGTGGCCAATTCCTCCAATCTAGCATCAGAAGACGAACCACCCGAGACTGCCATCCTCGCAACTGCGGAAAAACAGGTCAGCATGGAGGCCAGCTGCGCGCCAAGTTCTTGGCGACGCGAAGCCGACACTTCCTTTAATCTACCGACCAAAGTCAGGAAACTGTTGTGGGCCACATGGAAGTCGCTTGCCAAGCTGTCGATCGACGGCGGTAGGTCCACGGAACCAGCCGCGGACTCATCGTCATCGACCTCCGACCTAGCACGCTTAGACACCTGCGACCCCTTGCCACCTGGGGTGCCAGGGGGTGGCGTTCGGCGCATGTTCCCGACTCACGCGCTGCGCGAGTAAATTGGGAACAAGAAAAAGCCGAGCACCGGATACCCGGATACTCGGCTTGAGCACACTTAGAGTCTCTTTTAGCCCTATAAGGAGCTTATGGCGCGAGATAGTAGTTACGGTATAAATGAATATATCGTCCCAAGCAGAGCAACGCGACTGATTGCCTTACTTGGTTACCGCCTTTGACCACGTGGAGGTAGAGACAGGATCTCCGTGGAGTTGCAAATAGGTAAAGTTGGGACAACCAACTTACAGACAAGTATTGCTTCAAATCGAATACCCTTGCAAAAGCGAAAGATTTATTCGACCTGAAGAGAGTGGGACAAGAATTCATTTTCCGGCCGAAGCCACCCCACCTACCTTTCGGTTTTAGGCGAATGCTTACGCATATCCACTAATCTGGCAGAAGCACCCTCAAGGAAACCCCTACCAGCACCGCACTCCAAAAACCAGCTGGGTCAGAAATTTATTTGTATCCAAAACAACAATCAGAACAATGACCAAATTAGCAATAGCATTAACATTAATAGCAAGACGGTGTAAAGAGCCATGGTATAAATAAGAACAAACAAGGCGTGTATAAAGTAAGAACAATTAAAACAGGATCAATAACAACGTTCAACAATGAAAAACAGAAATGGCCGATTTGTAATGGGTGCCGCGCAATGCCAGATCGTCCCCGGCACCCCAACTTTAAATTTTGCTACCGAAATCATGTATCACCCCCCGTCCACTATCAATTTTGCCTAATTCAAAACCAAACTCCACTTTTCTTTCTCAAGCTCCCCCAGTCTGGGAGGATAGTGGCCCAGACTCCTTTCTAATTCCCTTCTTGCCTCTCGCCTCCCCGCAAGGGAGCAGCGAAGAACCGCATGCTGTACGGTTTCTTCCTCCTCCCCACATACGCACCTTGCATTCCCATCATTCCCGTTGAGCCTGAACCGACTCAGGTAGGCCTTGAAGTCACCATGACCGGTGGCCACCTGAGTCAGCTCATGACTCAACTCGGCCCCCTCCCTATTTACATTCCCCCACATTCCATAAAGCCACCTTCCTGTATCTCCACTCATCCATAAATTTTGCCAACCCTGATCTTCCCTCTCCCTTCTCCACTTTTTCACGGTTAATTTTGATACCCCCTCCACCACTTCCGCAACTCCCTCTCCATCTTCGGTCAACACACTCCTACATTCACTATCCGCAAGTCTTATCCCGTCAGTCGTTCTTCTCCTCCAGGCTACTATGATTTCGCAACCCCTTTCCAAACCATCAGCTATCTCCCTTTGTATTTTGTTTATAACCCACCATTTATTGTCAAAATTTCTAATCTGCTGTACGACTTGCGCAGAATCCGTCAAAACCTTTACCACCCTTAAGTTTCCCCTGGCCTGGAGGCCCTTCTGTATTCCTTGCCAAACAGCCCACCCCTCCAGCTCCATACTCCCCATATCACAAATAATTTTGCTCCCACCGCGAGCTAATTCTTCCCCCCTTGCCGACACCACCCACGCATACGCCTTATCTTCCACACCACGAGCCGCAGCGTCGGTCCAAACTACCACTGCACGTCCGGGTTCCTCCTGACCTTCGTCAGGCACGTACCCTCTCACACTCGGATGGATCCTCTCCCCAACATTCAAACTCCTCACCAGGTTGCCCCAGTTCAGATGGCTCTCATACCTGACCCTGGCCTGAACCTCAAGAGGCACACAGCCGACCAACACCGACAGAGCCGCTGTTGGCGCCGTGCTGTATGCCTTCGTGATTGCTCTCAGGTAGGGCCGCTCTATCGCCCTAAGCTGTTTGACTACCCTCGAGTCTCGAGCTCTTTCCCCCCACAGTTCTGCGCCATAAAGAACCATAGGACACACCACCCTTTCAAATATTGTCTTCAGCACACCAGAGTGGGACATTTTTTTTTTTTCATTTTTTTTTTTCATTAGCGAACCAAAATGTTTAGCCGAGCATCTAAGCAATTAAGCTCCGGCCTAATTATCCTAGGCACTCACCGCACGCTTAGCCGTTCGGGGGATTTTTATTTCAGCCTATAGCTGGGACCCCCGATTCGTTAACCGTCCCCACCACGAGGAGGTGGTGCGATGTGTACCATTGTCATTTTGGTTTTATCTTTTGTACTGTTTTCTTTCTTTTCAATTATCCTTAATTCTAATAACAAAAACATTTCTTGCAACAAACATGCATTTTGGCATGCACGTGTTTTACAAACTACTTACTTACTAACTAGCCTACTACATGCAATTACTACTTCATGCTGTTTATCTCGGCCCAAGGTACAAGCCTCTTATATTGTATGTTAGTCATGCAACATGCAGCGTGCCTGTTAGCAGTGTAGTTCGTAGTTCTTGATTTCGTCTTGTAGTTAGGTTCTGTGAGGTCTTATTCAGTTACATTTGTTATTGTTCATTCCCTATTATTGTCCAAGTTCGCTTTCAAAATGACTGGCATTTTTCCCTGTCCGCCGGTTAACCTGACGTTAGGGATTCTTAGTCATTTCGATGTGTTTTGTATATTTCCAATTGTAGCTTGGATACATCGTTAGTCAGTTTGTTTAGTAGTTCGGTTGTAATAGGGTTTTGCAATATTTGTCTTGTCGTGAGGTTGATAAGTCCTTGTCTCGTGTTATCTATTTCATTGTTCGTGTGTAGGTCACAGTGCAAGACCACATGCTCTGGAGTGCCTACTTCTCCACAGTCGCAATGAGGATCAGGTCTCATTCCTAATATGTGGAGATTTTGTGGGTAGGGGCCATGTCCAGTTAGGAAATGGGTCATACCTTGCGTTGGTCTAATGTGTGTTTGTGCCTGCCTTTGGAAGATTGTCGGGAATATTTCTCTTACCCTTCTTGCTTTCTCAGTATTTTCCCATTCCTCCTCCCATTGTTGTTTGATTGCTTCAGATATCTGTCTTTCTGTCGTTGCTCTACCTCCTATTATCTCTTGAACTTTATCCGGGTCCCCCTTTTTCAGCCAGTATCTTGCTGCTCTTTTTCTGATTCCATAGTCTATGGGTATTATGCCCAAGACCACCGCCAAGGCCTCCAGGGATGTGGTTCTGTAGGCCCCAGAAATCCTAATCAAGATTCCTCTTTGGGCCCCCCTCACCACATCCCTAGGTTTCTTCAGTAGAAGCCTTTTTGCCCATACGCTGGCTCCATAGCTACTTATGGATTCCATAACGGCCTTTATATAAATTTGTGCATATTCCATGGGGATTTTATATTCTCCGGTGGCCATGCGGATGATTTTGTGCATTTGGCGTGTTGCTCTTGCACTGGTTGTACGTATGTGTTGATAGAAATTTTGTCGTTCGTCAATGTGGATGCCAAGATATCGGTTAACTGTCTGTCTCCGTATTGTGTCTTCGTTCAGTCTCAGTAGTGGGTCCCTCAAGAGGGTATCTTTTAGGACCGAGATTTTTGTTTTCGCTGTTGCGATTTTCATTTTGTTGGTTTTACACCACACGTTGAGGTTTTCCATTATGTTTAAACTTTTAGTTTCCAATTGGGTTCTAGACTCCCCTTCTACTAGCACAAGCAGGTCATCAGCATAAGCTGTCGTGGATTTTACATCTCGCATCGTATTCATGTGCCCCAGCAGGTTGTCCATAGTGATGTCCCAGAAAACTGGGCCACAAATGGACCCCTGGGGGCACCCTTTGTTTGCAAGCAGTTGTCAACAAACTTTTGCCAGCTTCTCTGCTTCGTCTCGTAGAGATTTTTCTTGTAAGCTTCTCTGGCTTGTCTATAGTTTTCTAGATTTTGTTGCCTTTGTTGTGCGTCAATAGATCGCTGGTATATCTTTCTTATGTTTTTTAGTTCCCTTTTTGTTGGGTCAGTTCATTGCTCCATGCTTTGTTGTTGATGTTGACGCCTGCCTGCTTGACCTTGGGGATGGAGTCATCCATTGCCACTTTTAGCTTCCTGGTTAGTTCTTTGGCCATATCTGCCGGGTCTGCTGGTTGTATCAGGGGCAGTTCCCTGTAGCTTTCTTTTAGTCGGTCCCAATTTGCTTTCCTGAGGTTGTATTTTGGTGTTCTGGGTTGTGGTTCTGGTGTGTTCACCCTGTTCTTTATTTCTACATGTATCACATTGTGATCACTTAGTGTTAATGAATCCTCTATTACCCAGCTTAACTGTTTGTCCTTCATTTTGTTGTTGGCTAATGTTATGTCTATATTTGATGAGGCTCCGGCTCTGTTCTGGAAAGTCGGTATTGTGCTCAACTCATTTATCACCTCAAGCTGTAATTCGTTGATCACGTCCTCCACCATTGCTCCACGTTCATCGGTTTCATTGCTATTCCACAAGGGTGACTTTGCATTTGCATCAGCCATTATTAGAATTTGTGCATCACCATATTCCCGGACTACCTCTGTCATTTTGTGCAGGTGTTGTTCTACGTCTTGATTAAATTGAAAGTATTGGTTTACTAATATAATCCTTCCGAGGTTGGATATTATTTCTGTGCAGCAGCAGTGGGAGGTCGTGTGCTTGCTTATTTTGGTTATTGTAATGTCTGAGTTGAACACAATTGTTGCCGTCATTGGTTGCTCCTCAGATTTGATTACCCTGCTAGTTATGGGTAATCCTTGCAGTGATCCTTGTTTGACATAGGGCTCCTGGAGGCACAGCACATCAAGTCTTAGATCTTGTGCTATCTTTCTTGCTTCATGGGTTACGACCGCATTCCTTGCCGCATTTAGTTGACCTATCCTCAAACTCTTGCCTAACTCTCGCCTTCTATTCATGTTTTCCTAAACGTGTTATGCATTTCTGACTATCCTATAACATTCGGGCCATGGCTTGGTACTATCAAACCATAGCCTGCCGTGAGCTGCGGCAAGTTGTCTGTAGGTTTCTTCTAGATCAAACATTTCTTGCCTTTCTTCAAAGACTTGACGTACCAGAGCTCCCAGTCCTATTTCATCCGTCAAGATGTTATTTTGTTTTAGATGAATTCTATCCACTGCCTCAGGCACTGGATAGGCAATTCTTTTACCAAGTGGATGTTCATCTCTGACAATTTGTCTGAGGGCAGCTGCCAGGATCCCAGGCTCTTCGAGCCTTCGGAGTCTCATCCTGTTAACTATCATATCATACATTGTTTTTATCGGTTCAGTTTCTTCGGTTTGTGTTGACTCCTGGGGTGTGTCCAGGGTTTCCAGGGAAATTGTTACTGGAGGTTCTCTGTTCTGTTGTCTACAGTCCCAGTATTCCATGTATTGTCCTAATCTGTCCCTGAGCAAACCCCAGAGCCCTCTTAGCCTTTGCAGGAATCCCTGTCTTTCTGTTTGGGTGCCTATGCTCACCGTGTTGGTGCTTATTCCTATGATTGTTTCTATCTCCCTTTCAGGGTTTGTTGGTAGATCCCTGTTAAATCTAATGGCTCTGTCTCTATCTCTTCGGAGCCTTGAGGGAGTTTTGTGCTTCTTTTTCTTTTGTAACTCTAATCCCGTGTTAGACGTACTATCCATTCACGACACTATAGTCCGTTTTAGCTATTAATCTCTCTGTTAACATTTTTAATGTTAAGCACTCCCCTGTGCATCTCTTTCCCCTGTATTTGCAGGGGACACATATGCCTGTTTGCAATTTGTTTGGGCATTCGGATTTTTTATGACCCTCCAGGCCGCAATGGCCACACGTTTGGACTGTCTGCCGACAGTGTTTAATGACGTGTCCTAGGTCCTGACATTTCAGACACCTAGGCACTACGATGTAGTCTTTGATATCATATGACCCGTAAGCCATATATACTCTTTTTTGGTTTAGAAGGATCCGCCTCAACTTCCCACTTATTTCCGCAACATGGTGGACCGTGGATTTATTCCTCGGCCCTGTTTTGAATCTGAGTTGGAAGCTTCTTTCGAATTCCTCCTTCTCAATAGTTCCCTCGAAATTTTGTTCATAGATATACTGGGTAATTTTGTTTGGGGTTAGATCCACCGGTAGATTATACATAATCATTAGGGGCTTCTTTTTTGTGGGTGGTTCACATCTCAAATGTTCTCTTACCCTTTCATTGTTAATTATCTTGTTGGCTTCCATTTCATTGTGTGCCTCAACGATAAGTATTTTTCCGGTGGTCTTTAACGATTTTATTTTTATCTTATCCTTGCTGGGGTCCAGGGAGTTCCTGAAAACTTCCTGTACCCTTTTAGCATCCTCACCAGTTTTTGAGGATATGAATATGGTTGTCTTAGGAGCCGTTGTGGTCCTCTCAATCACATTTATCCTTTGCTCATTGCTAGTGGTTTTAACCATAGCCGCATATGAGGGGCCCTGAATTGTCTGGGCCTCTCTTTTTTGGCTTAGGTCTTTCTTAAGTGTTTCTACCTCTTGGCATAGCCTTTTGTTTTCTCCCACCAGCTCTGCCTGAGCCAAAGCCCAGGTCGCCAGTTTGCTCTTTAATGTTTCCATACTATCGCGCCTGAGGCGCTTACTAGTATCCATGTCGTTCTCGACCCAACTGATAAGGCTTAGGTATATCTCCTCTACTTTGTCAGTCGTACTTTTACTTGCTGTTATTTCGCATCCTGCCTCCTCTACACTATCTTTTTCAGCTTCAGTTGCTCTAGTTCGTTTTGCAGTCTTTGTTACTCTGGGGATTGCTCCCTGCGAGCTTTCCTTAGTTTCTATACTTTTGTCTTTTGTGTTTCCACTTTCATCGATTGGTTTATTATTAATCTTAGATTCCATCCTTGTTCCCACGAGTTGGGACCAAAATTGTCGTCACCCTCCTGCAGTGGGCCCATACAGGAGGGAAGGCTGCATACTGTGGGGTGCGCCAGGTGCCCCACAGGGTTTTCGGCTTCGCTGCCGGTTCTTTTATAGAGGTTTCCTCCTCGTGAGTCAGCCGGTTAAGGTCATCTCCCCGGTCTCAGTTCCACACGACGTTCCCCTGAGGTGCCCCTTTTTTCTTTTCCTCAGGAGTCGTTGAGGTGTGGGCCGAGATTACGGTATTCCAAAATGAGGGACACAGCTCATTTCACAGCTAGGATTTACCTTCGGGTCGCCACCCCCGCCAATCCCTTTCGAGATTGTCTCCTGAAGGCTTGAACTATCCTTAGTTTTCACTGCTTTTCAGCAGTTACTTAAGCCTCTCCACCACGACAAGGTCACATAGCTCTTCGAGAGGACCAGAGTGGGACAGTGGGAACCCCGTTAATTCATTGATGCGCGTCACTAATTAGATTATGACTTTTAGTGCTCATCTTTGCAAGTATTTTCTATTAACGCCATGTGGTCGCCTTAGTTCAAAGGTGTTTTCAAACTTTTACTAAGAAGGGGGGCTGGAAGAACCCTTTGCAGGAACGCTCCAGGTACCTATGTTTCGCCTCACCCTACTACTTGCTTACACCCAGCTATCTAGCACTCTTGACCTGCCCCTCGCAAGGATGAAACCGTTTATGGACTACCAAGGGAGTCCCGCACACGAGTGGAAAAAAAAATTAACTCAGAACAGGCCCTCCGAACAGGTAACGGCAGTTAGCCGAGGACCCCGTAGGGCCTCTCGTTACCGGGAAAGGGCACGTGGAGCCCGCCGCCTGGCCCGTGTTAAAAACATGACTCGTTGCCCAGCCTGCCACCGTGGATACTCACAGGGGTATCCTTAGGACTCGCATCAATAATTCACTAGCACGTGTGAAATGTGCCAGCCTGGGCATTTAAACATATATGTGCAGATCATAGGACTAGTTGACACCAGGACAATCACTATATAAACATGCTTGTAGAGATAAAATAATAAATAAATAAATAAATAAATGGTTAAAATCAGTCAAAAAGACTAAATATAAAGACTAGCATGTATCAGTAGGGGTATATGCTTCAAAACACTTAGTGTGAATCATTGAGCTTTTGGTCAAGACTTTTGATGGCTGGGATTTACCGGACAGTGAGGGCGTCTAAGAGGCGCATCATAGTCCATGAAATTGTGGTAAATTTCAATGGATGATCTTAAAGCTATTAACGACATTATTAACAGCGTATGACGGTCTTTCATGCCAATTCTAGCTAGAGCTGCAGCCGTCTACCTAGGCATTGCCCCTCTCGTTCCCACCACGACTGGTAGGACTTCGGCTCAGGTAGCTCCATACCTCGGCCGGAGATTAGGTAGTAGTCGGCTATAATTATCAATTTTGTCTCATTTCTGAGCGAGATAGTCCCCATTTTCATGGCGGACAGTTACATCGATCACGAAACCACCAAATCGGGTTTGGGATTCCTGCCCAAGAAGGGTAACCTTATCAAAGGTTCAGGAGCATCAGATTTGTAAAACCATGCATTGGGTATGGACCTCTAATTGGGAGTTTTTAGAATCTCCTAAATTGGTGATAGGTGGCTATTGAGCTGATTATAGTTTTGTATATGATGACGTTAATCTCAGTGGGGCTGAGATTTAGAACATCCGCTAGTTCGGTGTTTTGCCGGCACCAGGTCCCCCTAGCACCGACAATGAGCAAAACAGCAGATATTAATTTGCCAGAATATCGATCGCTGAATGCGGCAAGAGATTCAGCATCGGAATATGTGGTCCTCTTATGTAGGTATGTTGCCTCCATCGGGTTAGGTTCTTCCCAGATACACCAACATCGCATACTACAACTCTGTCTCCCTGCTTTAGATTTAAATCTGGTACACGATAACGCCTCAGAAAGTGAAAAAAATGAAGAGGACGATTTTAAGTTAGTCCAGAGAAGAAAAAATATGGGGAAGATAGACAAGTGAGAAATATAGGACAAGCTGAACATAGTATATTTACTGGAGAATAGCCTAGAGTATGGATGTACATATACAGGGTGGAACAAAACGTGACTGCTGAAAATATTACAAAATATTTAAAGTCCAAACTAGAGGAAAATGAAGAATTTATTACTATTGGGCCCAGCTACCGATATCCCTTCACCACTGTCGAGTGTTAACCAGGCGCAGAGTTGTTATGGGGAGGCCATACAAAATATTAAGAGAAACATGCAAGTAGAATACGCTAGAAATATGACCAAAATCTTTTTAAAACAATTTTCAGAAAGAATAACATAATATGTATTTTTATTATTGCTTCAGAAACTAAAATAAAATATAATTCCTACTTATTATGAGGGTTTTGTCGTTTTGTGTATCGCAATGTAGATAAACAATTTTTTAGAATACCCGATCAGTCATTTAAAACTATATGTACGACGCTGGATTCCGAAAAAAGGCAAGGGGACCCATGGCCCCCATGGCCCCTCCTTGGATCCGCACCTGGTGTTAACTTGGAGTCTTCTAGGAACCAAGAGTCTTTCGTTGTTACTATGCGGAAACAGGCGCATTTGATCGCCGAGATTTTCATACCTTTTGAAATTTTATAAATTGAAAATGACTGTAAAATTGAATTTTCAGTGGCCAGCAAGATCTAAATCCTTGCGATTTTTGTGTCTGAGGATACTTAAAGTCATTATCTTATTATCAGCCAATACAAACAGGTGATCAGTTTTTTTACCTGTAACGGGTTTAAGCAACTATAGAATTTTTACAAGAATTCGGAAATCATTAAGTAACATATGAGACATGTAACATCCTGTAACTCTGTTATTTGAGAACTTAAAATTTTGAATTTGAGAGAGTTGTGTATTACATAATTGTCCTTGTTTTAAGCTAATCAAACTTTTTCTTCAATTTCCGGTTTAAGCGGAAGTGGCCCAAAATCTGTTGTTTTAAATGGTACCCTGTATATTTTTTTACCTATCTAATTCGTCTTTAAATTATCGTTTCAACCACGTATCACAATATGGTATTTGTTTTTAAAATGACAGTTAATAGCCATTTTATTGTATTAAGTCTAGGTAGCCATGATACGAACGTTGGCAAATATTGAAGTTTAGTGTGCCATGATTTCGAAAGACCTCTGGTACGCAAGTTTGTATCTCATATTTTTTTTGGGCATAATCAGTAGCTGAGTAATCTAATAGATTTTTCTTATTTTTTAATTAAATCTCTAAATAACCCACGATATCATAAAACCAAGAAAGGAAATCCATTTTTTTATTTGCCCTACTTAAAAGATACTTATTTAGCTTTTATTTTTGTCCAATACAATTGCTATACCTATCCTATTTTGCTTTCTTCACTAAAATTAGTATTGAAAATAATTGCATAGTAATGAACCTCGTAATGAACATTGTTACTGTATTTTCTAGTGGTTTAACTAACGGTACTCTTAGCCGTACTCATGGTAGTATTTATAAGATTACTTTTTGTGACATTTTTGGTAAAACTTTTAGCGGCAGTATAGCAATTCCATTTTTACAGTGCACTTGTTAACATTATCACGGAACGTTTTGTGGGTAACTTTGAGATACTTTCAGCAGTACTGCTATTATTTATACTCTTGTAATTACGTATTACTGGGAACACGGTTGAATGGAAAGAGTAAGGGATTCGATATAGAACAATGTACGACATTTACTTTTTTACACTGGTAATATTTTACTATATTTTCTAGTGTTATTTTTAGCAGACTCCAAGTGGTTTAGCAATACCATTTTAACAGTATTGTTACGACGCAGCAGGTAGGTGGAATAATGACGCCGATTTATATTTTATGCTTAGTAAATAAAAGTCTTATTTCTATTATTAGTTTTGTATGACTGATGGTCGAGAGGTGAGCGCACTTGCCTCTCACCCAAAAGTTCCGGGTTCGATCCCCGGTCGTGGAAGTGGAAAACACTGTGAGAGGGATTTTTCCACTATACACGGATATTGGGTGTGTGTCCCTTGTCTCTAAATGTGTAGCCCCCTCCCACACAAGGCTCTTCTAGAGCCTTCCGGGATAAAGGGGGTCGTCATTACCTGTGGTGTATTTATTTATATTTATATTTATTAGTGTTCTTTCATTGACATTTCCCCTAAATTCATAAAAATGTTGAGTTTGTCAAATAATTATACATATACGGTTCACGGCGGGAGCCGTACCGAAAAAGGCGTGGTATAGTTCGCGGCTGCAACTGGACAAATCCGCAAGCGCCGTCCACTATCGTCTGTGCAGCGTGGTGTGCTAAAACCGTTGCCGTCCTGAAAGGGTTAAACGACTTAAAAATTGACAATGACATGCCCAAATTGATTTCATGCTTTATGAAACTTGACCGAATGACTGAATTACTAAAACTAGACTAATAAACGACTTAACGGACGGACAGCAAACGAAGTATAACACCGACTGCGCAATCTCCACGTGGTATTCCTTGAGTCATGTTGATGCTGGCGGCACATTGACCATAAGTATTATTAAATAGTGTCCAAAGATTAAGGCAAACTACTTTAGAAGTATAGGTTTACATACTTATTGTAAAAGTACAGTTAAGACTTCGCAGAGAATACTTTTATAGGTACCTCGAAGATTCTCGTATAACATCCCGCGGTAAAGCCGATAACAGTACTGTTAAAATGGTATTGCTAAACTGCAGCTAAAAGTTCTCGTAAATGCCTTCAAAGGTACTTTCAAAAGTACTACTAATAATACCAGTTGGAATACTGCTAGGAATAACATTAGAAAATATGGTAAGATATTACCAGTATAAAAAAGTAATGTCGCGCATTGTCCTATATCGAATACCTTGCTTTCCATTCAACCATGTTCCAAGCATATACGTAATTACAAGAGTATAGACAAGAGCACTCAGAGAGTACTGCCGAAAGCACCTCAAAGTTACCAGCAAAACGTTCCGTGATAATGTTAACAAATGCGCCGTAAAAATGGAATTGCTAAACTGCCACTTAAAGTTTTACCAAAAATCTCACAAAAAGTACTCTTATAAGTACTACAATGAGTATCACTAAGAGTACCGTTAGTTAAACCAATAGAAAATACATTACAGTATTATTAGAAAAAAACTTTAATTGCCATACAAAGTTCTGGATAGGCTACCTCGCTGTTTTTACTTAGTCCTGTTTCAAGCACGTATGTTGGCGTAAGGCTAAAATACCCATCTTTGAAGGTCTGTACCACAGAACCTTGGGGTATTAGGATTTTCTACCCATTGGGACTATTGATCTGGATGACGTGTAGAATATCATATCAAAAAATGAGCAAAATTAACTGGAGCCGGATTTTCTTAAAAAGTTTGCGGGGTCCTTTATTAACTTCTTCAGGGCAGGTTAAATTAAAAATTTTTGTCATTAACTTTTTGAAATTACGGGATATATTAGGTATGTAGCTTTTGTAATAGGTAATGTTTCTTGTACAGTACAACATAAATGTATAAATATACGCTGGTACACCTCGTTCTGGCGAACTGAAGAGATAATTAATATTTATGTTGTACTATACAAGAAACATACCTATTACAAAAGCTCATACCTAATATGTCTCGTGATTTTAAAAAGTTAATGACAAAATTTCTTTTAATTTAACCTGTCCTAAAGAAGTTAATAAATTTAACGAAACGCCGACAAGTTAAAAAAGAATATTTTGTTTATTTTTATGATACCAAAACTACTGCAACAAAAATATTTATTAGGCAGGCGGTGGAAACAAAATAAACAAAATAAAATTTATAAAAAATATTTTTAAAAAAAGCTTTTAAATGCTCTAAAAAGTAGAAAATAAACTTTGAAGTAAATCAAACCCATCATTTTGTTACATTATATAATTTTTTTTGTCGCGAGATTTTCCTGTGTAAAGGAGATTGCTCGCGACAAGCTTTTATATCGTAAAAAAATTAAAAATTTAATAAAGTGGACCAAAAAATTCTTGTGTCTGATGATGTGAAGCAAAGTTTGTTTACGAAACCGGTCATATAATAAAGAATTTTGTGAAATTTGATCGTTTTTTCTCTTAAAAAAATGAATTATTACTCACATCTGATTAATCTACCTGTACATTAAATAATAATCTGTATGCATTTACTTATACACTAACACTACATTAACCAATGTTATATGTCATTTAAGTGCGAAACGCCCTATGTAACATCAGCCTCTCAACACCAGGCATAAAATGTAAAAACCAGTATTCAATAGATTTATTTAAATTAGAAATTTTCTCTCATAATGGTTAATAAGACCGAAATGTAAGAAAATATAATAACTTTTAATTTAATGACCGAAATCCCAAAAATATACCCATCAATCAATTTGATTTTCACGGCCAATAAAATAATACTTCATTTAATCATCTTGAGCTTCTATAACTATACAGTTACTTTATGTCAATTTATTTTGTTTTCTTGTTTCATTATCATATCAAAAAATAATAGTATTTTCCTATCATTGCTACGCTTTTTAACTGAAGAATCAAAATAAACTCATATAGTGCAGTATATTTTTCTTTTATAGGTACTTATTGTACAAACTTATTATTTATTGATTGTCTCCTATTTAAGTGACCATAACTAAAACACAGTTCAGTGCATATCTCATGTAAACACTTCAAGCTTATCAACTAAATCATATAAGTAGGTATTAGGTATGGACTGTAAATTTATTACCAAATTAAAATAACCAAAACATTTCGTATTAGTGAAGGTTCTTTGTTTATAAGAACAGGCATTTATCATATGGCTCTTTGCTAAGTAGATATAAGTTTGAAAGGGCCCTTAAGAATCCGGCGACGTAGCTGTCAATAAATTAACGCCTGGAACACATGAACATAACTACATGGTGTGAGATTTTAAGAAATTTCCTAGCGTTGATGACATTATAATTAACAGACAAAATGGTAAATTTATACTCCTGAAGTGCAAAGAAAATTTGTTGAGGTTTTAATTATACACAGAACAGATTTATTTGTGTATTTTTAGTAAAAACAAATAAGTATCTACAAATTCCTGTCCTTAACTTTATTAGGTGGTTATAATGTTTGCAAACATATGAATAAGCTCAACGTATGACTATGGCGCCCTAGAGTAAGTTGTTATACAGGGTGTTTCATGAGGAACTGTACATACTTCCAGGAGCGGTAGAGGTCCACTTGGATATTCAGGAATGGCCATTGAAAATTTCTGAGGTACAGGGTAATAAACTGATTTTAATCTAAATTTATTTTGGCCAGAACGTCCTTACTATTGATACTATTAAAAAGTGCGAGTGAGGAAATTCTTGGCACTGCAGCAAGTAAAAAACAGGAGGACTGGTTCAATGATAATGAAGCTTTTATACAAGAACTTCTTGACCGCAAACATACTGCCTTCCAAAACGCTATCAACCCCCCCAACGACTCATCAAAAGCAGAAGCTTTTACCCAATATAAGTATGAAACGCAACGCGAAATCAGAAGAATAAAGAACGAGTGGTGGGCAAGCAAGGCCAGAGAAATTGAAAGGTACGCCGATTCACACGACTACAGGAATTTCTTTCAAGGAGTAAAAGCAGTGTACGGCCCCAGTCGGAAAAATATGTGCCCTATTAAAGATTTAAATGGAAATCTCCTCAAAGAAGACCAGGAAATAAAAGCCCGATGGAAAGAACACTACTCTAACATTCTTAACCAGCAAAGTCAAGCCGATCACGATATTATAAATCTTATCCCTCAATATGACACCTTCGAAGACTTAGATAAACCACTAACAACGGAAGAGATCTTAACCGCCATTGGGCAGCTAAAAAATAACAAATCTCCCGGCGCCGACTCACTCCTAGCTGAGATATTTAAAGCTGTGTCGTCAGAGCTCATACCCTACCTCAAAAAACTGTTTGATGTCGTGTGGGAAAGTGGTCAAGCTCCGCAGGAGTTTCGTGATACACTTTTAATCAACCTCTTCAAAAACAAAGGGAGCGCTGCAGACTGTGGAAATTACAGGGATATAGCTCTCCTGGCTGTTGGAGGGAAGATACTCACTAAAGCGATGGCAAATAGGCTAACACCTGTTATGGAAAAGTTACTTCCTGAAACACAGAGTGGCTTTAGACCAAACCGAGGCACATCGGATTTAATCTTCACACTTAAACAGCTTCAAGAAAAAGCACTCGAACATCAAGGAGAAATTCACATGGCCTTCATTGATTTAACCAAGGCGTTTGACTCGGTGGACAGGGAAGTGCTCTGGAAAATTATGTCCGCTTAGGTATCCCTAGAAAATTTGTGGAAGTATGTCGCAGTCTACATACAAACAACAACGCCCAGGTTATGTATAATAATGAGGCAACCGAACCTTTCCAAACTCTCACTGGAGTTAGGCAGGGATGTGTCCTGGCACCCCTACTCTTTAATTTGTTTACCACTGCTCTAACAATTATTGTTGACAACAAACTGACAGTCAGAGGAATAGGTCTCAGATACCGTTTTGATGGCGCTCTCTTTAACATAGGGCGCTTTAGAGCTTTCACGAAGACACGTACATGATTCATTTGTGATCTCCAGTATGCGGATGACTGTGCACTTTTAGCCTCTACGCCGGAAGAGCTTCAAGAACTTTTAGATGTGTATGCCCAGAGCTATGATTCCTTGGGACTTAAAATCAACATTGGAAATACTAAAATTATGTCAACTCCTCATCAAGTGAACCAAATAGACATTACACTTAACGGAAATTCTTTTGAAGTGGTGGATCAGTTCAATTACTTAGGCAACGTTGTTAATGACAAAGCAAACATGGACAGCGAGATTCGCAATAGAATTAACGCTGCATCTAGAGCACTCTGGGGACTTAGAGAGAGAGTATTTGACAACCACGACCTTGCTTTGTCAACGAAAATGGCTGTCTACAGAGCAGTTATCATTCCAACACTGCTATATGGATGTGAAAGCTGGGTCACTTACCGTCGTCATGTGAAAGAATTAGAACGTTTTCAGCAAAGACACCTCAGAAGTATGATGAAAATCCGTTGGTTCCATCACATATCAAACGTGGAAGTACTCAGGAGAGCAAACAGCCTTCCAATTGAGGTGCTTATTTCAAGAGCACGCCTAAGATGGGCAGGTCACGTTCATCGTATGCATGATAACCGCCTTCCTAAATGTACACTTTATGGTGAATTGCTAAGCGGTAGAAGAAGGCGTGGCGGTCAACGAAAGAGGTTCAAAGACGCTCTCCATGAAAATCTAAAATCCTGCGGTATTGCAGACGAGCAATGGGAACAACTTGCAGCGGACAGAACCGAATGGCGAGGGGTTGTGGCCAGCTATCAAGGAAATGTTGCTGCAAGAAGGCCGAATCCAAGACCTAACCAGGTCTATGTTTGTCCTGATTGCGGTCGACATGTGCTCTCCCGAATTGGCCTCTATAGCCATAGTCGTGTGCACCGTAGATGAATGGGAATTACAATAGACTACACCTTTTACTTGTTTTTTATTGTACACAATTTATCGACTGTAACATTTTTATACTCGGACTCGAGTAACGGCTAATAATAATAACTATTGATCGGATTTTGTTTAAATTTTAGATGCTCTATACACTTGTCACAGTTTAAAGATTGCTATTATAATTTTTTTTATTACAGGGCATTTTTAATTTGTTTTCCGATTCCTTTAAAATAATCACCCTGTATTTATATTTTCTAGCATTCAGTTGCCAATTATAAAAGCTCATACATCACTAAACAAAATCATGTAATTAGATTTTTTGTTGCTCCTTTATGGATTTTTTTACAAGCGATTGAATTCGGCAAAATGGGGAATTTGAAGAAAAACAGCTTCATTTGCTTACATTAATTGTCCAAATAAATAAAAATGGTCAATATAAACTCTGTAAATAATGTTCAATACGGAAAAAAAAATTAAAACCAAAGTTTTTTTATTCCGAAGAAAATGCAGTGTATAAATAAGTAGGCTTTTTTTAAAGCTTTTATTAAACTTGCAATGTTTTTTAGTTAGTTTGTTTAGGGCAAATCTTACAATCAAAATTTGGATTAGTTCTTATTAAGCTAGAGTTTTGAAATTTTGCACGTGTATAAGTCCTGTGACAATACAGTTTAACATTTTCATATAAGAGAAAACAAGAGGGCGGCTTCAAGATGGCGAACGACTTTATCGTTTATGATCCGATTCGACTCTCAACATCGAAATCTGGGGGTCTCCGAGATCGTCAATTATGAATTCTTGGTCAAAATTTAGAAATTCAAAATGGCGGCGCCAATATGGCGGACGGCTTTTGTCATTTATGGTCCAAATCGATCAAAATCGATATCTGGGGGTTTTCGGGTTCGCCGATTATAAATTACTAGTCAAAAATTTAGTTCAGGATGACGGCTTCAAGGCGGCGGACGACTTTATCGTTTATGATCCGATTCGACTCAAAATTGATATCTGGGGGTTTTCGAAATTGCCAATTATGAATTCTTGGTCAAAATTCAGAAATTCAAAATGGCGGCGCCAATATGACTGACAACTTTTGTCATTTAGATCGAAATCGATCAAAATAAATATCTGGGGGTTTTTGGGGGTCGCGGATTACGAATTTCTAGTAAAAAATTTAGTTCAAGATGGCGGACGACTTTATCGCTTATGATCCGATTCGTCTCAAAATCGATATCTGGGGATTACAGCATATCAAAAGACTAAAAAGTAAAAAATAAAATTATATAAAAAAATATTTTTAAAGAAAGCTTTTATTTAAATGCTCTAAAAAATAAACTTTGAAGTAAATCAAACCCATCATTTTGTTATATTATATATATTTTTTTATGATATAAAAGCTTGTGGCGAGCAATCTCCTTTACACAAGAAATTCGCATAACTGGGCCGAAAACAATCCTCATGCTATAAGAGAAGCCCATTCTCAACATAAGTTCTCTGTAAATGTTTGGTGTAGTTTTCCTGGTTTAATGCAAGGTAGTTTAAGAGGACAATACTTCCAGCATGACGGAGCTCCTCCTCAGTTCAGTATTGAGGTTAGAAGGCATTTGAATAATAAATATCCAAACAGATGGATTGGACGTGGGGAACTCATCCTTGGCCGGCTAGATCACCAGATTTCAACCCCGTCGATTATTTTATATGGGAATATCTCAAAAAACTGAAGTCTACAGGGTCCCAATAAATAGTAGGGAACAGTTACTTCAGCGAATTATCCGCTGTAGGGACCAAATTAGAAACAATCCTGTGTACTTTTAATAATTCTACTTTTATCAATAGCTACTGTAACGGTTATGGCCCCCCCTGTATATTTATAAACAGAAATCCTGGTCACGACAACAATGTAGTGGTTATGGGGTACCCTAGTTAATTACTAAGAGAAATCCTGGTAATTATGTAATCAATAAATGCATTACTATTTATTTATCTGAAGGATAAACAAATAAGATTGGCCATTTGCGTGATCGTCTAGTTTTGTTAGTGTAGGACTCAAACTTGGTTGTGTGTGTAGTAACCCTTTTTAATTACCCCAGGTCCTTTTATATAAAGTTTAATATTACTTGTTTCTGTCTGATACGATATACCTTAGAAAATTAATCACTCTGTTAATTGAAATACCTGGTAAACTTGAACACACTGTCTATTAATTGACAGACCTAGTTAATTATATATGTTCTTTATGTAGTATCTTATTACTCAAGATTGCACTGTACATTTATTGTTGAAGTTTGTTTTCTATTTTACTTTGAAACAAAACCATTTATTTAGTTTATTACTTATATGAAGAAAAAGGTAAAGGTGAAATAATAAGACAATATTTGATGGGAAAAAATAGTAAAAAAAACCCATTTTATTTTATATAAATTGATGCAACAATAGTCGAACATGAAATCAAAAGTAATCCAAATATTTGAGACAATTGTCTAAATACTATAATAGGAAAATCTGCGTCGCGATAGTAATGACCAGACTATAGATATACTGAGTGTTTTGATGCAATAACAAGAGCTGAGATACAAAAGTATGCTGTGTTATTTTAATAGTAATTAGAGTTGTGGCAAATGCCTGAATAAACGTATCACATGTCTACATTGAGAAATTAATATAGATAAGAATAAGAGCAGTGACAATAGTCTATGTACATAATAATTAATAATTAAACTACACAGAAATTAGACTACCATTTCCTCCGACGGTGCCAAGGCCGGAGCCGGGATTCGAATCCAGTGGCGCGATACTCGTGTGATTAATAGCGATTGCCACCTCGCACCTCAAACAACACGGCTATCGGCCAGACAATACTTATTTTAAACAGTTGTGACAATAGTCTGGAAATGATAATAACATGAGTGAACAAACGTCAAAGATGTTACTTCGAAACAAAGAGAACGCAACTGCAGTGTCAAAGTTTACGAACATAACAGAGAATAAGTATTTCAAACTAACAAAAGTTATTGGATATTTTCTGTAGTAGTTGGCTACGGTGCCAGGTTTCAGTGAAAACACTCACCAGCTGTGGGAAATAAAACTCCCTTTTGCAAGTAATTAATGGTTGTGGAAATCTCCAGTTTTCTTATAGTTGTGCTCTCGTCTACTGATAAGGAAGATAGTAGGATACAGTATATGGCAATTACCGACTGCACCTAACCAATCGGGTTAAATAGTATTAGAAAGAACAATCTAAACAACGCTGGAAATTTGATTTTGTGTCAATTGACTGATAAACTAAACAGCAGTAGTAAGTGTTTAGCACTGAACAGATGTTAATATGGGGTGGCCGAAAAGATCGACGACCTTACAGATTGGTGTAGACAAGTGTCCTTAAAACAGCGGACTGTTAATTTTAAATTTAGATGGAACTCCGATAGTCCGTAATGCCCCCATTTTGCTGTTATGTTATGCAAACACAGTTCACAAACAATGACGTTCTCGTAGTCATGAGAACTTTACATCGTTGACAATTTAGTAGTTAAATAAATAAAATTGGTTGAAGTCGCCAAAGACTCTTATAACAGCTCTTATATCAGCGTAGAGCGCCTAAGAAAAAGTATTTGTAAACTTGTAGTGTATGGTCAAAAGCTATAGTTCTTGAATATAAACTTGTTATTTTGCAAACGCAAACTTCCCTAGTAAAACATTCAGAAAATGAAATTTTATGAATTAAAATCGTGAATAAAATCATAACTGAATAACCGGTAATATAATATTATGATAGTTAAAAATCAAAGCTAATATTCCATTTAAAATATTAATCTAATATTCTTTTGGTACCACAAATGTGTCAATTTCGCCTATTACACCCCGTCGAAACCAGAATATGAATGCATTTGCAAATAATAAAATAGAGTTTCGAAATAAGAAAGTAATCACCTTTAGAAATTTATGTCAGCTGAATTTCTGTGCGCCCTGTATAGTGTTATATCGCTTGTGAAAGCTCTCCCCCAGGTTCTACATGTTGGACGTCCTCGTCGAGCATGTCGGTGGTTGAGAAGAATTCGTTAAAATCAGATGTAAGTTATAATATTGTTTGGCTAGTAGTTTAGACGGCTGATTTAGTGAAAAATATCCCGAATTAATTTGTTAGGCTCGGCGAGAAACTCGCGAAGTAGCTTGAAATGACTTCAAAGGCAAATATAAAGTTCAGCGAAAATATCGCGACGTAACTTCAAGGTGTTTCCAATTTAATTTCCAAAGCTCGGCGAAAATATCGCGACGTAGCTTAAAATGTGTTGTCTTCAGATGCCGTCTAACTTCTCTTCTCCTTTTAAATACCACTCCGTCTTCCTTTTATATGGTTCCTGATGTCACCCTTCTACCCGAATTATGCATCTCCGCTTGTTTCTGGTGGGAATATATTTATTTTAACGTTATTATAATATTCGACGCCCAACTTTCTATCTTTTCCTATAGTTAAGGTAGGAAAGTGTAGGCGATTTCATACTCTGGGAATAAACGAAGTACTTGACACTTATCTGAATATACGATAAACAAACCCTGTGACTCGACTTGATTTTATGTAACTTTTTAGTTAAAACCGTAGCTTTTAACTTTGCTTTAAAAGAATATAATTTTAAAATGCATTCTGGTAACTTTACTTTGTTCAAATTTAAATGAATAAATAAATGTAAAAATGAAATGAATTAACTGCAATAATTACTTGAATTTGGAAATATAAATAGGAAAAAATTAAATTTATATATGGGGTATATACAGGGTACTTCACTACCAATAAAATATTTATAATAATTGATATCAAGCACCCCACGCTTTTTACAATAAAATGAATTTTTTTTTCAATCACTTCATTGTTATTTTAAACTTATTAAAAATCATTTAATTACATTGAGTTAGTGGACTTTCTATAGCTGTTGAACAAAATTTTAATATTAAAACATTTTTTACTTTTTAGTTCGGTTTGCTATTAAAGCGTGTTTTTTTACTTTTTTTAGACTATAATTTTTTTTTTCATTGTTGTTCCTACGAGTAATGGACAATTAAACGGTCAACCCTCCCAGAGGTCCGATAGAAGGGTAAGGCTCTTATACAGCAGGGTGTGTCCGGTTCCCTGAGGTTGACTCTAGCGACATGGATTTTTTATTTTAGCCACTCTCTTGCTATTCATCCCTCGGCACGTTTCTCACCAATACATTGGATTGGGTGCATTTTAGAATTAGCATCATAAACACCGGTGCATATAGAAACCAGCTGATACCCGCCTGTTTTTCGAAACTGCCGAGTATCCGCTAGTAGTACATAATTAATATTACATCATAATGTATGTATTAAAGTTGAAACTAGCGTTTAACAAGGGCTTATACAACGGCAAATACGTTACAGACAATTGTGAAGTTACGTATCTGTACTCTGGTGTGCAATGATTACAAACTGTACGGCGGTTGCTTAACTCTCGACGAGCACTGGGTGTTGATGCTTATATAATAATACGAGAAACGTCCAAAACTCATACCGTTTTTGCGTTCTGCAATATTAGCTTAAGCGAGGGTGGAACAAACAAAAAACATACAGGTGAAGCTAATAAAAAAAAAAGTATATTAATAACAGCGGCGCCTCCGGCAAAATCTCGACAATAGATTAGTCAGTTTTAATTTTTATTTTATCTTGAGCCTGGTGAGGATATTAGGACAAAGTTGTCAAATTATTGCATCGTCATTCCTTGATAAATGCGCAAAGTTTCAGTTTAATCTGACGTTTTGATGAGAATCACGTTCAATAATTCCGTTACAAATAAACAAACAAACATACAGGTGAAGTTAATAGAAGCGCGTTAAAAGTTGGATAAATCAACAATTGTATAACTCGGAAACAATAGTAGATACCTACAGAAAAACTTTTTTGTAGCTTATAAAAGACCATTAATTGAGTCCTAACAAATCGCTGATTCTTAAAAATTGATAGATTTGCATGCTTTTTTAATTTATGCAATTTTCACTTACAATTGACGAGACTTTTCGCTTACATCTTAAATGTACTTGCTTCACTTTCTTAAAAATAAAAACAAGGTGAGTGTTGACACATTGTTTATAAAAAAGTCGTGTACTAGTACAGTAAAAATGTACCAAAAAGTTCCATGACCTAGAAAAAATGGCACACTCGAATTTGTCATGCTCGATGTTATCAGGACCAAAAAGTGACCTCCCCTCTTTTTGCTTTAGCCACCATTTTGAAAAATTTTTGAATCGTTTTATCTCGTGTTCTATTGGTCTCAGGGAAAAAGTTATTGAACAAAAAATGTTGTAAATAAATTCTATTTACAGACACTGTTAAAGGATAATAAGAATAAAAATTCCATTTCAAAATATCCATTATTTAGATAAAACTACTATTTTTACCATTTTTTCGCCATAATATTGCTTAAATATAAAATGTTAATACATTTCTTGATTGGACATGAAAATACATACTATTAGCTTCAATACGCCACTGGACAACTGTTAAGAAAACATAAATATTCGGCAAAATATAAGTCAGCCCTGCTAAAAATGTCTCGTCGATATACAATCAGAACTCATAAAGTTTTGTTAGTTTTTGTAATCATGTATGAGGTTTTCAAGTTTCTATGAGCCGAAGGTGTAGGTTTTATAAAATTTTTAAAAGTTTTTAAGAGCGAGAGTGTTTTATGAGTTTTTATTATGATTCTACTCACTTTCTTCCACGAGTATTAATAAGAATTGAAAATAAATATGTTTACCAAAGATTTCACAAGAAATTGCGTTAAAAACTTTATAGGCATCTAAAAAGTATCATAAGCAGAGTTTTTAAAAGATTTGAAGTGTTAATTTCTTGATGAGCTTTAAAAGTAATCATAAGTTCTCAACAGGCACACGAGTAAAACGAATCTTTAATAAGAATTTACTGACGTTGTTTTGTATGCATTTGTGGGGGTTTATGAGTAAAGTTTATAGACGACTACAAAAGAAATTACCCACAAGACCTCATGAGTATTGCAAATATTGCAGTATAAGAAATATTTTACAAGAATTTGCAGTCAAGAATTTACTAGTATTTACAAGTATTTTCGTTTAACATTTTCGAAAGTTTCAAGGAGACATTCCATCATGTTTCTTAACAGTATTTGTAAATTTTGGAAGTGCTATAAGTAAACATTGTTTTTAAGAGATTTTGCATTTATGTGATTGAAAGCTTTTACATGAATTTATGAATGAAGTTTGCATGAGTTTTGGAGAGGTTGTATAATCACAGTTTTTACGAGCATTCTAAGGAATTTAAAAGAGCAAGTATTTGACAAGAATTGACAGTTAAGAGCTTACGAGCTTTTACAAGTATTTTCGTATAAAAGTTTGAAAGTTTCGAGGAGAGATTCCATGATGTTTCTTAACAGTATTTGTAAGTTTTAAAAGTCCTACAAGTAAACCTGGTTTTTAAGAGATTTTGCAGTTAAGTAATTAAAAGTTTTAACATGAATTTATGAATGAATGAATGAAGTTTGTGGAAGTCTCCTACCAGCATTCTGAGAAATTGAAAGCAATTATTTAACAGGAAGCTGAAAAATTGGAAAGGAAAAGGTAAAAAAACCAAAAGAAGTCCAAGTTCAAATGAGGAGGAAAAGAGAATACCGAAGTTGACAATAAAACATAAAAATAAAAAGGAAGATTCAAATTTATCAAAAGATAATGAGGATTGCTGGCCAGAAATATGTTCTTAAATATCTAGGGACATACAGATTTTTTTCTTCTCTTCTGTGAATAAAAATTCATTAGTGGGATTTCAAAATAGTTACTGCACTGTACTATGATAAAATTTTTGGATGTGATAGATAAGACAGAGGTAGAAACAAAGGTATTTCATAATTTCGAGGATTGTATACAGGGAAGGACAAACAAGGACACAAATGGATTAGGTATTGTACACTTTATATTAGAAGTTTACAAAAGCATTTTGACGAATTATTAGTATATATCGAAATGGCAAAGGATAATTTCGATATTATTATATTATCGGAAAGAAGAAAAATAAATAATATAGATGACTTTTCAATTCCTAACTACTCAATATATTATAATGAATCGCTTCTTAGTAAATGTGATGGTGTAATACTATTTATAAAAAACAATATATCAGCTACAGTTAATATAACACCAACAAATGATAGTAACTTTCTAAGGATTATCCTTTCAGATAACTTCTTACTAAATAAAAATAAAAAAGGTTTCACAGCCGTTTACAGGCTTCCTGCAACAGATTTAAACCAATATCTAAAGGATTTAGAAATATATTTAAACAGTATACAAAAATAAAGTTTAGAGGTGTATGTAGGTGACATAAATATTGATTTATTAAAAAAGGAAGAGAACGAAACTAACAGATATTTAAATATATTAAATTCAAACAGTTTCATTTCGTATATAAACAAACCCACCCAGAGTAACAAAAAATAGTAAATCTACAATTGACCACATTTTCATTAGAACTCAAAATAACTTCCTAAAACGTATTGACATTGAGCCTATTATTTTCACACTGACATGACAGACCATTATCATCGGCGTGTATTGCAGTTTTTCTAGATCTGGCTAAAGCCTTCGACACCGTGTATCACGAAGTATTACTCACTAAGCTAAGCAACTTTGGTATCCGAAGTCTGACGCTCGAACTTATGTCTGATTACCAAACAAACAGAATCCAAAGAGTAAAAATTGGTAATGAGGTAAGCTCCGATTCGGTCGTAAAAATGGGAGTACCACAAAGAACAGTATTAGGTCCAATACTGTTCCTTGTCTACATGAACAATATCACAAAAATTAATAAGTTCACTGGTCATCTCATATGTTACGCCAATGATACTGCTATAATATTCACGGAAAAAAATAGGAAGATGTTACACTCACTGCTGAATCCGCCTTACAAATGTTAAATTTATGGTTAAATTACAATATTCTTACCTTAAATAAAAAAAAAACGAAATCCATTACTTTTAGCCCTACAATTGTTAACCAACCTACTGATTGTTCCATAAAATTGCATTTTTCAAATTGTCAAAAAAAATCTGTAAATGTACTGCAGTAGAAAAAAGATCAATATATACGCTGGTCAGAACATATTTTTCACGTTAGTAAAGGTTGAGAGCCCTGATGCATAAGTTCTACGTGCTAAGAGAAATACTCTCTAGAAAAAAAATTAATTATGCTTTACAATTCATTAGCCGAATTAATCATAAGGTACTATATTGTAACACGGGGTGGTGCCTTCAATACAACAATTAACATCTTACAAACTGTCGAAAATGCTATTCTGAAAAGTATTTTCAGAAAAGAGAAACTTTTTTCCACTAAAAAGCTATATGATGAAACAAAAATTTTCAACGTTAAATTACTTTTCATCTGCCATTGTATAATAAGAATATGTTTCTCTTGAAAAGTTTGAGTACAAAAACACTCGTGTAACTCGTCCCACTACCATGGACCTTACTGTTCAATTTTTCAGCAAAACAGTTACTCAAAAATCTCTATTTTTTCGGCCCCAAGTTTTTTTATTTAATCCCAGTACACCTCAAACAATTACCTAAGCTAAAGAAATTTAAAAAAGAGATTAGAGATTACATAATGGACCACCATAATAAATTTTACGAGGTAATGACCTAACTGGCACGGAAAAAAACTGTCTATGCATCCCTTGTCTGCCGATTCCTATATGCATAGTTTGTATCGTACATCCTCTGTGCATTCTTTTTTAATTACAATGTTATAATCTGTGAATTTGACAAAACTGCGTTCCTTTTGTACTTTAGAAAATGCTCAGAGCGAGTATATAGCAAGACAGGCAACTCTGCCTAGGTAAAACGTTCGCTCTGAGGGTTTTGCTTTATTTTTTACTACTACATTGTATGCACTTTATTTCATATATGTACTTTATATCAATTTATATCATGTACGTTATATATCATGTATCTCATTAATTGTACTTATATATAGCTTTCGAATTATTTAACAAGAAAAGAGTATTTTTATATAGAGTTTTCGAAAGTTTCAAAGATAAATTTAATGACATTTATTAAAGCGGCTCAGTGGCTCAATACTCGCGTGTTAGGCTTGCAACCAAGGAGTCCCGGATTCGAATACTGGCTAGGGTATGGATGATTAGTGATGTTTTCATGTATTACCGAGTTGGTGGCAGTGGACTAGACGAACTTGTGTGAGAGACAACACGGTCAGTTGCTGTACCACTCCTGAGTTCGAGTCTCAGCTGCTGCAGATGGCAATGTCGTAGGGAATTGTCGTTGTATAATTGTCTATGTGTATGTGTCCTGGTTGAGTGGTGGAATAGCTAAGCTAAACTCCGTCAGGACGTTAATCTAAACAAGGCGATAAAATAAAAAATAAAGGTACTTGTAAGTTTTAGAAATACCCCAAGTAGAAATTTTCTTTGCGATTTTGCAGTTACATACGAAAATACTTGTAAAAGCTCATAAACTCTTGGCTGTATATTCTTCTAAAATACTTCCTCTCTTCTATTCCTTAGAATGCTCGTAAAAGCTATTATTATAAAACCTCCCAAAATCTCATACAAACTTCATTGATAAATTTATGTGAAACATTTAATCCCATAACCGCAAAATCTGTTAAAAGCAATGTTTACTTATAGTACTTTTAAAACTTACAAATGCTGTTAAGGAACATCATGGAATTTCTCTTTAAAACCTTCAATAATACTTGTAAAATCTCAAACTCTTGACTGTAAATGCTTGTAAAATATTTGCGCTTTTCAATTTCTTAGAATGCTCGTAAGAACTGTGATTATAAAACCTTTACAAATCTCATATGAACTTCACTCATAAATTCCTGTGAAAGTTTTTAATCACATAACTGTAAAATCTCTTAAAAACAATGTTTATTTACAGTACTTTTAAAACTTACAAATACTGTTAAAAAACATCATGGAATCTCTCTTTGAAACCTTCGAAAATTTCATACGAAAGCACTTGCAAAAGCTCATAAACTCTTGACTGTAAATTCTTGTAAAATATTTGCTCTTTTCAATTCCTTAGAATGCTCGTAAAAACTGTGATTGCAAAACCTCTACAAATCTCATACAAACTTCATTAATAAATGCATGTTAAAACTTTTAATTACATAACTGCAAAATCTCTTAAGAACAATGTTTACTTATAGTATTTTCAAAACATACAAATGCTGTTAAGAAACATCATGGAATTTCTCTTTAAAACCTTCAATAATACTTGTAAAATCTCATAAACTTGTGATTGTAAATGCTTGTAAAATATTTGCGCTTTTCAATTTCTTAGAATGCTCGTAAGAACTGTGATTTTAAAACTTTTACAAATCTCATATAAATTTCATTCATAAATTCCTGTGAAAGTTTTTAATCACATAAAAAATCTCTTTAAAAAAATGTTTATTTATAGTACTTTTAAAACTTACAAATACTGTTAAGAAACATCATGAATCTCTCTCTGAAACTTTTGAATATTTTATGGAAAATACATATAAAAGCTCGTAAGTACTTGACTGTAAATTCTTGAAAAATACTTGGTACTTAGAATGCTCGTAAAAACTGTGATTGCAAAACATCTACAAATCTCATACAAATTTTATTAATAAATTCATGTGAAAGCTTTTAAACTTACAACTGCAAAATCTCTTAAAACCAATGTTTACTTATGGTTCTTTAAAACTTGCTAATACTGTTAAGAAATATCATGGCATCTCATCTTTTTGAAACTTACAAATACTGATCAACTAAAAGCAGAATTCAAATAAATCGTCAAAACGTACAAAAACTTCGTAGCTACATACTACAGTAGAGGGGTCTTATGTTCATGTTGCCTGCATATATTGTTTCCCAGATGCCTTATACAGTTTTCCGGTTTTTAAATTGAAACTATCGCTGCTGGCTTATTGCCATCGATGAATTTAAATACTTATTTGATGTTTATTGAAAATTATCTAATGGGTTATAAAAGTAAATATATTATCACAATCTTTACTTTGGAAATTGTCATTGCTGCCTTCTCACTGTCTCGCCATATCTTATAAATACTCTGGGAAACTGTTTTAAATACACATATAAAATTTTATTATATAAACTCATAAAATATGTTTTGGAAGAGGTCATTAAAACTTATAAATACGGATTATATCTTATAAAAAACATTCAGAAGTTATCTGAATATTCTTGCCACTTCCGGCAGTACAACGGATAAAAACCTATCAAAACTTGTTGTCATCTAAGAGATATATATATATATATCTTTATTATTGTTTCAAATACACATATAGAATCTTTTAGAATCTTGTCAACTCTTAAGTATTTTTGGCTTTAGAATCTAGTCAAATCTTATATATATTTTTATGAGTTTTTATGAGACATTTTTAACAGGGAGGTGTCTACGAGTTGACCAATTCAATTCAATTCAACAAGGCTTTATTAATATTAAACAGAACAAGAGACTGCCTCCCCAGCACCCATCCCGGGACCGATCCTGCGACCACCGCGTTAACGCGGTGGTGCACAAGGTCGGGCCGAGGCGGGGCTGGTTCGGCGTAAGTAAAAAATGTATAACAAAAAATAACGACTTAAACACCTTCTACAATAGTAGATAAAAATAAGTATTTGTATATAATGAAAGGCATAAAAAATAAAGCTTAACATAAAAAGGTTAAAACTATCACTGGATTTCGCCGTTCGCGCACATTCACTTTTTTTTAAATTTTGTTGCTGCCGCTGGCACCGTAACTTGTACGACGTGCCATCCGCGAATCACTCTAGCGACGGGCTGCGCAAGGCTGGCCTAAAACTGTGATTCTAAATTTTGAATTGTTTTGGTATAAAAAATTTGGAAACTGTTACATGATTAATGAAGGAAGAATGAATTTACGGACAAAAATGTACAAACAGAAACGAAGGAACAAAAAACGCGAAAACAAAAATACACAAAAACAAAAGAAGAGGGGGACAGGAAAGAATTGAAAGTCGATGAAAGGTATGAAATATCAGTGAAAGGTGGATAGTAGCAGGGAAGGTATAGTAGGTGAAAGTTTGGCTAGAGTGGCTGCCGGAAGATCGGTAACGTCTGGTAAGGTAAGGGGTGTTTAATCCGAAATGGGGCATTATGCTGTCTAATTTGTGTAATGTGTCTTGTTAGCGGACTATCGCCCAGTTTGAACGAGTAGAAGTTTTGAGAGATGCGCTGGACGTAGTCGGCTATCGGGGTTATGTCGTTGCAGCGTTCGTAGAGGTCTCTGAGGGAGGTGTACCTTCCTGAGTTGGAGATGAGGCGCATAAATTTGCGTTCTAAAATTTCGAGTTTTTTCATTGTCGTGACCGGTATGCTGCACCAGACTGGCGCCGCGTATGTGATGGACGGCCTGACCACCATTGTGTACAACAACTTTTTATTATGTCTGTTTAATCTGCTACCCCTGACCACGAGCGGATACAGACTCCTGGACAGGGAGTAGACCGTCCGTATAGTTTCGTTTATGTGGGTGTTGAACGTCAGTCTTCTGTCCAGTCTGACCCCCAGGTACTTCACGCATCCCCTAATAGGAATTTGGTTGCCCCTGATCGAAATTGGTGTGATTAGTCGATTTTCTGTAAATCGACGCGTGAAGCAGATCGCCTCCGATTTCTCGGCGTTGACCCGAGTCTTCCACTGGCCGTAATAAGCCGTGGCACGGGCCATGTGCGCATTCAGCAGCATGTTAGCCGCCTGCGCGTTGTGCGAATGCGCGTACATGGCCGTGTCGTCGGCGTACTTGGCCAGCTTGGTATTCGGAAACTCCGGGAAATCGGAGACGTACAGGTTGTATAACTTAGGTGACAGGCACGATCCTTGCGGGACGCCCGCGCGAATGTCCCGCCGAGTTGACAGTTTGTTATTCACCCGGACCTGCAGGGTTCTGCCCGTCAGGAACGAGTGAATGAGCTTGGTGATGTGCGTCGGAAAGTTGTAGTTGTGGAGCTTGTAGAGTAAGCCCGGGATCCAAACGGTATCGAAGGCCTTCTCAATATCGAGGAGCACCATGGCGGTGCTCTTCCCGAGGTTGTATTGTACCTTTACATCGTTAACTACCCTAACGACCTGTTGGACCGTGCTCCTCCCCCTCCTGAAGCCGAATTGGGACTCGTCGTCGATGTGAAGTTCATCCTGAACAGCATCAAGCCTGATCAGGATGACCTTCTCCACCAACTTGGAGATCGCCGACAGCAACGAGATGGGCCTGTAGCTGCCGACGAGCCGCGCGTTCTTCTTCGGCTCAGGATGGGGACGACCACGGCGCCTTTCCACTGGCTGGGCCAGTGCTGCAGTCGCAGGATCGCATTAACGATGTAGGTTAATTGCACAATACCCTTCCTCGGGAGATATTTGAGCAGCTTGTATTCGATACAGTCCGCCCCGGGTGCCTTATTGTTTGGTAAGTCTTTGACAATTTGTGCTATTTCCGAGGGTTTGGTCATGACTTTAAGAAATTGTCGTCTGGTCAGTTGAATGTCATGACCGAGCAGTTCTTGTACGTCTCGTTCGATGCGGTCGTGTTATTTTGCATAGTATTGTGTGTATTGTCTAAAAATGGTCGGCTAAGTCGTTCGCTTTTTGTGTGTCTGTTAGCGATGTCTGTCCGTTTGTGCCCGCCAAGGCGGGAATGGCTTCCCGCGTACTTTTTAAGTCCCTTGTCAGCTTCCACAGCGAGTTGTCTTGCGGATTGAGTGCCGCCAGTTTGTCCCCCCATTTCTGGTTTTTTGCAGTGTTGATGGAGGTTCTGATCTGCCTCTGCAGCCTGATCATCTCGGCCCTGGCGTCGGCATCGCGATTTCGCTGCCAAAGCCGTCTGAGTCGATTTTTCTCCCGAATGTTTCGTATGACCGCTTCGTCGAGTCGGTCTCTGTTGTCATTTATGGTTATAGTGGTGGCAACAGTCTGCTTGGCATCCTGCAGCACCCTTGTGAACTCCTCCACCGCATTTTCCAGTTCGGCGGGTGTGGCGATCATGTTGGTGAGTGTTAAGTTTGTGTTTATATGTGTCTTATAGAGACGCCAGTCGGCGCCTCTATAAGATGTGACGGTGTTATGTCCTCCCTCGACACACCGTCAAGCTCGACCACAATGGGATTGTGGTCGGACGTGAGTTCCTGCAGGGCCACGGGGGCCGTGCAGTTCCTCACGCCTTTATTGACCACTATGTCGAGGGTAGTGGGCGTTGTGCCGTTGTCCGGAAAATGCGTGGGATCGTCCGGGTACTGCACAATGACATTTCGACTATTCACATAGTCGAACAGAGTGTTGCCGTTCGCGTTGTTGCGATGGCAGTTCCAGTTGCGATGCCGAGCGTTGAGGTCGCCTATGAGCAGGCAGTGCGAGCTTACGTCCATTAAATTCTCAAGGCAACCTGCCGTGAAGCCGTTCAAGGGTCGGTTGTACGCGGCCACGATACTGGTGCCGCCCTCCAGCGTCACACACACATTCTCCACGGTGGTGTTCCGTACAGAATGGTGCGTGTGCGCGATTTCGGTCTTTACCAATACGGCCACCCCACCACCCCTGTAGTTGTCGGCCCTATCTGTCCTATGTACTGTATACCCCCGGACTTGCAGTTTGTCACGTCTGGTGAGTTTCGTTTCGTTTAGCAGCATAATGTCAATTTTATGCCTCAACAAGTAATTGATAAGAAAAGGAATTTTGTTACCTATACCATTGGCGTTCCATGAAGAGATTTTGATGGTGAAGATTTACAGGGCATCTTCAGGCATCGCTTCGAGGAAGCGGCATCACGAAAAATTTGTCGGCCGCGTTGGAGCAACTCTCCAGCTCGGCGTTCAAGTACATTGACAGCAAATGATCGAGGTTTACTAATGATGCCATGCGACGCTGCTGCTGCCGCAATTCTTCCATCTTCGCCCCGATGGAGGAGGATCCTTCCGGTCTTGGAGTTGTTGTTGGTGTGGGCAGCAGCGCCGCTGGCCGTCGTTGTTGTGGAGCATCATTAGTAGTTGGTCTGGTCGTCGTCTGGGGGAGGGGCTGCGACATGGCGTGCGTCTGGGAGCGCCGAGGATCTGCTGCCGCTGCTGCAGCTCTTCTCTCTTCCCATACGTTTCGCTGCGGTATGGGTGCCGCCACGTACGTCGTTTGTGGGGCCGGTGGTACTCTCGTGTTAGCTGCTTCCATTTGGCTCATTTTTTTTCTATACACAATGCAGACTGTCGCATTAGCCGGGTGCGGCCCACCACAGTTGACACATTTGGCAGGTGTATCTATTGTCTTGGTGCAGGTTCTAGTTCACACTTCAAACAGTTGGGGGACGCTCGGCAATTGGAGGTTGCGTGCCCCCACTGTTGACACCTGTGACACTGTATTATACCTTTATTATTTGTGTGTCGTTCCCAGCTTATGCTTGTGTAATCGATGTATCTAATTTTCGTTTGGAGGTCTTTCAGTGTCACTTTGCTATCGGTGATGACCAAATTTGAGGGGAAGCGGGTGCCCCTCATCTTATAGATTTCCCTGCAGTTGATATTGTGGTCCTTACACAATTCCTTCTTCAGGTCTTCAATCGCTGCCTCGTGATGCAGCCCACGCATCACGAAGGCATGCGATTTGTCCTCCTTGGGGGTGTATGTATGGTAGTCCAGATTGTTCGTTTGAAAGCACTTGCTGACTGTGTCCCAGTCTTCCCTGGTGGACACCTAGAGGGCTGTGTTGGCGGCCGTGTACTTCCAAAAGTGTCTATCTTTCACGTGTGCCTTTACGTACTCGTTAACAGCCCTGTGGTCCTCCAGGTGTCCGTGGATAACGATAGGGGGTGGTTGTCTTTTTGGTACTGTCTTACTTTGTTGTGTGGGGGCCGCTTCCTCTGTTTGCGGCTGTGGCGGTACAACATCCATATCTGGTTGCTGTACCGGCACCTTGCTTTCGAATTTGTTGGAGATCGTTTCCGTTGGTGTTATCGCCTTTGTTTGTTTCGACTTGCCTGCGCCGGGGTGCGTGAATGCCGGATTTGAGGTGTCTGCTACTCTTTGGCTTTTCTTCAATTTGAAAATCTTACTGGTTTCCGGGGTGGGGTCCTCCTCCGTCTCATCCCCGACTTGCATCTTACTGGTGGGGCTCTTTTTTATTGTCTTCTGACTCGTGTCCGATTCGTCAGTTTTGGTTTCAACAGATATAATTTTTCGTTTTATTTTCTTTCTGGTACTAGGCCCTTGGGATCCTAGGCTGGTGCTGCTTCTATCGCTGTCGTTCCCCGAAGCTTGCGACAATCGCCGGGTATGAAATTCCTCTGATGGTGCCGCGCTTGGTTTTGCGAACACTCCACCAGATGGGCCACTGATGAAGACACCGCTACTGTTCGGTAGCTTATCTTCCATTTTTTCGGTTTATTACGGTTTATTGTCTTTTATAAAAATTTATTTGCGCCTTTTTTAACCGAACTTTTTTGGCCGTAAGCGCCTTGGCTGACCGGAAAAGTTCGCCAAAAATTGTCCTTTTTACCTTTTAGGTTATGTCCCCCTACCGGTTTTAACCAACGGTCGTAGGGAGGAACGATCGCGAGAAATCTCGCACTTTTGCTTATAGGTTATGTCTTTTGTGAGTTTTAAATTAACAATAGTACTCACTGTGATTTCGATTTGAGGAATTTAGATGGGCTGCCGAAAGTTTGAATGTCTAAAGGTCCTTATTTGATAAATAGCACTGTTTAAATTTGGTATTGTTCGTGTGACATGCACGTCAAAAGTTTTTTAAAAGTTCGAATTACACTTGCCCGCAGGCCTGGGCGTGAGCCCCTTCACTTTTGCCGCACAACCGTCTCCTTACGGCCAGTTATTACGACGCACAAGTTTTAAATTTTTAACTTTTTCACTATTTTCGACTTATATAGGGTGGATCACGTAAATCGTTACCTAACTTGAGTTTACTTATTCGGATAACGACGAGTTGACCTGCGGTACTTGTCCCAAGATATAGACATTGGACAAACTGGCAGAAATTACGAAAAAAGACTATTAGAACACACCAGTTACACCAATAAAAACAAACTTTACATAATATGCCAACCATCTAATAGAGGAAGATCACGCGTTCCTGCATGTAAAATTCCTTAGTGATTCGAGAAATCAAATTTTATTATATTAACCGTAATGTATTCATCACAAAACCCCTTCATAAACAGAATATTTTAATTTTTTTTTACAGATTAAAAAACTTCATTATGCATTGTGTCCCGGATACGTAAATGCATTGTTTACCATGATGCAGCGGACCCTATTTCTCTATCGCAGTGAAGACTACAAATGAAATAACGCCTCCAAAACAAATTCATTGTTTACCACGATGCAGCGGACCCTATTTCTGTATCGAAGTAAACAATACTAATAAAATAACATCCAAACAATATTCGTTGTTTACCATGGCGCAGCGTTTACAACGCACTACCAAAACATATGGCATTACGTTATTATAATATTAATAACATCCCGACTGTAGCATTGTACTACGTGATGCATGAAGTGCAAGAAAATCGTATAAACTATTGCTGATTAATGTACCAGTAAAACAAGAGCTATACATGAAAATTAAATGATTAATTGAAGATGAAGCAACTTTATGAAAATTCATTTTGAACTAGACATTACTATTAACGCTGTTTTGGACAAAAAAAATTAGTGCGATTGCCTATTCCTTAATTGATTAATTAATTTAATAATAATGCCTAAACTTGCACTTGCACTCACTTTAAAATACTAAAAAACAAATAACAAAGCCTTAACTTGCAATAACTTTAGTAAACCCAAGATATGAACAAATGAGGAAAATAGCAAATGTTTTAGAAACTTAAAAGATTTTCGCATCATCCATACTCCCTTTTAACGAAGTTTCCACCCAGTTTAAATGCAAATTTTTAACTAAAAACAATAATTAAAAATATCTGAACTGGCTAAAGGATGTGTTAAGGGTGCGTTACCAACGTCAAATAGTGCGTAAAATATCCTCATTCTTATTTTACATTCATCTTTTAAAAACGAGCCAACAGAATTCAGAATTGATTTCATTATGTAAACAAGCAAACTTAAGACAAAAACTTATTACATTTTATATTGTAATCCTAGTTAAAATTAAGTTTTCAAAATTTTCTCCTCCTTGATCATCCAACGCGAACGTTCTACTCTTTCGTCACAAATTCACCATAAATTGGTTTATATTCTACAAAGGGACTTAAATATTCAAATAAAATATAATACGATGTAGTATAAAATAAAATAATATGAAAAAGTTCTGCATAATATTTGGTTATATTAAAGTTTAATGTCGAATACAAAATTGCTAAAATTTCGTATAAAATAGTTGGGCTAGATGGTAGCAGCATAGCGATGGCATTGCTTCGTGTACGATAAAACAGGATCGGGCTCATAAATTTTCATTTATAGTGTTGAAATAACGTTTAAAACTTGGTTTAATTATTTGGGTGTTAAGAAACGACATAATCATTAAAAGTATTGCTGATTATATATTTTTGGGCAGGTACTTTTTATTTATTAAGATTGACAGTACTTTGATCTCTACCACAATACGAAAAAATCTGCCCAAATGAAGTAATGGCTATTTATATATCCTTTTTATTTTCTCCCTGTTTCTCTGAAGAAAAGTAAGTAGTAGGGCGGGCCGAAAAAATTCAAAATTTTTTTTCAAGTCATAATACCGCGGAAAAGTTGCTAATTGGGGAGACTAAAAAGGGATAAAAAAAGAAATAAAATCAGTTCGTATCTTCCATTCGCGCATGTGCTCTAGAGTTTGCCGAAATTCGGAAAAATTCACATTCTTACGATAATTTTTAACATTTTTAAATTAGCCTCTTCCCGAAAGTAATAGCTCAAATTCTTATGTATTATAGCCACAGATAATATTGTTTAAGTATTATTTAAATCCATCAACATCTTCCGGTCGCGCATTGCCTTCAAAGTTAATGGAATTTTGAAAAAAATTTAGAAATAGATGTAGATCACACTTCAAGGAACAACTTACATATTTTCTTTTTTTATTTTCTTTCTTGAATATGAGGTTAAATGTTTAAAAACAAATTATTTTAGACCAGTAGTAATATTTGTAAACGGATTTTTTATTGAAAAATAGTGTTTGTGTGGAGTCGTAAGTCCAAGAAATTCATGTTGAATTGTTGAACAATTGAACATCTCCGTTTTCACTCATTCTTAGCTGAAGGAAGGTACCTTGAAATCTGATTTACGGGCGATGTTAGGCATGGTTGACCTTGACAGCAAAGTCATTCTAATAAAACTATCCCTAGACTCAGCTCTCCGCAAACTTCCGAGTAGTGTTACCACTACTTGGAAATAATTAAATGGATGGACTGTGATTTACCTTCTCCTCATTACCAAAAGATATCAGTGTATTATTAGCCGTTACTCGAGTCCGAGTATAAAAATGTTACAGTCGATAAATTGTGTACAATAAAAAACAAGTAAAAGGTGTAGTCTATTGTAATTCCCATTCATCTACGGTGCGCACGACTATGGCTATAGAGGCCAATTCGGGAGAGCACATGTCGACCGCAGTCAGGACAAACATAGACCTGGTTAGGTCTTGGATTCGGCCTTCTTGCAGCAACATTTCCTTGATAGCTGGCCACAACCCCTCGCCATTCGGTTCTGTCCACTGCAAGTTGTTCCCATTGCTCGTCTGCAATACCGCAGGATTTTAGATTTTCATGGAGAGCGTCTTTGAACCTCTTTCGTTGACCGCCACGCCTTCTTCTACCGCTTAGCAATTCACTATAAAGTGTACATTTAGGAAGGCGGTTATCATGCATACGATGCATGTGACCTGCCCATCTTAGGCGTGCTCGTGAAATAAGCACCTCAATTGGAAGGCTCTTTGCTCTCCTGAGTACTTCCACGTTTGATATGTGATGGAACCAACGGATTTTCGTCGTCATACTTCTGAGGTGTCTTTGCTGAAAACGTTCTAATTCTTTCACATGACGACGGTAAGTGACCCAGCTTTCACATCCATATAGCAGTGTTGGAATGACAACTGCTCTGTAGACAGCTATTTTCGTTGACAAAGCAAGGTCGTGGTTGTCAAATACTCTCTCTCTAAGTTCCCAGAGTGCTCTAGATGCAGCGTTAATTCTATTGCGAATCTCGCTGTCCATGTTTGCTTTGTCATTAACAACGTTGCCTAAGTAATTGAATTGATCCACCACTTCAAGAGAATTTCCGTTAAGTGTAATGTCTATTTGGTTCACTTGATGAGGAGTTGACATAATCTTAGTCTTTGCAATGTTGATTTTAAGTCCCAAGAAATCATAGCTCTGAGCATACACATCTAAAAGTTCTTGAAGCTCTTCCGGCGTAGAGGCTAAAAGTGCACAGTCATCCGCATACTGGAGATCACAAATGAATCGTGTGCGTGTCTTCGTGAAAGCTCTAAAGCGCCCTATGTTAAAGAGACCGCCATCAAAACGGTATCTGAGACCTATTCCTCTGACTGTCAGTTTGTTGTCAACAATAATTGTTAGAGCAGTGGTAAACAAATTAAAGACACATCCCTGCCTAACTCCAGTGAGGGTTTGGAAAGGCTCGGTTGCCTCATTATTATACATCACCTGGGCGTTGTTGTTTGTATGTAGACTGCGACATACTTCCACAAATTTTCTAGGGATACCTAAGCGGAGCATAATTTTCCAGAGCACTTCCCTGTCCACCGAGTCAAACGCCTTGGTTAAATCAATGAAGGCCATGTGAATTTCTCCTTGATGTTCGAGTGCTTTCTCTTGAAGCTGTTTAAGTGTGAAGATTAAATCCGATCTGCCTCGGTTTGGTCTAAAGCCACTCTGTGTTTCAGGAAGTAACTTTTCCATAACAGGTGTTAGCCTATTTGCCATCGCTTTAGTGAGTATCTTCCCTCCAACAGCCAGGAGAGCTATACCCCTGTAATTTCCACAGTCCGCAGCGCTCCCTTTGTTTTTGAAGAGGTTGATTAAAAATGTATCACGAAACTCCTGCGGAGCTTGACCACTTTCCCACACGACATCAAACAGTTTTTTGAGGTAGGGTATGAGCTCTGACGACACAGCTTTAAAGATCTCAGCTGGGAGTGAGTCGGCGCCGGGAGATTTGTGATTTTTTAGCTGCCCAATGGCGGTTAAGATCTCTTCCGTTGTTAGTGGCTTATCTAAGTCTTCGAAGGTGTCGTATTGAGGGATAAGATTTATAATATCGTGATCGGCTTGACTTTGCTGGTTAAGAATGAAGAGTAGTGTTCTTTCCATCGGGCTCTTATTTCCTGGTCTTCTTTGAGGAGATTTCCATTTAAATCTTTAATAGGGCACATATTTTTCCGACTGGGGCCGTACACTGCTTTTACTCCTTGAAAGAAATTCCTGTAGTCGTGTGAATCGGCGTACCTTTGAATTTCTCTGGCCTTGCTTGCCCACCACTCGTTCTTTATTCTTCTGATTTCGCGTTGCGTTTCATACTTAGATTGGGTAAAAGCTTCTGCTTTTGATGAGTCGTTGGGGTGGTTGATAGCGTTTTGGAAGGCAATATGTTTGCAGTCAAGAAGTTCTTGTATAAAAGCTTCATTATCATTGAACCAGTTGAAGTTCAAGAGAATTTGAGTGCACTAGAAGAAACCAATTCTGTAGATGTCGCTGCTACCTGGACACAAATTAAAGACAGTTTAAAAAGTGCGAGTGAGGAAATTCTTGGCACTGTAGCAAGTAAAAAAAAACAGATATCAGTGACGATGAGATTCAATCTCATATTCAAAGTGACTCAGTCCCTAGTTGGGATATGCATTCAAGACATTCGCATTCCCAGTCACACACAGGCAGTTGAACGATATGTGAAACTCGTGACAGAAGTTTTACCAAAAGTTTGCGGAGCTGAGTCTAGGGATGGTTTTATCAGAGCCCTTAAGGTCAACCATGCCTAACTCCGCCCATAAATCAGATTTCAAAGTACCTTCAGCTAAGAATAAGTGAAAACGGAGATGTTCAATTATTCAACAATTCAACATGAATTTCTTGGACTTCCAACTCTTCACACAAAAACTTAGTTTCTTCAATAAAAAAATCTGTTTATAAATATTACTAATCTAAAATAATTTGTTTCTAAACATTTAACCTTATATTCAATAAAGAAAAAAAAAGGAAAATAAGTGACTTGTTCCTTGAACTGTGATCTACCTATATTTGTAATTTTTTTTCAAAATTCCATTTTTTATATATATATATATATATATATATAATGACATTTTTTCAATAAACACCACGAAAGTTACCGAAAGATACTACAATAATTAAACTAGGTATACAATATCTCATATTTGTACATATGACAATAATGTAATAAATCTAAATCAATATTTACTTCTTCCATGTCATGTTTGCCAGTACAGAGCCTCTATAAATTGTCATTTCAAAATTTTTCCATTTACACTTTTCCGTAAAGTTCGTCCAATTCATCTAAAAAAAAAAAAAAAAAACGTTGTAATGATAAATAATTTTCGTTACATTTGAAATATTGAACAAGCTGTGTCGAGCAAAATACTTCCCTAGGGTTATTATATTTCAACTTCAATATTAAAAGGTGTAATATGGCCCTGTATTTGTCATGTGGGGTGTAATGGGGTAGTGAAGCGCAAGTTATAGCCTCTCCTACTCAATTGTTAACCTCACCTTCGCGATGAGTTCAATTTGAACTTGGTGCACCCTGTTTTCACTAACGAGGCTCTAACGACCGAGTAAGGGCGGAATAACCCTTACCTTTTACCGTGAGCACACCCACCTTCTCACGAAGAGTGCGGTAAAAATAACCCACCGCACACAAGGGTTGCTTTTGGAATCGTTTGGTTACCCCATCGTCGCAGTCTCCTTCTGTGCCATGGGACCACACCACTCGCCTTCCGCAACCGAGCTGGTCAGTTGCATACCTGCTCCAGCTAAAACTTCAAATGCAGCTTCGTTTTCAGTCGATTAAGGCTTTAAAAAAATGATGGAGCGTTCAAGTGGGACAAAATCATCCGGAGGTAAAATACCCTCCCGATCGGATCTCCGGGGGAGGGTGCCCACAGGGACACCTCATCGAATGTCGAAAAAACACCGACAAGTTAAATCCAACAAAACTAATTCTTTCATCTACGGCGCTTGGAATGTTCGTACTTTGAACGACAGCACTCGCACCGATCGGCCTGAAAGAAGAACTGCTCTAATAGATAGAGAACTTCACCGACTCAATGTTGACGTTGCAGCTCTCAGCGAAACTCGATTTTTGGAGGAAGGCTCTCTCACAGAAAAGTACTACACCTTCTATTGGAAAGGTCTTCCCGCCAATTCAAGAAGACAACATGGAGTAGGATTTGCCGTTCGGAATCAACTTGTATCCAACTTAACACAAGTACCACAAGGCCTATCCGAGCGTCTAATGCTGCTACGCTATGAGCTATCAGATGGCAACGCGGTAAATCTAATAAGCGCCTACGCTCCCACTCTGGATGCAAGTCACGAAACCAAGGAAAGCTTCTATCAACAGCTGGAAGAAACCCTCTGTAGAATACCTAAAACGGAACGACTCGTTATTCTTGGCGATTTTAACGCTAGAGTAGGGAGAAATGCAGACACCTGGCCAGGTATCATAGGCAAGAACGGTTTGGGCAACATGAACGCTAACGGTCAACTACTTCTAACTAAATGCGCCGAACATGATCTAGTTATAACAAACACCATTTTCCGACAAAAGGATAAATTTAAAGGCACCTGGCGTCACCCCAGATCAGGTCACTGGCATCTACTGGACTATGTTATCGTACGTAGGAAGCATCTCAAGGACGTCCAAATTACAAAGGCGCGCATTGATAGCGAATGTTGGACCGATCATCGTCCTGTTGTCTCTAAAATGAAAATTGTTATGAGACCCAAACACCGAAGAACTCAAGTAAAACGTAGACCCCGTCTCTGTATTAGTAAATTGCGTGACCAACAAACCGTCGAACAGCTAAAGCAAAAAGTTCAAGAGAATTTGAGTGCACTAGAAGAAACCAATTCTGTAGATGTCGCTACTACCTGGTCACAAATTAAAGACAGTTTAAAAAGTGCGAGTGAGGAAATTCTTGGCACTGCAGCAAGTAAAAAACAGGAGGACTGGTTCAATGATAATGAAGCTTTTATACAAGAACTTCTTGACCGCAAACATATTGCCTTCCAAAACGCTATCAACCACCCCAACGACTCATCAAAAGCAGAGGCTTTTACCCAATCTAAGAATGAAACGCAACGCGAAATCAGAAGAATAAAGAACGAGTGGTGGGCAAGCAAGGCCAGAGAAATTCAAAGGTACGCCGATTCACACGACTACAGGAATTTCTTTCAAGGAGTAAAAGCAGTGTACGGCCCCAGTCGGAAAAATATGTGCCCTATTAAAGATTTAAATGGAAATCTCCTCAAAGAAGACCAGGAAATAAGAGCCCGATGGAAAGAACACTACTCTAACATTCTTAACCAGCAAAGTCAAGCCGATCACGATATTATAAATCTTATCCCTCAATATGACACCTTCGAAGACTTAGATAAACCACTAACAACGGAAGAGATCTTAACCGCCATTGGGCAGCTAAAAAATAACAAATCTCCCGGCGCCGACTCACTCCCAGCTGAGATCTTTAAAGCTGTGTCGTCAGAGCTCATACCCTACCTCAAAAAACTGTTTGATATCGTGTGGGAAAGTGGTCAAGCTCCGCAGGAGTTTCGTGATACACTTTTAATCAACCTCTTCAAAAACAAAGGGAGCGCTGCGGACTGTGGAAATTACAGGGGTATAGCTCTCCTGGCTGTTGGAGGGAAGATACTCACTAAAGCGATGGCAAATAGGCTAACACCTGTTATGGAAAAGTTACTTCCTGAAACACAGAGTGGCTTTAGACCAAACCGAGGCACATCGGATTTAATCTTCACACTTAAACAGCTTCAAGAAAAAGCACTCGAATATCAAGGAGAAATTCACATGGCCTTCATTGATTTAACCAAGGCGTTTGACTCGGTGGACAGGGAAGTGCTCTGGAAAATTATGTTCCGCTTAGGTATCCCTAGAAAATTTGTGGAAGTATGTCGCAGTCTACATACAAACAACAACGCCCAGGTTATGTATAACAATGAGGCAACCGAACCTTTCCAAACCCTCACTGGAGTTAGGCAGGGATGTGTCCTGGCACCCTTACTCTTTAATTTGTTTACCACTGCTCTAACAATTATTGTTGACAACAAACTGACAGTCAGAGGAATAGGTCTCAGATACCGTTTTGATGGCGGTCTCTTTAACATAGGGCGCTTTAGAGCTTTCACGAAGACACGCACACGATTCATTTGTGATCTCCAGTATGCGGATGACTGTGCACTTTTAGCCTCTACGCCGGAAGAGCTTCAAGAACTTTTAGATGTGTATGCCCAGAGCTATGATTCCTTGGGACTTAAAATCAACATTGGAAAGACTAAGATTATGTCAACTCCTCATCAAGTGAACCAAATAGACATTACACTTAACGGAAATTCTCTTGAAGTGGTGGATCAGTTCAATTACTTAGGCAACGTTGTTAATGACAAAGCAAACATGGACAGCGAGATTCGCAATAGAATTAACGCTGCATCTAGAGCACTCTGGGGACTTAGAGAGAGAGTATTTGACAACCACGACCTTGCTTTATCAACGAAAATGGCTGTCTACAGAGCAGTTGTCATTCCAACACTGCTATATGGATGTGAAAGCTGGGTCACTTACCGTCGTCATGTGAAAGAATTAGAACGTTTTCAGCAAAGGCACCTCAGAAGTATGATGAGAATCCGTTGGTTCCATCACATATCAAACGTGGAAGTACTCAGGAGAGCAAACAGCCTTCCAATTGAGGTGCTTATTTCAAGAGCACGCCTAAGATGGGCAGGTCACGTTCATCGTATGCATGATAACCACCTTCCTAAATGTACACTTTATGGTGAATTGCTAAGCGGTAGAAGAAGGCGTGGCGGTCAACGAAAGAGGTTCAAGGACGCTCTCCATGAAAATCTAAAATCCTGCGGTATTGCAGACGAGCAATGGGAACAACTTGCAGCGGACAGAACCGAATGGCGAGGGGTTGTGGCCAGCTATCAAGGAAATGTTGCTGCAAGAAGGCCGAATCCAAGACCTAACCAGGTCTATGTTTGTCCTGACTGCGGTCGACATGTGCTCTCCCGAATTGGCCTCTATAGCCATAGTCGTGTGCACCGTAGATGAATGGGAATTACAATAGACTACACCTTTTACTTGTTTTTTATTGTACACAATTTATCGACTGTTACATTTTTATACTCGGACTCGAGTAACGGCTAATAATAATAATAATAATAATTTGTCATGAATTTAACTTATCGAGGCGCAGACTCCACCACCCCTATACCTGACCCTATCCACAACAATTGCAAGATAGTTTAAGTCTCCACTTATACTTCTCCATATTCACAATATGTTGGGAGATTGTGTGCAACGCATTATTATTCTAATTAATCTTTGTTGCTTGCCACGTCTGATAAAATCAAGTAATAGGTATACGGCCCCACTAAAGCTCTTTCCCATCAGCTTCAGTCGCAACCTCTTTACTACTTTTCAGTCTTCTTATGGCTGCCTCCACTTCGGATTTGATCATTTCAAGTTTGCGTTCGTAATCCTGCTGCCAATCATTGTTTGACTTCGAATGCTCCCTTTTCAAAAACTTTTCTCAAAATTAGAGCCAAAGTACAATAATCTAAGTGCCAATAGAGTCCTAGTCCTAGAGTTTTGAATTTGACTTACGTATAACCATAGTTAGTAAAACGTCATCTTACTATTACTGTGACCTGCATGTGAGACCAGTTCTTTACAGGCATCTTATAAACGAATAGAAGAAAGGTGCAAGCTCCCCTACACCTAGCGATACCAATTATAGGAAAATACTGAAATGTTTCCACTTTCTTTTTCAAATATTGACAGTGCGTTAAGATACATTTTGCAACACATGTATCATCATTCTAGTTGTCCCTCTTTGCTGCATGGCATATCTGATTACAACGCAGCATAGAAATAGGATACTGGCTTTCTTTTTTAACGGAGCATCTTGTATATAATAAACGGGAATAGCGCTGATAAAGGATTTAGTAACTATGGTCAACTAAACTAAACAAGAGAACAGAGGAAGCAGCAGGGTCAGTGAAAAATATTTGAAGCAAATACATAATAAAAAACACAAACGAAAGAAAATAAGTAGAGATCTGAAAAAAAGCATAATAGACTATTTTTTGGTGACCATAAACATATGGAATATAGACAAACAAGTCATAGTCAAAAGAGGCGCAGAGCCATTATCTACTACAAATGAAAATTACTATCAAAAAAGAGAATAATAAGGAAAAAGAGAATCATAAACTATAAACGTGTCTCCAATGCTGCTCGTATATGTTTTCTTTTAGAAATTCCCATTGTAATATCCGGAGACGCAGGGCAGCGAGGAAGCCATGACGTGTGTTCCGGGGAGACAGTTGATGCACGGGATGCTAGAGAGAACGAAGCCTGGTATCGTCCCACTGCAAAGTAATCGAAAAGTATTGTACTGTGTTACTTATAATATATATGTACTGGAAAATAAAGAGCTACCGAGTCGAAGTGAAATAAGTTTATTTAATTCCATTGGAAAGACCTTAATTGGCGACGAGAGAAAAATCGGCGGCGGAGTGAAACGACAAGCACGTAGCAAGAGGTAAAATGGCGAACACGATCGCTCAGTTCTTCGAGTTCAACCCAGAAGCGGATGACTAGACGATATACGATGAACGTCTGCAAGAGTATTTCACGACGAATGAAATAGAAAGCAATCGACAAGTAGCAACCCTCCTAAGTTTAATCGGTACGAATACGTATAAACCTTTGCGAGATTTATGTTACCTCGAACAGCCAAACAAGAAAAAATATGAAGAGTTGAGTAAGATACTTTCAAGTCATTATGGAAAGCAGCCGGTAATATGGAGAGAAATACGACGTTTCTATAAAGCTAAGGAAGAAGACAAGGAATCCATAGCAGAATGGTATGCTAGAAGTTGTAAGCTTTCCGTGGAATGCAAGATTCGACCATGGCGCAGATTTGACCATGTTCATAAAAGAAAAATTTGTTACCGGAATTAACGTAAATAAAATATTTGACCGGCTATGTGAGGAGTCTGAAACAATGGCGTTAGAAGAGCTTATCGAGAGCGCTAAGAAAAAGGAAAACGCCATCGTATGTGACGAAGAAGTACATTTTGTACGATCCGCCCAACATCAGATCCAACAGTCAGAAAAATGGAGAAGGAAGATCCGGGGAGACCTGCCAATGACTATCAACAAAGAACAGGAAGAGGAAAGCGTCATCAATTCCGTCCTGCTTCAACGCAGAATCGACAAAAGCAGAGCAAGAGCCACCACATGACGGATAGAAGAAGGTATCCTAGCAAAGTGGTGCCGACGTCACAGGAAAATGAAAACAGTAAACATTGTAAAGTTTGCGGGAAAACGCATTCAGGTCAGTGTATTTATTCACAATTTGTGTGTGCCGTATGCAAACATAAGGGATATCTGGCAATGGTTTGTCATAGAAATAGAAATGTCCATTTTGTAGAGCAAAGTAATGATGACACAATAATAGAGAATATAGGAAGTTTATGGCATTTGTCAGACGTAAACAAAAAATACCCGTGTCTGATTCTAATTTTAATATGGTTTTAGTAGTAGTGGACGCATACTCAAAGTGGATGGAAGTTTATATAATGAAATCACAGACATCGGCAGAGATCGAAGAAAAGCTCAATGATTTATTCGCACGATGGAGTTTGCCAAGTAGGGTAGTCTTGGCCAATGGAAGATCATTTGTAGCTGGGAATATTCAAGATTTTTTTAATAGGAAGTATAGGAACGCCATCAAACATATCACATCGCTCCCAGGGCCCCAGTCAACGGTTTTGCAGAAAACGCAGTGAAAACGTTTAAAGCAAACATAAAGAGTAGGTTAGAAGGCCCGGCAAATAAAATAAAAAAATAGGTATTATTATTTCCGAGTTTTTTTTTCATATATAACAACGCCTCACTCTTCAACAAAGGAAACGCCAGTAAAACTGTTTTTGCAACGAAACCTTCGCACGAGATTAGACATCATGAGGGAAAGTGAAGAACAGCCAGAAGAAGAACATCAGGAAAATGGTATGGAAAATCATAGGAAAGCAGAAGATCGGCAAAAGAAGTATTTCAGGGGAAGATCGAGGAATTTTGAGGTCGGAGAGGAAGTGATGGCGACAGATTACAGAACACCTAATCGCAGAAAATGGACGAGAGCTAGGGTGATGAGAATGATCGGAAATACGATCCCAGGAGGGCTCGCCAGATACAACAAATACTATCGACAGGGGAGGTCAAGGCCGGCAGGGAAATAATCCACCAAAAATGCCTTTTCGGTACTACAGCAGCGGATGTCCTTCCAACAACCCAGTGAACGTCCAACCACAACAAGTTATCCCGGTTCAAGAATTTAGCAAGGAAAACGATGCAGCGCAATCGATCGAAATCTTGAACAACCAGAGAATAATAGATCAACCGATATGGTCGGAAGAAGCCATACCAGGTATTATTTCTAACAATAGTAGTAGGTTACATATTTAAGAATGAATCGAATAGGTTAGAAGTCACGGTGTCAATAGACGACGCAAGAAACAGTGGCCCTAGAAAAATTAACTTCGACAAGCCTACAATAGTAGGGACGACACCAGTAGGAATAGAGCAATAAGTACAAAATTTAAGAATAAACTTAAAAAATTAGAAGTGTTTTCAAATAATTGAGAAGAAGAAATTATAAAAAGTGCTCCACATTGTTGCTCTTTTTGATTGACACACATCTCTATGCGTCTTTGAAATGAACCGTTTTTAAAACTCCTGGTGTGATCGACCAAAAAGCAATGTCATTCTTTTCTTCTTGTTTTGGAATGTGGAACAGTGAAACTTCATTTCAAAGATGCGTAGAGATGTGTATCAATCGAAAGGGGCAATATGTGGAGCATTTATTATAGTTTTTTCTGTTCAATTATTTGAAGGAACCTCTAATTTTTTAAGTATATTCTTGAATTTATTGCTCAATAAATCGAAAACAGTTACAAATAGCCATAGAGATGTATATACAAAAAAATTTAGATTTTTCATTACTACATTATATGGTCGAAAAATATACAGGGTGTTCCATTTGAAAAAAAATAAGAAAATTTAATTCAATAGTTCTAAATTGAAAACATTTTTTGGCCAGCCCGTATATTTTTAGGAAGTGATTAGGAAGTGAAAATTATTAAAAAATATCACACAAATGTCTCGTAACTGATATTTACAAAAAAAAATTTTAAATTTATAATGGTGGCTGTAGTGATTATTTAGAAATGCATCAGCAGATAGCATTATTTCAACAAAAAAAAAATCACTTCGTTCAAATGGTTGGGAGATAGTCAATAATAATATAGAAGTGAAAGGACTCCAGAGAGAGACTTCTAAAAATGCACCGACAGTAATAGTATTGCATTAAAAAAAACGGCACTCGGTCCTGTACAATCATCTTGATTTACTCTAACTCGAGTGCACTATTGCCCCACCCCATACTTTAGAATTATTCATTTAGTAAATCTGTATATAATAATATTTTTAAAACATTTGTAAACTAACCATCATGAGAGGCAGCTAAATATCCGTATTTTTCGTAAATAAATGTGCCTGATTTTCGAATTTTTGCCTCGGGGTTTCAGTGCAGTAAACTGTTGCAGAGCAACTGCTTCTTTAATTTTACCATATTTCATGGCATCAGACTCAGCATACTTCAATCCTAATATAGTTTTTACTAGATTGTCTGGTTTTGTTGTTTTACGTCTGAAGCAGTCAATCCGTTCTTTCTAATTTGTTCGTACAGAGAATTATCCCACTGACCAACTGTTGCTCGTTCAGTGTTGCCAATTTCTGTCGGTGTAACTTGAAAGTAATATTCAATAAAATAATACTTAAAGTAGAAAGAATAAAGGAGCAAAGAAACTACATTATATAAAATTGATAATCAATTTATGCAAATAAGTAAAAATAGCAGTGTAGTGCAACCATACCTTCTATTAAAATTAATACTGATTAAAATTGCCAGTTATACATCGTACAGGTCAATTACATTTGTCAATTATTATTCACGAATGAAAAGTTTCAAGTGTTTCAACGGGAGTGTTGACAATTCAAGGTGAAACGAATAAATTTAATGGTTAGATTGCAGGACTTTGGGGGCCATATATGTTGGATATATTTCTGTTAACTGTTCGTCCCGAAATGCTGGGACGGAATAATCTTCTGCATTATTTTTTTGAAATGTAAACACTATTTTCGATTACATTTTAATCTAATCTGTTGTATTGGTAGCAACGCAGAAGCAACACATGTGGAGCTGCTTCCGGAATAGGCCAATCTGCGACCTGCGCCGTCCAAATAGTATGTACTGCAGCGCCCGCTACATGGCTTATATATACCTACGTATACAAGACAAGTGTGAATAAATGTATATAACTGTTAAGTGTTTCATTGGCAAGTAAGGACTATAAATAAAATATGTGGCAGGGCTTCGGGGCAGCTGTTTTAGCAGCGCGATAGGCAACACAAATTACTCAACCTTGGTTGACCGTATAGTTCATAGAGGGAACTTACTAGTTAGTAATCGTAATGTCAAAATACATTTGTTTAGACTAGGAAAGATAATCTGTGGGGAAACAAATAAATACATAATAATAAATAAATATACAGTAAACAATATGACTCCTTTGGAACGAATAACTTATGCCAAGTAATAAGGTACCAACAGGTTGATATATTTCAGGTTAGACATCTAACCTACAAAAAAGACAGGTCCATGTATGTTATTAATTATTATTGAAATACTTCCCAAAATTTAGAGACTGCTATAAATTCAGGGTATAAAAGACAGTGGGAAGTACACTTGATGACAAAGTAGTCAAACAGTAATAGCAAAAGTGATAGTAAAATGCAGCGGCTAGTAAGTGGTCCCAGGAAAAATTATTCAAATACAAGATTTGGGCAGTTTCAAATTTGGTACTTCCCCTCATGTGAAGAAATTAGTTTCAAATAGAGACATCAAACAAAATCACGCCCAGCTCCGGACAGAAGAGCAGCCGGTGGGGCAGTATTTGGAGGGCTTTACTCCGTACTGATTATTGCGCTTTTAGCGTCACAGGATATAACATAATCAAAAATCTTATTTCAAATCCACAACATAGCATTAACATACGTTTTGACCTATCATCGTTTTCCCTAACTGAATTTTTATTTGCACACACGTTAACAAATAATTTAAGATACACTTAAGGGTGGCGGTACCAATTTTAAAAGGATGATTTCATAGTTCGACAATTTCCCCTACATCCCTTAATCGATAAAAAAAAATTATAAGCGTTTGGAGAACACTGGATAGAATGGTACTGGTCTATTGAAAACTGAACAAAAAAAAATGTTTTTTCACAAAAGAAAATTGTGCAGTAATATTTCGTTTTTCAGAAGGAATACAATTCAGTACTATATTATTGAGTTTTCTTTAAAAGCCTATATCAATATATTTTTTTGAATTGGTTGAGGGATATAGGAGAAATTGTCGAATTAGATCCACGGCTTCGCCCACCTTAACACGTCAATAAACGTTGAAGTAAAAATTATAAATGCTTATTTTCATTTATAACATACCTGCATTCTAGGTAGTAATAAAATCTATGAACTAATCATTGGTTTTTTGATAGATGTTAATATCACACTATAGGTTAGTTTTGTTTTTCTCTTGTTTTAACCTTATGTTTTTACCTACCTTACCGTGGTCTTTTTTTTGTGATGCCAAACTTAATGTCCTGACAGACCCGTGGACGAGAAGCGTGTTTCCCTGTGTTTTCTTTCGTTGCTCTTCTGCACTCTTTTTCTCCATTTTGTTTAAATTACATAATTTTAACATAGTGTGACTGGCTGCATGGTCTCTGACCCAAAGCCATAAAAAAACATACCTGGATATTGCTCAAAATTTTATTTTTTTCAGAAATAAGTTCCTCTTTATTGAGGGGAGCTTCTAGAGCATTTGGTCCATAACTTGTTGAAGGTATCACTTTTGTAGGTTTTCTCCGTTTATTCTGTCTGTTATCCACTAAAATCTAACTTTCTTTTTTTCACTCACGTTTCATGATGTTGTGAACTTTCTGTCCAAAATTTTTTGAAATTTTTTCCTGGACTTTCCTCGGTTAATTTTTTGCCAAGGGTCTGCTTGCCACTCTAATCCTTCATTATATCTTATTCCAGAAATATGTGCCCGACTTTCAAAGGATCTTCTTTGTGTTAGGTTTAAACGTTTCGCAGCATTGGATTTTGCTAAGAATGACATAAATAATTCTGAAGCATTGTTTGTCTCATTGGTTATTAGTTTATGTGCCTTATTATTAATTCAATTTAGATTGTTTTAAATAGAAAATAAACATTAATAATGCGGTATGTACCTGAGAGGCCAACCACAATTGAAAATTTGTTCACTATAATATACAATTTATACAACATATCCACTGATATCCATACCTACATTTACTCACATTACGCACGAAAACATTCACCACAGTTTGTCTTTCAGAAGGTCAACTAATACAACAAAAAGGTTTCCAACCTGAAGTGAACTTTCCATTAATTTTTCGAATGTTAATCGGACTTTCAAACATGTTTATTATGTTCGCTAGGCATTTATTGTTTTATTAATGAGTTCAAAAATAGTGTACAAGAAGAAGTAGAGTTTATATCGGAAATCTTATTTTTAGTCGTTCCCTTCAGATTTCAATTATTCCCTGAAACTTACTGTTTATGTGGTAGTGTATTCCTACCGATTCTAACTCCAATATTTTGTTGTTTTGAACGTCACCAATTGTATTGCAATATTCAGAATTACAATTCAAGTGATCACCAAAAAACATGATTTGGACCATTTGTCCAGTCTCTTTTTAATTTCTCAACATCACCATTAGCATTTATACTTAATTGTTTCAAGGCAGTGTTTTGTAAATGTTCGATATTCCGAACAGTTAAAAATTTACGCCCTGTGGCATTTACTTTTTTATCATCTTTTATTTTATATAGACCTTTTCCATAGTTCTTGATAGCATCATTTTTGCACTTTATTTTTTTCTACTTTGTCTCCATATGGAACATCTTTAATTTTGGCAAAAACGTTAGTCTCCATCTGCCACAATTTTAAATATTTCCATTTATGCATTCTTTGGCTATTTTTGAAACCTTCTGCAATTACGTGTTCCATGGCACCTGATGATCCCTCCCAATTTTTTAAAAAACATATGTATGGGGCTGTTGTTGTCTGTTCAGTGCACGTGCACATATACTACAATATTTATTCCTAACTCTGAGGAAAAGTAATTTTCCAGTCAATGCATCAATTATAATTGCCTGAAACATGCCATATAATACGTATTTATTTCATTATATGTCCCTTGTAGAATGCAGGCTTTCACCTGCCTTGTCAAATGAAGTAGCTTCTTCCAGGGTTTGCTCTGATCGCTGAGCTTTACTTGATTATTCACTCAACATACTGTCAACTTCTTCAGAAAGATTGAAGTTGATGTGTTCTAATCCTTGTTATATACATTGGCACTTCCTCGCTTCACCTCTGATTCGTCATGTTCTGTTGATCTTGACTATCTAAACCACTGTTTCTTGGCAAAGTGAATCTCCAAGTGGTACCTACTCAGTCAATATCCACCCTCTCTGTTGAAGTTGTTCCTGCTTTTGACGACCTACTCATTTTATAATAATCCTTGGGTAATAGCACGCCTAACATTTTGATGTTAGGCGTGCACTGACGATTTATCTGTGTATTCAAGTCCGGTGTTTGTTCTTTAATTCCAGACTAGATAATCCGCCCTGTTTTTTCTAATGTAACTACTTTCGTTAATAGTTTACGGATGGATCTTGTTTGAGGTAAGCAACCGTTACATTTTCTCACCGTTAGGAAAAGTACTCCTATTCTCTTCAATACAGTTTTTAACCTATTTGTGAGCTCCACCGATAAATGATAAGTACACATATGTTGCAGGTATTTCCTGTTCTTCAGTCATTCTTATCTGATCTTTAGTAATCCGTTAATATCTTTTTGTCGTAGATAAGTATTTCTCTGCAGAGTTTGCTGGGCGTGATTAAATTCTTCAGATTTACTTTTATTGCCACATATTGTGTTGACTTAGTGAAACAACGTTCTTCTGTTAACAACTTCTTCTACTGCAGATGGTGATGAGATGCAGCATATAGGTGATGAACAGTGTGTTTTCTCCTTGTAGACATTGCTCCAGCTTGCATAAACGTTTTACTAACACATCTAAGAAAGGCAAAACTCCTTTTTGTTTGGTCTCCATCGTAAACTGAATATTTGAATGTTGACTAATTAAGAAAAGAAGAAGAAAAGAAGAAAAAAGATAAATGAAGATTCTCCACGTGACCATATGACCACACGACCATTATTCACATAGCACAACCAGTATTTTGGTTTCCTATCTGAAACGTATAGTTCCTTCTTTCGAATGCTTCCATGGATATACTGGCTGTTACTGGTGATGGTGTGAACGATCCATCTTTTCGCGTCTGAAGGACTTTTTATTTTCCAAAAATGAATATTAACGTTCACAAAGAAGGGTTCAAAATGACTATTTCAGATGGAGAATAATACAAAATTTATACTTACTGTTCGTTTATTCTTAACTGCTTCACTGATGGTACCAATTGGACGTCGTAACACTATAAATCTAACACAGTAAGTACTAACACTTTCTTAAAATTAAACCTGAAAGGGAATTTTGAAAACACAAGAAAAAGACAATATAAAGTTCAAAAAATGTATATTAAATCTCTTTTAAAAAATCATGTTTTACAAAAACTTTTAAAAAAATGTATTGACAAACTGGCCCGTGTACAATACATGGTGAGGAACGGAACAACTTATAATGTACCAACTACCATCCAATATGCGGTTTATAGCTAACAATTACACAAAAAGATTCAAGAAAATTTCAATGTTTAAAAATTTTTGGTGGGCTTTTGCTTGCCTGTCTGTTTACGTATTATCAGTTCAATTATAATTTGGTTCGCTACTCAGAGCTTAAAAATGCTTGAATCGCAACGACTTTGAATTATATTATAGCACTTATAAATCCATACGTTCAGGTAAGGCGGTCCCATGTACATATGAGTACATGGTAACTATACTTTTCTGACACCGAATCACTGAGGAATCAATTCAATTCAACAAGACATTATTAAAATTATTGAGAAACATGTATAAGCTGCCTCTCCGGCACCCATCCTGGGACCGACCCTGCGACCGCCGCATCGAGACAGGACCGGTTTGGCGTAAGCAACAATTGTATAAAACGAAATAACTAAACCTAAACTCCTTTTAACACAGTAAATAAAAATAGGTGATGTAATACAAAAAATGCTTAAAAGGAAAGCTTAATATTAACAGGAAAACACTAAAACTCTGGCTTTCGCCGTTCGCGCACTACACTTTATTTTAATTTTGATTCTGGTCGTGTTCCGGATTGTTGGGTACGTTGTTGTTATGTATGGTCTGAAAATAGTCAGCTGTCGTTCGCTTTTCGTGCGTCCGTTAGCGATGTCTGTCCGTTTGTACCCGTCAAGGCTAGTATAACCTCCCGCGTACTTTTCAGGGCCCTCGTCAGCTTCCACAGCGAGTTGTCTTAAGGATTGAGCGCCGTCAGTTTGTTCCCCCATTTCTGGTTTTTAACAGTGTTGATGGAGATGCGGATCTGCCAAAGCCGTCTCAGTCGGTTCTTCTCCCGAATGTTTCGTATGGTTGTTGGTCACAGTGGTGGCAACAGTTTGTTTGGCATCCCGCAGCACCCGTGTGAACTCCTCCACCGCATTCTCCAGTTCGGCGGGTGTGTTGATCGTGTTCGTTAGTGTTATATGTGTAGTTATGTGTGCCTTATAGAGACGCCACTCGACGCCCCTATAAGACGTGGCTTTTCGTGTGATGTCTTCCCTCGACACACCGTCAAGTTCGACCACAATGGGATTGTTGTCGGACGTGAGTTCCTGCGGGCCACGGGGGCCGTGCAGTTTCTCACGCCTTTATTGACCATAATGTCGAGGGTAGTGGGCGTTGTGCCGTTGTCCGGAAAATGCGTGGGATCGTCCGGATACTGCACGATGATATTTCGACCATTCACATAGTCGAACAGAGTGTTGCCGTTCGCGTTGTTGCGATGGCAGTTCCAGTTGCGATGCCTACCGTTAAGGTCTTAAGGTCGCCTATGAGCAGGCAGCTCGGACCCACGTTCATCAGATTTTCGAGACAACCCGCCGTGAAGCCGTTCAAGGGTCGATTGTACGCGGCCACGATACTGGTGCCGCCCTCCAGCGTCACACACACATTCTCCACATTGGTGTTCCGTACAGGATGGTGCGTGTGCGCAATGTCTGACTTTACCAGTACAGCCACCCCGCCACTCCTGTGGTTGTCAGCCCTATCTGTTCTATGTACTGTATACCCCCGGACTTGCAGTTTGTCACGTCTGGTAAGTTTCGTTTCGTTTAGCAGCATAATGTCAATTTTATGCCTCAACGTGTAATTGATTAGAAGAGGAATTTTGTTACCTATACCATTGGAGTTCCAGGAAGAGATTTTTATCGTGATGATTCTAGAATGCGTTGTCCGGCATCGCTTCGAGGAAGCGATGCATAACAAAGAATTTGTCGGCCGCGTTGGAGCAACTCTCCAGCTCGGTGTTCAAGTTGTGGTATAGCGTCACAAGCTTGTCCAAATCGACTAGGGATGCCATGCGATGCTGCTGCTGGCATAGCTCCTCAATCTTGGCCTCCGTGGAAACGCCGGTGGTTCCTCCGCTTCTCTGCCTTGTCGGGTTGGGCAGCAGCGCCGCTGGCCTCCTTCGGGGGACGTCTTGGTGGGGGGCTGCCGTCGTCTGGGGGGGGGGGCTGCGTCGCTGCGTGGGTCCGTTGAGTTGTCGCCGCCGCTCTTTCCTCCCATACGTTGGATTTGGGTGGGGGCGCCGCCACGTACCTTGTTTCAGGTGCAGGTGCCACGCCACCCCCTTTGGTTGGGAAAACTCCCCTCATCCCTGTAGTTTCCCTTGCACCTTTGAGGACACGCTAGAAGTAGGATTAAGAACACCCTCCCTTTCCCTGCTATGAACGTAGCAGCTACCAGAGTATTAGACCGATAGATTTTAATTGCCAATACTACTTCGTGTCAGATTGAAAAAGTGAGTGTCTCAGACGGTGTTCTGTACAGATACGCCAGAGCACCTATCGCATAGAGCGATTTAACCTCTGGCTGGGAACGGCTTGTATGTTTTATCTAAGTCCACTCGAAAAGTATAAATTCTTAAAATTAAAATTATACTAAGTTAGTACGCAATGCTAAATATTAAGACTATAAAGAATGATATCAATCAGTGTATTCGAATGTACTCCAGAAAATTTGCAGATTTTTAATGGAAAAAGTGTAACAGGAAAGTTCAATTTTAGTGTGTATGTTGTGAATAAGTCAGAGTTCAAAATGGTGCTGTCTGTACTATAATAATATTAAAGTTATAGTAAAATATTACTAAACAAAGTTTTAATTGAACAACTTAAATTGAAAAATATACTAATAAAAAACCGTAAGATATAGTGTGAAGTAAAAACTGTAACACAACAAAAACCATAAACTAATACCAGGGGCGTAGTTACTAATTTATGGAATAAGTAATATGAAAAATAAAAGTTTTATTTAAAATGGATTATAAATGTTTTAAATGTAAAATAATAATACCAGCAGATACGAAAAAACCAATTACTTGTGACATATGCAAAGTATATCTTTGTAAAGGATGTTCTCAGCTATCATCTAGTGAAATTAAAGTGATGGAATTGGCTCAGAGAAAAATGATTTTTTCATGTCCAGAATGTGTCTTAAAACCAAATGAAAATGTAATTTGTAATGAAGTAAAGAAATATATGGATAGGTTGAATGTAAAAATGAAAAAAATGGATTATATTAAAAAATCAGAATATCTTTTAAACATTATTGAACAGCAGGATATAAATATTAAAAAGTTCGTAAAAGAACAGTTGCTTGATTTAAAAAATGGCGTTGAATCTCATATTAGTAATTTGTATGAGTTTGCAAATAAAAACAAAATGGACAAGAAAAAAGACACACCTATAAATACTACAATAAATAAGCAAACTACCCAGTCTATAGCATCAACATCAAAAAGAATAATGAATCCAATGGTAAATAATCGCAAAACAAGCACATCATTCATAACAACTAAAACTGACAAACCAAATATATCTAAAAGTTACTATGAAATTGAGCTAGCTCAAAGAGAACTAGCTACTAGAATAATAAATCCAAATCAAGCCGATAATTATAATAATTCAATTACAAATAGTAAGGTATCAAACGAGCAGCAACAAGAGGATAAATTTATTCAAGTTAATAACAAAAAAAATGGAGAAGAAGAGGAAACATCGGTACAGGAGATGACAATCCAGCTGATGAAACTAAATTTGAAGGAAGTGCTGTGTGGAGAAACAGAAAGCTCTGGGTAATAATAAAAAAGTCAAAGGCAATGCAGATACCCAAAAAATAAAGGAATACCTAAATAATAAGTTGGATGTGGAGGAAGAAGATGAAATCAGCATTAAGTGCTTAGAAACATACTATAAAATAAAGGATAATAATTGTTATTTAATAGGGTTTGACAATAAATTTAAGAATAGTATATATGACCCTAAACTGTGGCCAAAAGGAGTGATTTTTGAAAGATTTGATTTTCAAAAGGGCGAAGGTTTCCTGGACAAACAGAAGTACAACAGAGATGGAGTAGGGAGGAATAATCAACAAGATATGGCAGAGGATTTTCACGTAGTATAAATGGGGAAAAAGGCACAGAAATGTCCAATGTAAAAATTAGGAATCGAATTAAGGGAAAAAGCAAATATGATTTATTTTATGCCAATTGTCAAAGCCTTTTAAAAAATTTAGATAATATCAAATATTGTGTTTCCTGCATTAGACCACTTGTTATGTGTTTTACTGAAACACACACATAACTGATGAAATCAGTGAACATGAAATTGAAATAGCTGGATATAAATTGCTGTCCTGCAAGTCTCATAGCAGACATACAGGGGGGGTTGCAATATATGTCGACATAAATAATTCTATTTTGACTATTCAAAGTAAAGTGTTACCATTAAACGTCTGGGTTTTGACCCTTAAATTTAATGTCCACCATTCCACATTTATTATTGGTGTGTTGTATCATTCACCAGTGGCTGATTTTCTGAACTATTTTGAAGAATTAATGGAAGATGTTATTGCCAACAATACAAAAATAATTATTGTAGGGGACTTTAATATTGACTTATTAACAGAATCCACATATAGTAATAAAATAAGTAATCTTATTAGTTCTTTAGGTCTAAGTCAATTAATTAATGTCCCTACAAGGGTTACAGTAGATTCCTCAACTCTCATAGATTGCCTGATTAGCTTCTTTTAATCAGAACAAAATAAAATTATTAATAATATAATAAAAACTAGGAAAAGAAGTTTCAAAAATTTTGATAATTTACAGTTTCAACTAGCTCTAATTGACACTAAATGGGATAATAATTCAGTATATGTTGATATATTAGCATCATGTTTAAATGATACGGTCATTGATGTTCTAAATGAGCATGCCTCATTTAAAGAATATAAAATATTTAATAACTTTAAGCTTAATGTTTGGTTTTCCAACGAGGTAATTGCCAAAATAATTGAGAGACATATGTTATATAAAGAGGCAAAAAATAATAATAATGTAATTGAACTGTGGGAAAGGTATAAATTAAAAAGGAATGAAGTGGCATCATTAATTAGACAAGAAACAAAAAAATTATTATGAGATACAAATCGATCAGAACAAACATGACGGTAAAGCCATGTGGAAGGTTTTAAAGGGAATAGTGAATGGTAAAAAAAGTTACAGCAATCTTAACATCAGATAATGAAATAGCAAATGCATTCAATAATTTTTTTATAAATAGTCTTGATGATATTGTACATAGTGTTGTTCCGCTACATAACTTTGAATATGTGTTAAGTTTTATAGCTGAATCAAAGACTAAATTTCATAAGTTTGTGAAAATTGATTTACAAGGGTCATCAAGCGTCATTAGAGATATAAAAAAAGATACATGTGATAAAGATGGTATTACTCTTAAAATAATTAGAGAAGCATTTGAAGTAATTGGTAATAGATTTGTAGATGTCATTAATGTGTCACTTCAATCAGGTGTTTTCCAAACGTATGGAAGCTGTCGACAATCATACCAATCGAAAAAATTAATAATACAATCATCTGCTCTGAGTTTAGACCAGTTAATTCTCTACCAATTAACGAGAAACTATTAGAATTAGTCGTTAAAAACCAACTAATGAAATTTATTCAGGAGAATGATATTATAAGTGAACAATCTGGCTTTAGGAAAAACCATTCTTGTGAAACATCACTTCAGTATGTTTTAAACCAGTGGAAAATGGATATCTCTAATAACTTAATAATTGGGGTAGTATTTTTGGATTTCAAAAGAGCATTTGAAACTGTAAATAAAGATCTACTCATATTAAAACTAAAAAAGTATGGAATTGAGGGGACAGTATTACAATGGTTTACATCATACCTTGACAGCGGGGAACAGATACTTAAATTTAATGACTTTTATTCAGAAAAAATGAATGAATATAAAACACGGAATACCACAAGGGTCAGTACTTGCTCCAATACTGTTTTTATTATGCATTAATGATATTAGTAATTATTGTAAAAAATGTAAACTCAAACTGTTTGCGGATGATACAATGTTGTATGTGACAGGCAAAGTAGAAGATATTGAGAGTAAATTAAATGAGGACTTAAAAAATGTATATGAATGGACGTAATAATAATCTTAAGCTGAACTTGAATAAAACTAAATTTATGATTGTAGCATCCAAACACAATTTGAAGCAGTTAAAACTAAATAAAATAAAACTTAATATCACATTAAATCACTGCATCATTGAGGAGGTTACCAAATTTAAATATTTAGGAGTAATTATTGACTCTGAACTGAATTTAATGCTCACTGTGAGTATATGAAAAATAAAATGGCAAAAAGATTGACCTGTTGTTTCGGTTATCTAATAAAATATCAATGTTCGCTAAATTATCTATTTATAAGTCTATGATTTCCCCACATATCGATTACTGTGGAACTACACTTATTTTCCTCAACAAACAACAAATTCAAACATTACAGAAAGTTCAGAATAGAGGCATGAGAGCCATACTGAGTTGTACTAGATATACACCAATTAATACTATGCTGAGTGTTCTGAATTTAATGAATATCGAACAAAGAATTATGTATAATTGCCACCAGCACTTGGTAGTATAGAAAAGATGTTAGGCTGATGTCTGCCTGAGGGGCATTGACTTGGGTTAGGCAGCAAAAGGGAAAAAAACTTGACACTACCACACGTATGAGCCCCAAAGTAGAGCGTGCGGCTAGCTCTGCGGAGACCCCAGGGTCTAGGTACGACCAGCGTACTGCCTAGAGCAAATACAAAAGAATGTTCAAATATGTTATAGTTTATTAAAGGCAGAGTCGATATGAGATATACATATATATTTTTTGGGGTGCTTTGACCTTTCCCTCCTCACACAGGAACCGATACAGCAGTGCAAATCTTAAGATTATTAACTTAGGCCACATGAACTACTAACTAATGGTATTAAATTGGTCATATACTTACTAATTTCCCAGGTGTAGCTACAAGTGGTTTACATATTAAAAAAGGCGTTTATTTTATGAAGTAAGGGAAAATTGTTACATGAGGCAAAAGATTAATAATAAGGGAAACAAAGGTTATGAATGGCTGAAGGGCCAACTGCTTGCGTTCCAGGGGTTGCGCTCCACAGGTTTCCAGTCGAGGTGGTGTTAGGTGAAAAAGGGCATCCGGAACCGGATCTTCTGTTTTGGCCCAATCCAGAGTGCTAGGCCTGAAAGAAGGAATTCCGAGCGAGGTCTCCAGTACTTAGCCCATAAGAAATCCCGAATTCTTGGCCCAAAACAAGGAACTCGAGCCCAAGACAAGAATCCAGAGCCCAAAGCAAGAATCCAGAGCCCAAGACAAGAACCCTAATGAGGAGGAAAATAATGTTGTAAATAATGTCTAACATGGTTTATGCTACAGGGAGCAACTGGGTTCGTTACCTTTTTCCTAAGGGTCCTTGTAATTCTGTTGTGACTTCCATATACAAATAACCAGGGACACCGACTCACAAAACGGATCGTGGACACCAGGACACACGTGTTAAAACCCAGATTTAAAATCAGTTTACATAGAAGAACAGCAGTGCCTGCAATGAACAATTTCAAGTGCCTAGACCATAAAATCCCACGAGGGTAAGTTTCTCTCCATCTATAAACATCAAAATTCACCAAAAGCAACACACAATGGTGGAGAATAACTTCTGAAAGACTATGTATATAAATCCCTTGCGGACAATCAAAAAGATTGGAGCTTAAAGCACAGCCAAAATGATACCAGGCACCTTTACCGGTGGTCAGCCGAAAAAAGAAAGCTAGGAGCCGCACCCAAGAGAAAAAACGCTCTCCAAAAAAATAAACAGCTTCCGCCGACGCCATGATCACATCAGAAACCGAATATGACAGAACATAGTACAGAAACACATGTTCTCATAGCCGTGCAGGATTGATTTTCTAGCAGCTTGAAATAATAACTAGACCATTGCTGGACAATCCAAAAGTTATTTAACAATGTCAATGGTGTCAATGAAATAATTACAAATATAAATAAACAAACTTGAAAGGATGACTGATGAAATAATTATTAACAATTACACAGAAATCCAGGCGCGTCCCTGGATAGCCACAGATACTACAGAATTTCACTCAGAGTGTTGGTAAGGTGAACAGAAACTGAAAGTCCCTAAGTGAAGTAGGTAAAACAACAATTCAATTTATAAATTACAAAGTTATAGTGACATAACCCCGAAACGACTCTGCACGGAATAAACTTGTAACATAATACATTGATGTTTATATTCAAAATGAAGTATGGAATGATGCCACCTTATTTGGCCAATAAATTAGATTATGTAATTGACTTTCATTCGTATAAAACACGGGCCACAATAAATAATGTTTTCTATGTGAAAATTGAATATATAAAATCCAATACCATGCTAGGAAAAGGTCTAATTTGGTTTAATGACTTACCATGTGAGATAAAAAAATGCAGGAATATATATATCTTTAAGAGGCTTTGCATAGAGCACATAAAGAATACCTTTTAAATATTTGTCTGTGTAATTTTAATATTAGGTTATGTAATGTATGTATGTTATGTAAGATTGTATTGTATTTTTGTTAAGAGCTCTGCTACTAAAGTATAAATAAATAAATAAACTAATGTTAGTTGAGACTTAAAATTATAAAATTAATTCTATAATAAAGGTAAAATGGACTTTGAAAGACCAATTGGCTCTGGTTTCTTAAGAAATAATTGTCCATTCCGAAAGTTTCCTTTATTCGAAATGCACAAAGTTGGTAACCAAATGTGTGCCGGCAATTAATGATAGAAAGCATTGCAGAAGATGGCGTTTTATAGCTCATTCCCCAAAAGGTGCAAAAAGAAGGGGATTTTGTAAGATGTATTCGGGCAGAAGTTCCGGTCGATCGGGGAAGGGACCTAGTTGAGCAACAACTTGATTCCTTAGAAAGTCATAACGACCACAGTGCAGAATACGATGTGTAGGATCGCCTGAAATATGGCACTGTTCGCAATTGTCTGTGGGTGCTTTGCCTATTCTCAAGAGGTGTACCCCAAATTCGCCGTGCCCAGTAAAAAGTTCCATAGCTCTTAGCGATAGAGCGACATCCTCGCGGTCCAGCCAGTCGCTGACCACGGGCACCAGTCCGAAGAAGTGCTTTGCCTTTGTGGAGGTACTCCACTCGTGCTGCCAACGAGTTAAAAGGAGACTATTCAGATGCCGATGTACGTCTATCATATATCGGAAATCCCGTATAAGCACCATAGTGCCCAGAAACTCACACTGGCCTGTTTGAAGGATTTGCGCGACAGCATGTAATCTGGCTAGTTCCAAGTGTAGTGGAGGAATCCTAGCTAAGACACATAACGCTTCTACAGGCACCGTCCTATAGGCTCTCACTATACACCTCAGGCAAATTCCCTGAATCTCTCTGAGTTTTCGGACCACTCTGAAGTGTTGAAGGCGGTGGCCCTAAATTTGTAGCCCGTAACTAAGCACAGGTATGACTGCACGCTCGTAGATAATTCGGAGGGAATTAGGCGGAGAGTCCCAAACGTGATTGATAAGCCGACGAAGAGTCAAGAATAGTTTCTTAACTTTCGCGGCAATATATTCGACGTGCTTTAAGAAACTCAGACGATCATCAAGTACAATGCCGAGGTATTTGATAGAGTCGACCCTAGAGACCGGTAATCCTTGCAGGCGGACCGTAGGGTTCCTATCCAAGCGCACTCCGAAGACCATATATTTGGTCTTTTGAAGGGAGGCGGCCAATTTACATGATGAGGACCAGCTGTCGAAAAGGCGCATACAGGACTCAGCGCTCGCCTCTAAGGCACGTCTGGAATTACCCTCAATAATGACAGCCACGTCATCGGCATAAGCGATTTACATCCGATCGGCAGGTCAGAAGACAGAAAGCCATCAAGAACCAGGTTCGACAAAAATGGGCCAAGGGCTGAGCCTTGGGGACATCCTTTGGTGAGCCGCTTCTTTCGGTCCATCATGAAACTCTTTACCATTCTCACGAGTCCCTCATTCACCCCTTTCATTCGCAGGTTCTTGACCACGGACGGTGCCCAAGCCGATCCGAACGCGTTTCTAAGGTCCAAGGCGACAACAAGAGAGTGCTTCCCATCCCTCTTATTTGCCCTCAAAACTCCCACCAAGTCTCCCATGGCCATGGCGCAGCTTCTGCCACCCCTGAAGCCGTACTGGCTTCCGTCCAACTTCCCCCTCGATTCGAGGGAGTGTGAGATCCTCGCCGCTAACAGCCGGTCGAGAACCTTCCCGGCCGCCGATAGCAGCCTTTGAGGACACGCTAGAAGTAGGATTTAGAACACCCTCCCTTTCCCTGCTATGAACGTAGCAGCAGCCAGATTTATAGACCGAAAGAACTTTAATTGTCAATACTACTTCGTGTCAAAAATAGAGAAGTGAGTGTCTCAGAGGTGTTCCATGCGAATACGCCAGAGTACCTATCGCTTAAGGCGATTTAACCTCTGGCCGGGAACGGCTTGGATGGTTATACTAAGTCCACTTGAAATATAAAGTAATTCTTAAATTAAACTTATACTAAGTTAGTACGCAATGCATATACTTAGAAAATAGTGTTAGTTGAGACTTAAAATTAAATAAACTACGAAAAGGTAAAATATGGACTTTTTGATAAGACCAATTGACTCTGGTTTCTGTGAATAATAATTGTCCATTTCGAAGGTTTCCTTTTCCGAAATGCACAAAGCTGGTAACCAAATGTGTGCCGGCAATAAAAGATAGAAAGCATTGCAGAAGTGTAGCGTATAGCTCATTCCCCAAAAGGTGCAAAAAGAAGGGGATTTTGTAAGATGTATTCGGGCAGAAGTTCCGGTCGATCGGGTAAGGGACCAAGTTGAGCGACAATTTGATTCCTTAGAAAGTCATAACGACCACAGTGCAGAATGCGATGCGTTGGATCGTCTGTGATATGGCACTGTTCACAATTGTCTGTAGGTGCTTTACCTATTCTCAAGAGGTGTACCCCGAATTCGCCGTGCCCAGTTAAAAGTTCCACAGTTCTAAGCGATAGAGCAACCTCCCCGCGGTCCACCCAGTCACTGACCACGGGCACCAGACCAAAGAAGTGCCTTGCCTTCGTAGAGGTACTCCACTCGTGCTGCCAACGAGTTAGAAGGAGACTATTTAAATGCCGATGTACGTCCATCATATATCGGAAATTCCGTATAAGCACCATAGTGCCCAGAAACTCACACTGGCCTGTTTGAAGGATTTGCGCGACAGCATGTAATCTGGCTAGTTCCAAGTGTAGTGGAGGAATCCTAGCTAAGACACATAACGCTTCTACAGGTACCGTCCTATAAGCTCTCACTATACACCCCAGGCAAACTCCCTGAATCTCTCTGAGTTTTCGGACCACTCTGGAGTGTAGAAGGCGGTGGCCCCAAATTTGTAGCCCGTAGCTAAATACGGGTATGACTGCACGCTCATAGATAATTCGGAGGGAATTAGGCGGAGAATCCCATACGTGGTTGATAAGCCGACGAAGAGTCAAGAATAATTTCTTGACTTTCGCGGCAATAAATTCGACGTGCCTTAAGAAACTCAGACGATCATCAAGTACAATACCAAGGTATTTTATAGAGTCGACCCTAGAGACCGGTAATCCTTGCAGGCGAACCGTAGGGTTCCTACCTAAGCGCGCTCCGAAGACCATATATTTGGTCTTTTGAAGGGAGGCGGCCAATTTACAAGATGAGGACCAGCTGTCGAAAAGGCGCATACAGGATTCAGCACTCGCCTCTAAGGCACGTCTGGAATTACCCTCAATAATGATAGCCACATCATCAGCATATGCGATGGATTTACATCCGATCGGCAGGTCAGAAGACAGAAAACCATCAAGAACCAGGTTCCACAAAAATGGGCCAAGGGCTGAGCCTTGGGGACATCCTTTGGTGAGCCGCTTCTCTACAGAGTAGTGAAGCGACGAGTAACTGACAACACGATCTGTAAGGTAACTTGAAATAACGTTCAAAATACTGGAAGGGAAGTTTTTACTTCCCATGGCTAAGATGATGGAAGGCCACCACAAATTGACAAAAGCGCCTGCGATGTCTAAAAAGATAACTAAGGTATCCTTCGAGTTGTGACTGTTTGTCGCGGTCGTCAGCACTGACAGGGGATTAATGGTGGATTTGCCACTCGTGAATCCAAACTGACTTGGGCTAAAAATCATTGGACCAAGAAGGTCCGATACAAGAATAATAATTGTTCTCTCGAACAATTTTCCGAGCTCGGATAAAAGAGTTATGGGCCTGAAGGCCTTAGGATCCGCAAAGTCCTTGTCTGGTGATTTTAGAATTGTGACTAAAATCCCCTTTTTCCATGCCGACGGAAAGTGACCAACGACAAGACAGTCATTAAACAAATCTAAATAGACAGCCACCATCTGTTTGAACGACAATTTAATCAATAGGCCAGGAATGTTATCCCAGCCAGGCGCCTTTCCCGGCTTGATCTTGTCCAGGGCTTGCTCGAGGTGGCGTTCCACAATCACCGCCACCGCCTCTACGTCGCCTACAACTTGAGAGGCGCGAGCTCTTGCCGCGACGAGTTCTGGCGAGTCCACAAGATGGTCATCATCCGGCATCAGACGGCGCAAGATTTCCTCGAGGGTTACTGGGAGAGTGCGCGTGGAATTGCCGTCAGAGACCACCGCGTGGTGTGCCTCTGACGGCTGCACCCTCCCAGAGGCCATGCGGTAAGTGAAGCCCCATGGGTCGGATTGCAAGTCCCGCTCTACGAAACACCGCCAAGAGTTCGCTTTTGCGGTCCTGATCGCCTTGTTATATTGGATGCGAATCAGAGAGAAACGTCTCGTGAGAAACGGGACGTTCCTGGCGTTTCGTGTGCGGGCGCGTTGTAACGCGCGCCTCGCAGCATTAAGCTTGGACTTGAGATGTTCCAATCCGACTGACCACCACGTTATCCTGTGGGGTCTGCATAGGCGCTTACCAACATGAGCCTCTACCGCCGCTGAGAGGCCAGAAGTAAGTCGGTCTGTTCTAGTCTCAATGCTAAGAACCGTTGCTTCTCATTCAAGAAGTTGTAGCTCCTGTGCGAGGGAGGTGGCTTCGATCAGAAACCCCTTCTCGTCAATTCTGGACAGATCGTACCCATACTTACCACCTCAACTGGGCTGGCTAGCTAGGGTGTAAGAAAATTCTACTAGACGGTGGTCGCTATTGACTATATCTGGCAGAACTTGCCAATTAACAATTTTGCGGATAGCCATAAAGTTCGCCAACGTGATGTCTATGTTACTCTCACCATTAGGGCTGGAGAAAGTTGTTGGAAAACCCGGTTCATTGACGACGAAGAGGTCGTTGGCGGAGATGAAATCCTCCACCAGCGTGCCCCGCTCGTCCACAGTACGCGAGAACCCCAAGTCGGCTTTGGCATTAAAATCACCAGATATGACCACAGGACGCTCGCCAAGATCTATAAGGATGGTGCCCAGACGTTCTAGGAGGGGCTCGATATCGAGTCCCGGTGGAAAGTATACCGAGACCACATATAGGGAGCCAGACTCCCACGAGACCTCCGCAACCGCGATGTATTCCGAGGTGTGCTGCGTGAGCATCAAAATATCGAGCTCATCGTCGAATACCACTAACGCCGCCCAAAATCTGTCCGTTGTCCTGTACCTGACGATTCTGGTCTTAGACCCGCAACCCGGGATTGTACGTGGAGCAGACCCGTCCAGAGATTTGGTATAAGGCTCTTGTACCAACACAACCTGCAGACCTCTTCGTTGGCTCGCAACAACCAACTCCGAGCTCGGAGTTCGCGCTCCCTGCAGGTTAATGCTGGCGAACCTAATCTCTTTCGGGTGTCTACTGACCATAGTCCACGTTAGCCAAAAGGGACGTTATTCGACGGGCATAGAACGGACATTTCCTGTTCGACGCTTCGTGGCTCAACTCTTTGAACCCGACGGATGCACAGTTCACGCACCTCATCCTAGAATCGGGCTGCTTGCAGTCTCGTGTTTCGTGTGGTCCCGATCACTTGCCACAGGCGACATCGCTGCGGCAGTCCTTTTGTGTGTGGCCATATTTCTGGCACCGGTAGCACCGGAGGACACGGAAGTGATCCTCCACCCTACAGGCCGAGAACGAGATGTACAAGCGGTCCTTAGCAACAAGAAGAGCTCTAGTAGATGGTGAAGTCTCTGCCACCCAGTGGACGAAGTTTTTGTCCTTGGGCCCGAATTTGGCGACTAGCTTAAAGGAGTCTAAAGAGGGAGCTTCTGAAGGCTTGAAGTTCTGACTAATTATGGCCTCTTTAATGGCTTTCTCATCAAGAGATGAGTCGACCCCGTAGATGGCAACACGGGGCTGAAGCTTGCCTACGTGCTTCACTGCGAGGCCGGCCTTCGTAAATTGCTCAGTGGGTATCTTGGAAAGATCCACAGAATTCGACTCCAATTTGATGCCATTCTTCGAAATTTTAACAAGCTTGTCTACCCTCAGGCCCAATTGGGTTGGCTTTAGGTTGTTCACCAAGGCACGCTTTGTATCCTCGCTCGATCGCAGGACGGAGGCGTCCACCGGATACACCAGTATTGCCGAAGTTTTCGGGGGTTCAACCGTGCGGCCAGATGGGGTCTTGACAACACGTGCAGGAGGCAGACGAAGAAGCAGCAGCCGCGTAGGAAACTACAGGTTGCTTGGAGATAGTCTCAGACAGACACTGCACCTTCGTGGCCAATTCCTCCAATCTAGCATCAGAAGACGAGCCACCCGTGACTGCCATCCTCGCAACTGCGGAAAAGCAGGTCAACATGGAGGCCAGCTGCGCGCCAAGTTCTTGGCGACGCGAAGCCGACACTTCCTTAAGTCCACCGACCAAGGTCAGGAAACTGTTGTGGGCCACATGAAAGTCGCTTGCTAGGCTGTCGGTCGACGGCGCTACGCCCACGGAACCAGCCGCGGACTCATCGTCGTCGACCTCCGACCTCGCACGCTTAGACACCTGTGACCCCTTGCCACCTGGGGTGCCAGGGGGTGGTGTTCGGCGCATGTTCCCAGCTCACGCGCTGCGCGAGTAAAATAGGAACTGCAATGAACGACCACCTAACGCGAAAAGAAAAAACCGAGCACCGGATACCCGGATACTCGGCTTGAGCACACTTGAAGTCTCTTTTAGCCCTATAAGGAGCTTATGGCGCGAGAAACTAGTTACGGTATAAATGAATATATCGTCCGAAGCAGAGCAACGGCAGGGCCTTTGAGGACATGGAATAGAGGACCCTCCTTAACCACCCCTGGTGCCGAAACGGACCAGACCTCTTTGAAATTGGCAATGAAATTATTTATTTAAATTTTAATATGTAATAAAGCACCGAAAGAAACTATGTACATCACAAGTATTGAGACTCACAGCCCCTTAGAGCCGTAAGGACGACTTGCAGAATGACGACACGCCAGAGAAGTACCTACCCTTGGGGGTTTACCTTCTCTTAGAGAGCACATCTGAATGGTCTACCAATGTCGATCTTAGAAAATTTTAATTCAAGCTTATACTCAATGAATGCCAAAGATTAATGAAGACAAATTTTAGGGATAAATCCCGATCAAGAAATCCATGTAATTTAATAATAATAATAGAATACGATTAACATATAACATAACATAATTCAAATACTACATTAACTTAACTACCCTTTATTACCACCACCTTTGCGATTCACTATATCGCGGGAACGGGAAGTAAACCGGCGAATTTTAAAATTGGAGTATTTCTTAGCTCAAAGCTCCACTCGGTGATACACCATCTAGTTCCGGCTCAGAGACTAGGACATATCCTCCATCCTTCGCACTGTCGATCACGGGACAAACCCATGACCCATGCGAAGAGACCCTTGGGCCTGATGGAATCTCTACTATCCTCTACGTAACAATTGGCCCATGTGGCGTGGGCGGCACCACACATGACCCGCAACTTGCCTAAAACCACGGCGAAACAAAGAAAGACCCATGCAGAATTTTAGAAAGAAGGACCCATGCAGGTGTAAAGGACATCCACCCACATAGGTCTTGAAATATGCTTCGAAAGCTTAAGAAAACTTAAGAAAATTGGCCCGAAGGCCTGCCTATCGACGACCACCTCGTCATTGTATGTCTAGTAACAAGTTCACAATATTATGAAAGTTGTCTTGAAAAACGTCCGTCGTGAAGGGACCACCTTCCGGTAGCCGATCTACGATCAGGCGCCTAGTACCGTCATATCGGTCACATGTGGAAAGTCTGTGCACTGGATCATCGGCGACATTACATTCGTCGCAGTCTGGTGACTCGCGCTTCCCTATCCGATGTAGGTAAGCAGGAAAGTCGCCATGGCCTGTTAGAATCTGACAAAGTACAGGAGAGGGCAATCCCTCCTGACCACACCAATCAATCACGTTTGGTATAAGCGAGACAAATTTTCTGACTCTCGAGGACAAATCCTCCATTGCACGGGAAATGAATCCGTAATACTCGATGTCAAGACGGACACCCTGGAGCGTCGTTGTACCTGTGTGCCTAAGCTCAAAGGCTGACTTAATCTTTTCCAACTGTAAATGAAACGGAAGTGTCTTGGCTAATACTCAAAGACTCTCTACTGGCGTAGTGCGGTGCGCTCTAAGGACAACTCTCAGACAGTTTGCTTGGGCTTGACCCAGCTTCCTCCTGTTTCTGCTTTGCTCAACTGTTTGACCCCATACCGTAATGGCATACGAGCATATCGGCACCACAACTAAATTATATATCATAAGTGAGGCCCTCATAGTGTCCGGGCCCCAATTCTCGAATAAGAACCTTCGCAATTTCTGGAAAATAACTACGACTCTCTCAGAGACGAAGCAAACATGTTTATTAAAGTTCAAATTTCGATCAAGACCAAGCCTAGGTATTTATAATTGTCAGTTCTGCCGACCGGAACGTTATTAAGTCTAATCGACGGATTCCTATTCAATGAGAGATTACGCCCGAAGAGCATATACTTAGTCTTTGTTAACGACACAGAAAGTTTATTGTTCGCAGTCCACTCATTCACCAACTGCAAGCAAATATTGGCCTTGTTCTCTATTTCGCGACGACACTGACCACGTACTTTTATTGTCAGATCATCAGCATAACCGATAACGGAACAGTCTGTCGGAAAGTCTCTTGATAGTATCTCGTCCATAACCAGGTTCCATAGTGTAGAACCTAGTACAGAGCCCTGCGGGCAACCTTTAGTGAGCCTCTTTGAAACACTAACGTTAATGCCAGAGTAGTGAACCACCCTGTTCGTTAAGTAGCTTCGAAACAGTTGCAGAAGTTTATCAGGTATCCCTCGTACTTGAAGCGCCTTAAGCACAGCTGGCCACCACAGGTTATCAAACGCTCCAGATATGTCAATGAAGACAGCCAAACAGTATTTCAAATTATGGTCTGTAATTTCACCGTAAAAAGTTTTGAGGGCATCGATCGTGCCGCGGCCTGGACGGAAACCAAACTGCCTAGGATGGAATAATTCTCGTTCTGGAATGAATTCGTATAGCGATAGTAGCATAAGCTTTTCCAGCATCTTGCCGAATTCCGGCAGCAGCGTGACTGGTTTGAGTGATTTTGGGTCCGATGGATCCTTGTCTGTGGCCTTGAGTATGGTAACCAACTTCCCTTGCTTCCAACTGTCAGGAAAATAGCCCAACCTAAGACAATCATTGTATAGGTCGAGCAAATATTGTTTTAGTGGTTCGTATGTCGCAATAATAATTTTACCATGAATGGAGTCGATCACTGGTGCTTTACCAGGCTTAATTCTCTGGACTGCCAGATCTAGTTGTTCAACTGTAAATTCTACGTCGCCAGGAGTACCTCTTAAGCCAGTTACCTCTTGCCTGAATAAGCGATGCCAGCGAAGGTCCGTGTTAGGAGTGTCGTCAGGCATTAATCTGTTTAGTATAGCCAATAAAGTTGAGCGAGTATCTAACGTAGGTTCATCATTTGTGTTGACCGAACTCAGTATAAACGGAAACTTAAGCTTATCACAGGACGCCCTTTGCACATAGCCCCATGGATCGGAGGACACGGAAGTGATCCTCCACCCTGCAAGCCGAGAACGAAATATACAAACGGTCCTTGGCAACCAAAAGAGCCCTGGTAGATGGTGAAGTCTCAGCCACCCAGTGGACGAAGTTCTTGTCTTTGGGCCCAAATTTGGCGACTAACTTGAAGGAGTCTGGAGAAGGAGCATCTGAAGGCTTAAAGTTTTGTGATATAATGGCCTCTTTCATGGCTTTCTCATCAAGTGATGAGTCGACCCCGTAGATAGCAACACGGGGCTGAAGCTTGCCTACATGCTTCACTGCGAGGCCAGCCTTCGTGAACTGCTCGGTTGGGATCTTGGACAGATCCACAGAATTTGACTCAAGTTTTATGCCGTTCTTCGAGATCTTCACTAGTTTGTCTACCTTCAAGCCCAATTGGGTTGGCTTAAGGTTGTTAACCAAGGCACGCTTAGTATCCTCGCTCGATCGCAGGACGGAGGCGTCCACCGGATACACCAGTATTGCCGAAGTTTTCGGGGGCTCAACCGTGCGGCCAGATGGGGTCTTGACAGCACGTGCAGGAGGCTTAGACGATGCGGCTGCAGCCGCGTAGGAAACTACGGGCTGCTTAGAAATGGTCTCAGAAAGACACTGCACCTTTGTGGCCAATTCCTCCAATCTGGCATCAGAAGACGAGCCACCCGAGACTGCCATCCTCGCAATTGCAGAGAAGCAGGTCAGCATGGAGGCCAGCTGCGCGCCAAGTTCTTGGCGACGCGAAGCCGACACTTCCTTTAAGCCACCGACCAAAGTCAGGAAACTGTTATGGGCCACATGGAAGTCGCTTGCCAAGCTGTCGATCGACGGCGGTAAGTCCACGGAGCCAGCCGCGGACTCATCGTCATCGACCTCCGACCTAGCACGCTTAGACACCTGCGACCCCTTGCCACCTGGGATGCCAGGGGGCGGCGTTCGGCGCATGTTCCCGACTCACGCGCTGCGCGAGTAAATTGGGAACTGCAATGAACGACCGCCTAGCGCAAAAAGAAAAAGCCGAGCACCGGATACCCGGATACTCGCCTTGAGCACACTTGTAGTCTCTTTTAGCCCTATAAGGAGCTTATGGCGCGAGATACTAGTTACGGTATAAATGAATATATCGTCCCAAGCAGAGCAACGCGACTGGTTGCCTTACTTGGTTACCGCCTTTGACCACGTGGATGTAGAGACAGGATCTCCGTGGAGTTGCAAAAGGTAAAGTTGGGACAACCAACTTACAGACAAATATTGCTTCAAATCGGATACCCTTGCAAAAGCGAAAGATTTATTCGACCTGAAGAGAAACCAGTGAAAGGGAAAAGAATTTCGGTTTTGGCCGAAGCCGGCCCTCCCACCTTGCGGTCTTGGGCTAAAATCCTTTTCGCATACCCACTAGGTGGCGAAACCACCGTCAAGGGAACCCCTTCCAGCACCGCACTCCAAAAATTAGCGGTTCAGAACATTTATTAACAAAAGTGTGCAATAGCAACAACGACAACAACAACAACAAAACAACAAAAGTGACAACAATATGCAATAGCAAAAACAATATAGGTGTATAAAAAACAAGAACAAGAAACTAAAACATAAAACACTTTGTAATGGGTGCCGCGCAATGCCAGATCGTCCCCGGCACCGCAACTATAAATTTTGATACCGAAACAAGCTAGTTACCCGCCCTCCACTATTAATTTTGCCCATTCCTGAATGATCACCCACTTGTCGTCCGCCATCTCTCCCAGTCTGGGAGGATAGTGGCCCAGCGCCGTCTCAAGTGCCCGTCGGGCCTCTCGCCTCCCAACCAGGCTGCAGCGAAGAACCGCATGCTGTACGGTCTCCGCTTCCTCGCCACACTCACACCCATCATCCTCGTCCCCGTTGAGCCTGAACCGACTCAGGTAGGCCTTGAAGTCACCATGACCGGTGGCCACCTGAGTCAGCTCATGACTCAACCCAGCTCCCTTCCTGTTCACCCTCTGCCACATCTCATACAGCCACCTACCAGTCACACCATTATCCCACAACTCCTGCCACCCCAAATCCTCCCGTTCCCTCTTCCACTTTTTAACATACAATTTTGAAACCCCAACCACCGCGATTCCCTCTACATTTTCGGTCAGTATCCGTCCACACTCCCTATCAGCTAACCGCATTCCGTCCGTCGTCCGTCTCATCCAGGCCACAATAATTTTGATGTCCCTTTCCAGACCGTGAATTATTTCTTTCTGAATTTGATTTATGACCCACCATTTATTGTCAAAATTTCTAATTTGCCCTACCACCTGTTCCGAATCCGTATAAACCTTTACCACCCTTAAGTCCCCCCTGACCTGGAGGGCTTGTTGCAGTCCTTTCCAAACAGCCCACCCTTCCAGTTCCATTATGTCGATTTCCCCATCAATTTTGTTTCCCCCACGAACTAAAGCTTCCCCCTCCACCGACACCACCCAAGCATGCGCCTTCCCATTCTCTCTGATCGTAGTGTCGGTCCAGACCGCGTTCGGGTTCCTTCTGACCTTCATCAGGCACGTACCCTCTCACACTCGGATGAACCCTTTCCCCAACATCCAACCTTCTCACCAGGTTGCCCCAGTTCGAAGAACTTTCAAACATGACCCTAGCCTGAACCTCAAGAGGCACACAGCTGACCAGCACCGACAGAGCCGCTGTTGGCGCCATGCTGTATGCCTTCGAGATGGCTCTCAGGTAGGGCCGCTCTATCGCCCTAAGCTGCCGGGTGACCCGAGAGTCTCGAGCCTTCTCTCCCCACAGTTCTGCGCCATAGAGAACCGTGGGACACACCACCCTTTCATAGATCATTTTCAGCACTCCCCCGAGATCCTGAACTCGGGCCCTGACCTTCTTGACATGCTCCAGCCAAGCCAACTTCCTGTCCACATACACGCCCAAATATTTCACACTTGAGCTCATGAGGATTCTCGTCCCATCCATACTGATCCTTGGATCACGAATTTCCCCACGAGCCGGGATAAACATAGCCTCAGTTTTGGCTATGTTATACTCCAGCTTGTTCGTTTTTGCCAATCTCTTACATTCTCCCCACGCAAATTCCCAGCCACGTTCCAGGTCCCGCAACGAACGACCAGACAGTACGACTATCTGATCGTCCGCGTAGGCCTGCACGTGACCGCCCCTTTCCCGGACTTCGCGCATGCATTCAAACCACCCTTCCATGACCAAGAGCCACAGGATCGGACCCAGGCTGCAGCCTTGCGGACAGCCCACGTCCGAATCCCATTCTCTCCCTTCCACGCAAACCTTTCTGTCCATCATGAAGCTCCTGACCATTCTCACAAGCCCTTCATTCACCCCTTTCGCCCGCAGGTTCTTGACCACAGATGGTGCCCAAGCCGATCCGAACGCGTTTCTAAGGTCCAAGGCGACAACGAGAGAGTGCATCCCATCCCTCTTGTTCCCCCTCAAAGCCCCAACCAAGTCTCCCATGGCCATGACGCAGCTCCTGCCACCCCTAAAGCCGTACTGACTTCCATCTAACATCCCTCTCGATTCGAGGGAGTGAGAGATCCTCCCTGCTAACAGCCGGTCGAGGACTTTCCCGGCCGCCGATAGCAGCGATATCGGTCTCAGACTCCCCCCACTCTTGGGTATCCAGACAACCTCCGCTCGCTTCCATACTTTGGGGAAAAGCCCCACCCTCATACATTCATCTACAACACTCCGCCAGTCATCAGTCACAACATTCAGTACGTGCCTCATAACTTCATTCGGAATTCCGTCCTGGCCGGGCGCCTTGCCGACGCTCATCCCTCCAATCACACCTTCCATTTCAGTCTTGGTGACGGCGAAGTCATCATACTCGTCACCAACCCTGTCTTCTTCCCATTCCCGTCGCATCCCTGTCTGTGTCATGTCCTCTAACGCACAGGAATCCACTGGAAAATGTGATCTTACGAGTTCGTCGTAAGTATCGTCCAGGTCCCCCGTGTACGTCCCGTCTGTCCGCCTGATATTTCCCTTAACACCTCTCTTCCCCCCTTTCACCCATCTCTTACAAATATCCCACACCTTGTCCCCCATCCTATCCAATTCTGCTTCCATCATCCGAAATTTAGCACCCTTAATTTTCTTTTTGTACCTGTTCCTAATGTCTAAATATATCGCCCTCAAATCCTCCCGCTCGTCCCCCCTAGCTGCCTGGAAACGTTTTCGCGCCCTCCCCGCCCTTCGTTTCTCTACTGCCAAATCGTCATTCCACCAATTTTGATCTTCGCGAAATACCCTGCGACGTTTCCTCAATGTGGCCCCACATGCCTGCTCCACGGTACTCTGGAGACAAGCACTCTTGTCCTCCGTGCTCAGACCCTGCAGGTTCGGCGCCTGCTCAGCCCAAATTTGGCCCAACGTCTCCTCAAATTGCGTCCAGTCTACACCCTTCACCTGGTACCTCCATCTTCCCATCTCTTTGGCCACTTCCCCCACGTCCACAGCGAAAGTTACATAGCGGTGGTCGCTTAGAGTGTCCTCATCCACATCCACCTGCCTTTCATGCACCCTCACATCTTTGGTCATCACGAGATCCGGCCAGCTCACGCCCCTGGTGGAGCAGAAACTGGGCGGATCCACTGGGTTGTTCTCAATTCGCCATCCATTCATCACCGTCCAATCGTATATTTCTATACCACGTACATCCGTCAATCTTCCACCCCAGGCCACATTCTTTCCATTGAGATCGCCCGCCACAATCACTCTTTCGGTCCTGCCGCGAAGCCATCCAGACAAACCCCTAAACCGGGAAACGGAATTCCCCGCGTCCGGAGGCTCGTCATAGACGTTCACGAACAGGACGTTCCTCCTCCTCCTCTCCTTCACTTCAAGCTCCACCGCCACAGCACCCCCGCTGCAACAGTCCCGCCTGTGCCGGACCTTTCCAACCCCCTTGCGTACCAGGGTCAGGGTTTTCTTACAATCCTCATCCATACCAAAGGAGTCGTATCCTAGGAGCGACTTGTAGGCATGGGTACGGCTCTTGTACCATCCCGATGTCAAAACCCTCCCTTTTAATTTTGTTAAGAGCCAATACCGTCGCTTCCTTGCCACGACTCGTGTTCACCAGCAGCACTTTAAGCTCCACCATAATTGATGCGGCTCCTGGATTTCTCCAAAATCCGCATCGTGACGGGACATTCCTGATGACGGGCACCGTGGTCACCGTACCTTCCAAACATCCTCCAACAATTTACGCACCGCGTCGCGTCCTTGTTACACGTCTTGCCGTCGTGTTCTCCTGCACACCTGTGACAGGCAGTCTTTACCTTGCAAAAAGTCGTCGTGTGGCCGAACCTGCAGCACCTGAAACACATCGCCAGCCCAAGGTACTCCTCTACATAAAACCGTTCGCATCCAATGTCTACTTTTTCCAATTTTGCCAACACCTTGAATGTCTCCATATTGTCTAAAGGACCACATTCTCTTTCCATGCATTCCTGCATGTCATGCGTTTCACAATCTTAATGGTCTCTGTCGCGACCTTCTCCAGAACCTCATTACCCCGAATTAGTGCCCCGATGAAATCCCCATCCGACATTCCTCGATCTACCCCCGAAACCACCAGCATGGGGCCCACCGACTTCCGCTCCCGCACCTCCAAATTCTTATTACGCCCCAAGCTCTCCTTGATTTTGGTCTGCTGACCCTTATCCTTGGCAACGATCACCAGCTTGCCATCCCTGATGGTGCGGACGGCCTTCGGTGGACCCCCAATCTCCCCTACAGTTATGGCCTTTGCCAATTCATTGGCCAGTTTTCTCGCGTCTTTCTCCCGCGCGCTCGACACCACCACAGCCATTTCGGCCGATTGCCGTGCGGTGGGTGGAGTTTTCCACCCCTCCCTGCCCGCGACAACCACCCTACCCTCCACTCTATCCCCCTCAGTCAAACCATTCGCTCTTTTCATACTTACCGCAGAGACCTCCGCATAGCTCCTCCGCTGCCTCCTGGTTCTTCCTATCTTAACGAAATCTTCCCCACTATCGCTAGTCTCCTCTCTCTGGGCCATCGTCCTCCCGGACACCTCCCCCTTGCGTCGTACCACACCACCATCCTTCTTTCCTATTGCACCCTTCCTGGCTTCTTTTACCTCTTCCTCCATTTCTCTAAGTCTACATTCCGCCGCCATCTCCTTCCTCAAAATCTGCAACAGCTCTCTTTGGATGTTGTATACCGCCTCTCTCACCGTTATCTGGTCAACCCTCGTGACGCTGATCTTTCCATTCACTTCTCGACTCACCGCCTCCACTATCTTCTCAAGCTCCCGCTCCACCACAATCGTTCTGTCCGTCTTCTCAGTCTTTTTCCCCTTCTGCGTACCAGCTTCACTCTTCTCCCGTACCACTTCTTCTTCTTCTTCCTCCACTACAGCCTCTCTTTTCTTTTTCGCAACAAGATTGTTGCCGCCACTCACCCCAATCTCGCCGCTCAGCCTCTTCTTTGCCGCCTTCTTTATCACTTCCACCTCCATCGGCATTCTTCTTCCCATCCTCTCGCTCCCACTGCTCATAACCTCCACACTGACATACCCGTCCTCCTCCACACTCTCCAAACTGTCCCCACCGGAATGGTCCATTTTTCTGACAGCTGTCAAAGTGACAGCTGCTCAGTTTGCGTTTCTGAAAGTTTTTTCTGACAGCTGTCAAAGTGACAGCTGCTCAGATTGTCCTTCTAAGCACTTTTTGTGACAGCTGTCACTTTCGACTCACGAAACCCTTTGACAGTTGACAGCTGTCAAAGTGACAGATGTCAAACGGGGTTTGACACTTGACAGCTGTCAAAGTGTCTTCCACCACTCCTGCCTTGGTTCTGGACTTGTGTCCCTTTGGCCTCAGGACCAACCTTTCAGCACACCTCAGCACCTTCCCCGCACTCTCACGTAAAATTTCTAAAAATTTTTTGGGGCCCTGCTGTTCCCCTCGCTCGCTTCACTAGGGCTTTACCCCTCGCGTGACCCCTACTTTCGCTTGCTATCTAACCGCACTTTTTGAGCTCTGCGAAACACGTGTTTGCTCCACGACGGTCACGATAGTACTAGTGAAAGGGACAAGAATTCATATTCCGGCCGAGGCCTGCCCACCTACCTTTCGGTTTTAGGCGAATGCTTTACCATACCTACTATCTGGCAGAAGCACTCTCAAGAGAACCCCTACCAGCACCGCACTCCAAAAACTAGCGGGTCCAGAACTTTATTAACCAAAACCAAACAACAAACAACAATAGCGTATAACAACTAGCAATAGCCAAAAGCGTATAAAGTGAACAATGTATAAGGTAAACAATTATCGTGTATAAGAACAATGAACAATGTAAAAATCCGAAACAGTGTATAAGGTAAACAATAACAAGAACAATAACAACAACAATAAAAAAAGGCCGATTCGTGATGGGTGCCGTGCTATACCAGATCGTCCCCGGCACCCCAACTATAAATTTTGTTACCGAAAACATCTAATCACCCCCCGTCCACTATCAATTTTGCCCAATCCAAAATTAAATCCCATTCCTCGCCCCTAACCTCCCCCAATCTGGGAGGATAGTGGCCCAAAACGCCCTCCAAAACCCTCCTGGCATTCTGCCTCCCGACCAGGCCACAGCGCAAAACCGCATGCTGTACGGTCTCCGCCTCCATCCCGCATTCACACATGTCCCCATCCGCTCCGTTGAGTCTGAACCGACTCAGGTAGGCCTTGAAATCCCCGTGTCCGGTGGCCACCTGAGTCCGCTCATGGCTCAACTCCGCCCCCTGCCGATTCACACTCCCCCACATCCCAAACAACCATCTGCCCGTATTTCCATTCACCCATAAATTTTGCCACTCCTCTTCCTCCCACTCCCTCCTCCATTTCTTCACAAATAATTTAGTTACCCCGTCCACAACCTCCGCATCTCCCTCTCCCTCATTTCTGGTCAAAAGCCGTCTACACTCCCTATCCGCTAACCGAATCCCGTCATTCGTCCGTCTCCTCCAGGCCACAGTAATTTTATAACCCATGTCCAGTCCAGTCGCAATTTCCCTTTGTATCCTGTTAATGACCCACCATTTATTTTCAAAATTTTGTATTTGTTGCACAGTTTGTGCCGAATCCGTGAAAACCAAAACCTCCCTTGAATCCCCCCTGACCTGGAGGGCTTTCTCAAGTCCTCGCCCACCCCTCCAATTCCATGATGTCAATTTCGCCCTCCACTGTCTTCCCTCCGCGAACTAATTCTTCCCCCTCCGCCGACACCACCCATGCATACGCTTTTCCATTCTCACCTCTCACAGCAGCGTCGGTTCAGACCTTTACCGCGCGGACGGGTTCCTCCTGACCTTCATCAGGCACGTACCCTCTCACGCACGGATGGACCTTGTCCCCGACATCCAGCCTTCTCACCAGGTTGCCCCAGCTCGAAGCACATTCGTACATGGCCCTAGCCTGAACCTCAAGAGGCACACAGCCGACCAACACCGATAGAGCCGCTGTTGGCGCCGTGCTGTACGCCTTCGTGATGACTCTCAGGTAGGGCCGCTCAATCGCCCTAAGTTGCCTGATCACCCTAGAGTCTCGAGCCTTCTCTCCCCACAGCTCTGCGCCATAGAGTACCATGGGACACACAACCCTTTCAAAAATCAACTTCAGCACTCTCTTGCTGTTTCCCCACTTCCTTCTCCCAAGAGCAAAGAACTTGCCCCCGAGATCCTGAACCCGCGCCCTGGCCTTCTTGACGTGCTCCAACCATGCCAACTTCCTGTCAACATGCACGCCCAAGTATTTCACACTCGAGCTCATGATGACTCTCACTCCGTCCATTTTGATCCGTGGATCCCGGACCTCCCCACGAGCCGGAATAAACATAGCCTCAGTTTTGGCTACGTTGTACTCCAACTTGTTAAGTTCGGCCCAGCTCTTACATTCTCCCCACGCAAATTCCCACTTACGTTCCAGGTCCCGCAACGAACGACCAGACAGTATGACTATCTGGTCATCCGCGTAGGCCTGTACGTGACCCCCCCGTTGCCTAACTTCCCGCATACTTTCAAACCATCCTTCCATGACTAAGAGCCATAGACCGAGCCCAGGCTGGAGCCTTGCGGACAGCCCACGTCCGATTCCCACTCTCTACCTTCCACACAAACCTTTCGGTCCATCATGAAACTCTTGACCATTCTCACAAGTCCCTCGTTCACCCCTTTCATTCTCAGGTTCTTGACCACAGACGGTGCCCAAGCCGACCCGAACGCGTTCCTAAGGTCCAAGGCGACAACAAGAGAGTGTAACCCATCCCTCTTATTCCCCTTTAAAACCCCCACCATGTCTCCCATGGCCATGACGCAGCTTCTGCCACCCCTAAAGCCAAACTGACTTTCGTCCAACGCCCTCCTCGATTCGAGGGAGTGGGAGATCCTCCCTGCCACCAAACGGTCAAGAAACTTCCCGGCCGCCGATAGCAAAGATATGGGCCTCAAACTCCCCCCACTCTTTGGTATCCAGACAACCTCCGCTCTCTTCCATACCTTGGGGAGAAGTTCCACCCTTAAACATTCATCAATCACATTCCGCCAGTCATCCGCCACAACATTCAGTACGTGCCTCATAACTTCATTCGGAATACCGTCCTCACCCGGAGCTTTACCGACGCTCATCCCCTCGATCACTCCCACCATTTCACTCTTGGTGACGGCGAAGTCATCATACACGTCCCCAACCCTGTCCTCTTCCCACTCCCGTCTCAATTCAGTCTGTCTCCCAGCGTCCGACATGCAGGAATCAACCGGAAAGTACTGCCGTACGAGCTCGTCGTAGGTACTGTCCAAGTCGCCCGTGTAAGTCCCGTCCGTCCTCCTCATATTCCCTTTAACTCCCCTCTTCCCGCCTTTCACTCATCTATTACAAACCTCCCAGACCTTATTCCCCATTCTTTCCAGTTCCACTTCCATTGCTCTAAATTTCGCTTCCTTAATCTTTTTCTTATAGCCGTTTCTAATATTGATGTATATTTCCCTAAAGTCCGCCCTCTCGTCCCCCCTAGCGTCCTGGAAACGTTTACGCGCCCTCCCCGCCCTACGCTTCTCTATTGCCAAATCATTGTTCCACCAATTTTGCTCTTCGCGAAAAATCCTCCGACGTTTCCTCAATTTTGCCCGACAAACTTCCTCAACGGCACCCTGCAGAAGAGCACTCTTGCCCTCTGCGCTCAGATCTCCCAGACTCGGCACACGCTCTGCCCAAATTTGGCCCAATGTCGCCTCAAAGTCTGTCCAGTCCGCACCTTTCACTTGGTACCGCCATCTTCCCTTACCCTTTTCAACATCACCGACGTCTACAGCGAAAGCAACGTACCGATGGTCACTCAAGGTGTCCTCGTCCACATCCACACTCCTATCAGTCACCCTTAACACCTTTACTCATCACGAGATCCGGCCAGCTCTCGCCCCGCGAGGAGCAGAAACTAGGCGGATCCGCCGGGTCGTTCTCAATGCGCCACCCATGCATCACCGTCCATTCGAGAATCTCTTCTCCTCTTGCATCCGTCAATCGTCCACCCCAAGCCACATTCTTTCCATTAAGATCGCTCGCCACAATCACTCTTTCGGTCCTGCCGCGAAGCCATTCAGACAAGTCCCGGAAACGAGAAACAGAATTTCTCGCATCCGGAGGCTCATCGTAAACGTTCACGAACAGGACGTTCCTCCTCCTCCTCTCCTTTACCTCGAGTTCCGCCGCCACAGCACTTCCACTGCAACAGTCTCGCCTCAACCACACTCTCCCTAGCCCCCTTCGTACCAAGGTCAAGGCTTTCATACGTTCGTCTCCATCCACACAAAACGAGTCATACCCCAATAGCGACTTATATGCGTGGTACGGCTCCTGGATTAACCCTATATCAAAGCCCTCCCGTTTAATTTTGTCCAGCGCCAGTACCGTCGCTTCCCGACCACGTCCCGTGTTAATCGACAGGATCTTAATTCCGACCATTATAATCGATGCGGCTCCTAGATTTCTCCAAGATCCGCACCATGGCCGGACAGTCCTGACGACGAGCACTGTGGTTTCCGTACTTGCCGAACACCCTCCAACAATTTACACAACGATTTTCCTCTTTTTTACAGTCCCGTCCGTCATGGTCACCCGCACAATTGTGACAGGCTGTTTTGTCTTTACAGAAACTAGCAGTATGCCCAAATCTGCAACATCTAAAGCACATGGCCAGACCCAAGTACTCCTCTACAAAGTACCGCTCGCAGTCGATTTCTACCTTTCCCAATTTAACCAAAGTTCTAAATACGTCTAAGTCGTCCAACCGCAAGACGACGTTCTCCTTCCAGGCGTTCCTGCAAGTCATCCGCTTTACTATCTTAATTCTGTCGGTCGCAATGTCCTTCAAAGTCTCAGTCCCCCTTTTAATCTTTCCCAAAAAATCCTCATCCCCATTCCTTTCTCCACCCCCGACACCACTAACATGGGGCTCACCGATTTTCTTTCCCTGACCTCTAAATTTTTATCCCGCCCCAAAGTTTCTTTTAATTTTAATTGTTGTTCCAGATTTTTTGACACAATAACCAATTTCCCGTCTTTAATCGTTCGTACACCCCGCGGTGGACCCCCAATTTCCTTTACATTAATCGATTTGGCCAGCTCTGCAGCTAGCTTCCTCGCATCCTTCTCTTTTGTGCTGGTCACAATGACTGCCCTTTCCTGCGTTCGTGACGAGGGTGGAGTTTTCCATCCCCCTTCCCCAGTGACCACTACCCGTCCCTCTATCCTATTCCCTAAATTTCCTTTCATATGTAACGGTAATTTTGAACTTTTGGGAAGACTCGTATATATCACACTTATATATTTTGGCATCAAATCATTTTTAAATTGATATAATAATTCTTATTTAAAATAGTCCTGTTTACATGGCGGAGACGGCTGGTATATTGTCAGATAAAAAAAAATAAAAATAAAAAATGATAGAAAAAACTGAAATGAGTAGAGTGTGGGTGTGAACGATAACCTGGTGCGGCAAGTGGATGATACCATAGAGACACGCTCACCAATACATACACACTTAGCTAAATTGTTAAATTGTGAAACCTTAGAAATTCACATAATATTATCATTAAGAAGGCCATCCAAACGTGTGGAGGTATGTAAATTGTTCAGAAATTAGATTTTCGTTGAATATTTGCGATTGCCAAGCGGGCATTTAGTTATTATAATTATTTTTAGATTTGCCGGCCGCATATGTATACGCATATATGTGTATATGTGAGTATATCCTTTTCCTGAAATATTTGTGGAATTTTTCTGAGGACGAGCCATTGTGCAATAATAGAGATCGCACCATTTTATGAAGGTACTCTTTCTTCAGCTGGTAACAGCCATTTTCTATAATCCACCTGATTTACACATCCTGCCAATACCGCCGTTTTGCCGCCTGGAAACAAGGGAGTAACAAATCACTCAGAGGAAAGGTCGGAACAGATAATCTTGTTTAATTTTGCTCAGGCCATGAATTTTGGGAAGTTTGTAATCAACATTTAAATTGGTCGAAATTAAAATTGAACATTTCTTGTACAACTTCACTAGACCTATTAAAACTATAAACTATATTTAATATTTTGAAAGTCAACTTTATGACGTAAAGTTTTCACTATAATTTCCGATACAATTTACTGTAAACTCGACGATAGTACTATTGACGGGGCCTTTTTGCCAGTAACATACCTGTGTATCTATTTGGAAAGTGATATCAGTCATATTGAGTGTGGAGGCTTGGTTTCTCCCAGAAATATTTAATCATTAAAGTCACCCTAAGCCCCAATTTGTGTTTTATTTTTACGGTAGCTTTATTATAAAGGTTTTAAGTATAAGGCCAGGGCCATAATATTTTCTTAGTTTTAAAACACGACAAAACTAAGTGGCGCCCCTAGATTTAATAACTATTAACGAAAAAAAAGAAAGTCAAGTTAAAATCCTTACCCACCCCCAGTGCCCGCTGAAAATAAGCTGCCGCCACGCTACAGTGAGGAGTTTTCTCCGGAGAACGCCACACATACCACCATTCACACCCAACTTACCCCCTCCGGAGACCTCAGCATAGCTTCTACGCTGCCTCCTGGTCCTCGGTATCTCCACAAATTCACCACTATCTGTTGTCTCCCCCAAGTCTTGGGCCATCCTCCTCCCAGATGCCCTCACCTCTGCCCTCCTCACAACATTCCCCACACTTCTCGCTGCCAGCTGCCCTTTCAACTCCTTGATTTCGTCTTCCAATTCCCTCATCATATTTCCCGTTGCCATCTCTTTTCTTAATATGTCCATCATTTCTTTCTGGATGTTACCAACCGCGTCTCTAACTGCAATTTGGTCTACCCTATTTACACTTATCTTCCCGCCCACTTCCTTACTGATCGCCTCTACAATTTTGCCCAGCTCCGTCTCTACTATTTTCGTTCTATCCACATCATCCCTTCTTCTTTTATTAGACCCCGCCCCCTCTCTCTTCTCTTCTCTCTTGCTCATCACTGCCACATCAACTTTTTCTACTTTCGTCTTCATTCCCGCAACTCCTTCTCTCAAAACCTCTGCCTTTCTTACCTCCACCTCCTTCTTCTTCTTTGCACAGACTTCCCTCGTGCTCATTCCACTTCCTCCTGCTTCTCCACTCAGTCTTTTCCTGCTCTCTCTCACCACCTGCGTCGCCCTTTTCGTCATCTGCTCACTCTCGCTACTCGTGATGCTACAAAAACTGTCTTCCCCCCCCTGCATGCTCTCCTCCATTGACTCCATAGCAACTGTCAAATGTGACAGCTGTCCCCACTTCTCGTCTGCGCGCGTTTTGTTGACACCTGTCACTTTGACACCTGTCAAAAATTCTCCCTCTCGCGACACTTGCCTGACAGTTGACACCTGTCAATATGACAGCTGTCAAACCAACACCTGACACTGACAGCTGTCAGTGGCAGTTGTCAAACCTTTGCCCAGGACTTAGGGCCCTTCGACTTGGGTTTGGGGCCTCGGGACGCACCGCACCAGACCACACACGAAAATTCCGAACCTTAGAAAAAATTTAAAATTTGGGGCCCAACTGTTCCCCTCTCGAGCTGTATCCGGAGCTTTGCCCCTCGCGTGACTCCCCTTTTTTCTCTCAGATCGTAACCTCACTTTTGTTAGCACTGCTGAACACGTCTGTATGCGATAGCGGTCAAACACGTACTAGTGAAAGGGACAAGCTAGAAGTAGGAATTAGAACATCCTCCCTTTCCCTGCTATGAACGTAGCAGCAGCCAGATTAATAGACCGAAAATAACTTTAATTGTCAATACTACTTCGTGTCAGAAAAGATAATGTGAGTGCCTTAGAGGTGTTCCATGCGAATACGCCAGAGTACCTATCGCTTAACGCGATTTAACCTCTGGCCGGGAACGGCTTGGATGATTTTACTAAGTCCACTCGAATGTATAGATAATTCTTAAATTAAAACTTATACTAAGTTAGTACGCAATGCAAAGTACTTAGAATTAATGTTAGTTGAGACTTAAAATAATACTAAAAATACGAAAAAGGTAATTTGGACTTTGATAAGACCAATTGACTCTGGTTTCTGAATAATAATTGTCCATTTCGAAGGTTTCCTTTTCCGAAATGCACAAAGTTGGTAACCAAATGTGTGCCGGCAATAAAAGATAGAAAGCATTGCAGAAGTGTAGCGTATAGCTCATTCCCCAAAAGGTGCAAAAAGAAGGGGATTTTGCAAGATATAGTCAGGCAGAAGTTCCGGTCTATCGGGGAAGGGACCAAGTTGAGCGACAATATGATTCCGTAGAAGGTCATAACGACCACAGTGCAGAATGCGATGTGTTGGATCATCTGTGATATGGCACTGTTCACAATTGTCAGTAGGTGCTTTACCTATTCTCAAGAGGTGTACCCCGAATTCGCCGTGCCCTGTTAGAAGTTCCACAGTTCTAAGTGATAAAGCGACGTCCCCGCGGTCCACCCAGTCACTGACCACGGGCGCCAGACCAAAGAAGTGCCTTGCCTTTGTAGAGGTACTCCACTCGTGCTGCCAACGAGTTAGAAGGAGACTATTTAAATGCCGATGTACGTCTATCATATATCGGAAATTCCGTATATGCACAATAGTGCCTAGAAACTCACACTGACCTGTTTGAAGGATTTGCGCGACAGCATGTAATCTGGCTAGTTCCAAGTGTAGTGGAGGAATCCTAGCTAAGACACATAAAGCTTCTACAGGTACCGTCCTATAGGCTCTCACTATACACCTCAGGCAAACGCGGACCACTCTGGAGTGTTGGAGGCGGTGGCCCCATATTTGTAGCCCGTAGCTAAGTACGGGTATAACTGCACGCTCATAGATAATTCGGAGGGAATTAGGCGGAGAGTCCCAAACCTGGTTGATAAGCCGACGAAGAGTCAGAAATAATTTCTTGACTTTCGCGGCAATAAATTCGACGTGCTTTAAGAAACTCAGACGATCATCAAGAACAATGCCAAGGTATTTTATAGAGTCGACCCTAGAGACCGGCAGACCTTGCAAGCGAACCGTAGGGTTCCTATCTAGTCGCGCTCCGAAGACCATGTATTTGGTCTTTTGAAGGGAGGCAGCCAATTTACAAGATGAGGACCAGCTGTCGAAAAGGCGCATACAGGATTCAGCGCTCGCCTCTAAGGCACGTCTGGAATTACCCTCAATGATGATAGCCACATCATCAGCATATGCGATGGATTTACATCCAATCGGCAGGTCAGAAGACAGAAAGCCATCAAGAATCAGGTTCCACAAAAATGGGCCAAGGGCTGAGCCTTGGGGACATCCTTTGGTGAGCCGCTTCTCTACAGAGTAGTGAAGCGACGAGTAACTGACAACACGATCTGTAAGGTAACTTGAAATGACGTTCAAGATACTGGAAGGGAAGTTTTTACTTCCCATGGCTAAGATGATGGAAGGCCACCACAAATTGTCAAAAGCGCCTGCGATGTCTAAAAAGATAACAAGAGTATACTTCGAATTGTTACTGCCTGCCGCGGTCGTCAGCACTGACAGGGGATCGATGGTGGATTTACCACTCGTGAAACCAAACTGACTTGGACTGAAAACCACGGGACCAAGAAGGCCCGAAAGAAGGAAGATAATTGCTCTCTCGAACAATTTGCCGAGCTCTGATAAAAGAGTAATAGGCCTGAAGGCCTTAGGATCTGCCAAGTCCTTGTCTGGCGATTTTAGAATCGTGACTAAGATCCCCTTTTTCCATGCCGACGGAAAGTGACCGGCGACAAGACAGTCGCTGAACAAATCTAAATAGACAGCCACCATCTGTCTGAAAGATAATTTAATAAGCAGGCCAGGAATGTTATCCCAGCCAGGCGCCTTTCCGGGCTTGATCTTGTCCAGGGCTTGCTCGAGGTGACGTTCCACAATCACCGCCACCGCCTCTACGTCGCCTACAACTTGAGAGGCACGAGCTCTTGCCGCGACGAGTTCTGGAGAGTCCGCAAGATGGTCGTCGTCCGGCATCAGACGGCTCAAGATTTCCTCGAGGGTTACTGGGAGAGTGCGCGTGGAGATACCATTGGAGACCACCGCGTGGTGTGCCTCCGACGGCTGCACCCTCCCAGAGGCCATGCGGTAAGTGAAGCCCCATGGGTCGGATTGCAAGTCCCGCTCAACGAAACACCACCAAGAGTTCGCTTTTGCGGTCCTGATCGCTTTATTGTACTGAATGCGAATCAGTGAGAAACGTCTCGTAAGAAACGGGACGTTTCTGGCGTTTCGTGTGCGGGCGCGTTGTAACGCGCGCCTCGCAGCATTAAGCTTGGACTTGAGATGTTCCAATCCGACAGACCACCACGTTATCCTGTGGGGCCTACAGAGGCGCTTACCTACATGAGCCTCTACTGCCGCTGAGAGGCCGGACGTAAGTCGGTCAGTTCTAGTCTCGATGCTGAGAACTGTCGCTTCTCTTTCGAGAAGTTGCAGCTCCTGTGCGAGGGAGGTGGCTTCAACTAGAAACCCCTCCTCGTCAATCCTGGACAGATCGTACCCATACTTGCCACCTGATCTGGGCTGGCCAGCTAGGGTATAAGAGAATTCTATGAGACGGTGGTCGCTATTGACTATATCTGGCAGAACTTGCCAATTAACAATTTTGCGGATAGCCATAGAGTTTGCCAACGTGATGTCTATGTTGCTCTCACCATTGGGGCTGGAGAAAGTTGTTGGAAAACCCGGTTCATTGACGACGAAGAGGTCGTTGGCGGAGATGAAATCCTCCACCAGCGTGCCCCGCTCGTCCACAGTACGCGAGAACCACAAGTCAGCTTTGGCGTTGAAGTCCCCAGATATGACCACAGGACGCTCGCCGAGATCTAGAAGGATAGTGCCCAGACGTTCAAGGAGAGGCTCGATATCGAGTCCCGGTGGAAAGTACACCGAGACCACATATAGGGAGCCAGACTCCCACGAGACCTCCGCAACCGCGATATATTCCGAGGTGTGCTGCGTGAGCATCAAAATATCGAGCTCAACGTCGAATACCACTAACGCCGCCCAAAATCTGTCCGTTGTCCTATACCTGACGATCCTGGTCTTAGACCCGCAGCCCGGGATTGTACGTGGAGTAGACCCGTCCAGAGATTTGGTATAAGGCTCTTGAACCAATACAACCTGGAGACCTCTTCGTTGGCTCGCAACAACCAACTCCGAGCTCGGAGTTCGCGCTCCCTGCAGGTTAATGCTGGCGAACCTTATCTCTTTCGGGTGTCTACTGACCATAATCCACGTTTGCCAAGAGGGACGTTATTCGACGGGCATAAAACGGACATTTTCTGTTCGACGCTTCGTGGCCCAACTCTTTAAACCCGACGGATGCACAGTTCACGCACCTCGTCCTAGTATCGGGCTGCTTGCAGTCCCGTGTTTCGTGTGGCCCGGAGCACTTACCACAGGCGACATCGCTGCGGCAGTCCTTTTGGGTGTGGCCATATTCCTGGCACCGGTAGCATCGGAGGACACGGAAGTGATCCTCCACCCTGCAGGCCGAGAACGAGATATACAACCGGTCCTTGGCAACCAGAAGAGCCCTGGTAGATGGTGAAGTCTTAGCCACCCAGTGGACGAAGTTTTTGTCCTTGGGACCAAATTTAGCGACAAGCTTAATAGAGTCTAGAGAGGGAGCATCTGAAGGCTTGAAGTTTTGTGAAATGATGGCCTCTTTTATGGCATTCTCATCAAGCGATGAGTCGACCCCGTAAATAGCAATACGGGGTTGAAGCTTGCCCACGTGCTTCACTGCGAGGCCAGCCTTCGTGAATTGCTCTGTTGGGGTCTTGGACAGATCCACGGAATTCGACTCGAGGTTTATGCCATTCTTAGAGATCTTCACCAGCTTGTCTACCTTTAGACCCAATTGGGTTGGCTTAAGGTTGCTAACCAAGGCACGTTTGGTATCCTCGCTCGATCGCAGGACGAAGGCGTCCACCGTATACACCAGTATCGCCGAAGTTTTCGGGGGCTCAACCGTGCGGCCAGATGGGGTCTTGACGACACGTGCAGGAGGCTTAGACGATGCGGCAGCAGCCGCGTAGGAAACTACGGGCTGCTTGGAGATGGTCTCTGACAGACACTGCACCTTTGCGGCCAATTCCTCCAATCTGACATCAGAAGACGAGCCACCCGCGACTGCCATCCTCGCAACTGCAGAAAAGCAGGTTAGCATGGAGGCCAGCTGCGCGCCAAGTTCTTGGCGACGCGAAGCCGACACTTCCTTTAGTCCACCGACCAAAGTCAGGAAACTGTTATGGGCCACATGAAAGTCGCTTGCCAAGCTGTCGATCGACGGCGGTAGGTCCACGGAACCAGCCGCGGACTCATCGTCATCGACCTCCGACCTAGCACGCTTAGACACTTGTGACCCCTTGACACCTGGGGTGCTGGGGGGCGGCGTTCGGCGCATGTTCCCGACTCACGCGCTGCGAGAGTAAATTGGGAACTGCAGTGAAAAGCCGCCTAGCACGCAAAGAAAAAGCCGAGCACCGGATACCCGGATACTCGGCTTGAGCACACTTGTAGTCTCTTTTAGCCCTATAAGGAGCTTATGGCGCGAGATACTAGTTACGGTATAAATGAATATATCGTCCCAAGCAGAGCAACGCGACTGGTTGCCTTACTTGGTTACCGCCTTTGACCACGTGGAGGTAGAGACAGGATCTCCGTGGAGTTGCAAAAGGTAAAGTTGGGACAACCAACTTACAGACAAATATTGCTTCAAATCGGATACCCCTGCAAAAGCGAAAGATTTATTCGACCTGAAGAGAAACCAGAGCGAAAGGGACACGCTAGAAGTAGGAATTAGAACACCCCTCCTTTCCCTGCTATGAACGTAGCAGCAGCCAGATTAATAGACCGAAAATAACTTTAATTGTCAATACTACTTCGTGTCAGAAAGATAATGTGAGTGCCTTAGAGGTGTTCCGTGCGAATACGCCAGAGTACCTATCGCTTAAAGCCGAGCCGAGGACCCCGTAGGGCCTCTCGTTACCGGGAAAGGGCACGTGGAGCCCGCCGCCTGGCCCGTGTTAAAAACATGACTCGTTGCCCAGCCTGCCACCGTGGATACTCATAGGGGTATCCTTAGGACTCGCATCAATAATTCACTAGCACGTGTGGAATGTGCCAACCTGGACGTTTAAACATATATGAGCAGATCATAGGACTAGTTGGCACCAGGACAATTACTATATAAACATGCTTGTAGAGATAAAATAATAAATAAATAAATGGTTAAAATCAGTCAAAAAGACTAAATATAAAGACTAGCATGTATCAATAAGGGTACATTCTTCAAAACACTTAGTGTGAATCATTGAGCCTTTGGTCAAGACTTTTGTTGGCTGAGATTTACCGGACAGTGACGGCGTCTAAGAGGCGCATCATAGTCCATGACATTGTGGTAAATTTCAATGGATGATCTTAAAGCTATTAACGACATTATTAACAGCGTATGACGGTCTTTCATGCCAATTCTAGCTAGAGCTGCAGCCGTCTCCCTAGACATTGTCCATCTCGTTCCCACCACGACTGGTAGGACTTCGGCTCGGGTAGCTCCATACCTCGGCCGGAGATTAGGTAGTAGTCGGCTATAGTTATCAATTTTGTTTCGTTCCTGAGCGAGATAGTCCCCATTTTCATGGCGGACAGTTACATCGATCACGAAACCACCAAATCGGGTTTGGGATTCCTGCCCAACCTTATCAAAGGTTCAGGAGCATCGGATTGTAAAACCATGCATTGGGTATGGACCTCTAATTGAGCGTTTTTAGAATCTCATAAATTGGTGATAGGTGGCTATTGAGCTGATTATAGTTTTGTATATGATGACGTTAATCTCAGTGGAGCTGAGATTTAGAACGTCCGCTAGTTCGGTATTTTGCCGGCACCAGGTCCCCCTAGCACCGACAATGAGCGGAACAGCAGATATTAATTTGCCAGGATATCGATCGCTGAATGCGGCAAGAGATTCAGCATCGGAATATATAGTCCTCTTATGTAGGTATGTTGCCTCCATCGGGTTAGGTTCTTCCCAGATACACCAACATCGCATACTATAACTCTGTCTCCCTGCTTTAGAATTAAATCTAATGGACACGATAACGCCTCAGAAAGTGGAAAAAATGAAGAGGATGATTTTAAGTTAGTCCAGAGAAGAAAAAATATGGGGAAGATAGACGAGTGAGAAATATAGGACAAGCTGAACATAGTGTATTTACTCGAGAATAGCCTAGAGTATGGATGTACATATACAGAGTGGAACAAAACGTGACTGCTGAAAATATTACAAAATATTTAAAGTCCAAACTAGAGGAAAATGAAGAATTTATTACTATCGGGCCCAGCTACCGATATCCCTTCACCACTGTCGAATGTTAACCAGGCGCAGAGTTGTTATGGGGAGGCCATACAAAATATTAAGAGAAACATAGTAGAATACGCTAAAAATATGACCAAAATCTTTTAAAAACAATTTTCAGAAAGAATAACTTAATATGTATTTTTATTATTGCTTCAGAAAATAAAATAAAATATAATTCCTACTTATTACGAGGGTTTTGTCCTTTTGTGTATCGCAATGTAGATAAACAATTTTTTAGAATACTCGATCAGTCATTTAAAACTATATGTACCACGCTGGATGCCGAAAAAATTGGTCTTTTTAGTTGATTTTTTTAATTTTCTTGTGAGCAAGGGGACCCATGGCCCCCATGGCCCCTCCTTGGATCCGCGTCTGGTGTTAACTTGGAGTCTTCTAGGAACCAAGAGTCTTTCGTTGTTACTGTGCGGAAACAGGCGCATTTGCTCGCCGAGATATTCATACCTTTTGAAATTTTATAAATTGAAAATGACTGTAAAATTGAATTTTCAGTGGCCAGCAAGATCTAAATCCTTGCGATTTTTGTGTCTGAGGATACTTAAAGTCATTAACTTATTATCAGCCAATACAAACAGGTGATCAGTTTTGGATACGAATTCAAGATATATATACCTGTAACGGGTTTAAGCAACTATAGAATTTTTACAAGAATTCGGAAATCATTAAGTAACATATGAGACATGTATCACCCTGTAACTCTGTTATTTGAGAACTTAAAATTTTGAATTTGAGAGAGTTGTGTATTACATAATTGTCCTTGTTTTACGCTAATCAAACTTTTTCTTCAATTTCCGGTTTAAGCGGAAGTGGCCCAAAATCTGTTGTTTTAAATGGTACCCTGTATATTTTTTTACCTATCTAATTCGTCTTTAAATTATCGTTTCAACCATGTATCACAATATGGTATTTGTTTTTAAAATGACAGTTAATAGCCATTTTATTGTATTAAGTCTAGGTAGCCATGATACGAACGTTGGCAAATATTGAAGTTTAGTGTGCCATGATTTCGAAAGATCTCTGGTACGCAAGTTTGTATCTCATATTTTTTTTGGGCATAATCAGTAGCTGAGTAATCTAATAGATTTTTCTTATTTTTTTATTAAATCTCTAAATAACCCACGATATCATAAAACCAAGAAAGGAAATCCATTTTTTTATTTGCCCTACTTAAAAGATACTTATTTAGCTTTTATTTTTGTCCAATGCAATTGCTATACCTATCCTATTTTGATTTCTTCACTAAAATTAGTATTGAAAATAATTGCATAGTAATGAACCTCGTAATGAACATTGTTACTGTATTTTCTAGTGGTTTAACTAACGGTACTCTTAGCCGTACTCATGGTAGTATTTATAAGATTACTTTTTGTGACATTTTTGGTAAAACTTTTAGCGGCAGTATAGCAATTCCATTTTTACAGTACACTTGTTAACATTATCACGGAACGTTTTGTGGGTAACTTTGAGATACTTTCAGCAGTACTCCTATTATTTATACTCTTGTAATTACGTATTACTTGGAACACGGTTGAATGGAAAGAGTAAGGGATTCGATATAGAACAATGTACGACATTTACTTTTTTACACTGGTAATATTTTACTATATTTTCTAGTGTTATTTTTAGCAGACTCCAAGTAGTTTAGCAATACCATTTTAACAGTATTGTTACGACGCGGCAGGTAGGTGGAATAATGACGCCGATTTATATTTTATGCTTAGTAAATAAAAGTCTTATTTCTATTATTAGTGTTTTTTCATTGACATTTCCCCTAAATTCATAAAAATGTTGAGTTTGTCAAATAATTATACATATACGGTTCACGACGGGAGCCGTACACATCCGAAATAGGCGTGGTACAGTTCGCGGCTGCAACCGGACAAATCCGCAAGCGCCGTCCGCTGCCGTCTGTGCAGCGTGGTGTGCTAAAACCGTTGCCGTCCTGAAAGGGTTAAACGACTTAAAAATTGACAATGACATGCCCAAATTGATTTCATGCTTTATAAAACTTGACCGAATGACTGAATCACTAAAACTAGACTAATAAATGTCTTAACGGACGGACAGCAAACGAAGTTAACAACGACCGCGCAATCACCACGTGGTATTCCTTGAGTCATGCTGATGCTGGCGGCACTTTGATCACAAAAATTATTAAATAGTGTCCAAACTTTAAGACGAAGTGCTTTAGAAGTATAAGTTTACATACTTATTGTAAAAGTACTGTTAAGACTTCGCAGAGAGTACTTTTATAGGTACCTCGAAGATTCTCGTATGACGTACTGAGAGGTAAAGCTGATAACAGTACAGTTAAAATGGTGTTGCTAAACTGCAGCTAAAAGTTCTCGTAAACGCCTTCAAAGGTACTTTCAAAAGTACTACTAATAATACCAGTTGGAATACTGCTAGGAATAACATTAGAAAATATGGTAAGATATTACCAGTATAAAAAAGTAAATGTCGTAAATTGTTCTATATCGAATCCCTTACTCTTTCCATTCAACCGTGTTCCAAGTAATACGTAATTACAAGAGTATAGACAAGAGCACTCAAACAGTACTGCCGAAAGTAACTCAAAGTTACCAGCAAAACGTTCCGTGATAATGTTAACAAATGCGCCGTAAAAATGGAATTGCTAAACTGCCACTTAAAGTTTTACCAAAAATCTCACAAAAAGTACTCTTATAAGTACTACTAAGAGTACCGTTAGTTAAACCAATAGAAAATACACTACAGTATTATTAGAAAAAAACTTTAATTGCCATACAAAGTTCTGGATAGGCTACCTCGCTGTTTTTACTTAGTCCTGTTTCAAGCACGTATGTTGGCGTATGGCTAAAATACCCATCTTTGAAGGTCTGTATCACAAAACCTTGGGGTCCTAGGACTTTCTACCCATTGGGATTATTGATCTGGATGACGTGTAGAATATCATATCAAAAAATGAGCAAAATTAACTGGAGCCGGATTTCCTTAAGAAGTTTGCGGGGTCCTTTATTAACTTCTTCAGGGCAGGTTAAATTAAAAATTTTTGTCATTAACTTTTTGAAATCACGGAATATATTAGGTATGTAGCTTTTGTAATAGGTAATGTTTCTTGTACAGTACAACATAAATGTATAAATATACGCTGGTACACCTCGTTCTGGCGAACTGAAGAGATAATTAGTATTTATGTTGTACTATACAAGAAACATACCTAAAGTCGAGGCAAGAATTCAAGCGATGCACGTCACGAGTGATCTCATTAAAGAAATGTTAATACTAACATAATTTTTAATCATTGATTACGTTAAAAAGAGTAATTCTTGACAGCCGGTTATTAAGCTTTTTCAGAAATAGGTACAGTTTAATGGGGCTTCATGATTCTTAGCAGTATTGTCTTATTTATAGAATCGATCTGTGACGTGCATCGCTTGAATTCTTGCCTCGACTATATTTCAAAAGCTCCATACCTAATATGTCTCGTGATTTTAAAAAGTTAATGACATAATGACAATTTTTTTTAATTTAACCTGTCCTGAAGAAGTTAATAAATTTAACGAAACGCCGACAAGTTAAAAAAGAAAATTTTGTTTATTTTTATGATACCAAAACTACTGCAACAAAAATATTTATTAGGCAGGCGGTGGAAACAAAATAAAATTATATAAAAAAATATTTTTAAAAAAAGCTTTTAAATGCTCTAAAAAGTAGAAAATATACTTTGAAGTAAATCAAACCCATATTTTGTTACATTATATAATTTTTTTTGTCGCGAGATTTTCCTGTGTAAAGGAGATTGCTCGCGACAAGCTTTTATATCGTAAAAAAATTAAAAATTTAATAAAATGGACCAAAAAATTCTTGTGTCTGATGATGTGAAGCAAAGTTTGTTTACGAAACCGGTCATATAATAAAGAATTTTGTGAGATTTGATCGTTTTTTCTCTTAAAAAAATGAATTATTACTCACATCTGATTAATCTATCTCTACGTTAAATAATAATCTGTATACATTTACTTATACACTAACACTACATTAACCAATGTTATATGTCATTTAAGTGCGAAACGCCCTATGCAACATCAGCCTCTCAACACCAGGCATAAAATGTAAAAACCAGTATTCAATAGATTTATTTAAATTAGAAATTTTCTCTGATAATGGTTAATAAGACCGAAATGTAAGAAAATATAATAACTTTTAATTTAACGACCGAAATCCCAAAAATATACCCATCAATCAATTTGATTTTCACGGCCAATAAAATAAAATAATACTTCATTTAATCATCTTGAGCTTCTATAACTATACAGTTATTTTATGTCAATTTTTTTGTTTTCTTGTTTCATATCAAAAAATAATAGTATTTTCCTATCATTGCTATGCTTTTTATCTGAAGAATCAAAATAACCTCATATAGTGCAGTATATTTTTCTTTCATAGGTACTTATTATACAAACTTAATATTTATTGATTGTCTCCTATTTAAGTGACCATAACCAAAACACACTTCAGTGCATGTTTCATGTAAACACTTCAAGCTTATCGACTAAATCATATAAGTAGGTATTAGGTATGGACTGTAAATTTATTACCAAATTAAAATAACCAAAACATTTCGTATTAGTGAAGGTTTTGTTTATAAGAACAGGCACTTCTCATATGGCTCTTTGCTAAGTAGATATAAGTTTGAAAAGGCCCTTAAGAATCCGGCGACGTAGGTGTCAATAAATTAACGCCTGGAACACATGAACATAACTACATGGTGTGAGATTTTAAGAAATTTACTAACGTTGATGACATTATAATTAACAGACAAAATTGAATTGAACGGCCATTGAAAATTTTTGAGGTACAGGGTGCTAAACTGATTTTGGTCTAAATTTATTTTTTAGCATTCAGTTGCCAATTATAAAAGCCCATACATCATTAAACAAATTCATGTAATTAGATTTTTTGTTGCACCTTTATTGATTTTTTTAGAAGCGATTGAATTTGGCAAAATGGGGAATTTGAAGAAAAACAGCTTCATTTGCTTACATTAATTGTCCAAATAAATAAAAATGGTCAATTTAAACTCTGTAAATAATGTTCAATACGGAAAAAAATTTAAAACCAAAGTTTTTTATTCCGAAGAATGTGTAGCGTATAAATAATTAGGTACATTTTATAATAGGAATCATTAAACAATTTTCTTTTTTTTTTAAAAAAGCTTTAATTAAACTTGCAATGTTTGTCAGTTAGTTTGTTTGGCAAATCTTGCAATCAAAATTTCGATTAGTTCTAATTAAGCTAGAGTTTTGAAATTTTGCACATATGTATAAGTCCGGTGACAATACACTTTAACGTTTTCATATAAGAAAAAACAAGATGGCGGCTTCAAGTTGGCGGACGACTTTATCGTTTATGATCCGATTCGACTCTCAAAATCGATATCCGGGAGTTTTCGAGATCGCCAATTATGAATTCTTGGTCAAAATTTAGAAATTCATGGCGGCGCCAATATGGCGGACGATTTTTGTCATTTATGGTCCAAATCGATCAAAATCTATATCTGGAGGTTTTCGGGTTCGCCGATTATAAATTTCTAGTCAAAAATTTAGTTCAGGATGGCGGCTTCAAGACGGCGGACGACTTTATCGTTTATGATCCGATTCGACTCAAAATCGATATCTGGGGGTTTTCGAGATCGCCAATTATGAATTCTTGGTCAAAATTCAGAAATTCAAAATGGCGGTGCCAATATGACTGACGACTTTTGTTATTTAGATCGAAATCGATCAAAATCGATATCTGGGGGTGTTTTGGGAGTCGCGGATTACGAATGTCTAGTAAAAAATTTACTACAAGATAGCGGACGACTTTACCGCTTATGATCCGATTCGTCTCAAAATCGATATCTGGGCATTACAGCATATCAAAAGACTAAAAAGTAAAAAATAAAAAAATATTTAAAAAAAAGCTTTTATATAAATGCTCTAAAAAGTAGAAAATAAACTTTGAAGTAAATGTTATATAATTTTTTTTATGATATATAAGCTTGTCGCGAGCAATCTCCTTTACACAAGAAATTCACATAACTGGGCCGAAAACAATCCTCATGTTATAAAAGAAGCCCATTCTCAACATAAGTTCTCCGTAAATTTTTGGTGTAGTATGATTAACAGCAAACTAATTGGCCCACATATTTATCTCGCAAAACTAACTACAGAGGTGTATTTAGATTTCTCACCAATTTTTTTTCCTGCTTTAATGCAAGGTAGTATAAGAGGACAATACTTCCAGCATGACGGAGCTCCTCCTCATTTCGGTATTGAGGTTAGAAGGCATTTGAATAATAAGTATCCAGACAGATGGATTGGACGTGGGGAACTCATCCTTGGCCGGCTAGATCACCAGATTTCAACCCCGTCAATTCTTTTATATGGGGATATCTCAAAACTGAAGTCTACAGTGTCCCAATAAATAGTAGAGAACAGTTACTTCAGCGAATTATCCGCGATAGTGACCAAATTAGAAATAATCCTACGCAAATTAGAAAATCTATTGGCAATTTAAATAAACGCCAATAGGAAGTTGGAGGTTCTTATTTAGAAAATTTGCTCCAAGTATTTGTCATATTTTTAAATATACTTTTGTAAATATTTATTTGGCCATTTTTATTTATTTGGACAATTAATGTAAGCAAATGAACCTGTTTTTCTTCAAATTTCCCATTTTCCCAAATTCAATCGCTTTTAAAAAATCAATAAAGGTGCGACAACAAATTTAATTACATGGTTTTATTTAGTGATGTATGGGCTTTTATGATTGGCAACTGAATGTTAAAAAAAATACATACAGGGTGATTATTTTAAAGGAATCGGAAAAACAAATTAAAAAGGTCCGGCCCTAGAATTAAAAAAAAATTATAATAGCAATCTATCAACCGTGACAAGTGTATAAAGCGTCTAAAATTTGAACAAAATTCGATCAATTGTAGGGACGTTCTGGCCAAAATAAATTTAGGCCAAAATCAGGGTGATAAACCTGTACCTCAGAAATTTTAATGGCCGTTTCTGAATACCCAAGTGGTCCTCTACCACCCCTGGAAGTATGTACAGTTCCTCATGAAACACCCAGTATATGTAATATATTATAACACCCTAGCAAATGAGAAAGTTTATTTTTTAAATTTATTACAATGATTGTATTTATTGGATCCTAGAAATGGAGATTTGGATAGTTAAAACACAATGAGCGTGTCGATACTTTAGCTAAGGAGGCTGCTACTGGTATGGAAGTAAAACATAACATCTGTCTCACTGACTATTACCATTTATTTAAAGCAGATGCAAGAAATAATTGGGAAGCCTATTGGCAAAGATATGTTGCAAACAGTAGCTCCAAATATTGCAAGATACAACCTTTTATCCTAAGGCATTCTTGGCACCATTATCTTAATATACCCAGAAAATATGTTACATCTATTAATCGAATCAGATTTGGACATGCATGCTACCCAGCCCACTTATATAAAATCGGAGTACTACCATCTCAGTTATGCGAACAATGCGATACCATCGGTGACCTTGATCACATTTTTTTTTGATGTGCAAAAAATAAGAATGCTACCGATAATTTAATCAGGAATTTAATCTTAAATTGCAATATCATGGCACCTTTCAATATGCTGAACCTACTATCTCTCAACTCACAGCAAATTTACAAAGCTATTATTACCTTCTTGATAAATCTTAATCTTAGTTTATAACTTTACATCCCTATGTTTAACCTTGTGTTTTTCCCAGCTTTTCCGTGGTCCCCTCTTGTTTGTCTATTTTCTTAATGCCCTGAAAGACCCCTGGGCGAGAAGCGTGTGACCCTGTTTTTCCCACTGATTTTTTAAATATTTTTATTAATACTCTTGTGACTGGCTGCATGATCTGTGACCCAAAGCCATAAAAAAATCGGCAGCTCCTGGAAGCGGCTGTAACCTCCCCACTCGGTGGATCTTTGAAGCCGAAAAGAGCATTAAAGTGACAAAACGGCACTAAATGTAATCCGATCTCATCCAAAGCCTTTTCAGATCTTCTGGGGCATTAAAAAACCCTCAACTTAATGAATTTACGATCATCTATGCGAGTTATTGCCTACATTATCGCTCGTTGAACAATATAGTATTAGGATATTAACAACTTTAACATCACTTGAACGACTAAGAAAATCTAGTTATCCTAAATACTACTTTAGAGCTTTCACGAAGACACGCACACGATTCATTTGTGATCTCCAGTATGCAGATGACTGTGCACTTTTAGCCTCTACGCCGGAAGAGCTTCAAGAACTTTTAGATGTGTATGCCCAGAGCTATGATTCCTTGGGACTTAAAATCAACATTGGAAATACTAAAATTATGTCAACTCCTCATCAAGTGAACCAAATAGACATTACACTTAACGGAAATTCTCTTGAAGTGGTGGATCAGTTCAATTACTTAGGCAACGTTGTTAATGACAAAGCAAACATGGACAGCGAGATTCGCAATAGAATTAACGCTGCATCTAGAGCACTCTGGGGACTTAGAGAGAGAGAGTATTTGACAACCACGACCTTGCTTTGTCAACGAAAATGGCTGTCTACAGAGCAGTTGTCATTCCAACATTGCTATATGGATGTGAAAGCTGGGTCGCTTACCGTCGTCATGTGAAAGAATTAGAACGTTTTCAGCAAAGACACCTCAGAAGTATGATGAAAATCCGTTGGTTCCATCACATATCAAACGTGGAAGTACTCAGGAGAGCAAACAGCCTTCCAATTGAGGTGCTTATTTCAAGAGCACGCCTAAGATGGGCAGGTCACGTTCATCGTATGCATGATAACCGCCTTCCTAAATGTACACTTTATGGTGAATTGCTAAGCGGTAGAAGAAGGCGTGGCGGTCAACGAAAGAGATTCAAAGACGCTCTCCATGAAAATCTAAAATCCTGCGGTATTGCAGACAAGCAATGGGAACAACTTGCAGCGGACAGAACCGAATGGCGAGGGGTTGTGGCCAGCTATCAAGGAAATGTTGCTGCAAGAAGGCCGAATCCAAGACCTAACCAGGTCTATGTTTGTCCTGACTGCGGTCGACATGTGCTCTCCCGAATTGGCCTCTATAGCCATAGTCGTGTGCACCGTAGATGAATTGGAATTACAATAGACTACACCTTTTACTTGTTTTTTATTGTACACAATTTATCGACTGTAACATTTTTATACTCGGACTCGAGTAACGGCTAATAATAATAATAATATTTAAAAACGGCACTAAACGTAATCCGCTCTACTTCTAGAGCAGTGAAGAAACCCTCACACGTGAATTGACACGTGATGTGACGAGTTTCACGACGTAACGGCTACGCGCATCCATCATGTCATGCGAAATGCGATCTATGCTTCATATTTGCTTTGTTTTAAATTTTTTTCACGGAAACCAAATCGAAAGGGTGGAAGTGTGATATATCGTTGAAATCAGAATTTTAACTGCTTTTCAATGGTTCCATTGCAAATTGAAAGTAATTATAAAATAAGCAACTTGTTGCGTCAAAATGGCACTAAACGTAATTCGATCTCAACTAAAATCTTTTCAGATCTTCTGGGGCACTAAAGAAACGCACATGCAAAGTTTCATTCAAATCCGTTCAGTAGTTTCGACGTTATCGTGCTAACACACATACACACACAGACATTTTTCAAAAACCACTTTTTTGGTCCTAGGACCTCAAAACGTAAAGATTTGATGTTATCTCAATTTTCGTTTTTGAACCAATTTTAGTAACCTCTCACAATTTTATTGTGGAGAGGTTAAAGAGGGCTTATACAACGGCAATTATGTTACAGATAATTCCGAAGTTACGTATCTGTACTCTGGTATGCAATGATCACAAACTGTACCGCGGTTGCTTAACTCTCGTCGAGCACTGGGTGTTGATGCTTCTATAATAATACGAGAAACGTCCAAAACTCATACCGTGTTTGCGTTCTGCGATATTAGCTTAAGCGAGGGTGGAACAAACAAACAGGTCAAGTTAATAAAATATATATTAATAACAGCGGCTCCTCCGGAAAAATCTCGACAATAGATTAGTCATTTTTTATTTTTATTTTATCCTGATCCTGGTGAGGACATTAGGACAAAGTTGTCAAATTATTGTATTGTCATCGGTCCTTGATAAGTGTGCAAAATTTCAATTTAATCTGACGTTTTGAAGTGGTTGAGAATCACGTTCAACGATTCCGTTACAAACAAACAAACAAACATACAGGTGAAGTTAATAGAAGCGTGTTAAAAATTGGATAAATCAACAGTTGTATAACTCGGAAACAATAGTAGATACCTACATAAAAACTTTTTGTAGCTTATAAAAGATCATTAATTTGAGTCCTAACAAGTCGCTGATTCTTAAAAATTGATAGATTTGCATGCTTTTTCAATTTATGCAATTTTCACTTACAATCGACGAGACTTTTCGTTTAGATTTTAAATATACCTGCTTCACTTTCTTAAAAATAAAAACAAGTTATTGACACATTGTTTACAAAAAAGTCGTGTACTTGTACAGTAAAGATGTATCAAAAAGTCCCATGACCTAGAAAAAATGACGCGAAAGTTGCCAAAAAGCAGCGTTGTTGTGAAATTCAACTACTAGCTATTTAGGTAAAAATATTAGCCATAGCCAAATTAAATTTAAAACTGTTTTTTGGCCATTTCTACCGTTCGAAATATTAACTTCTCGGTATCGCGGCAAGTACCGAAAATATGTAGAATTTTATTTACAACATTTTTTGTTCAATAATTTTTTCCGTGCGACCAATAGAACACGAGATAAAACAATTCAAACATTTTTCAAGATGGCAGCTAAAGCAAAAGGAGGGGGAGGCCACCTTTTTGGTTTTAGACCTTCTAAGTGATCCTGATAACATTGAGTATGACAAATTCGAGTGTGCAATTTTTTCCAGGTCAAAATACTATTTGACAGTATTATACGTGAAAATCGGTAAACATTAAATATTTTAAGTAGTCTTTGTTGATAAAATAGTATATGTGATATTGTTTACCTTACATTAAAAGTCACTGTTAAAGGTTAATAAGAATTTTAAAAATTCCATTTCAAAATAGCCACTTTTTTAGATAAAACTACTATTTTACCATTTTTCGCCATAACATTGCTTAAATATAAAATGGATATGAAAATACATAACTATTAGCTTCAATACGCCACTGGACAACTGTTAAGAAAACATAAAATATTCAGCAAAATATAAGTCAGCCCTGCTAAAAATGTCTAGTCAATATACAATCAGAACTCATAAAGTTTTATTAGTTTTTGTAATCATGTATGAGTTTTCATGTTTCTATAAGCCGAAGGTGTAGGTTTTATAATATTTTTGAAAGTTTTTAAGAGCGTGAGTGTTTTATGAGTTTTTCATTATGATTCTACTCACTTTTTTCTACGAGTATTAATAAGAATTGGAAATAAATATGCTTAACAAAGATTTCATAAGAAATTGCGTTATAAACTTTATAGGCATCTAAAAGGAATCACAAGCAGAGTTTTTAAAAAAGATTTGAAGTGTTAATTTCTTGATGAGCTTCAAAAGTAATTATAAGTTCTCAACACGCACACAAATAAAACGAATCTTTAATAATACTTTACTGACATTTTTTATGCATTTGTGGGGGTTTATGAGCAAAGTTTATAGACGACTTCAAGAGAAATTACCCACAAGACCTCATGAGTATTGCAGATATTGCAATATAACACATGTTTTACAAGAATTTGCAGTCAACAATTTACTAGTATTTACAAGTATTTTCGTATAACATTTTCGAAAGTTTGAAGGAGAGATTCCATCATGTTTCTTAACAGTATTTGTAAGTTTTAAACATTGTTTTTAAGAGATTTTGCATGAATGTGCTTTACATGAATTTATGAATGAAGTTTGCATGATTTTTGGAGAGGCTTTATAATCACAGATTTAAACCAATATCTAAAGGATTTAGAAATATATTTAAACAGCATACAAAAATAAAGTTTAGAGCTGTATGTAGGTGACATAAATATTGATTTATTAAAAAAAGAAGGCGAACGAAACTAACAGATATTTAAATATATTAAATTCAAACGGTTTCATTTCCTATATAAACAAACCTGCCCAGAGTAACAAAAAACAGAAAATCTACCATTGACCACATTTTCATTAGAACTCAGAATAACTTCTTAAAACGTATTGACATTGAATCTATTATTTTCACACTGACATGACAGACCATTATTCCACTTTTTTTTTCTAAACAAAAAAACCATAAAGCTAAAGTAGAAAGTAAAATAAGCAAGATTAATTTTGATAAGTTAAAAAAACCTATTAAGTAATGAAAAATGGAATGATGTATTAAACACTAATAATAATAAAACACCAATTATAGGAAAATACTGAAATGTTTCCGCTTTCTTTTTCAAATATTGACAGTGTGTTAAGATACATTTTGCAACACATGTATCATTCTAGTTGTCCCTCTTTGCTTCATGGCATATCTGATTGCAACGCGGCATAGAAATAGGATACTGGCTCTCTTTTTTAACGGAGCATCTTGTAGATAATAAACAGGAATAGAGCTGATAAAGGATTTAGTAACTATGGTCAACTAAACTAATCAAGAGAGCAGGGGAAGCAGCTGGGTCAATGAAAAAAATTTGAAGCACACATAATAAAAAACATAAACGGAAGAAAATAATCTGAATGACCTGAAGAAGCCATAATATACTATTTTTTGGTGGCCATAAACATATAGATTATAGACAAACAAGTCAGAGTCAAAAGAGGCGCAGAGCCATTATCTACTACAAATGACAATTACTATCAAAAAGAGAACAAAGTAAAAGGAAAATCATAAACTATAAACGTGTTTCCAATGCTGTTCGTATGTTTTCTTTTAGAAATTCCCATTGTAATATCCGGAGACGTAGGCGCAAGGCAGCGAGGAAGCCATGACGTGTGTTTCGGGGATAATACGCGGGATGGTAGAGAGAACGAAGCCTGGTATCGTCCCACTCCAAAGTAATAGAAAAGTATTGTACTGTGTTACTTTAATATATGTGTACTGGAAAATAAAGAGCTACCGAGTCGAAGTGAAATAAGTTTATTTAATTCCATTGGAAAGACCTTAATTGGCGATAAGAGAAAAATCAACCCAGAAGCGGATGACTAGACGATATACGATGAACATCTGCAAGAGTACTTCACGGCGAATAAAATAGAAAGCAATCGAGAAGTAGCAACCCTCTAATCTAATCGGTACGAATACGTATAAACTTTTACGAGATTTATATTACCCCGAACAGCCAAACAAGAAACAAATATGAAGAGTTGAGTAAGATACTTTCAAGTCATTATGGAAAGCAGCCCGTAATATGGAGAGAAAGACGACGTTTCTACGAAGCTAAGCAGGAAAACAAGGAATCCATAGCAGAATGGTATGCTAGAATTTGTAAGCGTTCCGTGGAATGCAAATTTGGCGCAGATTTGACCATGTTCATAAAAGAAAAATTCGTTACCGGCATTAAAGTAAATAAAATATTTGACCGGCTATGTGAGGAGTCTGAAACGACGGCGTTAGAAGTTTATCGAGAGCGCTAAGAAAAAGGAAAACGTCATCGTATGTGACGAAGAAGTACATTTTGTATGATCCGCGCCACATCAGATCCAACACAGTCAGAAAAATGGAGAAGGGAGATCCGGAGAGATCTGCCAATGACTATCAACAAAGAACAAGAAGAGGAAAGCGTCATCAATTCCGTCCTGCTTCAACGCAGAATCGACAAAAGCAGAGCCAGAGCCACCACACGACGGATAGAAGAAGGTATCCTAGCAAAATGGCGCTGATGGCACAGGAAAATGACAGTAAACAGGTTCAGGTCAGTATATTTATTCACAATTTGTGTGTGCCGTATGCAAACAAAAGGGACACCTGCCAAAGGTTTGTCATAGAAATAGAAATGTTCATTTTGTAGAACAAGTAATGATGACACAATGATAGAAAATATAGTTTATGGCATTTGTCAGAATACTGATGCAAACAAAAAATATCAATGTCTGATTCTAATGTAAATATGTTTTTAGTAGTAGTGGACGCATACTCAAAGTGGATGGAAGTTTATATAATGAAATCACTGACATCGGCAGAGATCGATGGGGTTTGCCAAGTAGGGTAGTCTCGGACAATGGAAGATCATTTGTAGCTGGGAATATTCAAGATTTTTTTAATAGGAATGCCATCAAACATATCACATCGCCCCCAGGGCACCCCCAGTCGAATGGTTTTGCAGAAAACGCAGTGAAAACGTTTAAAGCAAACATGAAGAGTAGGTTAGAAGACCGGCAAATAGAAATAAAAAAATAAGTGTAATTGTTTCCGAGTTTTTATTTTCATATAGAACCATGCCTCACTGTTCAACAAAGGAAACGCCAGCAAAACTGTTTTTGCAACGAGACCTTCGCACGAGATTGGACATCCTGAGGGAAAGTGAAGAACAGCCAGAAGAACATCATAGGAAAGCAGAAGAGTTGCAAAAGAAGTATTTCAGGGAAAGATAGAGGAATTTTAGAATTGAGAATGATAAAGAAATACGACATATTTGTGCAAAACCCAGGAGAGAAACCTGTGGAAAGGAAGTGCGAACCAGCTTCTCAACGTATCGGCAGATAGACAAATACAATCGACAGGGAAGGTCAAGGCCGACAGAGAAATAATCCATCAAAAACGCCTTTTCGGTACTACAGCAGCGGATGTCCTTCCAACAACCCAGCGAACATCCAACCACACAAGTTATCCCGGTTCAAGAATTTAGCAAGTAAAACGATGCAGCGCTATCAACCGAAACCTTGGACAACCAGAGAATAATAGATCAACCGATAAGGCCGTAAGAAGCTGTACCAGGTATTATTTCTAACAATAGTAGTAGGTTACATATTTCAGAAAATACTCCAAATGAATTAAATAGGTTAGAAGTCACGGTGTCAATAGACGACGCAAGAGACAGCGATCCTAGAGAAATCAACCCCGACAAGCCTACCAGTAATAATAGTAGAGATGACACCAGTAGGAATAGAGCAATAAGTACAAAATTTAAGAATAAACTTAAAAACTAGAAGTTTTTTCAAATAATTGAGAGGAAGAAATTACAAAAAGTGCTCCACATGTTGCTCTTTTTGATTGACACACATCTCTATGTGTCTTTGAAATGAACCGTTTTTAAAACACCCGGTGTGATCGACCAAAAGGCAATGTCATTCGCTTCTTCATGTTTTGGAATGTAGAACAGTAGAAACTTCATTTCACGCGTAGAGATGTGTATCAATCAAAAGGGGCAACATGTGGAGCACTTATTATAATTTTTTCTGTTCAATTATTTGAAAGAGAGCCTCTAATTTTTTAAGTTTATTTTTGAATTTATTGCTCAATAAATCGAAAATAGTTACAAATGCCATAGAGATGTACATACAAAAAAATTTTGATTTTTCATTCCTACATTATATGATCGAAAAATATACAGGGTGTTCCATTTGAAAAAAATTGAGAAAATTTAATTCAATAGTTCTAAATTGAAAACATTTTTTGGCCAGCCTGTATATTTTTAGGAAATGATTAGGAAGTGAATATCTCGTAACTGATATTTACAAAAAAGTTTCTTAAAATTCACAATGATGCCTGTAGTGATTTCTTAAAAATGCATCTGCAGATAGCATTATTTCAACAAAAAAAATCACTTCGTTCAAATAGTTGGGATATAGTCAATAATATAGAAGTTGGGGTGTAATGGGGTGGTGAAGCGCAAGTTATAGCCTCTTCTACTCAATTGTTAACCTCACCTTCGCGATGAGTTCAATTTGAACTTGGTGCACCCTGTTTTCATTAACGAGGCTCTAACGACCGAGTAAGGGCGGAATAACCTTTACCTTTTGCCGTGAGCACATCCACCTTCTCACGAAGAGTGCGGTAAAAATAGCCCACCGCACACAAAGCTTGCTTTTGGAATCGTTTGGTTACCCCATCGTCGCAGTCTCCTTCTGTGCCATGGGACCACACCACTCACCTTCCGCAACCGAGCTGGTCAGTTACATACCTGCTCCCGCTAAAACTTCAAATGCAGCTTCGTTTTCAGTTGATTAAGGCTTTAAAAAATGATGGAGCGTTCAAGTGGGACAAAATCATCCGGAGGTAAAATACCCTCCCGATCGGATCTCCGGGGGAGGGTGCCCACAGGGACACCTCATCGAATGTCGAAAAAACACCGACAAGTTAAATCCAACAAAACTAATTCTTTCATCTACGGCGCTTGGAATGTTTGTACTTTGAACGACAGCACTCACGCCGATCGGCCTGAAAGAAGAACTGCTCTAATAGATAGAGAACTTCACCGACTCAATATTGACGTTGCAACTCTAAGCGAAACTCGATTTTTGGAGGAAGGCTCTCTCACAGAAAAGTACTACACCTTCTATTGGAAAGGTCTTCCCACCAATTCAAGAAGACAACATGGATAGGATTTGCCGTTCGGAATCAACTTGTATCCAACTTAACACAAGTACCACAAGGCCTATCCGAGCGTCTAATGCCGCTACGCTATGAGCTATCAGATGGCAACGCGGTAAATCTAATAAGCGCCTACGCTCCCACTCTGGATGCAAGTCACGAAACCAAGGAAAGCTTCTATCAACAGCTGGAAGAAACCCTCTGTAGAATACCTAAAACGGAACGACTCGTTATTCTTGGCGATTTTAACGCTAGAGTAGGGAGAGATGCAGACACCTGGCCAGGCATCATAGGCAAGAACGGTTTGGGCAACATGAACGCTAACGGTCAACTACTCCTAACTAAATGCGCCGAACATGATCTAGTTATAACAAACACCATTTTCCGACAAAAGGATAAATTTAAAGGCACCTGGCGTCACCCCAGATCAGGTCACTGGCATCTACTGGACTATGTTATCGTACGTAGGAAGCATCTCAAGGACGTCCAAATTACAAAGGCGCGCATTGATAGCGAATGTTGGACCGATCATCGTCCTGTTGTCTCTAAAATGAAAATTGTTATGAGACCCAAACGCCGAAGAACTCAAGCAAAACGTAGACTCCGTCTCTGTATTAGTAAATTGCGTGACCAACAAACCGTCGAACAGCTAAAGCAAAAAGTTCAAGAGAATTTGAGTGCACTAGAAGAAACCAATTCTGTAGATGTCGCTGCTACCTGGACACAAATTAAAGACAGTTTAAAAAGTGCGAGTGAGGAAATTCTTGGCACTGCAGCAAGTAAAAAAACAGGAGGACTGGTTCAATGATAATGAAGCTTTTATACAAGAACTTCTTGACCGCAAACATATTGCCTTCCAAAACGCTATCAACCACCCCAACGACTCATCAAAAGCAGAAGCTTTTACCCAATCTAAGTATGAAACGCAACGCGAAATCAGAAGAATAAAGAACGAGTGGTGGGCAAGCAAGGCCAGAGAAATTCAAAGGTACGCCGATTCACACGACTACAGGAATTTCTTTCAAGGAGTAAAAGCAGTGTACGGCCCCAGTCGGAAAAATATGTGCCCTATTAAAGATTTAAATGGAAATCTCCTCAAAGAAGACCAGGAAATAAGAGCCCGATGGAAAGAACACTACTCTAACATTCTTAACCAGCAAAGTCAAGCCGATCACGATATTATAAATCTTATCCTTTAATATGACACCTTCGAAGACTTAGATAAACCACTAACAACGGAAGAGATCTTAACCGCCATTGGGCAGCTAAAAGATAACAAATCTCCCGGCGCCGACTCACTCCCAGCTGAGATCTTTAAAGCTGTGTCGTCAGAGCTCATACCCTACCTCAAAAAACTGTTTGATGTCGTGTGGGAAAGTGGTCAAGCTCCGCAGGAGTTTCGTGATACACTTTTAATCAACCTCTTCGAAAACAAAGGGAGCGCTGCGGACTGTGAAAATTACAGGGGTATAGCTCTCCTGGCTGTTGGAGGGAAGATACTCACTAAAGCGATGGCAAATAGGCTAACACCTGTTATGGGAAAGTTACTTCCTGAAACACAGAGTGGCTTTAGACCAAACCGAGGCACATCGGATTTAATCTTCACACTTAAACAGCTTCAAGAAAAAGCACTCGAACATCAAGGAGAAATTCACATGGCCTTCATTGATTTAACCAAGGCGTTTGACTCGGTGGACAGGGAAGTGCTCTGGAAAATTATGTTCCGCTTAGGTATCCCTAGAAAATTTGTGGAAGTATGTCGCAGTCTACATACAAACAACAACGCCCAGGTTATGTATAATAATGAGGCAACCGAACCTTTCCAAACCCTCACTGGAGTTAGGCAGGGATGTGTCCTGGCACCCATACTCTTTAATTTGTTTACCACTGCTCTAACAATTATTGTTGACAACAAACTGACCGTCAGAGGAATAGGTCTCAGATACCGTTTTGATGGCGGTCTCTTTAACATAGGGCGCTTTAGAGCTTTCACGAAGACACGCACACGATTCATTTGTGATCTCCAGTATGCGGATGACTGTGCACTTTTAGCCTCTACGCCGGAAGAGCTTCAAGAACTTTTAGATGTGTATGCCCAGAGCTATGATTCCTTGGGACTTAAAATCAACATTGGAAAGACTAAGATTATGTCAACTCCTCATCAAGTGAACCAAATAGACATTACACTTAACGGAAATTCTCTTGAAGTGGTGGATCAGTTCAATTACTTAGGCAACGTTGTTAATGACAAAGCAAACATGGACAGCGAGATTCGCAATAGAATTAACGCTGCATCTAGAGCACTCTGGGGACTTAGAGAGAGAGTATTTGACAACCACGACCTTGCTTTGTCAACGAAAATGGCTGTCTACAGAGCAGTTGTCATTCCAACACTGCTATATGGATGTGAAAGCTGGGTCACTTACCGTCGTCATGTGAAAGAATTAGAACGTTTTCAGCAAAGACACCTCAGAAGTATGATGAAAATCCGTTGGTTCCATCACATATCAAACGTGGAAGTACTCAGGAGAGCAAACAGCCTTCCAATTGAGGTGCTTATTTCAAGAGCACGCCTAAAATGGGCAGGTCACGTTCATCGTATGCATGATAACCGCCTTCCTAAATGTACACTTTATGGTGAATTGCTAAGCGGTAGAAGAAGGCGTGGCGGTCAACGAAAGAGGTTCAAAGACGCTCTCCATGAAAATCTAAAGTCCTGCGGTATTGCAGACGAGCAATGGGAACAATTTGCAGCGGACAGATCCGAATTGCGAGGGGTTGTGGCCAGCTATCAAGGAAATGTTGCTGCAAGAAGGCCGAATCGAAGACCTAACCAGGTCTATGTTTGTCCTGACTGCGGTCGACATGTGCTCTCCCGAATTGGCCTCTGTAGCCATAGTCGTGTGCACCGTAGATGGATGTGAATTACAATAGACTACACCTTTTACTTGTTTTTATTGTACACAATTTATCGACTGTAATTTTTATACTCGGACTCGAGTAACGGCTAATAATAATAATAATAATTTAGAAGTGAAAGGAGTCCAGAAAGAGGCTTCTAAAAATGCACCGACATTAATAGCATTCCATTTTTAAAAAATGGTGCTCAGTCCTGTGCAATCGTCTTGGTTCACTCTAACTCGAGTGCACTATTGCCGCACCCTGTATACTTTAGTATTATTCATTTAGTAAATCTGTATATAATAATATTTTTACAACATTTGTAAACTAACCATCATGAGAGGCAGTTAAATATCCGTATTTTTCGTAAATAAATATGCCTGATTTCTGAATTTTTGCCCGGGGTTTCAGTGCAGTAAACTGTTGCAGAGCAACTGCTTCTTTAATTTTACCATATTTCATGGCATCAGACTCAGCATACTTCAATCCTAATATAGTTTTTACTAGATTGTCTGGTTTTGTTGTTTTACGTCTTTTTACGGCAGAACCAAAATTTGAAGCAGTCAATAGGTTCTTTCTTATTTGTTCGTACAGAGAATTATCCCACTGACCAATTAATTGTTGCTCGTTCAGTGTTGCTAATTTCTGTCGGTGTAACCTGAAAATAATATTCAATAAAATAATACTTAAAATAGAAAGAATAAAGGACAACATACTACATTATATCAAATTGATAATCAATTTATGCAAATAAGTAAAAATAGCAGTGTAGTGCAACCATACCTTCTACTAAAATTAATACAGGTCAATTACATTTGTCAATTGTTATTCACGAATGAAAAGTTTCAAGACTTCCAACAGGAGTGTTGACAATTCAAGGCGAACCGAATAAATTTAATGGTTAGATTGCAGGACTTTGCGGGCCATATATGTTGAATATATTTCTGTTAAATGTTCGTCCCGAAATGCTGGGATGGAATAATCTTCTGCATTATTTTTTTTTCAATGTAAACACTCTTTTCGATTACATCTTAATCTAATCTGTTATGTTGGTAGCAACGCAGAAGCAGCACATTTGGAGCTGCTTCCGGAATAGGCCAGTCTGTAACCTGTGCTGTCCCAATAGTATATACTGCAACGTCAACTAATACAACAAAACGGTTTCCAACCTGAAATGAACTTTCCATTAATTTTTCGAATGTTAATCCGACTTTGAAACATGTTTATTATATTCGCTAGGCATTTATTGTATTATTAATGGGTTCAAAAATAGGGTACAATAAGCAGTAGAGTTTATATTGGAAATCTTATTTTTAGTCGTTCCCTTCAGATTTCAATTATTCCCTGAAAAGTTCAAATGTTCATGTTAACTAACTGTTTATGTGGTAGCGTATTCCTGTCGATTCTAACTCCAATATTTTGTTGTTTTGAACGTCACCAACTGTATTGCAATATTCAGAATTACAATTCAAGTGATCACCAAAAACATGATTTGGACCATTTGTCCAGTCTCTTTTTAATTTCTCAACATCACCATTAGCATTTATACTTAATTGTTTCAAGGCAGTGTTTTGTAAATGTTTGATATTCCGAACAGTTAAAAATTTACATCCTGTGGCATTTAATTTTTTATCATCTTTTATTTTATATAGATCTTTTCCATAGTCTTGATAGCATGATTTTTGCACTTTATTTTTTCTACTTTGTCTCCATATGGAAAATCTTCTTTAATTTTGGCAAAAACGTTAGAGTCTCCATCTGCTACAAATTTTAAATATTTCCATTTATGCATTCTTTGGCTATTTTTGAACCCTTCTGCAATTACGTATTTCATGGCACCTGATGATCCCTCCCAGTTCTTAAAACAAACATGTGATGGGGCTGTTGTTGTTTGTTCAGTGCACGTGCACATATACTACAGTATTTATTCCTAACTCGGAGGAAAAGTAATTTTCCAGTCAATGCATCAATTATAATTGCCTCAAATAGGGTATTGCCATATAATACGTATTTATTTCATTATATGACATTTGTAAAATGCAGGCTTTCACCTGCCTTGTTCAATGAAATAGTTTCTTCCAGGGTTTGCTCTGATCGCTGAGCTTTACTTGATTATTCACTCAACATACTGTCAACTTCTTCAGAAAGATTGAAGTTGTTGTGTTCTACTCCTTGTTATATACATTGGCACTTCTTCTCTTCACATCTGATTCGCCATGTTCTGTTGATCTTGACTACCTAAACCACTGTTTCTTGGCAAAGTCAATCTCCAAGTGGTACCTACTCAGTCAATATCCACCCTCTCTGTTGAAGTTGTTCCTGCTTTTGACCACTTCTACTCATTTTATAATAATCCTTTTAATAATTTTGATGTTTGGCGTGCACTGACGATTTATCTGTGTATTCGAGTCCGGTGTTTATTCTTTAATTCCAGACTAGATAATCGGTCCTGTTTTTCTAATGTAACTACTTTCGTCAATAGTTCACGGATGGACCTTGTTTGAGGTAAGCAACCGTTGCATTTTCTCACCGTTAGGAAAAGTACTCCTATTCTCTTCAATACAGTTTTTAACTTATTTGTGAGCTCCACCGATAAATGATAAGTACACATATGTTGCAGGTATTTCCTGTTCTTCAGTCATTCTTATCTGATTTTTAATAATCCGTTTATATCGTTTATATATGACTGGTGGTCGAGAGGTGAGCGCACTTGCCTCTCACCCAAAAGTTTCGGGTTCGATCCCCGGCCGAGGCAGTGGAAAATACTGTGAGAGGGATTTTTCTACTATACACGGATATTGGGTGTGTGTTCCTTGTCTCTAAATGTCTAGCCCCCTCTCATGCAAGGCTCTTCTAGAGCCTTTCGGGATAAAGGAAGTCGTAATTACCTGTGATGTTATTTATTTATTACTATTTATTATATATCTTTTTGTCGTAGATAACTATTTCTCTGTAGAGCTTCTTCAGAATTGCTTTTATCGCCATATATATTGTGTTGACTTTGTGAAACAACGTTCTTCTATTAACAACTTCTTCTGCTGTAGATGGTGGTGAGATGTAGTATATAGGTAAAGAACAGTGTGTTTTCTCCTTGTAGACATTGGGCCAGCTTGCATAAACGCTTTACTAACACATCTAAGAAAGGCAAAGGTCCTTTTTGTTTGGTCTCCATCCTAAACTGAATATTTGAATGTTGACTAATTAAATGGCCGAGGAAAATAGATAAATGAAGATTCTTCACGTGACCATATGATATGTATAATATATGATGAATGCATTATTCACATAGCACAACCAGTATTTTGGTTTCCTCTCTGAAGCGTATAGTTCTTTCTTTTGAATGCTTCCATGGATATATTGGCTTTTACTGGTGATGGTGTGAACGATCCATCTTTAGGGTGTCTGAAGGACATATTTCTATCTTAAAAAAGTTAGAAAAAAAAATAAAAAAAAAATAGGAAAAAGAAAACAAATTTTCTTTTTCCTCTAGTCTATCTTTATTTCAAAAAATGAATATTTACGTTCACAAAATTTTTAGGGTTCAACACGACTGTTTCAGACGGAGAATAATATAAAAAATCATACTTACTGTCGTTTATGCTTAACTGCTGCTCTAATGGTATCAATTGGACGTCGTAACACTATAAACCTAACACTGGATGTACCACACTTTCTTAAAATTATACCTGAAAGGGAATTTTGTTAGAAAACACAACTAAAAGACAATATAAAGTTCAAAAATGTATATATTAAATCTTTAAAAAATTTATGTTTTTACAACAACTTTTATTTTAAGAAATATGTTTAACAAACACTAGTCTGGCCCGGGTACAACACATGGTGAGGAACGGAACGATTTATAATGTACCAACTACCATCCAATATGCGGTTTTATAAGCTAACGATGCACAAAAGATTCAAGAAAAGTTCAATGTTACTGAAATTTTGGTGGGCTTTTGCTTGCCTGTCTTATAAACGTATTTTTATTTCACATTAATTTTGGTCGCTCCTCAGAGCTTAAAAATGCTTGAAGCGCTACTACTTCGAATTGTATTCTGCAATTACAACTTTTCACGTTCAGGCAAGGCGGATCCCATGCACGTATGAGTACATGGTAATAATACTTTTCTGACACCGAATCACTGAGGAACCGGTTTAGGGCAAACCCCGTCAAAACTCATCATTTCCCCGTCACAACCGACTGCTAGGAAATGATGGGGGTCCCATGTCGCTAAGGGCTATTTTCGCTATAACTTCCGATATACTTTGAATAGTCGTTGGATTAACTTGTCCTCATATTCAATACCTCGTAAGAGTTACAGTGCTTGACAACGTGGACTCGTAAAAGGGTTTTTAATCTTGAAAATTTCAGTCAAATTTTATTATACTTTCTAAATTTAGGTGGTCGGGGCGACATTACGTCCCTGTGCAGCGACATTTACTACACTTGCTAAATTAACGCTCCTTGAGGGGTTATTGAAAATTTTGCATAAAAAACGCTCCGAAGAGCGAAAATATGATTACAAGTATTAAAAACCTCTTCCACGGCATTTTTATGTGAAGCACGTTTTTCGTACGAAGTATTTCCTAAGTCGGATTTTGTTACAACGTCGAAAAGCATATCGGGGTTTTAGCGTGTTCTTTAACAATGGCAGTGATCTCATACAACTGCTCCATATATCTGCTCATAGAAGTGTCCTTTCCACAAAAAATAGGTTGCTGATAGGCATAATAACAGAAAATGTCTGTTTAGTAAGATTATGCTTATCCGGCAACCACTTTTCTGTGCAATGGATACTTTATCTACGTGCAGGAGTATTGACTGATTACGGGATCACTGCTTCACCAGTAGTTGCCAATGTATTCATAGAAGCATTTGAAGAAGCTACATACCGCCGTCAAAAAAAAAACAAAAGTTGGTTCACTATGTAGACGATACGTTCATCATATAATCACCCTCTGCATTATTTATTTTCTTAGACCATTTAAATAGTCAACATTCAAATATTAGTTTACAATGAGGCCGAGAAAAAGCGAGTTTTGCCTTTCTTTGATATATTAGTGAAATGTTGAAGCAATGGCGAGCTGGCCCATGGTGTAATATTGGGCTTTCGTAATTAATTAACTTGTCCTTTGAATACTTTTTATTTAATAGTACTTCGTTTCTACAATCATGTTTCGTTCTTTTTTTACATGCCTCTTACCACTACTTGTTACCTCGCCTACCTGTCGCTATCCCTACTACTTTATATTGATTATTGCAAGCTATGCTAAATACTTATATTACTTATATCTACAGGGTGTCCCAGACACACTTAGTCTACTACTACATCTCCCCTGAAAAACTGAAAATGATTTACCTTTAGGAATGTAAATCATTTTCATTCTTTTTTCTTCTCTAATAAACTTAATAATGTATTATATTCTACTACTACAAACTAAATCTAGAGAGTCGATTGGCCAATCTAATTATCTAAGAAAAATATGGTTTAGTTCTATTTTTATGGATAACTACTTCCTTTCCATTCTTACGTATTCGAACATTTGGACCTATTTCATCTATAACTACATAAGGTCCATTGTATAATGGATCTAATTTATTACCAATTTCACTTTTAACTAGAATTAAATCACCTTTTTTATACGTTACTGGGTTAGTATATTTGTCATAAGTATTTTTTCTTTTTAACTTACTACTAATTAAATTATTATGAGCCTCCTGATGTGCTTTTTGTAATCTAAATTTTAACTCTAACGGGTAGTTATCGAAATTGTACAGCGGTTCAATTCCGTTTTCTAAATTACTTGGGATATTACATACTTTTCCAAATACTAACTCAAAAGGACTATATTTAGTTTCTGTATGTACAGTTGTATTGTATGTAAAACACCAATATGGTAGCCATGTACTTCGTGAAAAACTCTGATTTTTTGTTTGCGTTCTTAAATAAGCACCTAAAATTTTATGTGAATTTTCTAATGATCCAATACTTTCGTGATGATAAGCAGTCGCCTGTGTGTGTTTGATTTGTAATAATTTACACACTTCGTTCATTGTCGATGATATGAATTCTGAACCTCGATCAGTAGCAATTTCCTTTGGAATTCCGTACCTTAATATGAAATTATCAACAAAATTTTTTGCAACCGTAACTGCGTCTTTTGATTTAAGAGGATATGCTTCTACAAATTTTGTAAGTTCGCATTGAAGTGTTAATACGTAGCAAAAATCTAGTGCATCTTTTTCTAAGGGACCTACTATATCTAAATATACTTTTTGAAAAGCAGAAGTTGCTGTGGTCGTTATGACCATTGGCTCTTTCACATATTTGCAATGTTTTTGTTTTTGACAACTATCACATTTCCTAACAAAGTTCGTAACATCTTTAACAATACCTGGCCAAAAATAGTATTTTTTGATATTATTTGCCATTCGACTAATACCTGCGTGTCCACTAGTAGGCAGTAAATGAAAATCATTTAAAATTAATTTTTTCGTTTGCTCGTTCGTTATTCGTTTAGCTCCTTTTACAATACATATACGGGGCCCAGTCCAATTGGAGCTTTTTCCTATTTGATTAGCTAACCTTTTTAGAAATTGCGCATTATTTTTATTTTTTAAGAAAATTAGTTCATCAATATTCATTTCATTACTTATCAAAGCCAAATCTCTCAACAATGCGTCTGGCGTCAATGCTGATCGAGTATTTGGATTTAGAAAAAGCGTTGAACGAGATGGTATAAAATAAAAACTTCCTGTTTTAGTGGAAACGTGGTCCAATTTATTCACTTCTTTCATGTCTTGTTTTGACATTATTACCAATTCGATGCTATCTTTTGGTTGTTTAAGAATTTCCACAAAATTTGGTTGATCAGGCCAAACACTTGCAGAATTCTCAATTTGTGAGTTGTTTTCTTGTATGTTACTTTTATTTCCTACTTCTTTTGTTTGTGCTCGCTTCATGACTGCTATTAAATTTTCATTCATACTTTTTAGTTCTTTAGATGTCACAATCACTCTAGATAAGGCATCTGCTACCACATTTTCACTCCCCCTTACATATTCTACATGAAAATCATATTCCTCTAATCCTAGACGGAATTTTGTTAAGCGACTTGATGGATCAGTGAGATTAAATAAATATACTAAAGGCCTGTGGTCTGTTAAAATTTAAAATGTCTTCCATACAAAAATGGTCTAAATTGTTTAACAACTGCCCAGTAAATGGCTAATAATTCTTTTTGTATAATAGGGTAGTTTACTTCAGCTTTATTTAAACTTCGACTGGCATATGCAATAGGTTTTTTATTTTTATTTAGCAATGTTGCTCCAATTGCCCATTTTGAAGCATCTGTTTGCACTATAAATTCATTATCATTTGAAAAATCTGGGTATTCTAGTACTGGCGGTTCAGTAAGAGCATTTTTTAAATTATTAAAAGCATTTTGGCATTCGCCTGTCCACTCGAATTTAATATTTTTCCTACATAATTTATTTAAACATGCAGCTTTTGTAGCAAAATTTGGAATAAATTTTCTATAGTAGTTTGCGAAAGCTACGAATCTTTTCACGTCATCGGCATTTTGTGGAACTGGATATTCTTTTAATACTCTAGTTTTTTCAGGGTCTGGCTGAATACCTTCCGCAGTAATTACGTGACCTAGGTATAGTATTTCTTTTTTCAAAATTCGAATTTTGTAGGATTCAGTTTTAGATTAACTTTCCTAAGTCTATTACAAACACTAATTAAGTTTTTACTATGTACTTGTAAATTTCTACCAAACACTATCAAATCATCTAAGTATACAAAACATTTTTCATAATTCAAACCTGACATAGCAACTGTCATTATTCGTGAAAAAGCATTAGGACTTGTTTTTAATCCCATTGGTAAGCGAGTCATTTGCCACTGCCCGCGATTTGTTGTGAAAGCTGTATATTTCCTACTCTCCTTATCTAATTCTACCTGATAATACCCTTGACTAAGATCTAAATGTGAAAAATATATCGCACCTGACAAAGAATCAAGAATTTCTGTTATATTAGGTAAAGGAAATTTATCATCGTAAATTTTTTGATTGAGTAACCTATAATCTATCACTACTCTCCATTTTTTCTCACCACTATTGTCCATTTTCTTTGGAACAAGGAGTAATGGGGATGACCATTCACTCTGCGCTTCCTCAATTATACCCTCTTCGCACATTTTAGAAATTTGCTTATTAATTTCATCTTTTTGTGAATGTGGAAGTCGATATGGTTTTACATAGACGGACGTGGTACTGTCCTTCAACCGAATAGATTGTTTGTATAAATTAGTAACTGACAACTTGTCACCTGGTAAATGAAAAATATCTGCATATTTCGCATAAATATTTTCTATTAAGATTTGCTCTTCTTTATTCAATCGTGTCAAATTTAATAGACTAAATAATTTCTTCACACGCTCCGCTGATATATCCTCGCCAACAGACTTACAAGATTCATACTCGCTGAGCTTCTCTGTTTTTGGAATACAATTCTTTAAACACACTTCGTTTTCTCGGGTGTTGAGAATTTTAACAGGGATTTTACCATTGTTCGGCCGTACCACACTTCCAGCCATAAACACACCCTCACACAGTTCTCTTGGAAGAACCACACATTCCTCTATCATACTTGAAGGTAAATACTGAATAATTTCACATCTCGGTGGTATTGACAGAAAATTTTCAGTGTTGGAATTTAAGTTTAATTTTATTTGTTTATCGTCATTAATCAAACGCAATTTATTTTGCTCAAAATTAATTATTCCGTTGTACTTTCTGCTAAAATTTTCGCCAATAATTCCATCACTTGTACAGGATAGAGATTCAAATACATAAAATTTTTGTTCAAATATTATGTTACCTACGTTTAATTTTAAATAAGTATATCCTTCTGACACTATACATCCACCAATTCCTTTTATTTCTAATCTATCTTTTTGTATTGGGGTATCCCAACTTAAACATTCGGACTTAATTGCACATAAAGTAGCTCCTGTATCTACAAGGAAATTTAAATTTTTACCATTCACACCAAATTTAACCCAACTCATACAACCATTTTGACACATGTACATTTGATTAGTTACCATTCTCTCGAAAAAAATAGTTTAATTCATTTGTATCTGAATTTTCACGAGGGGAATTGTTTTGTTCCTGACCTAACCTAAGCACCCCAGCAAAGTTAATATTATTTGACCTTGTACTCGCACGCGTTTGTTGTCCTCTCCTATTTCTATAAAAGCGCTGATTAATTGACATTGAATTTTGCCTACCTCGATTTGACATATAATTACTTTGATAACAATTTCTATTTGTATTATAATTCCGATTAAAATTATTTTTGTAAAAATTTCCTCTGTTAACTCTTCCGCGCCTATGCATATACATGATTTGGGAATTGTCGGTACGAGAATTTTGCGATGTAAGATGAGGAACTTCCTTGTCTTGAGCTGCTCTAATAGCATCTTTCAATGATAAATAATTTCGTGAAGCTATTATTGTACTAAGTTTTTGGTTACTTAGACCGTCCGCGAATCGTTTAACAGCGTTTTTTTCGTTAATAGGTCTCAAAATAGTATAGGTCGTATTGTCACCTTTTGCTTGAGAAATTGTAAGATCAACAAACAGCTCCTCTAATTTCTTACCAAATTCTTCGATTGATTTGGAACCTTGCTTTGCACGTATTAATTTTGCCTGTAACGCGGTATCCGATTTTTGTGTAAGTAAATGTTTTTTCATGTCTGCTATTAAAGAATTTACTGTAGTGTAATTTGTTGCTAATCGTAATTTAGCACCTGTTGATAAGCGAGTTTTTAAAACAAATGTAATTAACTGTGCTTTACTATTAGCATCAAGCATTGAATCATACAAATCTATCGCGTCTATTAGCTGATTTGTCACATCTTCACTTCCATTCATAACTGGTAAAAGGTTAACAGCCACTCTTAAATCAAATGAACTCATTTTTGTATCAGAGTTTTCCGTGTTTCCAAAAGCTAAAATTTCTGAATAAACGTTTTCTATGTCCTTAACAATTTGTTTAATTGTAATTATTTCAACTTCACCTATTTCAGAATTTTCGATTTTTTCGTTTAATTCTTTTATAATATTTTCTAGTTGGTTGAAAATAATTTTTGCTTCATTTTGTTTTCTAGCTAATATTTCACCTTTACGTCTATCTTGACCAATTTTGATTAAATATACTCTAATATCTTTCAATGATCCAAAAATTGTCTGTAACTTATTTTTTCCCATTAAAATTCACAAAATTATTATCAACCAGCATGAACTTAAAGTAGGTTACATAAAAAATGTAAAATATGCATAGTTTATTATAACTGCCTAGAACACTACTTAATTATGAAATACCTTAGTCATGATTTCCTAACATTACAACAATATTGACTGTCCTACTTATCTAGTATTGCTTTATTTCACTTGACTTCCAAAAATGTCTTTATTGTCATTTAAATATATACGTATCCTGAATTATTTCCATTAAACCATTAATAATTTATCCTCAAGGACTTTAATTTGAATAACTATATTCCTTTTCCTTGTGGTGAAATGCCTAAAATATATGTAATTACTTGTAGATTATTATACCTGATCCATAGAGTTGTTCAGGTCGTTTCTATGAACCTCTTGCCTAATAATTTTCCTTAATTTTTTCCTGCACAATTTACTTATTCCATAGAGCGCTGCCAATAGTAATATTACAATTAAGCCTATCAATAACCATTCCATGCGGGAAATTCGTTCAATGTTAGAATTTGCATCTCCACTTGCTGCCTGAGCAATAATTACCTCTTCTTTTGACTCAGAGCCACCCATGATTATATTCCATTATTATTTAAATTCCATTTTCCATACCATTAAATATTATGCCACTGGCAGGGTCGCCATGTAATATTGGGCTTTCGTAATTAATTAACTTGTCCTTTGAATACTTTTTATTTAATAGTACTTCGTTTCTACAATCACGTTTCGTTCTTTTTTTACATGCCTCTTACCACTACTTGTTACCTCGCCTACCTGTCGCTATCCCTACTACTTTATATTGATTATTGCAAGTTATGCTAAATACTTATATTACTTATATCTACAGGGTGTCCCAGACACACTTAGCCTACTACTACAATGGCATCTACAGGAAGAAAACACATATTAATCGTTACCTGCATGCTGGATCTCGCCATCATCCACAGTAAAAGAAATCGTTAATATTAACGTTTTTCTACAGAGCTAACACAATGTGTGATGATGAAAACAAATCCGAAGAACTTGAGAAAGTTCAACAATGTCTAGAAAAAAATGGTTACAATAAAAAGATATACAACGACTTTATTAACGACTGGAGAAGAGCGAATAAAGAAAAGGTGTAACCTACAATATATGAGTGCTTGCCCTTCATTAGTGGAGTTGACAGATAGGTTAAAAGGATTTTATCAAAGAAAATAGACGTGTACGTTTCTGAACACGAACGATGAAGGAAATATAACAGTTGCTTCCCTCAAACAAGGACCCCCACCTTTTAACAACAGGTATTTACCAATAGGAATGGATATGTGGTAAAAATTAAAGAACACTAGAGAGTTGAGTTTCAGTTTGATAGAGATAAGTCGATAACATGTTATCACAAAATCAACTACGGGAACGTTAAACTTTGAACGGAAGTATGTGCTATTAACCAAGGGTTAATAAAATTACTCAAGATTCGGACAGCTTTTATTTTGCAACTCTTGGCTACTATTTACTGAGTTTACATTCACTAGATTATTTTTTTAATTTTGTGCACCAATTTTGCAATTCTCAACTGTTGGTACAAATTCTTTATTCACAAAATGATGATGGCTGAAATAAAAAATTACGAACTTATAAAATTTTGTAATGCATTTGCTTATAATGGAGCAGTTCATATACTCATTATACGCACTCGTAATATCTCAATGTGTATTACTTACTTTTCTTTATCAGAATCGTAGTTGGTAGAATCCAGTATTATATATTTATCTTGATCCTCAATATCATCAACGTTGTGGTATTCAAGCCCATCTGTATTTTGGAGTATTACTGGAGTATTTCTAAAAATTGTATTCATAAATATATTACAGTCAACTCGATTCACGTTTTAATTACCATAACCACAATAATGGCTCATCAGGGCAATTCCAGCCTTAAAAAAAAACGAGATTCGAAGAGAAAAATTTTGAACCCTCCTTGGTGCTCTGGCGAGAAGTTTGAAAGCTAACTTTTCGATTCAGTTTTTAATTCAACAATTCTACAATAATTGTACAATATTACAATTCCCTATATTGCTATATTTTTGTTTGCAATGTTTTTTTAAATTTTGTAATCTTTTTGAGGTGGAGAACTATGACGTGTCTTCTTTTTATAATATTTTTGTAACAATTTATTAAAATAATATATTAATATTTTTTGTGACTAAATTTCTTTCAATGTTTTCTTCGTTTAGTGTTCTTCCTAGTGGACTTCCTTTTATATACGAACTTGCGACATCCCATAATTGTTAAGTATATAATAAACTAAATCAAAAGACTATTAACTAAGTATGTTTTTGTAAATATAATAATTGTATGTAAAGTGTAAGTGCGTAAAACTAATCTATTATTAAAAGCTAATTATATCTAAAATACAACTAATTGATCTAAAACTAAATAGTCCTGAAGTCCTATCTTAAAAATATATCAAACACAGATCACAGTAACCAATAATAAAGTCCTTTCTTCTATCAGCAAACCTAGAAAGAAAAATATAAAAATTACATTTTTAACTTGAAATATTAGTCCAATCGCTAAACATTTTTACTTAGAAACAAACAGTATGTATTTAGCTACTATAGCTCGCTTGAAAAAATTGTAAATACTCTCTGACATTTCACAGCAGCATCCTTATTACTTTCAATGATGATGAATTACAATTATAAATATTTGTTTATCAAACATATCACCCCTGTCCTCCCATAATATTGCTCTATATGTGAGCGTGTACGATGAAAGCTGGTAAAGGAAAAGGAAAGTGAAAGGATATCCCATGTCGTATTTTTTTTCTCAAATTGTGAGAGGTTATTCCGTGATTGGGCTAAATTTCAGATGTTTTGCATTTATTTCAATTTCGCTCAAATTTCATCTAAAACCAAGAAACCAAGAAACCAAGAAAATCGAGTAACGCGTTATCTGCGACCCCGTTACAAGCATATGTGAATTTTTAGGCATATACCGCTTTCGTTTCATTAATTATTATTATATATACAAATGCACTACTCATTAGAGAAATTCAGTGGATCAGTCTCAGAAATATATGTAAGCACAACTGACATTCACGTAAATCATCATGATATGATCTAAATTTTAAATAATAGGTATATTACTCACCTAATCGTCAGGCAATAAATACATAAATTTTCAATATTTGATTTGCATTTCTTCTAAAGAATTTACCAATGGATGATAAAGTTGCCGCATAACCATAACTGAGTCGTGCCTCGCAAACCAATTTTATTGGACATAATTGTTCAAGTCCTCTCGACTTACATTCTGGAATAATTTCTTGAATTTTCCGAAGTAATATAGCTTATCTTTTAGGAGTATTCATAAAGGCATAACATTTTTCAACTATACCAAGAAAGCTTCTAATTTATTGACACTCACATGAATTAGATATAGCTAAATTTAGGCTATGAGAAATGCAATGCACATATAATGCTAAAGGGCAAACATTTTGAATTCTCGTTTGGATTCCATTTATTTTGCCTCCCATTGCTGCAGCCCCGTCGTACCCTTAACCACATAAACTGCAAATTTACGTTGTTATCTTGAAAACATTTTATAATCGTGTTGGCTATATTTCCCCCTGTTGTATTTTCAACGGAAATAAATTGCAAAAATGTCTCATTTAAGACATTATTTTAACCTCTCCACAATAAAATTGTGAGGTTACTAAAATTGGTTCAAAAACGAAAATTGAGATAACATCAAATCTTTACGTTTTGAGGTCCTAGGAACCCAAAAAAGTGGTTTTTGAAAAATGTCTGTGTGTGTGTGTTAGCACGATAGCGCCGTAACTACTGAACGGATTTGAATGAAACTTTGCATGTGCGTTTCTTTAGTGCCCCAAAAGATCTGAAAAGGTTTTGGTTGAGATCGGATTACGTTTAGTGCCATTTTGACGCAACAAGTTGTTTATTTTATAATTACTTCCAATTTGCAATGGAACCATTGAAAAGCAGTTAAAATTCTGATTTCAATGATAAATCACACTGCCATTCTTTCGATTTGGTTTCCGTGAAAAAAATTAAAAACAAAGCAAATATGAAGCATAGATCGCATTTCGTATGACATGATCGATGCGCGTAGCCGTTACGCCGTGAAACTCGTCACATCACGTGTCAATTCACGTGTGAGGGTTTCTTCACTGCTCTAGAAGTAGAGCGGATTACATTTAGTGCTGTTTTTAAATATATATATACAGACAAATCGAAGAATTAAACTACAAATATTCCTCTAAAATCTAGTAAAATTACTGAAATGCTAATGTTTCATTTAACAAAGACAGCCGCGAGCGATCGGATTGCAATGAGCAAATTTTGACGATTGTCATTGTCATCGTTTGTCATCCAATAACGTTGGTGTCATGTCATGTTAATAAGATTTCGGCATATTTGTAACTTTTAGTGGATTGTCACAAACTTTAAAGGTAGATGTAACAATATCAATATCACATGCTTTCTGTACCTTCGTTGGTAAATTTATTATAAATTATCACTTTACCAATTTTCAGTTTATTACTTTACAAATCTGTAGTATTTAGGATAACTAGACTTTCTTAGTCGTTCAAGTGATGTTAAAGTTGTTAATATCCTAATAGTATATTGTTCAACGAGTGATAATGTAGGTAATAACTCGCATAGATAATTGTAAATTCATTAAGTTGAGGCTTTTTTTAGTGCCCCAGAAGATCTGAAAAGGTTTTGGATGAGATCGGATTACGTTTAGTGCCGTTTTGTCACACAATTTAATGCTCTTTTCGGCTTCAAAGATCCACCGAGTGGGGAGGTTCCAACCGCTTCCAGTAGCTGCCGATTTTTATCAATGAATCTAACACTATATAGAGTTGTTCTTGATTGGAGATGTCTGCTGTTTCATCAGCAAGCACAGCAAAATATTCAGAAGAATTGATTTAATTTATACACTTATTCAATAAAATCTTATTGCAACATTCCAAAATTTCATTTTGAATTACTGGACTGATATATATTAAATTATCTTTTTCAAAGTGTTCTTTCAAGTTCACATCTCCAGGATCTATACAAAATTTAAGAAGCTCCCTAAATAATTCCTGATTTTCTATACTGTCTAAATTTAAAGGTCCATTGTCCCTGTGTTCTCTCAGAGGTAAATTATTACGATCAGAAAATATTATTGTCTTAATTATCGGCTCCAATTTTCTTCTATTTTCCATTGCCTGGTGTGCCGCTCTAATATTTATTAATTTATCAATGGATTGTATCGGCTTATTCAATCTACTTTTCAAATTTTCCGCCCTAACAATAGCATACTCATGATATTTACATTTCGGGTGTTATTCAAATTTTTCTGTCGCTTTTTTCCAATTTCGGAAGGGTTCGTTATAAAGAGCACCGAAGTTTTGACTACTTGTTTGCCCAACAAGCTGATTTGCAAAAAATACACAATATTTGCAGTAAGCTTCATCATTTATTTTGGAATAAACAAGCCATTTATATTTGTATAACCATGAAAAATTAAATTTTCTATTATATTTTCCTATAACACTCACTGAAAAAATGAAATCATTTGGAGGAGTCCAGATTTTTTGCAGAGCGTTACTTTTTTCAGAATTATCGAATTCTCAAATTTGACGCAAACGGGGCAATATCATATACATTTTCAAGATATGTCAATAGTTCAAAGACATTTGAAGGTCCAGCTGCATCAACAATTATACTGGTTGTATTGTCGTTTTCACCTACAACCATCGATTTTTTTTTAAATAAATTCGATATCAACAGCTGACTTTGAGCTGCTCACTTTTTAGTAACGTTATGTTTTGATGTCATATTCTGCAACAAAATTTTTTAATGCGATAAATACAGTCACGTTTTTATGTATTGCCTTATTTAAAGTCATAACTTACCCGTAGTTATTTAAATTAGTTGAAAACCACAGTTTTAAATAATTTAATAGCACACTGCATTCACTGACCTGTGGCATAAGACAAAGTATACTAAATGCCAAATAAGGTAAAACAAATGAACAAGCTGGGCCAAGTGAAACATTTGCGATCATACGATCGTCAACGAATTGCGCAAGTTTTGTTTACATCCCCGCGAGCTGCGGCCCCGCATCTTCAGGGCATGTGGGTGAATATTAGATGATTAGGGCTAGTTTAGTTTTAATTCAGGCCCAGGCTGTTGTTACCTCCTTTCCCCTATTATTTATTTTTGGGAAAGAATTGAGGCAACATATGCGGACGACTAGCTGGTTTAACTCGGAGCAAAGAGCCATGGATCCAGAGTATTCGTAAGAGTAGAGAAACTTACCCTTCTTGAAATGTACAGCATAAATGACAGATTTCTGTTTATTTCGAGAAAAGGAGACAAAGAAAAATTGATGTTAAATTGGGCACCATCTATAGTGAAAATAAGTAGAATTGTCTCTTTTTCTCGAATAACCAGTCTAGATCAGACTCAAATTGTTGGTAAGAGAATTAAAAATATAGTTTAAAATGAATGATAAAATATATTAAAAGTTCTAAAAGACTAATTGAAATTTAATATATATATATATATATATATATATATATATATATATATATATATATACAAACATAAAATTTATTGAGGTTGCAGTCAGTGATAAGGTATTTTGGCCAATACAAAAAGAAAACTCTTTGTTATTGTCAAGCTTTCGCTAATGTTTATTAGCTTTTTCAAGACATTAACTTGAGGTTAATTTGATAAACCTGCGTCGAAACACATGGCAGGAAAATTTCTTAAAACGTAACTAGTGGTCGATCCCACACACAGCTACACTCCCACTGTTATAAATAAAACATTTAACTTAAGTTTAATTACACATGTTAATAAAATCTGATTAAAATTTCATTTAAAATAATTAACAAAATGGACTCAGTTGAAACTATAAATACCTTATCACTGACTGCAACCTCAATAAATTTTATGTTTGTACCTTAACTAGTCAGTCAAGACTACCTTTCTAAAACCTATATATATATATATATATATATATATATATATATATATATTGACGTAATATTCACACCCTGTGATGATAAAACAATATTTATGTAATTTGTAATAAGTATGTGCCACTGTTACCAGAGCGTTAAGTTATATAACAATATTTCAAGGTTGGTTTTAAAATGGGTACGTTATGAAAATTTTAATAAAATGTAAATGTAAATTCTTCGACAGAAGTTTCAGAACTTAAGCCTCAATAATTTAGGTCAAAGCTGTTTTTTAAATGACAATGATGAAAAATTAATAGTGAAAAAAAAGATAGAAACAATTGTTTTTTTAAAATGTTTTGGTAGTCAAGAAAAAATATATTTTGAAGGATGATTATGATTTTATAAAGAAAAGAGGCGGAAGAATAAGAAAATTGGCTGAGAGATTCGGAGAACAGTTAGTAATATAGCGGAAAAGAAAGAAAGATCGAGTTGGATGAAGTTGTAGATAAAAGGAGATTTAGGCTGTCACAGATATGTGACATAACGAAGGAGTCAAGTTCCTGAAGTGTTCAGATAGGTAGTGGAGGAGTTTGGAGGCCCTATTGGTGAATTTGTATATAAAGAGGCCGTCATTTAGTCGTTCTGGAATTGTGAGAATTAGTGGTTTTGCGCACAATAATAACGAAAACAGGTACCTGTAGTTATAAGATAGAACTTATGAAATAATACTTTTAACTTAATTTATTTATGTTGGATAAATAAAATTGGCATAGACAATATTATACCTTCAAAGAAAATTATATTTTAAAGGAACATTAAATTTGTAAGTTGTGGTTTAATTTCTGAAATAAAAATTGTTATTGTTGTAAAAATTAAAATTTTCATTATAGTACCATTATAGCCCGAATAGTTAGCTTTAAAGAACTTGCACTGAGGGAGTTTTTCGCAAGATCTGCGACTCATGTTTTAAAATGTTTATTTCTACATGTGACGAGATGGACAGTGGCGCCCTTATATAAATTTCTGTAAATAATTATAATAAAAAAAAATTAAATATAAATTTTTCAAAATTATTATAAAAGTCACATGTAGTTAACATAAAATATTGGCGTGGCCAACGTGGGATGATAAAGAATAGACTAAAGATTACTATTTTATTTAATTTATCTCTAATTAAAACATATTTTGATTTATTTTTGGAGGTTTTTGATTATTGTTGGTTGTGTGATATTTTCACTGTTATTTGGTAAGGTTGTTTAATGAGATTACGATCAGGTAAGACAATGGAGAGTAAAGACCAAGAAACAGCACAGACATCCACGTCACAATCACCAGAGGAGAATTTAGAACAAAATATTGAGCAGCAAACAGAAACAACGCACATTGGTGATATCATGCACACATCGGTGGTAGATTCAAATATATTGCAACAAATCATGGTGATGATGACAGGTATTAGTGTAAAATTGGATGATACTAAACAAGAAATAAATGAAAATCTCAACAAGAAATTAGAAGACATGAACAAAATATTGGATGAAAATAACAAAAAACTGGAAGAATATGTACAGGAAATGAAAGGAAAAATGGAAAAGGTAGAGTGTAGATTGGATAAAATAACCGAAGAATTCAACAATGAAATAGAGGTTAAAGTGAAATTGACAACAGATGGAATCGAAAATGAAATAAACAACCATGTTGAAAACGTAATAATGAATGAATTCAAAGAAATAGAAACTACGATGAATAATCAAGACGAGACAATAAATAAGAAGCTAAAAGAACAGGATAGGAAGAGACTTGAGAACATGAAGATGTTGAGGGACACACCACTTACACAACAAAGGCACAAAAAGACAAACAAAAGACGTTATAAACAGGGAAAACATAAAATTAAGAGAAAGACTGACAGACAGCAGAAAACACAGACTAGGAGGGGAAAAGGTTACCCAAGCATAAAAAGAGACGGCAACAGAATTGATAGGAATTATAGGACTAGAAAAAAAAAAGGTTGACATAAATAATGACAGGACAGATGAAAATAGATGACTTGGAAAATGAATAGGGAATACGTAACAGAATTTTGAATACAACTTTTAAAGCACAAGTACAAATTTTAAAATGTGAATTGTTCATAGTACGTAACTTAAATTTTGATATAATTCTAGATGAGGGCATTTTATTTCAACTGAGGTCTAATATTGATAGGGAAAACGAATCTTAAATTTAGGAGGTAAAACGATACCTATTTTAAATAAAACTGAGCTTTTAAATAATAATATAAACGGCGAGCGAGTCAATGCAGAACATGTAGTAGAAACGACTACTACATATGTTATAAAAAATAATTGTATTATCCCCAATAATGTTGAACTAATATGTCCATTTGAGTATGAGAGAATTGTTGATGAGTTATTACAAAAGTACACTTCACGAATAAATTATTCAATATAAGAAAACTTCCAAATTTTTCAAATTTTGCAAATTTTATTATATGGGGGTGGTAAATGACGTAATATTCACACCCTGTAATGATAAAACAATTATTTATGTAATTTGTAATAAGTATGTGCCACTGTTACCAGAGCGTAGCATGTAAAAATGCTTAAGTTATATAAAAACAATATTTCAAGGTTGGTTTTAAAGTGGGTACGTTATGAAAATTTTAATAAAATGTAAATGTAAATTCTTCGACAGAAGTTTCAGAACTTAAGCCTCAATAATTTAGGTCAAAGCTGTTTTTTAAATGACAATGAAGAAAAATTAATAGTGAAAAAAAGATAGGAACAATTGTTTTTTAAAATGTTTTGGTAGTCAAGAAAAAATATATTTTGAAGGATAATTATTAATTAATAAAAAAAAAATAGAAGTTGGAGAGATTTTATAAGAAAATTGGCTGAGAGATTCGGAGAACAGTTAGTAATATAGCGGAAAAGAAAGAAAGATCGAGTTGGATGAAGTTGTAGATAAAAGGAGATTTAGGCTGTCACAGGTATGTGACATAACGAAGGAGTCAAGTTGCTGAAGTGTTCAGATAGGTAGTGGAGAAGTTTGGAGACCCTATTGGTGAATTTGTATATAAAGAGGCCGTCATTTAGTCGTTCTGGAATTGTGAGAATTAGTGGTTTTGCGCACAATAATAACGAAAACAGGTACCTGTAGTTATAAGATAGAACTTATGAAATAATACTTTTAACTTAATTTATTTATGTTGGATAAATAAAATTGGCATAGACAATATTATACCTTCACAGAAAATTATATTTTAAAGGAACATTAAATTTGTAAGTTGTGGTTTAATTTCTGAAATAAAAATTGTTATTGTTGTAAAAATTAAAATTTTCATTATAGTACCATTATAGCCCGAATAGTTAGCTTTAATGAACTTGCACTGAGGGAGTTTTTCGCAAGATCTGCGACTCATATTTTAAAATGCTTATTTCTACATGTGACGAGATGGACAGTGGCGCCCTTATATAAATTTCTGTAAATAATTATAATAAAAAAAAAATTAAATATAAATTTTTCAAAATTATTATAAAAGTCACATGTAGTTAATATAACAATATATATATATATATATATATATATATATATATATATATATATATATATATATGGTATAGTGGTGAGAGGTAATTGAATCCTCTCATGTGGTCTAATGCTACTATACACCAGACATCATAGATGTCTCCGTGGTGCATAGCGACTTGCCATTTTGCAAGTACCGAGAGCGGCGACCTTCAGCCCTTGGTGGACTTAACCTATATACTGTTATTATACATGATTTGCAGGAAACAACTACTCAGCGGGCAAATACCCCGACCTGCATTGAATTACACCTTACAAATCATGAAAAATTGGTAGCCAATGTCATTTGTCAACTCCCTGACCAGACATAGACCGGTTTCGAACTTATTAGTTCTCCTCAGTATGCCATAGGTCATGGAGCAGACAAATGACAGTGGCCAACCTGCTAGTCTTATACAGACTAATGTAAATGGTATAGTGGTGAGAGGTAATTGAATCCTCTCATGTGGTCTAATGCTACTATACACCAGACACCATAGATGTCTCCGTGGTGCATAGCGACTTGCCATTTTGCAAGTGCCGAGAGCGGCGACCTTCAGCCCTTGGTGGACTTAACCTATATACTGTTATTATACATGATTTGCAGGAAACAACTACTCAGCGGGCAAATACCCCGACCTGCATTGAATTACATCTTACAAATCATGGAAAGGTGTAAGGTTGTAAGGTGTAATTCAATGCAGGTCGGGGTATTTGCCCGCTGAGTAGTTGTTTCCTGCAAATCATGTATAATAACAGTATATAGGTTAAATCCACCAAGGGCTGAAGGTCGCCGCTCTCGGTACTTGCAAAATGGAAAGTCGCTATGCACCACGGAGACATCTATGATGTCTGGTGTATAGTAGCATTAGACCACATGAGAGGATTCAATTACCTCTCACCACTATACCATTTACATTAGTCTGTATAAGACTAGCAGGTTGGCCACTGTCATTTGTCTGCTCCATGACCTATGGCATACTGAGGAGAACTAATAAGTTCGAAACCGGTCTATGTCTGGTCAGGGAGTTGACAAATGACATTGGCTACCAATTTTTCATGATTTGTAAGGTGTAATTCAATGCAGGTCGGGGTATTTGCCCGCTGAGTAGTTGTTTCCTGCAAATTATGTATAATAACAATATATATATATATATATATAACAAATTTATACCAGGATCCTAGATTCCGGGATTGAGTATTGTTGAGGTGACTGTTTCTGAAACAGCAATCCAGACCCACAATTGTCTCTTACAAGAATGGAGCCTAAAGGTTTCCTTGGCAATTGAGTTTACGTCTCTTAATGAAATGAAGTTTGAAAATTGTAGGAAAATTATCCAACTATAAGAAAATTTTATCTATATGCAGAAAGATAAGCTATACATAAGCTGTGCAAAAGCTATGCAGAGATGTATACACAAATGTAGAAATATATAAGTATATAAGCTGATTTCGTAAACTATAAATTGCCAAAAAATGAAAAAGAAAGAAAAAATATTTTAAAACCATGTGGTACATATAGTGTTTTAACTACTTGTTAAATTAAAAAGAGTTGAACATGAATTTAAATTTATTTTAAAAATAATTGAATTTACATCAAAGACAAAAATTGAAAATTACTGAAATTTTAAATTACTAATAAATGAAATTTACCTGGATGTTAAACACTTGTTAACGCGGATATAAAATGTAATATCAATTACTGAAGTCCGCAGTTAAGTTTATATACGTTCGAATCAGTACAAAAGCTGCAAGCAAATGATTTCCTGGTGAGTTTTACCAATAAGGTAAACTTTATTTGTCCCACTTACTGCAAAATAATGCCACCAGATGAACTTGAAAAATCTATTTCCCCTAATTATATGGAAAGCTATAAAACGTAGAAATGGTACAGGTATGGCCATCTGTCAATTGTTGAGTTAAGCGCAACAACCTGCCTTATGTAGATTCCCGTACTCAAACAAATTACAGAATCGATAAAAGAAATCTATAATACCACATATCACAGCTGACTTAGATTGCAACAATTTGTAATTTCTATCTATGCATAACCAAAAATATGAACTGCCGTAATAAATAGTAAAACGTATTGTGAGAACTCAGTAAATATATTACATCTTATAGGATATACTATATATAGTAATGAGAAAGCTAAGGAAAATAACCATATGTACTTACATAGTAAATAAAAATATAAAAATTAAAATATAGGTATTTGATGTAAATAAATATTTTTAGACAATTGTTTCCTTAGATGCTGTAATAGAACTAGAACACAGATGCATAATAGTGAAAAGAAGACATGACTGAGTTCCTAAGATATAAAAATATGTACATAAAACAGTGTGATATGATTTTGCAGTTATACAAGTAAAATTCTGCTAGTTGAAAACAGTTTCACATACAAAAACTGAATCAAAATGTTACACAGATCGTGCTAAATATAAACAAAAATACTAGTTTTTATATAAAATTGTTAAATGGTCATAGGCCATGTAACACTGTCAAAGTATTGCACACAAACAATTCGTGAAAAAAATATCTCTCATAGTTAAATATTATTTTGGTAGCATTGACAATATTGGAAGATACTGTTGTTTGGGGGGGGGCAATTGCCCCTTTGCCCCCCATCATACGCCACTGCTCACGGTCCAGTTTGACGTGCTAGCAGCACTAAATCTTTTCATCCAGTCACCACACCATTTATTATGAGTATTGTTATCTGCCTTCCTTTCCCATTTTACTTCGAAATATAGCATGATAGTTATTAGAATCTTTGTAATCATATTTTACAACCAGATCTTCCTCGTTACAAAATGATTTTATTTGATTTAAAACTGTTTCTTTCGACATAGCGTGACACATCATATGATTGCTGAGTACATACTGATGGCCAGGCGTCCGCGCTAAACAATAAATATGTTTTTGGGCCAATTTTTATTAGCATTATTTACTGCGATACAGAAATAGGGCCCGCTGCATCATGGTAAATAATGCATTTGCGTGTCCCGGATGGGGTACCCGTACTCTTGTAAACTTTCTTATTTTTGATTTGCCAAGAAAAAGTCATTCCTTATAAAAAGTTTTTCTTGTATTAGGAAGTCATAGACAGTTGTCAATCTTAAGGTACATTATCTACAAATTAGAAAATATGAAACCGACTTTAAGCAAACTATCTTTTAACATTTTTAATGAAAATTTTATTAATAATTTTTTTTAATTACGAAGAAAAACTTAAATACGGAAATTTGTTGCAAAATATGGAAAAATTTCTGTAATAACATTTTATCCAACTAAGTCGAACCCTCTACATGTAAACCTCCAGGAAGCTGCTGCAACCATAAACAGAGATGTGATCATATCTGTGTATGGAGAATTCAGAAAAAAAAAATAGAAAAATGTGTACAAGTAGAATAGTATTAAACTTAGTTTGCGTAGTTGATTTCATATTTTCTAATTACTTCCACGTCCAGTGGAAGTATAGTAACGCAAAAAAAATAATTTTGGTCGTCGAACTTGACTTGACGTTTCGCTGATCATCCTGTCAGCTTCTTCAGAAGGATTCTAAAGACTGAATTTGTTGTGTTACACTCCTCGTTGGTCGTGCTTGGTTCGCTTCGCTGCTCATTCGTCGTGTTTGGTTGACCGTGACTTACTACGGTGCTGGTACTTGGCAATACCAGTCTCCACGTGTTACTAAGTCGATACCCATCCTCTCTGTTAAAGTTGTTCACGTTTTTTCATAATTTCCAGTGATTTCCTAACGATTCACGGATAATAGGGTGTATTCCTGTCTAACATATTGCCGTCCTCATAGTCGATTTTATGGTTCTCGTTATTACGGACATGTTCTGCTGTCGCCGACCTATCCGTGTATCCAAATCTGGTATTTCTCTGGTATTCTTTGATTCTGCACTGGATACTCCGTCCTGTTTGTCCGATGTAGCTCTTACCAAATGTGCACTTCAACTGGTAAACATCTTTTGATAACAATTTGCGGACAGGGTCTTTGACTGAGGGAAGCATCTGCTGTTATCAGAGTACTTAAAGGAGTTCTGGCACGAGAGCTCCTCTAAGTAGGATCAGTCTTTCGGCTGATGTTAATAACAATTCTTTAACGGGTTTTTTAAAAACATTATGGTAGTAGATTTGAATTGATTATCTAAGGCATTATAATGTTAAACCGAAGTGAAAGATATTCTTTCCTATTATTTGGGTTTTCTACCACATGTACTATTATCCTCTTCAAAACAAATCACCGAATCTACAAAATAATAGAATTATTGGAAAAAAGAGCCTCTGCGCCCGTGACGTTTACGCCAAAGGAAAAGTCAGAGGTTATGTTTTGCAAATAATATAAATCGGAATAAACACAAAAATAATGTATTTTGCTGACGTTTCGGAAAGTAATCTCTTTCCGTTTTCAAAGCTATTTTTTGAAGAACTCTTATTTTGCTGTGTATGTCAAATACACAGCTTTAAGATTCTGTTTATGTTATTTCCATAGATACTTACTACTTACACAGAACATAGAACTGATGATATTTTTTAGATAATGTTGAGTTTGTTAAGTTCTTCTTTTAACACTGGTAGCCAGGTTGTACAAATATCTACAGAACAATTCGATACGCACTTATCTTCATTTAATAAGATTATTGCTGATTCTTTAATTTTTCTTTTTTTGGTATCTGTTTCTTTTGTTAAAATTTTTGCCTCTGACTTTTCCTTTTTCCTTTTGGCGTAAACGTCACGGGCGCAGAGGCTCTTTTTTCCAATAATTCTATTATTTTGTAGATTCGGTGATTTGTTTTGAAGAGGATAATAGGACATGTGGTAGAAAACCCAAATAATAGGAAAGAATATTCGTAGAATGCCACAAATAACTTTCAGACAATATAAGTGAAAGATCTTTGGAAGTTAGCAGTAAAATGGCGCGGCAAAGTCCTAATGTTGCAGTCATGTATGGAAGATCTAAATATTATTTTTTTCCGAAGATACGTACGAAGAACGTACATATAGGTTTACGAAGAACGTACATATAGGTTTACCAGAAATTTCTATTTCTAAACTGCTAATTAACAGTTTATGTACCAAGATACGTACATGAAATAGCATTATTATTGATTTAGAGGAGTTTAACTTTAAATTATGGTTGCATGAAAAATTATAGATGTTTGTAAGGTTACTATTAATAAGCATTGTGGCATAGTCGATATCAGAATAATCAAAGTTGAAAACAATCTGCGTATCGTCTGCATATGACAATTATATTGATACATTTGAACATATCAGCTGTATAGACTAGAAATAGCAGTGGGCTCAGAATTGAATCTTGTGGAACACCTAAACACACTTTGCGAAACATTGTTGCTTATCTAACTGTTTGTGTGCGGCTGTTTAAATATGACTGAAAGAAAGCTAGTGATAGTAAATCAAAACCATAATAAGAAAACTTGGCATTAAGTAGCTCATGATCGATAGTATCGAAAGCTTTAGAGAAATCCAAACCAACTACTACTGAGGCATTCTGTTTATCATAAGTTGCTAGAATATTATCTCTTAAGTTAAGCAAGGCAGTTGTGCTATATGAGGACCGGAAACCTGACTGGTACTTAGGCAGCATACCATTATCTGAGAAATAAGTGTTTATTTGCCAAAAGACTATTTTTTCTAAGATTTTAGATAGAACATTTAGGAGACTTATATAGGACGTAGATCTTCGAGAGTGGTAGGATTTTGAACTTTAGGAATTGGAAGAATTTCAGCATAATGGAAAGTAGCTACTTTCCATGCAGCAGTTAACAATGTGTGTCAAATGAGGCAATATGGTTGGTAGACAAAGTTTTAATAAAGTTGGAGTAATTTTGTCGCTTCCATGTGCATTGGATTTAATTCCATTCAAATCTTTCAATACAAGGTGGTTATCTACCATAGTAGGCATTATTGAAACGTAAATTATTATAAAACTGTACGTATTTAAACATTGATCGCTTTTATGATAAACTGAAGAGACATATTCTGTTGGTTCAGCAAGAATATGAGGAAACGTTTTATTACTCTGTGTTGCTGAATATTTAAGCCGCTTCAAATTTTTCCACAACTGAGCAAATTTGTTTGGGAGTTTTTTTTTATACATTTATTTAACGTCGGCCTATTTCCGCTACTGAGGCCTAACACCGACGCCTGTAGACGAGCTACCCCCAACCAGGAATTTTGCCGAACCTCTTCCCTTAAGAAGAATAGGGATCTTTTACTTACCTAACATTTAATAGACAAGGGACCGACGGTTTTACCGAAGGATGGTATATCTCCTATATATCCCTCGCCTAAGGTTGTATAGCTTCCACGCATACACTGATATACAAGCCGCTGGAAGATGTGTGAGGCGAGGGCGCGGTTTCCGTTGGAATGGTCACCCATCCAACTACTAACCGCGCCTTACGTTGCTTTACATCGCGTATCGAAGTACGTACATAGTAAAGACGCACCCACGCTCGCCCCCGTTTTGGGAGTTGCATATAAATGCTTCTTTTTCACGTCTAATTGATGCTAAAGTAAAATTTCTTAGGTTTTTGTAGTGCTGCCAGTTTGCAGTTTTATCTTGTTTATATATCCTATGAGCCAAATCTCTTTCTTTCATAATTCGTTTAACTGCATTTGTCAAGAAGGGGGCACGGGTACTGTAGAGAGTGGGGCGTATATATCAAAGAGATCTAAAATAATATTCGACAAAAATCTTATTTTTTCTTCAATATAATCCATATAAAAAATTTCATTCCATTGTTTATTATTCAAATCAATTAAAAACTGATAAACTTTCTGCTTACTGTCAAATGTCTAAACCAAGGGACCTTAGGTAAACTATCCTCAATTATATAACGGTTGTTTGGGTTGTCAATTTTGAATTTTTCATAATATTCACTCCATGCTCCATATAATAATTATATTATTTTTGATGAGTTCAAGAGATCAGATAAACACACCTTAAAGTTGAGGTTTCTACCTGCAACTGCGCCCACTTTGGTAAGATTATCCACACCACATGTTCATTACAAGTAATACCTACATGAGCCTTTACCCAGATAAACTCAACAATAACCTTGTTTTTATCTAATTTACAAAGAAGTAGTAGTAATTATTATTGTTATTAACTAAAACTTTTGTTTTCTTTGACATTTCTACCAGTTACTTGAGTTAAAGTAAAGATATTAACCTGATTTTCTGATGTAATAGTGAGGAAAATAAAGATCTATTTATTAATTACACATTTATTTATCTAAGATAAGAGGCTTGTAAGATACGGATATAATTTTCAAATAAAAATAATACATAGGAAGGTATATTTAAAATAAAACAATTACAGTATAAAATTAAAAACATTTTTTATATAAACATAATATTTTTAGTCGCAAACTCCTCTATAAATCCTTATTTTACTATAAGGAAAGTAACCAGACTGCAATCAAAGTTACAAATGTGGCGCGTTAAGTATAATAATTGCATATTACCATCAAAACGCTAATGCTTCGATTGCAACAAACACCAGCCGAAAGACTGATCCTACTTAAAGGAGCGAGTTTCGAGCTGTTGGCTCTCGTCAGTGCAAGGTAGGTATGCGCTATTGTAAAAATACCGGGATGTACTATAGTCAAAGGATTCTCATGTCGGTCGTCGCATACCTACCTTGCACTGACGAGAGCCAACAGCTCGAAACTGCAGTCTGCAAGTGGTGTGTGACGACTGGCAAGGGAGCTCCTTTAAGTAGTATCAGTCTTTCGGCTGGTGTTTGTTGCAAGCGAAGCATTAGCGTTTTGATGGTAATATGCAATTATTATACTTAACGCGCCAGATTTGTAACTTTGATTGCAGTCTGGTTACTTTCCTTATAGTAAAATAAGGATTTATAGAGGAGTTTGCGACTAAAAATATTATGTTTAATATTCCGCCCTCTAAAAGCACATTTGAACTATTTTTTATATAAGTATGTAGGAGTTATTGTTAGTACTACAAAATTAATACCAAATTGCAAGTGACTACTTTGAAAACGTCCAAAAATATTACCTCATGTTGCTATTATAAAGCAACTGGAACAACGGGAGCTGAACAAATAAATTACCAGTTTCTATAAAATTCTTTTTCATTTGCAGCGTTACAAAATCAAACACTAGGTATTGATATTTTGTATAAAACTTGTTAATAACGAATATTTTTTATCTCAAGTAACATTTGGAGTTTCAGGATTAAATTAACAAGATGTACATACATTTTAGCTGTCAAATTCGCAAAACTAATGAATATAAGTTCAACTCTTACTAAACCATAATGCTTTAATGGTCACACTTGAATACTGTACAAGATTTAGATGTTCTATTGGATCCAACACTTAGTTTTCGGCCTCACATATCTGCTGTAACTAATAGAGCATTAAAATTGCTAGGATTTGTAAAACGTACAACAGCTGATTTTTCCAAAGTACATACTCTCAAAGTCTTATATTGTTCACTTGTGAGACCGCACCTAGAGTATTGTTCTTCGGTCTGATCTCCATATTATAATATTTATGTTCAAAAAATCGAGTCAGTCCAGCATACATTTTTAAGACATGAATACTTCAAACTAAACATTTATTTCGACGACTATTCCGTTCTCGAATTATCATTACATTTATGCCCACTTAGTGTATGCCGTTAACACAAAGACTTGATTTTACTTTTTAATGTAGTTAACTCTAAGTGTAACTGTCCTGAGCTGTTATCTCAGTTATGCTTATACATTCCTCCTCGTAATACGAGACAAACTACTACTTTTTTTGTGCCCTTCTTTAGAACAAATTATGCATTTAATTCCTACTTACCTCGCACGCTTCGTCTTGCAAACCAGTTGGTATCTGTAGATTTTTTTAGTACTACAAATGCTCAAGCTTTAAAGAATCAACTTTATCAGCTTTTAACAAACTAGCTAGGTACTGTTTACTTTATTTGTTAATTACCATTTTATTTTCTGCATTGTACAAAGTCCTATTTATTAGTATACAGTGTTAGTCTATCTTTGTCTTTGTCATGTGTCATTTTTCTATTATTAAACTTAGTTATTGTTACTTCGTTCGCCCGTATGTAAATAAATAAATAAATAATGTGTACTTACTTTAATAAATTATGCTAAACACAAAATATAATCAAAAATGTAAGGCTGTCTGTTTTTCTGTTTTAATCCAAAAACTAGTACATTGCTGGTACGAATTTAGTTTTTGTTTTATCTCGACATCCCTAAATGGTTCCAAAAGTTACATGATTAAACTTCTCAACGTGCAAGATAGAAGAGCTAAGCATGTATGAAAGACGCCTACTGGAACTGGTTTACGTGTATTAATTGAGACTATTAATCTTTTACTCGATATAAACGGGCGTTACCATTTTTTTCCCATTTTATGGCCCCGAGCGATGCCAGGACGATTTGCGAATAAAATATGTATTGACTTGACATATGTCATTAGCAATGTCCATAAAATTAACAAAGATATGGTGTTTAATCGAATACAGAGACTAATGTAGAAGGCAGCTGAACATAAAAGAAGAGGCAAAAAAACAGACGCAGAATTGGGAGACTACAATCTAAACAAGGTAGTCAAAACAAAGACGCAAATGACAGAAAAATAATATTTCTCTTAACTTAGATAAAACTAAGTTCATGCTAGTAGCTGATAGATATGATACCAATGTTGATCTGAGTGCTACTGTTAGTATTGATGACTGCAGTATTGAACAGGTTTTGGAATATAAATACTTGGGAGTGATAATTGATTGTAATCTAACATTTTCTGGTCGTGCTAACTACGTCATAAAAAAAGTTGCTAAAGAAGTATATTTCACCTGGGCGAAACTTCTAATTTATAAAACAATAATCCTCCCCCATTTCACTTAACCGTCCAACAATTATATTTATACTTAATAGCTCGGAATTAAACATACTGTAGGTGAAACTAAATATAGCACTGAAAACAAACGGGTTAAGATTGGGAGTTGGCTAGCAACCGCTCCCAAGTTAATTCACGTCGCCCCAAACACCGGTGATTGATGGCGGGGTCATCCGTGACGACTCCAGCGAGAAAGAGGCGAATGAATACAAAATTGCGGTTCTCTTTCAGGAATGATCGTGCGAGCCTTTACCAGGCCGCTCGAGGCATATGACCATAAACGGCGAGGTATCGCATGCAAGAGATACCATAAAAATTACCAAATAATATTTAGGTGCACGGGCTGTGGGAAAAAGTATCTCAGCAGGCATGGAGCTCTATGCCACGTTCCAAAGTGCCCCGGAGCGCAGGTTCCACCACCTGATGGGGAAAGGTATGATATTTGCGGTGGAACCTTTAGTGATTGCAGTGGATTAGCCCAATACCAGCGACATGTTCATCCTGTCGTACGCAATGAAGCCAGGGCTGCAGGTGGTGCAGCATGAAGGTAGCGAGTGCCTCCATAGAGACCATGGGTCTTTTTCCAAGAGGATATAGATCTGATGCTAGAAATGGAGGTAAGGTATCACGGTGACAGGTATATGGCGAAAAGAATAGCGGAAACCTTCAGAGATAAGACCTGTAAGCAATTCTCTGACAAGCAGGATGAGGGTTCCTATTGTCGTCTTTGGGCCTGATGTGGGCCTGCGACGTCGAAATTTGGTTCCTGGAGGCCGCTGGACCCCTCCTCGGTGCTGACGAAGTAAGGGAACATGCGGCTTCCCGCCATCCGGAATTCTGGCGCGCTGTGTGGAGTGGATGAGTCCGGGGTCCCTGGTTGTTGGTCCCTGGGGCGTCGGGTCGGCGGCGTCGCCCTGAGAATGTCGTGGCTGGAGGCGTGGGTCCATGGCACTAGTGTGTTTAGTTCTGATTTTTCCCCGTGGGGAATCTTTTCTTAATATATTTGAGTTCCCTGCCTGGCAAGGCTTGGCTGCTATTTGTATATTTTTTTTGTTCTTTATTTTTCGTTCTTTACACTATTTATTTTTTTTGTGTTATTATTTTTATTCTTTTGTTGTCCTAATGGATCTTTTCGACTAGCACGTGGTGTCCTCAAGGGAATCTTTTATTTGGCCTTTTGTCGGCTTCTTTTCTGTGCTTATTTTATGTCCCTATGGGATCTTTTGCAGATTTTCGAAGTTGAAATGAAAGAGGATTCGAGTTTGACGTTAAGAGATACTACTTGCGAGCGAATAGTCTTGAATAGCGGCAAGGAACTGCCGGGGTACCGCGACACTATAAAAGGCTGCGAGACCGGTATATTGAGCCCCACATTCCGGCTCCAGTATCATTCTTACCTGTTCAAGAAGAACAGGAAGAGCTTGAAGACGATGGGGATGGGTGGCTAATCTAGAGATCCCACCCATTGTCATAGATGAATAAGTCGACACGTTCGGCATTCCACTGAACCGCGAGTGGAGACATGAGATAACCCAGGTGGTCCTGACACATCAGTTGCCTCGAAAGAGTATGTCGCAAGCATCTGCAGACGCTATAAAGCTTCTGTGTGACGCCCTTCAGTACGCCAGCAAGCAAAATAGTAAAGTTCCCCAGGCTCATGTAGATCACATCTACAAGCTTGCTACAGCCCACATGCGTCCTACAGGTGAAGTAGAAGGGGCTTGCTGTCCCAAAACAGGATCACGAGGTAGGAGAGCTTACAGGCGGTATCTTTACGCTCGACCCTATCTCTATCATAAAGATCCAGGCATTATTGCGAAACATGTCTGCAAGAGAGTGGATTGGCTAGATGAAGGTGGCGTACTTGCTTCAGAGCATGATGTGAGGGAACTGTATGAAAGCCTCTAGGGACAACAGCTCGCCATATGATTCCAGATATGGGCGAACCCCTAGAGAAGTCGCATCACCCTAATCACAGTTTGTATATATTTACAAACATAAATCAGTGTTAGATTCCATCTCAGTGAAAGAAATAGGTTGTAGGGTAGCCCATACCAAGAAATCGACAGCTGCCGGACCCGACGGGATCCGAAAGTCTGACATAGGCAATTTGGCAGCTAAAGAAGTCCTCCACCTACTATTTAATTTTCTGATGGTCTATGGGAGTCAACCACCAGAATGGAGGGTGAACCATACCACCCTGATATTAAAAGAGGGGAAGGACGTCACAAGGTCGGAGAACTATCGTCCTATCACCATGTCCTCGCTGAGCAGGATATACTACGGAGTCATTGACTCAAAAGTAAGATTGAAAATATGGTTCACACTTAGGCAAAAGGGTTCGTTAGCGAAGCTGGGTGCTTCAATAATGTGCACATTCTGAACGAGCTGCTGCGCCACTCAAAGAGCAATAACGTCTTGGTTGTAGTGCAATTGGACATGTTTAAGTCCTTTGATACAATTCCCCCTGGCGCATTAACGGGAGCACTAGAAAAGTGGTGCGGCTAGTGCAAGAAGCATACAGGGATGCGCACACAAAAATACAAGTTGAAAAGGCTGTGGTCGAGATCAAGCAAGGTGACCCCCTAAGTCCTCTCTTATTCAATGCAGTCATGAAACCCTTACTGCTTGCGCTGCAAAGCTTACCCGGGTAAAAATCTTAACATTCTCACTATGCCGTCGGCTTACATATTCGAATGCCTCCTGTACATTAAACGTAATTTGCACAAATTTGATAGCCAGAGTGATTTACACACTTATCCTACTCGACTCAGAAGTAGCATAAAGCATAACTTTCTTAGGCTAGCAAAAACCACAAACGGCGCAGGCTATTACTGCATAAAATTTTACAAGTTACTTGACAGTGTCATAAATTTAGATTTTTTAAAGTTCAAGGATAAAATAAAACACTACCTTCAAAGGAAAGCCTTCTATAGCTTTGAAGAGTACTTTCAGGAACATTTTCCGGGACATTTACTGTTTTTATCATGTAAATTTCTTTTCTTGTTTTTATTCCTATTTTATCTATATGTGTATTGACACATATTTATGTGTATTGTTTTTAAGAAGCTATTTGTTTTATCAAGTGTTTCTTTTTTTTTAATTTGCTTGTTTCTTCCTATTCTTTTATACCAGTTGACTTGTATAAACATTTTTTATACTGACATGAATAAATGATTATTATTATTATTATAGTATCGATAACGATACTAATTTAGCCTAAGCCGACGATATATTACTTGTGGCGAATACAGTACCACAGGCTAAAGTTCTTGTAGAGTGTGCGGAAACCTACCGAAAGGGGCTAGGTATGAAGATCTTGGCGAGCAAATGCGCCTGTTTCCGCATAGTAACAACGAAAGACTCTTGGTACCTAGAAAACTCGCGGTTAACACTCGACAGTGGTGAAGGGATATCGATAGCTGGGCCCGATAGTAATAAATTCTTCATTTTCCCCTAGTTCCCCATATCTTTTTCTTCTCTGGACTAACTTAAAATCATCCTCTTAATTTCTTTCACTTTCTAAGGCGTGTTCTCATGAATGGGGGTTGAGACTACGTTTTTTAATTGATAGAGGACGCCAGTAGTCTAGTTAAAGATGCCGACAAACTGGTGAGGACGAACTATGGCTCTCAGGGTCGAGGATATGGCATGAGACTTCAATTGTAGGATGGTGTTGCTTATGACGTCAGAGTTCTCGAGACTTCTAGTGGCTTCTACGACGGCGAGAGAGCCCAGACTGACTGATTACAGCGCAAAGCTTCCCGAGATGTTGACTATTTTTATTATGGGTGCTAATACCCGTAGTTGCGATTAGGTTAAGTAAATAAAAGACGAAAATCCATAAAAATATAACTAAAAGCAACTCGAACGACGTTCGTACTGTCAAAAATTGTGTTTGTTTAATTATTTAGGCCCTAAATGTACTGAGTTAACACTGATTTTAATTTTCCCCGCACTACTATGCACCGATGAAACGTTGTTCGTACTCTTCTCCACATCAACAGAGCCTTGGATCGTGCGCTGGCGGCAGACAAAGCATCGTATTGAAGGTTGGTTCGTCGAGTAGACACTGGTAGACTGGACTGGTTGCTTCTTGTTGATCTGCTTTCACTGAACTGATGGTTGTAGTTGACGTCGTAGCGACGAGAACTGCGGAAGAACTGCCGCTGCATCATCGTAAGTATTTGTCCCCTTTCTGGGGGTACGTCGGCCTTCCACCCGATAGGTGCTTGCCGCAGGTTATAATGTAGCGTATATATCGTGCTCGTGGCTGGCTGGTGTGTGGGTTAATTCTGTGTGTGTAGTTTGTGGTGAGAGGTGTGCATGATGGTTGTTTTATGTTAGGTTATTGTTATGGTTAGATGTTAGTAACTAGTAATGGTAGATGGTGGCATCTTTTGACTAAACGAATCGAATTTAAAAAAAATTGCTCTTTTCGTGATTCGGCCTGAAGGGCAAAGTTAAATAGTAGTAATAATATTTTTTTATTATTTTACGTATGTTTTTACATATATTTTAACCTCTCCACAATAAAATTGTGAGAGGTTACTAAAATTGGTTCAAAAACGAAAATTGAGATAACATCAAATCTTTACGTTTTGAGATCCTAGGAACCCAAAAATGTGTTTTTTGAAAAATGTCTGTGTGTGTGTATGTGTGTATGTATGTGTGTATGTGTGTTAGCACGATAGCGCCGAACCTACTGAACGAATTTGAATGAAACTTCGCATGTGCGTTTCTTTAGTGCACCAGAAGATCTGAAAAGGTTTTGGTTGAGATCGGATTACGTTTAGTGCCATTTTGACGCAACAAGTTGTTTTTTTATATTTACTTTCAATTTGTAATGGAACCATTGAAAAGCAGTAAAAATTCTGATTTCAACGATATATCATACTTCCACACTTTCGATTTGGTTTCCGTGAAAAAAAGTTAAAAACAAAGCAAATATGAAGCATAGGTCGCATTTCGCATGACATGATCGATGCGCGTAGCCATTACATCGTGAAACTCGTCACATCACGTGTCAATTCACGTGTGAGGGTTTCTTCACTGCTCTAGAAGTAGAGCGGATTACGTTTAGTGCCGTTTTTCAATATATATACAGACAAATCGAAGAATTAAACTTCAAATATTCCTCTAAAATCTAGTAAAATTACTGAAATGCTAATGTTTCATTCAACAAAGACAGCCGCGAACGATCAGATTGCAATGACCAAATTTTGACGATTGTCATTGTCATCGTTTGTCATCCGATAACGTTGGTGTCATGTCATGTTGATAAGATTTTGGCATATTTGTAACTTTTAGTGGATTGTCACAAACTTTAAAGGTAGATGTAACCATATCAATATCATATTATGCTTTCTGTAACTTCGTTGGTGAATTTATTATAGACTATCACTTTACCAATTTTCAGTTTGTTGCTTTACAAATCTGTAGTATTTAGGATAACTAGACTTTCTTAGTCGTTCAAGTGATGTTGTTAATATTCTAATAGTATATTATTCAACGAGCGATAATGTAGGTAATAACTCGCATAGATGATTGTAAATTCATTAAGTTGAGGGTTTTTTTAGTGCCCCAGAAGATCTGAAAAGGTTTTGGATGAGATCGGATAACGTTTAGTGCCGTTTTATCACACAATTTAATGCTCTTTTCGGCTTCAAAGATTCACCGAGTGGGGAGGTTCCAGCCGCTTCCAGTAGCTGCCGATTTTTTGTTTATTTTTTATGTTTTATTTTAATATTTTTTTGATTTTTATTTTTTGTAGTATTTTTTTGCATTTTTTCAAACAATATATACAAATATCAAGGGGTGAAAATGTAATTTAGGGATGGATACTTTGGAGCGGTATAAAATTTAGGGGAGGAGGGTGGGATTGTCTGAGGTAACAAGTGTATTAGCGAAGTTCGGTAGCAATCTCATAAGTATAAAATCCGAAAGAAGCGGAGTACCTGTGATATTGTATAGGTCAGTATTACGAGTTCGAGCTGGAAGGTGTAGTGAAATTTTTAAAATTTTATTGTGCACAGTTTGAAGTTGGGCTTGCAAATAAGGGGCTATAAGTGGGTACCAGATAGGGGAGGCATAGGTTAGGATGGGGCGGAGGTAGGATTTATAGATTAAAGTAGCTATATGGGCTGGGGAATTTTTAAGTATGGGGTATAAAGGAGAGGTGCGCCGCCAGCATTTGCCAGTTACGTTAGAAACGTGCTTTTTAAGGTACAGTTTTCATTCTAGTGTGACTCCGAGATAGGTGATATATTCAAACCATGGGAGATTGTGGCCATGCGATGTTAGGGTGGTAGTTGCAAGTTTTTGTTTTTTACTGAAATAGATTGCCTGTGTTTTAGTTATATTGGTAGTTAGTCACCAGTCTTTGTAGTATGTAATTGTCACGTCAGTCTGTCGCTGTAAAATGTTAGTCATAGTGGCAGGGTTTACGGAAGTGGTAAGGATAGCGGTGTCGTCTGCATAAAGGCAGAGGGTGTAGTACGGTGATCTAAGTGAGCGGGTAAATTGTTGATGTAAAGGTTAAAAAGGACAGGGCCAAGGGATGACCCCTGGGTGATGTCAGATAATATGGGGGTGAGAGGAGAGCAATCCTTATTGACTTTAACTCGAAATTTGCGGTTAGAAATGTATGATTGCATCATTTTTATGATGCGAATCGGGATATTCGCGACATGGAGTTGATATAAAAGTCCAGGATGCCAAACTTTGTCGAAAGCTTTTTCGAGGTCTAAGGCGACAAACCCTGTGTATAGTCCTCGATTAAAGTTGGTTGTGACAATTTCGCCAACTCGGTAAAGTTGCTGGGTAGTGGAGTGACTGGTTCTGAAATCATACTGGTATTTGTTTAAAAATCCAGAGGCATCCAGACTCTGCTGGACCCGACTAAGGAGTAGGATAACTAGGATGATATAAGGCTGAGAGGGCGATATGACGAGGGTAGGTTGGGGGGGTTTATGTGGTTTTAAGATATTGACTATTCTGACTTCTCTCCATGCGTGCGGATAGTGCAGTGCAGATATCGTCAGGTCCAGATGCTTTTTTACTGTTCATTGAGTTCAATGCCCTGCGGATTTCAGAGGGTGAGTAAAAAAATTGGTTCATCACCAGTCAATAGGGTGGTTTGATTAAGAGTGTCTGCAAAGGGTGAAACAACATCAAGGGTACAAATGTGCTTTTAGAGGGCGGAATATTAAACATAATATTTTTAGTCGCAAACTCCTCTATAAATCCTTATTTTACTATAAGGAAAGTAACCAGACTGCAACCAAAGTTACAAATCTGGCGCGTTAAGTGTAATAATTGCATATTACTATCAAAACGCTAATGCACTGACGAGAGCCAACAGCTCGAAACTGCAGTCTGCAAGTGGTGTGTGTGACGACTGGCAAGGGAGCTCCTTTAAGTAGGATCAGTCTTTCGGCTGGTGTTTGTTGCAATCGAAGCATTAGCGTTTTGATGGTAATATGCAATTATTACACTTAACGCGCCAGATTTGTAACTTTGGTTGCAGTCTGGTTACTTTCCTTATAGTAAAATAAGGATTTATAGAGGAGTTTGCGACTAAAAATATTATGTTTAATATCAAGGGTAGTTTGTGGGATAGGGTTGGGTTGAAAAACAGGAGGCAGCCTTATCCGAGTCAGTAACTGCCACACCAACTGGGGTGTTGAGGGGTGGGATTGGGGTTGATTTACGGTTGAAAATTCGTGGGGCAAAATGTGGATTTTCAGGTTGGGAGGCAACTAGTTGAGCGACAGATTCGCTGCGAAAGAGTCTAATAGAAGTATCAATTTGCTTTTTAAGTAGGTTGAATTGTGTTTTAAGATTTGGATTTCTGATGCAATGGTATTGTTTGCGTATTCTATTTTTATATTGTATAAGGTCCACTAGTTGCCTGGGAAGTTGCCTGGTTTGAGGTGTACATTGATAACTTATATTAAATGTCGTTTTGACCGGGTAGTGGTCACTGTTTAAAGCCTGTATTACTGAATATTGTATGTATAATTAAAGTTGCAGGTTAGTCCGATATCTATGACTGACTGCCTAGGGAGGGGGCGGGTAGGTTGATTGGGTGTGATGAGTTGGGTATTACGGTAGTTATTAAGGTATTGAAAGAGGGTGTTGCCAGAGGTGTTAGGGATCGAGGAGTGGTTCCAGGAAGGGTGTTTCGCGTTTAAATCGCCAAGCAGGACAAGGGAATTGTAAGTGTTAGTCAGATGATCAAGGTCGCGTATGTCGAGGGTGGTTTGTGGTCTCTTGTAGGCAGACACTGCAGCCACATCTCTTTGGAGGAGATGCAGCATTATAGCAGCCGCCTCAAGAGAGTGAAAAGGTGCCAGTAAAATTTGTGTATGTTTAATTGTTTTCCTGACTACAACAGCCGTGCCGCCTCCCCTGGTGGGGCGGTCGGAACGGTATATGCTGTAGCCAGGAAATGCAAGAGTATAATTGGTTTTAAGGAGAGTCTCACTCAAACAACAGATATCAACTTTATGTGTTTGCAGTAGGTGTGCAAGTTCTGTTTTTTGCCTGATGACATCATTAGCATTGAACTGTAGAAAGGCGAGTAAAGATTTATTTTTAGGTGTTTTGTCAGATAAATTAATTTAGTGATGTAGTCAAGTATGACAGATATATTCTCCAAAGGGTCTGGAGTAGATTTGAGAGCTAAGATTAGTTGCTTGAGTGTATCCCATATAAGTCTAATATTGAACGTTTTTAAACAATCTATTATTTCCCTTAGGGGGTTAGTGGTTGATTCTGTATGAGGTGGGGATGGGTTGCTAGCTGACTCCGTGGCTGCTCTTTATCGAGCCCTGAAATTTTGCCAGGCGCGGGTATTTTGCGTGCTGACTATGTCAGCAGTTTCCTGTGACAGGGGTGGTAGGTTCGGGGGAGCAGATTGCTTATCTGGCTGAATACGGATAGCGGCGTTAGGCGCCTGAGCTGGAGTTGGTTGGGGCAACTTTGGGTGCATAGCGCACCGAACGCATTGTTCGACCCGGTTGCATATTGCAGAGGAGTGCCCGAAGTGCTGGCACCTATGACACTGTGGTATATCCATTCGGATGTATTCACTAACGGAGACTCTATAATAACAGAGTTCCGTGAGAGCATAGTAGTCGTTGGCGGCTTGCTTAGGAATGGTAATTAAAAAAATGTTTGTGGGTACGCGTCTACCGCCACGTGATGTCATTACTTGGGCTATATTAGAAAATGGGCGATTTTTAAGAAGTAAATCATCTCGTATTTCGTCTGTAGGTGTATCCAACGGGATATATTTAACGACCACTTTTACAGGGCGTTGGTTGACAGAATCGTACGTATAAAATTCAATTTTTTGTTGCTGTAATATTTTGGTTGGGATAACAAATGAGTGATGTGTTGTTATACTTGTAGTTTGGTTGTGAGTTAGCATGCCCATTGATGAGAATGACTGTATTTTTATGATTTCCGGTATATATGTGTATTGGCGGGGGTAATTGTTGTGACTGGGGCTGTTGTGATACTGTCTGTGATTGCTGAGAGGTTGATGGGTGTACTGACGGCGGAGACCTGCATGAACGAGGGGTAGGGGTGGTGGTGTTGGGTGGGGGCGGCGAATTTGTAAGCAGATGTTGATTAGGAGTGGGGGGAGTCGAGATGCATGTTCTGATTTCCTGGGAGGAGGATGAAAAGATGGGGGCTGGAGGAAGTCATCGAGGGTGCTTATGGGGGTGGGGTGATTTGTATTGCTCTTGGAGGTGGCGATTGTAGTTTGACATGAATTTGCGCTCTACGTTTATGCTTAACTCTCCTTTTTGGTCTTTCATCGGAATGGGGTGCAGATTCTGAGGATGCTCATTTGGTTAGTCTGATAGTTAGAGTGATAAGAATAGACGGATTCTTCATCCGATTGTCCTCTGATGTCTATATCTGCATCTGCTGACCTAAAGTTTGCATGTGTGGAAATTTTTGGGGTTGAATGTATGACTGTAAGGTAGTTATAATGTGATGGTTTTGATGGTTGTTGCTGTTATAGTGGATGTGAAAATAGTGTTAACGGTTGTTGTAAGTGAATTTAAGCTTGAATCGGATGTATATAGTTGTAGATTGCTACCGAACGCGGTATGAGAAGCTATGTCCGAGGGGAAGATTACGGGGTTGAATTGAAATCATGGAGTGAAAAAGTGTGGGGCTGTGGCTCGGTACAATATGTGTTGTTAGGATGTTAGTTTCATGTTGTTTTAAGTGTGGGTTAGTATCAGTGTTATTGGTTTCTTTCTCACCAGATAGGTTTTTGTGCAAATAGTAAGCAGGCGTCATCTAGCGGTCCAGCGTCTGTTGCAATCTAAAAATGAATAGCCAGACTGGGCTTAGCATAGATCAAGAATATTAAAACATAATATTTGAGTTGAGCAAGCTGCTCTATAAAATCCTTACTTTACTATAAGGAACGTAACCAGACTGCAACCAACAGCTACTCTCCGGGCTATGTGTCCCGTTGGTTGCAGTCTGGTTACGTTCCTTATAGTAAAATAATGATTTTATAGAGGAGCTTGCGACTGAAATATTATGTTTTAATATTTCTGTCCTCTAGAAACACACTTGATCTATGCTAAGCCCAGTCTGGCTATTTATTTTTCGATTGCAATAGACACTGGACCGCTAGATGACGCTTGCTTACTATTTTACATCTCGCCATCACAAAAATACCGAGATGTACCAAATAGTCAAGGGATCCTTGTGTCGTTCGTCACATGCCTACCTTGCACTGACGAGAGCCAGCAGCTCGAAACTGCAGTCTGCAAGTGGTTTGGGGCGACTGGCACGAGAGCTCCTTTAAGTAGGATCAGTCTTTCGGCTGGTGTTTGTTGCAATCGAAGCATTAGCGTTATGTTGGTAATATGCGATTATTACATTTAGCGCGCCAGGCTTGTAACCTGTAATTCAGCGCTCGGCGGGGCACATAGCCCGGAGAGTAGCTGTTGGTTGCAGTCTGGTTACGTTCCTTATAGTAAAATAAGGATTTTATAGAGGAGCTTGCGACTGAAATATTATGTTTTAATATTTGTGCCCTCTAGAAATACACTTGATGTATATAGTCAATACTCTACACTGTGAAACCGGCTATGATTCTCTCTCGGGGTTGGTAGCGAGTTCAAATTTAACTTACCAAAATGAAACTCGGACTTGAGACAACAATTATTATTTAAATAAGCATGAATGTGGTCTACAATATAGAAAACTTAAAATTAATAATGGCCTTTTATCTTTATTCAAAGTTTTTAAATATAGCTATATTTTTACCTTTATGGCGATAACCGGCCGGCCGGTGTTTGACGAGTTGCAGAAATCTTCTACCGTGAAACCTTGAATTCCGTGACAAAATAGTCCATCCAAATCTCTTTATCAAACTTCAGATACAGCTGCACCTTGCACCTTTAGGATGATGCTTGAACTTTATTCAAAAGTGATGATTTCCTCTGCTTATATGCGGAGCACTGTTTACTCACACAAAACAAATTGAAATATCTTTTCACAATACAATCCTTTTATTCGCTTTGTAATACAACTTACAATATTACAATACCAATTCTAATAATTATATTGGAAAATATTGGTCAAGAACTACTTTTATCTTATCATTTACCAAATTATTCATTATTTTATTTTTTTTTTTTGTTACTCGTCAAAAATTTTTGACACTCATTGACATCCCATATCCTGATTTTTTCCATTAATTTATTGTAATTTTATATGACCAAAACCTTCAAATAGTTATACAAAATTTTCCTTATAATTAACACTTGACATTTAACCATCCATTTAAATCTGTTAAGCACCATTTTTAACTAATATTAACAATATTTTAACTCCAAACAACTTGTGGAATTATTTAAAAAACAATGTTTGTAAATTTCTAGGGGGATCATCTAAAACATCTGTCTCTCCCATTATTAATAGAAAGCATTCTTAACTACGCTTTATTATAAAGTGTTCATTGAACATTTTACTCAAAACATGGCATACATAAAGTTGTGACCAAATTTACCACCTTTAGGAGCTCCTAACATAAAACCTACCTTAACTAAACAGTTAGAATGTGGATATCACAATAATATATATATATATATATATATATATATATATATATATATATATATATATATATATTATAATATATGATTTGCAGGAAACAACTACTCGGCGGGTAAATACCCCGACCTGCATTGAATTACACCTTACGAATCATGAAGGAGTGGTAGCCAATATCATTTGTCAATTCCCTGACCAGACATAGACCGGTTTCGAACTTATTAGTTCTCATCAGTCCTATGGCATACTAATGACCTTCATGATTTGTAAGGTGTAATTCAATGCAGGTCGGGGTATTTGCCCGCTGAGTAGTTGTTTCCTGCAAATCATATATTATAAATATATCAGTATGAAGTTACAGTTACAGCTGAACCTGTATCGACTTCCATGCATACCCGTGTATTGTTTATTATTACCACTCCAATGTCAAAGGCTTTTTATTTGACTGTTCAATTTGAAAAATTTCTTGGGATGAATGTAAGTCGATTTGTTCGGTCTCCTCATCTGAATTGAGTTCAATTTTATGCGTTTTTACAGATTGTTTATTACCTTTAGCCCTCACTTTACACACTACGTACATGCCCCACAACACCACATAGATGACAACGTACATTCTTGAAAAAACAACGGTTCTCGTCATGATTGGTCTTCCCACAATGGCAGTATCGGTTTCTGGGATTTCTCGTCACTTCCGGTGGCGTTCTAGTGGACATTTTATGAATGGCTGATGACGTAGATGCTTCCTCGATCATGTGAGAATTTCTTTCTGCTGCCTCCCTACTTAGGGCAATTTGCACCGCCTTACTATAATCGAAATCTTTTTCTGCAAATAGTTGCTGACGGATATTTTCATTTCTCATACCATACAAAAACTGGTCTGTTAGGTGATCCTCCAGTTGGTTTCCAAATTGGCATGTTTTTGGCATGTTTTTGCTAACTTCAGTTTAAGGCTGCTAAATATGACGCAAAACTTTCATCGGGCTCTTGCTTTCTCTGACGTAATTTAAACCCACCATTAACTCGAACGTTTCCTCACCCACTACCGCGAGTAAAGTATTTACTTTTAAATCATTTTCAATTTTATTTGCAATAAAATATTGTCCAAATCTGGCAATATAAGTGATCCAGTTTGCGTCACCCAATTTCAAGTCAGTGATTTTTCCAATTGACATTTTAACTTCACTCGCGTAAACTATTACTGCACGTGGGATTTAGTTACGTAAATTTAATTTAGTTTTGCGTTGTTTTTTTTAACCTCGTCGCCAGTGTTATATCTTTGGGTATCTCATGTAACAATTATACTGTAATAGCTCAAATATACAGTTCTATTTAGCAATTAATTAATAGATAATGAAACTACCAAGGCAGGTTACTGACTGATTTATTTTCACCAGGTAAATATAGACATCGAGTACAAAAACGCCAGCTGGTATAAAAACAATACACAGCGATATGATGGTCACACAAATTAACTTTATACATAAATACTACAAAAACCATGATTAAAATAGATATAACAAACTGAACATGCATAATTACAACATATGGGTATAGAACTAAATTTTTTTATCAAACTGTATACAAAAAATTTTGAATGAAATGTATTCAACTGGTTGGCTTGTACTAGGAATTAAATTAGGAACATTAATTCCAACATGACTGTGACCAACTATGATCAAGCGGGAGATTTGAATTTTGAGAAAACACGAATATTCTCTTTTTCTAGTTTGAGAATGTATGTATACATCTTACTTAAATTATCGATATCAGATTTTTTTATTTAAGCTGTTTGTTTCATTATTAATATGAATCATTTCAAGGAACGATCTTTTTTTATTGTTACTCTCTAGAGCCAAAACCTTAGCACTTTCATAATTCATTTTGTGACTGGTGGTAATCACATGTTCTGCCAATGCACATGATTTCACATTTTGGTTGCAATCACTTTTATGTGAAATTATACGCCTATTAAGTGTCCGAGAGATTTGATCAATATATGATTTATTACAGTTGTTACATTTTATTCTATATACAACATTTGATTTTTCTTTATTATTCAATGGGGTCTTCACCCGACTGAAAAGTTTTTCAACAGTTAATATGTTTTTTAATGCAGTTTTTATGTCCATATGTTTAACAAAGTTTATCAGCTTAGGGATAAGATCTTCAATATATGGTAATGATATATATTTAGGTGATTAGTTGTGTTGTGGTTTCGTTCAGTTATATTATTATTTTCTAAGTTTAATATATTATTATCGATATTATTATTTATGCTAGGTGCGTTATTATTATTTAAGTTATTTGAAATGGTTATAGTAGTGAAAAGAATTTTGTTTAGTAGATGCAACGGGTAATATTATAATTATTCATGTTCAGTTTGTTATATCTATTTTAATCATGGTTTTAATCCTTAATTTTAAATAATCAGTATTAAATAGTAGTTGTTTACTTTATATTGTGTACTTGTAAAGAAGTTTGTTTATGAATATGTCTACTTTATGTTGAAAATGCGACCATTTTATAATACATGTGACCTTAACTTTTAACCTCAAGTTGGTAAGTATTTTAACATTCTATATTATATGACCCTATTAAATAATAATTTATTTATAGATATCTTGAAAAGGGGAATAAATAATTTCCGAAAGCTTGACAAAGTAACAAAAGAGTTTTCTTTTTCTGTTTTGTGGCCGTAAACTTTTCACCTCTGACTGCAACCTCAAGATATCCTACGTGGTGTTTAATTATATATATATATATATATATATATATATATATATATATATATATATATATATATGTACGGAAGGTACTTTGCCACCTCCAAAACAGATACTGGCTATACGTTGTCACCTCATATATAACACACACACAGTTTTCAATTTTACAAGCATTTAGATGACATTAGAAACCTATGTTTAAATTTTCGTGCGGAGGTGAAAAGACACCTTTTATATCCACAAATTAAATTTTTAGTTCAACTGTATATCAATGGCGCTGCTGTCGTTTTCATTTGTACAACAGCCAATACGATGTCACCTCCGGCTATATATGTTGCTCTTTAGATCACAGAGGGTACGATATTACCTCCAAATATCGGCAACATCGCGATGAATGTCGGGATAAATTCAACACAACAGAAATATACCTGCGTAGCGTTGTGCCGGAATGGGCATTATTAAAATATCCTATAGAAATGTATCAGGTTTAAAAAATTACAGTATACCGGGTTGGGGACTGCCCATAATGCCTACCTCATAATACAAATAAAATTTCGTCCACATCAAGCATGATTCATTTCCTCTATACTACGAAAGGCTAGTTTTTTGGTTCATTGACAAAAATTATGCGGTTGAACAGGAATTACGCTACTAGTACTTGGAATCTTTACCAGAGAACAAATATGAGCAAAAAAATGCGTTTTTTAAATTGCTTCTTATAAGCATATTTGAGTATCCATAAAATATGTTATATTTCAACTTAAATGTAGTTTTAGTTTTTTACGTCCGGTATTTGCGATTAAATAATTTAGCAAAATTCAATTATTATATTATTTTATGAATTTTTATTTGCAATATAGAAAGTGTTTCCCAAGAAAAAAGCTAAAATGTAATATTTCATAGTATATTTTCTTAGCTTTAAGACAACGCAGTTTATTTTGTTCTTGTTTAGGTAAATTACTGTTTTTGGGCCCTTAAATTTCTTGATCGTGAATTTCCAAATCGCAAAACATGTAAGAACTTGGGAACTTTTCTTTTATATGAGACAATGAATACCCATTCAATACATAAAAATATAGGAAATCTGTTCACATTGATGTTATTATTACACAGGTAAGTTTCAATAAAACTCAGCGGCTTCTATCAGAAAATTTCCATAATCACGATTTATAATATTTTATGAAAGTAAAACTATAGAAAAATATTATTCCTTTAATATGGAACTAACAGGTTATAGAATCGTTTAAAAAATGTAAATAATACATAATAATATAGGCCACGACAGCTTCAAAGTCCTTTATAAATGATTTCTGTTTGCACTTCGACATTAACAGCTAAAACCTATTTCAAATGATTCCTTAGCTTCTAAAACATCAAAATCTGAAGGTTGTCAACATGTCATCCTGTACGAGGTGCAACGGGAACATTAGAAAAATTAAGCAACTTTTGAAGTGTCTGTCTGTCCGTCCCTCACGTTTCTTGTAAGCATGATAACTTGAGAAGGACACGTCTGATTTGAACAAAGTTTTAACAGTTCGTTAGTGCTGCTAGTGAAGGTACCCTATTGTTTAAAAAAAATTGCTCAGTAAACATAAAAAATATGAAATATTTTATGAAAATAACTATACACAATGTGGAGTATTGTAACATTTGATAAGATTCTACAGACTCGAAAATAATATATAATATAGGAACTGACGAACGTATCGCCAATCAAGATAATTAGAATTGGAAATATAGCAAATAGCAATTATACCTAAAAAATAACATAAAAAATGTGAAAATTATATTATGGACTGTTGAACAAATATATAAAAAATTCAAATAATATGTTTGCTCAAGTTATATTATACTTGTTCAATCTGAATCCGAGGACTCTTAAACTATTTCGGAAGTAAAACGAGTTTCCTTAGTGTTGGGGTTTTTATAACATGGTTTTTGTCCCATACACTTGTAGGATCCGATGCATGGTAATGTCTTCTTCGTACAGGAGCATTGCAGACTACTACAACCTATAAAATTTTGCTGAAATAGTTTAGGTGTTTCGAAATATAATAATCAATAAATCTTGTCTACAGTTACATGTAGATAAAAAACTGTGATTTAATCAGCATTGATGATTTGGTACTGAGAACAGGGGTAATTTTATTATCAATAATTTTCCATCCTATATGAACTAGTACTACTAGGTGAGAATGTCCAAGAGAGAAAGGTCCGATAGGGAAATATTTACTGTTTTTGATCATAACTTTTTATTCTAACACATATATTGCAAACAAACTATAAGACTACCTAAGTAGAGTTATAACAAGAGTAGTGTTGTAAATTTTCACTCAATAATTACAGTTGTTTGCGAAATAGTTAGATTTAATTTTAAAAATCATGTCAATTTCCGTATTTCCTAAATTTAAATCTAACTATTTCGCATATGTTTGAAATTATTGAGTGAAAATTTCTAACACTACTCTTGTTATAGTTCTACTTAGTAGTCTTATACTTTGTTGCAATATGTGTTTTAGAATATGAAGTTATGGCCAAAAACAATAAATATTTCCCAATCGAACTACTCTCTCTCTCTCTCTTGGATATTCTCACCTTAAAGCATCTATATCCATATGTCCATATAAATTTTCTAAAACACGAATGATGAAAAATTTTGAAAGTTCTTAAAGTTCACACACTACCTTGGATCTTAATAATTAGTAAAATAGAGCAGCAAATTTAAAATAATTACTCCACCGGGAATAAAAGACTTTAAATTATTTCAATACCAACAAACACTAAGACAATGCCCAGTCAGGAATAAATTTATCTCAGATTACAAAAATATCCGCGTATATGCAATAATATATGAATATATCAAATAATACATCAATACTGTGTGATCGTACAGGCGATACTAGACTTTAAAAGACCACGTGCAATGAGGAAACAAATAAAAGTCGACCTTAAAAGATCTTGTGCGGGCGCGCTGACAAAAAATATTAAAAAATTACAGAGCGATCGGAAAAGTAAAAAAGGGCTTAGCATTCTGAAATTCCAAAAATCAACATTTGTTTTCAAAGTTTTAACTTAGTACTTTCTTCATAAAAAAATTATTGTTGAAATTACACTCACGCTTTAAATGAGAATGTGTAAAAAAATGTAGGTACGTAATTAAATGTTCTACAACATTATGTGGGAATTTTTTTTATTTTTCCAACCGCTTTTTCGCATTAAATGAAAAACTAACATATGTACATCCAAAAATTGTATAAAAATCACGCCTCAGTTATAGCCTCTCCTACTCAATTGTTAGCCTCACCTTCGCGATGAGTTCAATTTGAACTTGGTGCACCCTGTTTTCACTAACGAGGCTCTAACGACCGAGTAAGGGCGGAATAACCCTTACCTTTTGCCGTGAGCACATCCACCTTCTCACGAAGTGTGCGGTAAAAATAACCCACCGCACACAACGGTTGCTTTTGGAATCGTTTGGTTACCCCATCGTCGCAGTCTCCTTCTGTGCCATGGGATCACACCACTCGCCTTCCGCAACCGAGCTGGTCAGTTGCATACCTGCTCCAGCTAAAACTTCAAATGCAGCTTCGTTTTCAGTCGATTAAGGCTTTAAAAAAATGATGGAGCGTTCAAGTGGGACAAAATCCAAGAAAACTAATTCTTTCATTTACGGCGCTTGGAATGTTCGTACTTTGAACGACAGCACTCGCACCGATCGGCCTGAAAGAAGAACTGCTCTAATAGATAGAGAACTTCACCGACTCAATGTTGACGTTGCAGCTCTCAGCGAAACTCGATTTTTGGAGGAAGGCTCTCTCACAGAAAAGTACTACACCTTCTATTGGAAAGGTCTTCCCACCAATTCAAGAAGACAACATGGAGTAGGATTTGCCGTTCGGAATCAACTTGTATCCAACTTAACACAAGTACCACAAGGCCTATCCGAGCGTCTAATGCTGCTACGCTATGAGCTATCAGATGGCAACGCGGTAAATCTAATAAGCGCCTACGCTCCCACACTGGATGCAAGTCACGAAACCAAGGAAAGCTTCTATCAACAGCTGGAAGAAACCCTCTGTAGAATACCTAAAACGGAACGACTCGTTATTCTTGGCGATTTTAACGCTAGAGTAGGGAGAGATGCAGACACCTGGCCAGGCATCATAGGCAAGAACGGTTTGGGCAACATGAACGCTAACGGTCAACTACTCCTAACTAAATGCGCCGAACATGATCTAGTTATAACAAACACCATTTTCCGACAAAAGGATAAATTTAAAGGCACCTGGCGTCACCCCAGATCAGGTCACTGGCATCTACTGGACTATGTTATCGTACGTAGGAAGCATCTCAAGGACGTCCAAATTACAAAGGCGCGCATTGATAGCGAATGTTGGACCGATCATCGTCCTGTTGTCTCTAAAATGAAAATTGTTATGAGACCCAAACACCGAAGAACTCAAGTTAAACGTAGACCCCGTCTCTGTATTAGTAAATTGCGTGACCAACAAACCGTCGAACAGCTAAAGCAAAAAGTTCAAGAGAATTTGAGTGCACTAGAAGAAACCAATTCTGTAGATGTTGCTACTACCTGGACACAAATTAAAGACAGTTTAAAAAGTGCGAGTGAGGAAATTCTTGGCACTGCAGCAAGTAAAAAACAGGAGGACTGGTTCAATGATAATGAAGCTTTTATACAAGAAATTCTTGACCGCAAACATATTGCCTTCCAAAACGCTATCAACCACCCCAACGACTCATCAAAAGCAGAAGCTTTTACCCAATCTAAGTATGAAACGCAACGCGAAATCAGAAGAATAAAGAACGAGTGGTGGGCAAGCAAGGCCAGAGAAATTCAAAGGTACGCCGACTCACACGACTACAGGAATTTCTTTCAAGGAGTAAAAGCAGTGTACGGCCCCAGTCGGAAAAATATGTGCCCTATTAAAGATTTAAATGGAAATCTCCTCAAAGAAGACCAGGAAATAAGAGCCCGCTGGAAAGAACACTACTCTAACATTCTTAACCAGCAAAGTCAAGCCGATCAAGATATTATAAATCTTATCCCTCAATATGACACCTTCGAAGACTTAGATAAACCACTAACAACGGAAGAGATCTTAACCGCCATTGGGCAGCTAAAAAATAACAAATCTCCCGGCGCCGACTCACTCCCAGCTGAGATCTTTAAAGCTGTGTCGTCAGAGCTCATACCCTACCTCAAAAAACTGTTTGATGTCGTGTGGGAAAGTGGTCAAGCTCCGCAGGAGTTTCGTGACACACTTTTAATCAACCTCTTCAAAAACAAAGGAAGCGCTGCGGACTGTGGAAATTACAGGGGTATCGCTCTCCTGGCTGTTGGAGGGAAGATACTCACTAAAGCGATGGCAAATAGGCTAACACCTGTTATGGAAAAGTTACTTCCTGAAACACAGAGTGGCTTTAGACCAAACCGAGGCACATCGGATTTAATCTTCACACTTAAACAGCTTCAAGAAAAAGCACTCGAACATCAAGGAGAAATTCACGTGGCCTTCATTGATTTAACCAAGGCGTTTGACTCGGTGGACAGGGAAGTGCTCTGGAAAATTATGTTCCGCTTAGGTATCCCTAGAAAATTTGTGGAAGTATGTCGCAGTCTACATACAAACAACAACGCCCAGGTTATGTATAATAATGAGGCAACCGAACCTTTCCAAACCCTCACTGGGGTTAGGCAGGGATGTGTCCTGGCACCCCTACTCTTTAATTTGTTTACCACTGCTCTAACAATTATTGTTGACAACAAACTGACAGTCAGAGGAATAGGTCTCAGATACCGTTTTGATGGCGGTCTCTTTAACATAGGGCGCTTTAGAGCTTTCACGAAGACACGCACACGGTTCATTTGTGATCTCCAGTATGCGGATGACTGTGCACTTTTAGCCTCTACGCCGGAAGAGCTTCAAGAACTTTTAGATGTGTATGCCCAGAGCTATGATTCCTTGGGACTTAAAATCAACATTGGAAAGACTAAGATTATGTCAACTCCTCATCAAGTGAACCAAATAGACATTACACTTAACGGAAATTCTCTTGAAGTGGTGGATCAGTTCAATTACTTAGGTAACGTTGTTAATGACAAAGCAAACATGGACAGCGAGATTCGCAATAGAATTAACGCTGCATCTAGAGCACTCTGGGGACTTAGAGAGAGAGTATTTGACAACCACGACCTTGCTTTGTCAACGAAAATGGCTGTCTACAGAGCAGTTGTCATTCCAACACTGCTATATGGATGTGAAAGCTGGGTCACTTACCGTCGTCATGTGAAAGAATTAGAACGTTTTCAGCAAAGACACCTCAGAAGTATGATGAAGATCCGTTGGTTCCATTACATATCAAACGTGGAAGTACTCAGGAGAGCAAGCAGCCTTTCAATTGAGGTGCTTATTTCAAGAGCACGCCTAAGATGGGCAGGTCACGTTCATCGTATGCATGATAACTGCCTTCCTAAATGTACACTTTATGGTGAATTGCTAAGCGGTAGAAGAAGGCGTGGCGGTCAACGAAAAAGGTTCAAAGACGCTCTCCATGAAAATCTAAAATCCTGCGGTATTGCAGACGAGCAATGGGAACAACTTGCAGCGGACAGAACCGAATGGCGAGGGGTTGTGGCCAGCTATCAAGGAAATGTTGCTGCAAGAAGGCCGAATCCAAGACCTAACCAGGTCTATGTTTGTCCTGACTGCGGTCGACATGTGCTCTCCCGAATTGGCCTCTATAGCCATAGTCGTGTGCACCGTAGATGAATGGGAATTACAATAGACTACACCTTTTACTTGTTTTTTATTGTACACAATCTATCGACTGTAACATTTTTATACTCGGACTCGAGTAACGGCTAATAAATAAAAATCACTTATCAAGAAAACTATACATTTTCTCGAAAAATCACAAAGAGCAAAAATGCTTAGATGTTTTCAATAAACAGATAAAACAAAAATCAGTCATATTTCAAGCATTATCACGCAAAAACGAATATTACATAAATTAAAAATCAATGGTATTTCGAAAACTAAGCAATTTATCAAAATACGCCAAAGAAGGAAAAGTGTTTAAATCAACATTTTCTACAATAAGGTAAAGAAACATTCGTAAATTTTCCACTTACCTTTCCGCGATTGTACCGGAAAAGCACGTGAAATTTTATAAATCTCATTATCATGAAAATTGGGCATTTTTTTAAGAATAATGGGGAACAAAAAGTGTTTAGATAGATGTTTTCTACGAGAAAACAACGGAAAAACTGATACATTTTAAATACCGTTATTCCAGAAAAGCGCGTGAAAATGTTGTACTCTTTCGATAAATATCAAAGAATGAAAAGTATGTAGTTTGATGCTTTGCAGTAGAAAAACAATTAAAAATATTCAGTTTTGAAGTATTTTTATGCAGTTACATTAAAATGATATATATGGTCAAATCCATTTAACTTTGAAATTTGTAGTAAAAAATAATAAAAAATCGATTTTTAATTTTTTTATTAAGCATTTTTTGAACCGTAATTGACGTTATTCTTAGTCATTGTGCACTATAGTCAAACATGATAGAAGCAATTTTACAGTTTTTAGAAACACGTGTTGCATTTTCTTCAGAACTTAAATCAATAATTATTTTTTTAGCAGTTCTTCTCTATATCAACAGCTTCAATTTAAAATAAATCTCTATCATTCTGGTTAATATTGTTTTTAACCTTTAAATGAGGTATTTTTCAAATTTTCATTCCTGAAAAGCGTGTGGAAATTGTCGCGGTTTTTCAGTTGTTTTCTTATAGAAAGCGTCGATTTATATAAAACAAGACAGTTTTGATGCAATTTTCACTAAATTTTTATTTTCACAGAACTTATTAAAACCTTATTAACATTTTGCTCTAATATTCTAACAAAATTATTATTATTATTATTAGCCGTTACTCGAGTCCGAGTATAAAAATGTTACAGTCGATGGATTGTGTACAATAAAAACAAGTAAAAGGTGTAGTCTATTGTAATTCCCATTCATCCACGGTGCACACGACTATGGCTATAGAGGCCAATTCGGGAGAGCACATGTCGACCGCAGTCACGGCAAACATAGACCTGGTTAGGTCTTGGATTCGGCCTTCTTGCAGCAACATTTCCTTGATAGCTGGCCACAACCCCTCGCCATTCGGTTCTGTCCGCTGCAAGTTGTTCCCATTGCTCGTCTGCAATACCGCAGGATTTTAGATTTTCATGGAGAGCGTCTTTGAACCTCTTTCGTTGACCGCCACGCCTTCTTCTACCGCTTAGCAATTCACCATAAAGTGTACATTTAGGAAGGCGGTTATCATGCATACGATGAACGTGACCTGCCCATCTTAGGCGTGCTCTTGAAATAAGCACCTCAATTGGAAGGCTGTTTGCTCTCCTGAGTACTTCCACGTTTGATATGTGATGGAACCAACGGATTTTCATCATACTTCTGAGGTGTCTTTGCTGAAAACGTTCTAATTCTTTCACATGACGACGGTAAGTGACCCAGCTTTCACATCCATATAGCAGTGTTGGAATGACAACTGCTCTGTAGACAGCCATTTTCGTTGACAAAGCAAGGTCGTGGTTGTCAAATACTCTCTCTCTAAGTCCCCAGAGTGCTCTAGATGCAGCGTTAATTCTATTCTAACAAAATATTGATTATGTAAAACAACAGTACATGTCTGTTTTTACATGTGTTTTAAATCTCTCTGTCTCTATTGTGAACTTGTGTGTGTGATTTTTTCAAATATGTCTACCAGGAAAGATAAAATAATGCACCTAATAAAAAAAGCTAACTGTAAATATCTCATGTTGTATTTAGCTGTAATTAAATATATTTCTTTATTTTTCAGTGAAGTGTAGTATAATTTAAAACTGATTGTGACTGGTAAATTAAATCCAGTAGATTTAAATCAACAAATAGTGACGGAAACTTATATTTTTATCTGGGAATCGGTCGGAACTTCATAGCCTTTTTAATTTCAAATTTAGTTGCGTAGAGGCTTGTATTTTTATTTTCCTGGTATGACAAGTATAACCGGAGATATTCTTTTAAAAAATTAAAGAAAATCGTGCTTCAACAGATAAATTGTTCAAAAAACATGTTCCGCATTTTCCAAAAATTTCATTTAATTTGTAATTTGAAATATTAGGCTTTAAGGTTTTAATAGTACTATCGACAAGAAATGTGTATGAAAACAAATACTTTCATAAAGAATATATAGCGACAGGCTATAGGAATCTGATAACTGAAATATTTAATGTTGACTAAAGTTTATTAAGTGCAATATGTTTACGTAATTATCAATAATCAAGAAAAAGGACAAAAGTACAAGTTCGACATTGTACAATACTCCGTAAAAAATTGCATGCAGAAAACCATTTAATGCCGATATGGTTACGATGAAAAGCTTATCTTTTATATTATTTTCGTCTGGTTTACTTGACTGCTATGATATCTACTTGATATCGATTTATTTACATTTTTGTAGCAAGAACAATTAATGACAATGAGAATTAAAATCCCGCTAATTCTGCGGAAATTAATTCAAATTGTGCAAAGAAGAATTTAGGCAGTTTATTATATTCGTACAGACTATATTATGCATTACTTCTTTCTTATCACAACCAGATGTTAGTACCTGCTTTTCTATTGCGGTCCTTTTGTAGTAAACACTGACGACCCTTTTAAACACTCGTTGAGAGAAATAATACAGAACTTTTAAATGCGCTGATAGTATTCTGTTTGTTAATTGATAATTTTTAATTGTTTATGGATATAGATTTTTTTTATATTTCACTATAATTTCGGGATAGTTTCTATGTACGCTCCATTTTGGCTTTGCCTCACTTATTCAAGTTATATGCTGGGTTTTTCTAGATTTGTATATGTGCGACGCTAAACTCGACTACATTCAACCAATTCATTTAAAACTTATCAATATAATAATAATTAATGTAAACAGCATTTGAACAACATTGACTTGATTATTAGATTAATTTCTAATTTTGATTCCCGGAGCATATTGAGATGAGAAGTGGGCCACATTGAGTAAATATATTTGTTTGTCATAATGTTATAAGTATTTTGATATTGACAACATCACGGAAAGTAGTAGGGATACCAACATTGAGGTTTTAAGTGACGACAGTACTGAAGTGAGAAATTTGGAAATTGCAATAGCTATCACTATAAAAATAAAAAGCAAGCCGCGCTCTGAACAAATTAGAGTCAGTTTTCCTTGATGTTAAGTCTTTTGATAAAGTTGTTAAATATTATTAAGTTAATATAAACAGTAATAAAATGGCCTTAATAACACGTTTAAAATTTTGTAGGAAAAGCGAAAGCAGAGTAAAAAAAGTTCTCGTTGCAGATTCTGAATGAAGAGGTAATTTCGAAAAATTATTTGAAACATCAAAATCTGTAGGTCGTCAGCATGTTGTAATGTATGGGGTGGTTACAGGAGGTGAAATGTGAAAAACATCCTACAAATTTTTTTTGTCCTATTTTAAACTGCAAACACGAGAATTATTGTGTTAAAGCACGATATGCCTAAGAGTAACGGGAACATTAGAAAAAAATATATTAAACAATTCCCAAATCATGGAGTTACATGGAGGACGTTTACGTTTAAGGTGCGCTGGTGAAATGCATCTTATTGCACAGGCAATATTTTCTTTTACCACCGCTCCAGCTATTCTATTCTTAACGTGATCAAAAAATACTCATTAATAACGTTAGATTCGAGTTCCAGGATGCTAACCCTTTTTTCACTTTTTTGTTCCGACCGCTCTAATTTTTCAATAACTTTTTTAAGAGCACCCGCACAAGATCTTTTAAGGTCGACTGTCATTTGTATTCGAGTTGCACGAGATATTTTAGGGCACAGTGTCGCCTGTTCTCGCAATAAATAATTGTTCATTTGACTGTTTATATGAATAATAGAAACTGAGTTTGTATAAACACACACAATGTTATGTATTTTGTTTGAACAAATCATTAAAATTATTGCATTTTCTTATTCGTTTCGAGTTTTCGCAGAAGAGTATAATGCATTTGATCGGCATTTCTAAAACCGTATACATTACTTGTAGAGAAAAAAAATCATATCATTGTGTTAGTGACCAAATTAAGCAACTTTTGAAATGTGTCTGTCTGCCTGTCCGTCCCTCACATTTCTTGTAAGCATGATAACTTGAGAAGGACACGTCTGATTTGAACAAAATTTTAACAGGTAGTTAGTGCTGCTAGTGAAAAGATTGTTCAGTAAATATAAAAAGTATGAAATATTTGATGAAAATAACTGTACGCAATGTGGGGTATTGTAACATTTGATAAAATTCTACAGACACGAAAATAATATATAATATAGGTATACTGACGAACGTATCGCCAATCAAGACAGTAGGAGATAATTAAAATTGGAAATATAGCAAATAGCAATTATACCTAAAAAATAACTTATACAAAAATGTGAAAATTATATTATGGGATAATAGTTATATTATACTTGTTCAATCTGAATCCCAGGACTCTTCAACTATTTCGGAAGTAAGACGAGTCTCCTTAGTGTTGGGGTTTTTACAAAATGATTTTTGTCCCATACAATTGCAGGATCCGATGCATGGTAATGTCTTCTTCGTACAAGAGCATTTCAGACCGCTACAGCCTATAAAATTTTGCTGAAATAGTTTAGGACTTCCGAAATATAATAATCAACAAACCTTGTTTACAGTTACATGTAGATAAAAAAATGTGATCTAATCGGCATTGATGATTTGGTACTGAGAACAGGGGTAATCTTATTATCAATAATTTTCCATCCTATCTGAACTACTACTCTTAAAGCACCTACATCGATATGTCCATATAAATTTTCACGAATAATGAAAATTTTTGAAAGTTGTTAAAGTTCACACACAACCATAGATCTTAATAAGTAGTAAAATAGAGCAGAACATTTAAAATAATTACTCCACCGAGACTAAACGATTTTAAATTATTTCAACACCAACAAACACTAAGACAATGTCCAGGCAGGAACAAATTTGTCTCAGACTACAAAAATATCCGCATAATACAATAATATATCAAAATATCAAATAATATATCACAATACTGTGTGATCGTACAGGCGATACTAGACTTTAAAAGACCACGCGCAGTGAGGAAACAAACAAAAATCGACCTTAAAAGATCTTGTGCGGGCGCTCTTACAAAAATTCTTAAAAAATTACAAAGCGATCGGAACAAAAAAGTAAAAAAGACTTAACATCCTGAAACTCTAATCTACAATGTTATTACTGAAATTTTTTTATCATGTTAAAAATAAAGTAGCTAGAGCGAGGCATATCGTGCTTCAACACAATAATTCTCGTGTTTTGTAGTTTAAAATAGGAAACAAAAATTTTTAGGGTGTTTTTCACATTTCACCCGCTGTACCCACCCCGCACAGGACGACATGTTGACGTTTTAGCTGTTAATATCGAAGTGCAAGCAGATATCACAATTTGATATCCTGTAGACTCCATTATAAGGATAAAATGAAAGGAAGGTGCGATAGTGATAAAATTTGGTTAAATATAAAAAATAACAGCAAAAGTTTAACTTGCATACGTTACAAATGAAGTCATAACTTCTCCAAAAATCAACATATTGTTTTCAAAGCTTTAACTTATTACTTTCTTCATAAAAAAATCACGCTTTAAATGAGAATGTGTAAAAAAAATGTAGGTACGCAATTAAATGTTCTACAAAATTATGTGGGAATTTTTTTATTTTTCCAACCGCTTTTCCACATTAAATGAAAGACTAACATATGTATATCCAAGAATTGTATGAAAATATCAAGAAAACTACGCATTTTCTCGAAAAACCACAAAGAGCAAAAATGCAGATCAACGTTTTTAATAAACAGATAAAACATAAATCAGTCATATTTCATGCATTATCACGGAAAAACGAATATCACATAAATTAAAAATCGATGGTATTGCGAAAACTATGCAATTTATCAAAATACGCCAAAGAAGGAATGTTTAAATCGACACTTTCTACAATATGGTAAAGAAACATTTATAAATGTTCCTCTTGCCATTCCGCGATTGTACCGGAAAAACACGTGAAATTTTATAAATCTCATTATCATATGAAAATTGGGCATTTTTTAAAGAATAATGGGAACAAAAAGTGTTTATTTAGATGTTTTCTACGAGAAAACAACGGAAAAATTGCGACATTTTAAATGCCTTTATTCCAGAAAAGCGCGTGAAATTGTCTTGAAAACTTTGTACTCTTTCGATAAATATCAAAGAATGAAAAGTATGTAATTTGATGCTTTGCAGTAGAAAAACAATTGAAAACATTCATTTTTGAAGTATTTTTATGCAGTTATATTAAACTGATATATATGGGCAAATCCATTTAACTTTGAAATTTGTAGTAAAAAGTAATTAAAAAATCGATTTTTAATTTTTTTATCAAGCATTTTTTGAACCGTAATTGACGTTACTCATACTCGTTATTCACTATAGTCAAACATGATAGAAGCAATTTTACAGTTTTTAGAAACTCGTTTTGCATTTTCTTTGGAACTTAAATCAATAATTAATTTTTTAGCAGTTCTTCTCTATATCCATAGCTTCAATTTAAAATAAATCTCTGTCATTTTGGTTATTATTGTTTTTTAACCTATAAATGAGGTATGTATTCAAATTTTCAATTCGGAAAAGCGTATGGAAAATGTCGCGATTTTTTCGTTGTTTTCTTATAGAAAATGTCGATTTATATCCAACAATAAAGTTTTGACGCAATTTTCAAATTTTTATTTTCACAGAACTTATTAAAACCTTATTAACATTTTGCTCTAATATTCTAACAAAATATTGTTCATGTAAAACGACAGTACATGTCTCTATAGCTTACCCTGTATGATAGATGGCCCAGTTTCAATTGGGAACGTTCTATAATATTGCGCATGATAAAGATTTATTATGGAAAGGTTATACTTACCTAATTATACCCGGAATTGTAAAGTGAATATCTAAGGATCTAGGAAAAACCAGAAAAATATTGGCCTAACAGGAGTTATAAAAAAAGTACATGTATATTTACAATTCTTTAGTCTTTCGACGTTGATGAAACCAGCTTCTTACATTGACTAAAAAATGTTTTTTTTAAATCTCTCTGTCTCTATTGTGAACTTGTGTGTGTGATTTTTTCAAATATGAAGGTAACTGTAAATATCTCATGTTGTATTTAGCTGTAATTAAATATATTTCTTTGTTTTTCAATGAAGTGTAGTAAATATAATTTAAAACTGATTGTGACTGGTAAATTAAATCCAGTAGATTTAAATCAACGAATAGTGGTGGAGCCTTATATTTTTATCTCGGAATAGGTCGGAATTTCATAGCCTTTTTAATTCCAAATTTAGTTGCGTAGAGGCTTGTAGTTTTATTTTCCTGGTATGACAAGTACAACCGGAGATATTCTTTCAAAAAATAAAAGAAAACCGTGCTTCAACATATAAATTGTTAAAAAAAAACATGTTCCGAATTTTCCAAAAATGTAATTTGAAATATTAGGCTTTAATTTTACTATCGACAAGAAATGTGTATGAAAATTTTTGTAGCAGGAATAATTAATGACAATGAGAATAACCCCGCCAATTCTTCGGAAATGAATTCAAATTGTGCAAAGAAGAATCTAGAACCTAGGCACTTTATTATATTCGTACAGACTATATTATGCATTACTTCTCTCTTATCACAACCAGATGTTAGTACCTGGTTTTCTATTGCGGTCCTTTTATACTAAACACTGAAACTTTTAAACACTCGTTGAGGGAAGTAATAAAATATTTTTAAATGCTCTGTTAGTATTCTGTTTGTTAATTGATAATTTTTAATTGTTTATGGAAATATATTTTTTTTATATTTCACTATAATTTCCGCATAGTTTCTATGTACTCTCCATTTTGGCTTTGCCTCATTTATTCAAGTTCTGTGCTGGGTTTTTCTAGATTTTTATTGGTGCGACGCTAAACTCGACTACACCCAAGCAATTCATTTAAAACTTATCAATATAATAATAATTAGTGTAAAAAGCACTTGAACAACATTGGCTTGATTATTAGATTAATTTTTAATTTGATTTCCGAGGCATATTGAGATGAGAAGTGGGCCACACTGAGTAAATATATTTGTTTGTCATAATATTATAAGTATTTTGATATTGGCGACATCACGGAAAGTAGCAGGGATACCAATATTGAGGTTTTAAGTGACGACAGTACTGAAGTGAAAAATTTGGAAGTTGCTATAACTAGCACTATAAAAATAAAAAGCAAGCCACGCTCTGAACAAATAAGAGTAAGTTTTCCATGAAGTTAAGTCTTTTGATAAAGTTGTTAAATATTATTAAGTTAATGTAAACAGTAAGAAAATGGCCTTAATAACACATTTAAAATTTTGTAGGAAAAGCAAAAGCAGAGTAAAAAAAGTACTCGTTGCAGATTCTATGATAAAGGGGTAATTTCAAAAAATTATTTGAGACATCTGCAAAAGCCATCACGGTTAAGAAAACGAAGTACAGAATATATTACAGTGTCCTACAAATAGCGAGGAAAGGTGTCGCGCACTTTTATGATTGAGAAACGCAGTAAACTTCGATCTCTGTATAGCTGGTACAGTAGTACCATCAAGTCGAAGCAGTAAGGGAGATTATTATTAAAGGGATGTTTTTAAAAACATACGTGAAACGCCATGCAAATGTATGCGTTTTAAAAAAAAATCAAATTGCACGGCATCAAGTAGCAACCATATCTCGATTATTTATCATTATTCTCAATTATTTTCTATTTGCTACTTTTTTAACCTTTCTTCTAAGTTTTTAGTCCATTTAATTTTAATTTTTAAATTATAAATTGAAGTGTGACAGTTCTAACCACTATTTACTTTGATATTAATACCTAATTTGTTTACATAGTTATTTTTATATATGACTACTCTTAACTATGAATGTATAGTCCAAGTAAGGACTTGCCTGCATTCAAAAAACGCAACAAAAACTTTCCGACATAATTATATCGCAGCGGCCATGGCGCCATGCCTGTCATCGAACGACCCGACGCACATTAAAAACCTATAAAGGTAAGCGAGTCAATTTGCGAACAGCAGTATAGTCGAAGTAATCAGTTCCCGGCAAATAAAAAACGCGACAAAAACTTTACGATCTCATTAAAATACCGGTACTCTTTGTACTGCTGTTCGCAAATTGACTCGCTTACCTTTATAGGTTTTTAATGTGCGTCAAGTTGTTTCATGATAGGCATGGCGCCATGGCCTGAGGCGATATAATTATGTCGTAAAGTTTTTGTTGAGTTTATTGAGTGAAGGGAAGTCCTTACTTGGACTATACAAAGAGTACCTGTATTTTAATGAGGTCGTAAAGTTTTTGTTGCGTTTTTTATTTGCCGGGAACTGATTACTTCAATTTTTTTTTACTCATTCATTAGATCTGGATATGGTGACAAACATGTGAAGATGTCTATTGTCCAATACCATTGACTTTGTTTTCAATATATGCTTGTACAATGTACATAATATATATGCATGTAATTTTCATTGTACCAGCAACTTGCTTTATTTTACTTTAAATTTAATACTGCATACTATGATTCACGCATATTTTGTTATTGTATATGTTTTTATATTGTTATATGACTGATGGTCGAGAGGTGAGCACATTTGCCTCTCACCCAAAAATTCCGGGTTGGATCCCCGGTCGTGGCAGTGGAAAATACTGTGAGAAGGATTTTTCCACTATACATGGATATTGGGTGTGTGTCATTACCTGTGGTGTATAACCTATAACTATAACTGCTTGTTTGTTTTATACAACATTATACATAATTTGACTTGTCATATATACATTTTTGTATCTTAGTGGTGAATAAAGTATTATTAATATTATTATCGTTATTATATTATTATGTTGTAGGTAGGTATAGCTTTCCAATAGGAGTATCCCATTTTTACTTTTCCATATACGTAGTATATAAGGAATATGGTGATCGTGCAAAAAGTTTTTGATGGATTTACACGTTTTCAAGTCCCCTGAACCAACTAAAGTGGTTCTTAAAGAATGTCTGTCTGCCGTCTGCCGTCGCACCTAGAGCTCAAACTACTGTGTCGATTTTGTTCGAATTTTACATATGTATTCAAGACGGCCACACCTCGAGGCGACATTGCAAAATCGATCCCAGCTCAAATGTGGCGGGAGTGAACCTCTAAAAACAGGAAAAAAAAAAGATATAAAATAATTTGTTTCTTTAAAACTGCTCTAATGATTTTGATTAAATTTGGTACATGGACGCTCCCCTAGTACCGATATAAAATGACATGACCAGTTGCTCTTAGAAAATACCGGGAGGGAAGCTGTGGGTACCCAAAGCCAAAAAAAAAAAAAAAGCTGTGGGAGGGGGGGAGTTGAGTTTTAAATAATTTCAAATTTAACACATGAATAATGATTTAGTAGTAGCATAAGGTCACATGACCGGTTGTACCTAAGAAATGCAGGGAAGGAAGTTGTGGGGGGGCAAGGAATTGAATAATTTTTCTTCTCAAGCGGTTCTAACGATTTTGATTAAATTTGGCATATGGACACTCCCCTATTACCAATTACCAATTAAAAAACATTTATTCAAAATTTAAAATGTATATACAGTTCATTTTGTCTTAAGATAACTCATTATTTTGTTTATTGCATTTCACAATACATTATCTTGCTGCGGCGTGACTTAATGCCGGGGGCATCGACCCGCCACAGTTGCAGGATATTCTTGCGTGAGACCAAAGACAAATTTAATTTTCGGGGGAAATAATAGCCGTTCACAGAAGTATTCGGCCAGTATTACTTCAAAGACTTCATTACCAACGTAATTTCAATTAATTCAACTGCAAACATTTATGTTATCTGTGTACACTGTTTAAGATTTTTGTAGGAAATCTATCTAAAAAACCTACTTTAAAAAAATGGTACTTTTGTATTTCTTTTTTGGATTTGAATTTAATATTTAATTTTATACACGATCACTAATGTGTATATTATAATTGTAAGAAAGGATAAGAAGGGGTGATAGAGGGTAGGTGGTGATGTAGAGGGAAAGTGAGATAGGGGGAGAAGAGTATGGTCAGTCTTGTGGTAACCGTTCGTCGTATAAAGGTAAACGTTGGTAAATCAGTCTGTGAGTATGTCCAGTGTTATGGTAGCGTCTTGTCGCTGTAATGTCTCGTGTCAAAGTAGAGTATGTAATCTTGGTTTTGAAAAATTTTTGTGATGTCTCGTCAATAAACTCTCTGATTCTGGGAAGTCTCGTTTGTCTGTGAAGTTCGTCAATTGTGATGTATCTTGAAGAGTTTGTCAGTAGTCTTAGTAACTTGTTTTGCGTACGTTGTAGTCTGTTGCACTGCGTGTCTGAAATCATGTTCCAGACAGGACAGGCGTAAGTCAGTATAGGTATAAAAATCGATTTGTAGAGTACAAGTTTGTTGTCGGTCGTCAGCAAGCTCCTCCGATTACAAATCGGGTAGAGCTTGCTGAGAGTCGCGTATGTTTTGTTTATAGTTCTCGTTATGTGTGGTCCGTAGGATAGTCTGGTGTCTAAGGTGACACCGAGGTATTTGACTGTAGTCTTTTCGTCGATGTCCCTGTTGTTAAGTTTAAGTTTTGTAATCGTTCGTATGTTCGTGAATTTGCGATGAAACGTGGCAGTCTGCGACTTGTCCTCGTTCACCGCAATTTTCCATGTCTTGTAATAGTCAAGTAGTTTGAGTAGATGGTAATGTATTTTGTATGTGGCAGTCTGTGCGTAAAAGGATGTTGCGTAGAGTAGCGTGTCGTCTGCGTAAAGTAGTAAGTTTGCAGTCTGGTTTGTAGGTACGTCCGAGGTGTATAGGGAATAAAGGAGAGGGGACAGGATAGAGCCTTGTGGGACACCCGCCGTCATGTGCGTAATCCTTGAAAAAGTTCCTTCTACACTCACCCTAATACGTCTATTAAACAAAAATTTTTTTATTAAGGATACCATATATAGTGGTAATTTGCATACTTCTTTGAGTTTATAAATGAGCCCATTGTGCCAGACACGATCGAATGCACTTTGGATGTCGAGCAGTAACAGGACGGTGCACTGCTTCCGATTATATCCATCAACAATGTCCCTCACTACCTGGACAAGTGAGAGAGTGGTACTGTGTCCAGCCCTGAAACCAAATTGCCTCACCGGGATTAAAGCCTTTTTATTACAATATTTATTTATAAGTTGTAACATTGCCTTCTCGAGGATTTTTGCCATGGTATTTAGAAGAGTGATGGGGCGGTAACTGCTGGCTTTATGTGGCGGTTTATTTGGCTTCAGGACTGGGATCACAATACCCATCTTCCAGGAGTTCCAGCATTTTAGGGTGAGATAGGAGGGTGTCTAAAATTGCAGATGTAATTTTTTGAGTAGGTGAATTGTAAACGCCCATGACGACGGTGTCATCTACAAGTTTTATTGATATGTTATCAATTAAGCTATTGATAGAAGCCAGGGGGGTGTGCGGGATATTCTTTTTTTAAAAGAATAGCCACACCTCCACCCCTGTTTCTAGTTCTATCTTGCCTGTAAATTTTATAATACGGAATTTTAAATTTTTTGTTATTCTTTAATCTAGTTTCTGTGATTATTAATATATCGATGTTTTCTGTGTTTAAGTAATGAATTAAAGTGTTAGTTTTTTTATTGATTCCGTTAGCGTTCCAGCAAGCGCATTTTAACATGTTATATTAAAGTGAGGCAATGTGTTAGTAATGAAGTCGTTGAAAGCCATGAATACCTGTACTTGATCGTTTTTAATTGGTTCTAAAATAGAATTTAATTTTTCAACCGCGGCTATCATTTCCCCGATATTTATTATGGTATTTAATTTATTAAATGCCTCTGTCAATCGCGAGAAATCCCGCAACTGCGTCGAGGCGGTGCCACCTGCATCGCAGCTGGTGCGCGCAACCTGAGCGGGCTTCTGTGTTGACAATGGAAAGTTGGTAGGTTGAGTCGACGTCTCAGTCTGCTGGGCCACTCGGATCGGCTGCTGTTGATTGCCGGTCGACGCTGCTCTCCTGCGCTCGTCCCAGACATTTGTAGTTGGCGGGGGCGCTGGTAGGAATTCGTTTCTGTTTATTTGTTGGGGTTCTATGTTATGTTGTCTATTTAGTTGGTCAAGTCGATATTTGTAGACAGGACATTCTATATTACTTGCTGTGTGTGCTCCGTTGCAGTTGGCACACACAGGTGGTTCTCCATTGCGAAGTTTGGTACAATCTTTGGTTAGATGTGTGCCTGCACATTTAACACATCTTTCTTGCCTCCTACAATTTGATGTGGCATGTCCCCAGGCTTGACAGCGTCTACATTGTGTAATCATCCTCTCGTTGCGGCGTCTTTCCCACGTTATTCTAGTATGCATAATAACGGGTACTCTGTCTTGCAACATTTTTAGCGTTATATCATTCTCCGTGACCACGAGAAATAGAGGTGCTGCTCTGGTTTTCATTTTAAAAATATTTATTACTCTGATGCCATAGTTATCTTGAAGTTCTTCTGTGATTTCCTTCATCTGTGGGTCCCCCTGAAACCCTCTTAGTACAAATGCATGCGTTCTATTGTCCTTGTCACTATAGGTGTGAAATTGGAGATCTTCTTGCTGTTTTAAATTATCGATGTAATTTTTATACTCGTTTTTGTCAGAAATGTATATTAAAGTTGACTTCGGGGCGTATTTTAAATAGTAGCCTTTATGTATGCTTAGGTTTAGGGCTTTGACAAGCTCTGCATGATTATTTGCTGTGCCTTTGAGCACTATAGGCGGATTTTTGTACTCTGTATTGAACGATTTTTTTGCAGATGGCTTACGTGTCTTTGTTGTAGATTCTATTGTTTTCTCTACTATTTCTCTCTCGCTCTCATTATTAGTTAGTGACTCGTACCTATTGCTGGTTGAGGTGGAGGGTTGATTGTTTACATTGAATAACTTAGCGATCTTAGTTACTTTTTTAGGTGTGATGAATTTGGTAATTGTTGGCGACGTTTCCATTCTCTCCTCCTGTATTATTTGGCTATCATGTTGGATTGTTTTTTGTCCAGTTGTTGATAATGTGTTGACATTTATACTTTGCTCTCCGATTATGATGTTATCCCCCTCGGGTCTTATTTTTTTATCGTGAATAAGTTGTAGAATTTTTTGTTCAAACTCTGTGTACTTATCTGTACTTGCCTGCAGTTCTTTTCTGCTCTCTAAACTTTTTCCATCTAGGTTTATTAATTGTGAGATAGACTGATAGGGTGGCTGTCTATTTATTACATCATCGGGATTTTGCAGGGTGTGATTAGAAGTGCTCGGTAGCATAGGCATGTCTAATATTGTATTATGTGTGTCATGTTCGGTTGGAATTTGCCCTACATTTTCGATATTTTTGTCCATTTTGTGTGGTTTGTGTTTAATTTTTTGTGGAGCTAAAGTGTATGTAGGTGTCTCAGTGGTGGGTGTCCCTTCGTATGCTGATTTATATTCCTCTGTATCGGAGGACAGGGAGTGTGTTTGTTGTAATTGCTTATTGACGGCAGGGGATCGTGTAGATGCTTTGGATTCTTTAAATGCTTCGCATACCACTTTTATTTTATCAGAGTTTTTAGTTTCTGATAATATGTTTTTATCTAGGGTACCTCTTTCAGTGCTGCTATCCTTGTTGGAACGGTGTCTCTTCGGAATGGGGTTATCCTCCTCGCTCTCGCTGTCAGATATTACAGTCTTTACACTGTCTGGGATTTCATGAGATTTTAATGTTTTATCTAAATTTATTGCATCCAATTCATAGGTTTCAGGGGCACTATGGGTGTCTAAATCGCTATGCGGTAGTTGGAGGGTCTCAGACCCGGAGGGGAGAGGTGTGTCGGCGGAATCGCCGCGCACTTTTTTGTCCGGTGCTCCTTGCACTTTTGTTTGGGGTTTCTTATCAAAAGTTTTAAGCAAATCTTCACAGCTTTTCGCTGCAGCTCTGAGTGCTGGGTTGGAATGTTTGGGTGTGGGCTTTCTTATTCTGATTTTATGTCCTATTTTAGAAATTTTGGGTAGTCGCTCGCGATCTCCACTGCTTGCGCTCATGAGAGACTAGGCACGACTCCCCTATTACCGATATGAAATGACGTGACCAGTTGCTCCTAGAAAATACAGGGAGAGTAGCAAGCTGTGGGGCGATCTACTCCTAAATGGGAAAGCTTGTCGGAGTTGTCGCGGACTGATTTTTAAACTATAAAATTACATTATTATATAAAATATTGATTGATTGATTGGTTAATAAATAATATTTAATACACCCATTATGTTTATTCAAAGAATACGATTCCTAGGTTTAAATTCAAATACTCTTGAATAAGTTAATAAGCGAATAAAATAGTCCCTATTTGTGATACACTTGAAATTCTAGTGCTTGCTTTCAATAGTAAATTGGTTTAGTTGTTGCATCTGATATTTGAATATTTTAATTATTTAAATTATTTTCCAGCTTTAAAATCGCATTAAAAATATAATTATGAATCATTTTCATTTGGTTTCCATTTTCAGTACTAAAATCTGCATTTACTATAATACAATAAAGCCATAGCTTTCTTGTGAACAAAGAAAAACACAATTATTTTTAAATTATCGGTTAAACTGAAAATATCTCAAAAACTATTATTTTTGGAGACTAATATCATCACAAGGGACAAAATATTCGTACATGGTGGAATAATGTACTTGTTCTTCCATTTGTTAAAACGATATTCTAGATATTTGTAGGTTTCCAAATTAACTCCCGCGTATAAAATTCCTTGTAGATCCATCCAGTCCAGTACATTTCAACTATTCCTTACCTTTGCCCTTACCAAATATTTTCTCTTAACTATTATTAACAAAGTTCATTTTATAACATTTGTGATGCATTGTTGTTCTGTAACTTTTCGTATCTTTTGCAATAACTTGGCGACGCCACAGTATTTTTAAAACGAAAATTAATGCTTAACGTAATTTTACGCTGAAATTAATGGTGTTAAAATATACCAGATATCGTCTAAATATTAATTGTGGTGTTCTGTTTATATTCATTTCTTCTTTTTTAGGGTTTTTACCATATAGATCTTCTAAAAAGATATCGCATCTAAATTTACAAAAACACAATTATTCAGTATAATGGAAAAATAATCCTCTGTGTATATGATGTTTATATATATAAATTATAACGAGAAAAAATAAATGTAATATACCTATATCGTTGACGTTTATGATCTTTTTCGAAACAGATTAGAGGAAATTCTTATGGGCTGTGTATGTTAAACACAGGCGTTAGATGTTATTTATGTTATATCCATAGCTACTTATGATTTACACAGAACTGTTGATATTTTATTCTAGACATCAAACAACCTTAATATAATTTAACATCAGTAGTTACATTATATTTCAAATATTATTAGAAGTAAAAAAATCTCACTACGTAAGAATTCAATATTTTCTGAAATATTGATTGATCAGAAGAGTAATTCTCTATTTTCACCAAATTTCATTCCAAAATAGGAAGTAAATATTTTAAAGGCCTTCCAAACCACCTGAATAACTCTTTTAAATCTCAGAGATCTAGATAGATTTATCTGAGTGAAAGACTAGGGGACATAGATTCAGACTTTAATTTAGTTTGAATAATAAAATACTTGCCAAAAACTGTCTTCAAAGTGTACATATTTCCTACCCACTAAGAAGTTATAAAATTATGACCATCGTTTTCAAGAAATTTACAAATTCAAATGTGGATCCGATAATGTTTATATAATAACAACTACAGATAATGGTGTTACGTTTTGACCTCCGAAAGTTTGGCAACGTTGCTAGAGGTAGTAACGATGCTTCAGTTTCTACTCATATATATATATTGGAGGTCAGTACGTATCTCTTGTATCCTGTATATATGATTAAAAAAAAATTATAAATCTTTTCCCCTCTTTTGAGATTCGTATTCTGGGGGTCCCCCTAATCACAAATATATAAAATTTATAGCAAAATATGCACGGGATAATACGGAGGTCAGGTCGTCCTTTCTATTTCCCGGAGGTGACAACTTAACTGGCATCAATATATATATATATATATATATATATATATATATATTGTTATGTTAACTACTTGTGACTTTTATAATAAATTTTAAAAATTAATATTTTAATTTTTTTTTATTATAATTATTTACAGAAATTTATATAAGGGCGTCACATGCAGAAATAAACATTTTAAAAACATGAGTCGCAGATCTTGCGAAAACTCCCTCAGTGCAAGTTCTTTAAAGTGAACTATTCGGGCTATAATGGTACTATAATAAAAATTTTAATTTTTACAACAATAACAATTTTTTATTTCAGAAATTAACCCACAACTTACAAATTTAATATTCCATTAAAATATAATTTTCCTTTAAGGTATAATATTGTTTATGCCAATTTTATTTATCCAACATAAATAAATTAAGTTAAAAGTATTATTTCATAAGTTCTATCTTGTAACTACAGGTACCTGTTTTCGTTATTATTGTGCGCAAAACCACTAATTCTCACAATTCCAGAACGACTAAATGACGGTCCCTTTATATACAAATTCACCAATATGGTCTCCAAACTCCTCCACTACCTATCTGAACACTTCAGCAACTTGACTCCTTCGTTATGTCACATACCTGTGACAGCCTAAATCTCCTTTTATCTACAACTTCATCCAACTCGATCTTTTTTTCTTTTCCGCTATATTACTGTTCTCCGAATCTCTCAGCCAATTTTCTTATTCTTCCGCCTCGTTTCTTTATAAAATCTCTCCAACTTCTATTTTTTTTTATTAATTAATAATAATCCTTCAAAATATATTTTTTCTTGACTACCAAAACTTTTAAAAAACAATTGTTCCTATCTTTTTTTCATTATTGATTTTTCATCATTGTCATTTAAAAAACAGCTTTGACTTAAATTATTGAGGCTTAACTTCTGAAACTTTTGTCGAAGAAATTACATTTACATTTTATTAAAATTTTCATAATGTACCCAGTTTAAAACCGACCTTAAAACATTGTTTTTATATAACTTAAGCATTTTTACATACTACACTCTGGTAACAGTGGCACATACCTATTACAAATTACATAAATAATTGTTTTATAATTACAGGGTGTGAATATTACGTCATTTACCACCCCCATATAATAAAATTTGCAAAATTTGAAAAATTTTGAAGTTTTCTTATATTGAATAATTTATTCGTGAAATGTACTTTTGTAATAACTCATCAACAATTCTCTCATATTCAAATGGACATATTAGTTCAACATTATTGGGGATAATACAATTATTTTTTATCACATATGTAGTAGTCGTTTCTACTCGTTCTGCATTGGCTCGCTCGCCGTTTATATTATTATTTAAAAGCTCAGTTTTATTTAAAATAGGTATCGTTTTACCTTCTAAATTTAAGATTCGTTTTCTCTAATCAATATTAGACCTCAGTTGAAATAAAATGACCTCATCGAGAATTATATCAAAATTTAAGTTACGTACTATGAACAATTCACATTTTAAAATTTGTACTTGTACCTTAAAAGTTGTATTCAAAATTCTGTTACGTATTCCCTATTCATTTTCCAAGTCATCTATTTTCATCTGTCCTGTCATTATTTATGTCAACCTTTTTTTTCTAGTCCTATAATTCCTATCAATTCTGTTGCCGTCTCTTTTTATGTTTGGGTAACCTATTCCCCTCCTAGTCTGTGTTTTATGCTGTCTGTCAGTCTTTCTCTTAATTTTATGTTTTCCCTGTTTATAACGTCTTTTGTTTGTCTTTTTGTGTCCTTGTTGTGTAAGTGGTGTGTCCCTCAACATCTTCGTATTCTCAAGTCTCTTCCTATCCTGTTCTTTTAGCTTTGTAACGAAGCATTTTTCGTTACGGAAATCTGTATAAGATTTAAGTTTAACTGAACTTTGTATAATATTTTCTGTTCAAATATTAAACCATATTGTACCGCCTTAAGCGCACGATAGTATTTTAGCAAGCAATATTTACTATTTGAACACCGGGATATATTTATAAACAGAATTATTGTTTATTATTTGAAGTAATTAATTCAATAATTAGTTATCTGTGGCCGATTAAATCTATTTCTTTTTCGCAGTTGGTTAGAATAATTATCTGAAACCGATTTCATACATTATAAAAGTCAAAATACTTTGTTTATACTAACCGACGCTCGTAATAACAATTCACCGGCCCATTAAATAATTCAAAGCCGCAGACTTCGCTATCTTGTAGTCAATGTATTTATTCCTGCGCGAGTCTGAAATAGAGGGGACCCTGGTAGAGAACGGCTATAAATTAAACAGCACCGGGAATTTTATTCATTAGTTCTCCTGCAACTTGAAGAAACCAGTCGACCACCAGTGCCCCAGTTGGAAAGAGTAAGACCCTTTTAAATACTTGGCTAGTGTAATTATATTTTACTGTTGATGAAATTTCTATTAACTGTTAGTAAATTTTCTGCTTATTTTCTGATTGATATATTTTACTATTTTACTGTTTCAATATTTTACTGTAAATTATTCATTTTTGCAAGTTTCTTGCTTTTCTGAACCTGACTGGCCCTGCGGCGACAGCAGGTTCTTTTTCTGTTCTTAACCAACCTGACTCTGGCCCTGCGGCGACAGCAGGTTCTTTTTTTCTGTTCTTAACCAACCTGACTCTGGCCCTGCGGCGACAGCAGGTTCGTTCTTTCTTTTCCTAACCTGACTTTGGCCCTACGGCGACAGCAGGTTATTTCTTTTCTGTCCACTTTGATCTACGTCTAGTCACGTTACTGTCAATTTCACGTCCTTGCATATTTTCTTGAGTCCGGGATTAAAACCTTGTGACAAAATATTTGCTCGTCAATATTTATTTCTACGTACTGTTAACTTCGTAAAACACTAGCCAAGTTTCCGGTTTGTTTTATAATTTGCTTGTTTGTAACACTGTAAATAAGTCTGCTTGCTTCGCATTTCCTGGTATCCGTACACTGTTTGCTTAATGGTCATTTTTATAAACTCGCTAATTTTACCGCTTATCCGCTTTTGCCGTTAATATTGTTATATTGCTTGCTATTCTTACTGCTTATATATATATATATATATATATATATATATATATATATATATCTGTACATAAATTTGTGTTAATTGTGATTTTTCTGTTCATTTAGGACTGTAACCACAGGCTTATGTAATATACACAAATATTATTGAACTTCTGCATTTTACTGTTGTGTTTGTGAAAGTCTATTTGCCCTTATTTGACCCACTGGAATTATCTGTGTCTTCACTGAGCTGCTTAGTCTCGCTCATTCGACTTGTGGGTAGTGTTGTTCAATCACTGTAAAACTTGAACTAGCGCCCGAGTGCTGAATAAAGCTCGAGTGTCAAAGTGACAGCCTTAGTTCTCGCCACGTACCAGAAAAAGAGCGTCACAGCTTCTTATTTATTGTCTCATCTTGATTATTCATCGTAGTTTCTATTTTCTTGAATCCATTTATTATTACGTTTTCAACATGGTTGCTTATTTCATCTTCGATTCTATCTGTTGCCAATTTCACTTTAACCTCTATTTCATTGTTGAATTCTTCGGTTATTTTATCCAATCTACTTTCTACCGTTTCCATTTTTCCTTTCATTTCCTGTACACATTCTTCCAGTTTTTTGTTATTTTCATCCAATCTTTTGTTCATGTCTTCTAATTTCTTGAGATTTTCATTTATTTCTTGTTTAGTACGATCCAATTTTGCACTAATACCTGTCATCATCATTATGATTTGTTGCAATATATTTGAATCTCTGTGCTGTTTCTTGATCTTTACCCTCCATTGTCTTACCTGATCGTAATCTCATTAAACAACCTTACCAAATAACAGTGAAAATATCACACAACCAACAATAATCAAAAACTTCCAAAAATAAATCAAAATCTGTTTTAATTAAAGTTAAATTAAGTAAAATAATAATCTTTTTTCTATTCTTTATCGCCCCACGTTGGGCGCCAATATGTTATGTTAACTACATGTGACTTTTATAATAAATTTTAAAAATTAATATTTTAATTTTTTTTTATTATAATTATTTACAGAAATTTATATAAGGGCGCCACTGTCCATCTCGTCACATGCAGAAATAAACATTTTAAAAACATGAGTCGCAGATCTTGCGAAAACTCCCTCAGTGCAAGTTCTTTAAAGTGAACTATTCAGGCTATAATGGTACTATAATAAAAATTTTAATTTTTACAACAATAACAATTTTTTATTTCAGAAATTAACCCACAACTTACAAATTTAATATTCCATTAAAATATAATTTTCCTTTAAGGTATAATATTGTTTATGCCAATTTTATTTATCCAACATAAATAAATTAAGTTAAAAGTATTATTTCATAAGTTCTATCTTGTAACTACAGGTACCTGTTTTCGTTATTATTGTGCGCAAAATCACTAATTCTCACAATTCCAGAACGACTAAATGACGGTCCCTTTATATACAAATTCACCAATAGGGTCTCCAAACTCCTCCACTACCTATCTGAACACTTCAGCAACTTGACTCCTTCGTTATGTCACATACCTGTGACAGCCTAAATCTCCTTTTATCTACAACTTCATCCAACTCGATATTTTTTTCTTTTCCGCTATATTACGGTTCTCCGAATCTCTCAGCCAATTTTCTTATTCTTCCGCCTCTTTTTTTTATAAAATCTCTCCAACTTCTTTTTTTTTATTAATTAATAATAATCCTTCAAAATATATTTTTTCTTGACTACCAAAACTTTTAAAAAACAATTGTTCCTATCTTTTTTTCATTATTGATTTTTCATCATTGTCATTTAAAAAACAGCTTTGACTTAAATTATTGAGGCTTAACTTCTGAAACTTCTGTCGAAGAAATTACATTTACATTTTATTAAAATTTTCATAATGTACCCAGTTTAAAACCAACCTTAAAACATTGTTTTTATATAACTTAAGCATTTTTACGTGCTACACTCTGGTAACAGTGGCACATACCTATTACAAATTACATAAATAATTGTTTTATGATTACAGGGTGTGAATATTACGTCATTTAATATATATATATATATGTTTCGAGAAGCTTCCGCGGTCGTTGGTATGATAAATACTAGGTTCTCGGGTTGAACCGCGTCTGAGATTGTTAATATCTCAACGTTTCGGCTCCCGTTTTGGAGCCATTTTCAAGAGAAAAAGTGAGTCAAGTAAAAATTGTCAAAGAAAATAATGCTAGGAGTTCGTGGAACTGGTTCGATTCCGGGGTCTCAATCTGCCTACTCCCCAGATCTCACCGCGATCCGTCTCTAAGGCCTCAACCTGCCTACTCCTTAAAGCGACCTCGCTGGCAGTATCGGACGAAGTGTTATTTATACGAAAGCTGTCTGTGGGTGGGAGAGTGGTGGGGGGTTGAGGGTCTGTTGATGGAGGCATCAGAGCAGAACGGCTGCTATCAGGATTGTGAGGTGTGGATGAATATTGTGGGGCTAGCCTGGAGATCAATGATTTCCAAGCGACTGGAAGACGATGACCGTCATCCCTTTTGTTTAGACAATTGGGACGTTTTTCAATCTCAATTGCTTCGCGGATGATTCGCGGTTTCTGGAAAAATGATGGTGCTATGGTTTTGGTGTTATCGAAGTCTATATTATGGCCTGTTAGAAGGCGGTGTTGGGCAAGTGATGATGTGGGATCGGATTTTCTAACTGCAAGACGATGTTCATATATTCTATTGTTAATCCGTCTGTTGGTTTGTCCAATGTAAGTTTGGGGACAGTTTGAGCAAGGTATTTCGTATACACCGTGGGAATCATTAGGTATTTGGTCTTTTGGGGTTCTGATTAAATTGGAAATTGTTTGGTGTGTTGTGAATATGGTTTTTATGTTATTGGATTTCAGGACTTTTGAAATTTTGTCTGTGACACCTTTGATGTAACGGTTGGTGTGGGTGTGGGTTACCTTAACTCAAAATCACACCACCATCGATCACAAATAAATTCCGTTGTCAACACTCTTGTAACCAGATCCCTCAGACTAACAGACAATCACAACAGACAATCCGAACTACAAACATTACAAGAAGCGCTTCTACAAAACGGTTACGACAAAGGACATGTAACGCGATCCATACACAAAGCACAAAATCCTTCCCAAACTGATCAGACAGAAACTCCTCCTCAGCAAAAAGCTTTCCTACCTTACATCAAAGGTGTCACAAACAAAATTTCAAAAGTCCTGAAATCCAATAACATAAAAACCATATTCACAACACACCAAACAATTTCCAATTTAATCAGAACCCCAAAAGACCAAATACCTAATGATTCCCACGGTGTATACGAAATATCTTGCTCAAACTGTCCCCAAATTTACATTGGACAAACCAACAGATGGATTAACAATAGAATATATGAACATCGTCTTGCAGTCAGAAAATCCGATCCCACATCATCACTTGCCCAACACCGCCTTCTAACAGGCCATAATATAGACTTCGATAACACCAAAACCATAGCACCATCATTTTTCCAGCAGCCGCGAATCATCCGCGAAGCAATTGGGATTGAAAAACGTCCCAATTGTCTAAACAAAAGGGATGACGGTCATCGTCTTCCAGTCGCTTGGAAATCATTGATCTCCAGGCTAGCCCCACAATATTCATCCACACCTCATAATCCTGATAGCAGCCGTTCTGCTCTGATGCCTCCATCAACAGACCCTCAACCCCACACCACTCTTCCACCCACAGACAGCTTTCGTATAAATAACACTTCGTCCGATACTGCCAGCGAGTTCGCTCTAAGGAGTAGGCAGGTTGAGGCCTTAGAGACGGATCGCGGTGAGATCTGGGGAGTAGGCAGATTGAGACCCCGGAATCGAACCAGTTCCACGAACTCCTAGCATTATTTTCTTTGACAATTTTTACTTGACTCACTTTTTCTCTTGAAAATGGCTCCAAAACGGGAGCCGAAACGTCGAGACATTAACAATCTCCTGCGATATCAATGTTTAATGGGGTTTTGATCTGAGAAAGCAGAAGCAAAGACATTTTATAAGTATGACTTATAAGTGGGTGTAATTTTGGAGTGGATGAGTGGAATAGCCGGCGATATCTAAATTCTGAAGTTATGAAACAGCGTCATGGAATTTCATGTGACTTAGCAGAGCATGATAACGTGTCTGTCTAATTTTAATTACAAATTACTTGCTGATAAATGATATAACATGGGAAAACTTTGGATTTGTAACTCAGTGTATGTAGACTTAAGATGTTTAAACAAAAATGCCAAATTTTGAACGTTGCGAATGTAACAAGCGACAGTAAAAAAAAAAGAAAGAAAAAAATTTCGGAAGATTATTGATTGTTACCTAATAATTGTCAGTTGGAAGATAAGTCAAAATAATTTTGAATCAAACGAAATTTCAATCTAGATTTTGAGACTTTCAGTTAATTTGTCCATTTAGCTAGTAATAAAAGGAAGTTATAATAAAAGGTACAAGTATACTTACTTTTAATTTGTGCTTCGACACAATAATTAAAATCAGTGCTCCGTTAAATAAAGTGTTTCTTCGTAATCCAACGACAACGAGGGTGGAGTTTTCCAGCAAGGCGTCCAGGATAGGAGGCATGGTATTCAAGCCAACAAATAAATCACCGTTTGTGTACAACTTCACTTAACGTAATAAAAGGTATAGTGCAATTACTTTTAAAAATAAAGAACTTAATAAATATTTGAGTCAAGTGACTCCAATTTTCTTGTGTTGACTTGATAACAATTTTTCCACTGTTTGTATTTAATTATAAGTAAATTTGTGTATTTAATTTGAGTCAAGTGACTCCAATTTTTCTTGTGTTGACTTGATAACAATTTTTCCACTGTTTGTATCTAATTATAAGTAAATTTGTGTATTTAATTTGAGTCAAGTGACTCCAATTTTTCTTGTGTTGACTTGATAACAATTTTTCCACTGTTTGCATTTTAATTATAGGTAAATTTGTGTGTTCACCATTTGCACCTTACACCATTAAAGGTTGTATTATTTATTAGCGTTTTTTAATTTATGTGTCAAGTGTACGGATTGAACTTGCTTTTGAGATTACAGTTTTCATGCTCTGCACTATTGAGTACCATGTTATGACATGGTTGGCGCCTGGGTATTAAGTTATTCATATAAATATCAAATTCATTATTTCAAATTTTAGAATTCATAGTGTTTGCAACTAATAATTTAATTTCACTCAATTCTTTTAAATAAAATTTAACTTTCATTTCATTTACTTAGTGATTCATTTCAAGATTAAACCACACATTAAAAAAAATAAACATAATATATATATATATGTTAGATAGTGGATTGTTTGAATAACTTTTTAAAAAGGAACTTTATTTGTTACACTGGAGTCAACGTTGACTCGTTAAGAAAATACAATAATAATTTAGATGAGGTTTATTCGAAAGTGAGTATAAGACTGATTACAAAAAGGTTGTTGGTAATATTTATAATGTTTTGAGAACAAAGGAAACAGTGTTGCTGATTCAGCACAATCAGGATTACTTAGAATTGAAATACAATGCTCATGCAGCGTGAGCGGTTATTGAGAAGAGCTGTTACGCAGTATGTAATACGATATGTTTGAGAAGGTTAAACCTGTCTCGATAATATTATATATCATAGTATATTTCTAATATAACAGCTTCCCCCTTATAAAAAAAGTTGGTGTTTTATGCACCAACTTTTGAAATGAATATAAAATGTATATAAAAGGTAATGGTACAATTTGGAAAATATAAAAGATACAAAAATGTTAAATCGTAAGGTTTAAAACACAGAATATAACCTTAGCGTCTAAAATATGAAATGCAAGCACAATAAGCTTGATTCATAAAATAAAATAACATAAAAATGTTAGAGTTAAAATATAGCTTTGGCAAGAAAGCGTAAAATACAAACATACTAGGTTTGAATTGTAAAATAGGATAAAATATTCCTAAGTTTAAAATATAGCTTTACTGTGAAAGCATAAAATATAAGCATGATGGGTTTGAATGAAAATGACGTAAAAATGTTAATAAAATTGAAATTAACAAATGATAGAAAAATAATGAAATATAATGATTAAACAAATGAAATAAAATTCACTGAAGAGTCCAGCACTGAAAGTCAGTAAAAAGGCACAAAACAGTTTGTCTTTATGTAAGTTCTATGTCTTCGGCTTCGTTGTCTTCTCTTCTTAAGGTAGGTCGTCTTCGTGAAGGAAATAGGTTAGCAAATGTCCTGTAGGGTTTGCTAGGCCTCGGTGGAGATGGGGGTGATGCAGAAACATCGATGGCTAGTCTTCGTCTTTTTGTTCTGCACTTACAAAATAGGCACAGAAATAACAGTCCAATTATTAGCACAATGATAAAATAGGTGAACCAGGATATGTGTTTTGTTATAAAGGGTTCATTGATCAAATCATCTAAATCTCTGGAGTATTGGTCCAACTTGTGTTTGGCAACTTCGAGGTCTCCCGTATTGAGATTGTTTAATTTTAGTGGTTTAAGATTTGGAGCTCGGATTTTGTCTGGAATATGTTTACAACATTCAAATGGAATTTGGATTGGATGAGTGTCGTCTTTTACATCGGTTACTTCATTGGTACTGGCTTGAATTTTTGTGATGCCTATGAAGGCGTAACAATTTGGTTGTAATTTTACTATTGAATTTTTATAGATGACTTCAGTTTTTGAATTTCTTTCTGGACAGTTGATGGTTGTTTGTAGAGGTTCTGCGTTAATAACTAACCCTGTGTTTTCGTCTATTTTTTGGACGTTGTAGCCTTGGCTGATGATAAATGACGTCTGGCAGTTTTCTGGCAGAGTTTTGAGGTTCTTGAAGAGACGGGCTTCGCATATGGCATTGTTGTCAATAGGATATGCAAATAAATTTGGACATAATTTGGTGTTGAAATAAAGAGGTTTGCATTCTTCAAGGTTCGAGATAGGTATGTACATTAATGAATCATCATCTCTCGCGATATATTTTTGAGAAGTTGATAATACATGATATAAACCAGTTCTATTATCCAAAATAGGAATAGGGTATAATTGAAATACTGAATATGTTTGAGGGTCTATTAAAGGTATGTCTAACACAAATATTAGATCCGAATTTGTTTGAAAAGCTTTTAGTTCTATAATGTCTAAGTACTGTGCAACCTTTGATAGTTTGATTGGAAGCGGTAAATTGTTCCTTTGTAGGTTTTGCGAAATTTCTTGTAGAGAATTTATTAAGTCTTTTGGATTTATAATTGACGTGTGAATTATTTTAAGCCTCGCGAAAGTGATGGAATTTAGGATGTCATTTAGGTTATCCTCGATAAATAAATAACTTGCCATAAGTTGTTCGCAGATTTCGATAAATTTCAGTTTTGCATGGACGTTTTCTATGTCCTTAGTCATGTCTAAGATTGAGGTTTCAATTTCTTTAATATCCTTATTGAAAGTTTCTTCGTCAACTTGCAATTTTTGAATAGTTGCGTTGAAATTTTTGATTACTGAAGTTGTAACGGATATTTGGTTTTTAATTAGGTTTTCGAGTTGGTGTTCGTCATTATTCAATTTGTTGATACAATCAGAATAATACTGACCGTCTTCTGCGTCTAAATTTCCGGTTATTGATTTGAAAATCGTTCCGATGCCATTTAGTATTCCTCGTTTGTATCGTTTCGTGTCAAGGTAAATTTCGTCAAATTTTGATTGTATTGATTGGGAAATTTGCGTCAATAAGCTAAGGTGAGTTTTTACATCTCCTGAAAAGACGTTCATGTAATGATATGCTGGGTCGAGTGTGTTGTAGAGTGTCTGTAAGATCTTGTCGTTTTTGTCGAAAACTGTCTTAAAGGTAGATATGTTTTTGTGTACCAGTAAAGTCCATTTCTTGTGAGAAATCACAATGTCCGTGTCTTGGTGATAATATACTCCGATCGTGTTGTTAATAGGTGTTATTTTAAATTGAGCAAGTGCTGATCCGATCAGCAGGAGAAACCTGAAAATAAATTTAATCTTCAGTGTATGGTTTCATTCGATCAAAATTTACTTTGGTTGTTTGGTTTGTTTCGAGATTTAGTAATGTAGCGGAATTTTGAAAGATTTCTGTAATTTCAAAGGGACCGTTGAATTTATTTTGCAGTTTATTTTTTATTTGTGATTCTTTGACGTACACTTTGTCGCCAATATTATATGTGTGTCTATTTTCGGGAATGTTCTTGTCGAATCGAACTTTGGCTTTTTGTTTTTGTGCTTCTGTTCGACTTCGCGCAATTTTGTAATAATGAGATATTCGATTATTTAGGTCTCTAACGTATTTGGTGATCAGGTCTTTTTGGTTGTAGAGAGTTTCAGGTGGTCGGTTAGCTGTATGTCCGAAAATAAGTTCGTATGGCGTAAAGCCATGAGTTTTGTTTACTGAATTGTTATAACATATTACCGCGTATGGTAATATGGTGAAAGGATGTTCGTTCGGATTCTCTGTTTTATGTATTCTGATCATTTCCGCTAGGGTGGCATGGAATCGTTCGATAGATCCGTTGGATTGAGGGTGTCCTACGCTTGAGTATGTTAGTTTTATGTCGTAAAGGGTGCAGAGGTCTTTTAATAAATTATTATCAAATTCGCCGCCATAATCGCAATGAATTCTTAGTGGAGTACCATAATGCTGAAAATAAAGCAACAGGGTATTTACGACTGATTTTGCGCTCTTGTCTGGGACTGCGTAAGCTTGAGTAAATTTGGTTAACTCGTCGCGGATAGTTAATGCATAGTTTCGCGTGGGAAATTCGAATAGATCGATATTAACTCTCTCAAATGGAGTTTTAGGGGTTTCAGTAATCACTAAGGGATTGTTGAGGTTCTTACGACAGACTTTTGTTCTTTGACATGTTTCACAATTTTTTATAAAATTTTCGACGTCTTTTGTTAAGCCTTGCCAATTATATTTATTTTTGATTCTACGTATCGTTTCATTTATTCCACGATGTAAATTATTTTTTCCGGTGTGATGCTGGTCGAGAATGATCGGACGTTGGTCCTCGTCGGGAGTTCGTACTAAATTTTGACATATGATTAGTTTTAAGTCTTTTTCAGCAAAAATAAATGATAGGATTTCGAGAATTGGAAAGTCTAGATTGTTTTCAACATGGTAAGTTTTGGAAAGGTCTAATTTGTTTCGGTGTTTATATAATGTTAAAAATAAGTGTTCTACCACAGACTCTGGGTCGAAGGGTAGAGCGATAATGTAATAATTTCTTTGTCGGGTCGATTTACTGGAAACGATATTGATTGTATTGTTATAGAATTCGGGGTTTTCTTCGAAAATATCCTCGATAATTTGATGGTGAAGGTCTGTCAAGTTGTTTTGTTGGAAAAACGTTATGATGTTTTTATTTTCTCGATCTAATAGTTGTTTATTTGTGATTTGAATTTTGGAATAGTCTATTAGAGATTTGGTTTTGTAAAGACGGGAGAATGTGTCAAATTCTCGGGCAATTTGTTCGTCAGTGATCTCGTCGTCGTTGTCTGAAATTTCGTCTTCATCTGAATCTTCGTTTGCGGCTAGAATTTTTGAATAAAATTTGGAACATTCTGAAAAGTGATTAATTTTTATTCTGGACAACGCGTCCGCGTTTTTATTGATCTTTCCGGGTTTGTATATTATCTCGTAGTCGTATTCTTCTAGTTTTAAGCGCCAACGCGCTAGTCCACTACCTGGGTCTTTTATGGAAAATAACCAAGTGAGTGGTCGGTGGTCGGTGACGAGTTTGAACTTCCTTCCGAATAGATATGGCCTAAAATGCTTTACACTCCAGACCAAAGATAAAAGTTCACGCTCAATGGTTGAATACTTAGTTTCCGCGCCGCATAAAGTTCGAGATGCGTATGCGATTGGCAAATCTTTTCCTATACTTCCTTGTGAAAGTACAGAACCTATTGCAAATGCACTAGCGTCTGTAGTTAGGACAAAAGGTTCATCAAAGTTGGGGTAGATCAATATCGGGGTAGTTGTCAAAGTTTGTTTTAGGGTTTCGAATGAATTTGTACAGTCCTTGTCGAAATTGAAAGGTATATCTTTTTGTAGCAACTTAGTTAAGGGTTTTGAAATTTTGGAGAAATTAGGAATGAAGCGTCTATAGTAGCCTGCTAGACCTAGAAAAGATTTAATTTCTTTCTGATTTTTTGGTTGAGGAAAATTTAGAATTGCTTCGACTTTGGCAGGGTTTGGTTTTACACCATCCTTTGTAATAAGATGTCCTAAATAGGCGACTTCCTTGCGAAGGAATTCGCATTTGTCTGGCTGAATTTTGAGGTTGGCTTTTTGTAGACGTTTGAAGACTTCTGTTAATCGGGAAATATGTTCGTGGATAGTAGGGGAATAAATAATAATATCGTCCATGTAGACGAGACAGCGTTCATTTTGGATGCCTAATAGAATATTGTCCATGACCCTCTGGAAAGTGGATGGAGCATTTTTTAGACCGAATGGCATGCGTACAAATTCGTAGTGGCCATTCTCTACCGTGAAAGCTGTTTTTTGGATATCCTTAGGATCGATTTCAATTTGGTGGAAGCCAGAGGCCAAGTCTAGAGTCGTGAAATATTGACATCTGCCTAATTGGTCTAGAAGATCAGAAATGTTGGGCAAAGGATACTTATCACCTATCGTTACTTCGTTTAATTTTCGATAGTCAACTACGACGCGCCATTTCTGTTTACCAGAAGCGTCTAGTTTTTTGGGGACTACCCAAACTGGGGAGGACCAGGGAGAAATTGAAGGCTGGATAATGCCTTGGTCGAGCATTTTTGAAACTTGTGATTTTACCTCTTGTTTATGAATTTGGGGGTAACGATAAGATTTAGTGAAAATTGGTTTGGAATCATTAGTGTCTATTGAATGTTTGATTTCATTGGTAAATGTCAAGTTGTCACCTTCTAAATAGAATATGTCTGAAAAGTCTAAACAGAGTTGAGTAATTAATTCACTCTCCTCGTCGTTCAAGTGGTCTAAGCGTAATTGGTTTCTTATTTCGTAATTTCTGTCTATATATTGGGAATCCGGATTTTGAAGATTTACATTAAATATTGACCTAAATTTTTGGACGGGTTCAAGTTTAAGATTTGAAAATTTTATTGTTTTCGGAATTGCATTTGAGTTTATTACTGTCGTCAAAAATTCACCATTGTTGTCTACTTTGACAATGGCGTTCGGTAAACGTACCTTTTCGTTTTCCTGGGCTATTAGTATAGCTTCGGTATTTTGTAAATTACATTTAAGCTTAAAAATCTTTTCTGTGCGTGGTTCGATAGAAATTACATTTTGGTTTTTTGTTTCGTTTAAATTTTGATTTTTAATCGGGCTCCAGAGTGTAGTTAATATATTATCGGTAACTTGATACAATGGTACGGTTTTGAAATTAGTGATTAATTGTCTGTTTTTAATGTCTATTAAGCAATCATAATGGTCCAAAAAGTCGGCACCTAAAAGTCCGTCAAATTCTATATCTAGATTATGAATGTAAACTTTGTATGGATCATTCGGATTGAAAGGTATGAGAGCAGATTCAGTGATATTAATTTTTTCGTCTGTTATACCTTGTATAATTACATTTTCGTGGGATCGACGTTTATAGTTTTCTGCCGTTTCGGGTTTGAATATAGAGATACCTGCGCCTGTGTCTATCAAGATTTTGAAACGTTTAGTGATGTCTTCTATGTAAAATAAATTTTTGGAGTTTACGATATTTAGTTTGTAGCGGGGTGTTTTTACATGAATTGATTTTCCGGGAAGTTCAGGTTTGGGTCGAAACTGTCCTGGAGGTTTATCGCTTGGACTTGATGAGAAATTTGGTCCAGCTCGTCCGTTTGTTGTGTCGGAGTACTCGTGGAATACTCCGGGCCTATGCAAAAATCCGGAGGATTAGCAGTATAATCCTCGTGCTGTTGAGATTGAGAATTAGCAGTATAATTCTCGTACTGTTGGGGTTGAGAATTAGCAGTATAATTCTCACATTGTTGGGTTCCAAAATCGTAATCATAATCATTTTCGTTAGAATAATTGGGAGGATAATTGGTAGAATAATTTACAGGATAACTTTCATATTGGTTTGGGCTATCAGTGTAGTTATCATAAGGTTCCTGATTTAGGTGATGTGTCTTTTGTTGATTAAACCTGTTGAAATTTGGGTTTGGTTGGATGGCAGAAGGTCTTTGTTGGTTGAAGTTTGGATTTGGCCTGATAGCTGAGGGCCTGTTCTGTTGAGAATAATTTTGCTGCTGGTTAGAGAAATTTTGGAAATTTTGCGGTCTATGATTAGATGTGAAATGTTGCCTTGGAAGCTGTGCTTGATTAGAATAAGCATTTGGTGTGAAATTGGGAGATGGGAATTGATAGTTTTGCCTTGTGCGGCATTCATTAACATGGTGTCCGCTTCTTTTGCAGAAGGTGCAAAATTGTGGGGAGTTTGGACGTCTTTGTGGGTTTTGAATGAGATTTTTATTTGGAACTCTATTAGAAAATTTTTGTGATTCAAAATAGGATAATTGCAATTCACGTTTAATGCGGTTTATTGCGTCTAACATGTCGCCAGGGTTACCAGCCCTAATGATTTGACCTAATTTGGGTTCTAATCCGGTTAATAAAGTAGTCAATGTCATATTTTCAATGAGGTTACATTGAGCAGTTTTTTCCTCTAGAGTTAGAGTCTGCTTTTGCACTGCTGCGTGCATTTTCGCGTTGTGCGTTTGTAGTCTTGATACAAATATTAGTGCGGTTTCGTTGGGTAACTGACGAATCCTCTGCAGATCCTGAATCAAAGCTGTCAGGTCGCGAGAGTCGCCAAAATGAGCTTCAAGTAAGCTTTTGATTTCTGCCCATGTAGCAGGGTTTCGGGAATTTATTAGTTCTGCGGCTTTTCCGCGTAATTTATTTTTTATGTGAAGCGTTAATAAGACGCGCTGATCATCAACAGCGATCCCCTGAGCGGTTATGCAAGCTGAAATAAATGTTTGCAAGAATATGGGGTTGCCGTCAAATTCGGGCACTATGGAAAATATTTCGCTTAACCTATAAGGTTCAATATTTATGGTTTCGTTCGCCGTGATTGAATTGTTTGCATTGGAATTGCTTACGTTTGTAGCCATTTTATTTATATTATTTAGATGATTAAATAACTTAAAACGCCTTTTTCCAATTTAAGTTAGTACGCTACTGGTGTTTAATAAGAAATTTTAATATGAAATGTGCAAGAATTTATTCTGTAATATTTAAAATTTATATTATAGAATAGCTAGATTAATTCGAAAAACGCGTTTGGTTTAAAAAGCGTTTTGAGTTTGGAAATAGTATATCTCTGATAATTTTATATTTTGCACACACGGTATTATAGAACACAAGCTTGTCTTACGGCCTTAACCTTAACCTTTTATGTGGTATGCAATATTATATTACGATAAAAATACAAAGATAACAATGGTACGTGATTACAGTTAATTAGATAAATTCGCACTTAAAGAGTATATGATATTACCATAAAAATAATGTTACGATAGGAACAGTGTATGATTACGGTTATTTATATAGGTCACACAAATTATAATCAAGATATTTTGTTTCAAGTTTAAATAAAATTACTACCTTAGATATTAGAACTGTATGTAGCAATGCAATGTATTTTGATAAAATAAAATGTAAAATTATGTCGTTGTTTGCAAATAAATGTTTGCGAGATGATTCAAAAATGACTTACCCTAAATTTTTCATTCCTCGTGGTCCAGTTGAATGCGACTTCGTGAGCTTAGCTTCACCAAAGGTCTCTCTCTGCCAGGGGTGTCACTGGGTGTTCCTTCCACAGGGTTGCCTTTGATGCCGAAGACACCAACGATGGGACGGGATGAAATTCTTACTTGCTAATTGTTGAATCGTGTTGATTTGAAATGTTGCTTTGCTTGTATTTCTTGATAATTATTATTGTTTCGCTTCTGTGCGTTTGAGAATAATGTAAGTTCTTCTGAACAAAGGATTGGGATCCACCACTACAGCTAAGAAGTTCTCCTTGTTCCAGAAGCTCTTTTCGTCCGGTTAGGCACCTTTTTCAGATGGACTCCTTGTTCCCTCGGATATGTTTGCTACTGGTTAGGCTCCCGAACTGTGTGTTTTTCAGATCCGCCACGACTGCGCCAATGTTAGATAGTGGATTGTTTGAATAACTTTTTAAAAAGGAACTTTATTTGTTACACTGGAGTCAACGTTGACTCGTTAAGAAAATACAATAATAATTTAGATGAGGTTTATTCGAAAGTGAGTATAAGACTGATTACAAAAAGGTTGTTGGTAATATTTATAATGTTTTGAGAACAAAGGAAACAGTGTTGCTGATTCAGCACAATCAGGATTACTTAGAATTGAAATACAATGCTCATGCAGCGTGAGCGGTTATTGAGAAGAGCTGTTACGCAGTATGTAATACGATATGTTTGAGAAGGTTAAGCCTGTCTCGATAATATTATATATCATAGTATATTTCTAATATAACATATATATATATATATATATATATATTATAAATTTATATGCATATATTATTGCAGCAATTTAGACAATTTCAAGAAGTTATAGTTTCACAATGTACGATCTACACTAAAATAATCTTTATTATACATTCACACGGCATTATAGGCGAATTCGGGTTTAAGTAGATCTGAATATCAACAGGTTGATGAACAATCTTAGTTTATTTTACGTTTAAAATATGTAAATGTTTATATTTAGAATTGTAAAACAATTAGGAATTTATACCTGTGAAGTTCACTAAAAACCACAAAACACCTAAACCAAACTTTGCTTTCACTATGTAGTATCCATCGAAAAGCTCCTCTGCTGCTTCTCAGTACAAAATTTTAAGTGCGTATACTTGCATAACAGCTTCTTGTAGGTATCGCAAGGACACTATTTAATATAATCTTTTGCTTAGTAGATTATTGTTAGTTTATATGAGCTCTTATTTAGGAGTGCTGCTCATTTATTATTCAGATTGTTACCAAGCTCCAGCTAGCAACTTCTAACTTATTATCGTAATAAAGTTAGCTTGTTGTGAACAACAAATTTTGTTTGGTTTTTAAAAAAGCATCTTCCGTGCTTGAAGACCTAACTGGCGCTGTCGGAACGGATTTGTAGAAGGTAATCTACCGAAGAAATACTGTGAGTTTCATCTCCTTGTCTACAAAACGACCCAAAACTCCAACGAGAAGAAAAAGTTCAGTTCCCGCTTGTAGACATCTCCAAAGTCTCCGCAGACATCTCTTCCAACCAGGGTATTGAGTTTGTTTTCCTTTGTTCATTTTCTGGGTATATATCGTATAAACTCAAAAATTCTTAGTTAGTAGGTGAGAACATCTTGTTCAACTGTCGAGTATGTACAATCATTGTGAAAAAATCTCGCAGATTCACTATCGTGTGAAACGTAGTTTAAGAAAGAAAGAAAAAATCAATTTTCAATTTTTTTCAAGTCTTTTTCAAGTTTGAAACAATCTTAGCAAGTACGTTGCATGTAATTTTCGCACTAGGCACTCTGGTGTTATAAACTTTGTTTTGTCAATTATTTAGCGAAGTTCGCCCGCATTTAAATAGAACCTTTAAGCTTAAGGCTTGTCACAAAATAATCATTGTTTAAAATCTCCCTCAATAGTGGTTAAGGTATTTTTGTCTTAAAACCTACCTTAATATGCAAATTAAAATCCGACTATTAATTAACATTTGTTTACAGTAGTAACCAGGTATAGTCACAGAAATCCTGTATAGGTTAACTCGTGTTGCCGTCGAGTACGACAGCGCATAATCATTTTCTTACGACGCGCCTAGTAGTTGGTTGTATCCCGAAAACCGCTATATTAGTCTAACGACAACGTCATTGACTTGGTTATGTATAATTTGCTTTCAGAGTTTCTGATTACTGGAATTATAATTTTGTCTACATAACATCATATTTAGATAGTATAATATGCCATTCTAATATTCACTTTATTTGATACTAGAACTTATCATGTTATAGAAAATGTTCGGTATATCTGACTACGTAGGAGCAAATGTACTCGCCAAAACAGTGCTGTAGACTTAATTACTGAGGCGCATGCTTCCCTTCTGTTCAAATTAGTTAAAGAAACTGATTATTAAATTTAATATTCATGAGGGTAGTTTTGTTAGGATATCGGGGTAACTTATTGCTAATTTACGAGAGATACTTCCTTTTTCATGTTAATGTAATACCATTAATTATTCCTAATTAGATATCGTACAATTAAACGTATGTGGCAATAAAAAAAAAAGGTTTTTTTTGTTAGGTTTCTTTTGAGATTGGTCGATTTTTATTTTTCTGATGAACAACGCCGTGCGATCGGTATAGCGAAGATGATTTGTGGTGTGTTTGAATAATTATATTAATTTCCAATTTGGGAGAAAAACAGATTTCATCACAATTTGTTAGTTGTGGCTTTTGGGTATTGAAGATTGCATTCGACAGTAGCCGCACACTTGTCCATTGCTGGGAGAAAATTTCATCTCGCTTACTGAAGGCGAAAGGCGAAATTTCACTTACAGCTCGCCTGACACCTACAGGTATGCTAAATTAATATTACATTCAGGATATTAATTTCTAGAGCTTCTTATCGAAGCCAATAATTATTTGATACCTCATTCTTTTTTTTATAACAAGTTTAAGTATATATATATATATATATAAGTGCATATATATTTTTTTCCTATCATTCCTTCCTGTTACTGCTGTTGTACATATTTTCCGTTTCTGTGGTGCTAATGGTCTATCGTATAAATTGGTGTATACGACGTTTCGTATCCCTCATTTCTGTCTCTAAGTTGGATGGCACTTGGGAAATATGCGGAGGAAAATTTAAGAAAAATTGAAGTTTATTGCATTTTGGGTGGACACTGAAAAGAAGCACGTGTACAGATTACCGGAAGTCCCTGGCTGCCGCCATATTGAAAATTCGGGCTACGTCATTGTCATCGTCAGCGAAAGAGCCTGTGCCGCCATTTGAGTTTGCAAAAGTTAAGTGCTAAATTAAGTATTTGCCCATCTGGCCCCTTTTGAAATACAATTAAAGTACTCTTTCTCTTTATTAGTATCTATTTAATAATTGAGTTCTATAAATACAGGAAGGGTTATTATATTAGACATATTTGTGTACATATATTTTTTTTAATTTTGATATAATATCTGAACCGCACTGCTGAAATATTATTAAGTTTCATCGTGTACACCAAAAGTGATCACTTGCGGTATAATTTCGCTTGTAAATACCAGTTTTACCTGGACCAATAGTGCATGCAACATTATTTCTTTTTAAATTGATTATTTCTGATTTGTAGATATATACTCTTGGTAATTTTTTTTTTTTTTGCCTTATAACGTAACCTGTATCTTCGGATATTTATAAAAAAAAAACTGTTATTGAGTACTGTAATATATATGAGATCTTTGTGATAAGGCTACTACTTTATTTATTAGATACTCACCCCGCGGGCCACTTACTCACCCCACCGCCCACTGAGCTAGTCAGTGTCGCTTCCGCACTTTTTTTTTAATATTTCGAAATAAATTTTGTATACGGAAGGGGCACTAAAAATACTTATTTTTGTTACATTTGCTTTAGGAGGCTAACTATCAAGAGTCTCTCCCTAATCAATTAAAGTTGGTTAGGCGACCATCGACTTGATTATTATAATTTTGATTTATTTATTTTTTTTTTTTGAGTCCAGTATCGAGGTAACAATGGCGCCCAACGTGGGGGCCTAGTAGTCATTGTTACCTCGATACTGGACTCAAAAAATAAATAAATAAATAAATCGAAATTATAATAATCAAGTCGATGGTCGCCTAACCAACTTTAGTTGATTAGGGAGAGACTCTTGATAGTTAGCCTCCTAAAGCAAATGTAACAAAAATAAGTATTTTTAGTGCCCCTTCCGTATACAAAATTTATTTCGAAATATTAAAAAAAGAAGTGCGGAAGCGACACTGACTAGCTCAGTGGGCGGTGGGGTGAGTAAGTGGTCCGCGGGGTGAGTATCTAATAAATAAAGTAGTAGCCTTATCACAAAGATCTCATATATATTACAGTACTCAATAACAGTTTTTTTTTATAAATATTCGAAGATACAGGTTACGTTATAAGGCAAAAAAAATAAAAAATTTACCAAGAGTATATATCTACAAATCAGAAATAATCAATTTAAAAAGAAATAATGTTGCATGCACTATTGGTCCAGGCAAAACTGGTATTTACAAGCGAAATTATACCGCAAGTGATCACTTTTGGTGTACACGATGAAACTTAATAATATTTCAGCAGATATGTACACAAATATGTCTAATATAATAACCCTTCCTGTATTTATAGAACTCAATTATTAAATAGATACTAATAAAGAGAATGAGTACTTTAATTGTATTTCAAAAGGGGCCAGATGGGCAAATACTTAATTTAGCACTTAAATTTTGCAAACTCAAATGGCGGCACATGCTCTTCCGCTGACGATGACAATGACGTGGCCCGAATTTTCAATATGGCGGCAGCCAGGGACTTCCGGTAATCTGTACACGTGCTTCTTTTCAGTGTCCACCCAAAATGCAATAAACTTCAATTTTTCTTAAATTTTCCTCCGCATATTTCCCAAGTGCCATCCAACTTAGAGACAGAAATGAGGGATACAAAACGTAATTAGCACCACAGAAACGGAAAATATGTACAACAGCAGTAACAGGAAGGAATGATAGGAAAAAAATATATATACACTATTATATATATATATATATATATATACGCACAGCCCTAAAAAGAGAGAATTATTTTAGATGTGATAGCGATGGTTTGAAGCTACATAATTTGAGGGGCAACGATTACTTAAACTTGTTAAAAAAAAAAAGAATGAGGTATCAAATAAATATTGGCTTCGATAATAAGCTCTAGAAATTAATATCCTGAATGTAATATTAATTTAGCATACCTGTAGGTGTCAGGCGGGCTGTAAGTGAAATTTCGCCTTTCGCCTTCAGTAAGCGAGATGAAATTTTCTCCCAGCAATGGACAAGTGTGCGGCTACTGTCGAATGCAATCTTCAATACCCAAAAGCCACAACTAACAAATTGTGATGAAATCTGTTTTTCTCCCAAATTGGAAATTAATATAATTATTCAAATACACCACAAATCACCTTCGCTATACCGATCGCACGGCGTTGTTCATCAGAAAAATAAAAATCGACCAATCTCAAAAGAAACCTAACAAAAAAAAACCTTTTTTTTTTATTGCCACATACGTTTAATTGTACGATATCTAATTAGGAATAATTAATGGTATTACATTAACATGAAAAAGGAAGTATCTCTCGTAAATTAGCAATTAAGTTACCCCGATATCCTAACAAAACTACCCTCATGAATATTAAATTTAATAATCAGTTTCTTTAAATAATTTGAACAGAAGGGAAGCATGCGCCTCAGTAATTAAGTCTACAGCACTGTTTTGGCGAGTACATTTGCTCCTACGTAGTCAGATATACCGAACATTTTCTATAACATGATAAGTTCTAGTATCAAATAAAGTGAATATTAGAATGGCATATTATACTATCTAAATGTGATGTTATGTAGACAAAATTATAATTCCAGTAATCAGAAACTCTGAAAGCAAATTATACATAACCAAGTTAATGACGTTGTCGTTAGACTAATATAGCGGTTTTCGGGATACAACCAACTACTAGGCGCGTCGTAGGAAAATGATTATGCGCTGTCGTACTCGACGGCAACACGAGTTAACCTATACAGGATTTCTGTGACTATACCTGGTTACTACTGTAAACAAATGTTAATTAATAGTCGGATTTTAATTTTCATATTAAGGTAGGTTTTAAGACAAAAATACCTTAACCGCTACTGAGGGAGATTTTAAACAATGATTATTTTGTGACAAGCCTTAAGCTTAAAGGTTCTATTTAAATGCGGGCGAACTTCGCTAAAAAATTGACAAAACAAAGTTTACAACACCAGAGTACCTAGTGCGAAAATTACATGCAACAATTCCCCCTCTACCCCCAGGGGATTACCACGTTAATCTCCTTTTGTCAAGAGAAATTATGAATAACCAAACTGCCTAACTAAGTGTAACCTAACTATATATACAGACCTAACCTACGATGAAACTTAACACTAATAATAATTAGGAATATTTTTTTTTCTCCGCAAAGCGTTACCTAAAGGCTTAATACTCAAATTATCAAGACTCATGTCGCTTAAGATATGAATTAGACCTTTCTGAATCCAGTATCAAAACTGATTCCTTATCCTATCTATAACTTAAGAAAAGAAAAGCGAAAAAGAAAAATCTAATTGAAGAATATTCCATATTACTATAAAACGGCACAAAGACTACAATCTAGCGATATATATAATATATATTAACACACATATATACAAATATATACACACATACATATATACTTATGTACACATAAATGCAAAAAAAAATCCCTATGAAAAACTCTAGAACATCAAGTAAGAGAAGAGAATAAATCCGATAACCAAAATCACTCAGAATCACTCTGCTCACTAGAATCAGGTGGATGCGATTTTAAATCCTTGACATGCCATATACTTTTACTTTTATTACTCTTGTCAAGTAATTCATAAGTGACGGGTGACAACTTACGGACAATTTCAAATGGACCCGCATATTTTGGGGCAAGCTTAGCAGTGAACTGCTTAGTTCCATCAGACAAAACATGATTTGTTCTATATACTTTATCTCCGACTGAATAAGAGACTGGCCGTTTGCGCAAGTTATATCTACGTTTAGACCGGTTATGTGCAGTGTCTATTCGCTTGCGAACATCTTTATAGATTTTCTCCAGGTCTATTGCAGAAGATAGCTTCTTCTCGATGTTATTATAAGAAAAGTCAGGTCGACTAAATTGATCACCCGAACTAACGTATTCGCGTCCGAAATTAACGAAGAATGGAGTCAATCCAGTAGTCTCATGAACTGCTGAACGAATAGCGCATCCTACTTTTGGCAGTAACTTATCCCATATCGTATGATTATCATCTACATAACAGGATAACATAGTTTTAAGAACCTGATTGACTCATTCAACTGGGTTGCTCTGAGCATGATAAAGAGGTGTAAAAATTATAGATATTTTGTATTGGTCCGCTAACTTCTTAAAGCGAAGAGATTGAAATTGTGTACCGTTATCACATATTAAATATTGGGGACACCCAAATATTAAGAAGACTTGCTCTTCGGTAACACGAGTAATGGCAGCAGCGGTAGCCGACCTAAGGGGGAAAAATAAAGAAAATTTACTAAACGTATCGGTCACTACATAAATATATTTGTAACCTTGTGATGATCGTGGTAGAGGACCGAAGAAATCGACGCTAATCATTTGCCATGGCTTGGTTGCTTCTGGATGTTTACCCATGTGACCTGCAGGGGATTTTAAAGATGATTTGTGCGTTAGGCATACCGTACAATTTCGAACATAACGAGCGACGTCAGCTCGCATTTTTGGCCAATAATACCTCATTTTCAAACGTTCAAATGTTTTAAAAATTCCTGCATGACAAGCTAACATTGAGTCATGATTGTCGTAAATAATTTTCTTACCCGATTCTTTTGGGACTACTTCTTTCCAACAATCATTTTCATCTCGAATTTGTGGATAATTACAGGTAACATATTTATAAAGCACGTTATTAGTTAAACGCCACTGTGGATATTTGAGTGGATAGTCGCGAATTTCGTCAGACATACGTTGAAACCATTTATCAGAAGATTTGGGTACGTCCGAGTTGGCTATTTGAATAGAATTGATTTCAGGTACTGAACGGGACAATAAATCTGGGACAATGTGCTCCTTACCTTTCCTATGGATGATGTCAAAATCGAATTGCTGAAGGCGGACTGCCCAACGAGTCAGGCGACCCGTGGGTTCACGAAGGTTATGCAACCAAATGAGGCTGTGCTGATCAGTGATTACAGTAAATTTATATCCTTCTAGATAAGGTCGAAGCTTCTCTACGGCGTATAGTATAGCCAAAAGTTCACGCTCGACAGTGCTATAGTTCCTTTCCTGGCGAGTTAAAGATCTACTTATGTAACATATGACATGCTCGCTATCGCCATGTCGCTGGGAAAGAACAGCACCTACCCCGAATGCGCTAGCGTCTGTTTGGACAAGAAATGGAAGATTGAAATCAGGACAGGTTAATATGGGTGCAGACACTAAAGCATTCTTAATTTGTTGGAAAGAAAGTTCACACTCTTCTGACCAGAACCATTTTTTGTTTTTGCATAACAAGGCACTCAGAGGCGCAACTATGGAAGAAAATGAGGGTATAAATCTACGATACCACGAGGCCGTACCAACTATACGACGTACTTCAGTTGTATTTTTAGGCGGAGGTATATTAAGAATTGCAGTAACCTTATCAGGATCTACATGTAAACCACGCTGATCCACCACGTAGCCAAGATATCGAAGCTCTGGACGACAGAAGAAACATTTCTCTTTGGAGACAGAGAGCCCTGCTTCTTTCAAACGTTCAAAAACTTCCCGTAAAATTTCAAGATGCTTTTGGAAAGTGTCAGTGACTATGATTACGTCATCCAAATAGACGAAAACATGTGGTTCTAATTTGGGACCTAGTACCCTATCTAAAAGTCGCTGAAACGTTGCCGGAGTGTTAGAGATGCCAAACGGCATCCTTTTAAAATGATATAATCCCCGCCCAGGGATAGTGAAAGCGGTATACTCGCGGGACTCTTTTGCAACAGGAACCTGCCAATAAGCAGATTTTATATCCATTGAACTGAGATATTTTGCATTACGTAATTTATCTAATATGGTAGACATATAAGGCAAAGGGTAAGCGTCTTTTTTAGATACCCGATTGAGACGTCGATAATCGACACAAAACCGATATTTACCATCTTTCTTTGGAACTAACAGGACGGGACTAGACCAGGCTGACTGCGATGGCTCTATAATATCTTCATCTAACATTGATTTAATGGCGTCATCAATATGTTTTTGTATAGCAGGTGAAACACGGTAAGCCCGTTGTTTTATCGGTTCAGAATCTGTAATAATCTGATGCTCAACTAAATTTGTGCATCCGATTTTATCACCTTGAAGTTCAAAGTATTTATTAACTAATGAATCTAACTCTATTTGCTGCTCTGTAGTTAATACAATTCGCGATACAATCGAATTTACAATATCGACATATGAAGATTTTGTATTGAATGACCAAGAGTTTCGTGTTAAGTCAGGAATAATTTCCATTAAAGTCCAAAAGTCTATCCCTAATATAATAGAATGCGAAATTTCTGGTATTACAAGGGCTTCTACAATTTGCACCCTATCTTCTAACTTCACAGGTATACTAATAGACCCCAATACTTTGCATATATTATCATTTGCTACGGTACAAGTTTTAACCTTTGAGGTATTCAAATGAAATCCCAAATCTTTTAAAATTTCCCAGCCATATTTTCCAACTATGGTGTTATTTGCTCCCGAATCAAGTAAAGCTTTAAGTTTAATACCCAATATATCAATTTCTAGATAAGGACGATTGTCACCTTCGCAATGAGCTATAATATAGGATAGAACTGGTTGAATACTAGAAGAGGCTATTTCATTTTTGTTTACTACAGTAACGGTCGGCAACTTATGGGACACAGAGCCTACTAAGCGACCTTTTAGTGGCTCGGTTGGCCGTTTCCCGAGCAAGATGGACAAGTGCGTATTGTAACATCTCGCCTACCACAACGGAAACAATGTCTACGTGGAGGCTGTGAACAGGTGTGACGAGTATGTCCCTGCTGATCACAATTCCAACATTTAATAGAAGAGACAACTGCATTTGCAGATGTAGTGGTCATAGGAGTCGAGTTATCTCCTAACTCTGTATTAAAGTGGGAATCAATAAATGTCACCCGTGATCTGTTTTGAGGACGATATTCTAATCCCGGTTCAACCGAATTTCTTGGATTGATTGGAGGTGCATGATATTCTTGCGCGCTAACATTTGCTTCTTCGATATCGCGCCCTATATTAATCAAAGATTGTAGAGTATGAATACCCCTACCGGCCATTGCCATTTGAAAATGTGGCAGCATCTTACTTTTGATAAAACTTACACGAGCTTCCTCATTTGGTTTATTTATAAGTTTACTAAATAAATTTTCCATATGAGCCACATATATGACTACTGATTCCAAAGCTCCCTGAGTGCGATGTTTAAGAATATCTCGGATTCTTTCCTCATAATTAGTCGGCAAAAAGGTAGAACGAAAAATTTCTCGGAACTCATCGTAATTACGAATTTTGTCCCTGGCAAAACGGTACCAGACTGCAGCGTCTCCTTCTAAAATTTCTGATATCGAATTAAAAAGTTGTTGTTTAGAAAGATTCCGCGAGACACGCATTTCATTCAGTTGCTCTAAAAAGTCGGTTACACTTGAAGTGCCATCAAAGCGTAGTTTCCATCGACTAACATCAATAAATTTTAAATTATGTGAACAAGATTCATAAGCAATGTTACGTGGAGAAGAGTTAATAGCTTCCCGATGTGCTTCAAAATCATCATCAAAATGCACCCTAGATTTAGTATTTGCCAAACTAGTAGAATGATGACTGTGACTAATTGCTTTTAATTTTTCTGCTAAATTATTTACGACATCATTAAGGGGACAAGTATTTCTACGCTCTGAAATATTTACTAGTGGAATATTTGGAGGTACTGGTGGCATTTGGACTGACTGATGTGAGGTCGAAGGCATTTGTCCTATATCAATTAAATCTCCCAGTGCTAAATTAAGTGACGTTTCGTGATTAACAAAAATATTACCCTGATTCCCTACAGAATTCGTTTCAACCGGAATTGGTTCATCAATGAGTGACACTGAATTAGATTTTTCTGGTAAATCTGTTTTAGTTGCCGCAACATAAGCAACCGTCAATGCTTGTGACAAATCCTTACACACATCTACCAATTTATTTCTTTCGGTTTGAATATCTAAATCAGTTTCATTTATTCTAGTTAAACGACCCTGAACGTGCATTAAACGAGTATTTAATCGTTTATAATCATTATCTTTTTTATCAGGATTAAATTCCTGTACATAACCTAGAAGTTCATCTAATTTATTGGAACAAACATTTAATTCCAGCCGTTGATCAAAATATACGTCTTCTGTATTATTAATTATACCTACGTGCTCGTTTCGTAAAGCTACCCTTAATAAACTACGTTTATCATGCACAGTCCCATTCCCTAAAGTTGATCCACGAATTCTTAATTCATAAGTAAGTTCGTCACTTAGTAAACTATTAACATCCATTTTTAATGGCAAAAAAAGTGATATTGTTATCAGAAATTATTGTCGTATCTACACTATTTACAATAACTTAAAAAAAATTAAAGAAAAAAAATATATATTCCAATCAAAATTTAAATTCGCACCAAGCTATTAAACATAAATTATTTTCAGTGAGACCGTTTAAATATATAGTTAAATTACAATCAAAATTAATTAAAATCGTGGTGTCATAATTTTAATATTTGACTATGCTATTTTTACCGACTTAACATTTTCAACTATTGACCAGACTATTAAAAATTACCTTCAGCAATGGAATTCAAAGAAATTCAATTCGCAATAAAAATGTATTAAAGTTGTCACAATCCGTATTCTTGATCAGAGTGTTTTTCTATAATACCCAAAGCAGAAAAAAAAAATCAAACTAATTGACAGGAACTCCAACAGTACAGGAAAGTAGATGCACTTTTTCTGTCTCTATGGAATATTCAATTCCTAAGTATACTTTTTACGATAACCACTATCTTATTATTTCAATAAAAAGAAGTAAGAAAAAAAAAGAACCATAAACATGTAGTCAGGTACGTGTTGTAAGTAACTGATTCCACAGGAATTATCCCCTAATTTCCCCGTAAACAAAAAGAAACAACATCGGACAATATGAAATGTAAATAATAAAAATAAATACTAACTGGTGTATTTTCGTGCAAAAGTACACATCTGAGATATATGTAAATAAATCAAATATCGACACCTACGCACCGACCATATAAACATAAATAAGTGTTTAATAACTATAGACGAGCTATAAAACAGAGTTTTGAAATAATTATCAAGTATCTGTTACGAAGTAGGTTCAACACCGTAAGCTTGTAGATATTTTTTTTTATATATCGTGTTATGCAAGAGCGAAAACCAAAAAATACACCTTACTCACAACACCCTTAAACCAAGCCAATCTAATTGTTGGGCGCCATTGAACCAATTTTTAGCACGTAAGAATTCAATTTTGAATGAAATGTATTCAATTGGTTGGCTTGTACTAGGAATTAAATTAGGAACATTCATTCCAACATGACTGTTACCAACTATGATCAAGCGGGAGATTTGAATTTTGAAAAAATACGAATATTCTCTTTTTCTAGTTTGAGAATGTATGTATACATCTTACTTAAATTATCGATATCAGATTTTTTATTTAAGCTGTTTGTTTCATTATTAATATGAATCATTTGAAGGAACGATCTTTTTTTATTGTTACTCTCTAGAGCCAAAACCTTAGCACTTTCATAATTCATTTTGTGACTGGTGGTAATCACATGTTCTACCAATGCACATGATTTCACATTGCGGTTGCAATCACTTTTATGTAAAAGTTAGCTTCTTGTGAACAACAAATTTTGTTTGGTTTTTAAAAAAGCATCTTCCGTGCTTGAAGAACTAACTGGCGCAGTCGGAACGGATTTGTAGAAGGTAATCTACCGAAGAAATACCGTGAGTTTCATCTCCTTGTCTACAAAACGACCCAAAACTCCAACGAGAAGAAAAAATGCAGTTCCCGCTGGTAGACATCTCCAAAGTCTCCGCAGACACCTCTTCCAACCAGGGTATCGAGTTTGTTTTCCTTTGTTCATTTTCTGGGTATATATCGTATAAACTCAAAAATTCTTAGTTAGTAGGTGAGAACGTCTTGTTCAACTGTCGAGTATTTACAATCATTGTGAAAAAATCTCGCAGATTCACTATCGTGTGAAACGCAGTTTAAGAAAGAAAGAAAAAATCAGTTTTCAAATTTTTTCAAGTCTTTTTCAAGTTTGAAACAATTTTAGCAAGTAAGAACCAATTTTTAGCACGTAAGAATTCAATTTTTTCTGTTATTTTACACTTCGTAATAAAATAAAATTTCATTTTACCATCATAAAGAAATAAATTCTGTGAATTTTTGTTATTTTACATTTTGTAAAATAAGCGAACTGTGGTCAGATTCCAAGTTACCATCATAATTAAAGATTTAGGATAATTTTTGTTATCTTACACTTTGTAAAATAAGCGAACTGTGGTCAGATTCAAAGTTACCATCGTAAATAAAATTCTGAATACTTTTTGTTATCTTATACTTTGTAAGATAAGCGACCTGTGGTCAGATTCCAAGATACCATTATAAAAAAAATTTAATTAACACATTTTGTAGTGTAAATTGTGTAAAGTGCCATTCATAAAAATATTTTTCTGTATTATTACCAACATTTTTAGTGAAACATTTATCTTATAATTCAATGACCGATAATTCATTAGATTCAATACTCTGTTTACTCAGTTCTCTATCTTTATCTCTAAGAAATTCTAACACAAATCAAAACCTAAATATGACTGAAAATACTGCTACGCCAGCACCAGTTTGTGTAGAAGTTAACATAAACGTTCTAAAACTGTATGCCGACTAAATACCACCCTATAATGGATCGGAACTTGAACTAGAACCATTTATAAATGCTGTAGACGAATTTTGTACATTATATCATGGCGCGGATATAGTATTAGATAAATGTATCGAACGTATAATAAGCGGAAAATTAAGAAACAGAGCCCGTATGTTAATAGGCGCTCGTCCGAAGTTAAACTCGGACACTTATTAAACAACACCTTAGAGGCGCTTTTGGCGATAATCGATCCATAGACATTCTGAAAAAAAATTATTTACTATGACTATAAATCGTAACGAAAACCCTCTCGAATTTGCTAGACGAATTCGGAGTAAACTACGTTTTAAATTAAACTCACGTCATAGCACTGAAATTACGAAAGAGCAAAAACTAATTTATATAAGTCAATATGAATTTCAAAGTTTAAAAGTCTTTTTGCGGAATTTATATATACAGATCTAGAAAACCTAGCACTTTAGAAGAAGCTATAAATTTGTATATTGAAAACGAAAATTTCATTCAATCTCAAGAGCAAATACAAAATTTAATTAATAAACAACAACCTGTTAAAACACAAGTAGGACAACAAAATGTTAATAAATTTCAATAACAAAATTTTCCATATAGACAAAATAATTTTCAAAATCAATTCGTACAATCGCCACATCAACAAAATTTCCCAAGTCAACCCATACTTATTCAGCCCAGACAAAATATAAACTATAGATTCCCTACGAATAAACAAGTTTTTGGAAATCAACAAAAACAAAATGTCTTTAAACTAAATCCAAATAGAGTTCCTCAACATGCACCGGAATCTATGTCAATTCAAACGCGACAAAACTTTACAATAATCAGAAACTTTTAAAATCAACCACAACCGAGATTAACTCCTAGTCAAGTCAGACAACAATTTCCATGGATTAAACGCACTCGAGTGCCCAATTATACCGTACAAGAATTAAACGTATAAATGACGAACCTGAATTTTGCTTTTCCCGATTACCAGGCTAATATAAATTCGGACACTTATCAGTCAACCGCAGAATATGAAATAACCGATCAATATTACAATCCATATGATCAAGAATTTACGGAAGAACCATTAGACGACGCGAATTACGGCTTAAATCTCGAGAATCCAAATTTTCTCGAACTTCCCCAGACAGACGGAACGACGTAGCATTTAATGCATATATAAATGCCTTACCATACATTCAAACCACAAACCCTGACCTAAAATCACTAATTAATACTCGTTGTAATGTATCAATGTTAAGGCCGATTGTTGCAGAACAATATTTTCCAAATTATATGTACAAATCACCTACATTGTTACAGTCAATAGGCGAAGGCGAAGCTGTATATAAAGCAAAAATGCCCGCTTTTAAAGAATTACAAACCAATGACGAAATAGAATTCACACTATATCCCTTTTCAGATTATTTCGACGGAATTATAGGTTTAAGCGACTTTAAAATTAAATTGATGGATCATGTTTTGCGCGAACTTCAAAATAAAATATGTCTAGTTTACATGGACGACATAATTATATTCAGTACATCCCTTCAGGAGCATATTCAAAACCTGAAACAATACAAACTTTTCAAAAATTACTATGAATCAAAATCAAATAAATGCAAGATTAAGAACTATTGAACAAAACTTAGAAAAATATGCATTATTCTTAAAACTACAAAACTTCTTAGATAATAACACTACAGGTAATTACGACCCCCTTTATCTCGGAAGGCTCTGGAAGAGCCTTGTGTGGGAGGGGGCTACACATTTAGAGACAAGGGACATACACCCAGTATCCGTGCATAGTGAAAAAATCCCTCTCATAGTATTTTCCACTGCTACGACCGGAGATCGAATCCGGAACTTTTGGCTGGGAGGCAAGTGCGCTCACCTCTCGACCACCAGTTATACAATAATATGATAATAGATTGCTTATCGTTGATCACACCATATTAGATAACATACAAAATGCGATATTATTTGCTCAACTAGATTCAATACATAGTATTATACTACCAATAAATGAACTTATTAATATAACGCAAATAATGAACACGTTGTATATCGGAGGAACCCCAAATTTAAAAAATATTCAGAGTTATTATCAGGTAATAAAAACAGAAGTTCATTATACAAAACAAATCTTATGTTTCATATTTCACTTTTCAATTTTTAGCGAAAGTTTATACGATTATTACCAATTATTCCCAATGCCTGTTCAAAACAAAACCATATTTCCTTTAAAACCATTTATCCTGATAAACTCGACTTATCACCACTACGAGGAACTACCATGCCCACGCATCGAGGACCTGTGTCTGTATCATATGACGCAGACCATTTCACAAAGAGATTGCCTACCCCAAGTACTCAGCGGTACCAAAACTACACCCTGCCAGACCACAGAGGTTGTTATAAAAAATGACATCCGCGAACAAGTCAACAACACCTATGTTATAGCAATACCAGCTATAAATATAACAATAGAAAAATAATGCCAGGAGCACGGCTACACCACCATCAATCAACCCCATTTGATATACATACCACAAAAATGTAGTATATCTATTAACGGGCACGAATTTCACAACACAGTTGGACTTATCCCAAGAACACCCTTGGAGGTCCTGCCAATAAGGACATTTACAACTGGAAACAACGACCAGGAAACTACCCCCTACAAACAAGTGGATATAGACCGTCTCGCAGACATCAAACGTATGGCCGACGAAACCCATTTACACAAATTAAATACATTCAGTGACAATGGTGAAAGTGATCACACAGACATACATATGTTTAACCATTATTATTATTGTTACTATGTTGTTCTTGCTCTTTAAATTTATATACTCAAGAAAACATAATCCTTTTCATGCATTATTTAATGTCAGTAAAGATGCCGAACGAGAGAACCAGAATGCACCCCCAAGGAAACAAGTCCTGAAAAAACTCGTTCCCTTATTTTTTCAGCTTACGGATGGAGGAGTTATGTGTATAGCGCTATCTTTGCTGATGAAGCTTTATGACGTTCTATTTAATATAATCTTTTGCTTATAGACTATTGTTAGTTTGTAAATAGGAGTGCTGCTCATTTATTATTCAGATTGTTACCAAGCTCGAGCTAGCAACTTGTAACTTATTATCGTAATAAGTTAGCTTCTTGTGTACAACAAATTTTGTTTGGTTTTTAAAAACGCACCTTCCGTGCTTGAAGACCTAACTAGTGTAAATTTTAATAAAGAAACTTGATTAAAAGGTCTTAAAATAGTGTGATAAAACTAATAAGTGAATAAAAACTCAACTTTAAGTAATCATTAACAGAACACTAAAATCAGTGAGCGTAATGAACAATTTGTTATAGAATATGCAGGGTACTTACTTTATCGTACTTTCTGCAACAACAGCTCTGAATCTGAAGAGTTTGTTTTGCTTATGGGGACACAATTGTAGAGGTACAGGTTCTGTCACCAAATTTCTTGACATAAATGTTGTAATTCAATTCAGGTACTGCTAATTCTGCAAGCAGCTTGTGCAATAGTCCTCAAAGAACAATTTTTGCAACGTTACATATAGTTTTCTCGTTTATCTTAGCCAGGTAGCCGGTAGCCCTTGGTTGTATAGGGGCGATAACTCTAAAAATAAATCATGTGTTATTTTCGTTAAAAGGCATTTCAGGCCCAAATAATGTTAGTGTAATATTAAGTGTATTTTGTATAATAATAAGTTGGAAATTTGACATCATAAATATAACATTTTGACCCACTTATAGGGTGTCTAAACGTTCATAAGTTAATCAGGAGTAAGAAACAAAAGGATTGAATAGATTTTATTAATAAATAAGGCTGAAAAGTCCAAATTAGAAATCCATATTTAAAAATTAAGAATCCAGTAGTAAGTTTTCTGTCAAGATTAGCTGTAACTATAGTGACTATGTCACAGGAGTCCAATTTTATGTTTGCTAACAAAAGCCACGCAAATTCGTGCTCGTGCTTAACCTCCAAAATTGATTATAAAATTTAAATCGACTAGACGTCAATCATCTGATATTTATAACTTTTGAGGTTATCACAAGTCAAATTTCAACTTTTTCAAGACGAAGTGTCTTATTCAGAGCTGTGCTCATATTTAGTCAACTAAACATCACTTACATGATAAATAAGATAAATCAAAATTTATTAATAAATTCAATTTTTCGAAATTTCACCACATAAACAAAATGCATCGAACGTACGGCAATTATCAAGCCATTTCACAGGTAGTGCCAACGTATGAATACGTTAAGCTGTCAAGTGTCTACGCAACCAGAATTACACGTGAAAGCAACAGAGGCGTCCACATCGCAGGATTTCGACAGTAGCGGCTCCCCACGCTACGCAATAAGGTATTGTTTGCAGACATACTTCGCTTAAGCAAATAAAAAGCTCTCATTTCATTCCTTTAGTACCATTTACTCAATAATATATTGTAACATTTTAGTTTTAAGTTGTTTTCTGTGTCAATATTTGATAACATTGCTAAATACCATTCAAATAAAATAATTTTGTTCATCTTTCCTCTTGACTTTCAATCTATATTATTTCACTGTGTCTATTGAACCGACTTCCCTAACAAAAACTAAGCAAATATTTATTAGTACTGTGATTACGTTTCTTTCTTTTAAGATTAAATTTCATTTCATTCTTAAAATTTCAATTTTCAAAAACACATATCACAATAGTCATTGCTAAATAAAAATTAATAAAAATATTAGGCTCCCAACGTGAGGGACTGTAGTCTGTAGTTGGGTAATTTGTTGCTTTTTGAAACAGATTTTCCTACTGGAACAAATTTTGTGAAAAATTGCAATGCACTGTACACATTCGACGAAACTGACCAACCTAATTTTGAACAACAAACCACTCGGAGAACCTGAGAAAATTTCATGCAGAGAGAATTACTGAGGAGTACCGAAACATGTTCTCTCGACGTTCGCCTGCTGATGAGGACCCCCATTGTCAGCCTAATCAGAAGATCATCATGCAACGAACTCATCTCCTGCCGAAACTTCTGGATGCGCTTCAGAACCCCACGATTACTCTTAAGGTTTTCAAAGAAGCTGACAAGCTAATCAGCATGACCACACGTAAGATCTCGCATCTCAACCAGACATGCGCTGATGCTCTCACCCATGCTCCCCAACGGGAAGGAGGGCTAGGCATCATGTCCCTAACTCATGTCTACGAAAACTATGGTGGGGTTGTGAAAAATAAAATGTTTTTATTCGGAGACTGCAAATTTTGTAAGTTGATGGGCGCCAGCAGCCTCGAAGGTGGTGTTCTCGTAGTTCTGTTGGTTGAACGAGCTCTCAGGGTCGATTTTTGGAATTTGTAGACTGGTTAACGATTTTTTTAGAGTATCGGTGGGTACAGCTACTACCCCCTTTACTGTCTCGCCGGCTGACATACACAAGCACCGCTTTTGGTGCCAGGTACCCCAACTTTTGAGTATGTAGACAGGCGCTGTTGCCTGGTAAGAGTCGTCGATGATAAATAAAAGTCAGAGATACCAAAATATGTAACTCTAAGCAGAACTCTTGCGCTGGTCGATGCACAATTTGTTTTAATGAATTTATTCCCTAACACTACTGAGCTAACACTGGTTATTTCAAGCGAGTTAAAAGTCGCGGCACGATTGTAGGTTGCTGTTGTTGTAGGCTGGCCTTTCTCCTCCACGCTGTAAGGTGTAGATGCACTGGCAACTACGACGCAGTACAGGTCTTGGTTCGTCAGGTATGCTGAAGTTCTGGAAGCTTGTAGATGTAGTAGGCTGAACTGCTGGACTCGCTGGTTGATGTTGACTCGATGAAGGCTCGGAGTGAACTGCCGTTGTCGCACTAGGTGAATGTGCCTCTTCGGCTACTTGTGGTGTCCGCCCTGGGGCGCTTACCATGGGTTGGCAGTATTGACTCTCTTAATTATCTCTCGTCTTTTTGCGGGGTGGTGGTTAGCGGCGTGAGTTTGGGGAAGGGGGGGGGCGGGTTTGGGGGAGGGGGTGGGGTAGTTGGGATGCATACGTGTGGAGTTATGAATGTTGTTAGGATTGTAGGCGAGGATTTGTTAGGGTTAAGTTATGGAGGGATAGTACTGGTGGCTGAGGGAGCGGTGCTTGGGGGATTTACTAAATTTTGGGATTTGTGTATATTTTAGGAGGGGATTGGGATGGCGGGAAATTTTATCGGCAAAGGATGGGATTAGCTCTAGAATGACGTGTTCGTCTATTGTCGGTGTTCCTGTGATGTTATGTAGGTAGGTAGTCGGTGTGGCTTGTGGTAGGTCTGTGGCCCAGCGTAAATGTCTGTTTTGTATTGTCTGGAGTTGTTGTTTGTTGGAGTCGGAAGGGAGGGGGTACCATACTGGAGATGCGTAAGTAAGGATCGGTCGGATGTAGGACTTGTAGAGGATGGAGGCGGTGTGGGAGGGGGCGGTTTTTATGATCTGCCGCAGTTAGGCCGAGCGAGCATATGTTTTTTGTTTTATTGCTTTTACTTGTTTGTTAAAGGTTAAGTATTTATCTATTTTGATGCCCAGGTAGGTGATGTCCTTTGACCAGGTCACGTTAGTGTTGTGTATTTTGATCTGTTTGGTAGGGGTTGTTTTAGCTAGTCTTTTGGTTATTACTATGGCTTGGGTTTTTTTGGGGTTGACTAGGAGGCCCCATTTTTCAAAGTATTCTGTCACTGTGTCTGTCTGTGTTTGTGTGAGTTTTGTAAGTAGGTCGGCGTTTTTGGATGTGCAAAGTATGGCAGTATCGTCGGCGTATATTGCATATGTAAGTCTGTGGTCCTTGGGGGTGGGGATGTCGTTGATGTAAAAAAGGAATAGGGCGGGACCAAGGGATGACCCCTGGGGGATGCCAGAAAGTATGGGGTAGGAATGGTGGCACGCCTGGTCGATTGCTACTCGAAAATTGCGGTTTGACAGGTATGACTGTATTATTTTGATAATACGAGTCGGAATTCCCGCGATATGGAGCTTATAAAGCAATCCGGGGTGCCCGACTTTGTCAAACGCCTTTTCGAGGTCCAGGGAGACTATCCCTGTTAGGTGACCCCGATTGGCGTTTGTGGTCAAGATTTCGCCGACCCTGAACAGCTGGTGGGTAGTGGAGTGGTGGGACCGGAAACCAAACTGGAAATCGTTGAGGGCGTCGCCGCCCCCAGCTCCCTCCAGCAGGTGGGATAACAGGATGGAGTCAAGGACTTTACCTAAGACGGGAAGTAGACTAATGGGACGGTAACTAGAGGGAAGGTTTTTTGGTTTTTTAGGTTTGGGGACGGGGATGATTTTTGCAGTTTTCCAAGGGATGGGATAGTGGGTGTGTTGGATACTTGAATTAAATAATTTGGTTAAAAATAGGATTGCTTGGGGGGGAAGGTGTCTTAGGGCGAATGGAGGGATGTTGTCTAATCCTGGTGCCTTTCTGGGGTTTAGGTTTTTGATATGTTCCAAGACTTGGGACGGGGTTATCGGGATGGGTTCGTCCGTGGATTCGAGCTCTGCCCGCGTGAGCCATTGCTCGAACCCCTCGGACTTGGCCTGATATCGGGGGTGGATGGGGTTGGGTGAGAATTGGGTGGCAAATTGTTGGGAAAAGGATTCCAGCTTTTCATGGTCGGTTACGGCCCGACCGGTGGATGTTTGGAGGTGAGGGATGGTTTGTTTTTTCCTAGTTAGAATTCGTGGGAGAAAATAGGGATCTTCAGGGTGGGAAGCCAGCGTATCAGCAATTTGTTTGTTTCTATGTTCTGCGATGTTTTGCGCTAATTGCTTTTTTAATTGGTTAAATTTTGTTTTAAGTGCAGGGTTTCTGCTAGTTTGGAATTGTTTTCTGCATTTGTTTTTGTCCTTGATGAGGGAAATTATTGCTGGCGGGAGCTTGTTAGGATAGGAATGGGCTGGGATGTCTTTCTGGCTAAGGAATAGTGCTTCGGATATGGCGTTGGTTATGTGGGAGGCGGCCTGGTCGATCTCATTGGGATTATTACAGGAGGGGTTGTAGGGAAGGGACTGGAGGATTTGGGAGAACCTCGTCCAATCATAGTCTGCCTCTTTTTTCCTGGTTTTGACCTGTATATAGCTAGGCTTTAACTCAAATGTAGTGAAGACCGGATTGTGGTCACTATTTAGTGCCGAGACCACTTCGGTTTTTGTTGGGCAGTGTATATCGTGTGTTATTATTACGTCTATGATGGACGAGGCGGGTAGGGGTTTGGTGGGTTCGTTGGGGGCTATTATTTGGGCCGTAGGATTGCTCACCAGGAACCTGAAGAGCTCCGATCCCGAGGGGTTTATGTTGCTACTGTACAGGTTCCAGTGGGGGTGCTTGGAGTTGAGATCTCCCAGGAGGATAAATTTGGGATTGTATGTCTTTATTATATTGATGTCTTGTATGTCTAACGTCGTCTGCGGTCTGCAGTATGCGGAAATTATTAGTATGTCTTGTCGTTGTTGCGTGGTCAGTGTTATGGCTGTGGTTTCCAGAGTTTTAAGTCCTCTAATGGCTGTCTCGGAATGTTTTAGGCTTTGCTTGACGACGAGTGCCGTACCTCGGCCGTCGTCTGTTCTGTAGATTTTGTAGCCCTGGAAAGTTAACGTCGTCTTGTCGTTGAGGTTAGTCTCGCATACTGCGCTTATGTCTATGTCTAGGTCGTATAGTAGTGTCTCGTATTCAGGTTTTTGTCGTCTTAGTCCGTTGGCGTTATAGTGCAGGAATTTTAATGTTGTAATTTTGTTTTTGTTTTTGCCTGTTATTTTTTAAAAAAGATTTGTTAAGCCCTCTATAATGATAAATATTTTTTCGGTGGCGTCCTTTGTTGTTTTGAGCTTTGCCACTGTGGCCTTTATTATGGCCCATATTTTTTTCAGGTCAAGTTGTTTGAATATTTCTAATATTTCCTTTATAGGATTTTCTGCATTGCTTTGCGGTCCATCTATTTCTTGTCTAGTCTCGTGTTGTCTCGGTTGTGTTGTCTGGGGTTGCGTTTTCTGTGTCTCGGTTTGTCTGTGTTTCCTCCAGGCTTGTATGTTTTTTTCACTAATGATATTTTCAGTTTCCTGAGAGAGGGGTGGGAACTGAATGTCGCGGTCTGGTGTCGGTTGCCTTTCGTTATTGTCTCGCTGTCGCTGTGCCGGTGTGATTTGTGTGTTTGTTTCTGGTTGTTGCGTCTGTCTGTTTCCTTGTCTGTCGGGTCTTGTAGCTAGTCGTTGTTTAGCTGCCAGGTGGACAGGACACCCCCTGTAGCTCGCAGGATGGTCCCCCCCGCAGTTAGCGCATTTGCACCGTTCTGCGGGACAGGGGCCAGCCTGGTGTGTTTCGCCGCATCTCACGCACCGTTTGATGCGGTTACACAGCTCCGAGGAGTGCCCTATTTTCTGGCAGTTATGGCACTGGGGCGGGCCCTGCCTCACGTACTCGCTCACGGTTACCCTGAGTGAACAGAGCTCCGTAAGCGAGTACCAGGCCTCGGCCGCCTCAGTTGGTATAGTCATTAAGATCATGTTTGTGGGGCTGCGTACTCCGTCTCTGGACATCATAAGCCTGGCCATGTTTAGATGGGGTAGTTTTTCATTCGTAGGTCGAATTCTATCTCTTCTCGCTCCAAGTCCTGGGGTAAATATTTAATTACGACCTTGATAGGCCTTTTCTCTTTAATAGTGAAGGAATAGAATTCGACCTTTCGACTGGTTAAAATATTTATTATTTTGCCGTGTTCCCTCGGCCCAGCGGGGTGGCAGATTAGGGTATTGTTGTTAAATTTAAATGCTGGTGTTGGACTAATTTGTGTGTTTATAAGTCTAATTGTTTCTGCGTGTTTTTGTGTGTATATGTGTATTGGGGGTGGTTTTTTTTTGAGATTGGGGTTGACTGGGGGGTTGCGTACGGGGGGGGGGTCGTTGGGGAGGTGGGGGTATGTGATGGTCCAGGTGCGTTTATTGGTGAGTCCGTGGTCGAGGGTTTTTTGTGTGTTTGTCTGGGGGAGTCTTTGGGGGGTGTCGGAGAGTTTTTTCTTTTCCTTTTTAATAGAGGTTCGTATCTTTTTATAACTAATGGGGGTAATTTATTTTGCTCCTGTTCTGGGGATATTGTAGTGATTACGTCTAAGTTATCTTTTATTTTGCTTAGTCTTTTCCTTTCTTTCTTTTCCCTCTTCCTTTCAGCTTTGGACTTGTGTTTCTCACCCGAGCCAGATTTTTCGTTGGCGTGCTCATTTCCCGATGTTACTATTGTGTTTATATTAGTATTCTCAATGCTGATAGGAGAAGGGGTTGATGCTATTTCATTATGATTATTATCTGATGTTTCTATTATAGGGGTTGTTAGAGGGGTGGAGTGTATTAGTGCTTCTGTTATTGTGGTCGTGGTGGCGGTTGTGGTCATTGTGCTAGTCGTGGTTATTGTGTTTGTCGTAGTGGTAAGAGTGTATTGAAACGGTGAGCTATTTGAGGGGTTGTTGAAATTTAGGGGTCGTGCAGTGTATTTTAGAGGGGTTAGGGTTAATGGCGTAGTTAGTGGCAAGGGGGTTTGATAGTTAGATGTACTTGAGGCTTGTGAGGTATCTATTGTAGGGTTAGTGATATAACTCGACGCGTATGAGGTGTTAAGGGGGTTAGTTGCCGGGTTAGAGACCTTAGACGATGACCCAGAGGTGTTAGCATCGTACCTGGTGGAAGAGTCAGTGGTATTTCCGTCTGAGAGGTCGAGATTTCCTTGATTTTCAGCATTTCCTGTGACAATCCTTGCCTTGCGACGAGGCGGCTTTTTTTGCGGCGTCCTTATCATTTTACTTTTTGTGGGATGGTGTTGACGTTTTTTGTAGGTGTTGTGTTTATGGTTTTTTAGATTGGCGTTAGCACTGGCGTAATACCGTCCCCTTTCGGAGAAGTGAACTTCGGCAGTATTTCACGTTAATCTATTATATTTGTGTGTGTGTGTGTGTGTGTGTGTGTTTGCTAGTAAGAATGCGTGTGTCTCTGAGCGAGGACGACGACAGACTATATAATATATAATCATAATAATGACTGCCGTTGTCGAAACCCCGCCGCGATACTGTAACTTTCGGGGCGGACGGAGCTCTGAACGTCAGGTCGGCTGGCGTTTGGAACGCTTTGTGCCGGATGAGCGGCTGGGGCCGCCTGCTGCGTCGTGTCGGACCCGCCCAGTCATGCCGAGGCGGACGGGAATCTAAACGTCGATATACCCTAAGCGCGTTTATTGCGTTGTATTTTATTAGAGCTGAGATATGAATGGATAATGATGCTAAGCTACAAATTGTGACTTTTTGATTAATTTTAACTGTTTTAAAGGGCCTTTTTTTGGCCTCGACAACACCCCCCTTATTTTGAAAAGAGCGGCGTTAGAGTTCTGCTTGATTGCTGTTACGTCCTTTATTGACAATTCTGAATTTAAGTGTTATTGAACAATTCCAATTCTTACTTGCTATTAACAAATGAAAATAAAAGGAATCCCGAAAATAAAAATGTATACAATGCTAAAAAATAGATAAAGTTAAAAATTACGAGTTTGTGTCGTGGGCACTGCACTAGCGTCCTCACTGATGTTTGTTGGCACTTTACACACTTCGTTCGAGTGCCCTGGGCTGGTTGGTTCAAGGATGACTATCCTTGCTCGTCGTCGTCGTCGGGATACTGGTTGCGCAGCTTGCTGGCCTGTTGGGAGCTGGGCAGCGTGCTGGCCTGAAGTTTGTTGGGCAGCTCGCTGGCCTGTAGAGGTGTCTGAAACATTTAAAACAGAAGGTTGTTGCCGGCTGGCAACGTTAGATGTTGACGGTTGCGGGATTGGCATCACGTCATCGGGTTGGATGGGATTGGGAGTTGGAACACCTTCCTGTGCCTGAGGGCCTGGTTGGTCGTCACCATCTTCTGGGTCTGAATCGGTATCATCCACGTCAGTGGCATCGTCATTGTCGGACTCTGGCTCACTCGAGAACTCCATCTCTTCGTTGCCCCTGGGAGCTGGCCTCAGGTGGTCCACGTGTACGATCGAGATGCGGCCGTCTTGGTCCACTTCGTACACCTCGTTGCTAATTTTTCGTGCGATTCGATGAGGGCCGGTCCACACTGGTCCGAACGCCTTTTTCATTTTTCCTCTGATTCGGGTCATCACTAGATCATTGTTCTGAAACATAATTTGGGGTTCGACCCCGGGGCTAGAGTATTTCTGTTGAAAGTTTAATTGCCGTGCGTATATTTGTCTGTTTCGCGCGCGTCGTGGTACGACAGGTTCTTCACGCAACTTACGATACTGTGGGGTGTCCCACTCTCCCTGCCTTGGCAACTCGTAGCCGAGCACTGCTTTTGATGGCGTCATTCCCGTGGCTGCATTATGCCGCGTCCGCAACACTTGCACTGCCTTCTGTAGGTGACTGTCCCACGTCGACTGTTGCTTCCCCTGAAGCATGACTCGCAGTACCTTCTTCAATTCCTGTACTCGTCCCTCGGTAGGGTTCGCTTGTTGGTGGTATATTGGCGAAAATAGTTGGTTTACTCGTTGTCGTTCGCACCATCGGGTTAGTGTCGCTCCGTGAAAGATAGTACCGTTATCTGATATTAGAGTTTTGGGTAACCCATATCTTGTAATGATTTCCTCGTCTAGGAACGTTGTTACTGTTTTGCCGGTTACCTCAGGATACGCCTTGGCCTCGACCCATTTCGTGAAGACATCGGTGGCAATGATAGCGTATTTATTTTTATTCCTGGTTTCCGGGAATGGACCTAAAACATCGATACTAAGCATTTGGAATGGACATGTAGGGCTGTGAGCCTGATGTGGAGCGTTTGGTTGTTTCTGTCGAGTTTTCACTGCTGAACAGATGATACAATTTTTTAGGTATTGCGCTACGTGCTTGTGAATGTTTTTGCAGTAGTACTTGTGGGTGATGGCGCGTAACGTTTCGTCTCTGCCGGGATGTGCGGCCTCTGTTGTGTCATGGAACTGGTGTATAACTTTTTTGAGACTACTTCTGGGTATAATGAGTAATTCTCTCCCCTGGTATTTACGCCAGAGAAGGTTGTCTGATACGGTATGATTTTGGTGAAAGGTAGTTTCCTTATTATTTTGAGGTCTATTGTGATTGATGGCTTGCCATAGTACGATATCCTGCTGGATACGTCTTGAACGTTGCTGAGCGCGTACTACCTCCTCGTAGAGCTGAAGGTGGTCCATCGCATTCATTGGCGCGGGTGACGTCGCTTCGTCGGCCTGATGAAGGAATGGTGGAGGCAGCAGCTTCTGTTCATCTATGGGCTCGTGTATTTGATGAGGAGCCGGATTGCGACTCAGGAAATCGGATAGTTGGTTGTCCTTGCCTGGACAATGGATCACATTGAATTGGTATTCCTGCAGTAGTAACAACCACCGCATAAGTTTAGTTTTGCTGTCACGATTTTTGTTAAGCCATGTTAGCGCTTTGCTATCGGTGAGTAGTGTGAATGGTTTGTCTTCTAAGTATATTTTATATTTTTTGATTGCCCATAAAATGGCCAGAACTTCCAGTTCGTTGACATGATACTTTTGTTCTGCCTTGGTTAATGTCGCACTGGCGTAAGACACGACGAGTTTGTTGTCGTGGTCGTCTTTTTGAAATAGGGTGGCGCCGAGCCCGCGAAGTGAGGCGTCGGTCTGCAAGTAAAAGTGTTTACTGAAATCTGGGCGGTGTAATACTAGAGGTTCCTTAAGAATGGTTGTTTTTAGATTTTCGAAAGCTTCCTGACATTCAGGAGTCCATTTGAATTTAGTGTTTTTTGATAATAAAGTTGTTAATGGCCTAGTCAATTGTGCTGCATCCGGTATATATTCGCGGACCCAGTTGCAGGTTCCGAGAAAACTCTGCAGTTGCTTTTTGGTTTGTGGTGGCGAAAAGTCCAAAATGGTATCGATATGTTTTTGTTGGGGTTCGGTTGAGGCCCCTCTGATATGGTGTCCAAGGTAATCTAATTGTTGTGCTGCGATTGTACATTTTTCAGGTGAAATGTGTAGGTTGTGTGTCCTTATGCGTTCGAACACTAACTTTAAGTGTTGGACATGTTCTTTGATTGTTTCGCTGTAAATTATAATATCGTCTAAATAGACGTTTACGAATTTATGTAGAAAACCCGTTAATACCTCTCGAACCATGAATTTTTGGAACGTTGCAGGGGTTGTCTTTAGCCCGAAAGGCATAACGGTAAACTGGTATGATGCTCCGTCGGGTGTGGTAAATGCTGTAAATTGTTTGGAGTGTTGTTCCATTGGAATCTGCCAATAGCCGGATTTTAAATCTAAAAGTGTAAAATATTTAGCCTTCCCAAAGTCTTTGATCGTTTCATAAATCTTGGGTAGAACAGACGATTCGTTCTCCGTAATCTCATTGAGCTTCCTGAAATCAATGCAAAAGCGCGGTTTTTTATTTGGCCGCTGCACGAGCACAGGTGGTGAACTGTACTGTGAGCGACTTGGCTCTATTACACCGGCCTCTAACATTTCTTTGATTGGCTCATTCAAGATCTTTTTCTTGTCTGGCGACAAAGGGTAAGGTTTTTGATGTATAATTTTGTCGGAGGTTAAATGAATAGTATGCTGAACACTATCGGTTGTGGCTTTAGCTGGTACTTCGTCGAACAAATCGGTGAATTCGTAAAATAATGGTGTTAACTCTTGTTTATGTTCTTCTGGTATTACCAGGGTGTTTGGTAAGGAGTTGTTAGCAATTTGTTGTTTGGTAGCAGGATCGCAATAAATTGTGTGTCGTTGATTTACGCCTGCATAGATACATTTGCGTCCGTAGTCCAAAGTCACCTCTTCTGAGTTTAAAAAAGGTGCCCCTAAAATGACGTCTTCATTTAGGTCTTCGAATACTTGAAATATGCCTGACGTGTGTAGGTCTTGTAAGCTGTAGTTTAGTTCTAGGGTGCCTTGCGATGCGAATGCGTTGCTACCGCAAGCGAGTGAAAATAATTGTGTGGTTTTGCTCTTTTGCAGTTTATCCACTAGCTCTGCCTTGATAGCATTACTAGCGGCTCCGGAATCTATTAATGCCAAACGTTCTTGGTCGTTTATTGTTATCTTTACCCTGAATAAATATTTTAGATGGGCTGTCTGATATAGTGGTAAAATTTCTTGATGTGTTGTTTGCACGCCTATAGTTTTATAAATTGGTTTGCCAAAATTAGTTGTAAATAGTTTAGATATATCGTATGTCTCGACGGGTTGTTCATAAGTGTTGATATTTTTGAGTGTGCTTATTTGATTGACTTGTGGTGGATTGTTTTTTCTTATTTGTGAGGTGGCTGGAATTGTTTTTTCCCTCCAGTTTTCTTGTGTGTATTTTACATCTGTGGTTGGGGGAGCGGCTGTTGCTCGCCAGTTTCGGTCATTGTCTGCATTGTTGTTTCTTGCCGTTGGGGGCCCGTATTTTGGGGACGGCGCTGGTTCTCCCCGGCCCTGGTGTCGTTTTTTGTGTTTTGTTGCTGTGGAGAATTATTATTTGGACGGGCAGGATTTTGGGGTCTCTGCGTCGTCGTTGTTTGCTGTTGGGTAGGTTGCCTGTTGGGGCAATCCCTATTGAAATGCCATCCTCCACAATGTCGGCATGGCGAGGGAGGCTGACTGGAATTTGGTTTAAATGCAGGTGTGGACGTTTGGTTTGGTAAGTGGTATTTTTATTTTGTGGTGTTTGAATGTTTTTATTTGCTGCAGATTGATTCATCTCGGTTTTCGGTCTGTATGGTTTCCATGCTCCTCGAGCGTCTTCTTTTACATCCGCTTCTATCTGTGTAGCAAGTCAAATTAAATCGTCAGTGGATCGAGTGGATGCGCCTCTCAGGCGGCTTCTAAGTTCTGGTCGCAGCTGATCCAGAATTGTCGCTGCTTTGTGTTGCTCCCCTTTTTCGGGTTCCAACCGTGTGAATAGACAGTGTTTCTTGGTGATGAAAAGTTCGGTGTCTTCTGTGGCACCTTGCTTTTCGCCATATAATTTTGCCATATTTTGTGTAATATTTAAGGTAGAATCGTATTTGTCATATAATCGATCTATGAACGTGTTGTAGTTGTCGATTAAATTTTTGTAAGGTTCGTACCATCTCGCAGCGTCGCCTCGCAACTGCTGGACAGTGATATTGAATTTATCCACTTCGTCGGTGGTGTTGGTTCTTCTAAAATGCTGATCCATTCGGCGTATGAATGCAGTGGGATCCTCATGGTTTTGTCCTCCGAACGTGTGTGTTGGACGAATTCTGGATGCTCTGTCTTGCGAATTCTGCAGGGTGATTTGTTGTAACGCCTGCATGAAGGTTGTAGCCATACTGGAGAAGGCATTCTCCAGTTGTTGAACTGGCGCTTGTGCTGGTTGTGGTGCGGAGACATATGTTGTGCTTGAGTGGGCAGCGGCTGCTTGCTGCACCGGCTCCGGGGTGTACGCTGATTGTGTAAGCATACATGATAGTCTGTTTTCTGGGAAAATTGGGGCTTCCTGCGAGCCACTTCTTGATGCTACCAGGGGTGCATGTTGTTGGTTGACTTCGAAAGAGAACTGTTGTGCGTTCTGCTCCATATTCGCGGATGTTACTTTTCGTTGCTCGTTCGATAGGGGTTCGCGTCACCTTCTGGTTGACTATATATTGTTCCAAGACGTGTGCGACGTGCCGTATTTATTATCGGAGTATTGTCGTTCATTATAATTGTTTATATAGGTTTGTAATTGTTTATAAGAGTTTGTAAAAAGTTTATAAGTGTTTATCACAGTAAATGTTTATAGCAGTTAATGTTTATAAAGGCAGTTGCAGGAGAGTATTACAGTTATCGTAAATTGCTTACCTGTCCTGTGGCGTTGCACTCACTGCACTATGGTTTTTTACGCGTTTGTTTAGTTTTATTAAACGGCACTAAACTGATTTGTATTAAACTTCTCTCTTCTAATTGCTGGAACTGTAAAGCCCCACGTTGGGCGCCATGTCTACGAAAACTATGGTGGGGTTGTGAAAAATAAAATATTTTTATTCGGAGACTGCAAATTTTGTAAGTTGATGGGCGCCAGCAGCCTCGAAGGTGGTGTTCTCGTAGTTCTGTTGGTTGAACGAGCTCTCAGGATCGATTTTTGGAATTTATAGACTGGTTAACGATTTTTTTAGAGTATCGGTGGGTACAGCTACTACCCCCTTTACTGTCTCGCCGGCTGACATACACAAACACCGCTTTTGGTGCCAGGTACCCCAACTTTTGAGTATGTAGACAGGCGCTGTTGCCTGGTAAGAGTCGTCGATGATAAATAAAAGTCAGAGATACCAAAATATGTAACTCTAAGCAGAACTCTTGCGCTGGTCGATGCACAATTTGTTTTAATGAATTTATTCCCTAACACTACTGAGCTAACACTGGTTATTTCAAGCGAGTTAAAAGTCGCGGCACGATTGTAGGTTGCTGTTGTTGTAGGCTGGCCTTTCTCCTCCACGCTGTAAGGTGTAGATGCACTGGCAACTACGACGCAGTACAGGTCTTGGTTCGTCAGGTATGCTGAAGTTCTGGAAGCTTGTAGATGTAGTAGGCTGAACTGCTGGACTCGCTGGTTGATGTTGACTCGATGAAGGCTCGGAGTGAACTGCCGTTGTCGAAACCCCGCCGCGATACTGTAACTTTCGGGGCGGTGCTCTGAACGTCAGGTCGGCTGGCGTTTGGAACGCTTTGTGCCGGATGAGCGGCTGGGGCCGCCTGCTGCGTCGTGTCGGACCCGCCCAGTCATGCCGAGGCGGACGGGAATCTAAACGTCGATATACCCTAAGCGCGTTTATTGCGTTGTATTTTATTAGAGCTGAGATATGAATGGATAATGATGCTAAGCTACAAATTGTGACTTTTTGATTAATTTTAACTGTTTTAAAGGGCCTTTTTTTGGCCTCGACAACACTCACTACGCGCCCATGGTGCTATTGAGGCGTCTCACCCGTCTGGAGGGTTCGCCTGGCCTTACACCGAACTTCTTACAAGTTCGGAAGATGTCCTGGGCTGGGTCGAATAAACGCTTCATAGCGAATCATTGGACCGAGAGACTGCAACGTGGCTATTCCATAAATGGTTTAAGGGAAGACAATTACACCACGGTCAACAACATCTGGCTGAATATTCCACCCTAGTTTCTGGACTGAGGAGGATTATGTCAAAAAAGTGCAGCTCAGAGGGAACCTCTTATCAACCAAGGATATCCCATCCAACACTCCCCCGAAAAGAAAATGCAGGGCTGGCTGCGACAGGATGGAGTCACTCTCACACGTCCTACAGTGCTGCCTCGTATCTCATTAGTCACGGATAATCAGCCATGACCATCTAGTCAGACATATCTCTTCCGTCGAGGAGAGACAGGAATGGAGAGTGATGGAGCCGAGGATCCGTTTTAGATCAGGAATCCTCAAGATATCAGATTTAATTCTAAAGCAGGGAGACAGAGTTGTAGTATGCGATGTTGGTGTACCTGGGAAGAACTTAACCCGATGCAGGCAACATATTAACATAAGAGGGCTACTTATTCCGATGCTGAATCTCTTGCCGCATTCAGCGATCGATATCCTGGCAAATTAATATCTGCCGTTCCGCTCATTGTCGGTGCTAGGGGGATTTGGTTCCGGTAAAACACCGAGCTAGCGGACGTTCTAAATCTCAGTCCCACTGAGATTAACATCATCATATACAACTATAATCGGCTCAATAGCCACCTATCACCAATTTATGATATTCTAAAAACGACCAATTAGAGGTCCATACCCAATGCATGGCTTTACAATCCGATGCTCCTAAAGCCATGCAGATTTATAACAGCCCTAAGAATGAGGACCAACTCATGTACTAAAAGGACAGCCATTGAGCTCATTCACAGCAAGACCTCAATTGCAGGCAATGTGGCGTCATGGGCCACATAATCGGGCAGTGTAGATAAATTAAGTGCGAGGGGATCCGAAAGCATAATGAGATTCGTGACCCTGTTATGCAAGAACTGACTACACGGACCGCAGGTAGTAATAACGAAGAACCTTTGATAAGGTTTTTCTCGGGCAGGAATCTCAAACCCGACTTGGTGGTACAGAGCCACGAAGGGGTATTCGTGATCGATGTAACTGTCCGCCATGAAAATGGGGACTATCTCGCTCAGGAACGAGATAAAATTGATAAATACAGCCGACTACTACCTAATCTCCGGCCGAGGTATGGAGCTACCCGAGTCGAAGTCCTACCAGTCATGGTGGGAACGAGAGGGGCAACGCCTAGGGAGACGGTTGCAGCTCTAGCCAGAATTGGCATCAAAGACCGTCGACATACGCTGTTAATAATGTCGTTAATAGCTTAAGATCATCCATTGAAATTTACCACAATTTCATGGACTATGATGCGCCTCTCAGACGCCGTCACTGTCCGGTAAATCCCAGCCATCAAAACTTTTGACCAGAAGCTCAATGATTCACACTAAATGTTGTGAAGCATGTACCCCTATTGATACATGCTAGTCTTTATATCTTTTGACTGATTTTAACCATTTAATTATTTATTATTTTATCTCTACAAGCATGTTTATATAGTGATTTTCCTAGCCCTGTGATCTACACATATATGTTTAAGTGTCCATGCTGGCATATTCCACAAGTGCTAGTGAATCATTGATGCGAGTCATAAGGATACCCCTGTGAGTATCCACGGTGGCGGGTTGGGCAACGAGTCATGGGCCTGTTCTGAGCTAATTTTCCACCCGTGTGCAGGGCTCCCTTGGTAGTCCATAAACGGTTTCCCTCTTGTCAGGTGTAGGACAGGAGTGCTAGATAGTTGGGCATGAGCAAGTAATAGGGTGAAGTGAGATATAGGTATCTGGAGTGTTCCTGCAAAAGGTTCCTCCAGTCCCCCTCCTTAGTAAAAGTTCGAGACCACCTTCAAACTAAGGCGACCACTCAGCATTAATAGAAAGTACGTGCAAAGACGAGCACTAAAAGTCATCATCTAATTAGTGAGGCGCTTGAATGGATTAAAGAGATTCCCACTGTCCCTCCCTGTGCGGTGCGCTAAGTGTGACATCGAGTAATCGAAGTGACTAACTAAGCGACTAGGAAAACCTGCCGCCTCCACGTGGTCGAGGGGGGAAAACGACCTGGGGACTGCCTGAAAAGGTTGGTTTAAAAACCCCAGGCGGCTAAATGGCAGAAGGACAATCTGTGGGTGTAGATAAGGACATAGATATGGACACTACAAGTGCGAGTATCGCGAGTGGCGTCAGTGCGGTTGGCGCAAACGGACAGGAATCTAATATGGAGACACTAGACGTTGAGCTAGTGTACTCGGAATTAATTAAGTTTGTGGAGCATGACCTGGATCCGACTAAGAGACTGAGGAAAGATAATATAGAAGCCTTAAAAGCCAGACTCACTAAGCTGGCCTTTGCCCAGGCCGAGCTGGTCGGGGAGTTTAAGTGCCTTAAAAAGGAAAACGAGGAACTCAGGAAGAATCTGCCAACACGTAAAGAGTCTCCAGCTATCCAGGGGCCTACCTATGCGGCAGTAGCCAGAACTAAGGTGGAAAGAAAAGTTAGTATCATAGATAAGATCAATGCGAAACCAAAAACAACGGTATTCATAACCTCCAAAAGAGGAGAGGACGCAAAGAAAGTGCAGGAAGTCTTTAAAAAGGCAATTGATCCAACGAAAGAGAAACTGAAAATCAAATCAATTAAAACTACGGGCAAGGTGCTCATTGTTGAGACTGATAGTGAACAAGGGGCTACTAAGATAATGAACAACACAAAACTACAAGAAAATCTCAGGTGCGAGCCTCCTAAAAAGAGAAGACCCCTGATGATAGCATACAACATACCAAGCGATATCTCGCCCAATAAGATACTACAGTCTGTATACGAGCAAAACTTTGAAAGGCTGATATCTAAAGAGGAATATGATGAAAATTTTATACTAAGATTCAAAACGGGGCCAAAAAACAGACCATCCGAGCACCATGTCATCGAAATCAGCGCTAAGCTAAGGAAGATAATAATGAACCAAAAAAGAATATACCTAGCATATGGGTCGTATGACGTCAAAGACTACATTGTAGTCCCTAAATGCATGAAATGCCAAGATCTAGGGCATGTTGCAAAGCACTGCCGGCAACAAAGTCAGGTATGTGCGCATTGTGCTAAAGAAGGGCACAAGAAACTAGAGTGCCCAAACAAGGGTCAACAGGCCATTTGCATACCCTGTAGAAATAGAGGGAAGAGATGCGTAGGGGAAGAGTGCATGACACATAAACTTCTAGTGGAAAGACTAATTGCTAAGACCGACTATACTGTTGATGGATAATACCAAAACAGTAAGTCAGGAAGTGCAACACACGAAAGTGAGGAAAAACAAAACCCCCTCTCGCTTAAGACGAGACAAAATGAGAGCGGAAAGACGAAGACAGCAATTAGAAATGAATGAAATACGGGTAACGAAGGAGCCAGTTGAAGAAACTAAAAGAATAGGAGCTCAAACCGGAAGGAACGGATTCCTATACAGGTTATGGAACTGGATCTGGCATCCTAAAGGTAAGAAGGAAAAGAACTCTTTCAGGCTGATAAAGCAAAAAACAATCTCAGACAGTCGGACACAGCTCACAGAAGAGAAGGGTCCGGCCAGGGAAATGTACGATATAATGGATGAAAGGATGAGGCTTAGAAGGCTTGAGGAGCCGGGAATCTTAATAGCTGCCCTGAGGCAAACGGTACGAAAACATCATCCGAACGGAGGTACGATAGCCTATCCAGTGCTGGAAGTAGTGGATAGGATCCATCTTAAACAAAATAATATTCCCACAGAGAAAGACGACCTGTTAGGCTTACTACACAAAATGTTCAAAGAAAGGGGCGAAGAACTGCACCTTGAAGAGGTATATAAGCAACTAGCAATAACGCACGGAAGGGTCTGCTTTGACTACACCAAGGCATGGCCCGACTGTTACAAGTTGGTGCGAAATGCCTAAATCTTATATAAGAAGAGAGAGAGATAGAGAACAATAATAGTACATATCTGAGAATAGCGCAGCTAAATGCTGCAAGAAGTGCAGTTGCTACGCATGAGATAAGGAAGGTCGCACAAGAAGTAAAACTCGATATAGTGTGCTTACAGGAACCATATACAAAACAGGGGAAGCTTCAGGGACTCCCGGTATCAACTAGGGTGACCAAGTCTGAAGCAAATCCAATGACAGCTATAATAATTTTCAACAAGGAGATCACAGTCACGACAATAGGGAAACACACGGATGCCCACTGTAATTGCATAGAACTTATTTCCAAACAGGGGAGAATGATACTGGTTAATCAGTACTTTCAATTCAATCAAGAGATTGGACCCCACCTTGGAAAACTGAGAGACATAGTGACGGAATATAGCAATGTACCGATCATAATTATGGTGGATGCAAACGCTAAATCTCCATTATGGAACAGTGGGGAAACGGATAGAAGAGGTGAGGAGATGGAGAACACAATAAATGAGTTGAGGTTGGAAATTATAAATGAGATAAGTGACATACCCACATATCATGGCAGAGCAGGAGCCTCTTCCAACATTGACGTTACAATGGCAAATAATAGGATGGCTAATAAGATAATAAGGTGGACGATAGAAGATGGGGTTACGGTCAGCGACCACAACCTGATTTATGTGGAGATAGGGAGCATGAATAATAATAATGGTAATGCGACATCAAAGATGAAGTATAACCTGAGGAAGGCAAACTGGGATCTGCTTAAGCAAACTTACCGGGAGCAACCACCCATACAGGGAGGACACCCGGACGAGATGGCTAAGCAGATCAGCAAAAAGATTAAGCAATCAATGGATAGAGCAATACCGAAGGTTAAACAACCCGATCTCGACATAAACAATAAGGCTTGGAGTGAGGAATTAACCCTTCTCAAAAGAAGATCTCAGAGGTTAAGGAAAGTTTACCAACGATCGGTTGACGAAGAACAAAGAGCGATTAATTTGGAACAATATAGGATCTCCAAAGAAGAATACAAAACCAGATTATATGAAACTAAGAGGTCAAGCTGGCAAAAATTCGTCAATGATTGTATGGAGACTGACATATGGGGGACACCCTATAAAATAACAACTATGAAAATAAGGGGACCTGCCCTATTTTCTACGCTAATTAGACCAGATGGGACAGAAACAAAGGACTGGGAAGAAACCACCCAAACCTTGCTGAACGAACTATTACCATCTGACACAAGAGAAAATGAAACGGACGAACAGCGAGAAAAGAGAGAGAAAATGATAGACAGGTATAGAACTGAAATTCGGGCTCGCCCATTTAGTCATCAGGAAGTAGAGGAGGCGATTAAGCGCATGAAAAAGAAAAAAGCGCCAGGACCAGACAGCATCCCTGCTGAGGTCCTGCAAGGAATGAAAGAGGAAATCATCATGGAATTGACCTTGGTGTGCAACAGGTGCTTGGAGACTGGGAAGTTTCCCAGCATATGGAAACACGCTGAAGTCATAATTATATACAAAGGCGATGGGAAGGACCCGAAACAGCCAAAGTCATATAGACCTATTTGTCTTCTGAATACACTGGGGAAAATCCTAGAGAGGCTAATATGCGAAAGACTTAAAGAACTCAGGCAAAATATCCAACATCCTAACCTATATGGGTTCAGGAAAGGCCGATCAACAGAAGATGCAATAAATGAAGCCATGCGGGTTGTCAAGACATCGGAGGAGAAGTATATCCTTGCGGTATACGTGGATATCTCTGGTGCCTTTGATAACCTGTGGTGGCCGACTCTATTTGAAAATATAAGGAACCTAGGGTGTGACCAGGATATCTATAGTACACTAAGGAGCTACTGTCAAGACAGATACGTACATATGACCAACGCGACAAACAGAACATCCAAAGTACTTACCAAGGGATGCCCACAGGGGTCCATCTGTGGACCAGTCTTCTGGGACATTACGATGGACAACCTGTTGAGATATCTAGACAGCCTGATCGAAATAAAAACAACGCTAGCATACGCGGATGACCTCCTATTGTTAATAGGAGGTGAGTCGAGAAATCAACTAGAGGTAAAAGGAGGTAACGCAATGCGGAATTTAAGCGCGTGGTGTGATAAGAACAAAATGAAAATAGCGACTAACAAAACAAAAATTTCGTTACTAAAAGGACAATTGCAAAGGGAGCCCTTGGTAAGGATGGAGGATGGGAACATAGGACGACAAACAACTTACAGATACCTAGGAATACACATAGATGAGAAACGAAATTACTTAAATCATATTCAGACTGCCAGTGCAAAAGCAAGTAAGCAGATGCACATGATAGTGAGGCTTGCTATAGCAGACTACAAAATACCAATACACGTTGCAAGAATCTACCTTAAGGCGGTTATGGAGTCAATCTTGAGTTATGGAGCCAGTGTCTGGGCATATAGATTATTATTGAGGAAACCAAGAGAGGCGGTGAGAACAGCGCAAAGGGGGGTCCTGATAAGACTCACTGGAGCATTCTGTACCGTCTCTCTGGAGGCCCTAGCGGTCATCACAGACACAATGCCGATTGATTATGAGATTAGAAAGAAGGCTGCCATATATTGGATACGGAAAGGTAACCAGGAGGAAGTACGTAGGGTCTTAGGGACACAAGCAAACAATAAGAGAGGAATAACAGAGACAATTACGAGACAATGGCAAGAAGAGTGGGAGACCTCCAACAAGGCCAGGAGATTGTGGGAAATCCTACCAACAATCTACCACCGACGGACTCTGACGTACCTCCTACCTACCCAAGGCATGACACACTTTCTTACGGGCCATGGCTCTTACCCACAAAACCTGCACAGGATGGGGCAGCGAGATGATCCGCACTGTCAGTGTGGTCAGCTTGGCACCCCGGAACATGTAGTGTTTGACTGCAACGTACATATCAATGATACGATAACGCACGAAAGACAAATATTATTAGGTAAAACATTACGGCAAATATTAGAAGACCCTGAACTGACTAATGCACTAAACAGGCTAACCAATGAGGTCTCACGACTTCAGAGAGAAGCCTATAGAACAAGACAGAGACACAACGACTGAGGAATCCTCTGACTGTTTCGGATATCCGACAGATAGAGGGTGAATTACCAGTTGATGAAGACCAAACGATACTTCTAAATGGCGAACACAGGGTCGATGATTGCAACGTGTAGAGGAATAGGACTAGAACGGAACCAAACAAAGATAGAAAAGACCAGGACAAGACAAATAGGCTTGTGAGTGCATGTTGCATGAAAGTTGTAGATTATAAGATAGAAATAGTAGAAGCATGAGTTCATGTAATTTAGATATAAGAAACGTAGTTATGTCGGGCTGCATGTGGTATGCATGTATGAGTTTATGTAATTTAGAGATAAGGATCGTAGATATGTCGGGCTGCATGCGGTATGCATGTCATTTAGCATGTTAGGAAATAAGCTTAGATTTAAGGATAGTCTTGGAAAAGAAAATGGCAATAAGAAACAATAATAGTGCAACCAAAGAAAAGACATATTCATGCCACCTCCTCGTGGTGGGGACGGAAACGACTCGGGGGTGACAGCTTCGGGCTGAAATAAAAATCCCCTGAACAGCCAAGTGCATGAGTGTGTCAGAAGAAAGGCTGGGATTAAATGATTAAGTGCCCAGCCAGTAAGATAAAGGTTCACTAAATGAAAAAAAAAAAAAAATGTCCCTCCCTGTCCCACTCTGGTTTCTCTTCATTTCGAATAAATCTTTCGCTTTTGCAAGGGTATCCGATTTGAAGCAATATTTGTCTGTAAGTTGGTTGTCCCAACTTTACCTTTTGCCTTTTACCTTCCTGTCTCTACCTCCACGTGGTCAAAGGCGGTAACCAAGTAAGGCAATCAGTCGCGTTGCTCTGCTTGGGACGATATATTCATTTATACCGTAACTAGTATCTCGCGCCATAAGCTCCTTATAGGGCTAAAAGAGACTACAAGTGTGCTCAAGCCGAGTATCCGGGTATCCGGTGCTCGGCTTTTTCTTTGCGTGCTAGGCGGCTTTTCACTGCAGTTTCCAATTTACTCGCGCAGCGCGTGAGTCGGGAACATGCGCCGAACGCCGCCCCCAAGCACCCCAGGTGGCAAGGGGTCGCAGTCTAAGCGTGCTAGGTCGGAGGTCGATGACGATGAGTCCGCGGCTGGTTCCGTGGACCTACCGCCGTCGATCGACAGCTTGGCAAGCGACTTTCATGTGGTCCATAACAGTTTCCTGACTTTGGTCGGTGGACTAAAGGAAGTGTCGGCTTCGCGTCGCCAAGAACTTGGCGCGCAGCTGGCCTCCATGTTGATCTGCTTTTCTGCAGTTGCGAGGATGGCAGTCGCGGGTGGCTCATCTTCTGATGTCAGATTGGAGGAATTGGCCGCAAAGGTGCAGTGTCTTTCTGAGACCATCTCCAAGCAGCCCGTAGTTTCCTACGCGGCTGCTGCTGCATCGTCTAAGCCTCCTGCACGTGTCGTCAAGACCCCATCTGGCCGCACGGTTGAGCCCCCGAAAACTTCGGCGATACTGGTGTATCCGGTGGACGCCTCCGTCCTGCGATCGAGCGAGGATACCAAACGTGCCTTGGTTAGCAACCTTAAGCCAACCCAATTGGGTCTAAAGGTAGACAAGCTGGTGAAGATCTCTAAGAATGGCATAAAACTCGAGTCTAACTCCGTGGATCTGTCCAAGATCCCAACAGAGCAATTCACGAAGGCTGGCCTCGCAGTGAAGCACGTAGGCAAGCTTCAGCCCCGTATCGCTATCTACGGGGTCGACTCATCGCTCTATGAGAAAGCCATAAAAGAGGCCATCATAACACAAAACTTCAGGCCTTCAGATGCTCCCTCTCCAGACTCTATCAAGCTTGTCGCTAAATTTGGGCCCAAGGACAAGAACTTCGTCCACTGGGTGGCTGAGACTTCACCATCTACCAGGGCTCTTCTGGTTGCCAAGGACCGGTTGTATATCTCGTTCTCGGCCTGCAGGGTGGAGGATCACTTCCGTGTCCTCCGATGCTACCGGTGCCAGAAATATGGCCACACCCAAAAGGACTGCCGCAGCGATGTCGCCTGTGGTAAGTGCTCCGGGCCACACGAAACACGGGACTGCAAGCAGCCCGATACTAGGACGAGGTGCGTGAACTGTGCATCCGTCGGGTTTAAAGAGTTGGGCCACGAAGCGTCGAACAGGAAATGTCCGTTTTATGCCCGTCGAATAACGTCCCTCTTGGCAAACGTGGATTATGGTCAGTAGACACCCGAAACAGATAAGGTTCGCCAGCATTAACCTGCAGGGAGCGCGAACTCCGAGCTCGGAGTTGGTTGTTGCGAGCCAACGAAGAGGTCTCCAGGTTGTGTTGGTTCAAGAGCCTTATACCAAATCTCTGGACGGGTCTACTCCACGTACAATCCCGGGCTCGCAAAAGCGAACTCTTGGCGGTGTTTCGTTGAGCGGGCCTTACAATCCGACCCATGGGGCTTCACTTACCGCATGGCCTCTGGGAGGGTGCAGCCGTCGGAGGCACACCACGCGGTGGTCTCCAACGGTATCTCCACGCGTACTCTCCCAGTAACCCTCGAGGAAATCCTGAGCCGTCTGATGCCGGACGACGACCATCTTGTCGACTCTCCGGAACTTGTCGCAGCAAGAGCTCGTGCCTCTCAAGTTGTAGGCGACGTAGAGGCGGTGGCGGTGATTGTGGAACGTCACCTCGAGCAAGCCCTGGACAAGATCAAGCCCGGAAAGGCGCCTGGCTGGGATAACATTCCTGGCCTGCTTATTAAATTGTCGTTCAGACAGATGGTGGCTGTCTATTTAGATTTGTTCAACGACTGTCTTGTCGCCGGTCACTTTCCGTCGGCATGGAAAAAGGGGATCTTAGTCACGATTCTGAAATCGCCAGACAAGGACTTGGCAGATCCTAAGGCCTTCAGGCCTATTACTCTTCTATCAGAGCTCGGCAAATTGTTCGAGAGAGCAATTATCTTCCTTCTTTCGGACCTTCTTGGTCCCGTGATTTTCAGTCCAAGTCAGTTTGGTTTCACGAGTGGCAAATCCACCATCGATCCCCTGTCAGTGCTGACGACCGCGGCAGGCAGTAACAATTCGAAGTGTACTCTTGTTATCTTTTTAGACATCGCAGGCGCTTTTGACAATTTGTGGTGGCCTTCCATCATCTTAGCCATGGGAAGTAAAAACTTCCCTTCCAGTATCTTGAACGTCATTTCAAGTTACCTTACAGATCGTGTTGTCAGTTACTCGTCGCTTCACTACTCTGTAGAGAAGCGGCTCACCAAAGGATGTCCCCAAGGCTCAGCCCTTGGCCCATTTTTGTGGAACCTGGTTCTTGATGGCTTTCTGTCTTCTGACCTGCCGATTGGATGTAAATCCATCGCATATGCTGATGATGTGGCTATCATCATTGAGGGTAATTCCAGACGTGCCTTAGAGGCGAGCGCTGAATCCTGTATGCGCCTTTTCGACAGCTGGTCCTCATCTTGTAAATTGGCCGCCTCCCTTCAAAAGACCAAATACATGGTCTTCGGAGCGCGACTAGATAGGAACCCTACGGTTCGCTTGCAAGGTCTGCTGGTTTCTAGGGTCGACTCTATAAAATACCTTGGCATTGTTCTTGATGATCGTCTGAGTTTCTTAAAGCACGTCGAATTTATTGCCGCGAAAGTTAAGAAATTATTTTTGACTCTTCGTCGGCTTATCAACCAGGTTTGGGACTCTCCGCCTAATTCCCTCCGAATTATCTATGAGCGTGCAGTTATACCCGTACTTAGCTACGGGCTACAAATATGGGGCCACCGCCTTCAACACTCCAGAGTGGTCCGCAAACTCAGAGAGATTCAGGGAGTTTGCCTGAGGTGTATAGTGAGAGCCTATAGGACGGTACCTGTAGAAGCTTTATGTGTCTTAGCTAGGATTCCTCCACTACACTTGGAACTAGCCAGATTACATGCTGTCGCGCAAATCCTTCAAACAGGTCAGTGTGAGTTTCTAGGCACTATGGTGCATATACGGAATTTCCGATATATGATAGACGTACATCGGCATTTAAATAGTCTCCTTCTAACTCGTTGGCAGCACGAGTGGAGTACCTCTACAAAGGCAAGGCACTTCTTTGGTCTGGCGCCCGTGGTCAGTGACTGGGTGGACCGCCGGGACGTCGCTTTATCACTTAGAACTGTGGAACTTCTAACAGGGCACGGCGAATTCGGGGTACACCTCTTGAGAATAGGTAAAGCACCTACTGACAATTGTGAACAGTGCCATATCACAGATGATCCAACACATCGCATTCTGCACTGTGGTCGTTATGACCTTCTACGGAATCATATTGTCGCTCAACTTGGTCCCTTCCCCGATCGACCGGAACTTCTGCCTGACTATATATTGCAAAATCCCCTTCTTTTTGCACCTTTTGGGGAATGAGCTATACGCCAAACACTTCTGCAATGCTTTCTATCTTTTATTGCCGGCACACATTTTGGTTACCAACTTTGTGCATTTCGGAAAAGGAAACCTTCGAAATGGACAATTATTATTCAGAAACCAGAGTCAATTGGTCTTATCAAAGTCCAAATTACCTTTTTCGTAGTTTTAGTATTATTTTAAGTGTCAACTAACATTAATTCTAAGTACTTTGCATTGCGTACTAACTTAGTATAAGTTTTAATTTAAGAATTATTTATACATTCGAGTGGACTTAGTAAAATCATCCAAGCCGTTCCCGGCCAGAGGTTAAATCGCGTTAAGCGATAGGTACTCTGGCGCATTCGCATGGAACACCTCTAAGACACTCACATTATCTTTCTGACACAATTCAATTCAAATTCAAAAAGTATTTATTAATATAATGATAAAATAGTTGCCTCACCAGGACCTGCTCCGGAACCGATCGTGCAACCACCGCATTAACGCGGTGAGGGATCGCAGGATCGGGCGGAACAGACCTGGGTCAGCGAAAACAACAATTCAACAAAAACTAAACCTAGACTCCTTTTTAAATATAAAATAAAAATAGGTCATAAAATTAACAAAAATGCTTGAAAACAAGCTCAACAAAACTTATAAACTACACTAATTTTTTAAAAAACACTGGCGCACAAAAAAACACTATTAAATTTGGTATCTGGACGCAGGCACCACAACTCGAACAAGGTGCCTTCCGCGAGATATTTCAATGCAGGGCTGCGCAGGGCTGGCCTAAACTTTGATTTTTAAAAATTTTGATTTCGAAAAGGTTTCAATTTTTTAAAAGGTGTGAAGCGAATTTAGAAACAAAAATGTACAAAAAGAAATGAAGAAAAACTAACAAACGCGACAAAAATACACAAACAGAAAAGAAGAGGGGGACAGGAGAGATTTAAGGATAATTAAAAGGTATGAAATACTAGCGAAAGGTGGATAGGATTAGAGAAAGGTATAGTTGTTGAAACTTGGCTATAGTGGTTGCCGGAAAATCGGTAACGTCTGGTACGGTAAGGGGTGTTTGATCTGAAATGGGGCATTGTGCTGTCTAATTTGCGTTATGTGTCTTGTTAGCGGACTATCGCCCAGCTTGAACGAGTAAAAGTTTTGAGAGATATGCTGGACGTAGTCCGCTATCGGGGTTATGTCGTTGCAGCGTGCGTATAGGTCTCTGAGGGAGGTGTATCTACCTGAATTTGATATGAGGCGCATGAATTTGTGCTCAAGCACTTTTAGCTTTTTCATAGTCGTGGCCGGTATGCTGCACCACACCGGCGCCGCGTATGTGATGGACGGCCTGACCACCATCGTGTACAACAGTTTTTTATTCTGTCTGTTAAGTCTGCTACCCCTGACCATGAGCGGATACAGACTCCTGGACAGGGAGTAGACCGTACGTATTGTCTCATTGATATGTGTGTTGAACGTCAGTCGTTGGTCCAGTCTGACCCCCAAGTACTTCACGCATCCTTTGGTTGGAATTTTGTTTCCCCGGATCGAAATAGGAGTGATAATTTTATTTTCAGTAAAGCGACGCGTGAAGACTATTGCCTCCGACTTCTCAGCGTTCACCCGAATCTTCCACCGGTCGTAATAAGCCGTGGCACGAGCCATGTGCGCCTTCAGCAGCATGTTCGCTGCTTGTGCGTTGTGCGAATGCGCGTACATGGCTGTGTCATCGGCGTACTTGGCCAGCTTCGTATTCGGAAACTCTGGAAAATCGGAGACGTATAAGTTGTACAATTTCGGTGACAGGCATGATCCTTGCGGAACTCCCGCACGAATGTCCCGCCGTGTTGAGAGTTTGTTATTCACTCGAACTTGCAGGGTTCTGCCCGTCAGAAACGAGTGAATAAGTTTTATGAGGTGAGTCGGGAAGTTATAGTCATGGAGCTTGTAGAGTAGTCCCGGGATCCAGACGGTGTCAAACGCCTTCTCAATATCAAGGAGCACCATGGTGGTATTCTTCCCGAGGTTGTATTGCACTTTGACGTCGTTAACTATCCTAACGACCTGTTTCACCGTGCTCCTGCCCTTCCTGAAGCCGAACTGGGACTCATCGTCGATGTGGAGCTCCTCCTGAACAGTATCGAGCCTGATCAGGATGACCTTCTCCACCAACTTGGAGATCGCCGACAACAACGAGATGGGCCTGTAACTGCCGGCGAACTTCGCATTCTTTTTCGGCTTCAGGATGGGAATGACCACGGCGCATTTCCACTGACTGGGCCAGTGCTGTAGCCGCAGAATCGCGTTAACGATATACGTCAATTGCACAATACCTTTCCTCGGGAGATATTTGAGCAGCTTGTACTCGATGCAGTCTTTCCCCGGGGCTTTATTGTTAGGTAAGTTTTTGACAATTTCTGCTATTTCCGAGGGCTTGGTCATGACTTTTAGAAATTCTCGTTGCGTCAATTGTATGTCATGACCAATTAGTTCGTCTACGTTGTTTTCAATGCGGTCGTGTTCGGGATTATTCAGCATATTGGCGTTATGTATGGTCTGAAAATGGTCAGCTAAGTCGCTAGCTTTTTGCGCGTCTGTCAACGACGTCTGTCCGTTCGCGCGTGTTAAGGCGGGTATAACCTCCCGCGTATTTTTCAGGGCCCTCGCCAGCTTCCACAACGAATTGTCCTGAGGATTTAGCGCTGCCAGCCTGTCCCCCCATTTCTGGTTCTTAACAGTGTTGATAGAGGTTCTGATTTGCCTTTGCAATCTGATCATCTCGACCTTAGCGTTGACATCGCGATTTCGCTGCCAAAGCCGTCTCAGTCTGTTCTTTTCATGTATGTCTCGTATGACCGCCTCGTCGAGTCGGTCTCTGTTCGGGTTTATGGTGATAGTGGTGGAAACAGTCTGCTTGGCATCCTGCAGCAACCGTGTAAACTCCTCCACAGTATTTTCCAAATTGGCGGGTGTATTGATTGTGTTGTTGAGTGTTAGGTTTGTGTTGATGTGTGTTTTATAGAGATGCCAGTCAGCGTCTCTATAGGATGTAATTTTTCGTGATATGTCCTCCCTTGACATACCATTCAACTCGAGAACAATGGGATTGTGGTCGGACGCGAGTTCCACCAGAGCCACGGGGGCCGTAGAGTTCCTCACGCCCTTATTGACCACTATGTCAAGGGTTGTGGGTGTTGTACCATTGTCCGGAAAATGTGTGGGATCGTCCGGATATTGCAGGATGACATTTCGACTACTCACATAGTCGAACAGAATGTTGCCGTTCGTATTGTTGCGATGGCAGTTCCAGTTACGATGTCTAGCGTTAAGGTCGCCTATGAGCAGACAGCGTGGGCTCGCGTTCATTAAATTCTCCAGACAGCCCGCCGTGAAGCCGTTCAATGGTCTATTATACGCGGTAATGATACTCATGCCGCCCTCCAGCGTCACACACATATTCTCCACGGTGGTGTTCCGTACAGAATGGTGTGTGTGCGCGATATCGGACTTTATGAGTACGGCTAGTCCGCCTCCCCTGTTATTGTCCGCCCTATCCTTACGGTGTACTGTATACCCTCGGATTTTCAGTTTGTCTCGTCTGGTAAGTTTCGTCTCATTTAGCAGCATAATGTCGATTTTATGCCTCAACATATAGTTAATAAGAAAAGGAATTTTGTTACCTATACCATTGGCGTTCCAGGAAGAGATCCTAATGTTTATTTAAAAAGCGTTTTCTGGCATCGTTTCGAGGAAACGATGCATGACGAAGAATTTGTCCCCTGCATTGGAACATCTCTCCAGTTCGTCATTTAAGTTGTGATACATGGCCAGAATTTAGTTAATTTTAATATAACCCCTTGTATATGCCGCTCCTTGGATTTATATGTTAATTTTATAGAGTTAGAGCGCCTAAAAGTATGCAACCAGCGGTGCGCTACGGAATCGTATATTTGGAAAATCAGGAAATAATCACCTTAAAATTTCGTATTGGTCATTTTAAATCCTTTCAATTTTATACATCAAGCTTGTCTTAATATAAGGAATATCAGTAAAAATAAGCATCATATTATATATAATTAATAGGTATTGCCATTATATTTCTGCCATTATCATGTATAGTTTTTCGTATTCTATCGCGAAGTTTTTGTGAGCGAAGGATAAAAACAGGGGTTCGAGTCAGTTACCACGTATTTCTGGTGTGTTAATGAGTGCAATCCACATTTTTCTATATGTTTAACACCTTGAGGTGTTCATTTTGGATATAATTAGAAAGATTGTGTTTATATTGTGGCCGTATGCTTATGTAAAGTTGTTGGACGGCGCACAATTCGGCTGTACTGCTGGATTTGAGGGCATTTGTAACCCCTCGTCAACACGTGATAATCAACCAAGCTCTTGCCTATAAGTTTGGTCACTTCAAGCCACCCTCCATCTACGTAAGTTATTACATTTTTCTTCTTTTACATGACTGGTTAATGGTAATTTCGTGAATCCTTGTTATAGGGCTTTTCTTCTTTTCCCTGGCTTCTTTCACTTTTTGGTGCAGTAATTTTGGTTTCTAATTTGGGATATTTCTGATATCAAGCTACCGTTAGAAGACCTATTGAAGTTCCTGCGTTCCAGTTCGTTATTTTGGAATTTCTGAAATAGACGCAGTATACCGGCTGTCCTGGACGATCGACCATTGGAGCCGCCATTTGCAGTAATCTCGTGCGAGGACGACATTAAGCAGATAAGTATTTCTTTGAATTTTCTGTATTTTCTATATACTATTTTAATATTTTGCATTTATTCATATTCATTTGTGTACCAAATAATCTATTACATATTAGTAGTGCATTTTTGTCTGCTACTAATTGAATGGCCGTCTTTTAGGCCCTTGCGCTAAATTTCAGTGATTAATTCATTTGTCTTGACAAAATCTTGACCTGTATTAATATATTTATTTAATTTTTTTTGGTATTTACTATCATTTTGCAGATATAATTATTACGTCATTTTTTTTTTAAATAAATTATATTGTGCGCCAACCGTGATCACGTGCGGACATTTAATCATTGGTTTACCACTATATATATATTTTTTATATATCTATATATATTTCAACCTAAGCATTCACGAGCGGGCATTCATTATTATTAGCTTACAACTTTACGTTTTTTATATATATATTTCAGAATGGTAGAAAATTAAAGTAGATTTTATATACTTTGGGAATCATTTATTTTTGTAGAATATGCGTTCAAAATATATTCAGTAGAGAAAATTAAGGCAATTGACACCTGATATCGATTTCGTGGTCCAATTATATATATTTCTATTTGGGGTGCTTGAAGTTTTGTAACCGAACTTTAAGCCACTACTTGGAAACGTAGGGCAATTTAGGTTACTGGCGCCCTGAGCTGCTCAGTTGTATATTGAGTAGTTCTAAATAACCGCACGGCCAGCTCCGGCTGTAAGCTAGCCAACGTTTCTCTCAAGAACTTGGACACACCACCATCGAGAGTTAGGTTAAGACCTAATATCTCTCTATAAAATTTTAGTAAGGTGACAAAATTTGGCGCCCAACGTGGGGCCTGATCATATTTTTTTTGCTGTCAAAATTTTTTTGTTTATATTTTTGTAAAATTTCCCCACCTTAGTTTTAATTCATAAGGTTATGATATATACAGCTTATCTGTTGTTTCTCGCTACTGTTTATGGTAAAATTAGCATTAGAATTTATTTCTGAACTTTTAAGCGCCGCGACGCCTAACGACGCCAAGCGTCGAAGTTAAAATTTTCCAGAATTTAGGTGTTATTTCAACGGTTTATTGTTTTTTTAGGAAATTCCTAGATTTTGCACCGCGGCGCCTAGCGTCGAAGTTAAAATTTTGTGTGATTTAGGTGTAATTTTAACTGTTTATTGTTTTTTTTGTCAATTCATACATTTTGGGCACCGCGACGCCACCGACGCCTAGCGTCGAAGTTGTAATTTTCAGTAATTTCGATATAATTTTAAGTGCTTATTATTTTCGTAGATAAATCTGACATCTTTGCACCGAGACGCCTAGCGTCGAAGTTGCAATTTTATGTGATTTTGGTGTAATTTTTGTGGCTTACCCTTTTCTTATATAATTTAGACAATTTTTGCACCGCGACGCCTACCGACGCCAAGCGTCGAAGTGTAAATAATTGTGTATTTAGCATGGTTTTACCTACTTATTCTTCCTTTGATTAATTTTTACATTTTTGCGCTGCGACGCCTACCGACGCCAAGCGTCGATGTGTCAATTGTTGGGAATTTGGTGTAGTTTTTATTGCTTATTCATTCTTTGATAAATTTTTACATTTTTGCGCTGCGACGCCAAGCGCCGATGTATAAAGAACCACTATTTACACCAATTTAGTATAGTTTTAGTTGTTTATTCTTTTCTTGAATATTTTTTTTTGTTTTCTTCACGACGCCTAGCGTCATTTTAAGGTTTTGGGTAGATTTAGGTTATATTAGATAGTGTTAGGATTTTAAGTTGAATTTTGAAGTTTACTAAGAAACAGTTTTAGGGTCTATTGTTAGCATTTCTTGTGTTGGTAGTTGTATAGTTTAAGGAATATGGATTTGAAATTAGAGGTAAATAGACTTGAAAAAGATGAGTTAAAATATGAACTTGCTTTTCGGGGTATAACTGATAAGACAACTGTGGAGGATATGCGTAAATCCTTACGTGCGATTTTTCGTTTGGAGAAAACCGAGTCCTCTCTTAAATATCCTAAGTATCCATATAGTTTCGATGAGGATGCCGAATGCATAAGTGCAAAAATTTTGGAATTACAAGATTTAATATCAGGTTTTTCGGATCTTGCTAGTAGTCCATTATTTCCAAAGATATCGTCTAAACTTGCTCATGTTTTTCAAAGAGCCGAAAGGTCGAAATCTTCCAAGGATGCGGAACATACACAACGTTCAAACTTTCTGATTGAGATTCTGAATTTGCGAAGTCAATTAAAATCAAAGGCTAGAAAGTTTAAAGGTACTTCACAGAATTCCGATATGCCGATAGAACTTACCACTATTATGTCGTCTACGGCCCTGTCAACTGATTCAGACAGCGATACTTCTACCGAAGGTGATATATCTAATGATTTGCCTATTCAAGCTTGTTCAAGTCATTCAATAAATTCAGTGCCAGTTTCCAAGTGGAATATTGTTAAATTTTCAGGTGATAATTCTAAAATATCCCTAAGTGCTTTTCTAGAAAATGTAGAAGAACTTTGTGTTTCTCGCAACGTAACGAAGAGTCAATTGTTTAACTCAGCTAGTGATTTATTTACAGAAAAAGCATTAATATGGTTTCGTTCGATTAAAAGTAAAATATCATCATGGACACAGCTTGTTGATGAGTTGCGCTTACAATTTCAGACTCCTCATTTTAATGTCATCGGCAGATGAGTGAAAAAATCGCGAAAATTCGGGACCAAAATTATTTTTTCCACACAAAATTCACTATAACTTCATAAACATTAAAGTACGCGCATTCACAAAGTCATTTTCGGAAACTACAGGAAAAGACCTTTCATTTGACGTATCGTACAGCTCGATACGATAAACACCAAAAAAGATATAGGGCAAAACAGCCCCAACACATAGCACAAAATAGCCACGCGGCGAGGCCCTGCAGCGCAACAGCTCGCGACCGGCAAAGCCCGTGCTACGTCACACCGCCGGGAAACTATAAATATGCGCACGCCCGCTAGCCCTGCATCAGTCCGCTCGCATCCGTCGTTCGCTACACATCGATCAATCAGTTCGCGCCTGCCTTTGACACCTCTACCTGAAGACTGTATTGTATTGTAGTAAATATCTCTTTTATTCCACAACCTGCCTAATTAGTAGTTTGGAGTGCACAGTAGTGGTGAAAAGTGAAGTGGGTGTTAGTGTAATATAAAGAAATCGTTATGAACACCAGGAGTCGATCTAGGCAGAGGGACGGCGTCCCATCTAGCCAGGTAGACTCGCCACCAACACAGAGCCGTTCGCCCCAGGTCCCGGACGCTCTCTTTACTAATCAAGAGGACTCAGGTCTGGTAAGGGAAATGGTGAACCCCTTGTCGCCCAACGTCGCGGCCCGTCAATTTCTCACTGGTCAACAGGATGCAGGTCTGGTAATGGAAACGGTGGACCCCTTGTCGCCCAACGTCGCGGCCCGACGATTTTTCACCGGTCAATGGGATTCAGCCCCGGCCAGCCAGGGGGCTGCCCCTAGCCCTAATGCATATCCAACCCCAGGAAGGGGACAAGAAGCACAGCCCTTCCTCACACCATCCACTAGCCAACGCCTACCTACTGCAACCACGGACTCCACAACCAGAAGCCTTCAAGGAGTACAGCCACCGCCATTAGTAATGCCTGCTACCCCTGCTCTCACCCCAAGTGGGAGGAACACAAGCCAAGCTGATGCAGTAACACATGCACTCACGAAAGCGTTGCAACAGCTAACGAACACCACCGAAATACTCCTGCAGCACCTAGCCCTACAGACGAGGACAAGCCACGACCCCCCGGCTTCGCCCCGGGCCACTTCGGGCCCTATGCAACCAACCTCACAGCCACTTCCGGAATCGGAATTACAGCATGACACGTCACCAATACAACCACAGTCGGCATCGTACGGGGCGGAAACGGGCCCGGCTCTCCAACAAGCCGCAGACACCGCCGTTCGTAGACATGGCTCCCAGCAACGTGGGGCTTCAAGAGCTTCCACACACGCAACGGAAGGATCCCTGGATGGGGATGCTCATGACCCTGAGCACAAATCAAAGCTATCAAACAGAATTCTGGGAGAACAAGCCCAGTGGCGCCCAACTGAACAACAACAAGGTCCCACAAACCAACAACAACCAGCAATGCAGGCAGTGCAACAACAAGACACCACCCACCAACAACAACCAACGATGCAGCCAGTCTCGGCCGAACCTCAAGCAGAGCAAACAACACAACCAGCTCCCCTGATGATGCCAACAGTGGAGTCGGGACCAACAGCGCAAACGGTGCTACAACAGGCCATGCACAAGCAACTCATGGAAGTCGTGGCCACAGCAACGAAAGCAGCAGTTCAAGCGGCCACGGAAGCTAGGACTGGGCAGCTAGACGTAAGGACCCTACCCACATTCGCAGGAAGGGAATGGGAAGATCCAGAAAAATTCCTAAATACATTAGAGGAAGCAATGGACAGGAATCAAATCCAAGCAAGAGACAGGGTGAGGATCACTCTTGGACAACTGGAAGGCCATGCCAAAGGGATGTTTGAGGTGTTCCAGCCCCTCAACCTGGACTTCGAAACTTTGAGGCACCGCTTGATCCTCAAATACAACGACCCTTCTCTCTTGGGAAGTTTGAGGTCTCGCCTGCACGGCGAACGACAAAGAGAGGACGAGCTAGCTGCAGTGTTCATTCAACGCAAGATGGGACTGCACAGAAGAGTAGAGCCGTACACTTCGGAAGAACAAATCACATGCGAGGTACGGGAACTGCTTCGACCAGAAATCCGATACGCTACCAGGACCATGACAATTAAAACCCTAGAGGACTTAGGTCGGGCCGCCGACTGGGCCGAGGTCGATTTCCAAGAGCTCCAACGCCACCTGCGACCAATACCAAGGCCAGCACCACTTACAACTCGACCACCCGTCAATCGCCAATCGGAACTACCCCAGGAGCCCCCCAGTCCATGCAGAGGATGCGGTGGATGGCACTTCCACCGTGACTGCCCAGTACTCAAGGAACAAGTAAGGCAACGTCAGCAACAGCAACAGCCATCAAGACCGCCACAGCAGCAGCAGCAAGGACCACAACCTGGGCCCTCCAACGAAGCAACAAGGAATCAGGGAAACGCGAACAGGGTCGGCGCAAGCCAGGGCGCGCGACCCCAACAATCGTAGACGCCACCATCAGCACCACATCCGCCATTGGCCCTTCATCACGAATATGGACGGAAGTCAATGGACGTAGACTACTGGCACTACTGGACAGTGATGCCACCCATAGCTTCATCAAAAAAGAGTACGTGCAACCCGAAGCAATCCAGCCCACCCAGATGCGCGTACGATTAGCTGCCACTGACCACGTTTACTACTCCAGGGGAAGCATCCAAGTTAACCTGGTAGCTGGAGAGTACACAGCAACCACAAAATTTCACCTCCTAGATGCCATCACCGAGGACGCCATGCTAGGACAAGACTGGCTACGTCAACACCAGGCGATCATGGATTTCCAGCGAGGTTGCGTTCATGTGGGCCTGCACCAGAGGCACACACTATTTTGGCTCATGGACCGTCAAGCACCAACCCAAGCTAGCGAGTTCGACGTCAGCCCTGATCAGCTACCCACCACCCACCAGGAAAAATACATTCGCCTGATCCACAACTTCCAGGAGGTCTTTGACGAGGCGCTTCATCAACCCACAACGAAGTTGGCCATGCACGAGATCCGCCTGAAGGAAGACGCTCCTTTCAAGATTCGACGATACCAATACTCCGCCAACAACAAAGCCATCATCACGGTAGAAGTGAAGAAAATGTTAGCCGCTGGGGTCATCCGACGAAGCCACAGCAGGTATTGTTCGCCAATAGTTATCGTCAACAAGAAAAACGGCCAACCAAGGTTCTGCATAGACTACCGTAAACTAAACTCCCAAACCTATGAGGAAGTGAGTCAGCTGCCGCCCATTCGAGAAACGATAAGGGAACTTGGAGCTGCGAAGATATTCACCTCCCTCGACCTCAAGAGCGGGTACTGGCAGGTACCCATGGACGAAGCCAGTATACCCCTCACCGCATTCAGTACCCCGGACGGGGCAACGTACGAATTTTTGGTGATGCCATTTGGACTCCGTAACGCACCCTCAACATTTCAGAAGCTGATGACGGAAGTACTCGCCGACTACGTGGATGTGTTCGTCAAGGTATATCTTGATGATATAATTGTCTATTCTGAGACCCATGAAGACCACATCAGACATTTGACGTTAGTCCTGGAGAGGCTCCAGATCCACGAGCTGCACTGCGGAATTCAGAAATGTCGCTTCGGGGCAGAAGAACTGGAATACTTAGGGTATCGAATCACCGCAACAAAGAACACACCTCAAGAGAAGCATGTTATCCAGATCCAGGAATTCCCTACACCCAAGACTAAGAAGGAACTGCAGGCCTTCCTAGGAACTGCAAACTGGCTCCGTGAATTCGTCCCGGAATTCACCGAAATCACAGCACCCATGACAACCCTCACCGGAAAACAGCGCTTCCAGTGGACACCGGAGGCAGACGCAGCATTCCAGAAGGTGAAGGAAGTCCTCTCCAAACCACTTTCGCTCTTCAGACCAGAACCAGGGCTCCCCTACGTCCTCCAGACGGACGCCAGCACCATGGGGATGGGCGCAGTCCTGTTCCAGCGTACTCCGCAAGGCGAAAGGAGAATCATCTCGTGCTCCAGTGCCAAATTCACAGGACCAGAAAAACGATATCATGTAAACGAGCAAGAGACATTGGCAGTAGTGTGGGCGTGCCGGAGGTACCGCCACTGGCTGGAAGGCCAGACATTCACACTGGTCACCGATAGTCGAGCACTCACCTGGCTCAACCAATTCAAGGATGAACGTGCGAAGCTAACCAGATGGGCGCTCCAACTCCAAGAGTACAACTTCACTGTGGAACACTGCCCTGGTAAACAAAATCAACTCCCAGACTTCCTGTCAAGACACCCCAGGGAGCCCATGCCAAGCTCCATCGGCGACGATGACCGCCTGCTACCTCCCGAGAACCACCGCGACGTCCCAACCACCATGGCGGAGGCCATCCCCGATGTCAACGGCCGCATGATCCCAGGGAAAGTCAATGCCGCTCACCAAGAACCCCCCGATGTTCCCGAGGTAATCTTCGATTCGGACGACGAAGAAGACGAGAAGCGATCGTACTCCACCACGGACACCGAAACCAACTCCGAGGAGGACGACGAGGAGGACCTTCCTAAACACAACCCACCTCAGCCCCCAGCTCCAAGGCCAACTGGCGAATACGCTCCGCTGCAGGAAGCAGCGCTGAACCAGGTCGAGGAGCACAACGACGAGGAGGCTAACGACGAGGTCAACGACGAGGAGGACGACGACGATAGGCCAGCAAATCTCTTCCAACAAATCCAGCAGGAACAACTCCGTGACGAAACCATCTCAGCCGCTATCCATTTCTGGCGAGTCTTCCAGCAGCAGGACCCAGACATACCATTAGAACCACGGGAGAGACGACTGCGAGACGACTTCATCGTAGAAGACGGCCACCTCTGGCACAAAACAACGGACGATCGAAGGCAGCTCGTAGTACCAGAAAACCTATGGGCAAGAGTTATCCACACTTACCACGACTCCGTCTTCGCAGGACACCCAGGTCGTGATGAAACCTTCCGAGCCATTGACAGACTCTACCACTGGGCAGGAATTCGCCGCAACGTACGATCCCACATCCGCCTGTGCATGGTATGCACGGCAACCAAAAGAGGCCCACTCCAAGAAGCCGCCCCACTACGTCCCAGGCCACCAACCAGGCCGTGGCAAGTCCTCAGCATCGACGTCATGGGCCCTTATGTGCCTACTGTTACTAAAAATCGCTTTCTTATTGTTGTTACAGATACCTGCTCGAAATGGGTTGAGGCCAAAGCCGTCCCAAATGCCACTGCAACTACCATCCGCAATTTCCTGGAGGAAGTCTGTCAAAGATGGGGATACCCAGAAGCAGTCATTTCGGACAACGCCACCGCCTTCCGCGCCAGAGCATTTTCCAAATTTCTGACCGACCATGGTATCCAGCAGTATACGTCCCCAGTATACCACCAACGAGCCAACCCGGTCGAACGTCGCTGCCAAGAAATCAAGAAGGCCCTTAGGGAGAAGCTCCGCAACAAAGACGCCAGAAAATGGGACGCCGTCATCAATCAAATTCTCTTTACCCTCCGGAACAGACAAAATGCCGCCACTGGATACTCGCCAAGCGAAATGTTGTTGGGAACGCCATTACCCAGGCCAGGCGAATGGCAACATCCTCAGCAACGCCAGCCGTTACCAGAGCCCAAACAAGCAGCCGAGGAAAGAAGGAAGCAAGCCAAACGACGCCAGATAATCTTCCAGAGGAACCTCTACCCCAGGCCCAGACAAGCCAAAGTCCATTTCAAAGTAGGAGATATGGTAATTACGAGAGGATTCAAGGAAGCTCGGCCAGCCTTCGGCCCAACATGGGAAGGTCCATACCCAGTCGTAAAAGTGTTGGGAGATAACACTTACGAAGTAGATCGCAACGGAATCCAGGCCCCAATTCATATCGATGACCTCAGGCCGATGCCCAGATCACAGCAACGTGTCCAGGTACCTCCCGAGGTGCAGCAGCTTTTCCAACCCGAGGAAGGAAACGCCGAGTCCGACCAGGACGAGGCGCAACATGACCCTGGGGGGCAACCCCCAGAAGACGGATTTCAACCCAACCCCGAGGGAAAGGGACCCTCAGACGAAAGGCAGCCAGAACCAGGCCCATCCCGGAACCAAGACCTCACCCGCGACATCCTCGCGATTTTGTAAGCGAACTAACCAACACATTTATTTTTGTAAAATGATATACACTAGTTTAAGTTGAATTACATTAGTTTAAGTTGAATTACATTAGTTTAAGTTGAATTACATTAGTTTAAGTTGAATTACATTAGTTTAAGTTGAAATATCTTCACCCTATCTTATCTTGTACATTATCTATTATTCATATCCATGCCTTTTATAAATAAAAGTCACAATTTAGGGGGGTGGTGTCATCGGCAGATGAGTGAAAAAATCGCGAAAATTCGGGACCAAAATTATTTTTTCCACACAAAATTCACTATAACTTCATAAACATTAAAGTACGCGCATTCACAAAGTCATTTTCGGAAACTACAGGAAAAGACCTTTCATTTGACGTATCGTACAGCTCGATACGATAAACACCAAAAAAGATATAGGGCAAAACAGCCCCAACACATAGCACAAAATAGCCACGCGGCGAGGCCCTGCAGCGCAACAGCTCGCGACCGGCAAAGCCCGTGCTACGTCACACCGCCGGGAAACTATAAATATGCGCACGCCCGCTAGCCCTGCATCAGTCCGCTCGCATCCGTCGTTCGCTACACATCGATCAATCAGTTCGCGCCTGCCTTTGACACCTCTACCTGAAGACTGTATTGTATTGTAGTAAATATCTCTTTTATTCCACAACCTGCCTAATTAGTAGTTTGGAGTGCACAGTAGTGGTGAAAAGTGAAGTGGGTGTTAGTGTAATATAAAGAAATCGTTATGAACACCAGGAGTCGATCTAGGCAGAGGGACGGCGTCCCATCTAGCCAGGTAGACTCGCCACCAACACAGAGCCGTTCGCCCCAGGTCCCGGACGCTCTCTTTACTAATCAAGAGGACTCAGGTCTGGTAAGGGAAATGGTGAACCCCTTGTCGCCCAACGTCGCGGCCCGTCAATTTCTCACTGGTCAACAGGATGCAGGTCTGGTAATGGAAACGGTGGACCCCTTGTCGCCCAACGTCGCGGCCCGACGATTTTTCACCGGTCAATGGGATTCAGCCCCGGCCAGCCAGGGGGCTGCCCCTAGCCCTAATGCATATCCAACCCCAGGAAGGGGACAAGAAGCACAGCCCTTCCTCACACCATCCACTAGCCAACGCCTACCTACTGCAACCACGGACTCCACAACCAGAAGCCTTCAAGGAGTACAGCCACCGCCATTAGTAATGCCTGCTACCCCTGCTCTCACCCCAAGTGGGAGGAACACAAGCCAAGCTGATGCAGTAACACATGCACTCACGAAAGCGTTGCAACAGCTAACGAACACCACCGAAATACTCCTGCAGCACCTAGCCCTACAGACGAGGACAAGCCACGACCCCCCGGCTTCGCCCCGGGCCACTTCGGGCCCTATGCAACCAACCTCACAGCCACTTCCGGAATCGGAATTACAGCATGACACGTCACCAATACAACCACAGCCGGCATCGTACGGGGCGGAAACGGGCCCGGCTCTCCAACAAGCCGCAGACACCGCCGTTCGTAGACATTAATGATAAATTGTTGACAGAAATTAGGCAACGAACACAAGGTCCCGGCGAATCAATAGGAATATACATTGCTGTTATGACTAATATGTTTAATCGATTAACAGTAACCGTGGATGAATCGGCACGTTTAAAAATTATCTTACCTAATCTCGCTCCATCCTATCAAAATCAGTTAGGATTAGTTGATATTGATTCTATAGATAAATTATTGACGTTAGGTCGAAAAATAGAAGCACATAAAGAATCCATTGAGTCATTTGTACCTCCTCCAAGGAATCGAACTTCCTTAATCGAACCTGATTTGGCTTATATCTATACGGATACAGAGAGACCTTCCACATCTTCAAACGTGGATAAAATTGTTTGTTGGAATTGCCAGATACCTGGTCATAGATCACGTCAATGTAGTAATTCGATTAAAAACAAGCATTGCTTTAAATGTGGTAACCCAGGTTATACTGTACGCAACTGTACTAAATGTAAGTCCAACTCGGGAAACTTAAACCGGAGGCGTTAAATGACCGGATAGCGGCCTCCTCCTTTCAACCTACGGTCGACTCAGTTAATTTTAATAATTCAGTCTCAAAACAACTAGCCATTTTGGACTTTATACTAGCGCATGCCGAGGGTGACGAACGCCCATATTTAGAAGTATCAGTTTTGGGCACTAAAATGTTAGGCTTATTAGATTCAGGCGCTACTAATACAATTTTAGGCGGAAATGGTTGGAGAATATTACGTGACTTAAATTTACGATTAGATGATAAAAATATTGTTTCATGTACAGTCGCTAATGGTGAGAAATGTAATAGTATAGGTACTTTGATAATACCATTTCAACTTCAAGATCGTGTGAAACTTATTAAAGTTTTAGTTATTCCGTCACTATCACACACGTTAATATTAGGCGCGGATTTCTGGAGAACAATGGAGATTGTTCCCGATTTACGACATGGCGCCTGGAAATTTTCGAATGGTTCGGCAAATTTCCTTGATTCCATCGCATTAAAACCGCAGACTGCATTAACTGCTGATCAATCTAGACAATTATTTAGTCTTGTTGATAAAGCATTTTTGGAAATGGGTAACGAATTAGGATATACCACCTTAGTGGAACACGAGATAAAAACCTCGTCACAACCAATTAAGCAGAGGTATTACCCTGTCTCGCCCATCATGCAGGCTCATATTGATAAGGAATTGGACACATTATTATCGCAAGACATCGTAGAAAAATCTAACAGCCCTTGGTCTTCCCCAATAATATTAGTTAAAAAGAAAGATCAAAGTTATCGATTTTGCGTAGATTATCGAAAGTTGAATAAAGTTACAGAACGTGACGCTTATCCATTACCATACATATCAGCAACTTTAGACAAATTGCGAGATGCGCGTTATTTATCTTCCTTAGATATCAAATCTGCATATTTTCAAGTGCCCCTTTCAGAAGCTTCTCGACCCTTAACAGCATTTACCGTACCAAACCGAGGATTGTTTCAGTTTAGACGTTTACCTATGGGTTTATCCAATTCCCCAGCCACTTTTCAAAGATTAATTGATCGTGTTCTAGGTCCCGAATTAGAGCCTCATGTATTTGTCTACTTAGATGATATCATTGTGGTAACAGCTACCTTTGAAAAGCACTTGGAAATCCTCGGCGAAGTTTTCAAACGCCTTAAGAATGCTCACTTAACGTTATCAAAAGAAAAATGCTTCTTCTGTAGACCGGAATTGCGTTATCTTGGATATGTAATTGATTGTAATGGTTTACATGTTGACCCGGAAAAAATTAAGGCCATTATAGATATTCCTCCTCCAACTAGTGTTTCAGAAGTAAGAAGGATAATTGGTTTAGCATCATGGTATCGTCGTTTCGTGCCGGGTTTCTCAACTCTCATAGCACCTCTGTCTAATCTTTTACGTAAAAATAAACCATTTATTTGGGATGAACTTTGTGAAAATTCTTTCAGGACGTTAAAGGAACATTTGATATCTACTCCTGTTCTATCGTGTCCCGATTTTTCCCTTCCGTTTACGATTCAGACGGATGCATCAGGTTTCGGACTAGGCGCAGTTTTAACGCAACAGCATCCGGATGGTGAAAAAGTCATATGCTATCTATCTCGTTCTCTTAATCGTAACGAGCGGAATTACACAACCACCGAGCGTGAATGTTTGGCGGTATTATGGTCAATAGAAAAGCTGAGGCCATATATTGAAGGGTCTAGGTTCACAGTTGTAACTGACCATTATAGTTTGGTCTGGTTAAATAATCTTCAGTCTCCTACAGGTAGACTTGCTCGTTGGGCAATACGCCTTCAGCAGTACGATTATGAAATCATGCATAGAAAAGGCAAGGATCACATAGTTCCTGATACCTTATCCCGATCCGTCCCCGTCATTGACAGTGTAAATAAAATCAGTGCTACACCTGAAAATACCTCCAATTCTACTTCCCAAGTTCAAGATAAATGGTATGCTAAAATGATGACTAACGTTTCGAAAAATCCCGGAAAATATTCTGCATGGCGAATTTTTAATAATAAGTTATATAAGCATATTTTACCCCAATATCCAGATTTAGCTAGTGAATCTGATTGTTGGCGTGAAGTAATTCCCCGCCATAATCGTCCCCAAATTATAAGTGAAATTCATGATTTATCGTGTCATACGGGTGTTTTTAAAACCTTTCATAAATTAGCTCAAAAATATTATTGGCCAAAAATGCGTTGTGATGTTGCTTCGTTTATTCGTCACTGTAAAGTATGCCATTCGATAAAGCCAGAACAGAAACGCCCATCTGGATTAATGTTGAGTGGTCAAACTAATATTTCTCGCCCATTCGAGTTACTTTGCGCTGATTTAATAGGACCCTTACCTAGATCGAAGGCTGGTTATCAGTATATATTAGTCGTAGCTGATTGTTTCAGTAAGTTTCCGATCATGTTTCCGCTTAGAGCCGCGAAAGCTCCAGCTATGGTAAAATTAATCGAGGAACAAGTATTCCTTGTATTTGGTTGTCCTAGAGCTATTATCGTAGATAACGGAGCACAGTTTCAATCTAAAGCCTTTGTGAAGCTCATGAAGACCTATAACGTCACTATTAAGTATACCGCTTTATACCATCCCCAAGCCAACCCTTGTGAGAGAATAAATAAAGTTCTAAAAACTATGTTACGTTCGATGGTTTCTGAAAACCATAGGGAATGGGATGCCAAATTAGCAAAAGTTGGTTGTGCAATTCGATCAACCAAACATGAAGTTACTGGATTGACACTTATTAATTTTGGTCGTGAAATCTCTTTACAAGGTGAACCATTCAATAAAGATCAGGCTATTCAGTTTGATCGTTCCCATGTTAATGATGATCGTTCTCAGAGTTTTGCGCATATTTATAGAGATGTAAAAGCTAAGCTATCTAAAGCCTATGAGCAAAATAAAAAGTGGTATAATCTTCGCCGTAGAGATAAGCAATATTTGGAAAATGAGTTAGTATGGCGCCGTAATTATGTACTATCTGACAAAGCTCAATATTTCACAGCCAAACTTGCACCTAAATTCATTGGACCCTTTATTATTGCTAAACGTCTCTCGCCCTGGACGTATGAGTTAAAAGATTCAAACAACGAATATAGAGGAGTTTGGCATGCGAAAGATTTAAAGGCACACCCGCCTGATGAATAGTAATTTTAGAATTTACCTCCAAGATTTTTTTTAGGGGAAAAAAAAAATCTTAAAGTGGGGGAAGAATTGTAACGTTTGAATTTTGTTTAATTTAGTTAATTTTAATATAACCCCTTGTATATGCCGCTCCTTGGATTTATATGTTAATTTTATAGAGTTAGAGCGCCTAAAAGTATGCAACCAGCGGTGCGCTACGGAATCGTATATTTGGAAAATCAGGAAATAATCACCTTAAAATTTCGTATTGGTCATTTTAAATCCTTTCAATTTTATACATCAAGCTTGTCTTAATATAAGGAATATCCGTAAAAATAAGCATCATATTATATATAATTAATAGGTATTGCCATTATATTTCTGCCATTATCATGTATAGTTTTTCGTATTCTATCGCGAAGTTTTTGTGAGCGAAGGATAAAAACAGGGGTTCGAGTCAGTTACCACGTATTTCTGGTGTGTTAATGAGTGCAATCCACATTTTTCTATATGTTTAACACCTTGAGGTGTTCATTTTGGATATAATTAGAAAGATTGTGTTTATATTGTGGCCGTATGCTTATGTAAAGTTGTTGGACGGCGCACAATTCGGCTGTACTGCTGGATTTGAGGGCATTTGTAACCCCTCGTCAACACGTGATAATCAACCAAGATCTTGCCTATAAGTTTGGTCACTTCAAGCCACCCTCCATCTACGTAAGTTATTACATTTTTCTTCTTTTAAATGACTGGTTAATGGTAATTTCGTGAATCCTTGTTATAGGGCTTTTCTTCTTTTCCCTGGCTTCTTTCACTTTTTGGTGCAGTAATTTTGGTTTCTAATTTGGGATATTTCTGATATCAAGCTACCGTTAGAAGACCTATTGAAGTTCCTGCGTTCCAGTTCGTTATTTTGGAATTTCTGAAATAGACGCAGTATACCGGCTGTCCTGGACGATCGACCATTGGAGCCGCCATTTGCAGTAATCTCGTGCGAGGACGACATTAAGCAGATAAGCTGTATTTCTTTGAATTTTCTGTATTTTCTATATACTATTTTAATATTTTGCATTTATTCATATTCATTTGTGTACCAAATAATCTATTACATATTAGTAGTGCATTTTTGTCTGCTACTAATTGAATGGCCGTCTTTTAGGCCCTTGCGCTAAATTTCAGTGATTAATTCATTTGTCTTGACAAAATCTTGACCTGTATTAATATATTTATTTAATTTTTTTTGGTATTTACTATCATTTTGCAGATATAATTATTACGTCATTTTTTTTAAAATAAATTATATTGTGCGCCAACCGTGATCACGTGCGGACATTTAATCATTGGTTTACCACTATATATATATATTTTTTATATATCTATATATATTTCAACCTAAACATTCACGAGCGGGCATTCATTATTATTAGCTTACAACTTTATGTTTTTTATATATATATTTCAGAATGGTAGAAAATTAAAGTAGATTTTATATACTTTGGGAATCATTTATTTTTGTAGAATATGCGTTCAAAATATATTCAGTAGAGAAAATTAAGGCAATTGACACCTGATATCGATTTCGTGGTCCAATTATATATATTTCTATTTGGGGTGCTTGAAGTTTTGTAACCGAACTTTAAGCCACTACTTGGAAACGTAGGGCAATTTAGGTTACTGGCGCCCTGAGCTGCTCAGTTGTATATTGAGTAGTTCTAAATAACCGCACGGCCAGCTCCGGCTGTAAGCTAGCCAACGTTTCTCTTAAGAACTTGGACACACCACCATCGAGAGTTAGGTTAAGACCTAATATCTCTCTATAAAATTTTAGTAAGGTGACAGACTTAGACGTATTTAGAACTTTGGTTAAATTGGGAAAGGTAGAAATCGACTGCGAGCGGTACTTTGTAGAGGAGTACCTGGGTCTGGCCATGTGCTTTAGATGTAGCAGATTTGGGCATACCGCTACTTTCTGTAAAGACAAAACAGCCTGTCACAATTGTGCGGGTGACCATGACGGACCGGACTGTAAAAAAGAGGAAAATCGATGTGTAAATTGTTGGAGGGTTTTCGGCAAGTACGGAAACCACAGTGCTCGTCGTCAGGACTGTCCGGCCATGGTGCGGATCTTGGAGAAATCTGGGAGCCGCATCGATTATAATGGTCGGAATTAAGATCCTGTCGATTAACACGGGACGTGGTCGGGAAGCGACGGTACTGGCGCTGGACAAAATTAAACGGGAGGGCTTTGATATAGGGTTAATCCAGGAGCCGTATCACGCATATAAGTCGCTATTGAGGTATGACTCGTTTTGTGTGGATGGAGACGAACGTATGAAAGCCTTGACCTTGGTGCGAAGGGGGCTAGGGAGAGTGTGGTTGAGGCGAGACTGTTGCAGCGGAAGTGCTGTGGCGGTGGAACTCGAGGTAAAGGAGAGGAGGAGGAGGAACGTCCTGTTCGTGAACGTTTACGATGAGCCTCCGGATGCGAGAAATTCTGTTTCTCGTTTCCGGGACTTGTCTGAATGGCTTCGCGGCAGGACCGAAAGAGTGATTGTGGCGGGCGATCTTAATGGAAAGAATGTGGCTTGGGGTGGACGATTGACGGATGCAAGAGGAGAAGAGATTCTCGAATGGACGGTGATGCATGGGTGGCGCATTGAGAACGACCCGGCGGATCCGCCTAGTTTCTGCTCCTCGCGGGGCGAGAGCTGGCCGGATCTCGTGATGAGTAAAGGTGTAAGGGTGACTGATAGGAGTGTGGATGTGGACGAGGACACCTTGAGTGACCATCGGTACGTTGCTTTCGCTGTAGACGTCGGTGATGTTGAAAAGGGTAAGGGAAGATGGCGGTACCAAGTGAAAGGCGCGGACTGGACAGACTTTGATGCGACATTGGGCCAAATTTGGGCAGAGCGTGTGCCGAGTCTGGGAGATCTGAGCGCAGAGGGCAGGAGTGCTCTTCTGCAGGGTGCCGTTGAGGAAGTTTGTCGGGCAAAATTGAGGAAACGCCGGAGGATTTTTCGCGAAGAGCAAAATTGGTGGAACAATGATTTGGCAATAGAGAAGCGTAGGGCGGGGAGGGCGCGTAAACGTTTCCAGGACGCTAGGGGGGACGAGAGGGCGGAATTTAGGGAAATATACATCAATATTAGAAACGGCTATAAGAAAAAGATTAAGGAAGCGAAATTTAGAGCAATGGAAGTGGAATTGGAAAGAATGGGGGATAAGGTCTGGGAGGTTTGTAATAGATGGGTGAAAGGTGGGAAGAGGGGAGTTAAAGGGAATATGAGGAGGACGGACGGGACTTACACGGGCGACTTGGACAGTACCTACGACGAGCTCGTACGGCAGTACTTTCCGGTTGATTCCTGCATGTCGGACGCTGGGAGACAGACTGAATTGAGACGGGAGTGGGAAGAGGACAGGGTTGGGGACCTGTATGATGACTTCGCCGTCACCAAGAGTGAAATGGTGGGAGTGATCGAGGGGATGAGCGTCGGTAAAGCTCCGGGTGAGGACGGTATTCCGAACGAAGTTATGAGGCACGTACTGTTTGTTGTGGCGGATGACTGGCGGAATGTGATTGATGAATGTTTAAGGGTGGGACTTTTCCCCAAGGTATGGAAGAGAGCGGAGGTTGTCTGGATACCAAAGAGTGGGGGGAGTTTGAGGCCCATATCTTTGCTATCGGCGGCCGGGAAGGTTCTCGACCGTTTGGTGGCAGGGAGGATCTCCCACTCCCTCGAATCGAGGAGGGCGTTGGACGAAAGTCAGTTTGGCTTTAGGGGTGGCAGAAGCTGCGTCATGGCCATGGGAGACATGGTGGGGGTTTTAAAGGGGAATAAGAGGGATGGGTTACACTCTCTTGTTGTCGCCTTGGACCTTAGGAACGCGTTCGGGTCGGCTTGGGCGCCGTCTGTGGTCAAGAACCTGAGAATGAAAGGGGTGAACGAGGGACTTGTGAGAATGGTCAAGAGTTTCATGATGGACCGAAAGGTTTGCGTGGAAGGCAGAGAGTGGGAATCGGACGTGGGCTGTCCGCAAGGCTCCAGCCTGGGCCCGGTTCTGTGGCTCTTAGTCATGGAAGGTTGGTTTGAAAGTATGCGGGAAGTTAGGCAACGGGGGGGTCACGTACAGGCCTACGCGGATGACCAGATAGTCATACTGTCTGGTCGTTCGTTGCGGGACCTGGAACGTAAGTGGGAATTTGCGTGGGGAGAATGTAAGACCTGGGCCGAACTTAACAAGTTGGAGTACAACGTAGCCAAAACTGAGGATGTTTATTCCGGCTCGTGGGGAGGTCCGGGATCCACGGATCAAAATGGACGGAGTGAGAGTCATCATGAGCTCGAGTGTGAAATACTTGGGCGTGCATGTTGACAGAAGTTGGCATGGTTGGAGCACGTCAAGAAGGCCAGGGCGCGGGTTCAGGATCTCGGGGGGCAAGTTCTTTGCTCTTGGGAGAAGGAAGTGGGGAAACAGCAAGAGAGTGCTGAAGTTGATTTTTGAAAGGGTTGTGTGTCCCATGGTACTCTATGGCGCAGAACTGTGGGGAGAGAAGGCTCGAGACTCTAGGGTGATCAGGCAACTTGGGGCGATTGAGCGGCCCTACCTGAGAGCCATCACGAAGGCGTACAGCACGGCGCCAACAGCGGCTCTGTCCATCCGTGCGTGAGAGGGTACGTGCCTGATGAAGGTCAGGAGGATCCCGTCCGCGCGGTTAAGGTCTGGACCGACGCTGCTGTGAGAGGTGAGAATGGAAAAGCGTATGCATGGGTGGTGTCGGCGGAGGGGGAAGAATTAGTTCGCGGAGGGAAGACAGTGGAGGGCGAAATTGACATCATGGAATTGGAGGGGTGGGCTGTTTGGCGAGGACTTGAGAAAGCCCTCCAGGTCAGGGGGATTCAAGGGAGGTTTTGGTTTTCACGGATTCGGCACAAACTGTGCAGCAAGTACAAAATTTCGAAAATAAATGGTGGGTCATTAACAGGATACAAAGGGAAATTGCGACTGGACTGGACATAGGTTATAAAATTACTGTGGCCTGGAGGAGACGGACGAATGACGGGATTCGGTTAGCGGATAGGGAGTGTAGACGGCTTTTGACCAGAAATGAGGGAGAGGGAGATGCGGAGGTTGTGGACGGGGTAACTAAATTATTTGTGAAGAAATGGAGGAGGGAGTGGGAGGAAGAGGAGTGGCAAAATTTATGAGTGAATGGAAATACGGGCAGATGGTTGTTTGGGATGTGGGGGAGTGTGAATCGGCAGGGGGCGGAGTTGAGCCATGAGCTGACTCAAGTGGCCACCGGACACGGGGATTTCAAGGCCTACCTGAGTCGGTTCAGACTCAACGGAGCGGATGGGGACATGTGTGAATGCGGTATGGAGGCGGAGACCGTACAGCATGCGGTTTTGCGCTGTGGCCTGGTCGGGAGGCAGAATGCCAGGAGGGTTTTGGAGGGCGTCTTGGGCCACTATCCTCCAAGATTGGGGGAGGTTAGGGGCGATGAATGAGATTTAATTTTGGATTGGGCAAAATTGATAGTGGACGGGGGGTGATTAGGTGTTTTCGGTAACAAAATTTATAGTTGGGGTGCCGGGGACGATCCGGTATTGCGCGGCACCCATCACAAATCGGCCTTTTTTATTGTTGTTGTTATTGTTCTTGTTATTGTTTACCTTATACACCGTTTCGGAATTTTACATTGTTCATTGTTCTTATACACGATAATTGTTTGCCTTATACATTGTTCACTTTATACGCTTTCGGCTATTGCTAGTTTTTATACGCTATTGTTGTTTGTTGTTTGGTTTTTGGTTAATAAAGTTCTGGACCCGCTAGTTTTTGGAGTGCGGTGCTGGTAGGGGTTCTCTTGAGAGTGCTTCTGCCAGATAGTAGGTATGGAAAAGCATTCGCCTAAAACCGAAAGGTAGGTGGGCAGGCCTCGGCCGGAAAATGAATTCTTGTCCCTCCCTGAGAGTACGTGTTTGATATCCGTACAACACAGACGCGTTTCCGTACTGCTCAAAAGTGAGGTTCAGTTTTGCAGTAAATAGGGGAGTCACGCGATTTTCGTGGAAGTGAGTAGAAAAGCTCGAGAGGGGAACAGCTGGGCCCCATTAATAATTTTCGGAAATTTTGTTAAAATTGATTGGTGTTAAACTCGTGGGTGCATCGCTTGAGGATTCATAGGGCCGGAGTCCCTAGTGGTAGGGGGTTTGTACTTGGTGACAGCAGGTACCAGTGACAGCTGTCAGTGTCAAACTTCAGTTTGACAACTGTCACTTTGACAGCTGTCAGTGTCAGGCGGTATTCGCGAGCAGCAAACTTTTTGACAGCTGTCACTCTGACAGCTGTCATAGAAAACGTGACAGACGGGACTTGCGATCGACTGTCAAAAGTGACAGGTGGTCGTATGATGATCCGTACTAGTGGTGAGAGTGCCGGGGAGGAGGAGGAGAACTACATGAGCATGAGCGTAGTGGATAGTAGCAGTGAACATAACAACAGTGAGACACCGGCGAAGAGGGTAACAACTAAGAGGGTGAACAGGAAGAGGGCGAGTGGGGATGTTGGTGGGCAGGACCTTGTAGAAGGTAACAATAAAAAGAAGCGAGAGACTGAGATGGTGGTGGAAATAGTGAGACAGAAGAGGGCGGAGAAGGAAGAGATGGTGAAGCAGAGTAGAAGGGAGGAACGGGACGGTGTTGACAGGACGAAGATAGTGGAGAAGGAGTTAGAAAAAATCGTGGAAGCTGTGAGTAGGGAAATAAACGGAAAAATAAGCATAACGCGTACGGACCAGATATCGGTGAGGGAAGCGGTCGGGAACATCCAGAAAGAATTGCTGGACATTCTAAGGGGAGAGATGAAGACTGAGCGAAGGATTTGGGAATTGGAAAGGAAGTTGGCAGAGAAGGGAGAGTTTTGTGTTGGGAAATGTGCGGGTAATGTTGGAAAGCGAGTGGAAAGGCAACCGGGGAGGATAATGGCACAGGGAGAGAGTACCGACAGCGGGGACTTCGTGGAGGTGACGAGGACAAGGAGGCAGCGACGGAGCTACGCTGAGGTCTCCAAGGGTAAGTGTGGTGTGAATGTGGCTTCGGGAAATAGAGTAGAGGGCAGGGTTGTGGTCACGGGTGCTGAGGGGTGGAAAACGCCTCCCACGACACGACAGGCAGAGAGGGCAACAATCGTGTCTTCCACAAAGGAAAGGTACGCCCGAAAGCTAGCCAACGAGCTAGCGAAAACGATTAATGTCAAAGACATTGGCGGTCCGCCAAAGGGGGTCCGCACCATTAGGGATGGGAAATTAGTGATAATTGCAAAGGATCAGGAACAACAGGGTAAAATAAGGGAAAGTCTTGGAAAAAACAAAAATTTGGAGGTGCGAGACCAAAAGTCGGCGGGCCCAATGCTGGTCGTGTCGGGAGTGGAACGGGGTATGTCAGATGAAGATTTTTTGGGCAAACTATTTAGGGGTACTGACGAGTTACGGAATACTAAGATCGAGGAAGTCAAAGTCGTGAAGCGGGTAACATGCAGAAATGCATGGAAGGAGAATATTGTCCTGCGATTAGACCTGTCAATATTTAAAACTCTGGTGAAATTGGGGAAAGTCAAAATCGACTGCGAAAGATATTTCGTGGAGGAATACCTGGGCCTAGCGATGTGTTTCAGGTGCTGCAGGTTTGGTCACATTACCAAATTTTGCAAGAACAAAACTGCGTGCTATAGGTGCGCAGGAGACCACGACGGACTGAATTGCGACAAGGACACGACTAAGTGTATAAACTGCTGGAGGGTGTTTGGGAAATTTGGTAGCCACAGCGCTCGAAATCCCGATTGTCCTGCCATGATACGGATCCTCGAAAAATCAAGGAGCCGTATCAATTATAATGGTAGGGCTTAGAGTGCTGATGGTGAACACGGGTCGTGGTAAAGAGGCGACGGTACTGGCCCTGGACAAAATTAAACGGGAGAGTTTTGATATTGGGATGTTACAGGAGCCATACCATGCATTTAAGTCGTTGATCGGCTACGACAGTTTCGGAATGGATGGTGCGTGCATGAAAGTCTTGACCTTGGTACGAAGGGGGATAGGGAAGGTCTGGCTTAGGAGAGACTGTTACAGCGGGAATGCTGTGGCGGTAGAGCTCGAAGCAAAGGAGAGGAGGAACGTCCTGCTCGTGAACGTATATGATGAGCCTCCGGATGCGGGGAATTCCGTTTCCCGTTTCCGGGGTTTGTCTGGATGGCTTCGCGGCAGGACCGAAAGAATGATTGTGGCGGGTGATCTCAATGGGAAGAATGTGGCCTGGGGTGAAAGACTGACGGATACGAGAGGTGAAGAGATTCACGAATGGACGGTGATGAATGGATGGCGAATTGAGAATGACCCGGCGGATCCGCCCAGCTTCTGCTCCACCAGGGGTGTGAGCTGGCCGGATCTCGTGATGAGCAAAGGTGCAAGGGTGACTGAAAGGAGTGTGGATGTGGATGAGGACACTTTGAGTGATCTCCGGTACATCAGTTTCGCTGTGGACATGGGGGAGGTAGCCAAGGAAAGGGGAAGATGGAGGTACCAAGTGAAAGGCGTGGACTGGGAAGAATTTGAAATGACTTTGGGCCAAATTTGGGCAGCGCACGCACCGAACCTGCAGGATCTGGACACTAAAGGCAAGACTGCTTGTCTGGAAAGTGTCATAGAACAGGCTTGTGTAGCAAGATTGAGGAAACGTCGTAGGGTCTATCGCGAAGAGCAAAATTGGTGGAATGACGATTTGGCATTAGAGAAACGACGGGCAGGGAGGGCGCGAAAACGTTTCCAAGAGGCTAGGGGAAACGAGAGGGTGGCTCTCAGGGTGACCTATTTGGAAATTAGAAATGGGTACAAAAAGAAAATGAAAGAGGCAAAATTTCGGGCGATGGAGACAGAGTTGGAGAGGATGGGGGATAAGGTATGGGAGGTTTGCAGGAGATGGGTGAAGGGTGGAATGTAAAGGGCAACATGAAACGGACGGACGGTACATACACAGGGGACCTGGACGAGACTTACGACGAACTCGTAAGGCAGTATTTTCCAGTGGATTCCTGTGTGTTAGACGTGGAACGACATAGGGAAATGAGACGGGAATGGGAAGAAGACAGGGTGGGCGACAGGTATGATGGCCTTGTCGTCACCAAGAATGAATTGGAGGTTGTGATTGGCGGAATGAGCGTCGGCAAGGCACCGGGCGAGGACGGCATTCCGAATGAAGTCATGAGACACGTGATGAATGTGGTGGGTGACGAGTGGAAGGATGTTGTGGACGAATGCCTGAGGATGGGAATTTTCCCCAAGGTGTGGAAGAGAGCGGAGGTCGTTTGGATACCCAAGAGTGGAGGGAGTTTGAGACCGATATCGCTGCAATCGGCGGCCGGGAAAGTTCTTGACCGTTTGGTAGCGGGGAGGATCACTCACTCCCTCGAATCGAGAGGGGAGTTTGATGGAAACCAGTATGGTTTTAGGGATGGCAGAAGCTGCGTCATGGCCATGGGAGATATGGTGGGTATTGTCTGAAAGTTATTTGTGGCATTCTACGAATGTTCTTTCCTATTATTTGGGTTTTCTACCACATGTACTATTATCCTCTTCAAAACAAATCACCGAATCTACAAAATAATAGAATTATTGGAAAAAAGAGCCTCTGCGCCCGTGACGTTTACGCCAAAGGAAAAGTCAGAGGTTATGTTTTGCAAATAATATAAATCGGAATAAACACAAAAATAATGTATTTTGCTGACGTTTCGGAAAGTAATCTCTTTCCGTTTTCAAAGCTATTTTTTGAAGAACTCTTATTTTGCTGTGTATGTCAAATACACAGCTTTAAGATTCTGTTTATGTTATTTCCATAGATACTTACTACTTACACAGAACATAGAACTGATGATATTTTTTTTTAGATAATGTTGAGTTTGTTAAGTTCTTCTTTTAACATTGGTAGCCAGGTTGTACAAATATCTACAGAACCATTCGATATGCACTTATCTTCATTTAATAAGATTATTGCTGATTCTTTAATTTTTCTTTTTTTGGTATCTGTTTCTTTTGTTAAAATTTTTGCCGAGTCCCAGTTTATTCTATGTCCGTTTTCCCAAGCATGTTCACAAATCTTTGATTTCTGAATTTCATTCTTTCTAATGTAGTTCTTGTGCTCATCCAACCTCACACTGAAAGGTCTGGATGACTCACCCACATAACATTTATCACATTCGCACGGGATATTGTAAATACAGTTTTTTTGAATTCTGCTCCCTGTTTATCGGTTTTGTTTTTGTTAAAATAGATCTTAAAGTGTTCCCCGTTTGAAATATCGTCCTAACATCAAATTTGTCACCTATACGGCGTAGCTTTTCCGATAGTCCGTATACATAAGGAATTATTGCTGTATAATGACGTTCAGGTTTTTGTCGTACCTGATTGTCCCTATTTTCAACATTTATGAACAACATCTATCTATCTATCAACATTGATAGAATTTTCATAAATGTTGAAAATAGGGACAATCAGGTACGACAAAAACCTGAACGTCATTATACAGCAATAATTCCTTATGTATACGGACTATCGGAAAAGCTACGCCGTATAGGTGACAAATTTGATGTTAGGACGATATTTCAAACGGGGAACACTTTAAGATCTATTTTAACAAAAACAAAACCGATAAACAGGGAGCAGAATTCAAAAAACTGTATTTACAATATCCCGTGCGAATGTGATAAATGTTATGTGGGTGAGTCATCCAGACCTTTCAGTGTGAGGTTGGATGAGCACAAGAACTACATTAGAAAGAATGAAATTCAGAGATCAAAGATTTGTGAACATGCTTGGGAAAACGGACATAGAATAAACTGGGACTCGGCAAAAATTTTAACAAAAGAAACAGATACCAAAAAAAGAAAAATTAAAGAATCAGCAATAATCTTATTAAATGAAGATAAGTGCGTATCGAATTGTTCTGTAGATATTTGTACAACCTGGCTACCAATGTTAAAAGAAGAACTTAACAAACTCAACATTATCTAAAAAAATATCATCAGTTCTATGTTCTGTGTAAGTAGTAAGTATCTATGGAAATAACATAAACAGAATCTTAAAGCTGTGTATTTGACATACACAGCAAAATAAGAGTTCTTCAAAAAATAGCTTTGAAAACGGAAAGAGATTACTTTCCGAAACGTCAGCAAAATACATTATTTTTGTGTTTATTCCGATTTATATTATTTGCAAAACATAACCTCTGACTTTTCCTTTGGCGTAAACGTCACGGGCGCAGAGGCTCTTTTTTCCAATAATTCTATTATTTTGTAGATTCGGTGATTTGTTTTGAAGAGGATAATAGTACATGTGGTAGAAAACCCAAATAATAGGAAAGAATATGGTGGGTGTTTTGCGGGGCAACAAGAGGGATGGGTTGCACTCTCTCGTTGTCGCCCTGGACCTTAGGAACGCGTTCGGGTCGGCTTGGGCACCATCCGTGGTCAAGAACCTGAGAATGAGAGGGGTGAACGAGGGGCTGGTGCGAATGGCAAAGAGCTTCATGATGGACCGAAAGGTTTGCGTGGAAGGGAGAGAATGGGATTCGGATGTGGGCTGTCCGCAAGGCTCCAGCCTGGGTCCGATCCTGTGGCTCTTGGTGATGGAAGGTTGGTTTGAGTGCATGCGGGAAGTCCGGGCAAGGGGTGGTCGCGTCCAGGCCTACGCGGACGATCATATAGTGATACTGTCTGGTCGTTCGTTGCGGGACTTGGAACGTGGCTGGGAATTTGCGTGGGGTGAATGCAAGAGTTGGGCTAAATTGAACAAGCTGGAGTACAGCATAGCCAAAACTGAGGCTATGTTTATTCCGGCTCGTGGGGAAATTCGTGATCCTAGGATCAGTATGGATGGGGTGAGAGTCGTCATGGGCTCGAGTGTGAAGTATCTGGGAGTGTATGTAGACAGGAAGTTGGCCTGGCTGGAGCACGTCAAGAAGACCAGGGCACGAGTTCAGGATCTCGGGGGCAAATTCTTTGCTCTCGGGAGAAGGAAGTGGGGAAACAGCAAGAGAGTGCTGAAGATGATTTTTGAAAGGGTGGTGTGTCCCATGGTGCTTTATGGCGCAGAACTGTGGGGGGAAAAAGCTCGAGACTCGAGGGTAGTCAGACAACTTAGGGCGATCGAGCGGCCCTATCTGAGAGCAATCACGAAGGCATACCGCACGGCGCCAACAGCGGCTCTGTCGGTGTTGGTCGGCTGTGTGCCTCTTGAGGTTCAGGCTAGGGCCAGGTATGAAAGTCACCTGAACTGGGGCAACCTGGTGAGGGGATTGAAAGTCGGGGAGAGGACTCATCCGTGTGTGAGAGGGTACGTGCCTGATGAAGGTCAGGAGGAACCTGGACAGGCGGTGGTGATTTGGACCGACGCTGCAGTCCGCGGTGCGGATGAAAAGGCGTATGCTTGGGTGGTGTCGGCAAGGGGGGAAGAATTAGCTCGCGGTGGGAACAAAATTAATTGTGACATGGGAAGTATGGAGCTGGAGGGGTGGGCTGTTCTGAAAGGGGTTAAAAAGGGCCTCCAGGTCAGGGGGGACTTAAGGGTGGTAAAGGTTTTTACGGACTCTGAACAGGTCGTTCAGCAGGTTAGAAATTTTGCGAATACTTGGTGGGTGATAAATGAAATTCAAAGGGAAATTAGCTATGGTTTGGAGAGGGGGTACAAAATTATACTAGCCTGGAGGCGAAGGACGACTGACGGGGTACAAATAGCGCATAGGGAGACCGTCGAGCATGCGGTCCTTCGTTGCGCCCTTGTCGGGAGGCGAGAGGCACGGCGGGTTTTAGAGCTGGAGCTGGGCCACTATCCTCCCAGGCTGGGGGAGTTGGCAAGGGACAAGTGGGTACATGTTCAGGACTGGGCAAAATTAATAGTGGAAGGGGGGTGAATAGTTGATTTCGGGAACAAAATTTAATGTTGGGGTGCCGGGGACGATCTGGTATTGCGCGGCACCCATTACAAATTGTTTATGTTTTATTGTTTCATGTGTTTCTTGTTTTATACCTTTTGTTTCTTTCATATATATATATATACACCTGGTCTTTTGCCATGGCGATTTGTTCTAATTTAAATGTTATTTGTTCTTGCATTTGCTATTTCTTATACAATAAAGGGTCTAAACCGCTGATTTTTGGAGTTGTGGAGTTGGAAGGGGTTTTCTTGACGGTGGTTTTCTAGCAAGTGGGCATGTTTGAGAGGCGCCTAAAACCGCAAGGTGGGGGGGCTGGCTTTGGCCTTAAAAAGTATCTTGTCCCTCCCTGAAGTACGCGTTTGATATTCATACGGTGTAGACGTGTTTCATATCATTGTCAAAAGTGAGGTTAGCTTTTTCAGTGTTTAAAGGGGAATCACGTCGGGGGAGAGCCCTGTCAAGCGAAAGAGGGGAACAGTTGGGCCCCGCAAAGGGTTTTTCCCGGATTCATCCGGAAACTCGGAGTGTTCGTTAGAGAATTGTGGGGTGTGTTTGTGTTGTACCGGCGGACTGGTAAGTCTGAAGAGGTCGTCCCTTGACGACAGCAGGTACTTTGACAGCTGTCAAAGTCAGACTTCAGTTTGACAACTGTCATCTTGACCGCTGTCACCTGTCAGGCAAGTTTCGGGAGGGGCAAGAAAAGTGACAGGTGTCACAGTGACAGGTGTCACAAAAACGCGGCCAGACGAGAAGTGGAGACAGCTGTCAGATCTGACAGTTGTGATGGACTCGATGGAGGAGAGTATGGAGGGGGGGAAGACAGTTTCTGCAGCATGACAAGCAGTGAGAGTGAGCAGATGGCAAAAAAGGCGACGCTGGTGGTGAGGGAGAGCAGGAAGAGGTTGAGTACAGAAGCAGGAGGAAGTGGAATGGGTACGAGGGAAGTGTGTGCGAAGAAGAAGAAAGAGGTGGAAGCGAGAAAAGCGGAGGTTTTGAAAGAAGGTGTTACAGTAATGAAGACGAAGGTGGACAAAATTGATGTTATGATGAGCAAGAAAGAAGAGAAAAGGGAGGTGGCGGAGCCTAATAAAAGAAGAAGGGAAATGGATGTGGACAGAACCAAAATAGTAGAGAGGGAGCTAGTCAAGATCGTTGAGGCAATTAGCAAAGAGATGAGCGGGAAGATTAGTTTTAATAGGATGGACCAGATAGCGGTAAGAGAGGCGGTTGGAAATATACAAAGAGAAATTATGGACATACTTAGAAAAGAGATGGCGACGGGGAATATGATTAGAGATTTAGAAGATGAGGTAAAGGAACTCAAGGGGCAGCTGGCGGCAACAAGAGGAATGGATAATGGGATTGTGAAGAGGGTGGAGGTGAAGGCGTCTGGGAGCAGAGTGGTTCAGGACTTGGGGGATACAACAGATAGCGGGAATTTTGTTCGAGTACCGAGGACCAAGAGGCAGCGTAGAACCTATGCTGAGGTATCCGGAGGGGGTAAGTTAGGAATGAATGGCGTAAATGGGGGTTTAGGGGACAGAATAGAGGGGCGGATAGTGGTGACTGGGGAAGGGGGTTGGAAAACTCCACCCTCGACAAGGGGACAAGACAGAGTTGTCATAGTATCCAGCACCAAAGAAAAGGATGCTAGAAAGCTATCAACAGAATTGGCGAAATCAATCGACGTGAAGGCAATTGGGGGTCCACCAAGGGGTGTAAGAACGGTCAGGGATGGGAAGCTTGTCATTGTGTCAAGAAGTTTGAAACAGCAAATTAAATTGAAGGAAAATTTACTGCGCGATAAAAATTTGAAAGTGAGGGAGAGGAAACCGGTGGGCCCCATGTTGGTGGTGTCGGGGGTGGAAAAGGGCATGAGTGATGAGTTTCTGGGAAAAATTTTACGGGGGACTGAGGCATTAAAGGACACGACGACGGACAAGATAAAAATTGTAAAGAGAATGACTTGCAGGAACGCCTGGAAGGAAAATGTCGTCTTGCGGCTGGACGACTCAGACAGTTTCAAAATTTTGGTAAAATTGGGGAATGTTGAAATAGACTGTGAGCGGTACTATGTAGAGGAATACTTGGGCCTGGCCGTGTGCTTTAGGTGTTGCAGGTTCGGACACACTGCGAATTTCTGTAAGGACAAGACCGCGTGCCATAATTGTGCAGGTGACCACGACGGACGAGACTGTGTAAATTGCTGGAGGGTATTTGGAAGATACGGTAACCACAGTGCTCGTCGTCAGGACTGTCCGGCCATGGTGCGGATTTTGGAGAAGTCCAGGAGTCGCATCGACTACAATGGCCGGAACTAAGGTCCTGTCGATAAACACGGGACGTGATCGGGAAGCGACGGTACTGGCACTAGACAAAATTAAACGGGAGGGTTTTGATATAGGGTTGATCCAGGAGCCGTATCATGCATATAGGTCGCTTTTGGGGTATGACTCGTTTTGTGTGGATGGAGACGAACGCATGAAAGCCTTGACCTTGGTACGAAGGGGGCTAGGGAGGGTGTGGTTGAGGCGAGACTGTTGCAGCGGAAGTGCTGTGGCGGTGGAACTCGAGGTAAAGGAGGGGAGGAGGAGGAACGTCCTGTTCGTGAACGTTTACGATGAGCCTCCGGATGCGAGAAATTCTGTTTCCCGTTTCCGGGACTTGTCTGAATGGCTTCGCGGCAGGACCGAAAGAGTAATTGTGGCGGGCGATCTTAATGGAAAGAATATGGCTTGGGGTGGACGATTGACGGATGCAAGAGGAGAAGAGATTCTCGAATGGACGGTGATGCATGGGTGGCGCATTGAGAACGACCCGGCGGATCCGCCTAGTTTCTGCTCCTCGCGGGGCGAGAGCTGGCCGGATCTCGTGATGAGTAAAGGTGTAAGGGTGACTGATAGGAGTGTGGATGTGGACGAGGACACCTTGAGTGACCATCGGTACGTTGCTTTCGCTGTAGACGTCGGTGATGTTGAAAAGGGCAAGGGAAGATGGCGGTACCAAGTGAAAGGCGTGGACTGGACAGACTTTGAGACGACATTGGGCCAAATTTGGGCAGAGCGTGTGCCGAGTCTGGGAGACCTGAGCACAGAGGGCAAGAGTGCTCTTCTGCAGGGTACCGTTGAGGAAGTTTGTCGGGCAAAATTGAGGAAAATTGGTGGAACAACGATTTGACAATAGAGAAGCGTAGGGCGGGGAGGGCGCGTAAACGTTTCCAGGACGCTAGAGGGGACGAGAGGGCGGAATTTAGAGAAATATACATAAACATTAGAAACGATTATAACAAAAAGATTAAGGAAGCAAAATTTCGAGCAATGGAACTGGAATTAGAAAGAATGGGGATAAGGTCTGGGAGGTTTGTAACAGATGGGTGAAAGGTGGGAAGAGGGGAGTTAAAGGGAATATGAGGAGAACGGACGGGACTTACACGGGCGACTTGGACAGTACCTACGACGAGCTCGTACGGCAGTACCTTCCGGTTGATTCCTGCATGTCGGACGCTGGGAGACAAACTGAATTGGGACGGGAGTGGGAAGAGGACAGGGTTGGGGACCTGTATGATGACTTCGCGGTCACCAAGAGTGAAATGGTGGGAGTGATTGAGGGGATGAGCGTCGGTAAAGCTCCGGGTGAGGACGGTATTCCGAACGAAGTTATGAGGCACGTACTGAATGTTGTGGCGGATGACTGGCGGAATGTGATTGATGAATGTTTAAGGGTGGGACTTTTCCCCAAGGTATGGAAGAGAGCGGAGGTTGTCTGGATACCAAAGAGTGGGGGGAGTTTGAGGCCCATATCTTTGCTATCGGCGGCCGGGAAAGTTCTCGACCGTTTGGTAGCAGGGAGGATCTCCCACTCCCTCGAATCGAGGAGGGCGTTGGACGACAGTCAGTTTGGCTTTAGGGGTGGCAGAAGCTGCGTCATGGCCATGGGAGACATGGTGGGGGTTTTTAAGGGGAACAAGAGGGATGGGTTACACTCTCTTGTTGTCGCCTTGGACCTTAGGAACGCGTTCGGGTCGGCTTGGGCACCATCTGTGGTCAAGAACCTGAGAATGAAAGGGGTGAACGAGGGACTCGTGAGAATGGTCAAGAGTTTCATGATGGACCGAAAGGTTTGTGTGGAAGGTAGAGAGTGGGAATCGGACGTGGGCTGTCTGCAAGGCTCCAGCCTGGGCCCGGTTCTATGGCTCTTAGTCATGGAAGGATGGTTTGAAAGTATGCGGGAAGTTAGGCAACGGGGGGATCACGTACAGGCCTACGCGGATGACCAGATAGTCATACTGTCTGGTCGTTCGTTACGGGACCTGGAACGTAAGTGGGAATTTGCGTGGGGAGAATGTAAGAGCTGGGCCGAACTTAACAAGTTGGAGTACAGCGTAGCCAAAACTGAGGCTATGTTTATTCCGGCTCGTGGGGAGGTCCGGGATCCACGGATCAAAATGGACGGAGTGAGAGTCATCATGAGCTCGAGTGTGAAATACTTGGGCGTGCATGTTGACAGGAAGTTGGCTTGGCTGGAGCACGTCAAGAAGGCCAGGGCGCGGGTTCAGGATCTCGGGGGCAAGTTCTTTGCTCTTGGGAGAAGGAAGTGGGGAAACAGTAAGAGAGTGCTGAAGTTGATTTTTGAAAGGGTTGTGTGTCCCATGGTACTCTATGGCGCAGAACTGTGGGGAGAGAAGGCTCGAGACTCTAGGGTGATCAGGCAACTTAGGACGATTGAGCGGCCCTACCTGAGAGCCATCACGAAGGCGTACAGCACGGCGCCAACAGCGGCTCTGTCGGTGTTGGTCGGCTGTGTGCCTCTTGAGGTTCAGGCTAGGGCCATGTACGAATGTGCTTCGAGCCGGGGCAACCTGGTGAGAAGGCTGGATGTCGGGGACAAGGTCCATCCGTGCGTGAGAGGGTACGTGCCTGATGAAGGTCAGGAGGAACCCGTCCGTGCGGTAACGGCCTGGACCGACGCTGCGGATAGAGGTGAGAATGGAAAAGCGTATGCATGGGTGGTGTCGGCGGAGGGGGCAGAATTAGTTCGCGGAGGGAAGACAGTGGAGGGCGAAATTGATATCATGGAATTGGAGGGGTGGGCTGTTTGGCGAGGACTTGAGAAAGCCCTCCTGGTCAGGGGGGATTCAAGGGAGGTTTTGGTTTTCACGGATTCGGCACAAACTATGCAGCAAATACAAAATTTCGACAATAAATGGTGGGTTGTTAACAGGATACAGAGGGAAATTGCGACTGGACTGGACATGGGTTATAAAATTACTGTGGCCTGGAGGAGACGGACGAATGACGGGATTCGGTTAGCGGATAGGGAGTGTAGACGGCTGTTGACCAGAAATGAGGGAGAGGGAGACGCGTAGGTTGTGGATGGGGTGTCTAAATTATTTGTGAAAAAATGGAGGAGGGAGTGGGAGGAAGAGGACTGGCAAAATTTATGGTTGAATGGGAATACGGGTAGATGGTTGTTTGGGATGTGGGGGAGTGTGAATCGGCAGGGGGCGGAGTTGAGTCATGAGCTGACTCAGGTGGCCACCGGACACGGGGATTTCAAGGCCTACCTGAGTCGGTTCAGACTCAACGGAGCGGATGGGGACATGTGTGAATGCGGGATGGAGGCGGAGACCGTACAGCATGCGGTTTTGCGCTGTGGCCTGGTCGGGAGGCAGAATGCCAGGAGGGCTTTAGAGGGCGTCTTGGGCCACTATCCTCCCAGATTGGGGGAGGTTAGGGGTGAGGAATGGGATTTAATTTTGGATTGGGCAAAATTGATAGTGGACGGGGGGTGATTAGTTGATTTCGGGAACAAAATTCAAGGTTGGGGTGCCGGGGACGATCCGGTATTGCGCGGCACCCATTGCAAATGGTAAATTATATTATTGTTCTTTGGTTTTATACACTGTTGTTTCTTGTTATTGATTTTGTTTTATACGTGCTTATTTTGTTTCATATATTGTTCGGCTTATATATTTTTTGGTTTATATACACTCGTTCGTTGCCTTTGCACATTGTCCTATTTGTTGATACTTGTTCTTTTCTTTTGGTTTTGGCAAATAAAGTTCTGGACCCGCTAGTTTTTGGAGTGCGGTGTTGGTAGGGGTTTTCTTGACAGTGCTTCTGCTAGTTGGTTGGTATGGTTAAGCATTCGCCTAAAACCGAAAGGTAGGTGGGCAGACCTCGGCCGGAAAATGAATTCTTGTCCCTCCCTGACTTGGTTTCCGGTTGTCGAGCTGAGCTGAAGTGTTTTAGTAGAGTTGTGTGTAGAGGTTAAAGTGACAATTTGGGGCCCATTTGTGAAAGTGAACAAAGGGTCGCAGTCCGAAGTACCTGTGAGCGGTCCTAGGGGGGCGCAGCACCCGACGCTGGGTGGACGGCGATTTTTATGGTGAGCGGAGCTTTTCGTGAGTTTTTGGGTCGAGTGCTGCAGTTGGAGGACTTTGGAAGCTTGGTGTGGAGCTTGGGAGTGTTCGTGGAGTGTGTAGTGGTCATTCGTGGTAGTCACGTGATTTAGTGACTTTGCCGACTTTTCTAGTGAAGACCAACTATGATTTACTGGTGACTTATAACATTTTTGTGAATTTTGAACATTTATTTTTTTGTTTTTAATGACATATTTTCGGTTTCATATAGTTTAGGACTGTTTGTAGATTTTAGGAGTGTATAAACATTTATTTTTTTATTAAAACGGTTTAGAGTGACTTTTTATGTTATTTTTGCTGGCGTTATTAGGAGTGATTTTAGGTTATAACTTGGGTGACGTAAAGAGTACGAAGGGCTCTACCGGATGATATTTTTGTATCCAATTTTGGACTAGATTTTGGATAAAAAAAATACTATCGAGTTTGTAACCTAAATGGTGAATGCGCCTCGCGCCAAATTTCGATTTTGATTAGGGGGTAAAGTAGTGACCCGAAGGGAGTGTAGCGACGGCTAGTTAACGTAAGAGACTATATCTACTTTGTGGAAAACCAAGGACATCATAGGAAGTGCCATTTGCTGACAAAACTTCAGGAAATGGAGGATAAGGTTGAAAGTAAGGGAAATGAGGCTCCGCCTGAAGGAGAGGGGGACAAGGATGAAGGAGCAAGTAATTTAGAAATGGAAGAGGGAGAATTTAGTACCAATTTGGACGAAATCTCGATTCGACTGATGGAAGAAGAAAAATTGATTAAAGAACATAATAAGAGGAGGGCATCTATCACCAGGACCCCACCAGAGCAGGAGAAATCGGCCAAGAAATTTAAAGTGAGGAAATCGGACGGAAAAGTGATTAAAGAGGGACCAGAAACAGATAGGGATGACGGGGAAGGGACAACTGACGATGACGGACGGGCGAGTCATAGTTTCGCGAGTGCATATGAAAGGGGGGAAGATGTGATGGTGAATGGGGCGGGTAGCCTAGAAGGGGGCAGCCAAAGAAAAACCACGATAAAGAGAAGAGAAGAGGAAGAGGAGAAGAGGAAACGTGAGGAGAAGAAGAGGCTCGCAAAGGAAAGACAAAAAATGTAAGCTGAAGAAGAGCGAAGAAAGGAGGTTAAGCTAAAAAGACAGAGGGAGTACGAAGAAAGCTTGAAGGCGGAAGAAGTAAAGAGGAGTAGCAGTGAGAAAATTAGTGCTTGTGTCATGGAGGTGAGAAGGAAAGCAGATAGGATAAGGGAGGCTACAGCGAGAGTGTCTGGAGGCAAGATACAATTTAATAAGTTGAACAGAACTGAGGTGCAGAATAACTTGAAGGAGATTGAAGCCATCTGCATCGAGATGATGAGAGGGTGGATAGAATGCCAAAGCAAACTGGAGGAAGCAACAAGGCACAAGCAAGAATGGAAAAAGAATGCGGAGTGCTGGTACGAATTGAGAGAAGAGATCAGGATTGAGAGGGAAGGAACTAAACTTTGGATGAGGCAGATGGAGGCAATAGTCAACGAAGGGACAAAGGGGATTACCGTAAAGAAGCAGGGGCACGCTGAAGTCAGAACCAATAAAGAGGCACTAGAAAAGAAGGAGGAGGTAAAACGCAAAGGGGAGGAAAAAGATTTCCGGAAGACGAACGAAAGAGTAGAGCGCATGACCAATAAGATGGATAAGTTGAGGAGGATCAAGGAACAGGTCACACAAGGGGCGATTAGTAAAGTAAGGAGGAGGTTACCATTAGTGTCCACTGATTCGGAAAGGGAGAACGACAAGGGGATGGGGTCCGAGACTGAGACGACCGAAGCGGACTTACAGGTGAGTGAAGGTATGAGTGAGGGCGGGAGTGAGATTGTGAATGAGAGCGATGACGGCGAGTGGATCACAAAAAAGAAAAAGAGATCATTCGCGGATACGTTGAAAATAGGGATGAGGGAGCGTATTGAGAAGGGTACGGGGTGGAAAACCCCCCTAAAACTGAGAAATACGATATCGTGTTTAGGAAAGAGGGAGTTGAGGAGGGACAGAAAGTGTGGGATGATGTCAAAAAAATTCTCAAAGGCGCGAGGCAAACGACAGGGATGAGGGGAGTTTTTCCGACAAAGGGGGTGGTGTTGCAATTATGCCTCAATCCAGGGAGCATGGGTAGAGGATTAGGAAAATCCTAGGTACGGACACGGGATTAAAGTTAAGGGGAGCAAACGAGGGTAAGCCATTATTGAGGATCACTAGGATAGAGGCACAGATAACAGACGACGAATTCCTTCATCTGTTATGGGAAGAAAACGGCGATATTAGAGGACGGCTCACGAGTGAGGAAAGAAAGTTAATCAGAGTAGTGGCTAGGAAAAGATGCAGAAATCTCAACAAGGTGAACCTAATAGTAGAGTGTGGCGCAGAGTGTGCGAGATACCTTCTAAAGAAGGGGTGGGTAAGTCTTGATCTTATAGTCAGATATGTGGAAGAGCACATAGATGTAGCAATTTGCTACAAATGCTGTAGGTTCGGCCACGTGGGGAAGCACTGTGGCCAGGAACCAGTCTGTTTCGTGTGTGCAGGGAAACACGAAGGCAGGGCGTGCACTCAAGAAAGGCTTGAGTGCGCAAACTGCAAGATGCTGGATAGGATGCCGAGAGATCATAAGGCGGTGGACAGGTCCTGCCCAGTCTTCGAAAGACAGATGAGGAGAACAAGGGACACCATCCAATATTAATGGATAGTACGACTTGCCTGCAAGTAAATTTAGGGAGGGGGAGGGAAGCGACGGCACTGATGAGGAATAGGGCAGATGAGTGGGGCATTGACGTTATACTGGTCCAGGAGCCTTTTCATAGGGACTTGGAGTGGAGAGGTTTCAAAAGATTTCGGAAAAGTGAAAGGAGTAAGTCGGAAATCTGGGTATCCAACTGTCTACAGGGTGCGGTAAGATGGACACAGGGCTTAACGGACAACGTGAGCTGTGTGAAACTTACCCTGAAAGATAAAAGGGAGCTTTTAGCTATTAGCGTCTACGACGAACTAGGTGGGAGACGAAATAAGAGGGTGGAAGAAGTCCGGAAAGTACTAGAGGCATGTGATAAGGAAGTTTTGATTGGAGGCGATGTTAACGCTAAAAACGAAGCGTGGGGCGGAAGGGAAACAGATGAGAGGGGGGAAAAACTTATGGACTGGTTAGTCACAGAAGACCTGGTGTTGGAGAATGACGCCGATAGTGAGGCTACATTCTCCAGCACGAGAGGAAATAGTTGGGTTGATGTAACCTTGAGCAGAGGCTTGACCATTAATGAATGGAGAGTAGAGACGGAAGAGACCTTGAGCGATCATAGATATATCAGATATAGTGCCGTGGGAAAAGCCAATGAGAGAGGGGTAAAATGGGTTTCGGATTTTAGCCGGACAGATTGGGGCGCTTTTAAGAATGACATCGACAGCTTTGAGGGCAGGATGGAGTTCGAAAGTATCAGCTGCCTCGAAGAGGAGATTGAGATCTTTAGTGAGCATTGCCAGCGTGTCTGCAGTAAGCATATAAAGAGGTTGAGAATCTACGAAGGTAACACCAGCTGGTGGGGTGGAGAACTGCAACGGATGAGAGGCAGGATAAAGAGGCTGAGGAGGGAATGGCAGGCGGAATTAGACGAAGTCGAAAAGGAGAGACGTAAGGAAGAGTATAGGAGCGAACGGAGGGCCTATAAGAAGAAAATTGGGCAGGATAGGAGGGCGGCCTTAAAGGAGGAACTACAGAGAACATGCGAGAGGGATCCATGGGACAAGATTTGGAAGTTAATCAAGAGACCCATAAATGAAAACGGGGAGGGTATGGTTAGGATGGAGGGAGGAATCTACTCGAGGAACGAAGTAGAAAAAAACGAATTTTTGCTCAGGAAATATTTCCCGGGGCTGGACAACGAAGAAATGGATGAAGGAACGAGAGAAATGGCAATAAGGCAAAAGACGTACAATAGAGGAAATGATAGAGAGTTTACAATCAGGGAGGTTAGGGATGTGGTGTCAGACATGAAGAACGGGAAGGCGGTGGGAGACGATAGGATTCCAATAGAGGCTCTCAAAGAGATAATAAAGATAAAAGGTGAATACCTTACCGGAATTTATAATGAGTGTCTCAGGAGAGAAGTTTTCCAGAAAATCTGGAAAAGGGCGTTGGTGGCCTGGATACCGAAGAAAAACGGAGACCCTCGACCTATCAGTCTGTTGGCGACCCTTGGACTGGTTCTGGACAGGCTGGTAAGTAGGAGGGTCCAGTATTTTCTAGAGGTGGAGGGGCTTCAAGACGAGGAACAGTACGGATTTAGAAGTAACAGGAACACAGGAATGGCGGTCAAACGTGTGCTACAGGTTATCGAAAATAACAAAACGAATGATAGGCATAGTCTTGTGGTGGCTTTAGACCTAAGTAACGCCTTTAACATGGCCTGGGGACCTGTCATCGACTATGAATGGGAGATACTCGGACTGTACGACAATATAAGAAAAACTTGTGAGGACTTTCTTAAAGGAAGATCTGCAAAGAGCGGGGGGATAGAAGTACGACTCGATAGAGGTTGTCCGCAGGGATCGAGTCTGGGACCAACCTTATGGCTTGCGATAATGGAAGGATGGTTCCGGAGAATGAAGCTGGTGACTGGGGGTCTGGGCGGCGCGGAGGTTTGCCATGTGCAGGCCTTCGCGGATGACCAGATCATCGTCATCGGCGGAAGTTCTCTGGGAGTCATCGAACGCAGGTGGGAAAGTATATGGGAGGTTTGCAGGGAGTGGGAGAGGAGCAACCTATTAACGTATAATAGGGAGAAGACTGAGGCGTTGTTCATACCGAAAGGGAGGAGGGTGAGAGAACCCAGAATCACAATGGGGGGAGAGAGGGTACGCATAGGCGCGGGGATAAAGATTTTAGGGATTTATATGGACAAAGCACTGAACTTCATTGATCATGTAAAAGGGGTAAGGAAAAAGGTGGGGGAGTCATGCACCAGGATAGGTGGCATGCTTAGAAGGAAATATGGCAAGAGCTCGGAGCTTGTCCGGGTGATTTATGAACGGGTCATCCGGACGGCAGTGCTCTACGGGGTGGAAGTGTGGGGGAAACGAGCGAGAGATTCGAGGATAATCAGACAGCTCAGAGCAATCCAGAGGTTGGCGCTGCTGTCTTTTCAGAGGGCATATAGGACATCTCCTACTAGTGCCCTCGAGGCGATCAGCGGGGTTCCACCTCTGGAGATCTGGGCTGGGGTTACCTACGATGAATGAAGACGGAGTTACGTGCTAGCTTGGAGAGATGTGGGAACTTACCGTGACAAGTCTGTTGGTGGTTTCCTCATCAGCAGAGACACTTTTGGTTTTTAAAAAACTTGGTAAGACGTAAATTAAAACTGTGGGAATTATTTTTAGTAGCATTCACATACGAGTATATATTGTTTCTCACAAAGTGAGGGGGTTGAGAATAAAGTATTAAATTAAATTTAGGGGCGCCATCTGTAGCAAAATCTGTATCATGAATCTTAAACCCCTCACCTTGTCAACTCCTACAGATGAGTTGTAGATTGTAGATTGTTTTACGGGGTCGTTTGGCTTCGAACAGCCTTACTTCACTTCGACCTAAAAGATCTTTTGTGATTTACCCTACATCTAGTGGTTATCCCAGGATTCCCAGACTTTTTACAAAGCTTGTGATTTTCCTGGGGGCTAATTTCCCTATGTCTTCCGGCGTTAATTCCGCCTGTTCTAGGAATTTTAGCCTAGTGCGGACTAACACCTTGCATTCACAAAGTATGTGTTCCGCAGTTTCAATTGCAGTATCGCAATATCTGCATTTATTATCTACCGCCTTGCCCATATTCTTGAGATGGTATCTCAAGGGGCAGTGGCCAGTTAGAAGGCCTGTGATTAGCCTTAATTCGGACTTTTCCAGTTCGAGAAGCCTTGTGGCATTCTTTGTCGAATAAGTTATAAACTTTTTCGCTTGTCTTTGGCCTGGAGTATTCCTCCAGTAGGACTTTTTCTGATCCTTTTCCCATTCTTGGATCTCCTCCGCTATGTGTCCCTTGGCTAGGCCACAAAACGGTTCGGGTCCAATGAACGGTGCTTCAGCTCCTTTTTTTGCAAGGCTATCAGCAAGTTCGTTTCCTTGTACTCCCTCATGCCCTGGCACCCACATCAAGGTAACCCTGTTGTTAATAGCCAGTTGCTTCAGGGATTGTCTACATTCCCAGGCAATTTTAGATTCAAAGGTATAGGACCTTAGAGCCTTTAGTGCTGCCTGGCTGTCTGATAGTATATAGATCTTTGCCCTTCTGATGCCTTTATTTAGGCATACCTGGGCACACAGGTCTATGGCATAAATTTCTGCCTGAAAGATGGTTGGGGTGTTTCCGAGGGCTTTGGATAGCCTACAATTCGGCCCTGCTACTCCCACTCCTACCCCTTCAGCCATCTTGGATCCATCTGTATACCAGATAAGTGACCCCTGCTCCAGTCGCAGTGACTCCATCTTGCTCGTCTGACGACTTTCAATTAGCACGTCAAACGGGCAATCAAAGTCTTGTTTGACTGGCATTGAGTCAGTGGGTTTGGTCATGGACTTCAGATGGACTTCCTCCAGAATCCTTAAGTGACCAACCAGATCACCTGGTTTGAATTTATGTGCTTGGTGCAGTCGTAAGGCACTGAGTGCCGCCTCCTTCCTTAAATGTAAGTGCAAGGGAAGTAGGTCAAGCATAGCCTCCATAGCTGCTGTGGGACACGAGTGCATTGCTCCTGTAGTCCCTAAACAGGCAAGGCGTTGCAGTTTCTGCAACTTTCCCTGTGCTGTTTTTTCTTCTGTTTTTGGCCACCATACGCATGATGCGTAGGTTACCATAGGTCTGACAACCGAAAGATAAGACCAATGTGTCATTTTCGGTCTTAGACCCCAAGTCTTACCAAACAACCTACGGCACGTCCATATTGCCGCTGTTGCTTTAGTAAGAGTCCGTTCCAGATGAGAGTTCCAGGTAAGTTTTTGATCCAGGATTACTCCTAGATACTTAACTTCACTGGAAAAATGTATTATCGTTCCATTCAGTACAGGAGTTCTAAGATTGAGTCTTCTCCTTTTAGTGAACGGGACAATAGTTGTTTTGCTCGGATTGACATTGAGTCCCTCTGACGAGCACCATTTGGATATTATATTTGAGGCAATTTGCATGAGGTTGGAAATCATGACCTCATTTTTGCCTCTCACAGTGACGACCAGGTCATCCGCATATCCCTGGACGTTAAAGCCTGAATTACTCATTTTATGTAGGAGATCATCGACCACCATTGACCACAGCAAGGGTGATAGGACTCCACCTTGTGGACAACCCCTGACTGCAGTCACCGTAGCCGACTCATCCCCCACACTTGTGGTAATAATTCTGCTTTTGAGCATGGATTGTATCCATTTAATTGTAGGTGACTGTATTCCCCTTTTTTCCGCGGCTTTTTGTATGGATTCATAGGAGGTGTTGTCAAAAGCACCCTCTATATCTATGAAAGCACACATAGCCACTTCTTTTGCTGTAAATGTCTTTTCAATGCCTTGAACTAGGCAATGTAGAGCATTTACTGTCGATTTGCCAGGTTGATAGGCAAATTGTTTTGTGTGAAGCGGTGTTCCTGTAAGGATTTCGCTTCTAATATGTTGGTATAAAAGTTTCTCCATTGTTTTTAGGAGAAATGAGGTTAAGCTGATGGGGCGATACGACTTAGGCTCGTCTGGTGTACGTCTGCCTATTTTCGGAATAAACGCCACCTTAACTTCCCTCCAAGCTTGGGGAATATACCCCAGTGTATAACTTGCTATAAATATACTTCTCAGGCATGGGACAAGCTCCTCAATTCCGTATTGAAGTAGGGCAGGGAAGATACCATCTCTGCCCGGTGATTTAAAGGGTTTAAAGGTTGATACCGCCCATTTAATTTTGTTATGGGTGAATATTTTTCTAGCCAGGCGTCTTCCTTCTCTAGTAGGTCGATGAACATCCTCATCCAAGTAGTCCTGTAGAAATTCACCCTGAATTATGCGAGAGCCTGGAAAATGAGTGTCTAAAAGCACCCTTATGTTTTCCTGCTGACTCTCGGTGTGCTTACCGTCGGGCTTTTTGAGTAGCCCTATTCCATTTGAGTGGTCTTTTGCAAGGACTTTTTGTAGGCGTACTGCTGGGGCTAGTTCATCTATCCCTTCGCAGAACCGTCTCCATGATCTTCTTTTAGACCTTCTCAATTCTGTGTTGTACTCCGTAAGGGCTTTCCTGTAGTCCTCCCAGTTTCCAGTGTTTTTAGCTCTGTTAAAAGCTTTCCTAGTCTCAGCTCTGAGACGGCTGAGATCCCTATTCCACCAGGGCACATCTCTTTGGACTGCCCGTTGTTTAATGGGACAACTTTTTTCATAACATGATGTCATGATATTTTGTAGTTGATATGAGGCTATATCTAATTCCTCTGTTGTATCGATGGAATGTATTACGCCTTCGACCTCCGCCCTCAAGTGTTCTTTATAAACACTCCAGTCCGTCAGTCTGGGTATTCTACATTCCCCGAGGCTTGTTACAGCCGCCTCCAAGTCGAATCGTATGTGTCTGTGATCCAACATGGAGGGCTCGTCTGAGACATGCCAGTTTTTTATTAAATCAGTTATGAGTGGATCCGCGAGAGTTATATCTAGAACCTCTTTCCTGACCGCATTCATAAAGGTGGGTTCATTACCTTTGTTGATGATGTCGATGTTGTTAGCGAACAAATATTCAAATAGGTACTCACCTCTAATGTTAGTATCCGTGCTACCCCACATATGGTGATGTGCATTAGCATCACCGCCTATTATGTAGGGTTTTTTCTTTCTCTTGCACCAGCTGATAAGGCTTCTTACTTCCTCTGGGGGTGGATTTCCTTCCTCGCCGGGAAAGTAGGCCGATGCCACTACGACTTGCCTTTTTCCCCTTTCTGTAGGCACTTCCACTGCTGCTGCTATCAGATCCCTTGTTAGGAATTCTGAAAGGAGAACAAAATTAATATTTTTATCGAACAACAAGGCTGTTCTAGGATAGTCATGCAAGGTAGAATAAATTAACTTACATGATTGTGTTGGGAGTCCTTTAATCCGTCCTCTGTGAACCCAGGGCTCTTGGATTAGCCCTATGTTTAATTTCTCCCTAATAAATCTCCTGCTAAGTACACTTGAGGCTGCCTTTGCATGATGGAGATTTATTTGGAGACACTTTATGTTGCTTAGGGCAACTATGACAGCGAGGGGCCTTTTTCATGGCCCCTTTTCGCTGTCTTTTTGCCCGTAGGTTGTGTACTCGGCCTACCTTTAGCCTTTGGCAGGGCACTAACGTCGCCTGTAGCCTCAGGATTTTCAGTCGGCCGACTGGATTCCTCCCTGGGTTGGTCCTGTTTGTCAGGCCGTTTTTCCAGTGGGGTTTCCTTTGGGGCTTTAGGTTTTCTGCTCCTCGTCCTCAGCTGTAACTGGCCGAACTTGTAGCTAATCCTGTAGCCCATTGTTTTAAGTATCTCGGTAGACTGTGAGTCTGCCGAGAGGGTTAATTCAATGGAGTTGCCTTTGTTTTCTCTTCTAAGCACTCTCCATTCAGTTGAGTTAAGGCCTTCATTTTGTGCCTCGAAGAGTTTCAGTATTTTCTCATTTGAGAAATCCTGATTATCGGGTGGTAAAGTTGTCACCAGAATCTCCGTGTGAGGCATTTCATCCTCTTCAGCGACTCTTAGTGACGCGTTTTCCCAAGGCTTTAGCTCTGTCATTATGCCTTTTAGCCACTGTATTGTGGCATTATTAGCACAAGTCAGAGCCAGCCAACCCGGTTTAAATTTGGAGCTATGAAATTTGGGCTTTATACCAGCCTCTTTCTTCAGCTCCAGAATTTTATCCAGCAATGAATCCTGGATATTTTTTTGTTGCTCCGTAGTCAACAGGTCCGTAGGGTAATTGGTGGAGAGAATCCCCACCTTAATACCTCCAGCGACCTGGCTGTAGGAGGGCCTTGCGGCCGATGTTGAGGGCCCTGGTGTGGCCCTATCTTGTTGTTTTACCCGCTTTCGCGGATTATTTTCTGGGGTGTTTTCCTCTGAACGGACCCTTTTTGGCCCTTTTTCAGAGTTTTCACTACCTGTTTTGTAAGGCTTCAATGCCTGTTGCCGGGCTTCAGCTATTGGCATGCCCTTTGCCAACAGGAATTTAAACCTTTTTCTAGCGGCTCCGCTCAACTTCACCTTCTGCCCCTTGGGTTTTGGAGCACTTAAGGTTTGGTTGAGCTCGTCACCGCTACTTTGGAGGAGAGCTTCCTCCGTTAGGCCAGGACCAGTGTCCTGTTCCATAGGCTCTTCAGCCTCTGTTGGTACAATTGGGGGTGTACCGGCCCCTATGGTTTTCAATGAAGAGGTCATTTTCTGTCCCACGAGTAGCGGAGGAAATAAGGATTACCTGAGGCAGTGCCCCGCATACCCCAGGCAGACTTTATTTAAACCAGGGTGCGTCAGGTGCCCTGGAGTCCGCATAATAGCGACTAAGCTTCCCCTTAGCCACGCAGTCACAGGCTTATGCTGTTCCATCTTTGACTTGGGGGGAGTTTTATTGTGGCTCCCATCCACTTGGTCGGCTGATTAAGGCAGACCCCCATGTGGAGCAAGCAATCCTCAACAACCACCCACTTGCTCCACACGGTTTATACTAGGCAGGTTTCCACGACAGAGCTCCAGCCCCTCGCGCGCCCGAACCATCCGACCCTAGTCAGACGATTCCGGCACCCGAGCGACTGAGTCCCCGTCTCCACGCTGTTAATCCTAGTATAGCTCCAGGACGTTGGGTATCGCTACCTCCCATACTGCATCACTGCAGCCTGTGACGGAGCTTGTTGCGACCCGTGATACCCATCCACAGCTGAGGGTAGACGTCATATCCACCCACAGAAGTACACAGACATCACGGGGCGTCAGTACCGGTGCGTGAACCCCAAGCTCATGCCAGATTTACCTCCCTGGTCACTTGTGGCGAAGAGGAAGATAATTCTGGATTAGTACAGATGAGTTGTGGAAGGACATATTAAAAAATTTCTTTTAGGTTACGACAAATCTTTTTTATTACGACATAAATTTCAGATATAACACAGTGTATACAGTGAGTGTTAAAACTATGGATTGCCAAGTTGGCAAATTAATCCTTAACACTTAAACATGACGTATAGTTGGTCCAAAAATTAATAATAAACTAATAGTAGTCAAATAGTGTCTCACAATTAAACAAATAATATATATTATATATAGGTATATAGATAAATAAATTGGATAAATAAAACTCTTCTTTATTACAAATCTTACTTTAGAAATTTCTCACCAATTTCCTTTCTTTGTTGCTCAAGGTGGCCAACGAGTCTCGCTTCGCTGGTAGGTGAGGCGGTGGCTGACAGTGGGAGCGGGGGCCTATCGTACGGAATAGTTCTGTTTATTTTGAGGAGCCAAAGAAAACTAAAGTTGAACTTGAAAATCCGTTTATCTTGAAAACTCATTCAGCGGAAAATTCATTTAATTGAAAATTCATTTGGCGGAAAATGCCTTAGATGAAATCTCGTCTAGTTGAAAATTCTCTTAGTTTAGTTTAGAAAATTCATTTAGATGAAAATTAATTTATTTAAAAATTAATTCATTTGAAAATCAATTCGTTTGAAAATTAATTCATTTAAAGATTACTTCATTAGATAATTAATTCATTTAGCTGCCAGAACTAATTGTTGGTTGATGGCTGAGAAACAACGCGATTTTAGAGGTAAACAATGTCTTTTTTTTTAAAATCGCACTTAACAAAACGGACTTTTCTCTGGCAGTTCAGAAGGTAAAAATGGATCCTATGTTGTTTCTAAATTACAAGGTAACTTTTATGTCAGGGAAGCCAACCAATTAAAATTAATTCAAATAACTACCAACGGACCTGAAATAAATATTATGTGCCATCTGTGTGTCAATAGGCGGAATAATTTAAAATAATAGGTGTTTCATTACTATTGATTTAAAAAGTAAAATTTCTAATATGGAATAAAACATTGCTTTCTAATAGAATTCTGTAAGTAAACAATATTGTTTAAGTTAACATAGGCCTGCCACACTGTCTGCAAAGAAAGTAATTGTAAGAAGAAAACTTTATTTTCTGAAATTTACAGGTAACATTTCAGAAAATATTTTGCTTAATTATGATAATTATTACAAATAGTTAGAGCAACGAATTATAAATAAATACTGCAGTATACATATTTTGAATGATATACAGGGTGATGTAGTAATTATGGATTTATTTAAAATTTTGACCTATTTGGCAGCATTTTTGTAACAGACATGTTACAGGGGATGGGGTCCCCTTGGGTCCTCACCCGGCGTTTGCAATTAATACTGACAAGCGGTGGACGGGGGCTAAAGAATTAAGGGTAGAAGTTTTGATTTATACGGACGCTAGTGTGGACGGGGAGGGAAAGGCGGGGATAGGTCTGGTCGGCAGGGGTGCCCTCGGCGATTTCTCGCACGGAGAGAGGCTTCGGGACGGGACCCCGGTTGTCGTAGCGGAAACTGCGGCAATTGGGGTCGCGCTCGAGCTTCTCGAGAGGCGATGGGATCGCGAGAGGGCACTCCACGGGGGGGCTATGAGAGCCTGGATCGTCACTGACTGCCTTCAATCCATAGAGAGGCTGGGGGCAGTCAGAAAAGGAGATGATACCCATGTGGGGATATGGAGGCGCTCAGAGAGATTGGGGAGGCAAGGCCTTGAATGCCACCTTGTGTGGCGAAAGAATGGGGGGGATAACATATGGAATCGGGCCGCGGATATAGTCGCTAGGGGTGCCAGGGAGACGATAGAGGTGGGGGATCGGCCTGCATGGCTAAGTAACAGAGACAGGAAAAAGAGATTAAACGAGGAAATTATGAGGCGTTGGCAGGAGCCCTGGACGGGGGGAACCACCGGAAGGGACTTCTGCCAAATGTGCCCGGAGGTAGGGATTGATCCCTTACCTCTATCGTTCAAGGCCGTGCAACTTGCGACGGGGCATGGGAATTTTAAAGCGTACTTGAGACGGTTTAACTTGGGTGAGCCGTCAGGCGAGTGCGAATGCGGGAGGGGTGAGGAGAATAGAGACCACGTCTTATATGAGTGTGAAAGGGAAGACCGGATGATAGGAAGAGAGAGGATATGGAATGAATGGGGGAACTTTGCTACAGATGTTGCAGGTTTGGGCACGTCAGCAAATATTGCAGGCAGGAACCTATCTGTTTCGTTTGTGGTGGAGGTCATGAGGGCAGAGAATGTAAGGAAGAAAGAATGGAATGTGCGAACTGCAGAGTGCTAGAGAGATCACCAAGGGGCCATAAGGCGGTTGATAGGACGTGCCCGGTCGCATATTCGTATCGAGCGTATGCTATCGCAGAACGAGAGGTCCCGAATATTTGTTTATATCGAGCGTGTATGATCGTAATGAATGAAGCGCCTTGGATTTTTTCTTTGATAGATTTTTAATTTTCCTCGATTTCGAAGCGTCCTTGGGCGCGAACGTGCCTTGAAGGGCAAGGGATATATAATAGTACTTAGCACCTTATTAAATCTGGGACAGACGGCGTTAAGTATTATTTATAAACGTATATATTCCCTTGCCCTTCAAGACCCTTCCTTATCGGTTACTTCCGTCTCTGCGATAGCATACGCTCGATACGAATATGCTGCCCGGTCTTTGTCAGGCAGGCCAGGAGGAACAGGGAGACAGTTAATTACTTATTGTGGATAATACATCCTTTATGCAAATAAATTTAGGAAGAGGCCGGGCGTCGAGCGAGCTGATGAAAGAGAGGGTGGTTGAATGGGTAGTAGATGTTATCCTGATCCAGGAGCCTTATGGTAGAGAGATTCATTGGGAAGGCTTTAAAAGGTTTAGGAAGAATGAAAGGAGCAAGGCAGAGGTATGGGTGTCCAACTGGCTTAAGGGAGCGGTTGGATGGACACAAGGTATGACTGAGAACCTGGCTTGTGTAAAAATCACATTGAAAGATGGGAGAGAGTTGATGGTTGTGGGTGTGTATGATGAGCCGGGCCGGGAAGAGAGATTAGGAGAATGGAAGAGGTGAGGATGATCACGAGCGAATGGGATAAGAGAATTCCCTCCCACTATAATTATAGTGGGAGGCGATTTAAACGCTAAGAATGAAGCGTGGCGTGGAGAGGAGACGGATGAAACAGGCGAAAGGTTGATGGAATGGATGGTTGCTGAGGGTCTTGTATTGGAGAATGATGCCGATAGCGAGGCGACTTTCTCCAGCACAAGGGGATATAGTTGGATAGATGTTACTATGACTAGGGGTATGACAGTAAACGAGTGGAGAGTCGAGGATGCGGAAACACTCAGTGACCATAGATATATTAGGTTTAGTATAATGGGAAGGATGAATGAAGAGAGAACTAAGCGGGTGTATGATTTTGGCAGTGTGAACTGGCGGTCCTTCAGAGAGGCCATTGGGAGATATGAGGGTAATTTAACCTTCATGGATCAAAGTGACCTCGAGGACGAGATTGTACTTTTCAGTAAACACTGTCAGAAGGTGTGTAAGAGCCATGTAAGGAGAATCAGAGCGTATGAGGAAAATGTAAGGTGGTGGAATGGTGATCTTCAGCGAATGAGGAGCCGAATCAAGAGATTGAGTAGGGAGTGGCAGAATGAGACTGATGAGGGAGTGAAAGGTAGAATGAGAGATGATTATAGGAGAGAGAATATAAGAGAAAGATTGAGGAGGAAAGGAATGGTGCGTTGGAGGGAAAGATTTATGGCATTTGTGAGGGGGACCCTTGGGATAAAGTGTGGAAGTTGATTAAGAGACCAATGAACGAAAATGGTGAGGGAATGATTAGAATGAATGGAAACAGGTATTCTCGGAATGAAAGGGAGAAGCATGAGTTTTTGATTGGGAAATACTTCCCCCGGGTGGATCAGGAGGAAATTGATGGGGAAATGAGGCGAATGTTGCAAAGAGTGAAGGTGTATGGGGGTAGGAATGACAGAGACTTTGAGGTATGGGAGGTAAATGATATGGTGAATGAGATGAGGAATGGAAAGGAGGTTGGGGATGATAGGTTACCGAATGAGGTTATGAAGGAGATTGTGAAGGTGAAAGGGGAATATCTGACGGTTTTATACAATGAATGTTTAAGGAGGGGATGTTTTCTGAAGATATGGAAGAGAGCGATTGTGGCCTGGATTCTAAAAAGAAATGGTGACCCCCCGACCGATCAGTCTGTTGGCGACGCTCGGAAGAGTGTTGAACAAGCTGGTTAACAGGAGGGTTCAGTATTTCTTGGAGGCGGAAGGGCTGTATGATGGGGAGCAGTATGGCTTTAGAACGAATAGGGATACGGTGATGGCTACCAAGAGGATGATTGAAGTGATTGAAGGGAGTAAGAGGGAGGGATGGCACAATCTAGTGGTGGCCTTAGATTTGAGCAATGCCTTCAACATGGCATGGAGCCCCTCTATCGATGCGGAACTCGAAAGGATGGGAATGCATGACAACTTGAGGAAATTATGTGAGGACTTTTTGAAAGAGAGAACGATTAGGAGCGGGGACGAGGAGACCGTGATGGATAGAGAGTGCCCTCAAAGTTCTAGTCTGGGACCAACGCTATGGTTGGTTGTGATGGAGGGATGGTTCAAACGAATGAGGGTTTTGAATGAGAGGATGAAAGGGGATCTGGCAGGAGTGCATGTCTGTCATACGCAGGCTTTCGCAGATGATCAGATCCTGGTAATAGGTGGGAGCTCCCTAAGGTCGATTGAGGAGAGACGGGAGAGGATATGGAATGAGTGTAGGGAATGGGGAGGCTCAGTCTTCTATGTTATAATGCGGTGAAGACTGAGGCTATGTTTGTGAGTAAAGGAGGAAGAGTGAGAGAGCCGAGGATTCGTATGGGGAATGACATGGTTCGCGTAGGAGGTGTCTTGAGGTTTCTGGGAATCCAGGTGAACAGGGCCTTCAATTTCATCGTCCATGTGAAGGGGGTGAGGAAAAGAGTGGGTGAATTGTGCACGAGAATGTTTGGGATTTTAAAGAAGAAGTATGGTTCGGTTGCAGGGCTGATCAGGACGATATATGAAAGGGTTGTCCGGGTAGCAGCCCTGTATAGTACGGAAGTATGGGGGAAGAGGACGCATGATTCGAGGGTGGCCAAGCAATTGACCCAGAGGTTGGCTCTGTTGGCAATTCAGAGGGCCTACAGGATAACACCTACGGCGGCCCTCAAGGTGATCAGTGGGATCCCGTCTCTGGAAATCTGGGCGGGACTCCTGTACGAGCTTGGGGAGGTGAGAACAAGTCTCCCTTTGGGTCCACATCCGGCTTTTAGAGCTTTGGTTGATAAGGAGTGGACGAGGGATAAAGAAGAAAGGGTGGACGTCATCGTCTATACGGACGCAAGTGTGAGCGAGAAAGGGAGAGTAGGAGTGGGCGCAGTCAGTACGGGCCACCTCGGCGATTTCTCGCACGGAGAGAAGCTTCGGGACGGGACCCCGGTTACTGTGGCAGAAACGCAGCAATCGGGGTCGCGCTCGAGTCTCTCGAGAGGCGATGGGATCGCGAGAGGGCACTTCATGGGGTGGAATGAGGGCGGTAATAGTCTCGGACAGCCTCCAATCTATAGAGAGATTGGGGGTGGTTAGGAGAGGACAAGAGTGGCATATAAAAATTTGGAGAAGGTTAGAACGTTTGAGTGAAGGTGCCACCTGATTTGGAGGCGAAAAGGGGGAGGTAAGACGAGAAATCGCGTCGCAGACAGACAGGCAAAGATTTTTAGGGGATTGACAGAGGTGAGGGATGGGGACCTTTGGGTAAGCAAGAGGGAAAAGAATGAGAGGCTTAAGGAGGGGATATTACGGCGTTGGCAGGAGTCCTGGGCGGGAGGAACCACCGGAAGGCATTTCTGCCAATTTTGCCCGGAGGTGGGGACTGATCCCTTGCCTCTGTCTTTTAAGGGTGTCCAATTTGCCACGGGGCATGGGAATTTCCGAGGGTACCTAAGGAAATTCAATTTGGGGGGCGAGGCGACAGGTATGTGTGGATGTGGAGTGGGAGTTGAAAATAGAGAACATGTACTGCACGAATGCGAAGGGGATGACAGAAGGGAGGGAAGAGTTAGGATTTTGAATGAATGGGGTAACTTAAATATTAGACTGAGACGGGACGGTAAAGGGGACCTAGAACAAGTCAATAAGCTGTATATGTGGGCAGAAGCTCTCATGTTGACGGAAGAGATGGAGGTGAGATGTTTATATTGTAAATAGTAGGGTTAGGTTTTTAATTTAGCTGTTTTTTCGGACCGTATTGTAAATATACATTTATATAAAGGAAAATAAATAAAAAAGGGACCGCTAATTTTTTGGAGTGTAGTGTTGGGATGGGTTCTTTTGGTAGTGTTTTCGCTGGAGAGGGGGATTAAAAAAGCTTAAAGCCGCAAGGCGGGAATGCGGAGTCAGTTTTCTGTCCCTCTTCAGGTGGAATAAATCTTTCGCTTTTGAAGGGTATCCGATCTGAAGCGTAAATATGTCTGTTAGTTGTCCCAGCTATTATCTTTGCAACTCAACGGAAATCCGGTCTCTACCTCCCCGTGGTTAAAGGCGGTAACCGTGTAAGGCTATTAGTCGCGTTGCTCTACTTGAGACGATATATTCAGTTATATCTGATCTTGTATCTCGCGCCATAAGCTCCTTATAAGGCCAAAGAGACTTAAGTGTGCTCAGCCGAGTATCCGGTTTTTCCGGTGCTCGGTTTTGCTTTTGCGTTTGGTGAGTATTCACTGCAGTTCCCAAAATACTCGCGCGTACGTGAGTCTGGGAATATACGTCGAACACCACCACCAGGCACCCCAGGTGTCAAGGGGTCACAGGTGTTGAAGCGTGCAAGGACGGAGGTCAATGATGATGGGTTCGCGGCTGGTTCCGCGGGCATAGCATCGTCGATTGACTCCTTGTCAGACGACTTCTACCAGGTCCATAATGGTTTTCTGACCATGGTCAGTGGCCTTAAAGAAGTGTAGGCTACGCGCCGCCAAGAAATTGGTGGGCAACTGGCCACGATGCTCTTTTGTTTCTCCGCAGTGGCAAGAATCGCGGTACAGGGTGGTTTCTCTTCTGTCGACTCCAGACTGGAGAAACTGGCAAGTGAGGTGCACGATCTATCGGAAACTATATCGAAGCAGCCCGTAGCTTTCTACGTGGCAGCTGTATCCTCCAAGACCACTTGGGTCAGGACGCACGGCCGAGCCCCCTAAAATATCGGCGATCTTGGTATACCCGGTGGACGCCTCTACCATGCGGTCTAGCGAGAACACTAAGCGAGCTTTGGTGAATAATCTCAAGCCTACCCAATTGAGCCTAAAGGTCGACAAACTGGTAAAAATTTCTAAGAACGACATAAAGTTAGAGTCCAACTTTGTAGATCTTTCAAAAATTCCGGAAGAACAGTTCTCTAAGGATGGTCTCTCCGTGAAACACGTTGGCAAACTTCAGCCCAGAATCGCCATTTACGGCGTGGACAGCTCACTCGGTGAGAAGAATATTAAAGAGGCAATTGTGAGTCAGAATTTCACATCTTCTAAGGCTTCTAGTCTTGACTCGTTTGTTTAAGCTGGTTGCCAAATTCGGCCCAAAGTATCGAAACTTCGTCCATTGGGTGGTTGAGACTACTCCGTCTGTTAGTTCTCTGCTCGTAAATAAGGAAAGATTGTACATCATGTTCTCGGCCTGCAGGGTAGAGGATCACTTCCGAGTCCTCCGGTGCTACAGATGCCAAAAGTTCGGACATACCCAGAAGGACTTCCGCAGTGTGTTGCCTGTGGAAGGTGCTCAGTTCCACATAAGACTCGGGACTGCAAGCAGCCAGATGCTAAGATGAGGTGTGTGACTTGCGCATTCGTGGGTTTCAAGGAGTTGTCACGAGGCCGCCAACAGGAAATGTCCGTTCTATGCCTAACGTATAACGTCCCTTCTTGTATTGACAGACTTGATTGTATTGACTATGGTCAATAGACACCGGAAGGAGATTAGGTTTGCCAGTATTAACTTGCAAGGAGTGCGAACTCCGAGCTCGGAGTTGATTATAACTGGCCAACGAAGAGGTCTGCATGTTGTGCTGGCACAAGAGCCTTATACCAAATCTCCGGATGGGTCTACTCCACGCACTATACCAGGTTGTGGTTCTAAGAGCAGGATAGTTAGGCATAGAACAATGGACAGATTCTGGGCGGCGGTCGTCGTCTTCGACGATGAGCTCGATAATCTGATGCTCACGCAGCACACCTCAGAATACATCGCCGTTGCGGAGGTCTCGTGGGAGTCTGGCTCCGTTTATGTGGTGGTTTACTTTTCCCCAGGTTTTGACATCGAGCCCCTCCTAGAACGTCTGAGCACAATTCTTCAAGATCTCGGCAACCTTCCGACAGTCATTTCTGGCGACTTCAATGCCAAGGCTGATGTGTGGTTCTGGCACACTGTGGATGAGCGAGGGTCGTTGGTGGAGGATTCCATCACCGCCAACGACCTCTATGTCGTCAACGAACCAGGATTTCCAGCAACGTTCTCCAGCAACGGTAAGAGTAACGTTGACATCACTTTGGCAAATTCTGCGGCCGTCCACAAAATTAGCGATGCGAGGCGCGCGTTACAACGCGCCCGCACACGAAACGCCAGGAACGTCCTGTATCTTAATGCGAAATCGAACTGATGGAGGCGTTTCGTAGAGCGGGACTTGCAATCCGACCCATGGAGACTAACTTACCGTATAGTCTCTGGGAGGGTGCAGCCATCGGAGTACACCATGCGGTGGTCTCTGATGACTTCTCCACTCGCACTCTACCCTTAACCCTCGAGGAAATCTTGCGCCGTCTGATGCAAGATGACGACCATCTAGCTTACTCCGGAACTTGTCACAGCAAGAGCTCGCGCCTCTTCAATTGTAGGTAACGTAGAGGCTGTGGTGGTGATTATGAAACGCCACCTCGAACAAGCAATGGACAAAATCAAGCCCGGAAAGGCTCCTGGCTGGGATAACATTCCTGGCCTGCTCATTAAGTTTCGTACAGACAGATAGTGGCTGTTTACATTGACTTATTCAATAATTGTCTCGTCACCGGCTATTTTCCGTCAGTGTTTAAGAAAGGGGTCTTAGTCACAATTCTCAAATCTCCGGACAAGGATTTGGCCGATCCTAAAGCTTTCAGGCCAATTACTCTACTTTCCGAAATCGGGAAGTTGTTCGAAAGAACAATAATAATTCTAATAGCGGATCTTCTGGGCCCAAATCTCTTTAGTTCGAGCCAATTTGGCTTTATTAGTGACAAGTCTACCATCGATCCGCTTTCTGTGCTGACTGGCCGCGGCAAGTAGGCATAATTCGAAATACACTCTTTTCACCTTTCAGATATCGCAGGCGCTTTTGGCAACTTGTGGTGGCCTTCTATCATCTTAGCCATGGGAAATAGAAACTTCCCGTCCAGTATCTTGAATGTAATTTCAAGTTACCTCACAGATCGTGTTGTTAGTTACTCGTCGCTCCACTACTCTGTAGAGAAGCGGCTCAGCCCTTGGCCCATTTTTGTGGAACTTGGTTCTTGGCGGCTTTCTCACTTCTGACCTGCCGATAGGATCGCGTATGCTGATGATGTGGCTATCATAAGTGAGGGTAATTCCAGACGTGCCTAAGAGGCGAGCGCTGAGACTGAGTATGCGCCTTTTCGACAGCTGGTCCTCTTCATGTAAGTTGGCATTGTACTTGATGACCGCCTGAGTTTCCTAAAGCACGTAGAGTATATTGCCGCGAAGGTTAAGAAATTATTTCTGACTCTTCGTCGACTTATCACTCACATTTGGGACTCTCCGCCTAATTCCCTCCGAATCATCTACGAACGTGCAGTCATTCCAGTATTAAGTTACGGATTAGAAATCTGGAGCCACCGACTTCTACACTCCAGAGTGGTCTGAAAACTCAGGGAGATTCAGGGAATTTGTCTAAGGTGTATAGTAAGAGCCTATAGGACGGTATCTGTAGAAGCGTTATGTGTCTTAGCTAGAATTCCTTCACTACACTTGGAACTATCCAGACTACATACTGTCATGCAAATCCAACAAACAGGTCAGTGTGAGTTTCTAGACACTGGTACACATACTGGATTTCCGATATATGGTGGACATATATCGGCATTTAAATAGTCTCCTCCTTACTCGCTGGCAGATTGAATGGAGTACCTCCATAAAGGCCAGACATTTCATTAGGCTGGTGCCCTTGGTTGGAGACTGGGTGGACCTGGGAGAGGTTGCCCGGTCGTTATGACTTTTTAAGGAATCACATTGTCGCTCAACTTGGTCCCTTCCCCTATTCGACTGGATCTTCTGCCTGAATACATCTTACAAAATCCCCTTCTTTTTGCACCTTTTGGGGAATGAGCTATTTATTAACGCCACTTTCTGCAATGCTTTCTATCAAAAATTGCCGGCACACAAGGTTACCAACTTTGTACGTTTCGAATAAAAGGAAATCTTCGAAATGCACAAATATTTGCAACTGAACGTTGAAACCAGAGCCAATTGGTCTTTTCAAACGTCCATTTTACCTTTTATTTAGTTTATAATTAATTAAGTCGTTCTATTAACATTAATTCTAAGTACTGCATTGCGTACTAACATAGTATATAAAGTTTAGGATAGTAGTAATAATTTTAAACTTTCAAGAGTGGACTTAGTTTGAACATACAAGCCGTTCCCGGCCAGAGGTTTAATCGCTATATGCGACAGGTACTCTGTCGTGCTGCATGGAACACCGTCTAAGATGCTCACTTATCTCTTTGACACGAAGTAGTATTGACAATCATAATAAGTTTAGTTCTATAACAATGGTGCTGCTACGTTTATAGCAAGAAAAGGGAGGGTGTTCTATTAACCTACTTCTAGCGTGTCTCTCCAGGGGACAGATGAGATAACTGAAGATGAGAGGTCGGGATCCGTGTTTATGAGTATTTTTGAGGAATTACAGGGGAACAAAACGGCGCCTCAGAGAGCGGAAGTAATGGGTCGAAGATAATAGCGACGGAGGAGAGACGAATGGCCGAATAAGAGAAAAGGAAGATTCTGGAGAGGGAACAGGAGAGACAAACTGCACAGGAGGCGGGGAGGCTTATGAAAGAGGAAAAGATGAGGAAACAATTGGAATATGATGAGAGCAGGAGGTTTGATGAATCCAAGAAGGCGAGCGGTACTGAGGGAATTTGTTTATGCATGATGGAAATCAGAAGAAGGTCGATAAGATTCGTGTAGCCACGAACAAGGTTTCGGGGGGAAAGATCCAGTTCAACAAGGCGGACAGATTGGAAGTACAACAGAATCTTAGGGACATAGAGTCTCTGAGCATTGAAATGATGAGAGGATGGACAGAAAGTCTCACCAAGTTGGAAGATATGACAAGAAATAAGGATGAGTGGAGGACATGTGCTGGTAATTGGAGGGAGGTCCTCCGTTAGGCCAGGACCAGTGTCCTGTTCCATAGGCTCTTCAGCCTCTGTTGGTACAATTGGGGGTGTACCGGCCCCTATGGTTTTCAATGAAGAGGTCATTTTCTGTCCCACGAGTAGCGGAGGAAATAAGGATTACCTGAGGCAGTGCCCCGCATACCCCAGGCAGACTTTATTTAAACCAGGGTGCGTCAGGTGCCCTGGAGTCCGCATAATAGCGACTAAGCTTCCCCTTAGCCACGCAGTCACAGGCTTATGCTGTTCCATCTTTGACTTGGGGGGAGTTTTATTGTGGCTCCCATCCACTTGGTCGGCTGATTAAGGCAGACCCCCATGTGGAGCAAGCAATCCTCAACAACCACCCACTTGCTCCACACGGTTTATACTAGGCAGGTTTCCACGACAGAGCTCCAGCCCCTCGCGCGCCCGAACCATCCGACCCTAGTCAGACGATTCCGGCACCCGAGCGACTGAGTCCCCGTCTCCACGCTGTTAATCCTAGTATAGCTCCAGGACGTTGGGTATCGCTACCTCCCATACTGCATCACTGCAGCCTGTGACGGAGCTTGTTGCGACCCGTGATACCCATCCACAGCTGAGGGTAGACGTCATATCCACCCACAGAAGTACACAGACATCACGGGGCGTCAGTACCGGTGCGTGAACCCCAAGCTCATGCCAGATTTACCTCCCTGGTCACTTGTGGCGAAGAGGAAGATAATTCTGGATTAGTACAGATGAGTTGTGGAAGGACATATTAAAAAATTTCTTTTAGGTTACGACAAATCTTTTTTATTACGACATAAATTTCAGATATAACACAGTGTATACAGTGAGTGTTAAAACTATGGATTGCCAAGTTGGCAAATTAATCCTTAACACTTAAACATGACGTATAGTTGGTCCAAAAATTAATAATAAACTAATAGTAGTCAAATAGTGTCTCACAATTAAACAAATAATATATATTATATATAGGTATATAGATAAATAAATTGGATAAATAAAACTCTTCTTTATTACAAATCTTACTTTAGAAATTTCTCACCAATTTCCTTTCTTTGTTGCTCAAGGTGGCCAACGAGTCTCGCTTCGCTGGTAGGTGAGGCGGTGGCTGACAGTGGGAGCGGGGGCCTATCGTACGGAATAGTTCTGTTTATTTTGAGGAGCCAAAGAAAACTAAAGTTGAACTTGAAAATCCGTTTATCTTGAAAACTCATTCAGCGGAAAATTCATTTAATTGAAAATTCATTTGGCGGAAAATGCCTTAGATGAAATCTCGTCTAGTTGAAAATTCTCTTAGTTTAGTTTAGAAAATTCATTTAGATGAAAATTAATTTATTTAAAAATTAATTCATTTGAAAATCAATTCGTTTGAAAATTAATTCATTTAAAGATTACTTCATTAGATAATTAATTCATTTAGCTGCCAGAACTAATTGTTGGTTGATGGCTGAGAAACAACGCGATTTTAGAGGTAAACAATGTCTTTTTTTTTAAAATCGCACTTAACAAAACGGACTTTTCTCTGGCAGTTCAGAAGGTAAAAATGGATCCTATGTTGTTTCTAAATTACAAGGTAACTTTTATGTCAGGGAAGCCAACCAATTAAAATTAATTCAAATAACTACCAACGGACCTGAAATAAATATTATGTGCCATCTGTGTGTCAATAGGCGGAATAATTTAAAATAATAGGTGTTTCATTACTATTGATTTAAAAAGTAAAATTTCTAATATGGAATAAAACATTGCTTTCTAATAGAATTCTGTAAGTAAACAATATTGTTTAAGTTAACATAGGCCTGCCACACTGTCTGCAAAGAAAGTAATTGTAAGAAGAAAACTTTATTTTCTGAAATTTACAGGTAACATTTCAGAAAATATTTTGCTTAATTATGATAATTATTACAAATAGTTAGAGCAACGAATTATAAATAAATACTGCAGTATACATATTTTGAATGATATACAGGGTGATGTAGTAATTATGGATTTATTTAAAATTTTGACCTATTTGGCAGCATTTTTGTAACAGACATGTTACAGGGGATGGGGTCCCCTTGGGTCCTCACCCGGCGTTTGCAATTAATACTGACAAGCGGTGGACGGGGGCTAAAGAATTAAGGGTAGAAGTTTTGATTTATACGGACGCTAGTGTGGACGGGGAGGGAAAGGCGGGGATAGGTCTGGTCGGCAGGGGTGCCCTCGGCGATTTCTCGCACGGAGAGAGGCTTCGGGACGGGACCCCGGTTGTCGTAGCGGAAACTGCGGCAATTGGGGTCGCGCTCGAGCTTCTCGAGAGGCGATGGGATCGCGAGAGGGCACTCCACGGGGGGGCTATGAGAGCCTGGATCGTCACTGACTGCCTTCAATCCATAGAGAGGCTGGGGGCAGTCAGAAAAGGAGATGATACCCATGTGGGGATATGGAGGCGCTCAGAGAGATTGGGGAGGCAAGGCCTTGAATGCCACCTTGTGTGGCGAAAGAATGGGGGGGATAACATATGGAATCGGGCCGCGGATATAGTCGCTAGGGGTGCCAGGGAGACGATAGAGGTGGGGGATCGGCCTGCATGGCTAAGTAACAGAGACAGGAAAAAGAGATTAAACGAGGAAATTATGAGGCGTTGGCAGGAGCCCTGGACGGGGGGAACCACCGGAAGGGACTTCTGCCAAATGTGCCCGGAGGTAGGGATTGATCCCTTACCTCTATCGTTCAAGGCCGTGCAACTTGCGACGGGGCATGGGAATTTTAAAGCGTACTTGAGACGGTTTAACTTGGGTGAGCCGTCAGGCGAGTGCGAATGCGGGAGGGGTGAGGAGAATAGAGACCACGTCTTATATGAGTGTGAAAGGGAAGACCGGATGATAGGAAGAGAGAGGATATGGAATGAATGGGGGAACTTTGCTACAGATGTTGCAGGTTTGGGCACGTCAGCAAATATTGCAGGCAGGAACCTATCTGTTTCGTTTGTGGTGGAGGTCATGAGGGCAGAGAATGTAAGGAAGAAAGAATGGAATGTGCGAACTGCAGAGTGCTAGAGAGATCACCAAGGGGCCATAAGGCGGTTGATAGGACGTGCCCGGTCGCATATTCGTATCGAGCGTATGCTATCGCAGAACGAGAGGTCCCGAATATTTGTTTATATCGAGCGTGTATGATCGTAATGAATGAAGCGCCTTGGATTTTTTCTTTGATAGATTTTTAATTTTCCTCGATTTCGAAGCGTCCTTGGGCGCGAACGTGTCTTGAAGGGCAAGGGATATATAATAGTACTTAGCACCTTATTAAATCTGGGACAGACGGCGTTAAGTATTATTTATAAACGTATATATCCCTTGCCCTTCAAGACCCTTCCTTATCGGTTACTTCCGTCTCTGCGATAGCATACGCTCGATACGAATATGCTGCCCGGTCTTTGTCAGGCAGGCCAGGAGGAACAGGGAGACAGTTAATTACTTATTGTGGATAATACATCCTTTATGCAAATAAATTTAGGAAGAGGCCGGGCGTCGAGCGAGCTGATGAAAGAGAGGGTGGTTGAATGGGTAGTAGATGTTATCCTGATCCAGGAGCCTTATGGTAGAGAGATTCATTGGGAAGGCTTTAAAAGGTTTAGGAAGAATGAAAGGAGCAAGGCAGAGGTATGGGTGTCCAACTGGCTTAAGGGAGCGGTTGGATGGACACAAGGTATGACTGAGAACCTGGCTTGTGTAAAAATCACATTGAAAGATGGGAGAGAGTTGATGGTTGTGGGTGTGTATGATGAGCCGGGCCGGGAAGAGAGATTAGGAGAATGGAAGAGGTGAGGATGATCACGAGCGAATGGGATAAGAGAATTCCCTCCCACTATAATTATAGTGGGAGGCGATTTAAACGCTAAGAATGAAGCGTGGCGTGGAGAGGAGACGGATGAAACAGGCGAAAGGTTGATGGAATGGATGGTTGCTGAGGGTCTTGTATTGGAGAATGATGCCGATAGCGAGGCGACTTTCTCCAGCACAAGGGGATATAGTTGGATAGATGTTACTATGACTAGGGGTATGACAGTAAACGAGTGGAGAGTCGAGGATGCGGAAACACTCAGTGACCATAGATATATTAGGTTTAGTATAATGGGAAGGATGAATGAAGAGAGAACTAAGCGGGTGTATGATTTTGGCAGTGTGAACTGGCGGTCCTTCAGAGAGGCCATTGGGAGATATGAGGGTAATTTAACCTTCATGGATCAAAGTGACCTCGAGGACGAGATTGTACTTTTCAGTAAACACTGTCAGAAGGTGTGTAAGAGCCATGTAAGGAGAATCAGAGCGTATGAGGAAAATGTAAGGTGGTGGAATGGTGATCTTCAGCGAATGAGGAGCCGAATCAAGAGATTGAGTAGGGAGTGGCAGAATGAGACTGATGAGGGAGTGAAAGGTAGAATGAGAGATGATTATAGGAGAGAGAATATAAGAGAAAGATTGAGGAGGAAAGGAATGGTGCGTTGGAGGGAAAGATTTATGGCATTTGTGAGGGGGACCCTTGGGATAAAGTGTGGAAGTTGATTAAGAGACCAATGAACGAAAATGGTGAGGGAATGATTAGAATGAATGGAAACAGGTATTCTCGGAATGAAAGGGAGAAGCATGAGTTTTTGATTGGGAAATACTTCCCCCGGGTGGATCAGGAGGAAATTGATGGGGAAATGAGGCGAATGTTGCAAAGAGTGAAGGTGTATGGGGGTAGGAATGACAGAGACTTTGAGGTATGGGAGGTAAATGATATGGTGAATGAGATGAGGAATGGAAAGGAGGTTGGGGATGATAGGTTACCGAATGAGGTTATGAAGGAGATTGTGAAGGTGAAAGGGGAATATCTGACGGTTTTATACAATGAATGTTTAAGGAGGGGATGTTTTCTGAAGATATGGAAGAGAGCGATTGTGGCCTGGATTCTAAAAAGAAATGGTGACCCCCCGACCGATCAGTCTGTTGGCGACGCTCGGAAGAGTGTTGAACAAGCTGGTTAACAGGAGGGTTCAGTATTTCTTGGAGGCGGAAGGGCTGTATGATGGGGAGCAGTATGGCTTTAGAACGAATAGGGATACGGTGATGGCTACCAAGAGGATGATTGAAGTGATTGAAGGGAGTAAGAGGGAGGGATGGCACAATCTAGTGGTGGCCTTAGATTTGAGCAATGCCTTCAACATGGCATGGAGCCCCTCTATCGATGCGGAACTCGAAAGGATGGGAATGCATGACAACTTGAGGAAATTATGTGAGGACTTTTTGAAAGAGAGAACGATTAGGAGCGGGGACGAGGAGACCGTGATGGATAGAGAGTGCCCTCAAAGTTCTAGTCTGGGACCAACGCTATGGTTGGTTGTGATGGAGGGATGGTTCAAACGAATGAGGGTTTTGAATGAGAGGATGAAAGGGGATCTGGCAGGAGTGCATGTCTGTCATACGCAGGCTTTCGCAGATGATCAGATCCTGGTAATAGGTGGGAGCTCCCTAAGGTCGATTGAGGAGAGACGGGAGAGGATATGGAATGAGTGTAGGGAATGGGGAGGCTCAGTCTTCTATGTTATAATGCGGTGAAGACTGAGGCTATGTTTGTGAGTAAAGGAGGAAGAGTGAGAGAGCCGAGGATTCGTATGGGGAATGACATGGTTCGCGTAGGAGGTGTCTTGAGGTTTCTGGGAATCCAGGTGAACAGGGCCTTCAATTTCATCGTCCATGTGAAGGGGGTGAGGAAAAGAGTGGGTGAATTGTGCACGAGAATGTTTGGGATTTTAAAGAAGAAGTATGGTTCGGTTGCAGAGCTGATCAGGACGATATATGAAAGGGTTGTCCGGGTAGCAGCCCTGTATAGTACGGAAGTATGGGGGAAGAGGACGCATGATTCGAGGGTGGCCAAGCAATTGACCCAGAGGTTGGCTCTGTTGGCAATTCAGAGGGCCTACAGGATAACACCTACGGCGGCCCTCAAGGTGATCAGTGGGATCCCGTCTCTGGAAATCTGGGCGGGACTCCTGTACGAGCTTGGGGAGGTGAGAACAAGTCTCCCTTTGGGTCCACATCCGGCTTTTAGAGCTTTGGTTGATAAGGAGTGGACGAGGGATAAAGAAGAAAGGGTGGACGTCATCGTCTATACGGACGCAAGTGTGAGCGAGAAAGGGAGAGTAGGAGTGGGCGCAGTCAGTACGGGCCACCTCGGCGATTTCTCGCACGGAGAGAAGCTTCGGGACGGGACCCCGGTTACTGTGGCAGAAACGCAGCAATCGGGGTCGCGCTCGAGTCTCTCGAGAGGCGATGGGATCGCGAGAGGGCACTTCATGGGGTGGAATGAGGGCGGTAATAGTCTCGGACAGCCTCCAATCTATAGAGAGATTGGGGGTGGTTAGGAGAGGACAAGAGTGGCATATAAAAATTTGGAGAAGGTTAGAACGTTTGAGTGAAGGTGCCACCTGATTTGGAGGCGAAAAGGGGGAGGTAAGACGAGAAATCGCGTCGCAGACAGACAGGCAAAGATTTTTAGGGGATTGACAGAGGTGAGGGATGGGGACCTTTGGGTAAGCAAGAGGGAAAAGAATGAGAGGCTTAAGGAGGGGATATTACGGCGTTGGCAGGAGTCCTGGGCGGGAGGAACCACCGGAAGGCATTTCTGCCAATTTTGCCCGGAGGTGGGGACTGATCCCTTGCCTCTGTCTTTTAAGGGTGTCCAATTTGCCACGGGGCATGGGAATTTCCGAGGGTACCTAAGGAAATTCAATTTGGGGGGCGAGGCGACAGGTATGTGTGGATGTGGAGTGGGAGTTGAAAATAGAGAACATGTACTGCACGAATGCGAAGGGGATGACAGAAGGGAGGGAAGAGTTAGGATTTTGAATGAATGGGGTAACTTAAATATTAGACTGAGACGGGACGGTAAAGGGGACCTAGAACAAGTCAATAAGCTGTATATGTGGGCAGAAGCTCTCATGTTGACGGAAGAGATGGAGGTGAGATGTTTATATTGTAAATAGTAGGGTTAGGTTTTTAATTTAGCTGTTTTTTCGGACCGTATTGTAAATATACATTTATATAAAGGAAAATAAATAAAAAAGGGACCGCTAATTTTTTGGAGTGTAGTGTTGGGATGGGTTCTTTTGGTAGTGTTTTCGCTGGAGAGGGGGATTAAAAAAGCTTAAAGCCGCAAGGCGGGAATGCGGAGTCAGTTTTCTGTCCCTCTTCAGGTGGAATAAATCTTTCGCTTTTGAAGGGTATCCGATCTGAAGCGTAAATATGTCTGTTAGTTGTCCCAGCTATTATCTTTGCAACTCAACGGAAATCCGGTCTCTACCTCCCCGTGGTTAAAGGCGGTAACCGTGTAAGGCTATTAGTCGCGTTGCTCTACTTGAGACGATATATTCAGTTATATCTGATCTTGTATCTCGCGCCATAAGCTCCTTATAAGGCCAAAGAGACTTAAGTGTGCTCAGCCGAGTATCCGGTTTTTCCGGTGCTCGGTTTTGCTTTTGCGTTTGGTGAGTATTCACTGCAGTTCCCAAAATACTCGCGCGTACGTGAGTCTGGGAATATACGTCGAACACCACCACCAGGCACCCCAGGTGTCAAGGGGTCACAGGTGTTGAAGCGTGCAAGGACGGAGGTCAATGATGATGGGTTCGCGGCTGGTTCCGCGGGCATAGCATCGTCGATTGACTCCTTGTCAGACGACTTCTACCAGGTCCATAATGGTTTTCTGACCATGGTCAGTGGCCTTAAAGAAGTGTAGGCTACGCGCCGCCAAGAAATTGGTGGGCAACTGGCCACGATGCTCTTTTGTTTCTCCGCAGTGGCAAGAATCGCGGTACAGGGTGGTTTCTCTTCTGTCGACTCCAGACTGGAGAAACTGGCAAGTGAGGTGCACGATCTATCGGAAACTATATCGAAGCAGCCCGTAGCTTTCTACGTGGCAGCTGTATCCTCCAAGACCACTTGGGTCAGGACGCACGGCCGAGCCCCCTAAAATATCGGCGATCTTGGTATACCCGGTGGACGCCTCTACCATGCGGTCTAGCGAGAACACTAAGCGAGCTTTGGTGAATAATCTCAAGCCTACCCAATTGAGCCTAAAGGTCGACAAACTGGTAAAAATTTCTAAGAACGACATAAAGTTAGAGTCCAACTTTGTAGATCTTTCAAAAATTCCGGAAGAACAGTTCTCTAAGGATGGTCTCTCCGTGAAACACGTTGGCAAACTTCAGCCCAGAATCGCCATTTACGGCGTGGACAGCTCACTCGGTGAGAAGAATATTAAAGAGGCAATTGTGAGTCAGAATTTCACATCTTCTAAGGCTTCTAGTCTTGACTCGTTTGTTTAAGCTGGTTGCCAAATTCGGCCCAAAGTATCGAAACTTCGTCCATTGGGTGGTTGAGACTACTCCGTCTGTTAGTTCTCTGCTCGTAAATAAGGAAAGATTGTACATCATGTTCTCGGCCTGCAGGGTAGAGGATCACTTCCGAGTCCTCCGGTGCTACAGATGCCAAAAGTTCGGACATACCCAGAAGGACTTCCGCAGTGTGTTGCCTGTGGAAGGTGCTCAGTTCCACATAAGACTCGGGACTGCAAGCAGCCAGATGCTAAGATGAGGTGTGTGACTTGCGCATTCGTGGGTTTCAAGGAGTTGTCACGAGGCCGCCAACAGGAAATGTCCGTTCTATGCCTAACGTATAACGTCCCTTCTTGTATTGACAGACTTGATTGTATTGACTATGGTCAATAGACACCGGAAGGAGATTAGGTTTGCCAGTATTAACTTGCAAGGAGTGCGAACTCCGAGCTCGGAGTTGATTATAACTGGCCAACGAAGAGGTCTGCATGTTGTGCTGGCACAAGAGCCTTATACCAAATCTCCGGATGGGTCTACTCCACGCACTATACCAGGTTGTGGTTCTAAGAGCAGGATAGTTAGGCATAGAACAATGGACAGATTCTGGGCGGCGGTCGTCGTCTTCGACGATGAGCTCGATAATCTGATGCTCACGCAGCACACCTCAGAATACATCGCCGTTGCGGAGGTCTCGTGGGAGTCTGGCTCCGTTTATGTGGTGGTTTACTTTTCCCCAGGTTTTGACATCGAGCCCCTCCTAGAACGTCTGAGCACAATTCTTCAAGATCTCGGCAACCTTCCGACAGTCATTTCTGGCGACTTCAATGCCAAGGCTGATGTGTGGTTCTGGCACACTGTGGATGAGCGAGGGTCGTTGGTGGAGGATTCCATCACCGCCAACGACCTCTATGTCGTCAACGAACCAGGATTTCCAGCAACGTTCTCCAGCAACGGTAAGAGTAACGTTGACATCACTTTGGCAAATTCTGCGGCCGTCCACAAAATTAGCGATGCGAGGCGCGCGTTACAACGCGCCCGCACACGAAACGCCAGGAACGTCCTGTATCTTAATGCGAAATCGAACTGATGGAGGCGTTTCGTAGAGCGGGACTTGCAATCCGACCCATGGAGACTAACTTACCGTATAGTCTCTGGGAGGGTGCAGCCATCGGAGTACACCATGCGGTGGTCTCTGATGACTTCTCCACTCGCACTCTACCCTTAACCCTCGAGGAAATCTTGCGCCGTCTGATGCAAGATGACGACCATCTAGCTTACTCCGGAACTTGTCACAGCAAGAGCTCGCGCCTCTTCAATTGTAGGTAACGTAGAGGCTGTGGTGGTGATTATGAAACGCCACCTCGAACAAGCAATGGACAAAATCAAGCCCGGAAAGGCTCCTGGCTGGGATAACATTCCTGGCCTGCTCATTAAGTTTCGTACAGACAGATAGTGGCTGTTTACATTGACTTATTCAATAATTGTCTCGTCACCGGCTATTTTCCGTCAGTGTTTAAGAAAGGGGTCTTAGTCACAATTCTCAAATCTCCGGACAAGGATTTGGCCGATCCTAAAGCTTTCAGGTCAATTACTCTACTTTCCGAAATCGGGAAGTTGTTCGAAAGAACAATAATAATTCTAATAGCGGATCTTCTGGGCCCAAATCTCTTTAGTTCGAGCCAATTTGGCTTTATTAGTGACAAGTCTACCATCGATCCGCTTTCTGTGCTGACTGGCCGCGGCAAGTAGGCATAATTCGAAATACACTCTTTTCACCTTTCAGATATCGCAGGCGCTTTTGGCAACTTGTGGTGGCCTTCTATCATCTTAGCCATGGGAAATAGAAACTTCCCGTCCAGTATCTTGAATGTAATTTCAAGTTACCTCACAGATCGTGTTGTTAGTTACTCGTCGCTCCACTACTCTGTAGAGAAGCGGCTCAGCCCTTGGCCCATTTTTGTGGAACTTGGTTCTTGGCGGCTTTCTCACTTCTGACCTGCCGATAGGATCGCGTATGCTGATGATGTGGCTATCATAAGTGAGGGTAATTCCAGACGTGCCTAAGAGGCGAGCGCTGAGACTGAGTATGCGCCTTTTCGACAGCTGGTCCTCTTCATGTAAGTTGGCATTGTACTTGATGACCGCCTGAGTTTCCTAAAGCACGTAGAGTATATTGCCGCGAAGGTTAAGAAATTATTTCTGACTCTTCGTCGACTTATCACTCACATTTGGGACTCTCCGCCTAATTCCCTCCGAATCATCTACGAACGTGCAGTCATTCCAGTATTAAGTTACGGATTAGAAATCTGGAGCCACCGACTTCTACACTCCAGAGTGGTCTGAAAACTCAGGGAGATTCAGGGAATTTGTCTAAGGTGTATAGTAAGAGCCTATAGGACGGTATCTGTAGAAGCGTTATGTGTCTTAGCTAGAATTCCTTCACTACACTTGGAACTATCCAGACTACATACTGTCATGCAAATCCAACAAACAGGTCAGTGTGAGTTTCTAGACACTGGTACACATACTGGATTTCCGATATATGGTGGACATATATCGGCATTTAAATAGTCTCCTCCTTACTCGCTGGCAGATTGAATGGAGTACCTCCATAAAGGCCAGACATTTCATTAGGCTGGTGCCCTTGGTTGGAGACTGGGTGGACCTGGGAGAGGTTGCCCGGTCGTTATGACTTTTTAAGGAATCACATTGTCGCTCAACTTGGTCCCTTCCCCTATTCGACTGGATCTTCTGCCTGAATACATCTTACAAAATCCCCTTCTTTTTGCACCTTTTGGGGAATGAGCTATTTATTAACGCCACTTTCTGCAATGCTTTCTATCAAAAATTGCCGGCACACAAGGTTACCAACTTTGTACGTTTCGAATAAAAGGAAATCTTCGAAATGCACAAATATTTGCAACTGAACGTTGAAACCAGAGCCAATTGGTCTTTTCAAACGTCCATTTTACCTTTTATTTAGTTTATAATTAATTAAGTCGTTCTATTAACATTAATTCTAAGTACTGCATTGCGTACTAACATAGTATATAAAGTTTAGGATAGTAGTAATAATTTTAAACTTTCAAGAGTGGACTTAGTTTGAACATACAAGCCGTTCCCGGCCAGAGGTTTAATCGCTATATGCGACAGGTACTCTGTCGTGCTGCATGGAACACCGTCTAAGATGCTCACTTATCTCTTTGACACGAAGTAGTATTGACAATCATAATAAGTTTAGTTCTATAACAATGGTGCTGCTACGTTTATAGCAAGAAAAGGGAGGGTGTTCTATTAACCTACTTCTAGCGTGTCTCTCCAGGGGACAGATGAGATAACTGAAGATGAGAGGTCGGGATCCGTGTTTATGAGTATTTTTGAGGAATTACAGGGGAACAAAACGGCGCCTCAGAGAGCGGAAGTAATGGGTCGAAGATAATAGCGACGGAGGAGAGACGAATGGCCGAATAAGAGAAAAGGAAGATTCTGGAGAGGGAACAGGAGAGACAAACTGCACAGGAGGCGGGGAGGCTTATGAAAGAGGAAAAGATGAGGAAACAATTGGAATATGATGAGAGCAGGAGGTTTGATGAATCCAAGAAGGCGAGCGGTACTGAGGGAATTTGTTTATGCATGATGGAAATCAGAAGAAGGTCGATAAGATTCGTGTAGCCACGAACAAGGTTTCGGGGGGAAAGATCCAGTTCAACAAGGCGGACAGATTGGAAGTACAACAGAATCTTAGGGACATAGAGTCTCTGAGCATTGAAATGATGAGAGGATGGACAGAAAGTCTCACCAAGTTGGAAGATATGACAAGAAATAAGGATGAGTGGAGGACATGTGCTGGTAATTGGAGGGAGGTATGACTGAAAACTTGCTTGTGTTAAAGTTACATTGAAAAATGGGAGGGAATTGATGGTTGTGAGCGTGTATGAGGAGCCAGGTGGAAGGGAGATTAGGAGAATGTAAGTGGTGAGGAGGATCACGAATGAATGGGATAAGGGAATTATAGTGGGAGGTGATTTAAACGCTAAGAATGAGGCATGGGGTGGAGAGGAGACGGACGAAAGAGGCGAAAGGTTGATGGAATGGACAGTCACTGAGGGTCTTGTGCTGGAGAATGATGCTGATAGCGAGGCGACTTTCTCTAGCACAAGGGGAAACAGTCGGATAGATGTTACTATGACTAGGGGTATGACAGAGTAAATGAGTGGAGAGTAGAGGATGAGGAAACACTTAGTGACCATAGGTATATTAGGTTTAGTGCAATGGGAAGGATGAAAGAAGAGAAAAAAAACTAAGCGGGTGTATGACTTTGATAGTGTGAACTGGCAGTCCTTCAGAGAGGCCATTGGGAGATATGAGAGAAATTTGACCTTCGTGGATCAAAGTAACCTTGAGGATGAAATAAACTTTTCAGTGAACGCTGTCAGAGGGTTTGCAAGAGCCATGTAAGGAGAATTAGGGTGTATGAGGAAAAGGTAAGGTGGTGGAATGGTGATCTACAGAGAATGAGGAGCAGAATCAAGAGATTGAGAAGGGAGTGGCAGAATGAGATTGATGAGGGAGTGAAAGGTAGATTGAGAGATGAATACAGGAGAGAAAGAAGAGAATATAAGAGGAAGATTGAGGAGGAAAGTTTATCAAAAGGCCAATGAATGAAAATGGTGAAGAACTGATTAGAATGGATGGAAACAGGTACACTCGGAATGTGAGGGAGAAGCATGAATTTCTAATTGGGAAATACTTCCCCCGGGTGGATCAGGATGAAATTGACGAGGGAATGAGACAAATGTTGCAACGAGTGAAGATGTATGGAGGTAGGAACGACAGAGACATTTTGAGGTATGGGAAGTGAATGATGTGGTGAATGAGATGAGGAATGGAAAGGCGGTTGGGGATGATAGGTTACTGAATGAGATTATGAAAGAAATTGTGAAGGCGAAAGGGGAATATTTGACAGTTATATACAATGAATGCTTGAGGAGGGGTTGTTCCCCGAAGATATGGAAGAGAGCGATAGTGGCCTGGATTCTAAAAATAAATGGTGACCCCCAACCGATCTGTCTGTTGGCGACGCTCGGGAGAGTGCTGGACAGGCTGATCAACAGGAGGGTTCAGTATTTCTTGGAGGCGGAAGGGTTGTATCATGGAGAGCAGTATGGATTCAGTATGAATAGGGACATGGTGATGGCTACTAAGACTATGATTGAAGTGATTGAGGGGAACAAAAGGACGGGATGGCACAGTCTAGTGGTGGCCTTGGGCTTGAGCAATGCTTTCAACATGGCATGGGGCCCTTCTATCGATGCGGAGCTCGAAAGAATGGGAATGTATGATAATTTGAGGAAAGTATGTAAGGACTTCTTGAAGGATAGGACGATTAAAAGTGAGCACGTGGAGTCCGTGCTGGATAGAGGGTGACCTCATGGTTCTAGTCTGGGGCCAACGCTATGGTTGGTTGTGATGGAGGGATGGTTCAAACGAATGAGAGAGTTGAATGAAAGGATGAAAGGGGATCTGGAGGGAGTGGATGTCTGTCATGCGCAGGCATTCGCAGATGATCAGATCTTGGTAATAGGTGGAAGCTCTCTGAGATTGATTGCAGAGAGATGGGAGAGAATATGGAATGAGTGTAGGGAATGGGAAAGGCTCAATCTCAAGACTAAGGCTATGTTTGTGAGTAAAGGAGGGAGAGTGAGGGAGCCGAGGATTCGTATGGGGGATGACATGGCTCGCGTGGGAGGTGTTTTGAGGGTACTGAGCCTTCAATTTCATCGACCGCGTGAAGGGGGTGAGGAAACGAGTGGGTGAATCGTGTATGAGAATGTTTGGGGTGACCAAGAGCGCAAGGTTGATCAGGACGATGTACGAAAGGGTCGTTCCGGTGGCAGCCCTGTATGGTGCGGAAGTGTGGGGGAAGAGGGCGAATGACACAAGGATAGTTCGATAGCTTAGAGCGACCCAGAGGCTGGTTCTGCTGGAATTTCAGAGGGCCTATAGGGCAACACCTACGGCGGCCCTCGAAGTGCTCAGCGGGATCCCGCCTCTGGAAATCTGGGCGGGGTTTCTGCACGAGGCAGGGGAGGGGAAGACAAGGTTCTCTTTGGGTTCGCATCCGGCCTTTAGAGCTATTACTGACAAGAAATGGACGAGGGACAAAGAGGAAACGGCGAACGTTATCATCTATACTGATGCCAGTGTATATGAGGAGGGGAAGGCAGGTGTGGGTGCAGTCGGTATGGGTGTCCTCGGTGATTTCTCGCACGGAGAGTGGCTTCGGGACGGGACACAGCATGTGCTGCATGAATGTGAAAGGGAGGATAGAAGAGAGGGAAGGGCCATGATTTTAAATGAGTGGGGAGATTTAAGCATAAGACTTAGACGGGACAGTAAAGGGGACTTGGAACAGGTAACTAAATTGAACTCATGGGCAGAAGCTGTCATGTTGACAGAGGTAATGGAATGAGGTTTATATTTTTTTATTGTAAATATGTTAAAGATAGGTTCTTTTTTGTTAATGTTGTTGTAAGAAACTTGTTTAAATAAAGGAAAAAATAAAAAAGGGGACCGCTATTTTTTTGGAGTGTGGTGCTGGGATGGGTTCTCTTGATGGCGTTTTCGTTAGAAAAGGGAATAGAAATAAAGCCGCAAGGCGGGTAAGCGGAATCAGTTTCTTGTCCCTCCGAGGAGGGGCAGATTGACATGCCTTCAGAGAGGATGTTGGGAGTTTCGAGGGTAGGACTGTCTTTGAGGGTCCTAACGATTTCGAAGACGAAATTGAGCTATTTAGTGAGTACCAAGTGGTGGAATGAAGATTTGCAAAGTTGAGGTGTAGGATAAAGAGGCTGTGGAGGGAGTGGCAAGTCGAGGCAGATGAGGGTGAAAAGAAAAGACTGAAGAAGGAATATAAGAAGGAAAGAAGGGGATATAAGAGAAAGGTGGAGGAGGAGAGAAAGGTGGCTTTAGAAAGGGAGATCCAAGGAATATGTGAGAGGGACCCATGGGACGAAATCTGGAAATTGATCAAACGGCCAATAAACGAAAATGGGGAGGCAATGACCAGGATGGAGGGGGGAATTTACTCCGCTAACGAGAAGGAAAAAAAAAACGATTTATTGATTAGGAAATTTTTCCCTAAGGTCGATCAAGGGGAAATCGATGAGAATATGATGGGCAAGGTTCAAAGAGCAAAAGTATATGTGGGAGAGACGATAGGGAATTTGAGGTGAGGGAGGTGATGGAAGTGTTATATTTCACCAGAATCTATAGTGTCTAGAGAGAGGGGTCTTTCCGAAAATTTGGAAAAGGGCTCTGGTAGCATAGATATGGCGACCCTCGACCGATCAGTTTGTTGGCGACTCTTGGTCGGGTGCTCGACAGGCTGGTCAATAAGAGTGTCCAATATTTCTTGGAGGTAGAAGGGCTATATGATAATGAACAGTACGGTTTTAGAACAGGTAGGGATACGAGAATGGCGGTAAGACGGTTAATTGATGTAATCGAAAACAACAAGAGGGAAGGACGCCACAGTTTGGTTTGCTCTACATTTGAGTAATGCCTTCAATATGGCGTGGGGGGCCTCGATCGATTTCCAGTTAGAGAAAATGGGCATGCACGTTAACCCAAGGAAAGTCTGTGAGGACTTCCTAAAGGACAGATCGATTAATACTCCAGTTATATTAGGTCGGAAAAAGCAGCATCTGCCAAAAAATCCGAGTGAGCCTAAATTTTGTTTACACCTTTATTTTAACATTGGAAGCAATGTCTAAAAAGTCCCCATCAATATCGCGCGTGCGTTTGTAGTTATTTAAGGTCAAAAGTCACGAAAATCTTATTTTCTTAAATAAAGGTCTTTTCCGTATTATGCTGCCAAAAAACTCTGTAAGTACATTTCATTTTATTCTGTCAAACCTTGATATCATAATATAAATAGCTCGCTATTAATTTAACCTTGAGTATGAACCGTCGGCGTCGGTCGTCGGTCATCGCTCGGAGATTTTTGTGTAGTTCCCCGATTCGCTGTCGCTAGGCAGGTTTAAGGTCTAGTTTAAATATGAACCAGCAGACATTTGAGATATTTTCTAAAGGATTTTTCACGATTCGACGGTCAAACAAGTTCAACTGCGGAACCTGGGGCGACATGATAATAGAGCAAACCTTAATGAAATCTATGAAATCTGAGGGAGGTGTTACCAGGGGACGAAGTACACGAGAAAGTGTACTGTGCAAATGGATACATGGCATGCACGCCATGAATTCGGTCTGAGAAGAAATTGAAAAATTTTGCCAGGTGTCTCTGGACACAGCTGATCAACATGTTGATGCAAGAGACTCAAGCATTAAGAGAGATAATGAGACGTAAAAAAAATGTTTGACTGGTTTAGTTCTTATAGTCCGTTTCCAAAAACAAATCAACTTATATCGATAGCTACAGGCGTCGTCGGGACTGAAAAAATAAACTGTTACGATGCATACAAAATTGGTTTTCAGTCAGTGCAAAGTATTATTGGGTTAAAATTTAATGATATAAAATTTAAACGTTCAAATAGAGTCCTTTCGCTTTTGTCAGACAATAGTTCTATTAAAGTTCATGACGTAAATGTTGCTGTAGATCCTTTGCTGCTGTTTCAAAGAATCAGTTTATACAAGAAATTTGACGAAAACCTGAAAGAATATATGCAGTACGAGTTAAGTCTTTATCCCACAGCACTTTTTGATAATGCAGGCATGCGAAAAACTCCTAAATAATGCTCTATAAATGCTTCGACCCTCGGTGTGATGAAATACCTGCTGATAACGTTGCTTACGTCATTGATGGTGGGTTCCTGTTGAACCGTGTAATATGGCAAAAAGATGATACTTTTCAGTGTATTATCAAAAGATATATTGATTATTTACAAAAACATTTCGGCTCAGACATAACAGTTGTCTTTGATTGATACAGTGACAATAGCAAGAATATAAAGGCGCGCTGTGGCAGTGTCTGTGCCTGTGCCAGTGTCTGTGATAGTGTTTCGTGTGCACCTTTAACAGCTCGTGCCTAATTTTCGTGTGGCTCCTGTAATAGTTGTCCCATGTAATTAGGGCCGAGGCTTTCGTGGGGGAAGCCCAATGTGTCGGTTCGCGTCATGCGTCCGCATGTAAGTACTGCTTGTCTTATATCGCCAATCCCTTCATCGGGCTTTTTTTTGGCCCTGTTTTTAAATTTAGGGTACTTCCCAATTTGCTCTCGGGGCCACTTTCTGTAAAAGCCATGCTTTCTCTTTTTTTGTGCGTCCTTTGTCTTTTATGTTACCTCCTAAAATCAGCCCTATTGGCCCTTTCTGTATGGTCTTTTTCCCAAATGTGCTTGTTATTTTGCCCGCTATTCGGCACGCATTTATCGGCCGGTTATCTTACTTACTTCGGTTTAACCTCCTACGTTGGCCTTTATGCCATCGAAAGCCCGTTAGAGGTTTCCCTTTCTCTCACTTTCTTTTTTCTGATCTCGAAGGCTGGCTGTCCTGATGCATTCCCAGCAGTCCCCCTTTTCTCCTCTCACCTTTTTCCAATGCATTTCGTTATTATCCCTAGATTTCTTGCCAAGTCCACTATCTAGGTCACACGTTATGCATCGACCCTGGCCTCGCCGTGCATACGTAACATGCTAGCGCTGCGATTTCATAATGTTATTCCGCTTATCGAGGTTGCAATTACAGCAACTGTTGTGTTTGCTTTATTGCTTAAATAAAGCACATTAACAACTGAGTTATTATTAGTTTATTTATTTTTTTGTTTAAAATTAATTTATACTATTTTTCAATTCTTTCGTATATAAATGCAAGTTTTTCGCATTTCTATTCATTCACTTCTGACCGCCAATTCGGCCTTATCCTATATCGATCGTTCCCTATTATTTTAAAAATAACTTATTGTAGCGTGTTGCTCTTGCCTTCTCTATTACGCACCCTCGTCTCCGGTCTGCCCTTGTGGTTGCCTTGCGGTTGATACTATGGAGTCGTCAAACATCCAGTAAACATCTACCCTGTCAGAAGAGGTGACAGCTCAACTCTCCACGTTGAGTATTCACGCCGCCGAATTTGTACCTTCATCCTCATTGGGAACCCACCCTCCATCTAGGCCGACCGATGTCAGCGCTTCACCCGCTGTGCCTGTCATGCGAGGAAAGGTTTTCTGGGACTACCCCGGCGCCTCCGCCATATTTTTGGACGCCGCCGCTCCAGAACCCCTCCCGCTTCCAGCAAGGCGCCCACGTCCCAACAGGAGCCGTCCTTACAGTTCAGACCAGACGCCCTCTACTCCAACGTCGAGGATGCGATGCAGCTCTCCCGCCTGGAGAGCCCTTCCACCATGACGGTGGCCCTCTGCCACCTCACTCGGACCAGCCACCCAAATGGGCGCAGGATCTGCTTTCCTATTCCTGAGGCTCAGGACTGGATCGTTTTGGAGAGCCTGGGACTCCCCTCCTCCACCGACGTCCTCCTTCCGCTGGTCCGCCGCTGCTTCCTCTGACGGAATCTGCCCCTGGATCTGGACTCCATCTACCAGGACCTAGTCAGGGCACACGGCAGGATTTCCATGGATTTCCGGAAACCCTGGCCCGAATGCTATTTCTCTACGCTCGGCCCTCACCGTTCGCGATTCTCTACTGCCCTATCGGCATTCTCAACTTACTTTCAATTGGAGCCTGTAAATTCCAGGCTCCAAAGCCAATCGGCCACCCTCTAACAACAACTACTATAACTTCTTTCTGTCTCTAGATATATCCGACTCTGAGGACAATGAGGATCTTCCATGCCCTGGCTGCGGCAAGACGTTCCACAACGGCAAGAGCCTCGCCCAACATCGGAGACTGTACTGCCGCCCCAACACAGATCCACCTAACACCTGCCCCCACTGCCAGCGAGCCTTTTCCACCTTTGCTGGCCTACGGCAGCACGAGCGGAAGGCCCACCCTGCTGCCTACCAACTCTCCATCGAGAAGGGCGATAAGAGGAAGGTCGAGCCGTTCTCGCAGCTCGAGATGACCCCGATCGCCCTTGAGGAGATTGCTCACCGAGGTGTTACTCCCATAAATAAGCACCTCGTCCACCTTCGAGCGGCCCTTCAAATCTATCCGCAACCTGCGGAAACTTCGGACGTACCTGGATTTGCGTGCCAGCCTTCTCCTGGAACGACCTGCCCAGGGCCCTGCCCCGGACCCGGACCCAGCCCCAGCCGCACCAACTGCCGGCCCCTCCACTCCACAGAGGAATCTTTGTTCTCGCCGCCCCCCACCGCGAGCCGCCCCCGCCTCCTGCAGAAAGCCCTTTTTCTTCTTCTGACTCGGACTCCAGCCGCTAATCACCTTCGCCTCCCGGAGGAGGCCACTCTCCACCTTCGTCCAACTCCAGCGAGGATCTAGTCGCCGGATCGCCTAGTTCGCCCAACAGCCCACCACCTTCGCCGCCTGGCTCGCCTCGTCCCGGCCCTCCACCCTTCCACGGAGACGACCCTATCAAGCGGTACTTGGATCTGGTCCTTACTGACCCTACCACCAGCCCCGACCTGCGCCTCCTGGGCAACTCTATCATGTCTGGCGACGCTGCCCTTGCCTGTGACGCCATCGAGAGACTTTACTCACTCATCTGGGTCCCCACTCCACCTGCTGCGGGGACCCCCCTCCCGAGCGCACCACTCAAGCTCGGAATGGCACTCCTAACACCCGCGCCCAAAGGGCCCATAGGTATAAGCGGTATCAAGAGCTGTATACCAAGGACAAAGCCTCCCTCGCCAACCTCATTGTCAAGGGCCTCGAACCCGGCGCCATTGTTGGCGGCCCTTCTGCTGGCGTCATCCACAATCATTACATGGAGATCTTCGCCGGCGCATCTCCACCGGATCAGGACCCAATCACAGACCCGAAGGATGAAATCCCGTGCCTGTACGCCCCACTTACCGAAGAGGATATCAGAAAAGCCGTCCTCGACCGTCGGCATCCAACTCCGGACGGAATGACTGCTGCTGACTTGCGCAGAATCTCCACTAGAGCATTGGCCATTCTCTTCAACGCCATGCTCCTATGGGGGTTCATTCCACCCGCGCTTAAGGCCTGCCGGACGACGCTTATCCCAAAAGGCGACGCCGACCCAGCCGACATATTCTCTTGGCGTCCCATCACAGTAGCTAACATCCTACTACGCACGATGCACCGGATGATCTCCGCTCGGATGTCAGCCTTGCCCCTCCACTCCACTCAAAGGGGTTTCATTTCGCTCGATGATACCATGGCCAACTCCATCATTCTTCAGTCGGCCATCAAGTACTGTCGGAGTGCCGCCTCTGTTCCCCATGCCTCTATCCAAAGGGCCCTCAGACGTTTCAACGTGGATTCCCGTCTCTCTAGATTCATTCTATCTGGACTCACCGGTTGCTCCACTACCATCTCTTGCAACCGTGAACTGACTGGCGCCATTCCTATTCTTCGTGGCGTCAAGCAAAGTGACCCTCTTTCCCCCCTACTCTTCAATCTCGTCCTCGATGAGCTGATGTGCCAGCTCAGCTCTTTGCCTACTGGGATCAGCATCAACGGCACGTCTGTTTCTGCCTTTGCCTACGCCGATGGCCTCCTTCTCAGCCACTCTGGCAGAGAAATTAAGTTCATCGTCGACAGCTGCGTAGCATTCTTCGAAGCCAGACACCTGGAGCTGAACGCGGCCAAGTGTTCCTGTCTTTCTGTAAAGCTCCTTCCCTCTAAGAAGAAGCTCTATCGTCGACCCCTTCCATCTTCATAGGGGCCGATCAAATCCCCACTGTGGACGCGGAGGCTTCATTCAAATACCTTGGCCACAGATATGGGTTCATGGGAACAGACCCACCTTCCATAGACTCTCTTCTATCTGCCCTTTCTCATCTTCGAAGGGCCCCGCTAAAGCCCCCTCAGAAGCTGCTCCTTCTGCAGGAGTACATACATACTCCCCAAATTTTTGTACTCCCTGCAGAACCTCAGGGTCACCTCATCGACCCTTCTTCGAGCTGATAAGGCCGTTCGCCGTACTGTGAAGGAATCTCTCCATCTGCCCTTACAGATGGCTAACGCCCTCCTCTATGCCAAAAGGAGCCTTGGCGGTCTCGGCCTCATGTGCCTCTCTGCTAGAATTCCTGACGCCCTCCGGGGCCGTCTCGCACGTCTTTCCACGCGGGACGACCCCCAGATACAGGCTGCCCTCAACTTTGACTATATGTCCGGAGTTTCGGCTAAGATCAACACCTTCCTTCGCCCTTACGGCAGCCAAGGCCAGCAGAAGACGTACTGGGGCAACCGACTTTCCAACTCCGCCAGCGGTGCTGGCCTCCCACTTCACTGCGGCGATTTCGAGACGCACTCCTGGCTGCGGGACCCTCCCACTCATTGGTCCGGCGAAGACTACGTCAGGGCAATCCAGCTGAGGACCAACACCCTACCCACCACTGGAGGATTCCACAACTATGTCGTGCCGGATGCCAGCGCATCGACGTCGGCGTCCACGTCATCGGCGTCAACTGGGAGACTCCTCGGCCGCTGGCCGACTATTTCCATAACAAGGTTGCCACTTACTCCACGCCCAGCTTCCTCGATGCCGTCGCCACGAAGCATCCCGGAAAGACCATCCACGTGGGGGCCATTATCGTCGGTGCCAGGGGCACCTGATGCAGTCTTAACGACGCTGTCCTCCAGCGGTTCGGACTCCCGAAGAGGCTCTCTTCCACACTCGTTTCCGGCGTCCTGCATGGTGGTACCTTCATCCACCGCTCCTTTGGTGCAGCCGTCTGGGACCCCGGCCGTCATCATCATTAGCCTTCAAGATCCTCTCTCTTCTTCTTTTCACCACTGCTGTTGTTGTTATCATAATTTCAAATAAATAAATACTGTTGTCGAAGCCAAAAAAGGCCAGCAAAAATAATTTTAAATTAATTAAAAAAGTCACAATTTATATTTTTTAACATGTTCATACATTAACATCACAGCGCGGAATAAATACGACGCAATAAACGCTCCAAGAATATATCAACGCTTAGGATCCCGTCCGCCTTGGCATGACTGGGCGGGGACGACACGACGCAGCAGGCGACCCCAGCCGCTCATTCGGCGCACAACGTTCAGAACGCCAGCCGACCTAACGCTCAGAGCTCCGTCCGCCCCGATGTCTACAGGATCGCGGCGAGGTTTCAGCAGCAGTCAGTCCAGTTCCGGTACTCAGTCAGTCCACTCCGAGCACTCAACGAAATAACAACTACCAGTCCAGTTCACTCCGAGCATTCATCGAGTCAACATCAACAAGCAGTCTACAAGAACTTCAATCATTCTACCAGGATTTCAACAATTCTTCAAGAACTTCCGTTGAACCGATACCTAGTACGGCGTCTCAGATACCAGTCCCTGCACTGTATTTGAACCCTGCTAGCGTTAGGAGAAGGACCATCTCCGTCACCGCGACGCGACTTTCAACCGTTCAACGATATTGTTTATTTGTGTTAGCTAGTAAAGTTAGGGATAAATTCAAAATTAAACTAAATTGTGCAACGACGTCGACAGAGTTCTGCTTAACGTTACTATTAATTGGAACACAGACTTTTTATTTCTTCGCATCGATATTTACCAGGCAAAAGCGCCTGTCCATATACACAAAGTGGGGTACCTTGCACCAAAAGCGGTGCATGTGTATGACAGCTTACAAGTTGCAACAAGGGGGTAGTAGCAATACCCACCGACACTTCAAAAATCGTAACCAGTCTACAAAATTCCAGAAATCGGCCCTGAGAGCTCGTCCAACATCCAGATCTACGAGAACACCACTATCGAGGCTGCTGGCGCCCATAAAACTTCAAAATTCGCAGTCTCCGATAAAAAACATTTTTATTTTTTCACAACGCAACCCTTCATTTCGTAGACATGGCGCCCAACGTGGGGCCCACTGTTTACAACAACTCAAAATCGTAGACATCCACCTTAGTTTTCGTAGACATGTCGCTCAACTAAGGGGCTTTCAACAGTGCAAGAAAGAAGACCAATAAAACACAGTGCAAGTGCCGTTTAAAAACTAAAAACGCGTAAACTTAAGTGCAGTGAGTGTCGCTAGGACAGGTAAGCAACTGCGATTATTGTAATACTCTCCATAACTGCCTTATATTATTAGACTGCTATAAACATTTTTGCTATAAACATTTTGCTATAAACATTTGATAAACATTTTAAAGTGAACTTTTTAGTGCTCATTAACTTTTTTATAAACAATTATAAACTATAAACAATTATAAACTATAAACAATATAAACTATTATTAATGACAATACGCCAATCATAAATACGGCACGCCGCACACGTCTCGGCACCATATATAGTCAACCGGACGGTGACACGAACCCATATAGGGCGAGTGGAAACACCAACAATTCACCAGACATGGAGCACAACGCCCAACAATACAACTTTGAGCAACCCAGGACTCTGCAAGCGTCAAGGGACAATTCACAACAATTACCAGCTATGCAGAATATGGAGAACGCCTTCTCCAGTATGGCCACCACCTTTATGCAAGCCCTACAGCAGATTACGTTACAGAATTCCCAGGACCGTGCGTCAAGGATCAAGCCAGCGCACACATTCAGCGGCCAGGATCATGAAGATCCAACAGCGTTCATTAGGAGGATGGATCAACACTTCATACGCACCAACATAACAGACGAAAGCGACAAACTAAACATTGCGATCCAGCAGCTACGAGGCGACGCTGCTAGGTGGTACGAACCGTACCGCAATCTGATAGATAATTATAATACTTTCGTAGACCGGATCTACGACAAGTATGATTCTACCACAACAATCACGCAAAATACGGCAAAGCTATATGGAGAAAAGCAAGGTACCGACGAAAATGCCGAGTTATTTATCACCAAAAAATATTGTCTATTCAATCGACTGGAGCCTGAGAAGGGAGAGCAGCACAAGGCTGCAACAATCCTGGACCAGCTTCGTCCCGAAGTGAGAAGTCGCTTGAGGGGAGCCACAATCCGCTCCACAGAAGAACTTATTCGGCTCGCAACCTAAATCGAGACCGATATCAAGGAAGACGCCAAGGGACAATGGAAACCCTACAGGCCTCGTCAGGAAACCACGCAAATTAACACGACACCTCGTGACAACAATCCCCGAAGAATGGACCGTCAAGTACCCAGTACGCCAACCACGACGTCCCAAGGACTCACTCAAACAAATCCAAATAAGCAGCCACCATCACCATGCCGCCACTGTGGGGGATGGCATTATAACAGAGACTGTCCAAACAGGCAGCCCTCTCAACCGCAATAACCACAACAGCCCCAGCAGCGACAGCAAGCTCCTGCTAGGCCACAACAGCAACCACAGCAACAAAATCAACAGCCAAAAAACTACTTCAGGGCCGGGGAGAATACACCACGCCGTCCCCTGAACACGGCCCCGCAGCGGCAACAAACATTACAAGAAGTCGTCGAGACAACACCACAGCAACAAGAATAAATTCTCAACAAGTAATAAACACCATCACATATAATACTTATCGAGATTATACAGAAACTTACGATCTAAAACCATTATTTGGCAAACCTGAATACAAATCAATAGGTATTCAGACGTCAAATCAAGAAATTTTACCTTTATATAGTGCATCGCACTTAAAATATTTATTTCGAATAAACGTTAACATAAATAATCACGAGTGCACAGCCCTAATAGATTCCGGCGCCGCGAGTAATGCCATCAGGGCAGACTTAGTTGAGAACCTGCAAAAGAGCAGCACCAAGCAGTTATTTTTGCTCGCATGCGGCAGTGAGACATATGAATCATTAGGCACGCTCGACTTAAATTATAGTATACTGTCTACGAACGGCGGTGGCGGCGGCTTGTTGGAGTGCCGGACCCGTTTCCGCCCCGTACGATGCCGGCTGTGGTTGTATTGGGGACGTGTCATGTTGTAATTCCAATTCCGGAAGTGGCTGTGAGGTTGGTTGCATAGGGCCCGAAGTGGCCCGGGGCGAAGCCGGGGGGTCGTGGCTTGTCCTCGTCTGTAGGGCTAGGTGCTGCAGGAGTATTTCGGTGGTGTTCGTTAGCTGTTGCAACGCTTTCGTGAGTGCATGTGTTACTGCATCAGCTTGGCTTGTGTTCCTCCCACTTGGGGTGAGAGCAGGGGTAGCAGGCATTATTAATGGCAGTGGCTGTACTCCTTGAAGGCTTCTGGTTGTGGAGTCCGTGGTTGCAGTAGGTAGGCGTTGGCTAGTGGATGGTGTGAGGAAGGGCTGTGCTTCTTGTCCCCTTCCTAGGTTTGGATATGTACTAGGGCTAGAGGCAGCCCCCTGGCTGGCCGGGGCTGAATCCCATTGACCAGTGAGAAATTGACGGGCCGCGACGTTGGGCGACAAGGGGTTCACCATTTCCCTTACCAGACCTGAATCCTCTTGACCAGTGAGAAATTGACGGGCCGCGACGTTGGGCGACAAGGGGTTCACCATTTCCCTTACCAGACCTGAGTCCTCTTGATTAGTAGAGAGAGCGTCCGGGACCTGGGGCGAAAGGCTCTGTGTTGGTTCTGAATCTACCTGGCTAGATGGGACGCCGTCCCTCTGCCTAGATCGACTCCTGGTGTTCATAACGATTTCTTTTATAGTACACTAACACCCACTTCACTTTTCACCACTACTGTGCACTCCAAACTACTAATTAGGCAGGTTGTGGAATAAAATAAATATTTACTATAATATAATACAGTCTTCAGGTAGACGGTGTCAAAGGCAGGCGCGAACTGATTGATCGATGTGTAGCGGACGATGGATGCGAGCGGACTGATGATGTGTACTCGATGCTGGCTGTGAACGGACTGATGCAGGGCTAGCGGGCGTGCGCATATTTATAGTTTCCCGGCGGTGTGACGTAGCACGGGCTTTGCCGGTCGCGAGCTGTTGCGCTGCAGGGCCTCGCCGCGTGGCTATTTTGTGCTATATGTTGGGGCTGTTTGGCCCTATATCTTTTTTGGTGTTTATCGTACCGAGCTGTACGATATGTCAAATTAAAGGTCTTTTGCTGTAGTTTCTGAAAATGAGTTTGTGAATGCGCGTACTTTAATGTTTATGAAGTTATAGTGAGTTTTATGTGGAAAAAATAATTTTGGTCCCCGATTTTTCGCGGTTTTTTCTCTCATCTGCCGATGACACCACCCCCCTAAATTGTGACTTTTATTTATAAAAGGCATGGATATGAATAATAGATAATGTACAAGATAATAGGGTTAAGATATTTCAACTTAAACTAATGTAATTCAACTTAAACTAATGTAATTCAACTTAAACTAATGTAATTCAACTTAAACTAATGTATTTCATTTTACAAAAATAAATGTGTTTGGTTAGTTCGCTTACAAAATCGCGAGGATGTCGCGGGTGAGGTCTTGGTTCCGGGATGGGCCTGGTTCTGGCTGCCTTTCATCTGAGGGTCCCTTTCCCTCAGGGTTGGGTTGAAATCCGTCTTCTGGGGGTTGCCCCCCAGGGTCATGTTGCGCCTCGTCCTGGTCGGACTCGGCGTTTCCTTCCTCGGGTTTGAAAAGCTGCTGCACCTCGGGAGGCACCTGGACACGTTGCTGTGGTCTGGGCATCGGCCTGAGGTCATCGATATGGATTGGGGCCTGGATTCCGTTGCGATCTACTTTGTAAGTGTTATCTCATGAACGCAACCTCGCTGGAAATCCATGATCGCCTGGTGTTGACGTAGCCAGTCTTGTCCTAGAATGGCGTCCTCGGTGATGGCATCTAGGAGGTGAAATTTTGTGGTTGCTGTGTACTCTCCATCTACCAGGTTAACTTGGATGCTTCCCCTGGAGTAGTAAACGTGGTCAGTGGCAGCTAATCGTACGCGCATCTGGGTGGGCTGGATTGCTTCGGGTTGTACGTACTCTTTTTTTATGAAGCTATGGGTGGCACCACTGTCCAGTAGTGCCAGTAGTCTACGTCCATTGACTTCCGTCCATATCCGTGATGAAGGGCCAATGGCGGATGTGGTGCTGATGGTGGCGTCTATGATTGTTGGGGTCGTGCGCCCTTGCTTGCGCCGACCCTGTTCGCGTTTCCCTGATTCCTTGCTGCTTCGTTGGAGGGCCCAGCTTGTGGTCCTTGCTGCTGCTGCTGTGGCGGCCTTGATGGCTGTTGCTGAGGTGGCTGTTGCTGACGTTGCCTTATTTGTTCCTTGAGTACTGGGCAGTCACGGTGGAAGTGCCATCCACCGCATCCTCTGCATGGACTGGGGGGCTCCTGGGGTAGTTCAGATTGACGATTGACGGGTGGTCGAGTTGTAGGTGGTGCTGGCCTAGGTATTGGTCGCAGGTGGCGTTGGAGCTCTTGGAAATCAACCTCGGCCCAGTCGGCGGCTCGGCCTAAGTCCTCTAGGGTTTTGATTGTCATGGTCCTGGTAGCATATCGGATTTCTGGTCGAAGCAATTCCCGTACCTCGCATGTGATTTGTTCTTCAGAAGTGTACGGCTCCACTCTTCTGTACAGTCCCATCTTGCGTTGAATGAACACTGCAGCTAACACGTCTTCTTTTTGTCGTTCGCCGTGCAGGCGAGACCTCAAACTTCCCAAGAGGGAAGGGTCGTTGTATTTGAGGATCAAGCGGTGCCTCAAAGTTTCGAAGTCCAGTTTGAGGGGCTGGAACATCTCAAACATCCCTTTGGCATGGCCTTCCAGTTGTCCAAGAGTGATCCTCACCCTGTCTCTTGCTTGGATTTGATTCCTGTCCATTGCTTCTTCTAATGTATTTAGGAATTTTTCTGGATCTTCCCATTCCCTTCCTGCGAATGTGGGTAGGGTCCTTACGTCTAGCTGCCCAGTCCTAGCTTCCGTGGCCGCTTGAACTGCTGCTTTCGTTGCTGTAGCCACGACTTCCATGAGTTGCTTGTGCATGGCCTGTTGCAGCATCGTTTGCGCTGTCGGTCCCGACTCCACTGTTGGCATCATCAGGGGAGCTGGTTGTGTTGTTTGCTCTGCTTGAGGTTCGGCCGAGACTGGCTGCATCGTTGGTTGTTGTTGGTTGGTGGTGATTTGTTGCTGTACTGGCTGCATCGTTGGTTGTTGTTGGTTTGTGGTATCCTGTCGTTGTACTGCCTGCATTGCTGGTTGTTGTTGGTTTGTGGGACCTTGTTGTTGTTCAGTTGGGCGCCACTGGGCTTGTTCTCCCAGAATTCTGTTTGATAGCTTTGATTTGTGCTCAGGGTCATGAGCATCCCCATCCAGGGATCCTTCCGTTGCGTGTGTGGAAGCTCTTGAAGCCCCACGTTGCTGGGAGCCATGTCTACGAACGGCGGTGGCGGCGGCTTGTTGGAGTGCCGGGCCCGTTTCCGCCCCGTACGATGCCGGCTGTGGTTGTATTGGGGACGTGTCATGTTGTAATTCCAATTCCGGAAGTGGCTGTGAGGTTGGTTGCATAGGGCCCGAAGTGGCCCGGGGCGAAGCCGGGGGGTCGTGGCTTGTCCTCGTCTGTAGGGCTAGGTGCTGCAGGAGTATTTCGGTGGTGTTCGTTAGCTGTTGCAACGCTTGTGTGAGTGCCTGTGTTACTGCATCAGCTTGGCTTGTGTTCCTCCCACTTGGGGTGAGAGCAGGGGTAGCAGGTATTATTAATGGCAGTGGCTGTACTCCTTGAAGGCTTCTGGTTGTGGAGTCCGTGGTTGCAGTAGGTAGGCGTGGGCTAGTGGATGGTGTGAGGAAGGGCTGTGCTTCTTGTCCCCTTCCTAGGTTTGGATATGTACTAGGGCTAGAGGCAGCCCCCTGGCTGGCCGGGGCTGAATCCCATTGACCGGTGAAAAATCGTCGGGCCGCGACGTTGGGCGACAAGGGGTCCACCGTTTCCCTTACCAGACCTGAATCCTCTTGACCAGTGAGAAATTGACGGGCCGCGACGTTGGGCGACAAGGGGTTCACCATTTCCCTTACCAGACCTGAATCCTCTTGACCAGTGAGAAATTGACGGGCCGCGACGTTGGGCGACAAGGGGTTCACCATTTCCCTTACCAGACCTGAGTCCTCTTGATTAGTAGAGAGAGCGTCCGGGACCTGGGGCGAACGGCTCTGTGTTGGTTCTGAATCTACCTGGCTAGATGGGACGCCGTCCCTCTGCCTAGATCGACTCCTGGTGTTCATAACGATTTCTTTTATAGTACACTAACACCCACTTCACTTTTCACCACTACTGTGCACTCCAAACTACTAATTAGGCAGGTTGTGGAATAAAATAAATATTTACTATAATATAATACAGTCATCAGGTAGACGGTGTCAAAGGCAGGCGCGAACTGATTGATCGATGTGTAGCGGACGATGGATGCGAGCGGACTGATGATGTGTACTCGATGCTGGCTGCGAACGGACTGATGCAGGGCTAGCGGGCGTGCGCATATTTATAGTTTCCCGGCGGTGTGACGTAGCACGGGCTTTGCCGGTCGCGAGCTGTTGCGCTGCAGGGCCTCGCCGCGTGGCTATTTTGTGCTATGTGTTGGGGCTGTTTGGCCCTATATCTTTTTTGGTGTTTATCGTACCGAGCTGTACGATATGTCAAATTAAAGGTCTTTTGCTGTAGTTTCTGAAAATGACTTTGTGAATGCGCGTACTTTAATGTTTATAAAGTTATAGTGAGTTTTATGTGGAAAAAATAATTTTGGTCCCCGATTTTTCGCGGTTTTTTCTCTCATCTGCCGATGACAATACAAGAACTGCATTCCGCAAGGAATTTTCAAGTTTTTAATAATTTAAATGAAGAAGTAATTCTAGGCGCTCCGTTTCTAAACCAGGAGGACGTGACGCTAGATTACAGTCGAAAATGTATTTATGTAGGTGTCAAACAGAGGCACACAATATATTGCAATCCGGCCACAAAGGCACAAATATCAAACAATAATTTACCAACAAATTTAATAATTCCGGAAGACCACAAATCAGCTTTAACACCACTATTCTGTGAGTTTGCGGATCTGTTTGACGAAGTTCCTGCCAAGGCGACCACAGATAGTGTACAACACACAATCAAACTAACATCGGACAAAATAATTCACCAGAAACCCTACCCACTGTCTCCAGAGAAGAAAAAGATTCTCAACGAGCAGGTAGAGGAAATGCTAGAAGCCGGAGTTATAGAGCCTAGCCGCTCTCAATATAGCTCGCCACCGGTTTTAGTGCAAAGGCCGAATAAAAAACCTCGTTTTGTATAGACTACCGTAAGCTGAACGAAATAACGGAATGCGAATCTTCAGTTTTACCTAAAATATATGAAACGATCAAAGACTTTGGTAGGGCCAAGTACTTTACATTACTGGATTTAAAAGCTGGATACTGGCAGATACCCATGGACTGCCAGTCCAAACAATACACTGCCTTTACAACGCCAGACGGCGCATCTTATCAATTTACCGTCATGCCTTTTGGGCTGAAAACAGCTCCGGCCACCTTCCAATAATTTATGGTGCGAGAGGTACTGATAGGCTTTTTACATGATTTTGTCAATGTATACCTTGATGATATAATTATTTACAGCGAAACCATCGAAGACCACATCAAACATTTAAAACTAGTGTTCGAGAGAATAAGGACGCACAATCTACACATATCCCCGGAGAAGTGCACGATAGCTGCCGAACAATTGGACTACCTCGGTCACCACATTCGAGGAGCCACGACGGAACCCCAGCAAAGGCACATCGACGCGATTTTAGATTTCACGCCTCCACAGGCAAAGAAGCAATTACAAAGCTTTCTAGGAACATGTAATTGGATTCGCGAATACATTCCGAATGCGGCCCAATTAACAAGACCACTGACGCAGCTTTTGTCAAAAACGGCAAAATTCAAATGGACGCTCGAGTGTCAAGAAGCGTTCGAAAAACTCAAGTCCATAATATTAAGAGAACCACTAGTATTACATCGCCCAGACTTCTCGGAACATTTCTATCTGCAGACCGATGCCTCACTCCGTGGGCTCGGCGCCACATTATACCAAAAAGACGAGCAAGGAAAGAAACTTGTGGTATCTTACGCCAGTGCGACGCTTACGAAAGCGGAGCAAAAATATTACGTTAATGAATTGGAGGTTTTAGCCACACTATGGGCTATAAAAAAATACAAAATATATCTCGAAGATAAACCTTTTACTCTGTTAACAGATAGCAAGGCACTAACATGGCTACAGAAGAATAATGACAGCAAGACGAAGCTGATGCGCTGGTCTCTGCTGTTGCAAGAGTATCAGTTCGAAGTCGTCCACTGTCCAGGGAAGGACAACGAGTTGGCGGACTTCTTAAGCAGAAACCCAAGTCCTAACGACGAACATGAGCCGATCGAAGAGCGGAAGCTGCTGCCTCCTCCATTCACCCACCAGGCCGACGAAGCGTCGTCAGCAGAGCCAATACGCGTGATGGATCACCTGCAGTTGTACGGAGAAGTAGTCCAAGCTCAAAATCGCTCCAGGAACATTCAAAACAACATAACTTTGTGGAACGCCATCGATCACTACGGGCCGCAAAATAACAGGGAAGCCACGTTTCACCGGACACACAGGGTAGCGGACAACCTTCTCTGGCGAAGATATCAGGGACGCGAGCTACTCATCCTTCCCCGAAGTATGGTCACGAAAACCATACGCCAGTTTCATGATGCCACCGACGCAGCGCATCCCGGCAGGGATGAAACCCTAAGGGCAATCACCCAACGTTACCACTGCAAGAACTTACATAAAAACGTCTCACGGTATGTACAAAATTGTATCATCTGTTCCACAGTTAAGTCCCGGCAGAAGCAGAGGAACGCCCCGCAGCAGGCGCACAGTCCAAGCAGTCCCTTTGAGACCATCAGCATCGATGTACTGGGACCCTTCCCGGAGACGAGGAACAAGAACAGGTATGCCCTCATCATTACCGACGTGTTTACTAAGTGGGTCGAAGCCAAGGCCTACCCAGAAGTAACGGGGAAAACAGTGACAAAGTACCTTGAGGAGGAGATCGTAACCAGGTACGGCTTACCAAAAACTTTAATTTCAGACAATGGTTCCATCTTCCAGGGGGCTACGCTTACACGATGGTGCGAACGACAGCATGTGAACCAGATGTTCTCACCCATCTATCATCAGCAAGCAAACCCGACAGAAAGGCGCGTTCAAGAACTGAAAAAGATTCTGCGAGTCATGCTCCAAGGCAAACAGCAGTCCAGTTGGGATGGATATCTCCATAAGGCGCTCCAGGTATTGCGGACGCGATACAACGCCGCGACCGGTATGACACCAGCAAAAGCAGTCTTAGGTTATGAATTGCCCAGGCAAGGAGAGTGGGACACCCCACAATATCGCACGTTGCGACGCGAACCTGCTCCTCCACGCCGTCAGCGAAACCGCCAAATCTACGCGCGGCAGCTTAATTTTCAAACTAAATATGCTAACCCAGGGGTCGAACCCCCAATTACTTTTCAGATAGGCGACCCCGTCATGACCAAAGTGCACGTTAAGACCAAAAAGGCGTTTGGACCACTGTGGACAGGACCCCACACCATCGCCAAGAAGCTAAGCGACGAGGTGTACGAGGTGGACCGAGACGGTCACATCTCTATCATTCATGTGGACCACCTGCGACCAGCTCCCAGGGGGAACGAGGAAGCCGACTTCTCTAGCGAGACCGAATCAGACTACAACGATGCCACGGACGTGGAATCCAACAACTCCGACCCAGACGACAACGATGACCGACCAGGCCCTCAAGCGCGGGAGCCCCAGGAAGGCGTCCAACCACCCAACCATGACAATGCTCCCAGAGATGCGATGCCCGAGCCGCAGCCATCGACGAGCTCTAATGTTGCCAGCCGGCAATCCTTTGAATTGACTGTTTCAGATTTACCTACAGGTCAGCCAGCTGCCCAACCACCAACAGGTCAGCGAGCTGCCCAACCATCAACAGGTCAGCGAGCTGCCCAACCATCAACAGGTCAGCAAGCTGCCCAGCCATCATTCCCCAGACGACGACGCCGAGCCAGACTTGTCGTCGTTGACCGATCCAGCCCCGGGCACCTCAACGAAGTGTCTTAAGTACCCAACGAACTATAGTACGGACGCTCCGGTGGTGCCCACGACAGAAGAACCATCGTTTATTTTCATTCTTTTCATTTTTGCATTGTATAACTTTTGTTTCGGGATTTTTACTTTTATTTATTGTTATTAGTCAGTACGAATTGAAATTGTTCATTAACCATTTTTAAACTTGTTAATAAAAGGAGTGACAAGGTCAAGCAGAACTCTAACGCCGTCCTTTTTCAAAGTAAGGGGGGTGTTGTCGAAGCCAAAAAAGGCCAGCAAAAATAATTTTAAATTAATTAAAAAAGTCACAATTTATATTTTTTAACATGTTCATACATTAACATCACAGCGCGGAATAAATACGACGCAATAAACGCTCCAAGACTATATCAACGCTTAGGATCCCGTCCGCCTTGGCATGACTGGGCGGGGACGACACGACGCAGCAGGCGGCCCCAGCCGCTCATTCGGCGCACAACGTTCAGAACGCCAGCCGACCTAACGCTCAGAGCTCCGTCCGCCCCGATGTCTACAGGATCGCGGCGAGGTTTCAGCAGCAGTCAGTCCAGTTCCGGTACTCAGTCAGTCCACTCCGAGCACTCAACGAGATAACAACTACCAGTCCAGTTCACTCCGAGCATTCATCGAGTCAACATCAACAAGCAGTCTACAAGAACTTCAGTCATTCTACCAGAACTTTAACAATTCTTCAAGAACTTCATCCGACGAACCGATACCTAGTACGGCGTCTCAGATACCAGTCCCTGCACTGTATTTGAACCCTGCTAGCGTTAGGAGAAGGACCATCTCCGTCACCGCGACGCGACTTTCAACCGTTCAACGATATTGTTTATTTGTGTTAGCTAGTAAAGTTAGGGATAAATTCAAAATTAAAGTAAACTGTGCAACGACGTCGACAGAGTTCTGCTTAACGTTACTATTAATTGGAACACAGACTTTTTATTTCTTCGCATCGATATTTACCAGGCAAAAGCGCCTGTCCATATGCCAAGTGGGGTACCTTGCACCAAAAGCGGTGCATGTGTATGACAGCTTACAAGTTGCAACAAGGGGGTAGTAGCAATACCCACCGACACTTCAAAAATCGTAACCAGTCTACAAAATTCCAGAAATCGGCCCTGAGAGCTCGTCCAACATCCAGATCTACGAGAACACCACTATCGAGGCTGCTGGCGCCCATAAAACTTCAAAATTCGCAGTCTCCGATAAAACACATTTTTATTTTTTCACAACGCAACCCTTCATTTCGTAGACATGGCGCCCAACGTGGGGCCCACTGTTTACAACAACTCAAAATCGTAGACATCCACCTTAGTTTTCGTAGACAATACCTATACATGTATTGTAAGGCAATGGGTGCCTAATCCCAAAAAGTTTGTTGTACTCCATTAAGTATTGGTCAATAAATGTTTTAATACTTCCGGAATGCACTTCTTCCGGTTATACCCAGAGGTAGGTGTAGATCCTCTGCCACTGTCCTTCAAAGGAGTGCAGTTGGCTACGGGACATGGAAATATGAGGGTTTTACTTAAGACTTTTTAACAGAGGGGACACGGATGGGGCATGCGAATGTGGTATGGGTCAGGAGGACAGGGACCATGTGATGCATGAATGTGTGAGGGACGATAGAATAAATGGTAGAGAGTTTGTTAGGAATGAATGGGGGGGACCTACGTTTACGAAGACGAGAAGGGAAAGGAGACGGAGAACAAGTTAGAAAGATTAACACCTAGACCGAAATGATTATGGTTAGTGAGGATTTAGATCACTAATATTGTTTATTTGCGAATTGTGTTCACATAGGTTTTCTTCTTTTTGCTTGTAATTTTGCTTGTAGTTTGCTTGTAATTTTATTTAGCATTGTAATTATGTTTGGGCCCTTAGTTTATATAGCTAGGAAATTTGATCACTGGATTTATCAAAACTAGGATTGTAACAAATGGAGAGGTTTTTATGTCTGTTGCAAAAATGGCAAATTGTATATGTATTATGCAAAAAAATTTAATAAAGAGGAGTTGGAAGGAATTCTGGAACAGCTAGTTTTTGGAGACTGGAGATGGGAAGGGTTTCCTTGGTAGTGGTTTAGCTGGAAAGGGGGATTCAAGCTTAAAGTCGAAAGACGGGCAAGCATCCAGTAGTCCTGTTCCTCCAAGGGTACACAGATACATTCGGAATGAGAGGGAGAAGCATGAATTTCTGATTGAGAAGTACTTCCCCAGGGTGGGTCAGGACGAAATTGACGAGGGAATGAGGCAAATGCTGCAACGAGTGAAGGTGTATGGGGGTAGGAACGACAGAGATTTTAAGGTATGGGAAGTGATTGATGTAGTGAATGAGATGAGGCGGTTGGAGATGACAGGCTACCGAATAAGGTTATGAAAGAAATTGTGAAGGTGAAAGGGGATTATTTGACAGGTATATACAATGAATGCTTGAGGAGGGGTTGTTTCCCGAAGATATGGAAGAGAGCGATTGTGGCCTGGATTCCAAAAAGAAATGGCGGCCCCCGACCGATCAGCCTGCTGGCAACGCTCCGAAGAGTGCTGGACAGGCTGATCAACAGAAGGGTTCAATATTTCTTGGAGGCGGAAGGGTTGTATGATGGAGAGCAGTTTGGATTTAGAATGAGTAGGGACACGGTGATGGCTACCAAGAGGATGATTGAAGAAGTGATTGAGGGGAACAAAAGGGAGGGACGGCACAGTCTAGTGGTGGCCTTGGACTTGAGCAATGCTTTCAATATGGCATGGGGCCCTACTATCGATGCGGAGCTCGAGAGAATGGGAATGTATGATAATTTGAGGAAAGTATGTGAGGACTTTTTGGAGGGTAGAACGATTAAGAGTGGGGATATGGAGTCCGCATTGGATAGAGGGTGCCCTTAAGGCTCTAGTCTGGGGCCAACATTATGGTTGGTTCTGATGGAGGGATGGTTCAAACGACTGAGGGAGTTAAATGAAAGGATGAAAGGGGATCTGGAGGGCGCGGATGTCTGTCATGCGCAGGCGTTCGCGGATGATCAGATCTTGGTAATAGGTGGGAGCCCTGTAATGTTGATTGAAGAGAGATGGGAGAGAACATGGAGTGAGTGTAGGGAGTAAGAGAGACCCAATCTTCTCCACTATAATGCGGGGAAGACTGAGGCTATGTTTGTGAGTAAGGGGGGGGGGAGTGAGGGAGCCGAGGATTCGTATAGGGAATGACATGGTTTGGTGGGAGGTGTTTTGAAAGTACTGGGCATCCAGGTGGATAGGGCCTTCAATTTCATTGACCACGTGAAGGGGGTGAGGAAACAGTGGGTGAGGAAAGAGAAAGTATGGCTGATCAGGTCGATATACGAAAGGGTCGTTCGAGTGGCAGGCCTGTATGGTGTGGAAGTGTGGGGGAAGAGGGCGAATGAGGATAGTTCGACAGCTTAGAGCGACCCAGAGGCTGGTTCTGCTGGCATTTCAGAGGGCTAAATCGCTCTGCAGATAGGCAGGCAAGGAGGTCAAGAGAGTTGATAGAGGTGAGGGATGAGGCCCTATGTGTGATCAAAAGAGAACAAAGACAAAGATTTAACGAGGGATTAATACGGCGTTGGCAGGAGTTCTGGACGGAGGGACTTCTGCCAAATATGTCTGGAGGTGGGGACTGATCCTTTGGCTCTGTCGTTCAAAGACGTGCAACTTGCTACGGGGCATTGTAACTTCCTTGCCTATCTGAGGAGGTTCAATTTGAGTGAATTGACTGGTATTTGTGAATATGGAGGGGGCAGGAAGACAGACAGCAAGTGTTGTATGAGTGTGAAAGGGAGGATAGAAGAGAGGGGAGGGCTATGATTTTAAATGAGTGGGGAAATTTAAACATAAGACTTATACGAGACGGTAAAGGAGACTTGGCACAGGTAACACAATTGAATAATGGGCAGAAGCTCTCATGGTGACAGAGGTAATGGAATGAGGTTTTCTTTTTTTCTTTTAACTTTAAATATGTTAAGGATAGGTTTCCGTTAATGCAGTTTGTAAGATAATTTGTTCAAATAAAGGAAAAATGTATAAAAGGGGGGGTTCGCTAATTTCTTGGAGTGTGGTGCTGTAATGGGTTTTCTTGGTGGCGTTATCGTTAGAAAGGGGGAATAGAAAAGCTTAAAGCCGAAAGGCGGGTAAGCGGAATCAGTTTCCTGTCCCTCCAAGGGGTAATGGGATCAACGATGAAGACACAAGAAACAAATAAAAATAAAATGGACAAGGATCTCTTCTGGAATCTGGAATTGGTTGGGAGGGTGGTCAATAAAATTATTGAACCTCAGCACTTACGCCCCATTGGGCCCCTTGTACATCCTCCCTGTAGGCAGACCTTCGCCTAGGCCTCCAACCAATTTAATCTTGCGAAATAGGTGGTGATGCTGCCTAGGGGTTTTTCCCTTACATCGGCCAAAGTAGGAGAATTTTCACCCAGAATGGATTCTCTGATTGATGGGACGGCAGAACAGTCACGGAGTACATGTTGAACCGTCTCATCTTCTTGTTCACAACCTCTACAGAAAGGTGTTTCGCTTAATCTCATATTAGTTGCTAGACTACACATTCAACGGAAACTTGAGCAGATCCAAAGACTTACCTGCTTGGGCGTCAAGGGAGTTATTCGCACTACTCCCACGGTGGCACTGGAGGCCCTTCTGAATCTTGTGCTCCTTCATGTGCTGATCGAGGCGGAGGCTCGGAAAGCGGTCTACAGGCTGAAGTGCGGTGGTCAGTGGAAAGAAGAGGGAGAACGGCTAGGGCACACTAGGGCCCTATCCGACGCGGTGAGGACTCACTCACTTCTGGATGCCAGAAGTGATTGTATAACTCCCGTGTTCTCCTTCTCAGTACCCTTTAAGTTCATTATTCCGAAAAGGGAGGATTGGTACTCAATCGGGAATATACTCGGATCTGCCGATATCGTCTGGTTTACAGACGGATCTAGATCTGAGGGTGGTTCCGGAGCGGGTATATATGGCGAGAAACCCAGGGCAAAATTCACCGATGCTCTGGGTAAATTCGCAACGGTATTCTAGACCGAGACATTCGCCATTTTGGTGAAAATATCCGCAGGGAATATTCTAACAAACAAATATATATATATATATATATATATATAAACCAAAATTAAACACACGTGGTGTATCTTGAGGTTGCAGTCCAAGATACACCACGTGTGTTTAATTTTGGTTTTCTTAACTAGTCAGTCAAGACTACCCTTCTTCTTATATATATATATATATATATATATATATATATATATATATAATGTGCTGTTCTACTTTTTATTGTACTTAATAATTTGCAGTACTAATCAAACTTTAACTTGCTTATTTCCAATAGATAAAAAAAAAAAACTTTAAAACCAAAAGATCAAATTAAAATCTCTTACCTTTTGATCCGAAAGTATGTCAAAATATTTAATGGGCCGGCTAGCTTATCTTTCCCTTCAGGAGCAGGTTCAAATTCAGTTCCTATTTAAAATGAAATTTTTATTAAAGTAAAATTTTTAATCTGATATAAATAATTTATTTTCTTTGATATTTAGATAATTTAGCTTTATAACAGGTTCGAAAGTCTAATAAGTACACTATTTAATTTTTAATATACGACCTTGTCCAAAATTAAACACACAAAAACCTTCCTTCTTCGTAGCTACACACTTCTCTTTCCAAATCCAACAATTCTCCTTTCATTAATTCTTCACCTTATCTCGTCCTTATCTCCTCTGCAACTCCAAACCAGAATAACACCTCTACCTTCTTATTTACAGTCTATTTTTCTCTTCTTCGCTGATCTCCGCAATTTCTGACTTTCAATTCAATTTCAAAATTCTTAATCCTTGTTTATTATTTTTCTTCTTCACTCCCTAATTTTCACTTGTTCTTTTTTTTTTTCTTAAATTTGTTTTTTCAATTTTACAACCTCTCTTTTATCTGTTGTTTATTGTTCTATCTCACTAAATATCAAAGTATCCAAAATAAACAAAACAAAACACCATATGAATTTTGATTAATTTCATGCCAAACATAACCTAACTTAAACCTCCTTGTCTTTCTCCAGGAAAAGATTTACCAACTATAAAATAAAACTTCCTACTTAAAAGAAATGTCATAATGACTTAAATGTCAGAAATTATTTCAACAACAACTTAATAACTCAGGAAAACATTTACCAACTGTAAAAATAAAATTTCCTACTTAAAAGAAATGTCATAATGACTTAAATGTCAGAAATTATTTCAACAACAACTTAATAACTACGAACATAGATGTCAGTATCTGTTGACATCAAATAAAAACTTTAAAACTATTAAGGGCCATATGCACCGACATTGTATTAAGTAGAGAATAACAAAGTAGAGCTTAACTTTTAAGGAACACTTAACTTTGGATGTATTACACCATGCTAAATCAATCATTACTTAGCTAAGTGTGAAAGGCCCTGCTTTGAGGCTACAAATTTAGTGACAAGACTAGGGAAGTTTATTATAGAACTGGCAAAAATGACAAGTGACAGACTCTGAAATGTCAAACTTGCAATTTATACGTAATTAATAAAAAGTAATAAAATTACAGTTCGTGTTTTACAACATATAAGTACATTGATTCTCACCATTATTAGATATGGAGCAAAAAGAAAAAAAAGGCAGCGGTCACTGAATTTTAGTAATCGAGAAAAAGCAGTTTTGTTTAACATCATTTCCAAACACAAAAACGTAGTTGAAAATAAGAAAACAGACGCCGTTTCTTCAAATGAGAAAATGGCTGTATGGAAAATAATAGCTACGGAATTCAACTCGGTGTCCCCAAATTCTTGTAGCAGATCTTTAGAATCGCTAAAAAAATTCTATGAGAATAAAAAAAAAGAAGTTAGAAAAGAGGTAGCAGAAAATAGAAAAGAGGTACTTCTAACAGGAGGGGGCACACTTCCCAAAAAAGATGAAGACCCTAATCAAGACCTCATCTTATCCATCATGCATCCCACAACAGTTTATGGAACAGTTAACCCATTCGATGGGGACAGCCGACCTTTTCCTTCTCCTAGGAATAATGTAGACGAAGGCTTTACGTATGATCTAAACTGCCAGGTAATTATGTTCCTCAGCTTAATGTTAACTAATGAAACAAAAATCTTTTTGGCCAGTAAAATCAGTCTAGTTTGCCTTAACATATTGGGTATCAATATTTAAAAAATAATATTTTACCTACGAATCAGAAATAATGTTAATTTGTTTTCTAGAGTACAGAAAATTGTGCAAATGTGGAAAACCTTGAGATGGACATAGAACAGTCTGAGGTAAGTAGTAAATATAGTTGTTAAATTTTAAGTAAAAGTAAAACTGAAATAAAAATCTTTTGTACTGATGCGGTGAGGAGTTGAACTAATAAAAACTTTATAAAATAAAAATGATTGATGAATCTACGTTACATGTCTATAATAATTATTAATAGAGTGAAATTATTTAGAGAAGATAATGTCACGGCTTTGCTCATCAAATATATTTGTCTTCACGATACCGGTAATGTGCCAATTTATTCTTCTTTAAGTAAAATAGAACTACTTAGTCTGCTATCTTTGTTTATTAATATTGGACAGTCCCAATTAAAGTCAATTTCATCTAGCGATGTTGGTTTGTGATGTACGTTATCTTCTCTAAGTAATTTCCGAGGTAATTTCACTCTTACTTATGTTGTAGGATAAGGAAAATGAAGAAAACAGTTCCGATACAAGTAATGTCGACTTAAATGAAATGAGGTCATGGAAAAAGTACAAACCATCTGATCTGATGAAGACTAAATGTCATAATTTAAAAGAAAAAGGAGAAAGTTCAAAAGTAAGTGATATCTCCTTCATGTGCAATTTACCATAAAATAAATGAACAAACTTTTTTATTATTTTATTCTATTGTTATTTACATTCGTATACTTATCTACTTTTAGACGGCACAACCTGGAACCTCTAACAATAGAAGAACATTTCAGTGTTCTCGAAGAAGACCAGCAACAGCAGTAAAGCCCTTGCGTCCAGTGCACTTGCTGAAAAATATGATAAGCTGGTGGAGAAACGCTTACGTATTGCAGAATATGAAGAAAAGGAACACAAATTAAAAATAAAATTATTAGAACTTGAGATTGAACTGAAAACAGTTCAGTTGAAAGCTTTACACAAAGAAATGGAAAGCAAAGAATAGTTTACTATACAGCGCTGCAATCTTATTGGGCACACTCTGTATGTCATTTTTATTATTGTTTTGTTAAAATAAGTAGATTAGAATTAGGTTAGTGTTAAAAATAGATGTACCTATTGTGTTCAAATAAAAATCAACAATCTCTTACTTGAAATATATTAACATTTTTTGCAGAAAGTAAACAATGTTTTATTTTCTTTACAAATTTTTACCCACAAAAAAATTGAATGTATTTGTATCAATAAAAAAGGAACATCACCTCTTTTGCTATAGAGTTGCAAAATAATTATGAATCAAATCATTTTGTGTATAATTAACAGGTAAATTTTGATCCGCTACTACGGGATCTCCAAGTATATCGTTTAAATCTCCTGTTTCAATAAGGTAATTTAATTCTTCCAAGTTAATGTCATCTGGTACAGGTGGCTCTGTTTCATTCATTTCTCTGGCAATATTGTGTAACACGGCAGTCGCAATTACTACAATTTTTACAGTTTCCAACTTGAGCCGTGTTCCATAAGCTATTATTGGAAAGCGTCTTTTTCATACACCAATAAGTCTTTCTACTCCATTCCTAGTTCTTATTAGAGATTCGTTATACAGCTGTTCTGTTCTTGTCCGAGGATCAGCAAGAGGTGTTAAGAAGTAGGGCCTTAAGGCGTATCCGCTATCACCTGGATTAAAAAATATTTTAAAGGATATTGGAAATTGTCCATAAAGAACACTACAAATCTACAATGTAGATATTCTATAAATAGAATACATACAAAATTATTCATCTTACCTATCAGTAAACAATTAGGAAAATGTTCTGCTTCAAAACGAGCTCTTATGTTGCTATTAGAAAAAATTGTAGAATCATGTGTTGATCCAGGCCATCTAGCAACAATATCTAAAAATTTTAGATCTGCACTTCCTATGACTTGCACATTCAAGGAAAAATAAGATTTTCTATTTCTATATACTTCCGCATCACCACCTGAAATATTTTAGCCTCATTAATTAAACATGTAGCCTATTTAATGGTTACTTTCTTACCAGGCGACTGTATTTTAATGTGGGTTCCATCAACTAAACCTATTACCCTTGGGAATCTTGCAATTTTATAAAACTGTTGCTGTGCTCTAACAAAGTTCTGTTCTTCTGGCATGTTAATATATAAGGGAGATAATCTAGCTATAGCTGTTGACACTTTCAGTATTATGCGAGAGGCAGTTGAAACATCCATCCGCATAAAATCGGCTACTGAGCTTATATGTCCGGAGCTTGCAAAGAAACGTAAACAACACAAAACCTGGTTGATTGGACTTACACTATTGTTTCTAAAACAAAAATATTACTTTTTATAGATTTTGACGTAAGGGACATATTAATAAACTCGATACTGGAAAAAAAATTGAAAAAGTGAATAATTATTTTTATGTATATAATTATGTGTGTATATTTCTACCTATCGTTAGGAAATTCTAATTCATGTTCAAGTTGCTCCAACAAATGTAAAACTGTTTCTTTATACAACCGAAATCGTTTAAAAAACGTTAACTGGTCCAGTTCCTCAAAATAGTTGGGACGTATATACACTTTTTTGGGAAAGCCATATTCAATTAACTCCAGGATGTCAAGATCGTCATTAAATATATCTGCATTAACACGATTCATTTTAAAAATGTTTTATAATAAGTACACAAAATTAAAGGTTATGTTATAGAAACAGCTGTTCAACACGTTTCTACGCATGCCCCGTAGGATACTTAAAGTTAAGGATACTTTAAGCCGCCGATATCGACGGCTTAGTTAAGCCTACCTTAAATAAGAAATAAGTGTTACTTAAATGACGGTGCAATGGAAAATGCCACTTTAAGGGTTCCTTAAAATTAAGCCTCCCTTAAAATCGTCGGTGCAAATGGCAATAAAACAACTCTAAACAAGTATTAACATTCTAAAACACATCTTTCGGATCTTTAGCTAATTTAAATAAATTTTGAAAACCATCTAAAGGAAATAAACAAATTCAAACCTTGATTCAGCAAATAATACAAACATGCAATCTTCGTAATCGTCCAATATGCAAATACATCGCATTTCCCTCCCCAAATTATAAGCTTTTACTTATGTAAAACTGTTTAATTTTATTCAATTATGCCGTATTTGCAAAATACTTTATTTATCATCAGTTTTGTTGTGTTTTCTTTGTGTGTTTTAATTTGTCAAATATTTCTTTAATCTGTCGTTGTCAAAATATGTCACATTGTCAGTTAAAATTCTTCTAGGAGTGTCTACAGTTTTAAAATATTTAGAAAGTATTCTACAAACCGTATTATTTGTATTACGTCTTTTTGTGGGATATACCTTTGTGAGTTTTTTGTAATGCGTTTTATAATAATAATTTGACTTAACTGGAATGCAATTAATAACTTTAATTATAATATTGTTAAATTTTATATCATTAAACTCCGTTCGAATATGAACCCATGTCAACCCCCGCACACGTGTATCATAATGAGAATAAACATTTTGCTTGGACCTTGGATATTTTAAAATTAAAATTGACATATGTGGTAACTTCACCATTCATATACCTTTGGAGAACTGACGCGTCTCCGCACGTATTATATTTTCATTTATCATTTATAATCATACTTATTTTCATATATGTTCCGGTAACTCTTGACCGTTTTATATAATTCATTATTTATTTATTCCGCACTTAAATCTACATTTCCCTTGGTCCAAACAAAATATCTCTGCACAATATAACATCAAATGCTGAGGGTAGGCATAATGACCAACTCGTCTCCATTGCCATTGCTCTCAAATATCAAATTACAACGATCTTTATTTACATTACCCTTTACTATGTCATTACATATTATTTCAAATTTATATCCACGCTTATATATCACTAGTATATTTTTCATTATATCCCACAAATCCAAATTATCTTTGTTAATAGATCCGTGTTTGTATATAATGCATAATTCCGTATAAAATTCCTTATTCATGTCCCTTTCCATATTTTTCTTATTGCTCCTGTTCCAATTATTTGCAGTACTAATCAAACCTTAACTTGCTTATTTCCAATAGATAAAAAAAAACTTTAAAACCAAAAGATCAAATTAAAATCTCTTACCTTTTGATCCGAAAGTATGTCAAAATATTTAATGGGCCGGCTAGCTTATCTTTCCCTTCAGGAGCAGGTTCAAATTCAGTTCCTATTTAAAATGAAATTTTTATTAAAGTAAAATTTTTAATCTGATAAAAATAATTTATTTTCTTTGATATTTAGATAATTTAGCTTTATAACAGGTTCGAAAGTATAATAAGTACACTATTTAAATTTGAATATACGACCTTGTCCAAAATTAAACACACAAAAACCTTCTTTCTTCGTAGCTACACACTTCTCTTTCCAAATCCAACAATTCTCCTTTCATTAATTCTTCACCTTATCTCGTCTTTATCTCCTCTGCAACTCCAAACCACAATAACACCTCTACCTTCTTATTTACAGTCTATTTTTCTCTTCTTCGCTGATCTCCGCAATTTCTGACTTTCAATTCAATTTCAAAATTCTTAATCCTTGTTTATTATTTTTCTTCTTCACTCCCTAATTTTCACTTGTTCTTTTTTTTTCTTAAATTTGTTTTTTCAATTTTACAACCTCTCTTTTATCTGTTGTTTATTGTTCTATCTCACTAAATATCAAAGTATCCAAAATAAACAAAACAAAACACCATATGAATTTTGATTAATTTCATGCCAAACATAACCTAACTTAAACCTCCTTGTCTTTCTCCAGGAAAAGATTTACCAACTATAAAATAAAATTTCCTACTTAAAAGAAATGTCATAATGACTTAAATGTCAGAAATTATTTCAACAACAACTTAATAACTCAGGAAAACATTTACCAACTGTAAAAATAAAATTTCCTACTTAAAAGAAATGTCATAATGACTTAAATGTCAGAAATTATTTCAACAACAACTTAATAACTACTAACATAGATGTCAGTATCAAACTTACTGTTGACATCAAATAAAAACTTTAAAACTATTAAAACAATTCTAAACAAGTATTAACATTCTAAAACACATCTTTCGGATCTTTAGCTAATTTAAATAAATTTTGAAAACCATCTAAAGGAAATAAACAAATTCAAACCTTGATTCAGCAAATAACACAAACATGCAATCTTCGTAATCGTCCAATATGCAAATACATCGCAATATATATATATATATATATAGTGACAGCCAAGCGGCCCTCAAGGCCCTGGCATTAGTTAAAACCAAATCTTCTTTGGTTCAGGACTGTAAAAAGGCGCTCTGCGAACTTGACATCCAATTGGGTCAGGCTTCTCTGGGTGCCTGAGCACAGTAACATTGAGGGTAATGAGCAGGCAGATGCTCTGGCCAGAGAGGGTTCTCAACAGCCCTTGAGGGGCCCGGAGCCAGCACTGGCTTACTCTAAAGCAAACGCCAATAGGTCAATAGAGGACTGGTCTCACTCCCAGTTTGTGGACCTCTGGAACTCCCACCCAGGAATTCGGCAAGCGAAGCTTCTCATCCCAGGACCCTTGCCGAAGAGGGCGGAACATTTACTGCATTTAGGCAGAAAGCAAGTTAGGATCGTGGTTAGTCTCCTGACTGGACACGGCTCTTTCACGAAACACCTGCACAACATTGGAGTGGTTAACAACCCCGAGTGTAGGTTTTGTGGAGAGGAGGAGGAAACTTCCATCCACCTCCTAACCTCATGCCCCAGTCTCATGAACTTGAGACACAAGTACTTCGGTATAGGCTTCCCTATGCCGGAGGAGGTAAGGAATGCCCCGCTGGGAAGGATTCTAGCCTTTGGTCTGGAGTTCGGCCTGGATGGGGACATCCTGTGATCAGTTAGCGGATGCACAATGGGCCACTAGGTCTGAGTGTCGCGATTTATGATTGCACCGTAAAGAAGAAGAAGAAGAAGAAGAGAGTGAGGAGGGGGAATGGACGATTAAACATAGTAAGAGATCATCCGCTGAAACGATGAAAGTAGGGATGAAAGAACGTATGGAGAAGGGGACGGGGTGGAAGACCTTCCAAAATCGAAAGATATGATATCGTTGTAAGAAAAGAGGGGGTTGAGGAGGGAAACAAGGTGTGGGAAGATGTTAAAAAGGTACTTAAGGGGGGGGCAAGAGAGACGACGGGAATGAGGGGAGTTTTCCCGACAAAAGGAGGTGGAATGGCAATTGTTCCACAATCTAGGGAGCATGACGAAAGAATAAGAAAAATTCTGGGATCGGATGTGGATTTAAAAGTTAAGGGGACGAGCGAGGGTAAGCCACATATTCGGCCGGGCGGAAGAACAAATAAGAGAATGGAGGAGGTTCAGAAAGCATTAGAGGATTGGAATAAGGAAGTCATAGTGGGAGATGACGTGAACGCTAAGAATGTAGCGTGGGGAGGAGGGGAGGCGGATGAGAGAGGGGAGAAACTAAGTTTAGCGTTGTTGGGAAATTGAAGGAGAGGAAAGCAAAATGGGTTTACGATTTTGGCAGGGCAGATCGGCAGGCTTTCAGAGAGGACCTTGGGAGTTTCGAGGGCAGGACTGTCTTCGAAGGTCCCAACGACCTCGAAGACGAAATTGAGTTACTTAGCGGACATTGCCAACGGGCATGTAAAAGATATATTAGGAGGCTGAGGATATATGAGGTTAATTCCAAGTGGTGGAATGGAGAGTTGCAAGGGTTGAGGTGTAGGATCAGGAGGCTGAGGAGGGAGTCTCAAGCCGAGGTAGATGAAGGAACGACTGAAGGAGGAATATAAGAGGGAATGAAGGGGATACGAGAGAAGGGTAGAGGAGGAGAGAAGGGTGGCTTTAGATAGGGAGATTCAGGGTATATGCGAGAGGGATCCATGGGACAAAATTTGGAAACTGATAAAACGGCCAATAAACGAAACGTTACTCCAGTAACGAGAGAGACAAAAACGGTTTCCTGATTAGGAAATACTTCCCTAAGGTTGATCAAGGGGAAATTGATGAGAGAATGAGGAGTAAGGTTCAAAGAAAAAAGTATATATAGGGAGAAACGATAGGGAATTCGAGATGCGGGAAGTGAGGGAAGTGAAGGAAGTGGTAAGTTAAATGAGGAATGGGAAGGCGGTGGGGACGATAGGCTTCCGAATGAGGCGCTCAAGGACATAATTAAAGTAAAAGGGGAATATCTTGCCAGAATTTACGAGTGTCTCAAAAGAGGGGTTTTTCCAAAAATTTGGAAAAGGGCTCTAGTAGCATGGATACCAAAGAGAAATGGCGACCCTCTACCAATCAGTCTGTTGGCGACCCTTGGTTGTGCTCGACAGGCTGGTCAATAAGACGGTTTAATATTTCTTGGAGGTATACGACAGCGAACAATACGGTTTCAGAACAAACAGGGATACGGGAATGGCGGTAAGACGGTTAATTGAAGTAATGGAGTAATTGAAAATAACAAGAGGGAAGGACGCCACAATTTGGTGGTGGCACTAGATTTGAGCAATGCCTTCAATATTTCTCACACCAGATTCCAAGTCAATAATTTCAAAAGCTAATTTTTGAATATTGAAATTGTAAACATTTTTACACTAAAACAAAAATAGATACTGATATTAAAAAAAGCAAATTTTTGAAGATTGAAATAGTACAAAACATTTTTTATGCTAAAACAAAAAACTTACAATAAATCTAAGTCAAAGTCGATATCAAGATTTTCCTGTTCAATAATCCAATCAAATGCCCTTAAAGGGATCGTTAAAGAATCATCACTAGTATTATGGTTAGCGTTATTGAGGAAATTAGGGATAGAGTAATGTCCCCAAGCAAGAGCTTTTGTGCTTCCCGGTATAACATAACGCTTGTCATCCTGTGCGGAAAGCGCAACTTTATTTCTCAACTCAGTATATATCGTATGCAGACGTGAAGAAAATACATACATTTTTCGGTATATGAGGCCGCCGTCTTCTACAATTTGTTTACAATCCACTGAATGTAACTGATTTTTAATAACACTTTTTGATACCCCTTTGGCTTTTTTCATAACATTATCATTTGTTTTAATACAGTAAGCTTTCGCCCCAGTACCGAAAAAGCTTTCTATCGGCGTACCGGCATATTCGTCTTTCATTTTCCCTGGAGTTGACCTCGTTTTCGGAATGTTGTGAACGTTTGGAATTGAAAAATTAGATGTATGTATGTATGTATGTATTTGTTTTAATATCATCGTAAATATTTTCGGTGCGAATTTGGAAAATTAATGAATCGGTGTCGGTGTATCAAAGAACAGCTTTATCCTCATAGTTTTTCTTTATAAAGTTATAAAAAAGTCATATATTATAGTTTTTGATATATCTAAAATAGTGAAGCCTATATAGAGCGGTTTATCATAAAATATTTTTAAAAATAATGACATTTGAATTGCGACTAAATTTTGTAAAAATACACTACAGGATTTAAAATTGGGCTTTGCAATAAGTCCTTCAGCAGCTATACTATTTCTTCAATGTGATACTAACTTTACATCAACCCTATTATCTACATTTTCCATTGTCTTTCCGAATATTGAATTTATTAAAAAATTATAAAGATCTCTCTCGAACAGATTTTTAGAAGAGTTTCTAAGTTCAGTATTCAGATCTATGTATGTTTTTAAAGCAGATTGTGGGAATTCTATAATTCTATGTATTTTTTTTTAGTATTAATCCATGTTCTAAGCATTGTTTCAAATTTCTGTAATGGATAATGTATTTATGTTTATCATGTAAATTTAATATTAATTTTGAATTTTTTGAGTCAGGGGGTACAAAGGTCTCCGGACAAAACGGTAGATCATTGTGTTTGTCGTGTAAATGCTGTGGGTATTCTAAATCTACTTCCAGTATATAACCTTTTGGAGAATTATTATCGAGATTAGTGCAATCAAAGTTTTCAATTTCATAGCCTTTCAACCATCTAAAATCGCCCGTTGGCAAACTCTGACTCATTGAGCTTCCGTATAAGTTGGTAGAATCTAAATATAATATATATGATGTTGGTTTTGATGGATCATAATTGGAAATGAATGAATAAATTAGCGACAGCTTTTCTGTTACTACATTGGCTAACACCGCCACGTATTCCTTTCCTAAAGAAGTGAAGCATATTGATATCAGTTAGAAGCTCAAGTTCGATACCAGTTTTTCGCAACATAGCATCCCAGCTCAATGATGGCGCTGTTAAATATTGTGCAGGATTTAATTTGTATGTCCGTAGACATATCTGTCGAAAATTCTCAAAAACATCGGCAAGAAGCAACACATCTGATATTAAATAAATATCCGAATATTCGCCAAGAGTTTGACAATTAAATATATTCCACACATTACAAGCCCGATCATAATCTTCCTGAGAAATTGATTTGCCACTCAAGATATTAAAAAACTCGTTCTTTGATATCAATTCGGTACCATCCAATTTTTCCAGTGAATCTACGTAAGAATATGGAAAGACACCTTTACGTCTTAATAAATTGAATTGTTGGTCATCGGAATAAAATTTTCTTATTTCGAGGCATTGATGTGTTTCTAACGTTTGGCTTAGTTTATCCAAGGAAGCTGGTAAAAAGCGAAAAGAATCGACAAATCTTAATTTTATGAAAACTTTCTTCGGTTTTCTATCATTGAATTTATCTACAAGAATTTGTTTGGAAAATGTATTACATTTTTCTTTATTTTGCGCAAGGACTTGTATACTTTCTTGCTTTAAAGCTAATTTTTTAATAAATAAATGCGAATCGTAATTATGAAAGAATACTGGTATAAATTTAGGTATCTTAAAATTCAAATTACAATGCGAATGTGCAGGTCCACGAAAATCGCCAGTAAGATGACAGTGATCGCGGACCTTTTCATCACCATCCTCAAAAGGTTTATCACATATATGGCAAATTTGGCTATTATTGAAAATATCTTGTTGATTCTGAGATAATGGTTTCATTTCAACTATATTTTTTAAGTGATTCTGATAATTGTATCACAAGCTCATCCAGTCGTTTAACGAAAACTTCCACAACATCAATACTGTCACGACCCCCCTTTCGGGAAGCTACGACTAACCGGCCACTTGGCTTGTGAGAGAGGGAGATTGGGTAGTCCAAGTAGAAGACGAGTTTAAAACAAATATAATTTATTGACAAAATAATAACAAATAGTCACAGTATCAACAGGCATAACAACAATAGTAATAAAGGGGCTCTTACCAATATCACTGATGTGGGGAAATGCGTCGGGATAAGGAGTCGCACTTCTTAACACTTAAGAATAGGACTGTCTTAAGAATTCGACTCCCGCCCGCGTTAATAAAATTCGTATTTATAATTTTATTACATGCTTATTTAGCAGGTTACCTATTGAGTACAAGTTCGTATTTATTGTTTGTTTTTAATAATTAATAATATATTGAATGTGCAGTTGAGTTTCACCGGTGTTCTCTAATTTGTATGTCAATCCTCGAAATCTTGTGTATGTACCTTATTTTTTAATCTTCAAAGTGCATGTGTTGGGAAATAACCTTCTACGTAACACGTGTGAGTGTTTGTGACTCCGAATTTGTCTTTTTAACCTCTGAACTGTGAGTAAATAAACTGCTTATAACTTCTATTATTCAGTTTTTTCTGCAACTCTTATCAGGAATCCCTACGGGTGTGCTCAACTGCTCACATAGAACGATTTTTAATCTAATTTGGACTGTATTGTTTTAAAAAACTATGAATAATGTCCAGGTGTGGTACTTGTGACTCTGTGATATCTCGCAAACCAAGCGTTTCTTGTAGCGGTTTCTGTAAACGATTATTTCACATTACTTGCATTGGGATAACACCGGATGTTCAACAGGCTCTGACTACTGTTAGAGGACTTTACTGGAAATGCGAGGATTGTCATAATGATAACACTCATAATGTCGCTGAGTTCTTAGAGTGTAAAACTCAGGAAATGCTCAAAGCGCTATCTGATTCTTTTGAGAATATGAAGCAGGATTTGAGTATAATTGCAGGGAATCAACTACAAGTTATAAAAAAAGCTGCTGCTCCCTCTTATGCCGACAAACTGCGTAATAATCCCTCTGTAATAATCAAATCGAAGAATCCCAACCAGCCCAATAAAAACACTAAAGCAGACATTTTGGAGAATATAGATCCACTTAACTCTAACATAAAAATTAGCAATATAAAGCATATTAAAAACGGAGGTATTGTTGTTGGATGTCGCAGTAAAGAAGACTCTAGTGAACTGAAGAAACTGGCTGATACCAAGCTAACTGACTACGATGTACATGAAACTAAAACGTGGCTGCCTAAGATACGTATAGTGGGTCTCAGTGAAAAATTTGAAAACCAGCAAGTCGTCAATTATATTCTTAAGCAAAATTCTGATCTCTTCAGTTGCAATCCAATTTGTAAAGTATTAGATATTAAACCTATTAGGAATAAAAATGACGTATTTCAAGCATTACTTTAAGTTGACGTAGAATCCTATACTAGTGTATTAAAAAGTGGGCATTTAATTGTAGGTTTTGATAGCTGTACGGTATATGATGCTGTGGACGTTCCTAGATGTTATAAATGTAACGGTTTTTATCACAGTGCACGTAATTGTAAAAAGCAGTCGTATACTTGTCCTCCCTGTAGTGATTCACATAAGTTAGATGATTGTAAAAGTGTAGCCTTAAAATGTGTAAATTGTTGTAATCTGAAAGATAATGCCAATGTAGATGTTTGCCATGCGGAATGGGACCATGACAAATGCATAGCTTACAAAAACACCATTATAAAATTAAAATATGACGTTTTTGGTATTTCATAGCAATCAAGCCTGCTCATTTCTTCTTCGACGGATAGTACTGTGGCACCATCCATAACTAACATTGTGATAGATAATAAAAATGAATTATATCATACACTCGATGGCGGTGCGGATCCTATTGCACAGTCTCACCCTACTCTAGATGTTTACTATCAAAACATACGTGGTTTAAATACCAAAATGCATGACTTTTTAAACAATATATATTCTTCTAACTACTCAGTGATATGCTGTACAGAAACTTGGTTACAACCAAATGTCTTAAACTCTGAGTTTATATCTGATAAGTATGTAACTTTACGAGCTGATCGAAGAATAAATGAATTGACTACTAAAAGAGGGGGCGGAGTACTATTAGCTGTTGATAATTCTTTTTCCTTGACTGAAATTGACCCAAATTTTATTCGTAATGAACTTTCTTCAATAGATATCGTTGGGGGTAAGTTAATGATTAATTCTATTCCTATATTTATATTTGTACTTTATATACCTCCAAATCAGCAAGCATCTTTATATAACCGGCTCTTCGAACTTCTAGAAACTCTAGATTGTATGCTGAGTGATCACATTTATTTTGTTGGAGATTTTAACATACCTGAGTTTAATAACCTTAGTGAATATGTATCCTCAGATAAACTACTGTATCTAAACATGTTCTGCAGTTTTTTTGAACTTGATCAATATAATAGCATATCAAGTGTTAATGGTAGATTTTTAGATTTAATTTTAAGTAACAAATCTTGCACTGTTGCCAAAGCTCATGACATTTTATTGCCTGAAGACCCTCACCACCCTGCACTGTATACAGCTGGCACAGAGATTTCACTTAAGCGTGCCAAAAGTTTACCGGTTAACATTGAAAGTTCTTATAATTTTCGTAAAGCTAATTTCTTTCTTCTATACGAACAGTTAAGTTTAATTGGTTGGTCATTTTTGGATCACCTTACTGACTGTAATGAGGCTTGTGAGCAATTTTATAAAATAATTAATAATATTTTTGATATGTGCATTCCTAAAAAAATTTCTAGGCCTAGCAAATATCCACCTTGGTTTTCAAAAAACATTATTCAAGATATAAAAATTAAAGAAAAGTTATGGAGAGCATATAAACATGGCATGGATATGAATTTGTACAATGATTTTAAAACATTACGGGCTAAAATTAAAAAAGATATTTCTACCGCATATAAACTTTTTCTAAGCAACGTCCAAAATAATATTCATTCTGATCCTAAAAAGTTTTGGTCATATGTTAAATGAAAGAAAGGTGTGAATTCCTTACCTGACTCACTGCCATTTGAAAATTCGGAGTTTCACCAGCCAGCTGATATTGCAAATGCTTTTGCTTTGTTTTTTAAGTCAGGTTTTTCTATCAGTTCCGTAAATGGCTTGTCAGATAATAGCAGTACAATAAATACTTTTTCTATTAAGTATATTTCTGAACACGATGTTTACGAGGCTTTGAGAAAAATGAAACCTAAATTTACTGCTGGCCCCCATGGTATACCTGCTTTTCTGCTATGTGACTGTGCTGTAGTATTTGCCCTCCCGCTCATGAAAATATTTAACATCTGTTTAAATTCTAGTTCATTTCCGGATATGTGGAAAATATCTCGAATATGCCCAGTTTTCAAGAAGGGCGACAAAAACTATGTGATTAATTATAGGCCAATAACAATTATTTGCAATTGTTCCAAGGCTTTCGAAATAGTATTACACAAAATAATTTATGCTAACACTTGCGGGCTAATTAGTGACTCTCAACATGGTTTTATGCAAGGGCGATCAACCACTACCAATCTGTTTTGTATGACTCAATACATCTCAGAATCTCTGGATTCTGGAGGTCAAGTTGACGTCATCTATGCTGATTTTAGTAAGGTATTTGACAGACTAGATCATGGTATTCTACTGTGTAAACTTCGTCAATTTGGATTATCAGATAAACTGTCAGATTTGTTTGCATCGTATCTACAATGCAGAGGACAATACGTAGAGTATCGTGGTTTTAGATCTGATGAATTTATAGCCTGTTCTGGGGTGCCCCAGGGCTCAATTCTTGGCCCCCTTCTTTTCGTTATTTTTATTAATGATATTGTCAGTATGATTGACGTTGGCTGTCTTCTTTATGCGGATGATTTAAAGTTGTATTGTGACATTAACTCTTTTGCGGATTGTCTTAAATTGCAAATGAACCTTGATCGTATCAATAATTGGTGTATTGCAAATAACTTGCCATTAAATGTGCAAAAGTGCCATGTACTTTCTTTTACCAGAAGAAGCAGTTACATTATGATTATACACTCAATAATACGTCCCTGAATAGAATAACTGAATTTAAAGATCTAGGAGTTATTTTTGACTCTAAACTTAGTTTTAACCAGCACATTCTTTCTGTTGTACTTGCTAGTTACAAAAGTCTTGGTTTTGTCATAAGAAATTCACACGGATTTAATGATATTAGTCTATTGTTCCTGTTATTTAACACATTCGTTTTGTCTAAACTTGAATACTCAAGCATAATATGGAATCCAGGGTATCAAACTTACAGACACAGTTTGGAAAATATCCAACGTAAATTTTTAAAATATGTATCCTTCAGGGCCGATGGTGTTTACCCCGCTGTCGGTGCTGATAATTATCAATTATTGGCCAGGTATGATGTATTAAGTTTATCTGATAGAAGGGATATGCATTCTCTTATTTTTTTATTTAAAATTATTCATAACAAATTAAACTGCCCATCGATTTTAAGCCAATTAAATTTCAATGTTCCGGTAGTCGCTACTAGACATACCAATACATTTTATTTGTTAACCCCGAGGACCAACTTACTTAAATTTTCACCTCTCCTCTGTTTGTGCAATATTTATCATCGTGTACAGCACAATTTGGATATATTTTATTGTACCATTAATTCTATCAAAAAGCTGTTTTTAAATGCTCAGTAGTGTTTTTGTTGTTTTGTATTATTGTTTTTATTTTTTCTTTTGTATTTTTCTGTAAATTTAATCTACTATTTATATTTACTTTTTTTGTAAATGTGTAGTTTTCCCATCCTTTAATTGGTATGTAAATACTGTTGGATGGTGTAGTGCAATAAATAAATAAATAAATAATTCAATGTCAGGTCTCGTTCTCAATATTTGTTTAATATTATTGCAAAGTATATCAATTTAGAATTTGGAAAAATAATTTTTTTATTTTATTTTTTTTATTTTAATGCCTTGTTTATATTTACATCCTGGCGGAGTTTAGCAACAGCTACTCTTCCACTCAACCAGGACGGCGAAATGAGATGCCGTTCACCCATCCAAGTGACGGCCTCGACCAACGCTGCTTACTTCGCTGATCGAGGTCTCAGCGCTTAAACCGATGACGGTACCTCACTTCAATTTGTATCAATATGTAACCTACTAAAGCTGTTTTATAGTTTTCTCCTCAAATATGAATACTCCTCCCCCTCTTAGATAGAGCTAGCCCCTAGCTCTAGAAAACATATTTCTCAACATATAAAAAAGCAAAATTTTCAACCTAACACTAAAAAAAAGAAATTCATTCATCCATTTAAAAACTTTCATTCAAGATAACAAAATTATACAAATTAGTAAAATACGCTTCATCAATAAAAAATTTCTACAAATTAATAATTGTTCATTATGAGGAAATAGAGTTTTTTACGGGCACACCTTGTCTAGTATTTTTGCACTTACACTGAGTCATTACTTATTGAGCGGATTGGAGGTGAAGTCGCTGAGTTAGCTGTAGCAGATGCTTGGGTTACTACACTTGTAAATCATAAATAAACAAAACATTTGTTCGAAAGAAGTTAGCGCAGCTATGATGGGAACATGTACTGCATTATAGTTAGATGGCTAGCTTCGCAACTGCAGAAATTTTAGCCCTTGGCTGGCTATAGATGAATGGATTATTCCTACGTCCCTTACTGGAAATCCATTGTCACCATCATGTAGTGGTTGGGGAAGGTTAATGTTTAGGTTCCATGTTGCTTTTCTGAACATTAACGATGACCTATATACTATGGATGGTCCAAGTGTTTATTCCTTGCTCTGCTCAGGATCCAAACTTCCTGGTTCCGCAATGCCAACTGCCATCCTCTGGTTTTCAGTGCTAAGTGTGCCTCGCCATCGTGCGTTTCATTACATGAAAAAAAAATACAGAAAACATTACAATATAAATATTTTTACAAAAGCATTATTATAAGGAAAAAATTTCTTTAAAGTATTATTATATAAATATTATTATAAAAGCATTATTATTCCGGAAATATTGTTTATTTCCCAAAGAAGAAATGTATCTAAGTTTTTTTAATTATTATTTCACCAGAGACCAGTAAATATAAATGAAAAATGGGGGAAATTCTACTAAATTAATCAAAATATTTTTCTACTTGAGTTTAATTTAACAAATTATGCAAAATGTTTTCCTGCTTCCGAGTATATTTAAAGTTAGTTTTATCTTTTGGCATGAAATTTGACTTTTCTAGGACTATTTCCTGTATAAACAACTTTCTACTCAAATTTGTACCCTTCGTGTTAAAATTGAACTTATTGCATATAAAAAAAATAACAGAACCCATCTCACTTACGTACTTTTGTACAAAAAACTTTAATTGATGGGGCTGACGTTCAGTTTCATCGTGAAACCATCTTCCACGTCTTCCTCATCTATCACGTTGCATCACTTTGTGCAACCTCACAAAATCAATACACCTCATAATATTCATCATAATAAACCTCATATTATTCATCATTATGTACTCCATAAAACACTTGCGTTTCTTTACGCAAAAACCTCATAAATATACTTGCATTTCTTCATGCAAAAACCTCATAATTATCAACATTGTACACTTTTATACATAATTCTTGAGACGTTAGTTATTCCCTATGCACATACAAAAACAAATTCTTTAACACCTATTGTTTGGTACTGTGGCTCTTCTCTGTGTCCTTTTTTAAATACTTAATTCTGCCTTCCTAACTTTTAATTTACTATTATCTGATGTCCTTCCCATATTATTTTTGTCCACAGAGCAATTCAACAAACAACGTATGCGACGTTGGCCACTGTCTTACTGTTGGTGTAAATTACTCATAGGTTCAATAAATTATTTCATTTTATTATTAAAGATTTTTCAATTACTTCCCAGCAATTTATTTTACATTACTGCTTCTTCTATTATTTAAGAATAAATATTGACTGATATGGCTTTAAAAATAATTTCAATTTAAATGTTTATATTCAAGAATGAAAAATTAATCAAACTGAAATAAAATTTATGATCTTACTATTGAAAAAGGAAAAAAAAATTAAAAATGACTTAAACTAGCACTTATCCCAACATTCCCCGACACCATGTGATATGAGCAAGATTACTCCCATACAAATTCATTGTTTCTACCTGTTGTACATATGACACTCCACAATTACTCTATTTGTTCTTTTACCGACCATGATCCAGTATATTGTTATGTTACTATATATTAATTTATATATCCAAGTATATATATATTTCAAAACAGTTTAATACATGTATAATTCATAAACCACAATAAAAATATTCAATAATCAATCAACGCATAATATTTATATTAACCCATATAATGTAACACATGTATACATGTAAAACAATTACAATATTTAATAAACGACATAACATTCATAATAACTCAATATATTTTATCAAATATAAACACAGCCTGGTCATGGTCTAGTTTCACTACTATTATGCAGCGTCTGAAAGGTTAATGATGCATCTAATTTGTTTTTTGTTTGTCAGCAATGAAATAAAATAGTTATAAAAGGAACTCTAGATATTTTAATAAAAAATAACTAACATACAATAGGGAAGGTTTTAAAACAAATTATTCGATTAATTATCCTCCGGGAAAGCAAACAACTCAACCTTAGAACCCCAAAAATTATATCCCGCACAAAAGAAAAATGAAAAATAAGAAAATTAAATTCATTTGCTGGCAACAAAACTTCGTACTTTATGCACAATAAAATAAATAAAAACAAAACGCGGTTATTGACTTTAACAAATTTTATGTTATAAGCTCGGTCCTACCGTGACAGCCAAATCATCCCTTGTACAAAGCCAAAGCCAAAGCCGGCGCCTCCACCAAATGTCACGACCCCCCTTTCGGGAAGCCACGAGGAACTAGCGGACAAAGTATTTAAGGGAATGAAATGGAAAGACGTTTTAATTTACCTGGATGACATAATCGTATTTTCAAGCACACTTGAGGAACACCTCGTAAAACTGGAAAGGGGTTTTCAACGTTTACAGGAAGCCGGGTTGACATTAAAACCAAGTAAGTGCGTGTATGTTAAAGGTAAAAATTTTAGGACATGTGGTAAATAGTAAAGGAGTCGCACCAGATGGGGAAAAATTAATAGCCATCAAAGAATTTCCAGAACCAAAGACGGTAAAAAATGTACAGAGTTTCATTGGTCTTTGCAATTATTATCGAAAGTTTATTTAAAAAATTTCTGTTATGGCTAGACCCCTGCATGCAGTCACAAAGAAAGAAACTGGTTTTATTTGAGAAAAAGCGCAAAAAGAAGCTTTCGAAACTTTGAAGGAAAAATTTTTATCAGCATCAGTTCTAAGACATTTTAACCCAAATAAAGGCTGCGAACTAAGAGTGGACGGCAGCACAATATGAATTGGAGGAATACTCCTAGAAGAAGATGAAGATGGACAAACTCACCCCATCGCCTACATTAGTAGAAGTCTTTCTAAAGCAGAAAGAAATTACACCATTACAGAATTGGAAGGGCTAGCGGCAATTTGGGCATTAAGTTACTTACGTCACCTAATTTATGGCAGGCCTGTTAAAATAGTGAGCGACCACCACGAGCTATGCTGGATTCGCTCCCTGAAAGATCCCACTGATGGACTAGCAAGATGGTCTCTTAAATTGTCAGAATACGACTACACAACACCATCGTTCACAAGAGTGGAGCAAAACATGCGGATGTTGACTGCCTATCCAGAAACCCAGTACGAGAAAGTCAACAGACAAATTGCGATATGGTGGATATCCCAACATTTCTAATCACAACAGACGATATTGTGAAAATGCAGCAACAAGATGACGAACTCCAAGGGCTCATGGAAGCAATTAGGGACCCAGTGAATGCACCTATTGCAGTTGTGAAGAGAGCAAAAAATTTTCGCCTCGTCAACAATGTTCTGTATAAAGTCAACACTTCATCAGAAGGGCTAGAAAGTTTACTAGTGATTCCAAAAAATCTGATAGGCGAAATCCTCTTCTCCCATCACGCAGAGCCATTATCTGGGCACCTAGGAATCGCCAAGACATTGCAGAAAATAAAAAGTAGGTACTATTGGGTAAATCTACAAAAAGACGTAGAAAAATTTGTGAAGGGCTGCGAAGATTGTCAAGCTAGAAAGGGCCAGAAAAATAAAAAGCCAGTTGGTCTTCTGCAACCAATACCCGTTGGTACACCGTTTGAGAAAGTAGGGATAGATATTCTAGGGCCATTTAGATGTAGTAGGAATGGAAAAACTGTCATTGTCGTGGCTACATACGCTACCAGATGGGCCGAAACGGAAGCTCTATCATCAGGCAAAGCGGGTCCAGTGGCTAAGTTTATCTTGGAAAAAATAATTACAAGGCATGGTGCACCTAGGCACTTGTTAAGTGACCGTGGTCAAACATTCCGTTCCGATATGGTTCGAGAACTATTAAAAGGAATGGGAACAATTAGCCAATTTACAAGGGCTTATCACCCATCATGTAATGGATTGACGGAACGTCTAAATAAGACACTAGCCGATATGCTGTCAATTTACACCAACACAAAGCAAACAGACTGGGATGAGTACTTGTCACATGTTACGTTTGTCTACAATACGGCTCAACAGGAAACAACCAGATTCTCTCCATTTATGCTAGTGTATGGGAGGGAACCTATACTCCCAACAGAAGCCAACCTTATGGAATTGTCAGAAAACCCAGACGCACAAAAAATCAGGGAGAGAGCGTTGGCAATTCGCAGCCTAGCTATTCAGAATATCCAGGCCCGGCAGAGTAAGGATAAGATAAGATATGATAGCAAGCATAGGCATGTGGACTATAATGAAGGCGGCAAGGTAAAAGTATTTACCCCAGTGAGAAAAGTAGGGAGGTCGACAAAATTGTTACTGCGATGGTTCGGTCCGTATTATATTAAGAAAAATTTGGCGAAGTGGACTACGAAATCCAGAAAGGCCCAACGGACAAGTCGAAAAGGGAGATCGTGCATGTTAGTCGGATATTGCCATATAACGACCCATGGACTCCAGAGGTGGTACCGGGGCCGGATTAAAAATAATTTTCTAAGTATATAATCGTTAACTATCCTAGTACCTAAATATTTTTCAATAATGAATATTTTACTAATTTCTTCTCTGTTTATTATGTAGGTTCCTCATCATCCACCTAGCGATGGCCAGTCTAATTAAATCCCGGATTTTAAAAATAAGGAGTCTTTTGGCATGCTCTGTAAGCAATGGTAACTACGATTGGAATCATAGAAGAACAAGCACAGTGGTAGACGCGTTCCACATATGAGTAGAGTATGAATGTGAAAAGTTATAAATAGATACAACTTTTCGAATTTTGAGGTATTTATATTTACTTTGTTCTGCTGCATACATATTTTATTATTTTTCATTTGCTTCCGAAGGAAATGTAGAGAGGGTAATTTTGTATCGAATGTTATATTTGGAATAAAGGTACATACCATGTTTATTATTGGGTCTTTTAAGCTAAGATTACCGTAAAAATCTTAGATAAAAAACCAAGTAATTCACAAAATATTCCAAACTGGTGAGGCACAAGTTGGTGATTATTTATTGAAATAGATAAAAGAAAAAGAGGGTAAAAGATAAATAAACCTCTAAAATGGTGATTTTTACGCAGCAATAATTGATTTTCCTATAAATAGGAAAATGGGGAGGTAAATAATCAAATAAATATTTATTTACTTAGGTGCAACGCATGTTACTGTTTATTCTTTTATGATATTTTTATGTTTACACACACGTGTATATAACAAGCATTTGCTAATAGTTCTGTTTGCTTAAATATATAAATCTTAGTAAGTGGCCAATTGTGTGGTAAAATGAACTGGTCATCATAAAAATTTGATGATATATTTCTTATATATTTTTAAGCTTATTATCAATGTGGTATTACGTTAGAACATAAGTCATTTGAACTAGGGTAGTTAAGATGTAAACATGTTGATTTTATTGATTTTTATATTTTCCAAATATTTGTTAACTCTAAGATTTCAAATTAATATAAGTACTTTTGTTGCATGTCCTTCAAATGAGAGACCACACTCCGAAGCGCACACGGAAGTCACTTGTGGACAAAACAACCACCCTCCCTCTCCGCTGATCAACCAAACGACGTCCAATAACGGTTACAAGGATATCCTTTAAAGGGAAAAGTTTTATAGTCATCTCCGAGCTATCACGAAGAAGCTGCTTCAATGCGTTAGAAGGATGATAGCCTCTCACAGACGAAACCGAGTCGTGACTGCTGGAGGAGCCTGTTCACAGCAGACCGTTTTGTTCTTTGCAAAACTACCTCTGCTACACATCCCAGGGCATAAACAATAAGGGCTTTATCATTTGGCAACTTTTCCTTCTGCAAATACAGAAATTTTTAGCCATCTATTCCAATGCCTTTGCCTATGAAGGAGCATACAATTCCTTCTACCTTCTTTCTACCTCGAATAAAACATCCCATGAAGAGATATCCTTAATACCAATGCCACCCAGTTATGGTTCTGCCACGAATTTACCAGTTGGGCAGATACAGTCAGAATCAACCTGCCATTCAAGGAGCAATAAGACTGGCTGGAATGAAGTGCTGCAAATTGGGATTGGATCAGCCACAGGGATTAGCGAAGTCAGTGACAGTGTTATTCGAAACTTGGTATGTGTGCGCTCTAAAACTGTAATAAGTTTGTTGGAACTCTCAAAGACTTTGTTATATTATAATTTATAAATTAGGATTTTTTAAAAGCTGAGGACAGCTTTCAAAGGGCGAGGGAAATATGTCAAACCTAATTCTTCATTCACCCCATTAATATTATTATTGTAAAAATACAAGCATGTCATGGCTAAGATCCTTATCAATATTATTAAACATTATTATTTTGGTTTGATGCTCTTCAAGTATATTTGTAATATTTATAAACAAGCATTTCTGCTGTGCAGGCAAGGTTATCAGCATAATAAACTGACATTGCTCGCATTTAAAATGTTTATGTAATCATTTATCTTAGGTATTAAAATAATGCGGTGAATGAATATCGGGGACTGTGTGTTTTTCGGGCGCGGGGAAACACGCCCGCCCTGCCGATCTGAGAGCCGTCCCCGAGGGCTTTGATTCGATCGGTTTGTATTTTCATTTATTAATGTGTGGTATTATTTTTATGTATCTTTGTTATATTTGTCTCCTCATTTATTTGTTGAATTAAATGTTGTTATTGTTTACATCTGTTTTTATTAATTTAAAATAACGTTTCCCTCACAGCTCGCGCTAGGTGTGACATTACCTCGATAATATTCAAGTTTGGAAAGATTATCATCAAAATTGCACTTTAAGTAGAAGCAAAATAAGTACGGCTCGTGTTGATAAGTTTTAACGAAGAAAGATTTACTGTCAGATGGTTCATTGTAATGAATTGGTTTTAACAGACTTTCAAAATCTGCTTATATCACGAACGGAACCGGTAATTGTTTTTCGACATTAACAAATTTCAAGATATTTCCTGCAATTAGTTCCCCACATTTATTGATTTTAGGTTCTGGGTCTGGTAGTACAGTACATAAATGATTACAGTCATTTCTTTCATGAGCATGCAATTTCTCAGGAGAATTAAAAAACAAGAGGCAACCGTCGCAAATACAATTTCTACCGTGATGCTTAGATCTCTGGCTAGAGACTAATCGTGACAAGTCTTTAATAAGTGTGTAATGGCTATTACCGTCAATATCAGTAAAGAGCAATAAGTTTACGTGTGTATTTTGTTTTTTATTTGTGAAATGTAGGGGGCCCACAATTTCGCTAACCATTTTACCATTTTCGTATTGATTATTTATCCCAAATACATTTATAGATATATTATTTAAAATTTCAAATTTCTGAATATCATGTAATTTGACAGGAAAATGAAAACCTTCGAAATTGAGCAATGTTGAGTAATGAGGATATGATGCCACTTCATGAGGAGGTCCATCCGCTGGGAAGATTGCAGCGTTGATAGTATAAGCAAAACACTTGTTATCATTATTTTGAATATTCAAAACAGCTCTCTTATTTTCAATAGATTTAGGTAACTTGATGTATGATGATGCGAATAACGGGTTGAATTTGTTCAAGTTGACTTCGAGAAAACTAACGTGCTTCAGAGCCCATCCTAAAAGATATTTAATATGTTTGAAAAAATGAAAATATGGATATTATACGTAAACTGTGATTAATACAATGCTACGAGTTTGACGTACATAAACAATAGATACGTTGGATCTTAATGATTATCAGATATTACGTAACGAAATCACTTGGGCTACTGTAGCGTAGCAGATACCGTAGGCACTGACTTACCCGGAAAGTGATGTACGTGCCTACGATAAAATTTCTCTAGCTCAGACTATCTCAGGGCGTTAAGCCCAAGCTTACACAAACTATGATAAATTATTAGTTTACTTACTTAACAAATCACTGAGTTTTTCCATATGTAGTGGTCGCAGACGAAATAATGACACTTTCTTTAAAAATAAAATGCACTATATTAAGCAATTTACAAAATTGGTTCTCTAGAATATAACCTGGCGATGTTCACAGTTGTGGCCTATATTTCACGATTAATAAGTTATACATTCATAAAATGCCTCGTGTAGCTACACATCGGTTTACAATATGTGCATAAAATTGTCATAGATACTGCCACAAAGGTTTAATTTAAAGAACCTCCTTAAATATATGTAAATATATGCATAAAATATTTAAATATGTACAGGTTAAAATGCCAAAAGTATGAATTTAAATCCAGCCGAACCACTGAAGGTGGTCCCCGGTAAGTAAAAAAAATAACACAACACTTATTTAGGGTGGTACGATACCGAGTCCGGTGGAAGAACTGAAGCCCTGCAGAGATGCCTTCGGGACACAAGAAATGGACCCAAGGATGGGGTTGATCGTAGCCTCTCCAGCCCTGGAACCTTCCACTGTGTGTGGATGCCCCGTCCGTGGAACTCTCGCTGACGTGTGTAGCGTAGAACCCTAAAGATATCACGATTTAATTCACAGTCAGAAATGCACGTGAAGCGTACTTAATGTGAGTAATTCTGACATAACCTACAAATGAAACATAATTTACCTCACTGATGAGGGAACAATCCACCAAAACTCCTGGAAGCCACAGTCGGATAAATGGGGTCGAGTCGCCTTTTAAAGTTGACACTGTATTTCCACAGGAAAGCCTGCAAATTTGCGAAACACGTGGGTAGAGAACGGGCAAGATGGCGTGAAGAGGTTAGCTTACCTTGTGTAATTTAATATCCTGCTTCCGCAGATAAAATTTACTCACAAACACAAAATATTCCGCTAAACGGAACAACAACAGATTGAGGAAATTTTCTTGAGTTGATTATTCTAAAATCCACCCGGATGCCTTGGATAAAATCAAGGTTCACAGAATAACAACTAACCAACAAGCCAAGCCAAGCCAACCAAAAATGGTTCCCTTCGTTTTCTCTGTTGATCACGTGTCACAAATGTGTCGCCCTCCCATGGAGAATAGCGAAATGTGTTATGGACGTGTATCAGTTGTTATAATGCGGCCCACAAAACGCTAAAGCGTATGGTGGGTCGCATACGCTAGAGGTCCGCAACAACAAATTTTTTAAAACATACCTGAGTTTCGTTCCTGAAAAGTTGATGCTTTCTCTATGATCTCTTCTTTGAACTCGTTATACAAGTTTGATAAATCCAATGAGTGTGTCACAATTTTATTATTAGTGTTAAATGATTTAATATCTGACAATTCTTTCTCCTCAATAACATAAAGTCCAAATAATTCCATATTAATTTTTATGGTGAAGAATGTTTTAATATACTTCTCAATAACTGAGATAACTTTTACTTTTACTTCTTCCAAAAACTGAGGAGATATCTGTGTATTGCTTTTTTGTGGAAAAACGGTAACTCGAAATTTGGCTTTTGAATGCGCTCTGAAGTTTTTCTACTCCATCTTCCACAATATTGATGACTTTCTTATGAGAAAAACTTTTCAAATGTCCCATTAATTTATTTTTGGGCATTTTTTCATAGCATTGCGGGCAACGAATAATAATTTCTTGAGATTTTGTATGGTTCTGCATGCCAGAAAGACCGGGTAGATTTTCAAATTCGTGCAATTGCTTAGTTTGATTTTTTCAGGGCACTATGTGCACCTATTTCTCTATAGGCACAGCTTTCACGACGATGACGTGACAAACTGCTTTTTGATGAAAACTGCTTTTTACACTGGGGGCACTGCATTGTAAATTATAGTTTTTACAAGGAACTATATTCAACACCAAATACCTGTATTTAAATTCGACACCAAATAACTGTATTTAAGGAAAAGTCTGATATTAATGCGTTAATCGATTTCACATTCATTTTTATATACCTCCCACCACTTAATTAACTTGGTGGTAAGTTGATTTCCTAAAAAAATGCAAATAAAATCAATTTTTAGACAAAAAAATGTCGTTGCGGTAGAAATTTAATCACCGGAAAGAAAATGCAGACAAGTTCAAAATTTTAGACAAAAATTTGGTTTCGGCAGTATTTTGACAGTCAAAATATTTTGACGGTCAAATATTTACGAACAAATTTAATTTCGGGAGTATTTTGGCACCCTAAAATGTAGTCATGTTCAAAGCTTTAAACAGAAACTTCGTTTAGGCAGTATTTTCGCACCCAAAAATGAATACGAGATTAAATATTCACACAAAAATTTGGTTTCGGCTTCGGCAGATTCTGACAGCCGAAATTAAAGACAAGGTCAAATATTTACAAACATATTTAATTTTGAGAGTATTTTGGCAGACAAGGTCAAAGTTTTTGGACAGTAATTTGGTTTCGGCGGTATTCTTATACCCAAAATTTCGGTCAAAGTCGAATTACAAAAAAATTGATTTTGGATGTAATTTGACACCCAAAAAAAAAAAAACGTTTTCAATGTCACACCAGCTCGACCAGCTTAGTCGGGGACACGTAATATTCCTACATTTTTAGAGACTATTTGAAAAATTCACCTCGCATAATAATTGAAAATCTAAATATTATGCATAAATTAAATATATTAAAACACAACACTTGCTATACTTATAGTAATTAATATGTATTGTTAATAATGTCCCATTTTAACAAGAAATATTCTACCACATTATTTTTTACATATATATAAAATTTGAAATAAAAATTTGAGTAACTAAAGTTCTCGTATTTACAAGAATATTTTTAAAAATCTGATCTGGTTCTGTACAGGCGCAATGAGACATTGTATGTAATCGATTTTTAACCTAAACAATTCTAGAGGGTCATGGAATTCGGCACTAACGGTGAAATTACCAAAAAAACATTGTCTTAGAACGTAAAATGTGATATTTGTTAGAGTGGATAATATATTTTTTAAAATTATTTGTCATAACTTGAACATTATGTTAAATCACAAGTCGGTATACGTGCAACGTAATATAACACCGGAAAATGTACGATCACGCCATAGGTGACCAACCTCGCTGACATTCATTAAATGCAGTTTAATCAATTTCATATAATACAGTTTATTTGACTCGCACTTACTGCTATTCAATCTCCCCGCTGCAATTGGTACGAGGGGGGACTGTGCATTACTTAATGTTTGACGAGCATTACAGTTCATACTGTATCTACAGTTCCACCTGTTCATACGCTTCCTTTGCCTATACGTTTTCATAGTTTTTATATATAATCTTATTTAATTTTTTTAATAGTTTTCGGTGTTAGTTTCTTATCATCTAATTTAGTGTTCGGTTTAATTTAAAGTATCGTTTTTAAGTTCGTGTTTAAGTCATTTTTTAGTGTTAATTATTTTAAGTGTAAATATAAAGTCCGAATTTAAGTCATTTTGTTTTTAGTATTAATTATTTTTTAAGTTTAAATATTTTAAAGTCTGAGATTAAGTCATTTTTAGCGTTAATTATTTTTAAGTGTTAGATATTTTAATTAGTTTAATTCTTCGTCCTTTCGCGAAATTTTTTTTGTCCTGTCCTATTTTTTCCTATTTTTTTCCCTAATCATGACGCATTTCCCAAGTGTAGTCACTGCCGTGAGAGATGCCAACTTCGAACATGCATTTTCGGATATCACGTTCGAGGAGGAAATGGCCAAGTAGCTGGACAATCAGGCGGCCCTGTCTACCATCGGGTCCGGCATCCAAGTACTGGAGGGGCCTTTAAGGATTTGAGGCCAATTTCAATGGAGCTGGAACAATCAGGTACAGCATTTTTTATTTTTCGGTGAAATAATTGTGTATCTAATTTGCTTTTTCTTTGCAGAGGCCACAACGAGAATAACGGTGCGGGCGGATGCGGCAACGCCAGGACCGTCGAGATCCACCCAGTCCCGGAGAGCGGCGGTGTATCGCAGGGCCGAAGATGAGGAGTTGCGGGCGGATGCGGCAATGCCATCATCCACTCAGTCCCGGAGGGAGGTGGCGTACCGGAGGGCAGAAGATGAGGCGCTCCTCCAATTTGAGCTGGACGGATGGCTCAATATAATACGAGGAGACGTCCGAAAACAGGAGGACAAGATTGCTCGTAGCAAGAAGCGCTAAGAGCAGGACACAAGACACTTTCTTGTAAACCACACGGCCCGGTACGCCCAGAGCCTTAAGTCAGGCAAGTCCAAAATGTTCACACACACACCGGATTCGCCACCGGCAGCAAATCCTATCTCAAGACGCCGATAGGCGAAGATCGGTGTAGTCGACACGGAGTTGCGAAAGTGTAAATATTTTGTTAAAATATGCCCATAGGTGAAGATGAATAAATTTATATTATGTAATTTTTTTAAATAACATGTTAAAATTACTATTTTCTCTTATTTTTTATTTTATTTCACGTTTCTAAGTTTCAAAAAAATGCAATAAGCTTAAAAAATAGACAGTGATAATTTTAGTAATAAAAAAAGTATAAAAAAGTGAAACAAATTGACTGTAAAAATTCGAACAGTGAAACATTTTTTATACTCTGGTTAAATTTGACTTCATAAAAAATGTAATAAATTTATGAAGTTAATGTGTGCTTTGAAAAAGTGGTAGAATGAAAGTGATATTGAAAAAATAGTAAGTATTGTAATTTTTTTTATCATAACTTTAAACGCTATTTCTCAAATTAAAAAATAAATAATAGAATCAGTACTAGAACATAGTACTGAACTTGAGGAAAGGTATATAAATTGAAACAAATTACTTATTATAAAGATATTTATTATAAAACACATTCTAAGTTACATTCTTAAATATACAGATGAATATTGCATACATAGATAACCTTTTGGAAACTACTTAAAAAACAAACATATTAGGCAGCACTCGCCTTTCTATAATTTACATCACATTTAGCACAAACAGTATATATTTTGGTATCCTTGGGTACACTATATCGAAATTTCATCGTAAATCATTTAGAATGTTTTAACTTAATGCAAGTGATCTATGAGCCAACTCGAATAGCCTTAAACGCTGTATCTTGCCTTGACAATTTTTTTATAAACTTCAAATGCAATAAGTGTGATGTCGCAGATTATGGTTTTTCTGATCATACAGCTCAACAATTAAACTTTACAATAACCCAAAATGGCCTGGATAATAATTTCCATTTCAAAAGATGTTTTTCGTCAAATAATATCCAATCATTTAACACTAAAATGTATGATTTTATAACATCTAATCCATACCAAAAAATATCTTACAGTTCGTTACACTCTAAATTTGATGCTTTTATAAGTTCTATACAGGAAAATTATGAATTAAGTTTTCTTTATAAAAAATTTCAAATCAAAGAACAGAAACCGTGGATTACTAAAGGTATTCGTATATCAAGTAAAACCAAACGTAGTATTTCTAAAATTGCGCATAAATAAATAGTGTTATATTAAAAAACTACCTCAAAAAATATTCTAAAATATTAAATACTGTTATCACAAACGCAAAAAAATTTCACCTCGAAAGAGAAATTCTGACCTCAAAAAATAAATCAAAAACTATTTGGTCATATATCAATCATTCTTGATTGATTGATGAACCTACTTCTGTAGGTTTAAATACGGGTAAAAGAGGGAGAACATTACAGAAAGAGATCGTAATCAGCGATCCAAAAGAAACGGCAGTTACTTTTAACAATTTCTTTTTAGGCGTTATCAAAAAAAGATCTATTTCCACGAACGAACGACATCAAGTACTTAGTAACCTAAAAAAGGGAACAATAGAAAATACTAAAACAATGTTTCTCGTCCCAACAACTGCAAAAGAAATAATCGAAATAACAAATTCTCTCGCAAACAAAAACTCCAGTGGTTACGATAAAATATCAACTAAATTAATAAAAAAATACATTGTCACTTTAGCCGATGAATTATCAAATCTATTTAATGAATCTTTTATTCAAGGCGTTGTACCGGACTGTCTGAAAAAATCACATGTAATACCAATTTTTAAAAAGGGAGACATAAATTCGATGAATAATTATAGACCTGTAGCACTTATCACAACAATTTCAAAAATACTAGAGAAACTGGTGTGTAACAGACTATTAAACTTTGCAAACAAGTCAAAATTACTAAGTAAACACCAACACGGTTTTCAAAAAAACAGATCAACTAGTTCTACTATGACAGTTTCAGCGTACAGAATTTATGAAAACTTGGATAAGGGGAACCAAGTGTGCGGTATTGCTTGTGATTTTAGTAAGGCTTTTGATAATGTGAATTTTGAGGTATTACTGTTAAAACTTAATTTCTATGGCATCAGGGGTGTTGTGCTTGACTGGTTTACATCATATCTTTCAAGAACGACTCAAAGAACAGTAATATCTAGGGACAATAACACTTATCTCTCAGATTAGGGCGAGATAGAGAGTGGAGTTCCGCAAGGTTCAATCCTTGGTCCACTACTCTTTTTGCTATATATCAATGAATTGCCAGATATCTCTGAAGAAGCAGAATGCACGTTGTATGCCGATGACGCGTTAGTTATAATAAGTGACAAATCCACGGATCACCTTCGAGATAGAGTAAACTTTAATATCCACCTGATTTCTGATTGGTGCAAATTAAATCAGATTCAATTAAATTTGACTAAAACAAAATGCATTAACTTTTCAATAAACAGGGAGGTAGTACCTTTAGATAAAGCTGAACTTGATATAGAGTATGTTGATAAACTAGAGTCTTTGGGATTTGTTTTGGAATCTCATTTGAAATGGAAACTACACGTAGCTACTCTTAACAAGAAGCTGTCAAGCAGCTGTTTTTGCTTTAGAGCAATGGTTAACAAAGCTCTTGATCTGCGAACTATTAAAACAGCTTTTTTTGCTTGTTTCATGTCCAAGCTAGCTTACGGAATTCGTATATGGAGTAACTCTATTGATGCCCCTTCTTGTTTTATACTACAAAAAAAACTATCCGAATTATGCTTGGTTTAAACAAATTTGACTCTTGCAGAAATCATTTCATCAATTTAAAAATTCTTACTATGCCATCGCTATTCATACTTGAGACTTTATTACACGTCGTCAAAAACAAACACTTATATAATTTTGCTAGTTCTGTCACACGAAATCACGGTCACTTAATTATTTTGCCACAGCATAACAGCACTTTTTATGAAAAATCTAATTTTTACGTGGGAGCCAAATTATTTAACAAATTGCCAAGTGCCGCTAAGAACCTCTCAATTAACAAATTTAAACGCAAAATAAAATCATTGTTATTATCTAAGACATATTACTCAGTTGTTGAATTTTTGAATGACGAAATTTCTCTGTAATAAATTTTTCACCTTAAAATCTCTTATAGATATAGCACATTGTTATTTTGAATATTGTTATTTTAGGATTAGATACATTTCAGAGTGACAATCTATTCTTTCTTAACATGTATTAATTTATGTAAGTTGCCATTCACAATATACTTTTCTATACATGTAAATGTTCAGAAAAAAAAATTTCTATTCTATTCTATTCTATATTCTTCTAAAACACTTTTGCATCTTAGACAAATCCATATACAGACGGGCATTATTTTCAATGTATTATTACAGATGTATAATTTATTTTCTTGTATTAATTATATAAACATATGCTAAGTATCATAAACAGGCAGATGCTTATTAGATGGAAGCTTATTATCACAAGCCACTTGAATCCACTTTTACAATTTATCGTATGGCTTTTTGAAATACACGTGTGCCCCTCCTTTATATTTCGCAGCAATAGGTTCTTCATTAATTTTGCGTAGGAACAATTTGCTGAAAATTTCAAATGTTCAGTGATAGGTATGTCGCTTGCCTCCCATCTATATACTTTGACGCCACAACAAAAGCAACTGGCTATATCATGGCAGCCGCTATAATAAAATCCGGCCAGGGCGAGGTCCACAGGATCTACAGCGCCATTCCATCTTTTAAACGACAGTAAACGTTCATCGAATGACATACAGTTCTGTATTATTTGGTACAACTGAAGAGTCTTCCATGCATGCACAAAATGTCTGCATAATTGATTTTTCCAATTTACACTCTTCACCACACATTGAGAAATGCCTTTTAGATGGCTATCCAATTATTTTCTCTTATAAATTAATGATCTATGTTGACATCAGGTGGTGTTCACCTCCCACCATTAAAAAATCTGCTGTTTATATTAATTATACAAAAATGAGAGACATAAATGTCCACATATATATGAATTATAGTTTTGCATAGAATCATAATTATATCTAATTGTATTCAAGCCGCCGTCGCTTAAAAAATATTTTATTAACTCTTTTGGAGGTCTTAAATTTCCATAACTGCCAAAATAAATTATTTCCTTGTTTTTCTTGGTGTACGCTACCCAGTGAGTTCCCTCACCATCATCAGTATCTAGATTTATTATACCGGTCTCATTTTTATTTATTATTCTTGGAAGCGTATCTCTCTCTCATAAAAATACCGCGAAAATGAGGAATTTTAAGCATTTTTGAATATTTTATTAGATCTAAATTAGTCAGTGGTCGGTGAGGCAGCTTTATTGGGAGTTTTTTGGATATGTTTTCAAATATAATCCAGAGCCTTTTTTGTAACGATCTAGATACAATCCTTTCCCTTTTGAAGCTTGTTCCATTGTTAAATTATGTCTCTTTTGTTCAGCGGCCTGTTCCCGATTTGATTTAGCGTCATTTACTGCTTTTGCAATGCGCTGCACCTCCTCCGAGAGCTCCTAATGCTCCCAAAAGAGGTAAAAGAAATGGGAGAAATCCACCTGTTTTTGGGGTAGCTATAATTCTTCTCCTCCGCTTCTTTGACTTTGATTTTTTCTTCATACCAAGCTTTACATTTATTTCTCTACCTTTCTTCTTTGAGAAACGACTTCCTCGGCATTTGAGGCCCATTCCCAACTTATTCTTTAATTTCATCGCCCCACCGACTCCCAATGCGGCGATTTTTTCACCGAAACCTGAGTCGGATGCTTTTACACGTTTAAGTGCGACTTTAGCTAATTCTCTTTCAGCTTGATTTCGTCGCACGACGTCTTGAATTTTAGAATACGCTATATCGTGCTCTTTGCATGCCTCATCCAACGGATTGATTCATTTATCCCCTCTTTGTAACCTCTTTGAAAGTTTAGTTCCAGGTCCACAATAATTATAACCAGGCAAATGTAACTCCACTGGAAGTTTATCAATTAGTAGCTGGCTGAGATGCGGATTCATCAGCAAGAAACAGTTTTACCGATAGCAGATCATGATGATGTTTCCAAGACCAGTACCATTCAAAAGCACGGCATTTTATTTGGTGGACAATCGAAACGAGGACTTTTGGTAGGAAGCTCAGGGTGCGGAAAAACAAATGTGATGCTCAGTTTATTAGAACACCCCAATGGGTTATGGTTTGAAAATATTTACTTATATTCTAAGTCCCTATATCAACCGAAATATACTCGTTGTATATTGCTTTGTAAAGTAGTAGTAAATAACCAGAGGAGAACTACAGAAGAAGAACAGCAACAACCAACAACGTATGCATGCCTACCCTACGTCGCGGGAGTCACAGATAGGCCGAAGAAGATTTTTATTCAAAAAGAAAGTAGGTGTACGGTTTCGAACAGTGAAGAAAATACAGCAGATGCTTCCCTCAGTGAAAGACCCTGTCCCCAAACTGTTATCAAAAGGTGTTTACCAGTTGAAGTGCACATGTGGTAAGAGCTACATCGGACAAACAGGACGGAGTATCCAGTGCAGAATCAAAGAACACCAGAGAAATACCAGATTTGGATACACGGATAGGTCGGCGATAACAGAACATGTCCATAATAACGAGAACCATAAAATCGACTACGAGGACATCATTATATTAGACAGGAATACGCGCTATTATCCGCGAATTATTAGGGAATCACTGGAAATTATGAAAAACGTGAACAACTTTAACAGAGAGGATGGGTATCGACCAAACATGACGAATGAGCAGAGAAGCGAACCAAGCGTGACCGATGACCAGCGAAGCGAAACGGCGCCTAGGTATATAACGAGGAGTGTAACACAACAGATTCAGTCTTTAGAATCCTTCTGAAGAAGCTGACAGGATGATCAGCGAAACGTCAAGTCAAGTTCGACGACCACGGCAAGACCCGGAAGAATCTACTTCATTAGACAACGGCCGTGAAAACCTGCATTCTTCTAAAAATACAGAAGTTTGAAAAGAGATATCGACAAATCACAATCACAGTTAGAGAAAACTTACAAACCAATAACTGAACCTCTTAAGGATTTGGTGTCAACTCTTATTAATACAGAAAGTGCTTCGAAAAAAACATATTTGAAAAAAGAATTAAAAGAAGAAATAAGCCGTGATAGTCTTAATACTCGATAAATTGGTCAAACTCCTCTTGAGTATTATCACACTTCTACACCTGTTCATTTGGAAGACGAAACTTTTCAGTATGACACGACTCAAGTAAGGCCCGAGTTCCGTGAAAGTTTCTTTGATGAAACTTCTCCGCCAACGATAGCAGATACATCGACAGCTGCAGAACATGAAAAATATTTACAGCAATTTAAGAAACCTCTACCGCGAGCATACATAGAAGGAAAAATCGAAGATGTAAAAAATGAATATGATGATACTTTCGGTGTTTACTTCGACCCTTTTGCCAAAAAATATGCGATTGGTGATGCAGCTATTGATTTTGATGGCGCTGACTTTATTATTAATGGCGAGTTTAAATATACGGGTATACCGGGATTATATGAACTAATGTTTAAAAAGCATCCAGCGGGTTATCGACCAACTGATTTAGATCAATTATATTGATATAATTAAAAGGACCAATGCTCATTACTTAGGGTACAATCCCGAGAAAGGTTTATCGACGTCACGTGCATCTAAATTTATAGATATTATTAAACCACGAGTTACTAATTTACATTCGATGGCTCAAGAAAAAAACAATAAAAAAACACTATCCCAAAAAAATCAGTATTAGCTTTACCCACAACGATACAAATATCGAGATCTAGTTCACTTCCTAGGACGCAAGTAATAAAAACAAGGAGCCAAAATAAGAGAGGTGGAAATCTAAAAACGATGGAATTCAATAATAAGAAGATTGAATATAGGCATTTTGATGGCTACAATGAACTTGTAGATCGTTTAAGACTATTGATAGCATCACAATTAGTAGGAAATACTGGGCATAATAATGAGATAACCTCAATAATAGGACAACTGAGGCAGGGTAAAATAATAAGATAAATAGTTTACGTGAAATGTTGAGATATCATTCAGTTTGAGACTTTCACCATGCCAATTAATAAATTTGGAAGGCATATGTTAAAGAATGAAGTAATATCTTATTCATCGCCAATTCTCCCATCCCCCCTATTAACATCACCCCCAAGAACATCACCATTTTACATTTGTGAGCCTTCTTCACATCATAGCAAATGTATCATAAATATTCGAGGTCGTTTACAGAAATCTCAAAGTGTACTTTTTTATACATTAGAGAACAATACAACAGAATACAAATGCCTTATATCTGGTAAGATTGAAAATATAGAGATTTTACCTGCTAGTACCCAAATTGTCTTGAATACAGTTGCAGTTACAGCAGAAGAATTTGTGGGGAAAATTGTAAATATGAAAGATAAGTTTACCTTTTACGCAAAGAATAAAGATCCTCTGTACGTCCCAATTGTACTACAGTGTCCAATAGCTAAAAATGATTAACGTTAAACAGGAAATAGTCAACGAAATTCATAAGCCTTAATGACCTTATTCAAGCAGATCTTGTTGAAATGGGTCGGTATGCTAAAATAAACAAAGGCCATAGATATATTTTAGTGGTTATTAACGTATTTTCAAAATTTGTTTGGTGTGAACCTGTCAAAAATAAAAGTGGAAAAGCAGTTGTAGAAGCAATGGATAAAATCCTGTCACAGATGAGCACACCACCCAAGAATTTACAGACGGATATGGGTAAAGAATTTTACAATAAAAAAATTAAAAAATTAACGGATAAATGGAAAATTAACCACCATAGTTCTTACACACATCTTAAAGCAAATGTTGTAGAAAGAGTGAATAGAACTTTAAAAAATAAAATGTGGAAGCAGTTCAGCTTACAGGGAAACTACAAATGGTTATATATCTTACCAGATATTGATGCCGAATACAATAGCACCAAACACAGGACTATTGGAATGGAACCAAAAAATGTTAAAAAGAAAAATGAAAAATATTTATTACAAACTGCCTATAGTTATCTGAAAACAATTGACCAAGGAAACGAAAATTTAAAGTCAATGATTATGTGAGAATTAGTAAATATCGAGAAGCTTTTTCAAAGGGTTACACTCCTAACTGGTCGAACGAAATTTTCCAAATCAGAAAAATTAATAAAAGTAATCCTAGAATATTTCTATTGGAAGATCAAAATGGTGATGAAATTCAAGGAGGTTTTTATGAGCATGAACTTCAGAAAGTAAAATATCCAGATGTATATGTTGTGGAGAAGATTATAAGAAAAAAGGGGACCAAATTCTATGTTAAATGGCTTGGATTAGACAAAAAATATAATTCATGGATTTCGAAAAATCAAATTGTATAATAATACTCTGCATATACTTTATTTTAATAAAACAAATGTTTAAGTAATACATTCTTTTTATTTATATATTTTGTACATATTTTATATATTATTTCATATACTTTATGAAATAAAAAAAGGGAATTCGTAAATTACTTATACATATATTAACTTACAAAACCAATCATTTTAATGTCTCTTAAATTACATTCGGCTTTGAATAAATCTGGATAAATATAAACAAGTTCCATGAGAATATAAGCATTTTCATCACTGCAACTCTTGTTGTGTTGAATTATTATTATTATTATTAGCCGTTACTCGAGTCCGAGTATAAAAATGTTACAGTCGATAAATTGTGTACAATAAAAACAAGTAAAAGGTGTAGTCTATTGTAATTCCCATTCATCTACGGTGCACACGACTATGGCTATAGAGGCCAATTCGGGAGAGCACATGTCGACCGCAGTCAGGACAAACATAGACCTGGTTAGGTCTTGGATTCGGCCTTCTTGCAGCAACATTTCCTTGATAGCTGGCCACAACCCCTCGCCATTCGGTTCTGTCCGCTGCAAGTTGTTCCCATTGCTCGTCTGCAATACCGCAGGATTTTAGATTTTCATGGAGACCGTCTTTGAACCTCTTTCGTTGACCGCCACGCCTTCTTCTACCGCTTAGCAATTCACCATAAAGTGTGCATTTAGGAAGGCGGTTATCATGCATACGATAAACGTGACCTGCCCATCTTAGGCGTGCTCTTGAAATAAGCACCTCAATTGGAAGGCTGTTTGCTCTCCTGAGTACTTCCACGTTTGATATGTGATGGAACCAACGGATTTTCATCATACTTCTGAGGTGTCTTTGCTGAAAACGTTCTAATTCTTTCACATGACGACGGTAAGTGACCCAGCTTTCACATCCATATAGCAGTGTTGGAATGACAACTGCTCTGTAGACAGTAATTTTCGTTGACAAAGCAAGGTCGTGGTTGTCAAATACTCTCTCTCTAAGTCCCCAGAGTGCTCTAGATGCAGCGTTAATTCTATTGCGAATCTCGCTGTCCATGTTTGCTTTGTCATTAACAACGTTGCCTAAGTAATTGAACTGATCCACCACTTCAAGAGAATTTCCGTTAAGTGTAATGTCTATTTGGTTCACTTGATGAGGAGTTGACATAATCTTAGTTTTTCCAATGTTGATTTTAAGTCCCAAGGAATCATAGCTCTGGGCATACACATCTAAAAGTTCTTGAAGCTCTTCCGGCGTAGAGGCTAAAAGTGCACAGTCATCCGCATACTGGAGATCACAAATGAATCGTGTGCGTGTCTTCGTGAAAGCTCTAAAGCGCCCTATGTTAAAGAGGCCGCCATCAAAACGGTATCTGAGACCTATTCCTCTGACTGTCAGTTTGTTGTCAACAATAATTGTTAGAGCAGTGGTAAACAAATTGAATAACGTTTAGAGCATTTTCAAATATATTTCCTCCTTGACGTTGTAGTTCTCTCTTTACATTCTTGAAATAATTTATAAACTGTTATCTTTTTAACATGTCAATGTCATACTTAATAAGTGGTAACACTTCCCACAACTTGCAGATTGATTCATAACCCAAGTACACAAACGAGTTATTCTTTATAATTTTTATAACTGTAGAATTGGAAAATTGCTCAAATTGGATGGAAAAATTATCAGCATTTATTGGTTGAATATTATCGTTGGTATGTATATAATTGGTAATATATCCTTGAAAAGTGAGAAAATGATTCCAATCCGTTTCGTCAAAAATTATTGCATTATTTTTATTTCCACACAGTTTTACACATGGATTATAACACAAGTCACTTGATAACCCCGTTGACACATACTTGCTCCTCGATTTATTTAACTTATGTCTTCTTTCACCTAGCATCACTAAATCGTTTTTAATCTGCGGAGCTGGAGGTAAATTATTAAATAAGTCAAACTTCAGCTCAGGCAATACATTGCTGTATTCGTTCATCTTGAAATTTAGAAGTTTCTTGAAATACCTTTGAGACACGAATATTAGTACACAATATTGTCGGTGTCTAAGGAATTTATATATTAAAAGATAATTTCATTGGGAGGTATTTGAACTCTCTAGTTATGTTTTCAGATCAGAACAGTTGATATATGTCTGTACGAGAGTACCATAATATCACCCCCCCCCATTTTGCGCACCTCCCACCAATCGACCAATCATATTATGAGGGGTGTGGTTTATCCCCTCCACTCAACCAATCCGCTTAAGTGGGCGGAGCTTATCCCCTCCCATCGACCAATTACAATGCATGGGTGGGGTTTATCTCGACCAATCACAATAAGTGGGTTGAGATTCACCTCCCACCAATCGACCAATCATATCATGAGGGGTGAGGTTTATCCCCTCCACTCAACCAATCCGCTTAGGTGGGCGGAGCTTATCCCCTCCCATAGACCAATCATGTTTGGGGTGGGGGGAGGAGTGGGGGGGTTTACATGGAGGTATGGAGGGGGGTACATGCCATTTCTCATTCTTTACCTACCCTTACTTCGAGGGCATCTTCCACAAGGGCTACAATTTTGTCAGTTTGTTATAAATAAACACAACAGGGGTCGAAATTTTGTTAAGAACACTTTATTTACCGACGAAGCAACTTTTACCCGCCGGCGTTTTCAACTGGAGATATACCCATTACTGGGAAGTAGAAAATCCTCAAGCCGTTAAAGAAAGGCATTTTCAGCAAGAATTTAAGATTAACATTTGGTGATGTATCATCGGCGATTATCTGTTTTTTCTTCAAAATACTCTTGCTGATATATTACATGCTTTCGTGCTAGACATACGGAACAGAATGTGGTTCATGCAAGATGGAGCTCCCCTCATTTCTCCATTGAAGTCAGGAATTATCTTGATAAGACTTTCCCACGAAGATGGATCGGTCGAAGAAGTGAGTTTGCTTGGCCACCAAGGAGTCCTGATCATAATCCTTTGGATTATTATGTGTGGGGACATATGAAGTCCTTAGTCTATGCAAATACTATCAACTCAAGAGGTGGGACAAAATAAAAAACGCAGCGAATATTATTAGAGTACAGGAAAATGTATTTTTCAATGTAAGAAAATCTTTTATGAATAGAATTAGAAAAGGCATGGTAGTAGGTGGAGACCATATCGAACATTAACTCTAAGTTGCAGCAATGGGGTTTTTGCATGGGGGGAAAGTTTATAATGTCATTAAGTCAACTTTTACGTTATTTTTTGGTCTTCTAATAAGATCAGATCCTTATTTTTGACAATCTTTTGATTTATGTATTTATCTCAATACCATGAAAATAATCCATTACTCCATAAGAAAGTGAGAATGAGTTTACGCTGTTACTACGATTTTGTTTTCCCTTACGTTTTGTACTTTTTTCAATAAATACACTTTGGTATTTGAATTTGTCTTTCAAAAAATTATTGAAATGTTTAACGGCACTTTCCTCGAAAACGATTGGCGTTTACAAGTTCTACTAAGCGTGCCTTTTATACGTGGAAATGATGCCCTCATCAGATTTTCTGGTCAGAAGTACCACAACGTTACGTCAAAAAACAATATGAAAAAAATTCATCATCCTACGGCGCTCTCTATGATCTAACGTGATGTAATACATAAATTATTATTTCTTAGAATAAAAAAGTTCCCCTAGCAAATTTTTACATTTTTACGTAGTATTAATATTAATGGAGTTATAGGCGCGGGAAGTAAAGCACCGTAACTCATTCACTGTGTATATCGACATTTTCCAATCAATCAATCAACAAGGCTTTATTATAAATTAAAGTAAAACAGTACCTACCCAGAGCCCATCCCGGGACCGACCGTGCAACCACCGCGTTGATCGCGGTAGCGGATTGCAGGATCGGGCGGAATAGGCCTGGTTCGGTTAAACAAAAATTGATAAAACTTAACCTAAACACCTTCTGTAAAAGCAGATAAAAGAAGGTAATTAAATTCATACATGTCTAATTACAAAAAGACTTAACACAACTAAAAATACACTTTAAAAACTGGGGCATACACTTTTTAAAATTTTGCAGCTGACGCAGGCGTCTCAATCCAAACGAGGAGCCTTCTGCGAGATCTATGAACGCCGGGCTGCGCAAGGCTGGCCTACGCTTTAACTTTCAAAAATTTTCGATACCACAAGATTTTGATTTTGTGAAAAATTGATGATAAGAAAACGAATTTAGAGACAAAAATGTACAAAAAGAAACCAAGAAAAACAAACGCGACAAAAATAATACAAACAGAAAGGAAGAAGGGGGGATAGGAAAGATTTAAAGATACGAAAGGTATGAAATATCAGTAAAGGTGGATAGTGTAAGCGGAAGTTATAGTTGGTGAAGTTTGGCTACAGGGGTTGCCGAAAAATCGGTAACGTCTGGTACGGTAAAGGGTGTTTAATTCGAAATGGGGCATTATGCTCTCTAATTTGTGTTATGTGTCTTGTTAGCGGACTATTGCCCAGCTTAAAAGGGTAGAAGTTTTGAGAGACCTGCTGGATATAATCCGCTATTGGGGTTATGTCGTTGCAACGTGCGTATAGGTCTCTGAGGGAGGTGTACCTTCCAGAATTTGATATGAGGCGCATACATTTGTGTTCAAACACTTTTAGTTGGTGGTGACTACCATTATGAGTTTATTTTCACACCACCTTGATGTAGGGCACTTGGCGCGGTTTTTTAAAGTGATGTCCCCAATAGGCCTAATCCACTTTTTGTTTATTTCATTAACTTACTTCTAACTCTTATTCTCCACTGCCAATACATTACACTAATCTGAATTTTTTTTGTTGAAGGTCCAAAACGTTCCTCCCTTGCTTCAATAAAACTGAGAGAGTCGGTTTCATTATCGTCTGCATCGTCTTTATCACAATCAGCCTCCTCATATTTATCCTGTTCCAAATAGCTAATACCCTATCTTCGGTTTGTTCGGATTGATCTGAGTCGTCTACATATGTTTCGACATTTGTACACGTTTGTGCTTGACATACAGAACAAATAACAGAACATTTTAGTCCAGCTTTTCTACAAGTACATGCGGCTTTGCAGCCTTTTGTACACTTGCAGCTTATTGTTTTCAAAAGTTCTTGTGCAGCATTTTCTTTTTTGGTAGTAATAGGAAACAGACCATTTTTTTTTTCATCCAACCCCACTTAAGGACTTTTGGTATTGCCGTATCACTGTTAAATTTGACAGTATGTTCTAAAAGAGTATTGGCGTGCAGCAGACTCAGTTTGAGGTAAGATGCAAGGTTACATATACTTTTTGCCACCAACTTAATAAAGCATTTGTACCTGAATTCATTCAAAGAATGATGTTCGGGTTCTGATCCATAAAGGGCTAATATATCTTTTCGGCCTGCTGTATCTATATCAGGGTGAGAATTGGTGCAGATTTTTATAATAATTTAACAAATTTTGTTTTGCCTTGCCTAAAAAATGCAGAATCCACTGAATCCACTGAACGCGTTGAGAAATAATATGTTATCTGCAACTTCTTTTGGGTATTTAAAAGAGTTCGAATAAATTCGTTCCTCCTCCTTCCTGGCTTGGCTTCATAAAATACAAGTTTGAATGACGTGCGGATAATCCTGTCATAAGGATCAAAAGGTCAACGTCTTCACCAACTATAATTACCGAATTGTAATGAGGTGATATATCTATTGCTGAGTTAATAATAAGAGAAGCATCTACCGCAGCCTGCTCAACAACGAAACCTGCAGTGGTAAGCTTTTTATATAACAGTGAGATAAGCCGATTTTTATTTTCATCGTTTGATAGAAACTTTTCCTATTGCATTGTTGCAATCCCTCGGTCTCTCACTTAAGTCCAGCTGGCCTTAAAAAGGCTAAAAAGGCTTGGTCGATAAACCCAATGTTTAACTGGGTTTAACTAATGAGTTTAACAACGACTCTGGGTCAGCACCTCGCCGGCCTCCTCGTCTGATGTCAAATACAAGACCGAGTTCATCTGCCACTTTCTTTGCTGCCTTGAATAATCCGGCACCCACTCGTGCATTTCCGCGATTTCTCACTAATTGCAGGAGAGGGTCTGATCTACTAAGGACGTTACATGCTATACTAAGTACTACCCGGCCATGCACGCACTCCAAACTCAAGTGTCCTCGCCACCACCCCCCCCCCCAATGATGTGGGAGATACACACGAAGAACGGGCGATCTTGGATGTATGCTCCTATGGATATTCATCATCTTATGGGATGAGTACCTCTATCTAATTGACGCAGCTCATCTACCGTCCATTTCATCTATTTCACTACTCCAAAGAAGTAGAGCAGAACAGTAACGGCAAGCAGGTAACAGACACCTTGTTTTTCCTTGAACGACCAAATCCTTGGGATTACGTGGTGTGGAAATAAACGCATAATTGTAGTCACCACCGATGGTTTTTTGTAATTTCAAAAGTGACAATAAATATATTGAATTACACTTCAATAGGGACAATTAAACGTAATAGCAAGTATAAAGCGTGGTAGTGTATGGGAAAGTATCGATACACAGAGTGAATTCGTTACGGTGCCGTACTTCCCGCGCCTATAACTCCAATAATAGATAGAGAAATTACTTATCTTCAGTTTTGATAACCATCTTTTTTTCGTAGGACCATTCACAATCAAGATATTTGCAAAAAAAAAGATTTTTAAGCGATATTGCCCCAAAATTGGGGGTGTTCCGGAGGGCGCGCGAAGGGGAAAAATTAGTGAGTCTAAAAGAGGACTATAATGAACTGGTTCCAACAGTAAAATTTCTTGTCCGATTTAAAACGATTTTTATGCATTCTCAACTCCCTGACGACTGGCGTAACTGATCATATTGCATTTACGTTTTTAATGAAAAATAGATTCGCTAATAATCTATCTATAGGTGGTCACTTTTAATTCAAGAATTTACTTTTACTATTAAACATAGATCAGGCAAGGACAATGTAATTGCTGATCCCTTAACTTGTAAAGAATGCATCGATAATAAAAAGCCAAATACATTTTTACTTGCATTGAATTCATTTTCTCGTATAAATATATTCTACTCACAAGATAACATCATGGATAGTCAGTTAAAGTTATTTGAATTAGCTGAAAATATAAATCGGAAGGAAAAATATAGAGGATCATCTATCAGGGATAATTTTATTGTTAAAATGTTTAATGACATTGACATATGTCATTGACAGGGAAATTGCGGCAAATGTCATATTAGACATACATGACACATTTGATCATTTGGGGGTTACAAAAACATGGATGATTTTCAGAGAGAATGTTTATGCTGAAAACGATTTATCACTTGTCAAATAATGTCATTTGTGTTGTTTAGGCAATATAAAGAATCACATAAATTATAATACCATTGAAAGCATTGTAATGGATGTTTGGAAATAGTTGCTATTGACTATTTAGTAATTTAATAAAAAATGTGAATGGTTTTAAAAATATGTTGCATTACGGAATTTTTTTCAAAATTTACGAAAATTTACTCAACGATTCGGTGTAATACTAGTACAACGGTAACGATTTTGCAATATATGAGCGAAGTTGGACGGCCTAAGAAGATACTTATGGACAACGCAACATACTTCACTAATGGTCGGTTTAAGAAATTTTCAAATAACAAGGGATGGATGTTATTTTTACCGGTATCTGTCATCCTGCCGCAAATCCTGCGGAACACTATTTGCAAGAGGTTATAAAAGTTCTACGTTTAGTAACACATGAAAATCATATTGATTGGTGTACACATGTAATCACAGTAGAAAAATATTTAAATAACGTACCAAATACGGTGACATTGAGTGCACCTATTTTAGTAATGTTGAATCAGGAACCGGATAGACCATGGATTAAATCAGGGAGTATGGACTTAGATATATTAAGGGAGAAGGTACGAAAAATGATACATTGAAATGCACTTAGGTACATAAAACGTCAAAATGTCAAAATTAGGAAAAAGGTTAAATTTAAAATTGGGAATTTGGTAGTTGTCAAAAGTTTGCGAGTAACGGATAAAAAACGCAATAACTGTGCAAAGTTGCAATTTCCATATGAAGGTCCCTATGAAATTATAAGGGCAACTAGCAAAAATACTTATGAATTAGCTTATCTTGATAATGACCAGATTAGAAGGAATTTTTATATACAAATGATTTACCCATACTTGCCAGAGGAACCGTAGCTGATGTTTTAGTTAAGAACTTCGTTTATCATATTATTTTTTTTAAGTTTTAAAACATAACTATTTTAGTTCTATTTCAAAAGTGGGGGAGGGTATATGATATGATATTACTTGTGCTTAAGCTTTAGAATACATTCAATCAATTTGAGTTGTGTATTGCGAATAAAAATGCATTTTATTTTATCTAAGTAAAGAGTTGCATGCATGTTTTATGTTTTCTGTTGTCATTCATTAGTTCTGTTTGATACAATACCAAAGTATTTTATAGAAGACAGATATTTTTTTATTAATTACATGCAATTTTTATATGTCAGCCTTTAAAAACAGTTAGAGATATTTATAACACAATTTAATGGTAATTAGAATCAGTTATGTTATTTTAATTTGTAACGGTTCGATTTGGTATATTTAATCAATTTAGTCAATTAAACCTAAGTTAAGTAGTTCAAGTATTTATTAGTTAGTTTTTAATGTAGATAAATTAGTTGGTAGGTATTTTTGTAGAGGAAATTGAGTAGGCATAGATAGGTAATCCGATCGAGTAGGCATAGCGAACCAGCTTGACAGACTGGAAGTGACGAATTCGAGAATTTTGGCATTCGTAGCTGGGAAGGAAATAAGCGTTGCAAGTATTTTGGCGCCCAACGTGGGGCCTTGTGATTATTTTTTTTTAATTAATCAATCTTACGGCATTGTATTATTTGAAACAGTAATTTTTTTTCCTCTCTACTCTTTTTTTTAAATTTGCTTACCTATACTTAGTATCGTTAAGTCGCTATGTCATTACAGGATAATATACACGTTTAATCAGTAATTTTTTTTTATACCATAAATAATTTTTATTTTTAGCGTCGTTTTCAAATTTACGCTAATCTATGTATATATCGACTGTATTTTTCAATTTTGAATATTTTTTTCGTCTCGACGCCTACCGACGCCTAGCGTCGTTTCCAAATTTACGCTAATTTATGTATATTTCAACTGCCTTTTTCAATTTTGAACATTTTTGCGTCTCGACGCCTACCGACGCCTAGCGTCGTTTTCGAATTTACTCTAATTTATGTGTATTTTGACTGCCTTTTCCAATTTTGAACATTTTGCGTCTCGACGCCTACCGACGCCCAGCGTCGTTTTCGAATTTACTTTAATTTATGTGTATTTTGGCTGCCTTTTTCAATTTTGAAGATATTTGCGCCTCGACGCCCACCGATGCCTAGCGTCATTTTCAGATTTATGCTAATTTAAGTATATTTTTACTGTCTTTTCAAATTTGAACAGTCTTGCGTCTCGAACCAGACCGACGCCTGGCGTCGTTATTTAAATTAATGCTAAATTGAGCATATTTTGACGGCGTTTGTAAATTTTAATCGTTTTGCGTCACGACGTCAACCGACGCCTAGCGTCGTTTTTCGAATTTATGTTAATTTGGGTGTATTTTGAGAACCTTTTTTATAGATTTGAAACAGATTTATGAAAATATTTTAACAGTATTTTTTTCTTAAAAACTTTAACTGTTTTGAGTTTCGTCGCTACCGTTGCAAATTTGTTTTTTTATGCCCCCAGGATAGAATCTTGTAACTTAGAGGTATATTTGCTTAAATAGATTTTAGAAGTATCTTGCTCTCGGAACAAAAGAAGTAATTTCTTTCTCTTGCGTGTGGATTATTATTTTGACATTCAAAATGGACCTGAAACTAGAGGTTAACAGACTTGAGAGAAACGAGTTAACTTATGAACTTGCCTTGAGAGGTATTACTGATAGGACTACGGTAGAAGACATGCGTAAGTGTTTACGAACCCTTCTAAAGCTTGAAAAGACCGACTCTAAAATATCCTAAGTGCCCGTTTACTTATGAACAAGATGCGGAGTACCTAACGGCAAAGATTGCGGATATTCGTACAATGATCCAGGATTTCTCCGATACGGACACTAGTTCCTCGTTTTCCAAAATTTCGACGAAACTTGTTCATGTTTTTAACCGAGCTAAGAAGACGAAATCTTCTAAAGATACTGAACATGCACAGCGATCGAATTGGTTGGTGGAAATATTAAACTTACAGACGGCGCTAAAATCGAAAGCTAAGAAATTTAAGAGACTTTCTGAAAATCCAATATTATCTGTGGATATTAATACGCTCATGTCCTCCACAAGCATCGCTAGTGATGAGGAAAGTAGTAGTGCGGACGATGAACCGCCCGTTAATTTAATACCGGTCTCTGTCGATAATCAGTGCAAGCCAGTCCCAGTAGCTAAATGGAATCTGACTAAATTTACCGGTGATAACTCGAATATTTCTTTAAGTGCGTTCTTAGAAAACGTTGAAGACCTTTGTACTTCTCGTAATGTAACAAAAGGGCAATTATTCAATTCCGCCAGTGATTTGTTTTCAGGGAAAGCTTTAATTTGATATCGTGGTATTAAAACGAAGACTCATTCATGTTCCGAACTTGTGGAAGAATTGCGCTTGCAATTTCAAACACCAACTTTCAATGAAAAATTATTAAAAGAAATTCGACAACGCACGCAAGGTCCTGATGAAACAATTGGTATCTATCTTGCCATTATGGTTAATATGTTCAACCGATTGACGGTATCAACTACTGAAGCAGCAAGGCTCATATAATTTTACCCAATCTTGCACCCTTTTATCAGTCAGTTAAGTCTAGTGGATGTAGAATCAATCGATCATCTACTTAAATTAGGTCGGAAATTAGAAGCTCGTAAAGAGGCTATTGAATCTTTCATTCCTCCACCTAGAAACAGGAAGGTTTTGATGGAACCTGACTTAGCTTATGTATATTCGGATAGTAATTATGCCTCAACCTCCACTACCGTGAACGCGATCGAATGCTGGAATTGCAAGGCTGAGGGTCACCGAGCTAGCGAGTGTAGCCAGAATGTGAAAAGTAAATACTGTTTTAGGTGCGGTAATCCTGGCTTTACAGTGCGAACCTGCACTAAGTGTAAATCATATTCGGGAAACCCGAACCGGAGACGTTAGATGATCGTATAACGGTCTCCTCTTTAAGTAAGACGGTCCCTACTTTTACTCAAGAATTAAGTTCCAAACAAATTGCAATTTTAGATTTCATATTAGAACACACTGAAGGCGATGAACGTCCTTATTTAGAGGTTTCTATTTTAGGTACAAAAATTTTAGGTTTATTGGACTCGGGCGCGACAAACACAATTATTGGTGGCAACGGATGGAAGCTTTTAAGTAAACTTAATCTAATGTTAAACAAGAACGATGTAACATCGTGTACCGTTGCGAATGGTGAAAAATGTAAAAGTTTAGGCTCTCTAAATGTACCATTTCAAGTAAAAGACCGCGTTAAAATTGTTAAAGCTTTAGTTATTCCATCATTAGAGCATACCTTAATATTAGGCGCTGATTTTTGGAAATCTATGGGAATTGTACCGGATTTGCGACACGGCGACTGGAAATTCTCGAATATTCCGGAAACATATCGATTCTGTTGCTCTACAATCCCAAACGGAACTGAGCCCATCGCAGTCCGAGCAGTTACGCGCACTTGTAGAAAAAGCATTTTACGACATGGGTGATGGTTTAGGATGTACTACTCTGGTAGAGCATGAAATAGAAACTACGTCTGCTCCTATAAAACAGCGGTATTATCCCGTATCCCCTATTATGCAATCGCATATTGATAGAGAACTAAATAAATTATTAGAGCAAGGTATTGTATAACGATCCGACAGTCCATGGTCATCCCCAGTTATTCTAGTTAAAAAGAAAGATCAGACCTATAGGTTCTGCGTAGACTATCGGAAGTTAAACATGGTTTCGGATCGTACATATTCTCGACTTTAGATAAATTACGGGATGCCCGGTATTTATCCTCACTTGATATTAAAAGTGCATATTTTCAAGTTCCTCTTTCAGAATCCTCGCGTCCTTTAACGGCATTCACTGTACCAAATCGAGGTTTATTTCAATTTCGGAGACTACCTATGGGATTAGCTAATTCTCCAGCTACCTTTCAAAGATTGATCGATCGTATTCTGGGGCCAGAACTCGAACCATACGTTTTTGTGTATCTTGACGATATTATTGTTGTAACACAAACGTTCGAAAAACATCTCGAAATGCTTACTGAAGTCTTCAAGCGTCTGAAAAATGCGAATCTTGCGTTATCAAAGGAAAAATGCTGTTTCTGTAGGCCCGAATTAAGTTATTTAGGTTATGTTGTTGATTGTAATGGGTTACACGTTAGTCCCGAAAAGATTCAAGCTATTATAGATATACCGACTCCAAGTTGTGCCTCGGAGTTAAGACGATTCATCGGTTTGGCTTCATGGTATCGACGACTTGTTCCCGACTTCTCCACTTTGATAGCTCCACTTTCAAATATGTTGCGGAAAAACAAACCTTTCAATTGGGATCAAACTTGTGAAAATTCTTTCAAGTCCTTAAAGGAACATTTAATATCCGCTCCAATTTTGTCTTGTCCTGATTTCTCGCTACCGTTCACAACTCAAACGGATGCCTCCGGTTTTGGAATAGGGGCAGTTTTGACACAGCATTCCTTAGAAGGTGAAAAAGTTATATGTTATCTTTCCCGATCTCTCAATAAGAATGAACGTAACTATACAACAACAGAAAGGGAATGTTTGGCTGTTTTATGGGCTATCGAGAAACTAAGGCCATACATCGAAGGATCTAAATTCACCGTGGTGACTGATCATTATAGTCTGGCTTGGTTAAATCGGCTTCAATCCCCTACAGGTAGATTGGCGCGTTGGGCCATTCGACTTTAACAGTACGATTACGAAATTATACATCGAAAAGGTAAGGATCACATTGTTCCCGATACTCTTTCTAGGTCTGTCCCGATGATAGATCTCATAAATACCATTACGATTCCTTCTAATGACGTTCCTATCAAGCTCCTGTCTGTTCTCGATATTAAAGATAAATGGTGCCTCAAAGTTATAGACAAAGTTTCCAAAAATCCGCGTAAGTTTTCCGCCTGGCACTTTGCCAACGATAAACTACATAAGCAAATTAAACTTAGATATCCTGAGCTAGCTAGTGACGCTGATTTCTGGCGGGAAGTGGTCCCTCGTGATAACCGCGAAAAACTTATTAATGATATTCATAACTCTGCTTGTCATACGTGCGTATTCAAAACCTACAATAAATTGGCAGAAAAATACTATTGGCAGAAAATGCGATATGATGTAGCTTCTTTTATTCGCTATAAAACTCGAACAAAGGCGTTCTTCTGGGCTAATGTTAAGTGCGCAGACATCAATCTCTCGACCATTCGAACTACTTTGTGCCGATTTGATGGGCCCTCTGCCGAGATCAAAATAAGGTTACGAAAATATTCTGATTGTGGCTGACTGTTTTAGTAAATTCCCCCTTATATTTCCGTTACGTAAGGCTAAGGCTCCTCAGATAGTTAAATTAATCGAAGAACAGGTATTTTTGGTGTTCGGTTGTCCTCGAGCTATAATTGTCGACAATGGCTCACAATTCCGTTCAAAGAAATTTGTTAATCTCATGAAATCTTATAGTGGTACTATTAAATACACCGCATTATATCATCCACAAGCTAATCTGTGTGAGAGGATTAATAAAGTTTTAAAAACTATGTTGCGTTCCGTTGTATCCAATAATCATCGAACTTGGGACGTTAGCTTAGCAAAAATCGGTTGCGCGATTCGCTCTGCACGACATAAAGTGACTGGACTGACTCCTAATTTTATAAATTTTGGGTGCGAGATATCGTTACAAGGTGATAAATTTGATGGAAATGTTGCAATTCAATTTGATCGTACTAACGTTAATGATGAGCGTGCTCGTGGGTTCGCTCGTATTTATAATGACGTAAAATCTGGATTGTTGAAGGCCTACAATCAAAGTAAGAAATTTTACAATCTCTGTCGTAGAGATGAACAATTCTTGCCGAATGATTTAGTATGGCGGCGAAATTTTGTTTTATCAGATAAAGCTCAATATTTTTCCGCAAAATTAGCCCCTAGATTTGTAGGTCCCTACAGAATCGCAAAAAGATTATCTCCTTGGACATATGAGTTGAAAGACTCGGATGATAATTTTTGTGGTGATTGGCATGCAAACGATTTAAAATCTCATCCTCCTGATGAACAGAGTAGGTAAATTTATATGGGTAAATACGGTTCTTGACAGACACAGATTTTTTTGGGTAAAAATCTTTAAAGTGGGGGAAGAGTTGTAACGGTTCGATTTGGTATATTTAATCAATTTAGGCAGTTAAACCTAAGTTAATTAGTTCAAGTATTTATTAGTTAGATTTTAATGTAGATAAATTAGTTGGTAGGTATTTTTGTAGAGGAAATTGAGTAGGCATAGATAGGTAATCCGATCGAGTAGGCATAGCGAACTAGCTTGACAGACTGGAAATGACGAATTCGAGAATTTTGACATTCGTAGCTGGGAAGGTAACTGAACGAGGTGCACTGTCACGAAAGTTGTAGTGATTATTTTCTCAATCATCCGTTGTGGGATTAATGCTTTGGTGTCAGTAATTCATGGTTTCATTTGTGATTACCGTTTGGTGTAAATATTTAGTGGAATCTGACCTCTTGGAGGGATACAAGCCTCGTGCAGGAATTAACCTTAGTCTTTACACGTGCCGATTGAGTGCCCTTCTGTGAAGGTATGTCAATTGATAAATATTTGATGTCATTTTATAACGTTATATTATTTTTAATTAAGGGTCCTCGTGTTGGAGGTATATTCGCTTTGAATGGTTTATGCGTTCAAGTTACTCTTCGTTTGCATACCCTGGTACCGGTGTTCTTGCCTACCGACCACATGGTGTTGCTGTCATTTTAACCTTATAGTTGCCCCCATACTCCACTGCTAAGGCGTTGCTCGTCGAGTCAGGCTGTTCGATGTCCTCATTGCCGAACAACGATCATCGACACGCAAGTTCTATGTCTGTGCCGTCAACTACTAATAGTGTCTCCTTTTAGTGCCATTAATGAACTAATAACCTCACAATAATTATTTGCACTAGTAAATACTATAGTCGGGGGGGACTAAGTCTTAATATATAAGTGTTTATTGTGTATATTTACGTGTATATATGTTAGATAGTGGATTGTAGATTTAACTTTTTAAAAACATTTATTTATTACACTTGAGTCAACGTTGACTCGTTTTAATAAGATACAATAATAATTTTGAAGTAGTTTAATCTGAAGTGAGTATAAGACTGAAGGTACAAATGTCTGTTGGTTGTATTTATAACATAAGAGAACAAAGAACATTAAATTGGCAATTCAGCATGATAAGGGATTACCAAGAAAGAAACATTAAGCTCAGCCAACGTGAGCGGTTATTAGAGAAGAGCTGTTGCGCAATTTGTAACATGATATGTTTGAGAAGGTTAAGCCTGTCTCGGTGATATTATATATCATAGTATATTTCTAATATAACAGCTTCCCCCTTATAAAAAAAGTTGGTGTTTTATGCAGCAACTTTTGAAATGAATATAAAATGTATATAAAAGGTAATGGTACAATTTGGAAAAATATAAAGAGTACAAAAATGTTAAGTCGTAAAGTTTAAAATACAGAGTATAACCTTAGTGTCTAAAATATGAAATGCAAGCACAATAAGCTTGATTCATAAAGTAAAATAACATAAAAATGTTAGAGTTAAAGTATAGCTTTAGCAAGAAAGCGTAAAATACAAACATAATAAGTTTGTCTTAAAATGGGGTAAAATATTCCCAAGGTTAAAATATAGCTTTAATATAAAAGCATAAAATATGAGTATGATAAGTTTAAATGAAAATAACGTAAAAATGTTAATAAAATTGAAATTAACAAAGGATAGAAAAATAATGAAGTATAATGATTAAACAAATGAAATGAAATTCACTGAAGAGTCTAGCACTAAAAGTCAGTAAAAAGGCACAAAACAGTTTGTCTTTAGTTAAGTTCTATGTCTTCGGCTTCGTTGTCTTCTCTTCTTAAGGTAGGTCGTCTTCGTTGATGAAACAGGCTAGTGATTGTCCTGAGGGGTTCACTAGGCCTTGGTGGAGATGGAGGAATCGTGGAAACGTTGATGGCTAGTCTTCGTCTTCTTGCTTTACACTTACAGAATAGATACAAGAATAAGAGTCCGAAAATTAGCACTATGGTAAGATAGGTAAACCAAGAAATGTGTCTCGTGATGAAAGGTTCCTTGATTAGGTCGTCTAAGTCTTTTGAATATTGGTCTAGTTGGTGTCTGGCGACATCGAGGTCTTCGGTGTTCAGATCACTTAGTTTTAGTGGTTTCAGGTTGGGCACTCGAACTTTGTCCGGAACCTGGTTGCAACACTCGAACGGGATTTGTATAGGGTGAGCGTCGTTCTTCACGTCTGTCGTTTCGTCTGAGCTGGCTTGGATCTTCGTGATACCTATGAAGGCGTAGCAATTTGGTTGTAATTTAATTATACAATTTTTGAGGATGGTGTCGGTTTTTGGGGTCTCTTTCGGGCAATTGATAGTCATCTTTAGTGGCTCTGTATTGACGATCATCCACACGTTTTCGTCTAGTTTTTGGATGTTGTATCCTTGGCCGATGATAGTTGACGTTTGACAGTTTTCTGGTAGAGTTTGTAGATCCTTGAAAAGGCGGGCTTCGCATATGGCGTTGTTGTCAATTGGATATGCAAACAAATTTGGACATAATTTAGTATTGGTATGGAGTGGCTTGCATTCTCTGAGGTCAGCAATGGGTATGTACATCAAAGAATCATCATCTCTCGCGATATATTTTTGAGAAGTTGACAAAATATGATACAGACCAGTTCTACTATCTAAGATAGGAATGGGGTATAATTGGAAAACGGAGTACGTTTGAGGGTCTACTAGGGGTATATCTAAGACAAATACTAATTCTGAGTTCATTTGGAAAGCTTTTAATTCAATAATATCTAAATACTGTGCAATTTTTGAAAGTTTAATTGGGAGTGGCAAATTGTTCTTTTGTAGGTTTTGTGAAATTTCCTGCAATGAGTTTACCAAATCTTGGGGGTTAATGATAGACGTATGAATTACTTTGAGTCTCGCGAAAGTGATCGAATTTAAAATATCGTTGAGGTTGTCCTCTATAAATAGGTAGCTCGCCATGAGTTGTTCACAAATTTCCAAGAATTTTAATTTTGTTTCAACTGCTCGTACGTTATACGTAATGTCTAAGATTGCGTATTCAAATTCTTTTATGTCTTTGTTGAATGTCTCCTCGTCTATTAGTAGTTTTTGAATTGTCGTGTTAAAATTTTTAATAACTGAATTTGTAACTGATATTTGATTTTTCATCAAATTTTCTATCTGACGTTCGTCTTGGTTTAATTTATTGATACAGTCAGAGTAGTATTTACCGTCTTCTGCGTCTAAATTTCCGGTAATTGCTTTGAATATTGAACCAATTCCGTTTATGATTCCGCGTTTGTAGCGTTTCGTGTCGAGATGTATTTCGTCAAATTTAGTCTGTATGGATTTTGAGATTTGTTCTAGGAGGCTTAAATGCGTTTTAACCTCACTCGCGAATTCGTTCATGTTTTTGTATGCTGGGTCAAGGGTAGTAAGGATTGTCTGTAAAATTTTGTCGTTTCTGTCAAGAGCTGTCTTAAAGGTCGATATATTTTTATGTACGAGTAATGTCCATTTCTTGTGTGAGATGACAATGTCCGTGTCTTTGTGATAGTAAACACCGATAGTATTGTTTATTGGTGTTATTTCGTATTGAGAAAATGCTGATCCGAACAGCAGTAGAAACCTGAAAATAAATTTTAATCTTCAGTATATGGTTTCATTCTATCAAAATTTACTTTACTTGTTTGATTTGTCTCTGGATTTAACAAAGTGGCAGAATTTTGGAAAATTTCTTTGATCTCGAAAGGGCCGTTGAATTTATTTTGTGACTTGCTTTTGATTTGGGATTCCTTTACATATACTTCGTCTCCAACGTTATACGTGGGGCGATTTTCTGGGATATTTCTGTCGAATCTGACTTTAGCTTTTTGTTTTTGCGCTTCAGTCCGACTGCGTGCAATTTGGTAATAGTGGGATATCCTATTATTTAAGTCCCTAACATATTTAGTTATTAGGTCTTTTTGGTTGTACAGGGTCTCTGGTGGTCTATTAGCTGTGTGTCCAAAGATCAGTTCGTATGGCGTAAAACCATGCGTTTTATTAACCGAATTATTGTAGCATATTACTGCATACGGCAATATGGTAAAAGGATGTTCATTTGGGTTTTCGGTTTTGTGAATTCTGATCATTTCGGCTAAGGTAGCATGAAAGCGTTCTATAGAACCGTTAGATTGGGGATGTCCTACGCTAGAATATGTCAATTTTATATCGTAGAGGGTACAGAGGTCTTTTAGTAAGTTGTTGTCGAATTCACCGCCGTAATCACAGTGAATCCTCAGTGGGGTACCGTAATGTTGAAAATATAACAATAGGGTATTTACCACAGATTTTGCGCTTTTATCCGGTACTGCATAGGCTTGTGTGAATTTTGTAAGTTCGTCGCGGATAGTTAGAGCGTAATTTCGTGTAGGAAATTCGAATAGGTCGATGTTAATTCTTTCGAAAGGCGTCCTCGGAGTTTCAGTGATTACTAGAGGGTTGTTAAGATTTTTTCGGCAAACTTTAGTCCGTTGACAAATTTCGCAATTTTTTATGAAATTTTCAACATCTTTGGTTAGTCCTTGCCAATTGTATTTATTTTTGATCCTACGCATAGTCTCGTTTATTCCGCGATGTAGGTTGTTTTTGCCGGTATGGTTTTGGTCAAGAATTATCGGTCTTTGGTCTTCGTCAGGTATTTGTACTAAGTTTTGACAGATAATGAGCTTTAGGTCCTTTTCTGCGAAGATAAATGACAGAATTTCGAGTATGGGGAGGTCTAAGTTATTTTCGACATGATAAGTATTAGAAAGATCTAATTCATTTTGATTTTTGTATATTGCTAAGAACAAATGTTCTACTACAGATTCAGGGTCAAAGGGTAGAGGAATGATATAGTATTTCCTATGTCTAACCGATCTACTAGAGAGAATATTTATTTTGTCGTCGTAAAATTCAGGGTTTTCCTCGAAAATGTCAATAATTTGGTGATGAAAATCTCTTAGGTTATTTTGTTGAAAGAAAGTTATGATGTGTTTGTTTTCTCGGTCCAGGAGTTGTTTATTCGAAGTTTGAATTTTAGAGTAGTCAATTAAAGATTTGGTCTTGTATAGTCGGGAGGAAGTATTAAATTCTTGAATTATTTGTTCGTTTGTGATTTCATCGTCATTGTCTGGATTTCCGTCATCGTCTGTGTCCTCATTCGCGGCTAAGATTTTGGAATGGAATTTAGAACATTTGGAAAAATGGTTTATTTTGATTCTAGAGAGGGCATCGGCATTTTTATTGATTTTTCCGGGCTTGTAAACGATTTCGTAGTCGTATTCCTCCAGTTTAAGTCGCCAGCGGGCAAGTCTACTTCCTGGGTCTTTTATTGAGAATAACCAGGTAAGTGGTCGGTGGTCGGTGACTAGTTTGAACTTTCTACCGAATAAATATGGTCTAAAGTGTTTTACCGACCATACTATGGCCAATAATTCCCTTTCAATGGTGGAATACTTTGTTTCCGCACCGCATAAAGTTCGGGAAGCGTATGCAATTGGTAGATCTTTGCCTATATTTCCCTGAGAGAGTTCCGATCCGATGGCGAATGCGCTCGCGTCGGTAGTTAGGATGAAAGGCTCATCAAAATTAGGATATATTAATATCGGAGTCGTCGTCAATGTTTGCTTTAAGTTGTCGAACGAATTCATACAATCATTGTCAAAGTTAAAGGGAGTGTCTTTTTGTAGTAGCTTGGTCAGGGGCTTTGAAATCTTAGAGAAATTTGGAATAAAGCGTCTATAATAGCCCGCTAAACCTAAGAAAGATTTAATGTCCTTTTGATTTTTGGGATGAGGAAAGTTTAAAATGGCTTCTACTTTTCTGGGATTTGGCTTGACACCGTCTTTTGTTATAAGATGTCCTAGATAAGCGACTTCTTTGCGTAGAAACTCGCACTTGTCGGGTTGAATTTTGAGGTTAGCTTTCCTTAGGCGTTTGAATACTTCTGTCAGTCGGGAAATATGATCGTGAATAGTAGGGGAGTAAATGATAATGTCGTCCATGTAAACAAGGCAGCGTTCATTCTGGATTCCTAACAAGATATTATCCATCACTCTTTGAAACGTTGATGGAGCATTCTTTAAACCGAATGGCATTCTAACGAATTCGAAATGACCGTTTTCGACTGTGAAAGCAGTCTTTTGAATGTCTTTCGCGTCAATTTCTATTTGGTGGAATCCGGAAGCTAAGTCTAGTGTGGTAAAATATTGGCATTTGCCTAGTTGGTCTAAAAGGTCAGAAATATTTGGGAGAGGGTATTTATCGTCAATAGTCAATTCGTTTAATTTCCTGTAATCTACTACGACTCGCCATTTTTGTTTGCCAGAGGCATCGAGTTTTTTGGGTACAACCCAAACGGGAGATGACCAGGGAGAAATTGAAGGTCTGATTATGCCTTGGTCCAGCATTTTAGAAACTTGTGTTTTGACTTCTTGTTTATGGCATTGAGGGTAGCGATATGATTTTGTAAATACAGGTTTAGAATTATTAGTGTCGATTGAATGTTTAATCTCGTTAGTGAAAGTCAAGTTGTCTCCTTCCAGGTAAAATATTTCAGAAAAGTCTAGGCAAAGTTGTGTAATTAGTTCACTTTCCTCGTAGTTTAGATGATCTAAACGTAACTGGTTAATAATTTCAGATGATCTGTCGGTCTGTATGTGTGAGTCGGAATTTTGAACATTTAAATTAAAAATCGATTTAAATTTTTGCAATGGTTCTAATTTTAGATTAGAAAAATTTATAATTTTCGTAATGGCGTTTGCATTAATTACGGTTGTCAAAAATTCTCCATTTTCGTTTACCCTAACAAGAGCATTAGGCAAACGAACTTTTTCGTTTTCCTGCGCTGACAGTACAGCGTCAGTGTTTCTAAGATTGCATTTTAGTTTGTAAACCTTTTCCGTGCGACCGTCAATTTGGATAGTATTTTGGCTAGAATTATAATTTTGTCGGATTTTGTTGATTTCGGGTGTTGGAGAATCGTCAGTTACTTTGAAGATGGGCAATGTTTTAAAATTTGTAATTAGTTGCCTGGTTTTGAAATCTATTCTACATTCGTAGTGTTCCATGAAATCGGCACCTAATAATCCGTCAAAGTCTATGTCCAAGTCGTGAATATAGACTCTGTGCGGGTCGCGTGCGTTAAATGGTATAAGAACAGATTCGCTAATTTTAATTTTTTCGTCGGTTATGCCTTGTATAACCGCGTTTTCTGGAGATCTATTTTTAAAATTTTCCGCTGTCTTATGCTTAAAAATCGAAATACCTGCGCCAGTATCAATTAAGAGTTTAAATTTGTTCGAAATGTCATTTATGAAATAAAGATTACTAGAATTCACGGTCAATAGTGTGTGTGTAGGCCAATTTAAGCGAAGTTCTGGTCTGAGAAATTCAGTAGGGGGTTGTAATTGTCGTTCAGGTTTAATGTTTGGATTTGGTTGGACATTTGGTCCACTTCGAAATTTATTTCTTGGGTTGGAGTATTCATTGAATACTCCGGGCCTAATGGAAAATCCTGAGGATTAGCAGTATAATCCTGCGACATCTGAGAATTAGCTGTATAATTCTCATTTTGGTATGGCATGTTATCGTAATCTTCATAATTTATTTGTGGCATGTTTGCCATATTATCAAGGCTAGAATTAGTTTGATAGTTTCCGAAGTTATGGAATTGCGGGTCACTGAAATTATCAGTTTCATTGTAAAAATTAGTATCATAATTTTGAGAGTCGAAATGATTGTCAAAATTAACGTGATGTGTTCTCTGCGGGTTTTGTCTGTTAAAGTTAGGATTGAAATTTGAATTTTGTTGATTTGGGGATCTCTGAAAGTTCGGATTAGGTCTTATTACAGAAGGCCTATTCTGTTGAAAATCTTGTTGCGGCGTGAAATTTCTTTGATATTGCTGGTTGGGAGAATTTTGGAAATTCGGTCTAGAAAATTGTGGAGGACTGGCAAAATTGTTTTGTCTAAAGTTCTGATTTTGTTGTGAGAATTGTAGTCTTGTACGGCACTCATTAAAATTGTGCCCGTTACGTTTGCAAAAATTACAGAATTGTTGGGAGTTGGGACGCCTCTGTTGGTTCTGGATGGGGTTTTTGTTGATAGTTTGTTTTGGGAATTTTTGTGACTCGAAGTAGGACAGTTGGAGTTCGCGTTTGATTCTATTGATTGCTTCTAGCATGTCGCTGGGATTTCCGGCACGGATTATTTGTCCAAGTTTGGGTTCTAGTCCGGTAAGTAGTGTTGTTAGAGTCATGGTTTCAATTAGGGATGATTGGGCTGTCTTTTCTTCCAACGTCAAAGTCTGTTTTTGCACAGCAGCGTGCATTTTGGCATTATGTGTTTGTAAACGAGATACGAATGTCAGGGCAGTTTCATTAGGTAGTTGGTGAATCCGTTGTAAGTCCTGTATAAGGGCTGTCAAGTCGCGTGAATCACCGAAGTGGGCCTCAAGTAGGCTTTTAATTTCTGCCCAAGTGGCAGGGTTCCTCGAATTTATTAATTCGGCAGCTTTTCCCCGAAGTTTATTTTTTATGTGTAGCGTAAGTAAAATACGCTGGTCCTCTATAGACATTCCGTTCGCGAAAACACACGCGGAAATAAAGGTTTGTAGGAAAATGGGGTTCCCGTCGAACTCTGGAACTATTGAGAAAATCTCACTTAACCTGTAGGGTTCTATGGTAAGGGTTTCGTCAGCGTTATTGGTATTATTTGCTGTAGTATTTGGTTGGTTCGCCATTTTGTATTATTAAGATTTGTATATAAATTTCAGATAAACAAACAAAAATTAATTTGGTACACACAAAAAATAATAAAAATTAATTGTAAAAGGTGCAAGAGTACGCCACTGGCAATAATAATGAATAAAAGGAAACGAAATTGTATTCTTTTCTGTATAAAGTATGTAACAAATTATTTTTGCGATGGTATTTGCACTTATTCAGATATTATAGTCATATGGTATAAACAATACGTTAACCTTTATTAGTAGTAGTAGTATTAAATTGCAATAAAAACGTTACAAGATAAAGATTAAACTTGATATATGTCAAATTAATATATTGATTGCAATGAAAATATTTATATGTTAAAATAAAATAAAATATCGGCTAAAGTAATACGATATTTAGATAATATATTCAACTAAATTAGATTGCAGAACTGTCGTGGGTTTAATGCAAATGTGAATGCAATGTACGAATGATAAAATATAAATGTTTAGTGCAGTTTGAAATAGAAAATAAATCGAGATGATTCTTAAATTACTTACATTACTATCTTCATGCCTGGGGTCCAGATGGAAGGTCGAATGCGGTTTCGTAAGCGTTGCTACACTGGGATGTACCGTCAGGGGTATCACTAGGTGTTCCTATCCACGGTGACGTGTTCCAAGTGCCGAAGACACCGACTTTCAGGGGCCAGGAATGTTTCTTACTTGCTAATTATTTCTCGATGTGTATATGATGCTTCTTGTGAGCTTGTTGAGACGTTGCTTGTCTGCTTGAAATTGTATTTTTCTTGTTTCTCGTAGATTCTTTGCTGATTGAAGGATTGAAATCCACCACCTCTGGGTTACAGGGTGTTTTTCAGATCCGTACGACTGCGCCAATGTTAGATAGTGGATTGTAGATTTAACTTTTTAAAAACATTTATTTATTACACTTGAGTCAACGTTGACTCGTTTTAATAAGATACAATAATAATTTTGAAGTAGTTTAATCTGAAGTGAGTATAAGACTGAAGGTACAAATGTCTGTTGGTTGTATTTATAACATAAGAGAACAAAGAACATTAAATTGGCAATTCAGCATGATAAGGGATTACCAAGAAAGAAACATTAAGCTCAGCCAACGTGAGCGGTTATTAGAGAAGAGCTGTTGCGCAATTTGTAACATGATATGTTTGAGAAGGTTAAGCCTGTCTCGGTGATATTATATATCATAGTATATTTCTAATATAACATATATACATATAATTTCAAGCATTGAGTTTTCTTTTAGGCAAGTTTAGTTATTTTCAATGGTAGATGTGTATGCTTTATTACATGATGTGTACAGCGGAAATTAATGGGTTAAATAACGTATAAAAATATTGCGTACAATCTTACGTAAGAGGTGCCTAAGCGATTATTTTGATATATTTATATTTTTTTGTATATAGTAACATGTTCATAGATGATCTTGGTAGATAAGTTAATTTCTGCTATAGGGAAAGGACAAAAATGACTGTTGCGGGATATAGTAAGCGTAACTTGTAATTAGTTTGAGTAATATTGTACGTTTACTGGTTACCTCTGAGAAATACCTAGAGATATTCTTTCATGCTTGTTTTGTTATCCTTGTAATGTTTTTGTTATCCTATGTTTTTTTGTAGTAATATACATATTTGCTTAATTAACTGTAGTATAATTCTGATTCAGCAACTTAGGGAATTAGTGAATATCTCGAGGGGTAGTGGCCTAGTAAAAGTTGCTTGGCGCCCTCCTACCATAACTTAAAAAGACTAATGGAAATCGGCCTCGACCGTCTCCACTGCAGTTAGCCTGGCACATACCCCAAAAAAAATAACATCACAGTAGTTAAGAAATTTTGGCAATCTATATTAAAATATACAGGGGGTGAAATAAGCGTTGCAAATTCACTTAATTATTGTTAAACTAATTATCAAAATGTTTATAACATGTCAAGAAAGTTGGTGTCGGCGATTTTATTATTTGTGAAAAATATGGAGTGTGGAAAAATTGGAAAATTAGAAGTTGCTAGGGGATGAAAAATAAATAACGACAAGAAAATTATAGAGAAGAAAAGGGGTTGAAAATTTTTAGAGAAAGTAAATATTAAAAGATACGAGAGAAAATATGCTGTTGTTGGTGAAAGTAAAGTATGGTAAGAAGCAGGAAGACGACCAGTTTACAAATTTGAGACAAAGAAAAGAAAAATTATTTTTTTCTAAATTCTGACAAGTTGGAGAGACAGAAGATAATTATAAATTATTTTAAGGTGCAGAAAATGATTCCTAGTGGAACCGAGATATCAATTGAAATTGTGTAGGAGTTTGGCAGGTTGCAGGTGAAGATCGAATTAAGTGATAGAATGTGCTTGAAGGATTTATTTGACCTACGCGGACTAAAAGGTTGTAATAAACTTCTTATAAATTTCTTGTAAATCTTTTAATAGTTTGGAAAATAATTGAGTGTGTTTCAAATTGAAAATTTCCATCATTAATTCTATTTTTTATTAAAAATCTGATTTTAAACAATAATTATCCAAATAATTTTATTTTTGTTATCGTATTTATATTTTAGCTAGATAGAGAATCTTATTTTATCTTTTATATTTATCGTATTTTATTATTCTCACAATATATTGCCTCCATTTGATTTGAATTTGTTTTATTGCTGTGTTTTCTAGAATTGTGTTTAATTTCAATGCTCCGAACTTGCGACTTTGAGATTTAAATTAGAAATTATTTACTGTGATATTTTTAAACGCCATCGGATATCATAGCAATGTATATATGGAGACATCTATGATGTCTGGTATGTAGCAGCATTTGACCACATGAGACGATTCACTTACCTTTCACCCCTACACCATTCACATTAGTTTGTATAAAACTAGCAGGTTAACCACTGTCATTTGTCTGTTTCATGACCTATGGCATATTGATGAGAACTAATAAGTTCTAAACCTTTCTATGTCTGGTCAGGAAATTGACAAATGACATTGGCTACGGCTACCAATCTTTCATGATTTGTAAGGTATAATTCAATGCATATATATATATTTATATATAAGATTATAAATTTGAAATAGCCCCACGTTGGTTGCTAAATTATATATAATTTATAAAATTGAAATGGAAATTGAAATGGTGATTTAGATAAGCCCCTTTCGTTGGGAGCCAAATAATATAAAATAATTAGTTGTATGATTTTGATAAGAGGTTCTGTTAATTGATTATCAATTATTTATTGCAAATGAAATTATATGGTATTTACCTTTTTTTTAATTGGGCTAGCTCAGTTTTAAAAATATCTCAGGTCCGTGAATCCTTCGAGGCGATTTCCATAAATTTGTTGTATTCTTTTTTTATTTAATCATCTTATTACACTCATAATGCTGGGTATTCTCAGATATGTGACTATTTCACATAGATGAAATGAAATTTATTAAGTAGGTCATGCCTAATATACACAATACATAATAATATCAAATTAAATTACATAACAGATTATAAGTAGTTATACATACATACGTACATACATACATACATACATACATACATACATACATACATACATACATACATACATACATACATACATACATACATACATACATACATACATACATACATACATACATACATACATATTAATAATAATTCATACACATAATACTAGTATAATACAAATTATAGGGTCTACATAGTATTTTAATGTAAGTACGCAAGTTCTAATGCACCCATACCATCTTAAGAAGTAAAAAAAAGTATGAAGAGGAACAAAGATTATAAACATTCAAAATATAATTTAATACATTTTATATACATTAAACATTATGCGCTTGATTTACCTTATTTAATAAAAAATGAGACAGTTGTCTTTTAAAGATTGTTAGCGTTTGAGCTGTTTTTATCTCCATCGGTAATTCATTAAATTGTTTAAGACCTTTGTGAAACAGTGAATTCATTGATTTTTTGAAATTAGTTCTTTGTATGTGAAAATTGTTATTATTTCTTGTTTGATAATTATGGATTTCTCTATTTATTGTTATAAATCGGTTGAGATAAGCTGGAAGTAAGTTGTGATTTATTTTATAAATAAATATCATCGAAAAATAAACTAGTCTAGTAGAAACTGTCATTCATTGAAGAGCATCTAACATTAAACTAATTGGAGTGTATCTACTGCATTTCAGAATTATCCTCATGCCACGATTTTGTAACTTTTGTAGAGCATTCATTGAATTGTTGTCTAAAAGGTATAAAATACTTGCACAATAGTCGAAGTGCGGTTGAATAATAGTCTTATACACAGTAATATTTGTGGAAAAAGAAAGCTGATTAGATATTCTTGAAAAAAAGTATAGTTTTTTTGTTATTTTCTTTTGTATATATAAGAAATGATTTTTAAATGTTAGAGTATTATCAATAATTACTCCGAGATATTTAAATTCTTTAACCAGTTCTAATTTATTATTTTCTAGTAGTATATTTATATTATTTACGTTAATGTTATTATATTTAAATTTCGTAGTCAAAATCATTGCCTTTGTTTTGTTGACATTTAGTTTGAGTTTGTTTATAGCTAAATACTCTTCAATTTCGGCTAGTTCATTATTCATCCTCATTACGGCATTATCTAAATTATTATCAACTACAGCAATTAAGGCATCTTCTGCAAATAGATTTAAAAAGTCACAAGACGTAAATTTAACAATATCATTTAAATAAATTATAAACAATAGGGGTCCGAGGACACTACCCTGTGGCACCCCAAATTTATTTTGACGAGGATTAGAAAATTTATTGTTAATTTTTGTAATTTGATATCTGTTCCTCAGGTAGTCCTCAAACCAGTTTAATACTATGCCATCTATACCATAATATTTTAATTTTTTTAAAAGAGTCAATCTGTCGATAGTTTCGAAAGCTCTTTTGAAGTCTAAAAATTCAGCTAGGATATATCGATCGTTATCAATCTGGTTAATCCAATTAGCGATAGTTAATTGTAATGCTGACTCACACGAGTGATTCTCTCTAAAACCAGACTGATTACTGATTAATAAATTATTCTTATTAAAATATTCAGAGAGTTGTATATGTACTGCTATTTCTATGATTTTTTCTATAGCTGGCAAAGTATTAATCGGTCTGAAGTTACAAGCCTCGTTTTATTTATTATTTTTGGTATAGGTGTTATTGTACTAGTTTTCAAATTATCTGGAAATTTACCTGTTTGTAATGAGGTGTTTACTAATTGTAAGACGGCATGTCCAATGACATCGAAAGAACTCTTAGTAATTTTAGCACATAATACGTCATGTACATTTGTCTTATTACATAAATCTGATACAATTTCCTGTAGATCGTTCATTGTTAATAATCTAAAGTTAAAAAAATTACTCTCTATGTTTATAAGTCCTGTATCAGTCCATTCAGTGGTATGATTGATAGAATTAATTATATCGCCTACACTGTCAATAAAGTATCTATTAAAGTTTTCTGCCAACGCTGTATCTTCATTAAAATAAACTATTCTATCGTCAATTACAAAATGTATGGTATTATTTAAAAAACTGTGATTTTCCTTTATAATTAATGTTTTTAGCGTTTTCCACATTGCTCTAGGGTTGTTTTTATTTGAGTCTATCTTGTTTTCATAATACATTCTTTTTTTGGTTTTTAGAGTATTTACAACATCATTTCTAAACACTTTAAATTGATTCCAGTATTGTTGCTTTTCGTATATATTTTGACAATTTTTAAACATTACGTACGATTTATCTCGATGTCTAACTTTTATTTTTATTTCCTCATCATACATGGTAACTGATTATTATTATGAATAACATTACGTATGGGTGCTATAGAATTTATGACATTCTTAGAATTACATGTTAATTCCTCAAGAATAATGTTAACATCATCACTGTTTAATAGCCAATTTACATTAGTGAAACTTTCATTTATTAAGTTTAAATTCTCAACACTAAAATTTCTAAACTGGTTTAATCGACAGATATTAAATTTTTCATTACAAATTGAAACTGAGACAATTGAATGATCACTTATTTTAGGTATATTATGTACACTCGTAACTATGTTATTTTGATTGCTAATTACAAAGTCTATTAATGTGCTACTCAAGTTTGTACACCTAGTAGGTTCTCTAACCAATTGTTCTAAACCTAACATATCAAGCATATTTTTAATTTTGTTGACGTAAAAGCTATCCTCTAGGAAAGTCTCCAATTAATAAAAAGTTTTTATTACTCACAACATAATTCTCACACCAGGTCTCTACAGCTTCAATAAATTCAGCGTGATTAGAACTTGGAGAGTGGTATGTTAATCCAATACACCACTGAATCTTGTTCATCCAGATTTTCACAAACATGCACCAATAATTTTATTAATCACAGAAAACCTAACCCCAATTTTAACTAACATTAGAACACGTCTATTTGCATCACATCTTACTAGTTGATAGCCTTCGATCCTTAACTCCGCTTCATTCATTTCGTCCACCGTTCTAGTTTCACTCAACATAATTACTGATGGTTTATAGCAAGCAATATTGACAATAATTTCATCTTTGTGGGCAACATAACTTTGAGAATTAAGATAAATAATGTCTGCATTATATGTTATATTAGGCATTTCTACTGGTTTTCTGGAGAAGTTTTGTCCACTATTTTAGGTACGTTATTTATGTATTTGATTATCTTAGTATCATCTCCATTAGTGCGAATCTCTTCTAATTTGCGTTTCAAAGAAAAATAATAATGTGATATTGGTTGCATATTTGTATGTTTCAAGGAGTAAAATATCGTGTTAAATTGAACTAATCGTAAACTTTTTATTTTTTTACATACAATTTCAAACACTATATGGTTAAATTTTCTTCTAAATTTCTTAAAATTACCTGTATTCCTAATCTAGCTAACTTAAATATACTTATCTATAAATGTTACCTCGATATCTCTTTTATTTGAATGTAGAAATTTAAATTTAGTAACTATTGCTATATTATGTTGGTATCTTGCAACTTGCAATTGGATGTCAAGGTCTCATTTATTTATTTAGAAATGTAAACAGTGAATACATGTGACTAAATTATTATAAAAAACACTTGTTAAAAAACCTTAGTTTGTTATTGTGGGTGAATTTCTTTATTCCCTCGACGTCCTGGTTCATGCTAAAGAACACGATAAAACCCTCGGTGTACTTTTTGAAACTATGACAAAATCCGAAATATTTCGCATGAAAAGTGTGCTTCATGTAAAAATATCGTGGAAGAGGTTTTTAATATTCTTAATCATACTTTCGCTCTACGGAGCGATTTTTATGCAAAAATTCCAATAACTCCTCAAGGAGCGTAATTTTAGAAAGTGTAGTAAATGTCGCTGCACAGGGACGTAATGTCGCCCCGACCACCAAAATTTAGAAACAGTAACAAAATTTGACTCAAAATTAAAAACCCTTTTACGAATCCACGTTGTTAAGCACTGCAACTCATGCGTGGTATTAAATGTAAGGACAAGTTAATCCAGCTTCTATTCAAAGTATATCGTGAGTTTTAGCGAAAATAGCCTTTAGCAACATGGGACCCCCATCATTTCCTAGCAGTCGATTTTGGCGGGAAAATGATGGGTTTTAACGGGATTTGCCCTAAACTGGTTCCTCAGTGATTCGGTGTCAGAAAAGTATAGATACCATGTACTCATATGTGCATGGGACCGCCTTGGTTGAACGTATAAAATTGTAATTGCCCAAATATAATTCAAAGTCGTTGCGATTCAAGCATTTTAAAGCTCCGAGGAGTGACCAAAATTGATATTGAAATAAAAATACGTGAATAGACAAGCAAGCAAAAGCCCACCAAAATTTTATAAACATTGAACTTTTCTTGAATCTTTCTGTGTAATCGTTAGCTCAAAAACCGCATATTGGATGGTAGTTGGTACATTATAAGTCGTTCCGTTCCTCACCATGTGTTGTACACGGGCCAGACTATAGTTTGTAAAAACATATTTCTTGAAGTTGTTGTAAAACATAAGTTTTTGAAGAGATTTAATATATATTTTTGAACTTTATTATATTGGCTTTTACTTGTGTTTTCAAAATTCCCTTTCCGGTATAATTTTAAGAAAGTGTTAGTACCTACTGTGTTAGATTTATAGTGCTGTTAAGCAAAAACGAACAGTAAGTATAAATTTTATATTATTCTGCATCTGAAACAGTCGTTTTGAACCCTTATTTTGTGAACGTTAACATTCATTTTTGATAAATATAGTAAAAGTCCTTCAGACGCAAAAGATGGATCGTTCACATTCACAATGCAGCTCACAAAGTTCAGCTTTGGATTGAAATTGACCCGTGCACGCAACACAAAGTCCCGTTTTTATTTTACCGATTCGACTTTTATGAATTATTGCAGGTAGGTTTATAATAATTGTTACTCTATAATTTAGTTTTCTTGCTTGAAATTTGCCTTATTAGCAATTTTGGCTCTTCACCGCCGTAGTTGATATACTGTGACAAATTTAGATCACAACACCTTCATTGAGGTTAGATTTTAAAACAAAGCGTTTCTATTGTTTTTTGTGAACAAATTTTGATCGATCAGGACATCAAATCTGACATCTCTTTTATACTTTTTTGGCTGTTGTCATGGTTACAAGATTTTGACTTCCTTGTCAAAACTGGTCAAATTTCGACTTCCTTGTCAAAACTGGTCAAATTTCGTTTTCATATTTGTACTATTCTTCTCTGTCCCTTCTCACTTGATTCTTTGTCCCTGCTTCTCCCTCTTTCTTTTGATGTGCCGTTTATGTCTCTACGTGCTTTATTAAAAGAGTTACCTGTCACTTGTACCCTTTCCGATGCCTTCGCGCACTACACTAAATTAGCCCCCTTTTCTCGTCTTTTTTCAAGTTCGGGTGAAAGTTCAGTGTACCCACACACTTTTTTTTATTTTTGTCTTTTCCCAAAACTAAATTTTAACATCTGAATTTGACCTGTTTTCTCAAAGTTGCCAATTTGTTCAATTTAGGGCCCCATTTTTGTCTGTAGACACTCCCCTTATGCTTGATTATTGAAATTTTTTTTATTCAAAAGTTCCTCTATACAATATTGTATGATTTTATTTAAGTTTTGACTGTTTATTTTCCTCCTTCTTTAGTAAATTTTGATATGTTTGTCAGCAAGTTTTTAAATCGTGGAAAATTTGTGAAATTTCTTGAATATAAGTGTTTTAACTGATACATTTTAATGTTTTACGCAGCATTTATGTTTGTTACTTTTTGAATTTGCTATTGTTTAAATTTATTTATTCTCAAGTGACGTTTTGATGTTTTGTGATTCTGATTAGTAAGTTCATAAATTTTGTGTGATTTTAAAAGGTGCATCTTTCTAATATTTTATTTTTCATATCAATATATTGTGCTGTTCTACTTTTATTGAACTTAATAATTTACAGTACTAATCAAACTTTAACTTGTTTATTTCCAATAGATGAAAAAAAACTTTAAATCCAATAGATCAAATTAAAATCTCTTACCTTTTGATCCGAAAGTATGTCAAAATATTTAATGGGCCGGCTAGCTTATCTTTCCCTTCAGGAGCAGGTTCAAATTCAGTTCGTATTTAAAATGAAATTTTTATTAAAGTAAAATTTTTAATCTGATATAAATAATTTATTTTCTTTGATATTTAGATAATTTAGCTTTATAACAGGTTCGAAAGTCTAATACATTATTTAAATTTTAATATACAACCTTGCCCAAAAATTAAATACACAAAAATCTTCCTTCTTCGTAGCTACACTCTTCTCTTTCCAAATCCAACAATTCTCCTTTCATTAATTCTTCACCTTATCTCGTCCTTATCTCCTCTGCAACTCCAATTCACAATAACACCTCTACCTTCTTATTTACAGCCTATTTTTCTCTTCTTCGCTGATCTCCACAATTTCTGACTTTCAATTCAATTTCAAAATTCTTAATCCTTGTTTATTATTTTTCTTCTTCACTCCCTAATTTTCACTTGTTCTTTTTTTTTTAATTTGTTTTTCTAATTTTACAACCTCTCTTTTATCTGTTGTTTATTGTTCTCTCACTAAATATCAAAGTATCCAAAATAAATAAAACAAAACACCATGTGAATTTTGATTAATTTCATTCCAAACATAACCCAACTTAAACCTCCTTGTCTTTCTCCAGGAAAACATTTACCAACTATAAAATAAAATTTCCTACTTAAAAGAAATGTCATAATGACTGAAATGTCAGAAATTATTTCAACAACAACTTAATAACTACTAACATAAATGTCAGTATCAAACTTACTGTTGACATCAAATAAAAACTTAAAAACTATTAAAATAACTCTAAACAAGTATTAACATTCTAAAACACATACATTTCGGATCTTTAGCTAATTTAAGTAAATTTTGAAAACCATCTAAAGGAAACAAACAAATTCAAATCCTGATTCAGCAAATAACACAAACATGCACTCTTCGTAATCGTCCAATATGCGAATACATAGCAATATATATATATATATATATATATATATATATATATATATATATATATATATATATATATATATATATATATTGGCGAGGGGTTGTGGCCAGCTATCAAGGAAATGTTGCTGCAAGAAGGCCGAATCCAAGACCTAACCAGGTCTATGTTTGTCCTGACTGCGGTCGACATGTGCTCTCCCGAATTGGCCTCGCCTCTATAGCCATAGTCGTGTGCACCGTAGATGAATGGGAATTACAATGGACTACACCTTTTACTTGTTTTTTATTGTACACAATTTATCGACTGTAACATTTTTATACTCGGACTCGAGTAACGGCTAATAATAATAATAATATATATATATATATAATATAATATATATGTTGCTTTTTGTTTTTTAGGTGTTTGAGGGTGTTAAATGAAGTGTTACTGTACTTCCGGGTACTCTCCCGCGTCGATGGCCGACTCCTCCAGGAGTCACGGTTGTCTAAACGATGTTTCGGCAGAATCTCATCTGCCATCTTCAGGTTCTCACTGAAAGCTGCCTACCAACAAGAGAAGACAGCATCCGGAAGTACAATAACACTTCATATATATATATATATATATATATATAAACATAAAATTTATTGAGGTTGCAGTTAGTGATAAGGTATTTTGGCCAATACAAAAAGAAAACTCTTTGTTATTGTCAAGCTTACGCTAATGTTTATTAGCTTTCTCAAGACATTAACTTGAGGTTAATTTGATAAACCTGCGTCGAAACACATGGCAGGAAAATTTCTTAAAACGTAACTAGTGGTCGATCCCACACACATAGCTACACTCCTACTGTTATAAATAAAACATTTAACTTAAGTTTAGTTACACATGTTAATAAAATCTGATTAAAATTTCATTTAAAATAATTAACAAAATGGACTCAGTTGAAACTATGCTGAAGCCCAGAGATCTTATCTCTTTTCCTGCCATGTGTTTCGACGCAGGTTTATCAAATTAACCTCAAGTTAATGTCTTGAGAAAGCTAATAAACGTTAGCGAAAGCTTGGCAATAACAAAGAGTTTTCTTTTTGTATTGGCCAAAATACCTTATCACTGACTGCAACCTCAATAAATTTTATGTTTGTACCTTAACTAGTCAGTCAAGACTACCTTTCTAATATATATATATATATATATATATATATATATATATATATATATATATTGCCGTGTACATCCCTTGTAATCTGAGATGCAAATTACACCTGTACAACCCTTTCAAAAAAAAAAACCCTTTATTAATGTGCTGGAATTAAATTCCCACTCTAAATTATTATTAACAAAAACACTCCTAATGCTCAGAGCATGAATTCTGATCTTCAAATTTGACACTCGACATACACACAAAGAAACAAATTCGAATTCAAATCTAACAATATATTGTATTTTTATAAAAATGTAAAATATAAAAACAACAATATTAACTTAATCTGCCTGATCTAACTTTTTTTTTTTATACATTTATTTAACGTCGGCGCCTATTTCCGCTACTGAGGCCTAACACCGACGCCTGTAGACGAGCTACCCCCAACCAGGAATTTTGCCGAACCTCTTCCCTTAAGAAGAGTAGGGATCTTTTACTTGCCTAACATTTAATAGACAAGGGACCGACGGCTTTACATCCCCTCCGAAGGATGGTATATCTCCTATACAACCCTCGCCTAAGGTTGTATAGCTTCCGCGCATACACTGATATACAAGCCGCTGGAAGATGTCTGAGGCGAGAACGCGGTTTCCGTTGGAATGGTCACCCATCCAAGTACTAACTGCGCCTGTCGTTGCTTTACATCGCATACCGAAGTATGTACATAGTAAAGACGCACCTACGCTCGCCCCCCTGATCTAACTTAAAATATGAAATATAAAAATGACAACAAATGGATAAAAGTTCAGTATTAAAATTAATAAAACTCACGAATGTTTTAAAAGGATATTAGATTTCAAAATAATTTCCAAACGTCTATGTAATCTCTTCTGGCTTTCCAAAATTATTAATTAAAAAAAAACTCCAACTCTATTTCGTTTCCACTCCAATATTAAATTTCTATGACACCAATTTCAAAATGTTTAGACTTTTCTTTAAAATTATATTTTTGACAACTCTTGTCAAATCTCCAATTTTCAGGTTACGTTGTTACATGTTTTCAGATCCGTGGTTTAATTGAAAAAAACTTTTTTCAGCTATTGCAGCTCTTTATATAGGGTCGGTGTGACGTTTAATATTGCCATAGCAACGCAAATGTTACAGTTCTAACAATACATTTTCTGTCTACCCCTTTTAAATTGGGGTTGACATTCCTTAATAAAATGTGTGACCGAGAGTCTTACACATCTTTTGTGCTAATTTTTATCTTATTCTGTGAGTATTTATTTCCTAGTGCAGCTTAGATCCTTTTTGTGTCAAAATTCGCACTCACGCACAAATTTAAAAGTAATAGAACAATAAAAATGCAATAAACAATTAGAGATGGTTTAAAAGTAAAATTATGATCACTAACGATGATTTTCAGTAATCTCAGTTTTATGACTGTCCGATACAGATACCCAGATGTATAAAAACTATTCATATAATTCAACTCTTCTTAAACAGTTTATATAATCTCTAATTGCTTATATTGGCTAAATTAAGAAATTGTATGGAAAATAAGAAATTATTTGACTTATGTCAAAACCAAATATTAAAATTTGCTTTAAAATAGCAATAAAACCCAATAACTATCCATACAGATTCCCTAATTAAAATGGTTGGCATCACAAACACAATACACTATAGAATTTATTAAAATTCATTCCATTGCTTATAAAATATGAATTTGTCCCTTTTTCTTTATCTATACCAGTCCTTCTTGTTATCTACCATAATAAAACCCAGTACAATATCCCATCAAAGGTAAGTTAAATATAATAGATAATATGCAATAAGTATAAATACTTTAAATTAAAATACTGATAAAGATAAGTTTTTTAAAACTAAAAACCCCCATTGAAAGTATAAACTGAAAACACTTTTCAGTGTATTGCGATCTACAGACTCGAATTCCTACAAAGAGTACCAAGAGTACTCAAAGATAATAATAATTTGTGTATAATATAGAGTATTCATCTAATTCCACGCACTAGAAAACATATTCCTCATGTTTGTAATTAAGTATACGTGAATATCATAGCAATTGCCCCCCTCCAGTTTTGAAATACAACGAAATTTCGTTTTATTTTAAAACTAAAATTATAATCAATGTTGTGAACGCAGTACTTAAATAACTAACCTTAAGCTACAATTTCTCTGATTCAGGTGTATATGGAAAGATCATTTGGATATGAAATTTCCCTCTGATCTCACCATTATCTGTGTATGAAAGTTCATAAGTATTGTTCGAGGTAATTCTGGTCACCACATACGGACCTTCATACGGGAATTGCAATTTAGTGCAAATACCCTGGATTTTGTTCGTCACCCGCAAGCTTTTTACAATCACCAGATCCCCAATCTGAAATTTGACACATTTTGTGACTTTGTCATTCTGACGTTTCATATAACGCTGCGCGTTTCTATGAATCCGATGACGTACTTTTTCCCTAAGGTTATCCAAATTCATACCGACCAATTTAACCCATGGTCGATCTGGTTCTTGGTTTTTCATTAACAATATGGGTGGACTCAATGTCACCGTCTGAGGGGCATTATTCAAGTAATTTTCTACCGTCTTAGCATGAGCACACCAACGTGTGAGACTGTCATGTGTTACCAGACGTAGAATTTTAATTACCTCTTGAACATAACGCTCTGCTGGATTTGCAGCAGGATGTCGGATATTTGTAAAAATAACATCCACTCCTTGTTTATTTAAGAAATTTTTGAAACGATCATCAGCAAACTATGTCGCATTATCGACGAGTACCTTCTTAGGTCGTCCGATCTCATTTATGTATTGTTTCAATAAAGCAATTGTTGTTTTTGTATTGTAACGAATTGTTGGATAAATTTTTGTGAATTTTGAAAAATATCTGTAATAATCAACATATTCTGAAAACCATTTTCACTTTTAATTATATTACTAATGTAATCAATTGCAATCCCCTCTAATGGTTCGTCCACTACAATGCTTTCTATAATATTATAATTTACGTGATTTTTCATTTTTCCCATACAACATAGATGACACTGATTAACAATTTGTTGGACAAGTGTCAAATCATTTTCAGCATAGAAATTCTCTCTAAAAATCATTTTCTAACTCCCAAATGACCAAATCTTTCATGTAAGTCTAGTATGACAGTTTCAGCAAATTCCCTGTCAATAACATAAAGTTCATGTGTTTTGATAATAAAACTGTTTTTTATAAAATATCCCCGATATTTCTCTTTTCTATTGATATTTTCAGCCAACTCAAATAACTTTAACTGACTAGCTATGATTTTATCTTCAGAATACAAATTATTTATAAGTAAGAATGAGTTTAACGCAAGTAAAAATGTATTAGGCTTTTTGTTATCATTGCTTTCTTTACGAGTTAAAGCATCGGCAGTTACATTGTCCTTGCCTGGCCTATGTTTTATTGTAAAACTAAATTCTTGTATTAAAAGTGACCATCTATAAATACGGTTATTTGCAAATCTGTTTTTCATTAAAAATGTTAAATAAGTTAAATATCACACTCAACATTTCTCTTTCTGAAATAGTATAACGTACTTCATATGGTTTCAGAATACGAGAAATAAAGGAGATTGGAACTTCTATTCCATTCTGGATTTGCACGAGCTCCGATCCAACAAAGTAGTCAGATGTATCTGTTCGTAGAATAAAAGGAATTGAAAAATCTGGACTGTACAACTGAAGGTTGTCATGAAATTCCTGTTTTAGGTTATTGAATGCCAAACAGTTCAATAAGAGGAATCTCTTTATCTGCTAAATTAACAATAAGCTTTTTATAATAATTAAGAACACCTAGAAAACCTCGTAGTGTCCGTAAATATTGTGGTCTCGGATATAAACGAATTTCGTCTAACCGTTCTTTTCCCACACATATTCCATCACCATTTATAACATAACCTAAATACTTGACGCATGTCATGAAAAATTGACATTTGTCAATATTTAGCTTTAATCCTGCAAAGTCTAGTGCTCCCAGAACTACCTTTAAATGTTCTGTGTGACTTTTGTCATTTTCAGAAAATATTAAAATGTCATCAATATAATGAAGATAAAAACTCTCATATTTGTCTAATATGCTCTGCATAGCTCTTACTAAACCTGCTGAAGCTGACTGCAAACCAAACGGAACCAGGCGAAACCGGTAGATTTTCCCTTCTACGCTGAAACCAGTATAATTACGTGACTCTTCAACTAAAGGAATTAACCAAAATGAATTTTTTAAATCCAATTTTGTGAACATAGTATTTCTACCCAAACGACTCAACATAACATCAATACTTCTAGGTGCATCGAATTGTGACTTAGTAATCTCATTAAGTTTTCGTGCATCTAAACATAGTCAAATGTCATTGTTTTTCTTTTTAACAATAACTAAAGGGTTAATATAATTTGTTCTAGCACTTTCAATAATATTGTCTCGCAACATATTAGATATCTCTTTGTTTATCTCTATACTTGAATGGAATGGGATAGGGCTTGCATCGAAATTCTTTGGTTTAATCAACTTGTAAATTGTGTACATAATTTCTCGCAAATCGAGATTCAAAATTAATTAAATTAATATGATCCTTTAAAATGTCAAGTGTTTGATCTCTGTATTCCGGTGGACATTTAAAATTTATTTCTTGATTGAATTTAATAGATTGTGTCTCTACATCAATCTCCGGATCGTGAATTTCGTCGGCATGCTCACAGCATGTTGCCCCGAGGAACCTTATCACTTTTGCATCAACCTTCAAACATTTACTAGAAAAGTCTAGGTAAGCCGCTGCTTTACCTAATATGTCAGCACCGATAATTACATCAAATTGTAACTTAGGCATTAATAAAAATTCACAATTTACAATATAATCTTGGATATTAACATCCACATTAATTAATCTACTTAATTCAGCACGTTTCTTCCCATTAGCATTATTTAAATTAATTTTAGAGATATTTATTATTTTGCTTCCGAAAAATTGAAGATTTTCCGTAACAATGTTTTCCTTGATTAAACTTAATTCAGATCCTGTATCAATTAAAGCTTTATATTCAAAATTATTGATTTTAATATCTATCATTGGCAATGTTTTCCCTGGTTTTTCTTCATATTCCGATCCAACATCTTCATGAATAAATTCACGCATATGTTGGTATGAAGTATTAAAAATTAATTTATTTGGTTTGCATTCATCTAAAAATTTTGCGGCCGTGGTCTTTGCTCACCCGCGTTGCTATTTACATTGTCATGTGGTCGTGTCTCCCTCGGTCTGTTTTGATCTCTATTTTATCTGTTAAAATTTGGATTATATGGTCTACCTTGATTTTGTCTGAAATTATTATTGTCCTGTGTGTCCTTCCCAAATATTTAACAATATCACTCTCCAAAAACGCAGATTCCAGGTGACGGATGGCATAATATTTCCTTATCAAATACTTTTCACGCGATTTCTCATACTTTTCTCTGTATTTCCCATTAAACAAATCGAAGCGTACCTTTTGTTGGTTATATTCACCCCAATAATTTGATAAGAAAATATTTTTAAATTCAGCGAAAGTTGAATACTTATCTTCAACCATAGAATACCATAATTCCGCATCACCTTTCATTGTGTTTTGAATTATCAATTTGACATTCACGTGGCTAGGCAATGATTCCAAAATTTGTCCCAGTTGTTGAATGAATACCTTCGGATGAATTTTAAAATCGCCGCAGTACCGGAGTTCAATTTTACCCATATCAGGCCTCAAAATAGGTACATGTAACATTTGCTCTGATTGCAAATTTTGAATGTCACATGCATGTTGTGACAGACTACTGTCAATCGCCACCAATCTTGCATCGTAGGTGTTTTGTAAAGTCTCTACTTGATCTACCATGCAACTGACAACTTCTTTGTTGTCCCTAACCTCCAAAATGACATTTGTTATTTTAGCATTTTGAGCATTTAACTTGTCATCTACATCTTGTGCAAGAATACCAAGTTGATTAGTGAAGCTAACCTCTTGTTCTTTAAACACAGCTTTGACCTGCTCGATTTCACTTTGGACTTTATCCAAATCACCCCTCATTTGATGAACCATCTCATTTGTGTTTGTTAAGCAAACCTCCAACCTTTTAAAATTATCATTTAAATTAGATAAGTTTAAATTCTGTTGTTCCATTTTATTGCTTTGTTGCTCCATTTTATTCATCATTTGAGCAAGAACAGCCATGATATCCGGTTGTGCCACTTGAGGAGCGATATTCCCAGTATCACCAGAAACATCTTGTTGTGTACCTTGAGGAGGAACCACAACAATATTGTCACTTTGGTTAGTAGGTTCAACAAAAGTTTGTAAATTGCGTGACGTACCAAATTGCTGAACTCAGTTCAGTTCGAGCAACGAGGAGCAGCAGTAGGCAGCTTTCAGCGAGAACCTGAAGATGGCAGATGAGATTCTGCCGAAACGTCGTTTAGACAACCGTGACTCCTGGAGGAGTCGACTATCTACGCGGGAGAGCACCCGGAAGTACAACAACACTTCATTTAACACCCGCAAAAACCTAAAAAACAACATATATATATATATATATATATATTGCTATGTATTCGCATATTGGACGATTACGAAGAGTGCATGTTTGTGTTATTTGCTGAATCAGGGTTTGAATTTGTTTGTTTCCTTTAGATGGTTTTCAAAATTTACTTAAATTAGCTAAAGATCCGAATACAAGTTAATACTTGTTTAGAGCTATTTTAATAGTTTTAAGTTTTTATTTGATGTCAACAGTAAGTTTAATACTGACATCTATGTTAGTAGTTATTAAGTTGTTGTTGAAATAATTTCTGACATTTCAGTCATTATGACATTTCTTTTAAGTAGGAAATTTTTTTTATAGTTGGTAAATGTTTTCCTGGAGAAAGACAAGGAGGTTTAAGTTAGGTTATGTTTGGAATGAAATTAATCAAAATTCATATGGTGTTTTGTTTTGTTTATTTTGGGTACTTTGATATTTAGTGATATAGAACAACAAACAACAGATAAAAGAGAGAGCGTAAAATTGGAAAAACAAATTTAAGAAAAAAAAGAACAAGTGAAAATTAGGGAGTGAAGAAGAAAAATAATAAACATGAATTAAAAATTTGAAATTAAATAAAAAGTCAGAAATTGTGGAGATCAGCGAAGAAGAGTAAAAATAGACTGTAAATAAGAAGGAAGAGGTGTTATTGTGGATAGGAATTGCAGAGGAGATAAGGACGAGATAAGGTGAAGAATTAATGAAAGGAGAATTGTTGGATTTGGAAAGAGAAGAGTGTAGCTACGAAGAAGGAAGGTTTTGTGTGTTTAATTTTGGACAAGGTTGTATATTAAAATTTAAACAGTGTACTTATTAGACTTTCCAACCTGTTATAAAACTGCTAAATTATCTAAATATCAAGGAAAATAAATTACTTATATCAGATTAAAAATTTTACTTTAATAAAATTTCATTTTAAAACAGGAAGTGAATTTGAACCTGCCCCTGAAGGAAAAGATAAGCTAGCCGGCCCATTAAATAAATTTGACATCCTTTCGGATCAAAAGGTAAGATATTTTAATTTGATCTTTTTGGTTTTAAAGTTTTTTTTTTATTGGGTTTATCTATTGGAAATAAACAAGTTAAAGTTTGATTAGTACTGCAAATTATTAAGTTCAATAAAAGTAGAACAGCACATTTGGCGACCAACGCGTGGCGATTGTAAAATCGTTGATTTGATAAAGTGTGCAGTCTTGGTGAAAGTTTGTGAACTGTTGATTGTGGTACATAGTTTTAAAATTCAATAACAATTGCATTTATTAAGGGTATATAAAGTATTAATTCTTAATTGTGTGGTATTTGTATGAAATTAAGATCAGGAAAACAAACAAAAATGGAGAATAAAAATCCAACACCAGAAACTTCTCGACAAGGTGACATATCCCAACAAACACAAAATGATGATAAATTTATACAATTAATGAACATGATAGCGAACAGATTTGATGAAAATAACAAAAAAACGGACAAAAAAATGTTTCTTAAACGTTTTCTTAACTGCCTCTCAAGTTACCGAAGTAACCTCCTGGAAGATCTCAAGGATCTTGTGCTAGGCAAAGAGAGACGAGGCCCTACAGTTTAATGTGGACTCCGAACCACTCTTGGGGCAATTTTTTTAATGAAAAATTGTTTCGCCTTGCGGGAATCGAACCCACTTCGCTAGGCAACTCAGTTTGCTAGCCAGTCGCTTTAACACACTGAGCTACCATCCCCCCCCCCCCCAAACAAACAAGACATGAATAATAAATTTGAAGAAAGCAAACAAGACATGAATAATAAATTTGATGAAATCAACAACAAAATGGACAATAAATTTGAAGAAAGTAAACAAGATATGAACAAAAAAATGGATGAGAACAATAGGAAATTGGAAACGAGTATAGTAGAGTTACACAATAAAGTGGACCAGAAAATTAAGAAAGTAGAAGAAAAGGTAGAAAAGGTTTATGAAGAGATAAGTGAATTTAAAAAAGAAGTAAGAGTAGAAGTAGAACATGATCATACTGATTGGGTATCATTTCTCTCATATGTAGAATATTTCATAAATAGTGTACCAAGTACGATCACTCAAGTATCACCAATACGGTAATGTTTGGTGTTACATCTCTCAGGCCATGGGAGTTTGAGACAAGAATAAATTTAGAACAAGTTAGAAATCAAGTAAAGGCCAGATTAGAAAGAAATGCAAAGAAGTATCAAGATAGAGAAAATAAGAGAATTAAAAGACAGATAGTTTACAAACAAGGTGATGTAGTAATAATTAAAAGTCTGAAGGTACCAAAAATTGACAGGAATATATGTGCTAAATTTCAATATCCATATGAAGGACCATATATGATAAACAGGGTTTTAAATGAAAATACGTATGAACTAAAACACATGAATAATGAAAATATAAGAGGTAAATTTCACATAGAAATGATTTATCCATACACATTGACAAATTAAAACACACAAAGAAAACACAACAAAACTGATGATAAACACAGTATTTTGCAAATACGGCATAATTGAATAAAATTAAACAGTTTTACATAAGTAAAAGTTTATAATTTGGGGAGGGAATGCTATGTATTCGCATATTGGACGATTACCAAGAGTGCATGTTTGTGTTATTTGCTGAATCAGGGTTTGAATTTGTTTGTTTCCTTTAGATGGTTTTCAAAATTTATTTAAATTAGCTAAAGATCCGAAAGGTATGTGTTTTAGAATGTTAATACTTGGTTAGAGTTATTTTAACAGTTTTTAAGTTTTTATTTGATGTCAACAGTAAGTTTGATACTGACATCTATGTTAGTAGTTATTAAGTTGTTGTTGAAATAATTTCTGACATTTAAGTCATTATGACATTTCTTTTAAGTAGGAAATTTTTTTCTATAGTTGGTAAATGTTTTCCTGGAGAAAGACAAGGAGGTTTAAGTTAGGTTATGTTTGGAATGAAATTAATCAAAATTCATATGGTGTTTTGTTTTGTTTATTTTGGGTACTTTGATATTTAGTGATATAGAACAACAAACAACAGATAAAAGAGAGGTCGTAAAATTGGAAAAACAAATTTAAGAAAAAAAAGAACAAGTGAAAATTAGGGAGAGAAGAAGAAAAATAATAAACATGAATTAATAATTTGGAATTAAATAAAAGGTCAGAAATTGTGGAGATCAGCGAAGAAGAGTAAAAATAGACTGTAAATAAGAAGGAAGAGGTGTTATTGTGGATGGGAATTGCAGAGGAGATAAGGACGAGATAAGGTGAAGAATTAATGAAAGGAGAATTGTTGGATTTGGAAAGAGAAGAGTGTAGCTACGAAGAAGGAAAGTTTTGTGTGTTTAGTTTTGGACAAGGTTGTATATTAAAATTTAAATAGTGTACTTATTAGACTTTCGAACCTGTTATAAAACTGCTAAATTATCTAAATATCAAGGAAAATAAATTACTTATATCAGATTAAAAATTTTACTTTAATAAAATTTCATTTTAAAACAGGAACTGAATTTGAACCTGCTCCTGAAGGAAAAGATAAGCTAGCTGGCCCATTAAATAAATTTGACATCCTTTCGGGTCAAAGGTAAGAGATTTTAATTTGATCTTTTTGTTTTTTTTATTGGGTTTATCTATTGGAAATAAACAAGTTAAAGTTTGATTAGTACTGCAAATTATTAAGTTCAATAAAAGTAGAACAGCACAATATATATATATATATATATATATATATATATATGTTCATGATTTGTAAGGTATAATTCAATGCAGGTCGGGGTATTTGCCCGCTGAGTAGTTGTTTCCTGCAAATCATGTATAATAACATATATATATATATATATATATATATATTGTTATTATACATGATTTGCAGGAAACAACTACTCAGCGGGCAAATACCCCGGTACCTGCAATATATATATATATATATATATATATATTGTTATTATACATGATTTGCAGGAAACAACTACTCAGCGGGCAAATACCCCGACCTGCATTGAATTATACCTTACAAATCATGAAAGATTGGTAGCCAATGTCATTTGTCAATTCCCCGATCAGACATAGACCGGTTTCGAACTTATTAGTTCTCATCAGTATGCCATAGGTCGTGGAACAGACAAATGACAGTGGCCAACCTGTTAGTTTTATACAAACTTAAATAAATGATGTACCGGTGAGAGGTAAGTGAATACCCTCATGTGGTCAAATGCTACTATACACCAGACATCATAGATGTCTCCATGGTGTATAGCGACTTGCTATTTTGCAAGTACCGAGAGCGGTGACCTTCAGCCCTTGGTGGACTTAACCCAAATACTGTTATTATACATGATTTGCAGGAAACAACTACTCAGCGGGCAAATACCCCGACCTGCATTGAATTATACCTTACAAATCATGAAAGATTGGTAGCCAATGTCATTTGTCAATTCCCCGACCAGACATAGACCGGTTTCGAACTTATTAGTTCTCATCAGTATGCCATAGGTCGTGGAACAGACAAATGACAGTGGCCAACCTGTTAGTTTTATACAAACTTAAGTAAATGATGTACCGGTGAGAGGTAAGTGAATACCCTCATGTGGTCAAATGCTACTATACACCAGACATCATAGATGTCTCCATGGTGTATAGCGACTTGCTATTTTGCAAGTACCGAGAGCGGTGACCTTCAGCCCTTGGTGGACTTAACCCAAATACTGTTATTATACATGATTTGCAGGAAACAACTACTCAGCGGGCAAATACCCCGACCTGCATTGAATTATACCTTACAAATCATGAAAGATTGGTAGCCAATGTCATTTGTCAATTCCCCGACCAGACATAGACCGGTTTCGAACTTATTAGTTCTCATCAGTATGCCATAGGTCGTGGAACAGACAAATGACAGTGGCCAACCTGTTAGTTTTATACAAACTTAAGTAAATGATGTACCGGTGAGAGGTAAGTGAATACCCTCATGTGGTCAAATGCTACTATACACCAGACATCATAGATGTCTCCATGGTGTATAGCGACTTGTTATTTTGCAAGTACCGAGAGCGGTGACCTTCAGCCCTTGGTGGACTTAACCCAAATACTGTTATTATACATGATTTGCAGGAAACAACTACTCAGCGGGCAATGTCTGGTCGGGGAATTGACAAATGACATTGGCTACCAATCTTTCATGATTTGTAAGGTATAATTCAATGCAGGTCGGGGTATTTGCCCGCTGGGTAGTTGTTTCCTGCAAATCATGTATAATAACAGTATTTGGGTTAAGTCCACCAAGGGCTGAAGGTCACCGCTCTCGGTACTTGCAAAATAGCAAGTCGCTATACACCATGGAGACATCTATGATGTCTGGTGTATAGTAGCATTTGACCACATGAGGGTATTCACTTACCTCTCACCGGTACATATATATATATATATATATATATATATATATATATATATATTTTTTAAGGTAAAAATTAGCTCGACTGGCTATTTAAGGTTAAAATTTTAAAAATTTAAACTTGGGTATGCAGTCGTGTGGCACAAAAAATTAAAGAAAACTCTTTATTTCTGTTCAAGCTTTCGAGGCTTTATTGTCTCTTCATCAGGAACGCTGCAAAGTATGACATCATATTATACTTAAATTAGGGTTGATATTAGAGTACTTACGATATTTTGAGGTTATATAGAAGTTGCACATGTGAAACAATTTTTCAAAAATATGGACCAACACTTAACACTAATAGTAGTTAACAAACTTACAAGTTAAAAATTATTTAAAACATAGTTGGATGTCAATTGATAAAATAAAATTGTTAAAAACATTAAATTTAAAAAAGCATGGTATCCTGAAGGGATCCATCTTGTATTGTAAGGTTAAGTTGGAACTTCCTGTGAAGATGGCCAACCTGTCAAATTTATTCCTCAAGGATAAAAGTAACTAACCTGCACTTGTACCAGGTGTCCCATTCGATGCCATACCTCTTGGATTATATTGGTTATTGTTGTCAAGATGTAGAAGAAAGGTGTAAATAATGTTAAGCCCTTCTATATCCTTTTTCGAGTTTAAAGCGTTGTTACTTTTGTAAATATTCGTCATTTCGAGAAATTCTCGTTTGTGTCTATTGTTCTTCTTACCCAAAATACTAACGTCATCATATGCTACAACGTGATTGTTGTCAATGGCATGTTTTGCTAAAGTACAGGATTTTTTGTTATTCCTCATATCGCTTCTATGAGAAACCAACCGGTCCTTTAGGAGTCTACCGGTCTGGCCTATATATTTCTTATTGCATGCGCCACAAGGTATGCAATACACAACACCGGACATCTCCAACATCTGATCTTTGTCTTTTAATTTGGAAAAAATGTTGCCAATGGTAACATTGTTTTTGAAAGCAAGTTTGATATTATTGTAGTTATTGAAAATTTTTTTTGAACTCAAACGTTAAGCCCTCTATATGAGGTAACGTATAATATACTACATTATTGTTGTTCTGTGGTGGAACATTATGTGGGTTAACAGCATCTATGGTAGAATCTCTGCTAAACAAGAGTTTGTAAACAAGGTTAGCTGGATATCCGCTCATTTTGAATAAGGAACTAAGTTTTGTTAGATTTTGTTGTCGTAACGAAGTATGGCTGGTTTTGATGACTCTGTTTTTCATCCCTAGGATGAGGTTTATTTTTTGTCGTTGTTGATGGAAGGACTCATAATGAAGAAACCTGCCTGAAGCACCTGGTTTAGTGTACCAGGAGGTAATGACAGTGTTTTCAGCAGTTCTAATGAGCTTGGTGTCCAAAAAAGGAACACTATTGTTGTTGTCCTCCTCTTCGATGGTGAATTTTAACAGTTCATCATAACTGTTAAATACTTGTAAGAGTTCATCTTTGCCACCTTGTGGTATACTTAGTATCAGACCGTCTACATATTTTTTAATGAACGGAATTTGAAACGTAAGTTTAACCAAACACTCGTCCAGCAGATCGTCCATCACGTACTGTGCCAGTATAGGAGAGACTGGGCTGCCCATTGGCATGCCACGTATTTGTTTATAGTAAATGTTGGAAAAAGTGAATGTAGTGGTGTCAAAAAGAAAATCAATTAACCTTACAAAAAGATCCTTGGAGATAGAACAATGTTGTGAAATGCATTCCCAGTGTTTGGTGATGCTGTTCTTGACTCGATCTACTGAAATGTTATTGAACAATGCCTTGACATCAAGGCTAATGATGACATATTGCTCGGGTAGTTGAAATTCGTTAATAAATTCGCAAAATTCAAACGAATCTTTAACGAAATAATTGTTATTGTTATTATATGATAACGTTAGTACATCGGTCACAAGTTGTGCTACACCGCTATTAGGGCTATTAACACCTGATATTATAGGACGAAGTTGCAAATTTGGTTTGTGAATTTTAGGGAGGCCATAGAATTTATTAATTACACCGTTATAAATCTTGTACGATTTACTTTCTTGGTCAGTTAACATTCTTTTCTTGTGTAGTTCAGTTATTAATTTATTGGCTTTTTGTTGAGTGGTAGACGTGGGATCTCTATTTAACACAGTATAATAATTATTATCATTTAGGATGTCACTTGCTAGTGCATCATATTGTTGTTTAGTAATGATTGTTGTAACATTCATTTTGTCTGAAGGTATAACCCTAAGTTCAGGGTTTTCCTTTAAAAATTTTTGACATTTCTTGTATGAAATTTGTAGTTGACTGGCGTGTTCTTGACCTTTGATAATGAAATTAATTATAATATTCGTGGTTTGTGTTAAAACAAGATTCCTGTCATTTTCCTCTAGATTGTTAACAATATAATCAATATCCGCCAACGAGTTTGGCACTTTGATATCTCTATCGTTGGGTTGAATGCTAAATTTAAGGCCAAGTGCAAGAAAATTACTAATATCTTGAGGTATGTCAACATTATACTAAGGTTTTTAATCCAATGGGGTTGAGCTTTAATTTTATGTACTTGTGACTGTTTTAAATTATTGAATTTATTGATGTTAGTACTCTTAACCTGGAAAAAATGTCTGTTGTACCTGATAGATTGTTGTCTAAAAAATTCAGTTACTATGTTGTACGGTAATAGTCTTGCTATCTCAGTTTTCTTCTCAACGTACATTTTTTCCATGTTACGAATACTATCATGTGTTATTTTTATTTCTAGGTTTAAAATTTTAATCCTTAACTTGTGATTGAATTGTAGTGTAGAATGTAGAGTTCTTCCCACAGCTGCCCCTGTGAGATTCACTGCGTTGTTTAACCCTTGGGTGATGTGGTCCGGTATGATGCTGTGACGTCTGCATCTGAGTAAGAAATTTCTTCTGTTCCGTTGTGTTGCTAACTTGATGTTAATATTTGCCACAGTTTTGAGTTTCCTCATCGTAGAGTACCCAAACCTATTACTGATGTCTTGATAAAAACCCATATCTATAATTTTAAGGTAAAATTAGCTCGACTGGCTATTTAAGGTTAAAATTTTAAAAATTTAAACTTGGGTATGCAGTCGTGTGGCACAAAAAATTAAAGAAAACTCTTTATTTCTGTTCAAGCTTTCGAGGCTTTATTGTCTCTTCATCAGGAACGCTACAAAGTATGACATCATATTATACTTAAATTAGGGTTGGTTAAACTTACGTTTCAAATTCCGTTCATTGAAAAATATGTAGACGATCTGATACTAAGTATACCACAAGGTGGCAAAGATGAACTCTTACAAGTATTTAACAGTTATGATGAACTGTTAAAATTCACCATCGAAGAGGAGGACAACAATAATAGTGTTCCTTTTTTGGACACCAAGCTCATTAGAACTGCTGAAAACACTGTCATTACCTCCTGGTACACTAAACCAGGTGCTTCAGGCAGGTTTCTTCATTATGAGTCCTTCCATCAACAACGACAAAAAATGAACCTCATCCTAGGGATGAAAAACAGAGTCATCAAAACCAGCCATACTTCGTTACGACAACAAAATCTAACAAAACTTAGTTCCTTATTCAAAATGAGCGGATATCCAGCTAACCTTGTTTACAAACTCTTGTTTAGCAGAGATTCTACCATAGATGCTGTTAACCCACATAATGTTCCACCACAGAACAACAATAATGTAGTATATTATACGTTACCTCATATAGAGGGCTTAACGTTTGAGTTCAAAAAAAATTTTCAATAACTACAATAATATCAAACTTGCTTTCAAAAACAATGTTACCATTGGCAACATTTTTTCCAAATTAAAAGACAAAGATCAGATGTTGGAGATGTCCGGTGTTGTGTATTGCATACCTTGTGGCGCATGCGATAAGAAATATATAGGCCAGACCGGTAGACTCCTAAAGGACCGGTTGGTTTCTCATAGAAGCGATATCAGGAATAACAAAAAAGCCTGTACTTTAGCAAAACATGCCATTAACAACAATCACGTTGTAGCATATGATGACGTTAGTATTTTGGGTAAGAAGAACAATAGACACAAACGAGAATTTCTCGAAATGACGAATATTTACAAAAGTAACAACGCTTTAAACTCGAAAAAGGACATAGAAGGGCTTAACATTATTTACACCTTTCTTCTACATCTTGACAACAATAACCAATATAATCCAACAGGTATGGCATCGAATGGGACACCTGGTACAAGTGCAGGTTAGTTACTTTTATCCTTGAGGAATAAATTTGACAGGTTGGCCATCTTCACAGGAAGTTCCAACTTAACCTTACAATACAAGATGGATCCCTTCAGGATACCATGCTTTTTTAAATTTAATGTTTTTAACAATTTTATTTTATCAATTGACATCCAACTATGTTTTAAATAATTTTTAACTTGTAAGTTTGTTAACTACTATTAGTGTTAAGTGTTGGTTCATATTTTTGAAAAATTGTTTCACATGTGCAACTTCTATATAACCTCAAAATATCGTAAGTACTCTAATATCAACCCTAATTTAAGTATAATATGATGTCATACTTTGTAGCGTTCCTGATGAAGAGACAATAAAGCCTCGAAAGCTTGAACAGAAATAAAGAGTTTTCTTTAATTTTTTGTGCCACACGACTGCATACCTAAGTTTAAATTTTTAAAATTTTATATATATATATATATATATATAGTTGTAATTTGTATGGAAAAATGAAGTAAATTTTAATTTTATTTGTGCAATTGAGAATTTGAATAAAATAAGTTATAACAAATGAAATTACCCGTTCAAAATAAAGTTTTCAAACTATTAAAGTTTGCCTGGGCGCTACCTGTGTTGAGACACAGGAAATAATGAACTCAGCCAGCAGAGATGAGAACCTCTATCTAACAGGAGCAGATTCAAGAGATTTATTGTAGAGTTGTAGACTGAAATTAAAGATTCCTATAACAATTAACCTTTTATTCTGGTATTTGGTCGAGTACAAACAAATGACAGTTGACAGTGATAAAGTAATTCTTAAAACTAAAGTACATAAAAGAAACAGTGATATCGACTTGAAAATCGATTTACATTAAATGAAAAGGATACGTTTTGGTATCAGAGTTCTTTATTGACTTACGGTTAATAATAATTTGGATTTTAAATAATTTCTGGTGAGTACCTACAGATTTTAATATGAAAGGCACAATACCTTTATAGAATATTTCTATAAACAACTTGTATAGAAATATTGTCTGAAAGTTATTTGTGGCATTCTTCGAATATTCTTTCCTATTATTTGGGTTTTCTACCACATGTATTATTATCTTCTTCAAAACAAATTACCGAACCTACAAAATAATAGAATTATTGGGAAAAAACCTCTGCGCCCGTGACGTTTACGCCAAAGGAAAAGTCAGAGGTTATGTTTTGCAAATAATATAAATCGGAATAAACACAGAAATAATGTATTTAGCTGACGTTTCGGAAAGTAATCTCTTTCCATTTTCAAAGCTTTTTTTTGAAGAACTCTTATTTTGCTGTGTATGTCAAATACATAGCTTTAAGATTCTGTTAATGTTATTTCCATAGATACTTACTACTTACACAGAACATAGAACTGATGATATTTTCTTTTATATAATGTTGAGTTTGTTAAGTTCTTCTTTTAACATTGGTAGCCAGGTTGTACAAATATCTACAGAACAATTCGATTCGAATGAGGTTGGATGAGCACAAGAATTACATTAAGAAGGAATGAAATTCAGAAATCAAAGATTTGTGAACATGCTTGGGAAAACGGACATAGAATAAACTGGGACTCGGCAAAAATTTTAACAAAAGAAACAGATACCAAAAAAAGAAAAATTAAGGAATCAGCAATAATCTTATTACATGAAGATAAGTGCGTATCGAATTGTTCTGTAGATATTTGTACAACCTGGCTACCAATGTTAAAAGAAGAACTTAACAAACTCAACATTATATAAAAGAAAATATCATCAGTTCTATGTTCTGTGTAAGTAGTAAGTATCTATGGAAATAACATAAACAGAATCTTAAAGCTGTGTATTTGACATACACAGCAAAATAAGAGTTCTTCAAAAAAAAGCTTTGAAAACGGAAAGAGATTACTTTCCGAAACGTCAGCTAAATACATTATTTCTGTGTTTATTCCGATTTATATTATTTGCAAAACATAACCTCTGACTTTTCCTTTGGCGTAAACGTCACGGGCGCAGAGGTTTTTCCCCAATAATTCTACTATTTTGTAGATTCGGTAATTTGTTTTGAAGAGGATAATAATACATGTGGTAGAAAACCCAAATAATAGGAAAGAAAACTTGTATAGAAGTTTCAAAATTTATATTTTTTGCTTGTATTCTATTTTGATTAGAGTTATTTTCATTAATCTTTATCCACATCACTTTGACGTTTTCATGAAAATGGCAAAATTCGAAACTGAAAGTGGGGTTATCCACGGACAAATTTGGAAAACGTCTCACCTTAGCAAATGCAAATTTTCACTCCCCTGACATTATTTCCATGGCTACAATCAATATTTTGCTATTTTTGGCCTTCTGGATTTGAAAAGATTTAAATGTCAAAATTAAATGTGGACTTTTCATGCCTTTTTGAATAAATTTCTTTAACTGTTTTTTTGATTTTATTGATATAGATTTCATGCTGGTTCTATTGATATCCCTATCTTGCCTCTAGGGTGGATATTAAGAATTTTGAAACTTTTTATACTTTTTACTTAAAATTAAATCTTGTGAACCCCAAATACCCCTTGCTTACTAATACAAACACTTATGCTAATAAAACTCCGTACAATGGCTTTTCCTTAAAATTAGCACTGTCTGAATTTTTCAGGGAACGCTATCCTCAAATTATGCACTTGTTGTGTCATCGCACATAAATGATGTTTGCAAATTGTTTTAAAACCTTGCCAAGCACTGTGGCTAATGACATCGAACACACATGCAGTTTAACAAACTCTTGGGTTTAAACTATTAGTGATTTTACCCAGTCCTTGAGGAACTAAACCGAAAATCGACACTGGGGCCCCCTATGGAACTTCAATCCCAGAGCTATTGCGTGCAAAAGTTGTACTAGGTAAGTACCCAAGTACTTGTATGGAGAAAGTTTTATTTTGAATTCATTTATTAAAGTTCTGAACAAAAATTTATTCTGACGCTTGAAATGTCACTATTTTTAACTGTATTTTATTATATAAAAGTTTAATTAGAGGTTTACTATGGACACAATTTACTTTATTCAGATCAGTAATCATTGTTCTTTAATAATGTGTGCTGCAATACTTATTGCAGATGGATAAATTATTAAATTTCTTATATTTTCTAGGTCTCCCGCTACTGCGAAAGCTCAAAATGGACTTACGACCTCCTGCAGCCAAGTGTGAGTGTATCATGGATTCTTGACCAACATGTGAGCTAAATTGAGCTTTTTTTTTCATTATAAATGTTCTAGCAAACTTGTGATATATCATATGATATGTTATAACAGGTATTTATGTAATATTTCTGTAAACTAATATAAAATTTCTTAAAATTATTGAGTTTTTCATAAGGTTATGTGTTATAGTTTCTTATTAATCGTGCATGCCTGAGCCATTAAATTCCCAGATACAAATTTCAGGTAATGCTCAGAGTTTAAGTTATAATTTTGTATTGAATATAACAAACCTTTGCAATGGGTCGGGTGACCATGACAATATATAGGTATATATAAAATTTAAATAGAAAAATCGGCCTTAACGAATTCTTTCATATAAAAATTTGGTGGCCCTGAAAAGGGCCATTTGTATATTTTTTTTTCGTCGACGTCTGCCGCGATCCTCACTAAAATATTTCTTCTATATCTTCACATCTAATCTTCTGTGTTTGTGGATCGACACGACGAACATTATCAGACCTTCGAACTCTGTCGTAACTTAAGAAAGATCTCCTCGTCCCTTGTTGATTACGTTGAAAATCAAAAATAAGGGTATCTTCATTCGCAACGTCATTGACTCTTCGAAGAATGACATGAAAGTTTTTTTATTGGGTCGGCATCTGCCACGATCCTTACCTAAATTTTTCTCCTATATATACAGGCTGTCCATTTTATCAGGGCCCTCGAGAATATCTCACTTAATATCGGTCGTACAAAAAAAAGTTATTTTTACGAAAATTGTGCCGATTTATATAACCTACAAAATGGTTTAAAGACATTTGAAATCCATAGCCTACTTTAAGAGTTATGGCGGAAAATATCGAAAATGCGGAAAACGCCTAGGCCAAATATCTCCGTTATTTGAAGAGATACGAGAAAAATTCTAAGGCGAAATTTTTTTACAAAACAGTGTTTCAACAAGATTTTATCTAATTTTATTTTGAGATTTACTTTTTAGGCTGTTAAAAAAATTATTTTGAAATGGGCGGGAAATGGCGCCATTAAATAGCGTATTTTCCTCTCTTTTCAACGATATATCACATGCCATATTTATTCATTGGTACTACGTTAGTAATTATAAAAACATTTTTCTAAAACCAATAAATTTTTTTTAACAAGCATTATACTTGCCGTGGAGAAGTATGATTAAATAAAATGATAAAATAATTCAATAAGTTGTCTTTGCTATAATAAAACATTAACACAATTAAGAAGAATAAAGTAAATTCAGGTAACAAAAACAAAATAATAGTCAAGAAAGCAACATGGAGCAATTATGGAAAGAGTATTCGCAGTTATGTCAATAGAGGTCCTCCATAAAAGCGTCACTCCTTGCTCAGAAAGTTAAAATGTCTTTACCAATTAATTTAAGTATAATATCCATTTGTTTGTATTTCATTATTTCACTATTATTTCAATTATTTTAAAATAGTTGGCTATGAACAAACTTGTCAATTTAATTTTTTGACAGATCATCTCAGTTATTAATACTTAAACTCTCACTCAATCACACTCGTTTAAGAATTTAGAATTTTCAAAAATAATTTTCACACATTTATCGTTATAATATGTTCGTTACACATTGTCAATGCAATTTTAACTCTGGATTAGCTCAAGTAGAATATAGAAACAGATTTCCACAAGCACTACAGCCGAATAAAACTCTGTTTAGAAAATTAGCTACGACACTGAAAAATAATGGTTCATTTTTAAAGAAGAAGACAAGGTTGAACAGTGTTACTGATAATGTAAATAAGGTAAACCGAGTTATTAATTATGTAAGAAATAAAAATAGAAAATTTGGAAACATCATTCACAAATTCAAATTGCATATCATATAAATAAAACAAATGCTAGAAAAATTTTAAAGAAAAATGGTTACCGGTGTTATAAAGCAAAAAAGTTCACAATTTAGAAGCGGGGGACAAACCAAAGAGGACGACTTTTTGTAGGTGGCTATTGGAAAAGAAGCGTGCCGATCCATTAATATGTGGTAAAATACTTTGGTCCGACGAGGCAAATTTTTCCAATAATGGATTTTTTAATCGCAATATTCATTACAAATGGACTTCTGAAAATACACACTGGCATAGACCGACTGGGTTTCAAAATCGTTTTTCAATAAATGTGTGGATAAGTATTTTAGTCACCAATTTAATAGGTCCTTATTTTTATGATGGTCACCTCAGTGGTCAAAGGTACCTAAACTTTTTGAGAAATGAATTTAATGAATTCTTAGATGACCTACCTTTAGAGAATCGACACAACTTCCAATATTTTCAACAAGATGGAGCTCCTCCCCACAATTCCCAGATTTGTCTAGATTATTTAGACGAAATTTTGCCTCAACATTGGATAGGTACCAATAGATTTATTCGATGGCTCCCTCGTTCTCCAGATATAACCCCAATGGATTTTTTTCTATGGGGGTATATTAAAGATAAGGTGTTTTCGACGACACAGCAAAATGTAGAGGACCTAAAAGCTCGATTTCAACAGGCATGTATTATAGTTACCGTTGAAATGCTGAGTAATGTTTTAAATGCAGTGCCTCGCCGCGCTCGATTGTGCATAAGTAATCGCGGATACTTTGAACACTTGATATGATATCTTAAAAATTATTTTGAGGATTAGATAATTATTAATGTTCCGTACTTACCTTATTCTTCTTAATTGTGTTAATCTTTTATTATAGCAAAGATTTGAACAACTTATTGGATTATTTTCTCGTTTTATTTAATCATACTTCTCCACGGCAAGTATAATGCTTGTTAAAAAAAATATTTGTTTTAAAAAAATATTTTTATAATTACTAACGTAGTACCAATGAATAAATATGGCATGTGATATATCGTTGAAAAGGAAGGAAAATATTCTATTTAATGGCGCCATTTCCCGCCCGTTTCAAAATAATTTTTTTAACAGCCTGAAGAGTAAATTTCAAAATACAGCAGTTTTGAAAAAATTAGATAAAACGAAACACTCTGTCTTGCAAAAAATTTTCGCATTAGAATTTTTCCCGTATCTCTTCAACTAACGGAGATATTTGACCTAGACGTTTTCCGCATTTTCGATATTTTCCGCCATAACTCTTAAAGTAGGCCATGGATTTCAAATATCTTTAAACCATTTGTAGGTTATCTAAATCGGCACAATTTTCGTAAAAAAAATTTTTTTTGTACGACCGATATTAAGAGAGATATTTCGAGGGACCTGATAAAATGACAAGCCTGTATATAGAACTGAAATAAAACTGTTTCGGCCTTCCATGGCCTCATCAGCGTTGTACGGTCCACTTTTTCGGACAACAACGGACAGTTTAAGTACGAAAGGTATAAAACTGCCGGAAGAATATATTATGAAGTAAAATATTCCCTAATAAAATACTTCACAAAGTATTCTTCCCTCCTTTTGGTTTTTATTTTTTTATTTTTTAAGAATCTTTGTATTGTCTTTGTTTTTGTATTACTTATTTGTTTTTTTTTGAAACTACAGATTGTTTTCACTTCCACCGGTACAGGGAACTTAACTTGGAAGGAGACGTGAAAGATACAAAAACGACACATACATAATGCATACAGAAAAATCCAAATCATACACATGCGCGCAAAATTTAATCCTGAAAAGAAAAACAGTCACACAATAGATATAGACGGAAGAAAAAGAATAAATATTCTATCATTCAAAAAATATCATACAGCCATATAGGGAAAGTATGAAGACGTAGACATAAAAATCAAAATAGGAATGAAGAAGATACCAAAAATAACAATCAAATATCACTATCTACATGCACACGAAAAGAGTCAAAAAATTGTTTTCCATACAATCGTACATTCATACGAAAAAATGAATCGTACTAAAACGCATATATATATATATATATATAAAGTGTTGTTGTACTTCCGGGAGCTTTCCCGCGTCGATGACCGACTCCTCCAGGAGTCACGGTTGTCTAAACGACATATATATATATATATATATATATATATATATATATATATATATATGCTTTGACGCTGAAGGGACTCGGTAACGATATTTTCGTATACACGTTTCTGTAGAAAAGTGATTCGTCGTTCCATAACATCTTTGACGTCCAAAAAGTAATGGTGATTGAGCTTGGGCGCTTGAAGCTCTTGAGTGGTTGAAATTCCCATAGTGTAATGATATATCTGACCGCAATCGTTGAAAGACCAACGGCCAGCACCTTCTAAGATATGCGGCGGAGCTGAAGTTTTGAAAGATGCCATGTCAAACAAATTGTTTTCCACGGGGATATTATTCAGATATTGTCTGTGCTCTGCCATATTTTCTTTATATAAAGGCCTAAATTCAACGGGGCTAGCCAAAGGAGACGCAAAACAACCTTGCTATTGTTACAGCAACTCAACCTCACTTTGTCGGTTGATTGGCTCTCTTTGGAAGAATGTAGCCCTACATCGCTCGCACATCCGTAAATTCACCACAAAAGAAAGGTACCTCATATATATCCTCCAACCCATTATCGATAACTTGCACACCGGATTAATAGGTCACCCTTCTGGCAGGTGGCCGCTCGTTACGTACAGGTCTAGGTGGCGGAAACTGCACAGCCGATTGTGGAACGGAAACCGGTTCGGGTACAGGATTCAACTCAGCCACTGGAGGAATTCGTTCATGTAAAGGAGTCGATTCACGTACGGGATTCAAAATTATCCGCAACTCGCGCGACCTTCGAACTCGATCATAACTTAAAAAAGTTCTCCTCGTCCTCCGTCTACTACGTTGGAAATCAGAAATGGGAACGTCTTCATTTGCAACGTCGGTCGTCGACTCTTTGGAGAATGACGAGGTTGCCTAACAAATAGTTCTCCTACCGGTTGACTCCTAAATCTACGTTCACGACGATCCTTCTTACGGCGGTAATACGATGGTTTGACTGACCATCGCGAAAGAGCTATAATAGAAAATGCGACAGAAATGCAGGCGAAATTAAAAACTTGAATTAGAGGAAGTTCTGAAAAAGGTAAAAGTAGGAATCCGCAAAAAGTGAAAAAACCCGATGAAAATTTAAATTAAGAATGTATACGGAAGAAAAGTTAAAAAAAGATAAATATAGACTCTACTTCTCGTGATGATGATGACACAACGCGATCGTCTGTAAAAAAAATTGAAATTAGCAATAGTAAAGAAACAACAAACTGTTAACAATTATGTGTTTCTGAAAGTAAGCGCTAGTGTAAAAAATATCACCCTGTACATTATAAATAATTGCGGAAAACAATAAGCAAAATGTTTGCATTCGTCTATTACAAAGTTTTCGCATATATATTTTGTCACAAATTCGAGTTACATTTTTCAATATCTTCCGTAAATAAGTTATATAAAAAATATTTTTAAAAAAAGCTGTGCTCTAAAAAGTAGAAAATAAACTTTTAAGTAAATCAAACCCATAATTTTGTTACATTTGAAGCACCCTGTATGTACCCCATATATAAATTTAGTTTTTTCTTATTTATTTCCAAATTCAAGCAATTATTGCAGTTAATTCACTTTATTTCATCTTCACATTTATTTAGTCATTAAATATTAAACACAGTAAAATTATCAGAAATGCATTTTTAAAATTATATTCTTTTAAAGCAAAGTTCAAAGCTACAGTTTTTACTAAAAAGTTACATAAAATCGAGTCGAGTCACAGGGTTTTTTTATCAGTTATAAGATAAGTGTCAAGTACTTCGTTTATTCCCAGAGTATGAAATCGCCTACACTTATCTACCTTAACCATAGAAAAAGATAGAGTGTTGGGTGTCATCCTAAAAGTCTGTGCAGAACTACGTCGTATCCAACGTTATTTATTTGGTTAATGTAAATAGTTCCCACATGAAGCGTGAGATTCGAGGATGATGTCGCGTATCATATAAAAAGACACCAGAGCTTTCAAAAAGGGGTCATTTGACGAACCACACCTGAGTCCGTGGCAGAATTTAACTATTCGCCGGCCTTGCTCTTTGCAAGTTACTTTGAAATACCCTTTAAATCCTTGGCAGAATTTCACTATTCGCCAGGCTTGCTTTCTTGCAAATTACTCTTTAAATCCGTGGCAGAATTTAACTATTCGCCGGGAATAGACTTTGTACTATTTTGAGCTACGTTGAAGCACTTCACAATTCATTATACCCTCGATATTATTTCGTGGCTATTTGGCTAACTCCGCATCTAACACCATAAAGAAAATAACTTAACACTTGTTTCGTACCAGTCATAATCAAACAGTCTTTAATAAACTTCGTAAGTGCCGTTTCAACGTCTCTACGATGCCCTACGAGGACGTTAAACATGTAGAACCTGGGGGAGAGCATTCACGGGCGATATAACGCTATACAGAGCGCACAGAAATTCAGCTGGCATAAATTTCTAGAGGTGATTACTTTCTTATTTCGAGACTACTTTATTATTTGCAATTGCATTCATATTCTGGTTACGGGGTGTTTAAAAAAGGTTTAAATGACGCATTTGTGGTACTAAAAGAATACTAGTTTTTTTTTAAATATTAGCTTTGATTTTTAACAAGAAAGTATTTTAAGATTATATTGCAATTTATTCAGTTATGATTTCATTCACGATTTTAATTCATAAAATTTCACTTTCTGAATATTTTACTAGGGAGATTTGCGTTTATAAAATAACAAGTTTATATTCAAGAACTATATATTTTCTGCGTTTATGCAATGACAAGAAACTTTCACTTCCATTATTTTTCATTTGATGTACTTATTAAGGCTACTGTGTGCCTAATTTTGGACATGTCAAATGTCATAGTAATGTTTATTTTTCAAATGATTATCTGAGATTTCTTACCAGCGATCTATTTGGTTTTCTATGATTGTTTAATAACGATCCATCCATTTAATTACCTTGCGCTCACAAACTGTACAGGCCATCGGTCAGTGCTGGGTTAATTAGCCCGTAAACTTGGTCGTATTAAGGAGGGTTTACTCTTCGTCGAGTACTGAACCGGGACGTCTCGTCTGTTTGATTTACATCTACCCACCTTGTTTCAGGTTGTTGGACAGTCATATAAAATTTGGTAGACTGCTTGTTTTAATTATAATCAAAGGATTTTTCCTCAATACTCTATGATATTTTACATGAGTATTTAATGCTCATTTCTCAACTTAAGTTTGATAATGTACAAACATGACATGATTCTTGTCCTCTGTTTTGCATTCGATTCATTATTTGGCAGCACTATTATAGATTATCATGATCAGGCCATTGCCACAACCCTAATTACTATTAAAATAACACAGCATACTTTTGTATCTCAATTCTTGTTATTGCATCAAAACACTCAGCATAACTATAGTATGGTCATTACTATAGCGACGCAGGTTTCCTATTATAATATTTAGACAATTGTCTCAAATTTGGATTACTTTTGATTTCATGTTCGACTATTATTGCATCAATTTATATAAAATAAAATGTTTTTTTTACTATTTTTTCCCATCAATTATTGTCTTTTCTTTCACCTTTACCTTTTTCATCATACAGCTAACAAACTAAATAAATAGTTTAATTTCAAAAGCAAAATAGAAAACAAATTTCAACTATAAATGTACAGTGCAATCTTGAGTAATAAAATACTACATAAATGACATATATAGTTAACTAGGTCTCAATTAATAGATAGTGTGTTCAAGTTTACCAGGTATTTAAATTAACAGAGTGATTAATTTTCTAAGTCATATAGTATCAGACAGAAACAAGTAATATTAAACTTTATATAAAAGAACCTGGGATAATTAAAAAGGGTTACTACACACATAACAAAGTTTGGGTCCTACACTAACAAAACTAGACGATCACGCAAATGGCCAATCTTATTTGTTTATCCTTCAGATAAATAAATAATAATAAGTTTACTAGTGATCTGATTACCAGGATTTCATTTTTAATTAATTGGGGTGGGCTTAAACATCTTCATTGGTGCCGTGACCAGGATTTATTATTAATTAATGCACTGGGGCTACAACCTCTTCGCATTATATAATTTTTTTATGATATAAAACCAATATGGCAGGAGCCAGTCGGAAAGGTAGGTTTCGTTCTATATTGTTTTGTACTGCTTTAGGTCTCTATTATTTTAGTAAATAAGTAATTTAAGGAAGTAATTAAGTATATCTTTATTAGAACTGCCCAACTTCAATTTATTGTCGTCGATTTACCAACTATTAGCACGTAGGTAGTCTTCAATATATAAATAAGTCACGCTTTTTTTAAAAAATTTTCCTGTGCTTTAGCAAAAAATGTTTTAGACAAAAGATGTAGGTCTAGATGAGTACTATCCAACGATGTATCACATGCACATATGTAACACCTTTTTAGCGTTGACATGCATCCGGCAGCTCTTCGTCTGGTGGCACTGACTCGGGGTAAGGAGTTGATTAATTGATTGATTTTATTGTCAGGCGCCTTTTAGTTTTTCTAAACTAAGAAAAAAGTTAAGTTAAACTAACTTAGGCAAAATGAAGAGTTACAGTTATGATTCTAATATGAAAAATAAAAGAATGAGGTTTACTTAAAATGTGTAAGTAACGTTTAAGGTACAGTAAAGAAATACTTTCAAAAATGGTTAAATAATTAGATATTTATATGTTTTCCATTTAATACCTAATTTTACCCCCGTTGGTAGTACTACGAACACTGTTTACACACTTTTTGTTCTGATGGGTTGTTAAAGAACGCTATAACCCCGATATACTTTTCGACGTTGTAACAAAATCCGACTTAGGAAATATTTCGCAAGAAAAGCGTGCTTCACGTAAAAACGCCGTGGAGGAGGTTTTTAATTCTTGGAAATATATTTTTGCTCTTCGGAGCGTTTTTTATGCCAAATTTTCGCTAACTCTTCGAGGAGCGTTAATTTGGTAAGTGTAGTAAATGTCGCTGCACAGGGACGTAATGTCGCCCCGACCACCCAATTTTGGAAAGTATTCTAAAATTGGACTTGAACTTCCAAATTTCCAAGATTAAAAACCCTTTTACGAATCCACGTTGTCAAGCACTGCAACTCTTACGAAGTGTTGAATATGAGGACAAGTTAGTCCAACGACTATCCAAAGTATATCGGAAGTTATAGCGAAAATAGCCCTTAGCGACATGGGACCCCCATCATTTCCTAGCAGTCGATTTTGACGGAGAAATGATGCGTTTTGACGGGGTTTGCCCTAAACCGGTTCCTCAGTGATTCGGAGTCAAAAAAGTATCTATACCATGTACTCACACGTGCATGGGATTTGCCTTGCCTGAACGTAAAATTTGTTATTGCATAATACAAACGAAGTAGATACGCTTCAAGCAATTTTAAGCTCCGAGGAGCGACCAAAATTTATGTGAATTAATAAATACGTTTATAAAGACAGGCAAGCATAAGCCCACCAAAATTTCAGTTACATGAACTGTTCCTTGAATCTTTTTGTGCATCGTTAGCTTTTCAAACTGCATATTGGATGGTAGTTGGTACCGTATGAATCGTCCCGTTCCTCACCATGTGTTGTACACGGGTCAGACCATTGTTTGTTAACATTTTCACTGAAGAAGTTGTGTAAAAACATAAATTTTTTTAAAGATTTAATATACATTTTTTGAACTTTATATTGTCTTTTACTTGTGTTTTCTAACAAAATTTCCCTTTCAGATTTAATTTTAAGAGAGTGTTAAACAGACAGTGTTAGATTTATAGTGTTACGACGTCTTCCAATTGATACCATCAGAGCCGCAGTTAAGCATAAACGACAGTAAGTATGATTTATTCATTAATCTCCGTCTGAAACAGTCACTTTGAACCCTAAAAATTTTGTGAACGAAATATTTTTATTTAGTATTTAGAAAAGGTTGAGGAAAAAGAAAATTAATTTTTTCTTTTTCCTATTTTTTTTTAATTTTTCTAAGTTTTTCGAGCAGAAAACACGTCCTTCAGACTTCCATCAAAAGCATGGATCGTTCACATGGCGCCCGAGCAGGGACCATGCCGTCCCCAAACCCAACAAATCCTTTCTCATTCATGGCGGAAGACTCCGAGGGGTCGACCCCAAGAGAATTTTATGAGCGAGTCACAGCACCGCTCGTCGACGACGGTTCTAGAGGGATAGAACCACAGCGACTGTTTCCGGAGGGAGACAATGTTAATTTATCAGCTTCACAGCCACAAACTGCTTCAATGGAGAGTATGTTTCTGAAAATGGCAGAGGGCTTCGTGCAGGCGATACAGAACGTGTCGACCTGTACGCCCCATGAGAGACAAAGATGTCCGAACGTGACGTTCCATGGGCTTGATCATGAAGATCCAGAAGCATTTCTGAAAATTATGGAGGAATATTTCGACAGAGCTCGCATAAGCCACGACTATGATCGCCTCCATAACGTAACCGGCCAACTCAAGGGCGAAGCTCAACGATGGTCCGAACAATTTAGGACGTTGACTACTTCGTATGCCTTATTCAAGGAAAGATTCCTTACGAGATTTAATTCTCCCGACATACAGTCACGAGCTATTGCTCAACTGTATGCCGTCAAGCAAACGTCTTTAGACGACACGGCAGTGTTTATCACAAGGAAAACCTGTCTTTTCGATCGTATTGATCCCTTTAAATCCGAAGCCATCAGAGCTCGGGTCATCATGGACCAACTGCGTCCAGAAATTAGGTCACGCTTGAGAAGCAACCTAATTTCAAACACCGAAATGTTAATAGCAGCGGCTACTAACGTCGAGCGGGATTCAGCTGACGAACAGACGTCGCTAATCCAGCTTATTGATCAACGTCTGTCCCGCGCGTCTTACTATCGAGAGCCGGGACACATCAGTCCACAAAATTCAAGTATAAGGAGCAATGGAAGCCCAACTCCGACAGCACCGAGGGTGCATTTCCGAGAGGACGTATCTCGACAGGACGGTCCAGGCAGAGCGCCTGGTCGTCCTATTTTTATGCCTAATTTATCAAGCGGATCAGTGAATCCTGACCGCAGGCAAAACAATTTTAATGGCGGATCGGGGAAATTCCGAGTACCCGACCGACCGGCTACCCCGTGCCGATACTGCACAGACACAGTGCAGTGGCACTTCCATAGTCAGTGTCCGAATAACCCTCATCTCAACAGGAGACCGGGAAACTTTCGAGGGGCCAGAGACCCAGGCCAGGGTCCATCTGCAAGATCCCCGGCACAACGGCCGAACCAAGGCGGCAGCAATGTCCAGTAATTTTTTCCGATACTCATGACCACTACGACGCTCCTCTGCACAAGACAAGAGAGTCAATAAATTATATGAGCGAAGCGTTCCCTTTGCCTCGTATAAAAGTTCAAATAAATGAACATGCGGTCGACGCACTGATAGATTCAGGCTCGACGCGAAACGTTATCCATCCGAGGATGTTGGATAATTTTAAAAATCTCACGACACGTCGATCATTTGCTATGGCGTGCGGAGATCGAATGGTGGACTCTCTTGGCACGACAAAATTACAAGTAATAATTTCAGGCACTTCTTTTGAAATTGATTTTCAAGTAATCGAAAATTTGAACGAAACAATAATCTTAGGATCACCATTCTTGTACATGAATAAGGTCGCATATGATTATGGCAGAAAATGCCTATATGCCGGCACAGAAGAGCGTATTACCGTCTTCTGGAATCAAGCTTCTCAGAGGGAGAGACAGCAGGCAAAGCTTCCTGAAGAGCTTGTTATAAATGACAAATTTCTACGGCCGCTGTTCGAGGAATTTGTCGATCTGTTCACTGCGGAACCGACTCAAGCAACCACAGTGACTGTGAAACACAAAATTACAGTGAAAGACACGAAACCATTTAATATCAGACCATATCCGATGTCTCCGAGTACTAAGAAAATTATGTACGACCAAATCGAAGAGATGTTAAAAGCTGGCGTCATCGAACCTAGCACTGCCCAATATAGTTCACCACCCGTGATAATAAAACGCTCAGACAAGAAACCACGTTTTTGCATCGATTATCGCCATTTGAACGAAATGACCGAAGACGAAGCTTCCGTCTTACCCAAAATACACGAAAGTATTAAAGATTTAGGCAATTCGAAGATTTTTTCTGTGTTGGATTTAAAAAGTGGATATTGGCAAATACCACTAGATGAAGCGTCAAAAGATTTTTCGACTTTTACCACTCCTGATGGGGCAGCTTACAGATTTAATGTCATGCCTTTCGGACTCAAGACAGCTCCCTGTACCTTTCAGAAATTCATGGCAAAGGACGTTTTAACGGGTTACCTGCACCATTTCTGTAAAGTGTATTTAGATGATATAATCGTTTACAGCGTAAACGTGAAGGAGCATATGTCCCACTTGAGATTAGTCTTTGAAAGACTACGTCTGCACAATCTGAAAGTGTCACCGGAAAAGTGTGTAATAGCGACGAATGAAATTCAATATTTAGGCCATACAATTAGAACCGATACTTCCCAACCATTAGAAAAACATGTCTTACAAATTCAAAATTATCCCGTTCCAGCTACGAAAAAGCAGCTACAAAGTTTCCTAGGGCTTTGCAACTGGGTACGAGAATATCTACCAAATGTGGCGATGATCACGAAGCCACTAACGAAACTTCTTTCGAAGGAAAATCGTTTTCACTGGAACCATACGTGCGATGAAGCATTTAGAAAATTAAAAGAATTATTATCCGGACCGCTGGAACTCCATCGGCCGGATTTTTCACGTCAATTCATTTTGCAAACAGATGCATCACTACAAGGCCTTTCGGCCGTATTATATCAATTAGGCGACAACGGCGAAAAATACATAATCTCGTATGCAAGCAACACGTTATCTCCAGCGGAGAGACGTTACCACATAAACGAGCTAGAATGCTTGGCGGTGGTGAACTATATTAAAAAGTACAAGATGTACCTAGCAGACAAACCGTTCTTGGTGAAGACGGACAACAGGGCGTTACTTTGGTTAAACAAACATAAGGACGACAAGACAAAATTTACTCGATGGTCATTACTATTGCAAGAATATGCATTCAAAATTGAACACTGTCCAGGAAAGGAGAATTTGTTAGCAGATTTTCTAAGTCGTAACCCACAAAATCAGTATGTCGAGACAGACGATGAAGAGGAAAGAATGTTCCTACCAAATTATAAGTGTCCAGAACGTATTTCTGTTTTAACGCACTCAGAAATATACGAAGATATCGTACAGGCTCAATTGAGTTCAAGAGATATTCAAGACAAGATCCGCCGTTGGAATGATCTATTTCAACAGGAACAACGTTCCGATGCGGATCTTATTTTTATGCAAAATTTTCACGTCCAAGACGATGTACTTTTTAAAGATTGTGATAGAAATTTTAAATTAATAGTTCCAAAGAGGAAAATAAAGGAATTGATTTACCATTATCATGACCGAGATGAAGCATGTCATCCAGGAAGAGACGAGACTCTCAGGAAAATAGCGAAACGCTACTATTTCAATAATATGGCCAGGATCGTCGGCAAATATATAAACGACTGTCTGATATGCCAATCAGTAAAAACACGGCAAGCTCAGCCTAACGCTCCACTTAGAAGTCATGCACCGCAGAATGCATTCGAAACTCTGAGCATCGACGTAATTGGCCCACTGCAGAGGACCAAAGACGCCGAGAATCGATATATGATTATCGTTGAAGACGTATTTAGCAAGTGGATAGAGGCAAAGGCATACATTCAGGTCGACGGCAGAACGATAGCCAAATATATCGACGAAGAAATAGTAGCCAGATTCGGAGTCCCTCGAGTCATAATATCAGACAACGGTGGTCATTTCAATTCCGAATGGTACATCACATTTTGCGAAAGGAATGGTATCGAACGATACTTAATTCCAGCATATCACCAACAGTCCAACCCCGTGGAACGACGGGTTCAGGAATGCAAGAAAATTTTAAAGACTCTTTTATTCAAAAAGCCAAACGACACTTGGGATCGCTATGTGCATCAAATGACATATATATTAAGAAATCGTAGGAACGCCGCTACAAATCAAACACCTAGCATGGTCGTGTTAGGATATGATCCAGCCGAAAGAGGCGAATGGGATTTGTATGCCTGGAGGCAAGAAAGAGCCAAGCAACAAACGCTTCCACGATACGAGCGAATCAAGGAAGCCCGTCAGGCCCAACAAAAATATAAACAGAAATATGCGCCGAAAGAGGCCGTCACTCCGATCGTCTACAAAGTAGGAGACAGAGTCATGAGTAAGAGAAAAAAGAAGGTACATACCTTCACGCCGTCTTGGTCAGGCCCAACCAGAATTCTGAAGAAGTTTTCAGACGAAGTGTATCTCGTGCAAAAGGGAAATGCAACGACAAGAGTACATGTCGATGATCTGAGACCAGCCCCGCCAGAGGAGCACAACTTGGAAATCGAATCTTCCGATGAAGAAAATGCTAGTCCAGGCGGAACATCACTCGATGGAAATGATTCCCCGTTCTCAGACGATTCCACAGAACCTCTACCGCCGGAGCAAACGGTTGTACAAATCCATGCACCGCCACGAGATGCTTCCACTTCTGATTCAGAATCCAGTTCTGGAGATTCAATCATCTTTTTATAACATTTTTCAACCTAGGCTAAGTTTTAACTTAGTGCTAGGTTTATTTTATATCAAAATTTCCATACCAACTTCTTGTCGTGTCAGGCAAAAGTTGGTATTTTTTATGCATTTTTTACAAGTTATTTTCATCTGAGGATATTGTATCCACATACAAATCTTCCAAATTCACTGCAGCAACTCTGACCGTGTCCGGCAGAGTTGGTATTTTTTATGATTTTTTCAAAGTCCTCAAATGTTATTAAACATTCATCTGTAAGCAGAGTCCGACCCAAAGGGTCCAAACAAATGTTCCATTGGCACGGCATGGAAAGACGACGACTCTGACGCAAGGGCGCGATTCAGATGAGTCTAGCAACTCAAGGGCGAGATGCCGCCACGTCTGCTGGAGGGGCAGATGCAACGATCCGACGGATGCAGATTCTGTCGCAGATTTCTCCCAAGAAGAGAATTTTTAACTACTCGGAAACCATTTCAACCAATATAAGTCAACAAAATTCAGTGTTCCTATTCTCAAAGACGACGATGTGATATCGGTCGCAGATTTCTCCCAAGAAGAGAATTTTTAACTACACGGAAACCATTTCAATCAATATAAGTCAACAAAATTCAATGTTCCATTCTCAAAGACGACGATATGTTATCGGTCGCAGATCCCCAGACGGGATGTAAACAAACATTTTACTAAAATTTTGTTTTATTGTTTCATATAAACCGAGCAGAACCAATGTATAGCTGGAGCAAGCAGTCCGAGGACCACCTAAGCTGTTCCAGAAGGCAGTTCGACACCGAAGGTGATCGACGAGGCATAGACACGAGGAGGAGCAGACGCAAGCCCGCATTAGTGGAAGAACACTAAGAAAGATAAGTGCGTCGATAGTGTTTGTGTTGTGTCATCGAGAATCTGAGGATTTTCGATTTTTTCTTTTTTTTATGCCATTTTTGAAACACAATGTTCAATAATTCAATCGAATGCTATGCATCGATATATGTTCAAGTTTATCACCATTTTTTAGATTTGCATCTATGTTTTGTTCAGATAGGCCGGTCTGAACGATAACCGAATACAACACATGGGAGACTACATCCAATGATCCATTTTATTTTCAATCAAACAATTTACCAAACGTTACACAAAAAGATTCACGGAAAGGAGGGGAGTGTTAAAGAACGCTATAACCCCGATATACTTTTCGACGTTGTAACAAAATCCGACTTAGGAAATATTTCGCAAGAAAAGCGTGCTTCACGTAAAAACGCCGTGGAGGAGGTTTTTAATTCTTGGAAATATATTTTTGCTCTTCGGAGCGTTTTTTATGCCAAATTTTCGCTAACTCTTCGAGGAGCGTTAATTTGGTAAGTGTAGTAAATGTCGCTGCACAGGGACGTAATGTCGCCCCGACCACCCAATTTTGGAAAGTATTCTAAAATTGGACTTGAACTTCCAAATTTCCAAGATTAAAAACCCTTTTACGAATCCACGTTGTCAAGCACTGCAACTCTTACGAAGTGTTGAATATGAGGACAAGTTAGTCCAACGACTATCCAAAGTATATCGGAAGTTATAGCGAAAATAGCCCTTAGCGACATGGGACCCCCATCATTTCCTAGCAGTCGATTTTGACGGAGAAATGATGCGTTTTGACGGGGTTTGCCCTAAACCGGTTCCTCAGTGATTCGGAGTCAAAAAAGTATCTATACCATGTACTCACACGTGCATGGGATTTGCCTTGCCTGAACGTAAAATTTGTTATTGCATAATACAAACGAAGTAGATACGCTTCAAGCAATTTTAAGCTCCGAGGAGCGACCAAAATTTATGTGAATTAATAAATACGTTTATAAAGACAGGCAAGCATAAGCCCACCAAAATTTCAGTTACATGAACTGTTCCTTGAATCTTTTTGTGCATCGTTAGCTTTTCAAACTGCATATTGGATGGTAGTTGGTACCGTATGAATCGTCCCGTTCCTCACCATGTGTTGTACACGGGTCAGACCATTGTTTGTTAACATTTTCACTGAAGAAGTTGTGTAAAAACATAAATTTTTTTAAAGATTTAATATACATTTTTTGAACTTTATATTGTCTTTTACTTGTGTTTTCTAACAAAATTTCCCTTTCAGATTTAATTTTAAGAGAGTGTTAAACAGACAGTGTTAGATTTATAGTGTTACGACGTCTTCCAATTGATACCATCAGAGCCGCAGTTAAGCATAAACGACAGTAAGTATGATTTATTCATTAATCTCCGTCTGAAACAGTCACTTTGAACCCTAAAAATTTTGTGAACGAAATATTTTTATTTAGTATTTAGAAAAGGTTGAGGAAAAAGAAAATTAATTTTTTCTTTTTCCTATTTTTTTTTAATTTTTCTAAGTTTTTCGAGCAGAAAACACGTCCTTCAGACTTCCATCAAAAGCATGGATCGTTCACAGGGTTACTATATTAGTTAATAAGTATACCAGTAAAAAATTTATACATAGTCTGACTATATAAGCCAAATGGCTTTAGGTAACTATCGCATAAATGATTAGTTCCACACTAGGGAACACAGATATTATGTAACTGGGATCAATAATTAACAACAATCTACTTGCTGTCCAGTCAAAATACTGGCGTGAATGAAAAGAATCGGTTGGGTCTGACCATTTACTAGACTATCCTGGTAGCTCTTGGTGAGCATTAGAACATAAATTAGCAATTAATTTGTAGCGTTGCTGCTACGAATTTTTAAAAAAAAATTTATAAAATTCCATTTTCTTCTCACACTGTATACGCGTATGACACAGTTTTGTAGATATAATATAACCGTTCATCCTTTAATGATTCAGAGTATTGTTCTTATACCAATTTATTTTTAATTTAAACACTTAGAACTTTGTCATTTTGTTATTATTAGTTATTGATAGTTATTTGTTATGTTATAGCTCTCAACGGTGTTCCACACATGTCTCCATGGACTCCTGCCTGAAACCCTAAAGTAGTTTTATATTTTTTATTGTATTTTATTAATATTAAGAATCAATATACATTGTTTTATAAACTAAACTAGTGATGAGCCTACATTATTTTCTTATTCTTTAATTGACTTAACAGTGTATATGATTAACTTTCTTTAACTTACCTTTAATTAAATCTCATTTTATATGAGATACATATTATTATATAATCGTATGCATTTGTTAATCATTATTGTATGCACAATGCTTTTGTCGTTCTCACAATCAGCTGTTATTTGACATTTGCCAACTAACTTCATCACAGAGCTATAGAAATGTAGTACATGCAGTCTAACCGCAGTATCGCCATCTAGAGATAAACCGAATCACTGAACGATTTATAAATAACGTTTGTTTACTTACTTTTACAGGCTTTTCTTTTTATCGTCACATGTTAGGAAAATCAGTTTTGGTGTAATATACAATCACTATCAATTGTTAACTTTACTATTACTAAATTTTTAGGTATTTCTGTTATCTCAAGATAGTTTTAGGATTTATGTTGGCAATACTAATAATGATAAAAGTTTACCTTATAACTAATTTCAAAATCTCAGATCATTTTCCTGCTCTTTATCGACAAAATCAGTACACTCTCGTGAGATACATTAGTAAAATAATTTACAACTTTGAATATCCGCAATTATCAGTGCAATATCTATTTGAGAGGTAATTAGACTTTATTATCCATTTATTTTAATTAACTGTTAATAATCTAAATTTTTATATTTCAACTTTATTCTGTAATTAGCACATGTTAATATTTTTTTTTTCTCTTTATTTCCCTTGCCCTGTAGTTCTGTCGACGAATATATTAATTTTTTTAATTGATTTTTTATATTGACAAATATTTAATATTTACGAATATTTTATATCCAGGATTTATCTGGCTAATTGATTTAGTCTAGCATAGGATTAAATTTAATTTAATCAGTTCTGTTTCCCGTGCAATATTTTTTTAATTGCAATACATATTTCTTCAGATTTATTGTAAGTAAAATACAAAATACGTTGTATATGGTATTTTGTGATTGTCGTCAAGTTAATGTAATTTTCACCCTGGATGACCATAATAAATATTTGATTTACACTCTACGTAGTCAATCATTATCACTTTTGGATTGGGTGACTATCTTTCAATATTTGTCTCCGAGACAAAGTATATTTCAACGTCAGAACTACACCGCAAATTATAGGGGTTCCTTGGCAGCGGGTGTGGTCCATGGTGTACATGTGGAAGACATCTTGTGGAGCTACAGTAGGACTGTTTGTAAATTTCGCTTCAAAATTTAATTGGGTGACTGATGAGTGGTGAGAGTATCTATCTATCTATCTTTTAAGCTTTCCTTATTTTATTGTGTCTAAATTCATAAGAAAATAAATTGAAAATATTTTGTTAATAAACTATATTTTTTTATTAATCTCCATCCAAATAATAAAGTTTTTTCAGGTTTTCCCGCATAAACTTGTTCTGTCTTCAAGTGGGTTAATTATTAACTAATTTTTCTTGCGGGTGGCGCCCTTAATAGTATCAATTTCATTTGTATAACCCACTTGAGAACAGAACAGACCAGTCATGCTGGTGTTGACAAGTGTATGTCGATACACCAAACTCTGGCCTCTATTTAATTAAAATTAAAAGAACTCACGCCAACGCCCCGCACCAGATCAGCTAGCCGTTAGCACTTGCTGGTGGGCTTTACTTTATTATTAACACTAAATTAATGGCAAATTAAAGAACAGCAGGCTATAAATTTCTTCTGATAAGCAATTTTCATATGTTCAAGCAGGGTATTTCAATCTCAGATCTCGAGGTTGTAAAGGTGCTCAAAATAATAGAAAATGTAACCTTTGGATCTAATAGTTTTCCGTTTTTTGTCGGAGAAAATAATGCCGTCTGATCTGAAATTAAATTTTATGTAATTTTGTATAGGTATTCCGGTGAACATTTAATTTTCACATGTGAAGTTAATAAAGAATCTATCTAAATAATTTCTAACATACTTTCAGTTAAAAATGGCCTTATTTTCACAGATATTATTATTTAGGATTTTATAAATGACTCGTTTTATATGGCGACTGGAACCAAAATCCTCTTTTTTCCGTTTCAATAAAAACTCCTGAGGAACGATTTTTATTGATCGTTATTCCGCGCAAGTAACGCAGAGTAGGCCGGCGCTTGGCCATTAATACTAAATATTAGTACACCTGCCACACGCATGCAACCCAATAAACACCTTTCTGTCAGTTATTCGAGGCGGCACCGAAAAGTACCAAATTAACGTTATACATATTTGATTCGAAATAAAATTTTAAGAATTTTTTTAAGACTTTGAACCGCCGCCATATTTTAAATTTTTCCTATACGTTTTAGCTAAAATGTTTTAGACAAAATGTGTAGGACTAGATGAGCACTATCCAACGATGTATCACATGCACATATTTGATTAGGGATAATATTTTGAGAATTTTTTTAAAATTTTGAACCACCGCCATTTTGAAACGAAGAAGGCGATTTGACCCATCTACGAACTTAACCGAGATATGCACCGAAAGTATATGCCTACCAAATTTAGTTTTGATGCATTGAGAAATGCGCCCTCTGGAGTGTTTACAAATTTCGTTATATAGCATATATATATGTTAGATAATGGATTGTAGAAATCACTTTTTAAAAACTTTATTTACTTGGGAGTCAAGCTTGACTCTAGGTACAATAATGAACAATAATAAATTTAGAATGTATTAGGTCGAAAATGAGTATATGACTGAAGGTACAAATGTCTGTTGGTTGTATTTATAACATAAGAGAACAAAGAACATTAAATTGGCAATTCAGCATGATAAGGGATTACCAAGAAAGAAACATTAAGCTCAGCCAACGTGAGCGGTTATTAGAGAAGAGCTGTTGCGCAATTTGTAACATGATATGTTTGAGAAGGTTAAGCCTGTCTCGGTGATATTATATATCATAGTATATTTCTAATATAACAGCTTCCCCCTTATAAAAAAAGTTGGTGTTTTATGCAGCAACTTTTGAAATGAATATAAAATGTATATAAAAGGTAATGGTACAATTTGGAAAAATATAAAGAGTACAAAAATGTTAAGTCGTAAAGTTTAAAATACAGAGTATAACCTTAGTGTCTAAAATATGAAATGCAAGCACAATAAGCTTGATTCATAAAGTAAAATAACATAAAAATGTTAGAGTTAAAGTATAGCTTTAGCAAGAAAGCGTAAAGTACAAACATAATAAGTTTGTCTTAAAATGGGGTAAAATATTCCCAAGGTTAAAATATAGCTTTAATATAAAAGCATAAAATATGAGTATGATAAGTTTAAATGAAAATAACGTAAAAATGTTAATAAAATTGAAATTAACAAAGGATAGAAAAATAATGAAGTATAATGATTAAACAAATGAAATGAAATTCACTGAAGAGTCTAGCACTAAAAGTCAGTAAAAAGGCACAAAACAGTTTGTATTTAGTTAAGTTCTATGTCTTCGGCTTCGTTGTCTTCTCTTCTTAAGGTAGGTCGTCTTCGTTGATGAAACAGGCTAGTGATTGTCCTGAGGGGTTCACTAGGCTTTGGTGGAGATGGAGGAGTCGTGGAAACGTTGATGGCTAGTCTTCATCTTCTTGCTTTACACTTACAGAATAGATACAAGAATAAGAGTCCGAAAATTAGCACTATGGTAAGATAGGTAAACCAAGAAATGTGTCTCGTGATGAAAGGTTCCTTGATTAGGTCGTCTAAGTCTTTTGAATATTGGTCTAATTGGTGTCTGGCGACATCGAGGTCTTCGGTGTTCAGATCACTTAGTTTTAGTGGTTTCAGGTTGGGCACTCGAACTTTGTCCGGAACCTGGTTGCAACACTCGAACGGGATTTGTATAGGGTGAGCGTCGTTCTTCACGTCTGTCGTTTCGCCTGAGCTGGCTTGGATCTTCGTGATACCTATGAAGGCGTAGCAATTTGGTTGTAATTTAATTATACAGTTTTTGAGGATGGTGTCGGTTTTTGGGGTCTCTTTCGGGCAATTGATAGTCATCTTTAGTGGCTCTGTATTGACGATCATCCACACGTTCTCGTCTAGTTCTTGGATGTTGTATCCTTGGCCGATGATAGTTGACGTTTGACAGTTATCTGGTAGAGTTTGTAGATCCTTGAAAAGGCGGGCTTCGCATATGGCGTTGTTGTCAATTGGATATGCAAACAAATTGGGACATAATTTAGTATTGGTATGGAGTGGCTTGCATTCTCTGAGGTCAGCAATGGGTATGTACATCAAAGAATCATCATCTCTCGCGATATATTTTTGAGAAGTTGACAGAATATGATACAGACCAGTTCTACTATCTAAGATAGGAATGGGGTATAATTGGAAAACGGAGTACGTTTGAGGGTCTACTAGGGGTATATCTAATACAAATACTAATTCTGAGTTCATTTGGAAAGCTTTTAATTCAATAATATCTAAATACTGTGCAATTTTTGAAAGTTTAATTGGGAGTGGCAAATTGTTCTTTTGTAGGTTTTGTGAAATTTCCTGCAATGAGTTTACCAAATCTTGGGGATTAATGATAGACGTATGAATTACTTTGAGTCTCGCGAAAGTGATCGAATTTAAAATATCGTTGAGGTTGTCCTCTATAAATAGGTAGCTCGCCATGAGTTGTTCACAAATTTCCAAGAATTTTAATTTTGTTTCAACTGCTCGTACGTTATACGTAATGTCTAAAATTGCGTATTCGATTTCTTTTATGTCTTTGTTGAATGTCTCCTCGTCTATTAGTAGTTTTTGAATTGTCGTGTTAAAATTTTTTAATAACTGAATTTGTAACTGATATTTGATTTTTCATCAAATTTTCTATCTGACGTTCGTCTTGGTTTAATTTATTGATACAGTCAGAGTAGTATTTACCGTCTTCTGCGTCTAAATTTCCGGTAATTGCTTTGAATATTGAACCAATTCCGTTTATGATTCCGCGTTTGTAGCGTTTCGTGTCGAGATGTATTTCGTCAAATTTAGTTTGTATGGATTTTGAGATTTGTCCTAGGAGGCTTAAATGCGTTTTAACCTCACTCGCGAATTCGTTCATGTTTTTGTATGCTGGGTCAAGGGTAGTAAGGATTGTCTGTAAAATTTTGTCGTTTCTGTCAAGAGCTGTCTTAAAGGTCGATATATTTTTATGTACGAGTAATGTCTATTTCTTGTGTGAGATGACAATGTCCGTGTCTTTGTGATAGTAAACACCGATAGTATTGTTTATTGGTGTTATTTCGTATTGAGAAAATGCTGATCCGAACAGTAGTAGAAACCTGAAAATAAATTTTAATCTTCAGTATATGGTTTCATTCTATCAAAATTTACTTTACTTGTTTGATTTGTCTCGGGATTTAACAAAGTGGCAGAATTTTGGAAAATTTCTTTGATCTCGAAAGGGCCGTTGAATTTATTTTGTGACTTGCTTTTGATTTGGGATTCCTTTACATATACTTCGTCTCCAACGTTATACGTGGGTCGATTTTCTGGGATATTTCTGTCGAATCTGACTTTAGCTTTTTGTTTTTGCGCTTCAGTCCGACTGCGTGCAATTTGGTAATAGTGGGATATCCTATTATTTAAGTCCCTAACATATTTAGTTATTAGGTCTTTTTGGTTGTACAGGGTCTCTGGTGGTCTATTAGCTGTGTGTCCAAAGATCAGTTCGTATGGCGTAAAACCGTGCGTTTTATTAACCGAATTATTATAGCATATTACTGCATACGGCAATATGGTAAAAGGATGTTCATTTGGGTTTTCGGTTTTGTGAATTCTGATCATTTCGGCTAAGGTAGCATGAAAGCGTTCTATAGAACCGTTAGATTGGGGATGTCCTACGCTAGAATATGTCAATTTTATATCGTAGAGGGTACAGAGGTCTTTTAGTAAGTTGTTGTCGAATTCACCGCCGTAATCACAGTGAATCCTCAGTGGGGTACCGTAATGTTGAAAATATAACAATAGGGTATTTACCACAGATTTTGCGCTTTTATCCGGTACTGCATAGGCTTGTGTGAATTTTGTAAGTTCGTCACGGATAGTTAGAGCGTAATTTCGTGTAGGAAATTCGAATAGGTCGATGTTAATTCTTTCGAAAGGCGTTCTTGGAGTTTCAGTGATTACTAGAGGGTTGTTAAGGTTTTTATGGCAAACTTTAGTCCGTTGACAAATTTCGCAATTTTTTATGAAATTTTCAACATCTTTGGTTAGTCCTTGCCAATTGTATTTATTTTTGATCCTACGCATAGTCTCGTTTATTCCGCGATGTAGGTTGTTTTTGCCGGTATGGTTTTGGTCAAGAATTATAGGTCTTTGGTCTTCGTCAGGTGTTTGTACTAGGTTTTGACAGATAATGAGTTTTAAATCTTTTTCTGCGAAGATAAATGACAGAATTTCGAGTATGGGGAGGTCTAAGTTGTTTTCGACATGGTAAGTATTAGAAAGATCTAGTTCATTTTGGTTTTTGTATATTGCTAGGAACAAATGTTCTACTACAGATTCAGGGTCAAAGGGTAGAGGATATTTATGTTGTCGTCGTAAAATTCGGGGTTTTCCTCGAAAATGTCGTTAATAATCTGGTGATGAAAATCTCTTAAGTTATTTTGTTGAAAGAAAGTTATGATGTGTTTGTTTTCTCGGTCCAGGAGTTGTTTGTTCGAGATTTGAATTTTAGAATAATCTATTGAATATCTAGTTTTGTAAAGTCTAGAAAATGTGTTACATTTCTGAGAAGTTTGTTCGTTTGTGATCTTGTCCGAAATATATTCATTTGTTTTTACTTAGGGCCTCTCAAATAAAAAATATATATTTTTCGAACATTTTGAAGAATGTTTGATTTTCAGTTTCTGAAATTTCTTCTGAACGTTTGTGAGTTTCTTTCAGGGTTTACGAGTAGTTACATTATTTAATTTGGAAAAGGTATGTCCTGATTTTAAGTTTTAATTAAATCCTGAAAAGTTCTTAGTGCATATTATTTAATTTTTCTGCCCTTGGTATTAATTATTATATGGTTAACAGCTGTTATTACTTGTGCTTGTAAAGCGTTTATATTGGTGTAGGGAGAAATCATAATGAGTGCAATGCGATACTATGGTGCTGGATATCATGCAATTCTTATTAAAATGTTTAAGTCCATAAATATACAGGACGTGCCTCTGTGCAAAAATTCAAGGTACTGTTATCAAAGTAGTACTACTATTATGAGTTCCTTGAATTAAATGTAATTACTTTATGTGCATTTATTTAAATGAACAAAAATATTTCGTTATAATTAAGGTTTTGTTTCATAAAGTAGAATTTACTACAGGAGAAGTTTCCTAGTAATAGAGAGAAGAAATAAAATTATTGAAGTGTTTTGATAGTTAATTAATTTGTTATACAATGGTTTTTTTTTTTTGTCAAATTTTCTGGTAGTATTAATTTAGAAAGGTCTAAGAAAATGGAAAATACTTTTAATGTAAACTGTTAATTTTTGATAATATTCTAAAAGATTTAGTTTAGGTGACTAAAAAAAATATTTGTGAGACAATTTTGAAAGTAATTTTGGGTTGCAAATTTTTGTAACTGTTTTATTTGCAGGGTCGGCATATAGTTGAGACTGAAATCGGTATTATCGTTATTAATTAGGTTTAAATATAGATTTGAATTTTTGAACTGGTTCAAATATTAAATTAGAAAATTCTACTATTTTCGGTATTGTTTTTACCGGGGATAAAAATGAATTTTGTAGGTATATTTTCCTGATTGTGTGGGGTCTATAAATTTTTCTTTTGTTTTGATTACACAAGATCGTATGCGTGTTTCCTGGATTATTCTTTACTTTATTTGTTTTTCGAATTTTCGATTTCCTGAATATTTTATTATTAATTTTGAATACTGTTTGCGAAATAAACATTTTTCTGTTTAATGTTATTGTTTGTTTCGAATTGTTATTGGACATGTTTGGATTTAAGGTTGTCAATTTAAATTTGCCTGTAGGAGATGATTTTGTTTCTGAAAGGTTCATTTTTTGTTGGTTAACCGTAGGGGTTACATTTGAAATTGTTTTTGTTTCTTGTACCTTATGTTTAATTATTCCTTTGATACGAGATTCGGTAAAGATGGAATTTTGGTTTTTGTCTTTACAGGAGATGTCTGAAAGTTTAGAACTTTTGTCTATTTGATGGGAGTCTGAATTTTGATAGTTTTCATCAGACGTTGTCTCGAAAAATTCGCTTTGTATGTTTGTCTTTGCAAAGGTGTTAGGTAAGTGTATTTTTTCTTGTTCCTGGGCTAGCGGTATAGCGTCAGTGTCACAATAAAATTCAAATATTTCTTCAGTGTCTGGTACGAAAAAAATAAGATTTTGATTAATGGTGTTATCTGAAAGGTGATTGTTAATATTTTCGTTTGAATTTGTAACTGGTTGTAAAGGTAAATAATCGTTAACTTTAAATAATGGTATATTTTCAAAATTGGTAATTAGTTGATTGTTTTTGAAATCTATAATGCATTCGTAATATTCTAGAAAGTCGTTACCTACAAAGCCATCGAAGTCTGTATCTAAATCGTATACATAAACTTTGTGTGAATCGTTAAAATTGAACGGTATAAGAACAGATTCAGTGATTTTAATTTTTTGACCTGTTACTTGTATATTTAAATTTTCGGGGTGTCTTAGGTTATAATTTTCTGTTGCTTTGGGTTTGAAAATGGAAATATCTGCACCTAAATTGATTAGAATATTAAATTTATTTGTTGGGTCTTTCATGAAATACAGGTTTTTCGAACTTATTTGAAACGGAGGGTTAGATGGTGATTTTACATGAAACACTGTTCTTGGGGATTCGAATGTGGGTCGGAATTCTCTTTCAGGTTTAATGTTTGAATTTGGTTGGATATTTGGTCCACTTCGAAATTTATTTCTTGGGTTGGAGTATTCATGGAATACTCCGGGCCTAATGGAAAATCCTGAGGATTAGCAGTATAATCCTGCGACATCTGAGAATTAGCTGTATAATTCTCATTTTGGTATGGCATGTTATCGTCGTTATTTTGCGGGAAATGGGGGTAATCTTCATAATTTATTTGTGGCATGTTTGCCATATTATCAAGGCTAGAATTAGTTTGATAGTTTCCGAAGTTATGGAATTGCGGGTCACTGAAATTATCAGTTTCATGGTAAAAATTAGTATCATAATTTTGAGAGTCGAAATGATTGTCAAAATTAACGTGATGTGTTCTCTGCGGGTTTTGTCTGTTAAAGTTAGGATTGAAATTTGAATTTTGTTGATTTGGGGATCTCTGAAAGTTCGGATTAGGTCTTATTACAGAAGGCCTATTCTGTTGAAAATCTTGTTGCGGCGTGAAATTTCTTTGATATTGCTGGTTGGGAGAATTTTGGAAATTCGGTCTAGAAAATTGTGGAGGACTGGCAAAATTGTTTTGTCTAAAGTTCTGATTTTGTTGTGAGAATTGTAGTCTTGTTCGGCACTCATTAAAATTGTGCCCGTTACGTTTGCAAAAATTACAGAATTGTTGGGAGTTGGAACGCCTCTGTTGGTTCTGGATGGGGTTTTTGTTGATAGTTTGTTTTGGGAATTTTTGTGACTCGAAGTGTTGGAGTTCGCGTTTGATTCTATTAATTGCTTCTAGCATGTCGCTGGGATTTCCGGCACGGATTATTTGTCCAAGTTTGGGTTCTAGTCCGGTAAGTAGTGTTGTTAGAGTCATGGTTTCAATTAAGGATGATTGGGCTGTCTTTTCTTCCAACGTCAAAGTCTGTTTTTGCACAGCAGCGTGCATTTTGGCATTATGTGTTTGTAAACGAGATACGAATGTCAGGGCAGTTTCATTAGGTAGTTGGTGAATCCGTTGTAAGTCCTGTATAAGGGCTGTCAAGTCGCGTGAATCACCGAAGTGGGCCTCAAGTAGGCTTTTAATTTCTGCCCAAGTGGCAGGGTTCCTCGAATTTATTAATTCGGCAGCTTTTCCGCGAAGTTTGTTTTTAATATGCAGGGTGAGTAAAATACGCTGGTCTTCTATGGACATACCGTATGCGTAAACACACGCGGAAATAAAAGTTTGTAAGAAAATGGGGTTCCCGTCGAACTCTGGAACTATTGAGAAAATCTCACTTAACCTGTAGGGTTCGATGGTAAGGGTTTCATCAGCGTTATTTGAACTATTGGTATTATTTGCTGTAGTATTATTTACTGTAGTATTATTTACTGTAGTATTTGGTTGGTTCGCCATTTTGTATTATTAGGATTTGTATATAAATTTCAGATAAACAAACAAAAATTAATTTGGTACACACAAAAAATAATAAAAATTAATTGTAAAAGGTGCAAGAGTACGCCACTGGCAATAATAATGAATAAAAGGAAATGAGATTGTATTCTTTTCTTTATAAAGTATGTAACAAATTATTTTTGCAATGGTATTTGCACTTATTCAGATATTATAGTCATATGGTATAAAGGTTGATGTATAGTAGTATTAAATTCCAATAAAAAAAACGTTACAAGATAAAGATTAAACTTGATATAGAACTAAACTTTATATAGAAGTTAACTTGACCTATATTAAGTTGCAATGAAAATATTTATGTGTTAAAATAAAATAAAATATCGGTTAAAGTAATACGATATTTAGATAATATATTCAACTAAATTAGATTGCAGAACTGTCGTGGGTTTAATGCAAATGTGAATGCAATGTACGAATGATAAAATATAAATGTTTAGTGCAGTTTGAAATAGAAAATAAATCGAGATGATTCTTAAATTACTTACATTACTATCTTCATGCCTGGGGTCCAGATGGAAGGTCGAATGCGGTTTCGTAAGCGTTGCTACACTGGGATGTACCGTCAGGGGTATCACTAGGTGTTCCTATCCACGGTGACGTGTTCCAAGTGCCGAAGACACCGACTTTCAGGGGCCAGGAATGTTTCTTACTTGCTAATTATTTCTCGATGTGTATATGATGCTTCTTGTGAGCTTGTTGAGACGTTGCTTGTCTGCTTGAAATTGTATTTTTCTTGTTTCTCGTAGATTCTTTGCTGATTGAAGGATTGAAATCCACCACCTCTGGGTTACAGGGTGTTTTTCAGATCCGTACGACTGCGCCAATGTTAGATAATGGATTGTAGAAATCACTTTTTAAAAACTTTATTTACTTGGGAGTCAAGCTTGACTCTAGGTACAATAATGAACAATAATAAATTTAGAATGTATTAGGTCGAAAATGAGTATATGACTGAAGGTACAAATGTCTGTTAGTTGTATTTATAACATAAGAGAACAAAGAACATTAAATTGGCAATTCAGCATGATAAGGGATTACCAAGAAAGAAACATTAAGCTCAGCCAACGTGAGCGGTTATTAGAGAAGAGCTGTTGCGCAATTTGTAACATGATATGTTTGAGAAGGTTAAGCCTGTCTCGGTGATATTATATATCATAGTATATTTCTAATATAACATATATATATATATATATATATATATATATATATATATTAAGTGTGCTTCTAGAGGGCAGAAATATTAAAACATAATATTTCAGTCGCAAGCTCCTCTATAAAATCCTTATTTTACTATAAGGAATGTAACCAGACTGCAACCAACAGCTACTCTCCGGGCTATGTGCCCCGCCGAGCGCTAAATTACAAGTTACAAGCCTGGCGCGTTAAGTGTAATAATCGCATATGACCAACAAAACGCTAATGCTTCGATTGCAACAAACACCAGCCGAAAGACTGATCCTACTTAAAGGAGCTCTCGTGCCAGTCGTCCCATATCATTTGCAGACTGCAGTTTCGAGCTGTTGGCTCACGTCAGTGCAAGGTCGGCATGTGACGAACGATACGAGGATCCCTTGACTATTTGGTACATCTCGGTATCTTTACGATAGCGACATGTAAAATAGTAAGCAGGCGCCATCTAGCAAAAAGCAAAAAATGTATCTTGAATATTGCTAATGAAATAATTGTTAAACATACTGGCTATACTTTTCTCTGTATTGGCTGCAATTACATTATTATTTTCAAATCTAAGGCTTACATCAGTAAATGTTAAATAAATTAACTGCCGCATTTCTTTTCAGTTTGTAAATTAACCACAAATTTGATTAATTATCAGTAGTACATTTTTTTAAAATTATGATATGCCATATCTCTTTCCCAACACTTGATTTTCAATTCAAAATCAAACTACTGTACTTCCATATTCTTTTTATATTAACAGGTGCGACAATATTTCCAGTACTTTCACATCGCATAAAAAATGGATCATAAATAAAATAACATCAACCGAGTCAACTGGCCAGGTTTTATCAATAAGCTGTAAGCAAATTGTATGTGTTTATCAGAGTTTAGGCTTCTAAACTCAATTACAGACATAGATCTATTTTGGTAAAAGTCGCATACAGTTTTAATAGTAACAATAGAATCAGTTATCTTCGGCTGGTCGTATACTTGGTATTTAACAGCATTGCTATTTGTTATTACAAGATCAATGAGAGTATTACTCATATAACTACATCGTGTAATTCATTTAAGTTTTCTTCAAGGTCAAATAATGAAATCAAGTTTTTTAATTTATTACTATAAAACTATTTTCGTCGAAATTGGTATTAATACCACCTACAATAATATGTTTTTGTTTTAGCATCACTACTAATTTCATCACACCGATCCTCAAAATGGTCAAAATATATAGGTAAATTTGCATTTGATGATCGATAAATAACTCCAATTCTCCTCTTAATCTTATTTCATTCGACAGTGACAAACATACACCAAAAATTTTCCAAGAGAACATGGTTATCTCAATACACTATATTTATCAATATCAAGTTCGATATCTAACACATTAGTTGAAACCCTGGACTCGCTCAGCAAAATTAATGTTATGCAGAAAGCACATATTTCTTTTATCAATTCATCCTTATGAGGTATAAAACTTTTTTTCGTAGACTAGGATATTAGGTTTAGTAATTAGTTCTTTTGAATACCTTGTTTTTTATGATTAATAGTTGGCACATTATTAATATATTTAATGATTTTACCATTATCACCTTTTTGCTTTAATTCATCTAATTTAAATCTCACATTTTTATAAAATTCCTGCTGCATTTTGGTTTTATTTCCAAATATGCGAATATTTGGTACTTTATTTCTGTTCTTAATAATATTACAAACACAGTTTGAATCAGGAAGGATAACTTCTACTGGCCTAGTTTTTCCCTCTATATTGCCCTAATCTATACACCATTAAATTATATAAGGAACACTCACCTCACCTCCGATCTGAAATCTGGAATTGGTTAGGAGGGTGGTCAATAAAAATTATTGAACCACAGCACTTAAGCCCATTGGGCCCCTTGTACTTCCTCCCAGTAGGCAGACCCTCACCTAGACCTAATCTTGCGAAATAGATGGTGATGTTGCCTAGGGGCATCTCCCTTACATTGGCCAAAATAGGCCAATGTTCTCCCAAAATGGATTCTCTGATTGAACCGTCTCATCTTCTTGTTCACAACCTCTACAGATAGGTGTATCGCTTAATCTCACATTATGTAGATGTTTCCTTAACGGACAGTGTCCAGTTTGGGTTCCAGTTATAAAACGTAGGTTCCTTCTGGACATTGCCAGGTAGTCCATTGCTGTGCTTCTGTTGGGATATTTTAGTAGTTCCCTAACAAGCTGACAGCTGTTTGTTTCATCCCACAGTTTCTTGAATTCGTTGTGGGTGTTCTCTTTAATTATTTGTGTTATCGCCGTCATCGGTAACAGACTGGCCGAGCCTGGTCCAAAGATATTTAGACCTGCTGCAGTCTGTCGGCTACTTTGTTGCCACTACACTGTGTATGTCCTTTCACCCAGCATACCAGTATGTTATGACATTCCCATACTACTCCTGCGGCAATTTTGTAACTTCTCAGGGCTAGTGATGATTGTCTATAATGTGTGTAGATGCTGATTGTTTTGCACGTAGTTTGTCAATCTCTTTTGCAACTATGGTTTTGCCCGAAAGTCCCGTTTGTACTACGCTGGCTCGCCCATCCATAGCCCATTTATACTGAATTTGTAGACTTCTGGAGTATATTCCACATCTTGTCCCATCCTTCTTTTTTGATCCGTCTGTGAAGATTTTGATCACACCTTCGCCAGCAGCCTCGTTTTCATTATTCGTCTGTATTATGTAGGACCTGCCAAAGACAAACCAGGGAGAGAGCCTCATTCCACAAGCGACTTCTGGTTTCTCCATAACCTATATTTGGTTGTATGCCAACGGATTTGAGGCGTACCATGGTACTCGGCTGAGCTTGATCGGGTTAAGTGTAAGAGCAGATGGTCAGCGTAAGGCTTACCAAACTGAACTTCGCCCTTTCTTTGAATAAAGACATATTATTATTATTATTATCTTTCAACTTTCTCAGCTAGTGCTGGTAAGGATACACCATATTCCGGGGTAAGGTTTACCAACGAAATAGGCTCGGACGGTGCTGATGTTTTGTCCTTTACTCATTCAGAAATTTCCTTGTAATATGACAGGTCTGAAGAATGGCTGCCTTCTGAATCATCTTGAGTAGGGCTCTTGGGAGATTAAGCTGTTCTAAGTATTTCAAAAACTTCGTCGTGACAACTCCTGTGGCAGAGATTATTATGGGGATTGTGCGAACTTCATTAACTCGCCATACATGTTTTAATTCAATGGCCAAGTTCTGATACTTGTTAATTTTTTCCACTTCTGTTTTACGCAGATTGTTGGTTAGTGGGCAGCCTATGTCGACAATAGTGGCAGTCTTATTTTTGTTATCTATTATTAGAATTTCTGGACGGTTGTGGTCAACAGTTCTGTCGGTACGTATGGGTCTATCCCAATACAAAACTATTTCATTATTCTCCAGAACAGGTGCAGGGGAGTATTTGTAAAACGGTGGCGGGTTTTGAACTAGGTTGCACTTGAGAGCGATCTCTCTGTGTATAATTTTTGCTACCTCGTTGTGTCTACTGAGATACATTCCATTGGCTAAGGCTGGGCAGCCGGCTATAACGTGCTCAATGGTTTCTCCTGTAGAATTACATCTCCTGCAAATATCGGTGGTTCCAGGAGTTCGGAGGATGTGCTTTTCATAATTCCTAGTTCGAATCACTCGATCCTGAATCGATATTATGAAACCTTCCGTTTCGGGGTGGAGTTTTCCGTCTCTCCACCATAACAACGAAGCTTCTTTGTCAACATCTAGGTTGTTCAAGGCCGTTGGATATTTCCCATGCAGAACTTTCTCTTGCCAGGTTACCAGATTTTCTGCGTCGCTACTGATCTCTGCGTTTTGTAGGCGCTCCTGGAGTTTCAACGGGGTGTACCCTTGATCACACTCAACTACTTTTTGTATTAGAGGTCTGTTGGAATTTAAGAAGAAAGATCGCATGTTCTTTTCTTGCGTTTTACATAGATTGAAGATATTGATAAGGCCCCGACCTCCTTTGTCTCTGGGTAGATACAACCTTTCAACTGCACTTTTTGGATGGTGCATCCGGAATTTGGTAAGAGTGGTTCTTGCTATTCTATCTAATTCATGTAGATCTGTGTTTGAATACTTTATAATTCCGAATGAATATATTAGTGTAGGAATGGCATATGTGTTAATGGCAGTGACCAGGTTTTTTGAGTCCAATTTGGTGTGTAAAAGTTTAGTGAGGCGTACAATATATTTTCCTTTGAACTCATTCTTTAGTTTTCTGTGATCAATCCGTTTATTTTGTTGGATTCCTAGATATTTGTAGGTTTCATCTGGAAGGAGTTGTTCAAAATCACAAGTATCTTCGGGAAGTATTACTGCTTTTCCTTTTCTTATGTGGGTTTCTGCACATTTGTCAACTCCGAACGACATCTGAATATCATCGCTAAAGATTTTAATGGTTGCGTTGAGTGCCTTTAGTTGTACTAGGTTTTCAGCATAGAGCTTGATGTCGTCCACAAATAAAAAGTGGCTAAGCTTGGAAGTTCTGTCCTTTGGGTCTAGTCGGTATCCGTGGGTCGTCTTGTTTAATAGCGTTGAAAGAGGATTCAGTGCCAAACAGAACCATAACGGACTCAGGGTGTCTCCTTGATAGATTCCTCTCCTGATTTTTATGTTTGACACTAGTTTACCTTCTACCCAAATCTGAGTTTCCCAAATTGTCATTATATATTTTAGCAGTTCGATGATGTTAGGGCTGATATTGTAAATCGTCAGAACTTTAAGAAGCCATTCATGGGGGACTGAGTCGAACGCCTTTCTGTAATCTATATACCCCATACTGAGATTTCTGTGTTTGACTTCCGCTTGTTTGATAGTGACGGAGTCTATAATTAGCTGTTCTTTACATCCCAACGTTCTCTTCTTCACGCATCCTCGTTGCTCAGCACTATCGCAATGTTCGTAGATTTTCTCATGCAGGAGAGATGTTAGAAGCTTATAAAGCACCGAGAGGCACGTAATTGGCCTGTAGTTTTTAGGATCTGCCATGTCTCCCTTTTTTGGAAGCAAGTAAGTAATCCCACCGCCAAGAAATTTTGGAAATTGTACTGGGTCTTGTATGATCTCATTAAAAGCCGTGGCAATCAGGGGGTATAAGGAGGTGAATGATTTTAGCCAGAAGTTCTGGATATTATCAGGGCCAGATGCTTTCCAGTTCAAGGTTTTCCTTATACACTTCTCTATATCCACATTTGTAAAGTTAACATCTGGCATTTTAGGAATTGGCCTTATTATTATTATTATTATCTTAGCTGTAGTCTGTTTGCCCTTAGTTTACCAAACCACAGCTCCATAGATTACCATTGGTCTTATGATAGCAGTGTATATCCACATGACTACTTTGGGTTTCATTCCCCAGCTTTTTCCCGCGGTCCTGTGGCACTGCTCATAAGAAATGTAAGCCTTCTTTAGTCTTCTATCTATGTGAAGATTTCATGTTAGTTTGGCATCGAAGGTTACACCAAGGTATTTCACTTCTGACGTGACTTTAGTGCTCCTAGTTCCCTTTTCCTGGTGAAGGGAACCATCTCCGCCTTCCTGGGATTGACAGACAGGGAGTGTTCTTTGCACCATTTTTCGATCATTCTTAGAGTCCTCTGCATTCTTTCACAAAACTCCTTCGAATTTTCCGCTAAGCCATTATTGTTAAATCGTCTACGTAGGCAATTGTATGGAATCCTTCTAAATTGATGCAGCACAAGAGGCTATCAAGAACGAGGTTCCATAGCAATGGTGATATTACATCTCCCTGTTGACAGCCTCTCGCGACTATTCCTCGTACAGAAGCATCTCTCACACTGATTTGTACAGTTCTCTTCAAGATCATGTTGGATATCCAGCTTTCCATGACCGTAGGGACATTCTTCTCCACTAGGGCCGCTGTAACTTTTGGAAAGGATGAAGATACCTAGGGTGGACTCTTTATTGTCTAAGGATCTCTCAATCCGACTCACGACTGCATGGAGGGCGGTGTCGGTGGATCTTCCCAGGGTGTATGCCTGCTGGTTAGGATGTAAAGCGTTGTCTCTTACTACATTATCGGTCACATAGCTTCTCCATCGTCTTGAGCAGGAACGAGGTTAAGCTAATAGGTCTATAGGCTTTGGGTGTGGTGCAGTCCATCCGCCCTGCCTTTAGAATGAACACAATTTTCACTTCCCTCCATGTCTCTGGAATATAAAGATGTGTTAAGCACGCAATAAATACTCCAAGCAGGCGTGGCAATAATTCATCCAGTCCCCATTGCAGTAGGGCGGGATAGATACCGTCAATGCCTGGCAACTTGAAAGGGGAGAAGCTTTGTATTGCCCATATTATTCTGTCCTCACTCACTATTTGGTTGGCCATTTGTAAATCCAAATCTGAGGGTTGGGGTATCGACTCCGTTTGATTACTCCTTCCGTTCTTTTATCACAGATCCCGGGAAATCAGTCTCCATGAGTAACTCTAGGCTTTCACGAAAGTCGCTGGTTCTTGTACCATCACTCCTTTTTAATAACCAGAAGTCATGGTCTTTGTCTTGGGCGAGGATTTTACGTAACCTAGCAGTCTATAAGTAATCGTCGATTCCCTCACAGTAGGTTCTCCACACATCTCTTTGTCTCTGTCTGACTAGTTTCTTAAACTCTTTCAGATTGGTTTTGTATGATTCCAAATCGGATTCCTGTCTTGTCGGTTTTGCTTTGTCGAATGAAACCCTAGCCTTCTTGAGGTCAGTCAGCCCTTGAGACAATCACTTGATGGCCTCATTGGGCTGTTGCGAAGACCTCAAGGGGCAGGATGTTTCAAAATCTGTCTATTTGCTTCGAGGTTGAATGCCAAGCGCGTTTTTTTACATGGTTTCCCCAGTAAGCCTAATCCATGTTACAAAAAATTTAAAAAATTGTTGTCACTATCTTCAACCACAGTTATTCTTTAACGTGTTTAAACAATTTATTTTTGAACTCAGGTAATAATGTAGAGTTTTTATTTCATTACATCTGGCAATTTATTAAAATCGTTAAAACTTTTATAGAAAAAAGACTTCATAAATTTACTTAAGTTATACTTTGGCAAGTAAAAGTTAACATTTGTTCTAATTGAATAACTGTATTTGAGAATTGTAGATGAGAAATTCTTCAAAATAATAAATTATTTGGTATTTTCAAAATTAATATTATAACCTTTAAACAAAATTTCTCAGAAACTGACATCCACTATAACGTATTAAGCATTAATGTTATACTTTCAAAAGCTTCAAAGCAAAAACCAAAAGTGCGTGTTAATATAGAACAGTCAATAAATTGCACATATTTTTACTGAACGGCTTGCAAAATATCTGAATCCTGTTGATTATGCCTTCAGCAGAGAAACTATAGCTGTGTGAGGCGGCCGAACAAATTGTCGGGTATAATTTAGGATCGAAGTGCAACGAAAACAAAATTAAATAACAAATCGATTAAATAATCCGAAAGTTTAAGTTGTGCTTCTTAGTTAAGCAGTTTATCCATCGCATTTACACCATATCAGAGACTGACCGGGAATCCACCTGAGACATGATCACGATCGCTCAGATAATAATTTTCACAGGTCTTTTCTACCTTTGGCAAAAACTTTTATAAAGCTATGGTTTGATTTATAAAATGACCAGGTCGCAGGTCGTGTGTAATCCAAGGAATCTAAACCTTAGACAACATTTCTTGTGTATTTTTTGCCAGCTGTATTTCCCAGTGTCCCCTGATTTAAACCGTCTTTAATGAAAAAACGCAAATTTCGCATATATTCCGTTCTTGAACATGCGGCGTACAACTGGCCACTCTCGGAACAAGGTCTGTGTAAATATATGCCAACCCTATCAAATGTTTGTCCTCTTGCATCTTCGATCATCATGGCATAGGCGAGCCTAACCGGAAACTGCCACCTGGTCACCCGGCCAGGTAGTATACTTTGTTTAGCGACCATTTTAATTTTTGGTAAAAATAATTTACGTCCTTGATGTGGCCCACTTAAATGTTCACATTCAATTATGTGACGTGCCAGGCGCGTTATTTTCATGCGCATACCATTACGTTCGTCCATGCCCTTACCCAAATCACAGAGCAAAATTACTGCGGCCCCTTCTTTTAGTTTTAATTCATGTGGGGGCAATCCCCCTTCATTAGTCGCGTTTACGACGTCTAACGTTACGTGAAATTGTTCACCCCTTACTTTGCTGTATTCATCAGTACTTATATAATTTTGTGCGTCCCCTCTTATTCTACTCAACACCATGTTATTTACTAGTGTTGCCGCGTCTAAACTTGGACACAAAATTGTTTTCTTTGCGAGTTCAACACCTGCCCCGTTATTTCCATAAACAAAATTGACTAACTCTTCTAAAGAAGAAGTCAGAAACCATTTCGGAATTTCAATAAGATCGTTGGGCAAGTGCGGTAATTTTTTTTGTTCAAAATGTGGTATTTGACCGCATCTGAGCATCCGTAGCCATATCACGAACTGCGTATCATTTGATGATATTTCATCCGACACCACCGCTATTTCTGAAGTCGACTCAATTTGCTGTTCTTCAAATATATATGAGTTGTTACCGATATTCGCATCAAAGTCCCCATCTCTTGCAATAATGCCCAAATTTACACAGGTAACATCGGGCCGATTTCTACTTAGTATAGCGTTTATGTAGGCAATACAATTGACTAGAGATCCTCGCACCCACCACCCTTGAAGAAGGCAATCCCGCAAAAAGATGGCTTTGAAACGGCTACCATACCATGCGGCGTTGTCTAACGTATCATCATCTAGGGACAAGATAAGTACAATAAATAAAGTCGTATATTGAAGTGGAGTATGCGTCATCATAGCAGCCTCGAACATGCAAAGCTCATATCTATAATCGTCTTCTAAAAGACCCCTTTCTTGACACGCGGTTTGAAAACTTTCATACAAAGTACCGTTAACGGTGCGTAAATCCTCGTATGAAGTTGCTCCAGCGACGTAACGTAATAATGTGCGTAAATAGAAAAGCTCCGATGTATCCTCACGTAGGCTCACCTCTGTTATACAACCTAATACTTTACTAATTTGACAGCGTCGACACCATATATTCTTTTTATCATCCCATGTATAATATTCCGGAATATCTCCGTATCTGATTGCTTTCGCTTCGGGATTGCCTTGGTTCAAATGAAACCACGCCTCCAGTTTACTGACACAACTCGGCTCTGGATCGATTACATCATGTATTGGCTGGTACTCTCCTGGAAGGTGAACGGGAAGAACTATTACCGAATGGGACCTGCCGTGCATATTAAACTCTAATAGTTTCCACGCAGCCTCCGTCGAGTTAACCTCTCGACCCCTTACGTAATCGGCAATTTCGTCCTCCGCCCTCCTCTCGATATCACCAGCATTTGCACCTGAGCCATTTCTGATATATTTATATAAATATTTCATAGTTGCGATCGAACCGATAACTTCAAAATTAATATGGCATTGATACTTCACGAGAGCATACGGATTGTAAAGTACAATCCACTCATTGGTGAAGATACCATTCTTTAATTGAACAGTCTTATTGTCTTGAGGCCTTTTGTATATAGGTTTGTGCTGTGTGCCTGCCTTTATCACGGTTTTTGGACTGTATTGTTGTGGGAACTTTTTTTTGCACTGACCGTTTACCATACACGGCGCCTTGCGGTTAAAATGACCGCATGGACTGTGAATTTGGTACCGAGTTACCATCTCGTACAGAAGAGGTTGCGATTGATGGTCTGGGATTACTGCTTGTATAATCCCATCGACATCCTCTGCAGTTAAAATTTTATTGTCTTCGATGAAGGTTAAAACGATGTGCGCGTGCGGAAGACCCCTCTTTTGGAATTCAATAACGTAGTGGTAATTTTTTACCACTCCATAAACGTTTTTCTGGGTTACGTCATCGATGAATTGCAGAAGTTTCAATCTAAAAACCCTACAGACCAAATCGGGTCTGTTTTCAAATTTCTGCCGGTATTCTAAATTACTCTGTATTTCCGGCCAGTTCGGGTTACAAGTAAACGTTATAAATAGATCGGGCATCCCGTGTCTGAGGACCACTGTCATAGCGTCTAGGTAGAGTCGTTCCATGTAGCGAGGCCCTGCCGGAAAGCTGACAGGTAACACCACTGGTCCACATACTCTACTGTCAGCATTGTAAGGGTTGGCTGGCGTCCTCCTGATCAGGGCATTTCTGTTACGTCTAAATTTATTTTGATTTTTTCTCAAGTACCACAGATAATCAGTCTCCACACGCACCCACGCGTCCACCAAAAACTGCAGAAATAATTTACCCGCATTATGCATTACAGAAAATTCATTTCTACATTGAATTCTATATCTATAGAATTGACGCAGAGTGATCTTCCTTGTATTGTTGGTATGGGAATAGCCATCCTCCGCGTAAGGGAACAGCAATGGATATACCATGGGATCTGTCAAAGGGTTTAAATTTTTTAATTCATGTTTCCGCATGACCCTCTTCCCTCTTTCACAGACCCATCTCGGATATAATTTTAAATCTGCATTTAATGGGGGCTCCCTTCCATAGTATGCGGTTGCGATGTCACTTGTAGGTGAATTATTTATGTTTCCCGTTCTGAAAATTCCGATTACCATACCTTCTCCGTTATTTCCTATTTGCTTCCTCATAATGTCAGCCACCTGTTGGTATGCCTGAATGTATTTGTTGTTTCTGCGGAGGCATCTCTCTAGAAATTCAATGGTTTCTGGAGCCACCCTTCCTCTCAGAAAAATTTGCCTTCTCTTTATGGCTTCTTCGGCTTTAATAAAATAATAATGATTTAACGTAGGTTCGCTTAATTGCTCCTTTTCTGGTATACCATTGGTGAAATGGTATATCTTTCCTCGTGCTGAAACTGAACAATGGCCCTGCCCTTCGGTGCGACGATCTGGAACCGACGTTTTGTATGAGGCCATTGCGAATAAACTATTTACCGCTCTGATATGTTGTAAAAATTTATTTGTCTCCGGAGCATTCGTGGTGTAAAGCTGACGCAACTCCGGAGGACACCTTAATCGAGGCAGTACGATTGCACCATTGTTGCAGCACTGATTAACTTTTCCTTGTCTCTTCTCCCCATCAAAAAATTTTGCTCCACAGAAATTACACGGATTGGCTAGAATGCCAAATGAAAATGGCTTTAGCTGTACAAGATCTGATTGTTGCACATTAACTGCCGACTTATAATTCTGTGTCCGTGGTGTTTCTGCATGACGTCGTCTAGCAGCAGGGCCCGGCAGCGGCAGATCATCCATAACATCATCACCAAAATGTACCGGAAGAGGGACAACCTCAGAAAGGTCCATCCTCTCTAGAGGAATACTAAGTTCTTCTCGTCTACTATCTAGAGTATCATTTAAATTAGTTGATAAGTGAGATGAATGGTGGACACTAGCCGATACTAAATTTTCCACATATTTAGGTTTTTCTACAATTATTTGTAGCTCGCGACACTGAGAATGACACCATCTAGGAACAGAGGCCGGTGATACTTCCTCCATAATGGCGTCTCCAACAACTACCGGAAGAGGGACAACCTCAGAAAGGTCCATCCTCTCTAGAGGAACACAAAGTTCTTCCCGGTTATCATTTACAGTATCGTTTAAATTGGTTGATAAACGCGAGGATGAATTGTGTACACTAGCTGATACTAAATGTTCCACATATTTAGGATTTTCTACAATTATTTGTAGCTCGCGACACTCACAATGACGCCGTCTAGGAGTAGGGGCCTGTGACACCTCCTCCATAACGGCGTCTTCAGAATGGTTCACCCTCTCTAGAAGAACACAAAGTTCTTCTTGGCCATTACTCAAATCATCATGTGGATTGGTTGCTGAATGGTGTATACTACTAGCTGATATTAAATTTTCCATGTATGCCGATCTTTCTATAATAAATCGCAGCTGACGACCACTCTTCACAGTGACAGGAAGCTTTCCTCGTGCAGCTATTCTTTGAGAACGACGGGGGCTCTTTCTGTGGTTGGTGTATGGATTAATTTGGTCCATAATTATCGAGACTTAATTACTGAAATAATGTACGAATTTTTTTATGCCAAGGACAAGATGAAAAAATAAATATGATGCAGTCGTCTCGTATTCTCACACACACTTTATATTGGTAGATATTTAAATATTATTTTTACTATATTTAGCAATTTAGCGCTAATAATTATATAATTTAATTATTTATTACGAGAGGATCAGAACGTGGAAATATTAAAAATTTCTCATCTACTGCAGCTACAACTAATGTTATAAACCAGCAACTATAAAGACATATATTTAAATATGAAAATGTTAAAATTTTCTAATCCTAAAAAATATACTAAACTACTGTGGCTAAAACTACAGTAAATAAAGTGATTTATAAAAAAAAAAATTAAAACTTAACTTATAACCGATGACTGTTTCCTTTTAAAAATGCTTGGAAAACTTTTCTGGACGTCGTGGTTTCGTTATTGTTTGGCATTGACTGTCGCTAGCAATCTATAATTTGATAAGAAATTTACCATTCCAACATGTCTTATTTATGCATAGCCATATTGGCTACTGTTGAGATAAACTATAGTTATTTTACAAAATATGTATTTCAATGTTTCCTTCTTGAATTTAAATTTCCCTAATCAGAAATTAAGTTAAGGTGTTAAGACCAAATATTTGTTGCTTCGGGAATTGTTTTTTCTTAATACATATATCATGAAGTAATTAAACTGAATTGATTTATAAAAATATAGAAGTAGCAATACATATTCATCAACAAAGCTACACTATATATTATATGAAAACATAAATATTAAGATACACGCTTTGTTACATTCATTTATTTATTCACATGCTGTTTACTTTTAATAATTTTTTTACGTTAATTTTAAAATCGTATATTGTTTATAATAGATAGATTCTGATCATTCAAATGTATTAAACTTTTGGAACCCTTTAAAATATACTATGTTTATAGTGGTACAATAACAGTTAGTATTTGTCATATAAATATTATTTGTACCTCATATACTAAACGTATGAAAGTGTTTGAATAATTCAATAAAGAAACAAGTTATTGCCTTATACCTCAAGAGAAACAACAATGCAGCTGCGGACACGTATTTCTTTATTTAATTATTTAGCCTCATAAACCCCAATCATATTTGTGAATAATGTTGAAAATATTCAGGAGCCTGACGATTTATTATCTTACATGTGAAAATCATCGTTAAAATATTTAATCCGTTTTCCTCAGAACGCCACAAGAGATTTCAACATGGACATAACTAAAGACTTCTTTAAAATAACTCATTCCATGTTTTTGAAATGTTTGCAGAATATTAGATTTATTAAAGCTGACTAAATTTATTCACAATAATCAAAATAATAGTATAATAAACTGGATTCAGCCTCAATTGATAAATTCAAAAAATCAACTAAAAAATATAGTGTATATAATATTTTCTTCTTAATTCAGTACAATACAATAGACTTTAATAATCATAGTGGTAAAAACGTTTTATTGAGCAAAACCCAAATGTCCATTCACCGAGGTCTTCTCCAGTCTTTTTACAACAAAATATTAAGTTTTACGCTATGTAAATAAAATCTGGACAACAAACAAATATAAAAATTTGATAAAACTTGAAAAAAAATTGTAGGTATAAATAATCTACAGTTATTTATTATGGCCCTTAAACCGTTAATGTATTCACACAGGGTTTTTTTTCTAAAAACTTCCTGTTAGTGGATGTTTAATGATTTCTTGTTTTGCAGATATGTCGAAATATTTCTATGGTATGTGCAATCTTAGCAAAGGACCCCGTATAGAAACACGTGTTTTGGGATTTAGGTGAAAATGGTTGAAATTGAATGTTGTAGTTCAGACCTTTCTGATGAAAAGTTCAAATGGGACCAAGGCCTCTTATTTTGGAATTACAGCAAGGGAAAAAGTCGAAAATTTGTAAATTCGTGAAAAATCTTTAAAAATATACATATACATATACATATGCGATATACGGATTTATAATTAACTAAGTATAAAAGCTACGTTTGAAGCTCTTAGAAGAGCATTTTGGTTTTACTTTGTCTAGTTCAGGTATTTACTCTTCCAAATCCATGCGTTTTATAAATACGAGTACTATAAAATAACTTACACAAAGAACGCTATATGAACGGTCGATTTAATTCTATTCAATAGTAAGTAAATGCTAATACAATCAAAAGTTTACACAGGTCCAATTACATAGCAATACAAAGACAATTTGAAGTAAAAAATATTAATATATATAGTACATCAAGTTACACATTAAAATAAGATCAATCAGTGATTTCAATTATTATTAAAAATATATTAAAATAAACGAACATTAAATTATATACTTGTGTCATTAAAATCATTATTAAAATAATCGTCTAAAGAATTAAAACATTTCTGAAGTAAATAATTTTTATCACTGTTTCAAATTTAGTTAGTGACAACGTCTTCATGGCAGGAGGCAAAAGATTGAACATTTTTGGACCAAAATAATTTATGCCCGTTACTGACTTACTTAATCTGTGGTAATCTACATATATATTTGTTCTATTTCGTGTTTCATAGTCGTGTATTTCCGTATGAGAAATATAATTTGTGAAGTTTTGTTTTACGTGTATGAGACATTGCAAAATGTATATAGATGGGACTGTGAGAATTTTCATCTGAATGCAACTATCAATAGAGGGATCTCTATAGTTTAGCCCACTTAATATTCTTACCGCTTTTCTTTTCAATGCAAAAACTCTGCTAGATAAAGATGGATGACCCCATGCCAATATTATATATGAAATTATAGATTTAATCAACGCATGGAATACCGTTAATAGAACACTTCTAGACACTTTATTTGATAAGTTACGAAGAACATATATGGATGATGATAATTTGTTACAAACTTTATCTATGTGATTATACCAAGTTAATTTTTGATCCAAATAAATTCCAAGAAATTTTACACATTCAGAATTTTTTATAGAGGATGTGTCACGTAAAGAGAAATACATCGTTTCGGTTTTAGAAATATTGAGACTTAATTGATTGGCATGAAACCAGTTTGTGATCTTCAATTGTGCATCCGCTAGTGCTATATTTAATATATTTATATTTTTATTCGTATGTACAGCAGTAGTATCATCAACGAACATAATGAAGTCAGTGTTGGGATCACTAGATGATACATCATTAATATATTAAAAATAACAGAGGACCCAACACTGATCCCTGAGGTACTCCATATGCAATGGATCGAAGTTCAGAGTCATTTCCTTTAAGGGATACAAGTTGTTGTCTGTCATTTAGATATGATTTTATAAGCTGGATACTGTTCTCAGAGAAATTATAATATTTTAATATATGAATTAATATACTAGCGGATACGTAATCGAACTCTTTGGTTAAGTCGCAAAAGAGTGCGGCGTATAACTGCCTTCTTCATACCCTTCATTAATTATTGAAATTAATTTATTGACAGCTGCTGTAGTAGATAATGAGTTTCTAAATCCAAACCGATTTTCATTGAAAGATTGTTATTTTCAAAATGTTCATAAATTTTTGCCTTTAAGAATTTTTCAAATAATTTTGCAAATATGGGTATCAAGGATATTGGCCTAAAATTTGACACATCATTGATATTTCCTTTTTTATATATTGGGATAACTCTTGAAATTTTAAGTACTACCGGAAAGGTGCCCTCTGTAATACATAAATTAAAAAGTTTTGTCAATGGTACTGCAATTAAATTACCAATACACTTCAGTATTTTAGTGTTAAATCCAAATATATCTTTACTGTTCTTATTATTTAACTTAAATAATTCATCTCTCACCTCATTTATAGTAAATTCTTGACTTTCAAAGAGAGGAATGTTATCAGTTCTTATGTTACTAAGAAAGTCATCACTGCTCAAGTCAGCATCGGGGAGATCATTGGGAATTGTTTGTACAACATTAACAAAAAAAATATTAAAATCCTCACTAGCCAATTTAGTTTCTTGATAATTTAATACGTGGTTTCTACTTTTATTAACTAATTGCCACATTGACTTTTGGGTGTTATTAGAATTTTTTATATAGTTATCATGTGCTACGATTTTAGCTTGCTTTATTGCCTGCCTATACCTTAATCTATATTCTTTAACCTACTGTCTTAACTCCACAGAATCTGTTCCAATTAAGGCTTCTTGCATAAAAGAAAGGGTTTCACGCATTTTACGAAGGTTGTTGGTAAACCAATTTATTTTTGTTCTTGCCTTGTTTATAGAAATTGTCTTTTCTGGAAATGCAATTTCCAATGATTTTTTGATCTCCTCGATAAATAAAGTGAACTTGGCATTAACATTAAAATGATCGTTATTAATAAAATTTCAGTCTAGGTTTTGAACTAAATTATGTAGTGTGGATAAGCCTATTTCTGTAATGGGTCTAATGGTAATAGGAATACTTTTTTCTTTGCGGTAATTTATTTTAAAATTTAAAATTACTGCGGAGTATCGGAAAGACCTATGTTTAAGACAGCTGATTTATAATTATTACTGACTAGGTTAGTTATAATATTATCTAGACAAGAATTTCCTCTCGTATTACTTTTGTTTGTTATATGAAGGCCATATGTAGACAATAAATCAATAAAATCTAGAGTTCTATAGTCCACCGCTTTAAAATTTATGTTGAAGTCCCCATTTATTAATACTGTCTTATTCGAACACGATATTAAGTCAAAGAGTCTTATAATTATATCAGTAAAAATGTTAAAATCACCCAACGGAGATCTATCTATTGTCACTACAAGAATATTAAGCTTCACCGACTCTACTGCGCAGATCTCACAATGGATCTCTTGTGATAAAGCTTGTAAATCATCTCTTGGAGTACATACATTTGCAATGTCATTCCTTACCAGTATAGCCACTCCACCATGAACATGAGTCACTCTACAGAATTTGTCTAAAAGTACATAATTTTCTATATTTACATGGTCAATTTCTGATTCTGACATCCAGTGTTTGTGTTTTTTATGATGGTATTTTTGTTTTTATCTAGTTCATTTTTGTAGTTCTGAATTTTTTCTTCCAATAGTTTATTATTTTTGTTTAAAAGTAGGTTATTTTTTTCCATTAAAACTTTGGTTTCTAACAATAATTGGTACTTATCCTCATTTTCAGCCAAAATCTTCTTTAGCATTTCATTTTCTGATTTTAAATTCTCCATTACTAGCTGCATCATTTTAGTTTCATTTGGAATTATGCTGCAACATTTGATCCATGTATCTCCTGTTTCGTTTACCAGATTAGGAAATTCTCTTTTAAGACACGATCTATGATAGATATTTCCACAGTTTATACACACTGCATTGCTACTAACTTTTGATTTACAACATTTGCATGGCTTATTTATTAGAGTATTAACTGACTCACACTTTTCACTGGCAGCCATATTGCCATATTTGAATGCCTATTCCTAATCTCATTTTTATCAACAAAATATATAATTAGTATTTATTTTATGTTTTACTCAAAACCATTGTTTGCGAAAATTATGTCACTCAAAAAATTGGAATATGTTAGTAGGAAAATTGGAAAATCCCTACATTGTAGGAGCTTTTTGCAAATAACATTTTTTACGCTCCTCCGAGTTTATTGAATTTTATTCGTGGTATGAAGATATTTTATTTTTAATTTTTTTGCCTCTTCTGTCTTATTTCTAACGTCAAACATTGAAGCTCCTGAACTCGCTGATCATAGCATATTTACAACGGAATTTTCGTTTTCCTATAATCTTAGTTAGCAGACGACGCGCTTGGTAATTTTAAATTCAAGTTGCATTATGATGTTAATCTCGCTTGACTGTTACCTAGTACCTTATATATAAATATAATTTTTGAAGATTTGTCACGAATTTTCTGTTGGCATACCCGTGTATTTTATGTATACAAAAACTAATATCCTTAGTAATAAAGTACAGTATTTTATATTTTATAAACATAGCTAAGACTTGTTTATGTTATCATCTTAATTCGAGAATGTGTTGACAAACCAAGTTCTTTTTTCTTATAGTTAGTTGAATACAGACAAGTGTATGTACAAGACGGCCATTTGAAATTATTAGTTTTAGAATTAAATATAAAAATATTAATCTTTAAAGGTATGTTTTATTTCACAGTCTAAACAAACTAACATTTTCGAGCTTACTGTAAATCCAAATAAAAGGTTTTAGAGCCTTGATCCCATTTAAAGTTTCTATGTAGGGTCATTTGGTGAATAATTTGAACTGTGGAATTTTCCCCAATCTTAGTTATTTGATATAGAAATCCTTAGGATGTCTGCAATATTGATATTTAGTGATGACTCCTGAGTGCTAATGGTTCTGCAATCTGCTGGTTTTTAACATTTAAATACAGGTGATGATTATATTGTATTTGTTTATAGACGTGAGCTATTGTCTTTTTACTGAGTCCTTCAAAAGTGTTTGCTTCTAAAATAACTTTCTTTATGAACTTAATAAAGTTGTTGAAGTATATTCTATGATTGATTTTTGAATACTTTTATTGCTAGTGTTAAGGGGCTTCTTGTAATTATTCATGCAAGTAGAATTTAGTCTATCTTTTTGGTAATTTGTATATTACTGTCTCAGTTAATATTCCATTAAAAGTATTTATTGCCTGTTTATCGATTGGGAGGTGCTGGATTTTTTCTATGAATTTCTCCATTGTAATATTGTACACTGTAACATTTGTGGAAATTGATTCTTTCTTTTTCCTACATCTCACTTATTGTGCTGTCAAGTTTATGCTTATCTCTTTTGCCGAATGATCAGATGGGTGAGTTTCGAATTTTATTAGTATTAGCTATGATATTAATTGAATGCATTGAATAAAGAGTTATTTAAGAATGTTTGAAGGTGAGGGTTTGTTTTAAAGTCCCATATTATTATGCAGTATTTATATAAAGGTGCTTCGGTGTACATCGTTCCTGAATAGACTTTATTAACCCAAAGTAATTACATTTTTTATATAGGGCCATCCTCTATATTCACGCAATTTATATTACATGTCAGTTTGACACAATAGGAACTGAATATATACAGATTCGGCAAAAGTAGTTTTATATACCCTAAAGTAAATGAGTGTGAGAGAGAAAACAACGAAAATTAGGAACAGAAAGTTGGCTCCCAGCATGCCCCACACTTCTTGAAATATTATTTTTATCGCCTTGTCATGTATCAACGCAGGGTATCAGTATTATCTTGGCAAACGGTATAGTAGAATGCGGTCACGGTGAGACGGGAGGTCGAGAAACCTTCATTGGTGTGCCACTAATATAACAATCATCTATCTCACTTTCACGTAAGCAATTTTTGTTTTCTTTCTCGCACTCTTATTTTTTGCTTATGTTTTTGCTTATTATTTGTTTTTTAAGGCAAACACTTCATTACTTGTTGTTACACTGTTTGATGTAAAAACTATGTTAATTATGTGACTGACTTGCGTCTCTTTTGTCTGCAAAATGCGCGGCTAACGTTATTAGTGACTGTGTTGGTGCAATTATCTGCCCAAATGTGAACTAAAGGCCCGTTATTATTGCTCTTTGAACTGAGTTTATTTGAAGTTTTGTTGTCCAGACTCGAGTAATTGGCATTTATCTTTTAAAAATAGCAACAAATCAACTAATTTAGGTACATCCTTTTGATTGAACCTTCCTGAAGTCAGGTCAGAGAAAAAATCTAAGAAAATATGTAAAAAAATACAGTGCTTTCCATTTAAAAAAACAGCCTTCATGAAAAACACATGAAACGGAAAAAGGTATGTTACAAAATAATGATAACGACATCGTAAACAATAACACGAGAAGAAAACCGAGTCGTGCAGATCCCCTTCTAAATACGAAAGGAAAATTCCCCTAGGATAAATAATCCCTTCAATGAAACCACACACTATTTAATACCATGTCAAGGATTTTTAGATACGTACATGTGATATTTAACATTGAAGAAACTATCTTCAATAAAGCAACTCAATACAAGTATTGTTTAATAATATAGGGTGCATTAATGTAAATAGAATCAGAAATAAGCAAATATAGACATTTACAAATAATACGATGTTCTGGAAAGCAAACACTCCCCCGACATTCTTAATGTATAGTAACCTGGACACGACAGCAGATATAATACTCTATATCCAAATATTCATAACAATATACAGATCCCCTTCTAAATACGCAAGGAAAATTCGCCTAGGATAAATAATCCCTTCAATGAAACCACATACTATTTAATACCATTTCAAGGATTTTTAGATACGTACATGTGATATTTAACATTGAAGAAACTATCTTCAATAAAGCAACTCAATACAAGTATTGTTTAATAATAGGGGGCATTAATGTAAATAGAATCAGAAATAAGCAAATACAGACATTTACAAATAATACGATGTTCTGGAAAGCAAACAATCCCCTGACATTCTTAATGTATAGTAACCTGTACACGACAGCAGATATAATACTCTATATCCAAATATTCATAACAATATACATAAAATAGAAACTTTCTTCGACCTAGGATCTGATCAACTGGCGATAGAAATTAGCATAGAGTTGGACAAATCCACAAAAGAGGAAATGGAGAAGAAAAAAATTAACCTGTATAAGTGCAATATGGATGAGGTAAATCACAATGTTGGAAAACTATGTGGATGAACGGCAACGCCTGCGAATTGACAAACAAGCAATAAGCAAGTATAATGAAAAACTAAAAAGAGACAATTAGGTAGGTATACATAATTCACTCACATGAAGGATTAGATTTATTCATATGAACTACCTCCATCCATCAGCAAATACAGATATATAACGCAAAAGGCATATTAACGATTACAACAAAAATATCCTAAAGCTATAATTAAAGAATACACGGAGCATAAATGGTTAACAGTATGTAATAGACTCAATCAAAACAAGGGAGAAATTACTGGTAACAAATTAACAGATTATTCACGCCAGAAGAAAATAAAATGTTCCGTATAGCCACTCCGAGGAAACAGAGCTGTTTCAAACGCTATAAAAAATTATACAACTAAAATGATAATCAGTATGACGAAGCACATCGCCTATTAATTACATTCTGAATAAAGGAAAAGGACAATACCAGGAAAAGATAACATATTGTCGAGCCGGGGGTTAAACTGGCCCCCTTTTTAGGGGCGACTCGCTTGGCGCTCGACCCAAAGTAGTTTGTTTTAAGAGGCCGAGGTCGCTTGTGCTTTTGGGTTAGATTATTCCACTCAATCTAATATAATAAAAAGACTTTTAACCTTTAACTATATATATATTTTCAGAACTAATGACATGCAGTTAACGCAATAGAAATAATGGTTTTACTTACATGGATGAATACACATACATTTTTCTGGGATGGTGGCTGAACCGTCGACGTGGGGGAAATCATCCCCAAACTTGACCACAAAATACGCCTATAAATAAAATTATACGAATACTGTCTTAATCAGTACTTTTCTAAGGAATGGAAACATGCTATTGTCATTGTCATGCCCAATCCAAACACCAACCCTCACAAAATGAATAGCTATCTATCATCCTACTACCTGTACCGGCAAAAAATCTCTAAATGGATGGCTGCGCGTGAGTGGTGCTTTCAAAGAGCTCCAATTAAATGTGGTGATTATAGAAGTTCTGTGTAATATTTTTGAAGAAAATTGCACATCCGCTTGTCAGAATTGTGGATCAGTTCCTCTTTAAATAATTTAAGATATTATAAATTGTGAATTGATAAATTATTGCAAGATATTTCTGTTGTGCATTTGAGGTTACTTATCTAGTCCTACCGTACCAATAAATAGTTAAAGATGGGAAAAACCGATACCAGGAGTAATTCAGCTGAAAAGCTAAATAATGAAGCCATGGAACAATTAATTGCTAAGGTATGTGCCAACTTTGCTAATCGTTTGGAAGCTAAGGTTACAAAAAAATTTGACATGTTGAATGAGAAACTTGCAGATGTTAGTCTAACTTTAAAAGCCCTAGATCAAACAGTCAAGTCTAACAAATCTGTTATACAGACTATTAATAAAAAGTGTGATGATATGGATCAATATTTAAGGAGAAATTGCCTACGTTTTATTGGTTTTCCTGAACTGGAGAATGCAAAGCTATTGGAATATACCATACATTTTCTTAATGACAAGTTAAAAGTTACCTGCATAAGTAATAATATTGATTGTGTATATCGTGTTGGAAAAACTAGTACCCCTAATAAACCTACGGCGGTAATACTTAATTTTGTAACTAATATAAAAAGAAATTAAGTGTTTTACTAATTATTAAAAGATACTGGATTTTTTGACTTCGAGGATCTCACCAATTATAGGTTTAATCTCCTTACCGCTGCAAAAGCTAAATATGGTAAACGTGATGCTTGGTCTTCAAATGGAAGAATTTATGTTACACACAACAACGAAAAGCGTTTAATTGATCTATAATTTTGTTGAAATGGTGCGACTATATCTGTTTTAGTGTATGTATCCTGGTTTTGTGCCTCTCTTTTTTTTTGGTGTTTTATTTACACTTTACATAATTCTTTTATCATTACTTATATTTTTTTATCTTTTTGCGTTTATATGAAATGATGCGCTTATATGAAATGATGCGCTTATAATGTTAATATCGTTTGTTGTAGGAAATTATAGTAACTACAAAAATAAATTAATATTCTGTCGTCCTTAGTACCCCTGTACTTTTTTTTACTTGGTATTTTATTTCTGTTTACTGCGCTTGTCTAGGTGCAAGCTTGTTTTCGACTGTATTTATTTTCTGGTGTAGACTTCACTTTATTGTTATTGAATCGTTTGTAATGCTTTATTTTATTTTGCGTCGTAATTCTTTTTTACTTATTTTAGCACTTATAGTTGAAATAAATAACCCATTTTTTGGAGTTCTGAATAGATAAAATCTATTTGATATCTGTTATACCCATTTTACGTGTAAACTTTTGCCGCTTAAACTGATTCATTTGAGAATTTTAAGTGCATAATCTATATATTTTATTTTTTGCCAGTTTTTTACCTAATTTATAATTTGTTCTTGAGTAGTAGTATTTTATCTATCGTATATTCACTTTTAACACGAGTCTATTTATTATTATAAATTATTATATTTAATGAAAATTGCACATCTTAATGTGCGTTCTTTAATAGGGGAGTTTAATGACTTTATGCAATTAGTATATGAAAATGAATTTGATATTGTGGCTATTTCTGAGACATGGTTGTCCAATGATATCGACTCTGATGTTATTAGCTTACAAGGATATAATCTATTTCGAAAAGATAGAGCAGGTAGGGGAGGAGGAGTGGCTATTTACGTAAAAACAACTTTTAATAATTGTGAGATTGTATCACTTGATTTTTTTCCTAATCATAACGTATTCGAACACTTGTGGATAAAATTTAAGGCGGATCAAAGGACTTTTTAAATTTCTTCGATATATAGACCCCCACATAGTAACTTAACTGATTGTTTAAGCGATCTGGAAGATATTTTGTCATTCGTCACTGCCACTTTTGATGTGATTCTTTGCTTGGGAGATCTGAATATAGATTTATTTAATGTAGATAATCCTATTAGTAACTGTTTCAATTCCTATAATTATGTGCAACTAATTAATGAACCAACGAGAGTTACAAGTAGCTTCAACACACTTATTAACCCTATTTTTATCAGTGATGATCAACATTTAGTTATTCAGGCAGATACACTATTAGCTGATTTGATCTCAGATCATAAGATGGTTTATTGCAGTTTAGATGTTAAGACGTTAAGATGTTAAATTTAAACAAAAATTTGTTACTTTCAGAAATTTCTCTAATTTTAACCTTAATACATTTCAAACATATTTTAGGGGGTTGCCATTAGATGATATAATTTATGAACCTGATATCAACAAAAAAGTAGAATTGCTCAATAACTTTGTCATCTCATCATTTGAAATTTTTGCTCCTATTAAAACCGAAAGCCCCATGACTAACTGACAACCTTAAATTGATCATGATAGAAAAACAAAGGGCACTTAATAAATACAAACTAACTAAACAGCAGGATGACTGGGAACTTTACAAACGAATTAGAAATTTTTCCTTAGCAGCTTGTAGAGCGGAAAAAAAGCTTATATAAATAATATATGTCAACAAAATAATTAAAAAAAACCTGAGCAACCTTAAGTAAATTAAATGTTAATTATAAATCTAAGGATAATGTTATACCTGGTCACTTATCTAATCCAAATAATATAAATGATTTTTTCTTGTCGGTTATGAAACCTAATGATACTTTGTGTCAGGACAGTATTAATCACTATGAAAATAGTAAGTATAATGACAATTTAGCTTTTCGATTTAACATGGTCACTGAATAACAAGTGCATGATATATTATTCAGTTTAAAATCTAACGCTTGTGGAATAGATAACATATCGGCAATAATGTTACAATATGCTAGTCCCATTATCGATATTTACCTGACCCATATTATAAATTATGCTATAGAAGTCTGTTCATTTCCTGAACTATGGAAGGTTGCCATTGGTTGTCCTTTACCAAAAAAACAGAAACCGGTTGATATGTCGGACATTAGAATAATTAGCATGTTACCATGCATTTCTAAAATTCTGGAGAAAGTTATGTTTAACCAAATGTACGAGTTTCTGAATTCTAATGACATATTACCCCCTTTTCAAACAGGTTTTAGAAAATTCTTTAGCAGAAGTATGGCTTTACCTCAAGTTACTGATGATTTGTTGTCAGCCACGGATAAAAATTATGCTAGTGTGCTGGTGTTACTGGACTTCTCAAAAGCATTTGACACTATTAATCATAAACTTATTTGTTCCAAATTAAAATATTATGGTTTTGATCACGATTCAGTGGCTATTATAAAATCTTATTTAACGAATCGGAAACAGCAAATTAAAATTCAAAATAAAAGTTCAGATCTGGCCAACATAGAAGCTAGTGTTCCCCAGGGGTCGGTAATTAGTCCGTTATTATTTATTATGTATACGACTGATCTTTTAAAGTGTGTAAGATTCTCCAATGTTCAAGCATATGCTGATGACTCTCAAATTTATCTAAGTTTTTCAATTGAGAATATAGCTGCAGCACAGGACTATATCAACAGTGATTTAGATATGTTATTTAATAATAGTCAGAAGCATAACTTTAAACTGAACGCCAATAAATCAAATCAAATATTATGGTATTTGGAGCCAAATCTCAAGTCAATATCGTCAAGAACTCTATCTCAATTAATATTAATAATAACCCTTTGCCTGTTGTTTCTGCATTTAAAAATTTAGGTTTGATTATTGATGATGACTTTAGATTCGAATTCGAATTCGAAGATACAATCAAGATGGCGGGAGAGTAACATTCGTATGAACCTGTCCTCTTATAAAATTGTTTTAAAATCGTTAAATAAGCAATAATAAAGTGCAGTGAGTAGTTGAAAATTTACATGCAGTTAAGGAATACATTTGTATATAAAACAAAAGTGTTTTTCTGATTGAATTTCTCTGTTGATCAACATAAGTTTTTGTCTGCTTTAAAAATGGTTCTTACTAGGAACGATATAGATGAGATAGCTAAGATAGTGGAAGAAAAAAATAAACGTATGTTTCAAAGCGAGGAATTTATAAGGAAAATAGCCGAAAGTGTCTTAAAGAAGATCTCTGAGAAATATGATAATTTAATTTCAAACCAAAATGAAACTATACGGCAGTTACAAAGAGATGTAGCAATTCTACAACAGGACAATCGTAAGTTAAAGACAAACTTGGACACTAATGAACAATATTCCCGTAATTTAAATCTCCGAATATTTGGTATATCTGAGATTGATAAAGAAAACACAAAGGAAACAGTGATAAACTTTTTTGAAGAAAAACTAGATCTGCGAGATATAAAGGAAACAGATATAAATAAATGTCATCGAATTCCAACGAAAAAATCAGGGACTGATAACAGGCGACCTTCTGCCATCCTAGTAAGTTTTTGTAGTGATACCGTTCGCTCTAAAGTAATAAACAAAAGAAAAATGTTGAAGTCATCTGGTGTGTCCATACAAGAAGACTTAACAAAATATAGGTTAGGATTAATTAATAGTGCTATTCAAACTTTCCCTTCGAAAAGTGTGTGGTCTCGTAATGGAAATGTTTTTGTCAAATATAAAGACAAAATCTACAGAGTGGAAAGTGAGAGTGACATAACAAAGATTAAAGGAAACTAAGTAAATATTTGTATCCTAAACTACAATAGTTTACCATAAACTCATGTAAGTTTCTAGCATTAATTGAATAACTACCATGTCTTGCCCTGTTAATATTTATATATTAACTTGCTAACAACACAATCCAAATTTGCATTATATGCTCCTAAATACTTAACAAAATAAATGCATATAATTGATGTTAATGTTACAACAAACTTTTTGCTTCGCCCTGGAATTGTTACTATTATAAATGCTCATTTAATGATATTAAGAAATACTTATTTATTACGATGTTAATATATCTTACAGTTATAAAAAATTAAATATTGTGTAACACTATGCATATAAGTTAAAATTTACATATACTACATAATATGAAGCTATACCATAGGATAACTTATATTAATATATAATGCAAGTCTCCATAACTTTCATGTCGTCATAATTTTTTACTTGTGTATATCAATATTAATAATAGTAATTTGATGTTTACATGCTTGCATAAATAATAAAACTTCAAAAACCTTCAAAATTCAAATATTGTAATCATGGTTTGGAGACATTCTTACTATTGACTAATTGTTTCCATTTATTATTTTTTTTTTAGCAATTTTCTTACAGCGTATATAGAATATAACCTTAAGAGGATAGGTACCGGTGCTTTGCTTTTGTCAGATTATTATTATAATCTCCTAACTTTTTATATAAGTATAATTTTAGTTTTTTAGGTTAAGTTAATATATAGAGTAAATGAACTTTAATGTTGCTAACTTTAATGCAAGGTCGCTGCTTACTGGATTTGTTGAGTTTTCTGAATTTATTGCTAATAGTAACTATCATATAGTTGTTATTACTGAGACCTGGTTGAATCAAAATATATCTTCTGATGCTGTGAATATTCTAGGTTTTGATATTCTTAGAAAGGACCGTGTAGATCGGAGAGGTGGAGGTGTTGCAATCTATTACAAGGACTTCCTGGATGTCGAAGTCTTGCACATTGATGAGGAGGTAGAAAATGGACTTGAACAGCTGTGGGTAAGATGTAAGTTTAAATCGAAAAAAATTGCCGTTGGTGCTATCTATCGCCCACCAAATGTTAATGTAGCAGCCAGTATAAACTCTATCGACAACGTTTTGTCTCAAATAGTACCGCAAGTCGAGGACGTTATATGTGCTGGTGACATCAATTTAAATCTGTATAATTTAACCAATACACAAGTCGAAAGTTTTAATAGTTTTTTAGAATCATATGGTCTTATTCAAATTTTGGACGTGCCAACACGTATTACACCATATAGTAGTACGCTTATCGATTTTATTGCAATCAGTGATTCATCTCTGGTTAGGGATACGTTTGCCATTGATATGCACAATATATCAGATCATTGTCTGGTATCGTGTAGTCTTAACTATACAGTACCTAAACAAAAACAGATTTTTCTCTCATATAGAGATTTTAAACAATTTTCCCTGCCAGATTTTGAAAGGGATTTGCATATGTTAAACTGGGATGTCATTTTCGACCTTGACGATGTTAATGATATGGTGGAGGTTTTAAATACTAATATATCTCACATATTTGATATACATGCTCCTTTAGTACGCGCTAGAATAAATAAACCAAAGGCTCCATGGGTGACAGACAACCTCAAACGCATGTGCAAAATGCGAGACAACGCGTTAATTAAATTTAAGAGAACAAAATATATGGGAGATTGGGAATATTATAAAACATTAAGAAATTTAACTACAACTATATCAAGAAATGAAAAACGAGCATATCTGGAGTACATAAATAGAACAAAAAATTCTAAAAAACTATGGAATGCGTTGAATGATATGAAGGTAACCACTAAAAAACAAAAAAGAAATTTACCATCAAAATTAAATAAACCTGATGAACTAAACAATCACTTTATTAATTCTGCAAATATAACCCCTGTTAATAATGACACTTTTTTATTTTATATGCACAATAAATTTGATGATAACTTGCAATTTTCATTTTCTGAGGTATCAGAAGAAGCTATCTCTAAATCCATATTAAAAATAAAATCAAATGCGCAGGGATGGGATGGCATTTCATTAAAAATGTTCAAATTATGTTTACCTTTTTTGATAAAATATGTTACCCATATCATAAACCAATGTTTAGTAAAAAGTACTTTTCCTGTCCAGTGGAAAGATGCCATTGTTACACCCTTGGCTAAAGTAGATAATCCTGAAAACTTCAGTGATATACGTCCCATTAGTATTTTGCCGCTTTTGTCGAAAATTTTAGAGAGAATTATATACGAGCAACTTAACAGTTATGTCATCGAGAATAAAATAATTCCCGAAAATCAATCGGGATTCCGTCAAAAACATAGCACTACCACCGCCCTCCTCAAGGTCATAAATGATATAATCCAAGCTTTGGATAAAGGTGACATCGCAGTTTTGACTTTAATAGACTACTCTCGTGCTTTTGACACAATTGATCATCAGCTACTACTTGCTAAATTACAATACTATGGTTTAAATATTGTAGCTTTAAATTTTGTAAGATCATACTTAAGTAACAGGAGGCAAAAAGTTGTCATTCAAGAACAACATTCACATTTTATTGACATTAAAACTGGTGTTCCCCAAGGGTCCATACTGGGACCTTTGTTGTTTATTATATACGTATCTGACTTTCAAAAAGAACTTGTCAGCTGTAATATGCACCAGTATGCTGATGATACACAATTGTTACAGAGTTTTAATATCAAAGACATAGTGAGACACGTTGAGCACATTAATACAGATATTCTCAAATTAACAGAAATTTCGCAAAATCACGCTCTCAAAATAAATTCAACTAAATCATCTGTAATAGTTTTTTGTAGCGATAGGTTTCATGGTGATGTCATGAACCATGTTAAGATTTATATCGAGGGACAGCAGATTGAACACAAAAATGTTGTCAAAAATCTAGGTTTATATATAGATAATAAATTACGTTTTAAACAACATATAAACAAAAATATTCAAAAATCCTACTCAACATTAAGACATCTATATTCAAATAGGCATTTTCTAACAAAAAAAATTAAGCTTATGCTCTGCGAATCATTGATTTTATCTCTTTTTAATTATTGTGACGTAATCTACGGTCCTTGTCTTGATGTTGTCTCTATTGTAACGGTTCCATGTTCATTTTCCGTTACAACAGTAAATCGGAAACTCAATGATTAAACCTTAATAAGGGACTGGACTATGAGTGCGCTATAAATTAAATACTATCGTACTGGACTATGACCTACAACGCTGTCCAATGCTAACCAGCTGATTGCGTCGGCGCTAAGAGCCGAGAAAATCCTCTCATAAATGTTCCATTTGTCGTTATTTCTCAAATTATTCAACAATTTGTTATTTATAATCATAATTATCTTAATTAGGGTCTATGAAAGCTCCTAAAAGAATATCAAAGACGATATATTTTGATATTTTAGAATAACATAATTTTCCTACTCCATTCAGTGGACAAGTAGCGATCGGGTATCTTCGGTAATGTCTGATCTTGGGTTGGTACGGGGGTAGTCGAAAATTCAACAGGTGAATTTTAAACGGCTCTTTCCGCTTCTACCTGCCTAAGAGCAACACGCTTGTGATAAGTTAGCTGTATGTTATTTAACACTTGTTAAGTACTCATCGATAGATGGATTAATTAGCTAATAATATCATCGGCGAGAAATTCGAAGAACCTTATGCTAATAAGGTAAGAACATAATCTTGTTAAATAAGACAACCATCTTATTACTGTCAAATTGTTACTTTTAGGTTCTTTTTTTTTTACGAAAATCTTTTCTTCTACGAAGATTAATTCTTTGTACGAAGATTAACTCTTTCTATGAAGATTACTTTATGCAAACTCTTTTATGAGGATTAAATTCTTTTTTATGGTTTCTTCTTTTTTACGCTTGCAAATTCCACATGGTTCTGATTGAGTTCAGTTATATTATATGGGAACATTATTTTTGGATATGAGATGCATAGTTGAACAACTGGAAGTAGTTCGACTGTTCAGACCTAACCGTGGTTCTGATCACCCTTTCACTCTAGGAATTAGAGACAGTCTCTAAGTTAAGTATTTGTGTTCTTTATCTTACTAAAAGACGCTTACACTTCATAGTGAACAGAGTATTATCTCCATTTGGTAACTGTAAATTTCTTAAGACTAAAAAAAAAAATAAGATATTTCATTTTTCCCTTTTGTAACTTTTGTACTATACTGTTCTTTTCATGCCTTAAAATTTATTAGTAGTTTAAACATAACTTTTTTTATTATCGTGACCTTCAGTCACATTCCAACAATTTTTTAGACTAGCTTAAAAATTTAATTTTCTCCATTTTGTAATTCTCATCATTTTTTTTAGAACATAATTTCTATTTGGTTTAAATAGTTAAATTTAAAACTAACATTTTTTTGGGAAATACTAATTTACAATAACTTTTAAATTTTAATGTTGCAATAGTTCTTAAAAAAAAAAATTATTTTTATATACTGTATATAGGTAAATATATCTTGTAGGTGATATTTTTAAACTAAGTGTATTTTTTCTACTCCTTTTCTGACCATACTAAGTGGTCTGGCGCCCGCTTTTCACGAACCCACCCCTTGCTCTCCTCAGCTATAAATTGCCTAGCCGGCATTGTGTATCCTCCATTTCTTAGGGCAGTCACCACCGTGATAGGTTTGCTATAAATTATATTTTATATTCACTTAGTGCCTAACAACTCTTATAACAGCAAACCGGAACCAAAAAAAAATTTAACTGAGGAGGTTATACAAAATGGCGCCGCAACGTCGAGGCCAGACTTAGTAAGGCACTTATCGTAGAGAGGAAGAGGGTAGTTTCGATTCTCTTGTCTTATCTGTATCTAAAAACTTTCTCTGTCTTATCTATTTCTTAAAACTTTCTGTCTTATCTTTATTTTAGTAGGTAATCGAGCTGTGTTTTCTATTCTTGAATACTAATTCTTTCTTGTTATTACTAACTTGTACATATAAATATTTATTAGGGTACTAACTCCTTTATTGTTATATTTACAGCTAAAATTTTGCAAAATGGAGGTAAACTATCTTCATCTTGATGAGTTGGACTGGGAATTAAAGGTCAGAGGAGCTATCGTACAGGCCAATATGGACATAAAAAGACGTCTTCTTAGAGGACATTTACAGAGCGAAAAGCTAAATGGTAAATTCTCCCATCCAGAAGTTCCGTTGGACTTTCAAGCGGAGTCTATGATTTGTAATGAAAAATTGGTAATATTAGAGGGTATGATAGGTAAATTTAATTCTGATAAAAAACATCCTGATTATAAAAGGATAATCACTAAATTATGTCACCTAAAAAACAGAATAGATTATTTTCCATGTAATGATCAGTTAGAGGCTAATTTGAAAACTGATTTACTAACTAAAAATATGTTATTGTTAGATTTAATTGAACAAAAAGTAACTCAGACCACTGTTTCTGATCAAGATTTATTAACTTTTGATAAAATGCCAACTTCAAATGATATGTCTAGTCACAGTAGCCCGATAAATAATAATGAACCTCGGAGAGGCCATGTAACATCAGAACTATATCGTGAGAGCATACCTGAAAGAAGTAATATTTCTTTACTTAATGAAGCTTTAGATAATACTCCACCAGTTAGCTCAACTAATAATATTTATCCTAACTTAAATGAAATTAATCGCCCACCACTTAATGTGCATTTACCAATTTCAAGTAACTGTCAGGGACCTCAACATCAATTAAATGTAACGGCATCTAATTTCAATTCAGGTCCGGTTGTATCTAATAATAAAAACGTTAGAAATCAATCGCTAACTTTACAAGGGGAGCGAGGAGCTCGTGTGAAAACAGTTAATACACGAAATGATTGTGCAGTATCGATAGGTCAAAATCATTATAGTCAAAATATACCTAGCGTACCAAATAATATAAACCCTATCTTTGAAAATAATCAAATTTTTACAGTATCTAGTAGTCTGTTTTGTAATGGTCCAAGTTCTAATAGTGATAGGCCAGATTTAGGCAACGCCTACCCTGCGCAAAATGTTAACTTACATAATAACTTGTATAATAGTACAAATTTTAAGGCAAATAATATGGGTTTCCCACCATGTACAAACCTACCCAATGCTGCAAATAATTTTATTTCTAGAGATCATTTCTCACAGCCATTTTCCCATAATGCTGCAAATAATTTTAATTTTAGAGGTCATTTTTCAGAGCCATATAATGCTGTTAACCAAGTAAATTTTCAAAGCAGTTTTAGTTCAACACTATCACATATTAGCCGAACTAACCTCAAGTTTAGCGGCACAAATCAAAGTGTACACCACTTCCTTGATAAGGTTAATGAATTTTGTTTAGCCTATGGTATCGACAAGGCACGACTTTTAAATGTTGCACACGAATTTTTTGAAGGCGATGCTCTACACTGGTTTAGAGCCAATCGAAGTTTATTCACCTCATGGGATGACTTAGTTTATGGTTTAAAATTTGTATTTCTACCTTGTGACTTTGAACTAGATCTCTGGAAAGAAATCTTTGCTAGAACTCAAGGCAGTGCCGAACGAGTATTAATTTATATTTCTATTATGGAAAATTTGTTTTCACATCTATCGTCACCACCAAGTGAGAGCTTTAAGTTACAACTGATTTTAAAAAATTTGCAACCATATTTTCAACATCAATTATCATTACGACCACCTTTGTCACTAGTAGAACTTAAATATCTTTGTAGAAATATCGAGGACACTAAAATAAGAACAGAAAAATTTAAGGAGCCTCCTCCATGTACATTTAACACTCTAGAACCAGAATTAGCTTATCGAAATTCAAATACCACTCGAAATAAAGTTTTTGTTCATGAACTCCAACCTATGATAAACCACTTTGAAAACTTAGCACTGCCCGATGTCAGTCATCCGTCAGAACAAGTTAATGCTATTAAAACAGTAAAATGTTGGAATTGTGATGCTGTTGGACACATGTATAATAAATGTGATAAAGCTAAAACCAAATTTTGTTATGGATGTGGAGCGAAAAATGTGATTAAACCAAAATGTATTAAATGCAACCCAAAAAACGAAGTTATCACAGTGATTACTCCGGCAGACACTGTGTAAATACGAAATTTAAGTCCGAGTCTAAAATTATTAAATCGTTATCTACAAATTCTTTTTCGCAACATAATAATTGGTCTCACTGGTTAAATATAGTTAAAAACTTTTATCTCACGAATAACATATCTCCACTGTTTACTAAACTTCATTCAGATTCTCGACCATACTTAGATATTGTCATAAATAAAAAGTCAATTTCGGCCTTATTAGATACAGGGGCAACCCAAAGTGTCATAGGAAAATCAACTTTTCAGTTCATTTTAACCTCAAATTTTAAAATAGACTATAACGTTAATCACATTTCGGTTACTACCGCAGATGGACAACAACAGAAAGTTATAGGATCCGTAGATCTACCGATAACTTTAAATAATAAAACCCACTCTTTGAATCTTTTGATTGTACCTTGTGTTAAACACAATGTTATCTTAGGTGTAGATTTTTGTCGACTTTTTAATTTAAACTTAGATTTTTCAAATGAGTCTTGGGACACCAAAAACGAATTAATTATAAATGAACCTTCGTCAAATGTTTCCAATTTAGTTAACCTGTGTTCTTTGGTAGCAGAGTGTGAGTTGAACAATTATCAAAAGCAAAAATTAGATTCAGTAACGCAAAAATTTAAAGAATTGGACACACCCAGTTTAGGTTTAACTCAATTATGTGAGCACAAAATTGAACTGACTGATGACACCTCATTTAAACAAAGAGCTTTTCCGTTATCCCCATACATGCAAAAACACATGAATGATGAAATCGAAAGATTACTTGACCTAGGTGTGATACGACCTTCCAAAAGCGCATATTCTTCCAACGTAATACTTGTTAAGAAACCATCAGGAGAGTATAGGTTATGTTTTGATGGTAGAAAGTTGAATTCAGTAACGAAACCCGATAGGTATCCCTTGCCAAATTTAGAGTCGGTGTTAACCAAAATAAGAAATGCTCATTATCTAAGTTCAATTGACTTACGGCAAGCCTTTTTTCAAGTAAAACTTGCCGAAGACAGTTGTGATAAGACCGCTTTCCAAGTCATAGGTAGAGGACTTTTCGAATTTGCACGAATGCCTTTCGGCCTTCGGAACTCGGCTCAAACTCTACAGAGATTAGTTGACCGACTGTTTGATCCTACTGATGTTGAGAGTCACATTTTTACATATCTTGATGATTTGGTAATAGTTAATGAACATTTTGATGATCACATTCAGACTTTACTTAAAGTATTTGATATATTGAAGTCAGCAGGTTTAACGGTAAATTCAGACAAATGTAAATTTTGTAAACCTAGTTTAGCTTTCCTGGGTTATGTTCTGAATAAGGACGGTTTGCACACAAACCCCGATAAGGTAGCTGCGATCTGTGACTACCCTAGGCCTAAAACAACTACTGAGGTTAAACGATTTTTAGGAATGGCAGGTTGGTATCGAAAGTTCATTCAAAATTTTTCTGAATTAATTAATCCTCTTAACAACTTGTTAAAAAATAGAAAAAAAGGTCAAAAGATTATTTGGACTCCTGAAGCCGATACTGCTTTTAACTCCCTTAAGATCTGTTTATCCACTGCTCCGGTACTTGCCAGTCCGGATTTCTCACAATTATTTACAATTCAATGTGACGCTAGTGATGTGGCCGTTGGAAGTATTTTAACTCAAGGGGAAGGAGACGATGAACATGTAATCGCCTACGCGTCTAGGACGTTAACCAAAGCAGAAAGGGCCTATACAGTTACCGAACGTGAATTGCTCTCAATCATATTTTCAGTAGACAAATTTTTAAGTTTTATACAGGGCGTTAAATTTAAAGTCATCACAGACCATTCTTCACTTCTGTGGTTAAATAGACTGAAGAACCCTACCGGAAGATTGGCTCGATGGGCGGCCCACCTATCACAATTTGATATAGAGTTTAAACATCGTAGTGGGAAATTAAATATTTTACCTGACGCTTTAAGTAGAGTAAATATTGATATAAATGCCCTAACTTCAGAACATAAACAGGATAAGTGGTACCAGAAAATGCTTCTAAAGGTTTCGAGTACACCTGAAAAATTTCCCTTGTGGCATGTAGATAATAATTGTCTTTATAAATTTGTAAAATTAAAACATGGCATAAACACCAATGTTAAACAGTGGAAATTAGTAATCCCTAAATTTCAAAGGTTAGAAATCTTAAAACAAAATCATGATAATGCTTTAAGCTCACATTTTGGCATAAGAAAAACTTTAAATCGCATTAGCGAACAATATTTTTGGCCAGGGATGAAGGCAGATATTACTAAATATGTAAGTCGCTGTAAGATATGTCATGAGCAAAAATCATCACAACTGAGTAGGATGGGTCTGATGGGTTGTCCAAAAGCGGTAAATCACCCGTTCCAATTAATTTCAGCTGACCTCTTAGGGCCTTACCCAAAATCAAAACTGGGCAATTGCTATTTACTAGTAGTTGTGGATTGGTTCACAAAGTTTACCTTTATATTTAGGCTTAAACGAGCTTTAGCCAAACATATCTGTAAAAGCCTGGAGGAAGAAGTTTTTTTAATCTTCGGTGTTCCTCAAACTGTAGTTGTAGACAATGGTAGTCAATTTACTTCACGAGAATTTAGAAACCTTTTAAAGAAATATAATGTTACTAACATATTTTACAATGCTCGCTATCATCCACAGGTAAATAATAGTGAGCGTTCTAATAGAATTATAGGGACTGCTATAAGGTCATACATAACAACATCTCACAGAGAATGGGACATACACATCCCTGAAATTGCTAGTGCCATAAATTCCTCTGTACACGAAGTTACAGGGTATAGCCCCAACTTTTTAGTATTCGGTAGAAATGTGCCTATCGAGGGGAATTATTACGGAATCATAAAGGACAAAAGTCTCTCTCCTTACAATTTTGCTGATCGAGATACACTGGTCAATGAGTTAAGTAAATTGCCTGAATTATATTCTAAAGTTTCTGATAAAATCAAGTTAGCCTATAGCAAAAATAAGAAATATTACAACCTGCGTAAACGAAATTTTGAGTTTAACGTAGGCGATACAGTATTTAAAAGAAACTTTGTGCAAAGCGATGCCGCACAGTATTTTTCAGCCAAATTAGCCCCTAAGTATATTAAATGTACCATTCATAAAAAGATTTCCCCTCTAGTATACGAACTGTTGGATGAGGAAAATCAGAATTTAGGCAGATACCATATTAAGGATCTTAAACAGGCCCCTGACGATATCTCGCCTGAAAACCCATTCCTTAGCCTAATTGGTAGAGATTAAGATAGATGTACATGAATTTTCTTTATATTAATGTCCTGTTCCTAATATATCTTGTTATTATTTAAGTATGTATAAGTTTGTTAGGATATAAGTATAAGAGTCTTGTGGTAAGGAAAGCAAGAACAGTCCTCTCTAATTTTTTTAGAAGCCGGCTGGATTCAAATCTTTCTCTTCTCTTTCTGTGAATCCAAGGGTTGTAGGGTGGGATCTCGTTTCGAAAAGTTGCTTAGTTACAGGCAGTATCGCGTTTATTTTGTTGCAATCATTTCTCTGTCGCTCAGTGTATCGCTGGTTGCCTATGTAACTAAGTAATTAAAATCATGCAAGTGTAGAATTTAGTATCGTACCGTATCTCTTGTCTTATCTTTTATTTGACTAATAAATGGTAAATGTAAAGTATCTTTTTGAGTATCGTATCGTATCTTAATGGTAAAGTAAATTATCCTTTTTATCGTATCGTATCTTTCTTTACTTTACATTAAGTTTTTTGAGTATTTTTGGGTATTTTTGGATATTAGTGCATATATTTACCACTAAGTTAGTCAAATGTTTTATTAAATTTTTGCACTTGTCTTTAAATGACAACAACATCGTTATATTTCTTCTTGTGTATGTGTCTTTCTGTCTCTCTTTGTGTCTTTTGTCTATACCTCTTTTCTTCTATAGTGCACTTTTGTTTGCGAGTGAGTTATTAATCTTACCTTTGGTCTGATGGTTAGTGGAATATCATGTTATCAACTTTGTTGGATTTATATTTGCGAATGATTTCTACTACCTGGACGTTTGTGTTCAAAACAAATTTTGCACTTGAGGAATTCGTGGTATCCTATCTGTTACCTTTTTTTTCCTTTTGCTTGTTTTTGTTTATTTATCGGTATGGTTTTGGTGGAATTAGTTTCTTATCTTATTGTTTATCGTGAAAACGATATCATTTTCAGGCACCCATTCCATACATATTAAACAAATTTCTTTGGCTTATACCTATATGAATTGTTATCGTTTTTCTCATTTAATTGTTGGTTTATGGTTTATGGTAATTCTCTATCGTATCCTTTGTCTTGGTATCTTACAGGTGGTTACATTCCTGTATTTAAAATGTTACGGGACTTGGTTTGAATGGGGGCGTTTTGGTCTTGACAGGGCTGCATTCAATTGCAAGATGGTTAGAGAGGGTCTAGTATTTCCGGGATTTATTTTTTTCATCTTTTATCTCCATGGGTAAGGGGGCTTACTACAAGTCAGTGTCAGCTGAGGCTGCCTGATTTCCCTAGAGGAGGTAGGTCAACCGCCGTGCTTCACCTCAGCCTCTTCCTAATCGCCGGGTCAAGGGATAGAACGTCGCATTTATTTCGGGAGTATCCCAATGTAACTTTATTTTGTCGTTAAGAGTCTTCAACTCTTATTTCAAGCAATGGCAACTGCTTTAATGTGGCTCAGGCGTAGAACCACAACGTCTGTGGAGACTGATCTTACGGTCCTCTCCTAGAAAATTTTAAGTTTCCTCTTTTTCTCTTCTGTCTTTTTTCGTGATCCTCTTGGAAGTGTGTTGTGGCTTTTTATGAGTATGTTTGCATTAGTTGACATGGCTAACTAGCAATGTTCACTATCGAGGCATTTCCTGCTTCTGGAATATGCGCAGAGTGAACATTGGTCTGATTACCTTCTATCTTTTCAATCGATCACATGGCAATTGACTGTGGGCATGCTTGTGGGGTAGCAATTGCTCTTTCAAGTGGAACACATTATCTTTGTGGTTTATTTTGTTGTTCTATTCGCTTTCTTCATTAACCATATGTATAATAGGGTATATCACCCTCTCGAAAAATTTGAAGTTTTCAAATTTTTTTCTCTTAGGAGGGGGGTATTGTAACGGTTCCATGTTCATTTTCCGTTACAACAGTAAATCGGAAACTCAATGATTAAACCTTAATAAGGGACTGGACTATGAGTGCGCTATAAATTAAATACTATCGTACTGGACTATGACCTACAACGCTGTCCAATGCTAACCAGCTGATTGCGTCGGCGCTAAGAGCCGAGAAAATCCTCTCATAAATGTTCCATTTGTCGTTATTTCTCAAATTATTCAACAATTTGTTATTTATAATCATAATTATCTTAATTAGGGTCTATGAAAGCTCCTAAAAGAATATCAAAGACGATATATTTTGATATTTTAGAATAACATAATTTTCCTACTCCATTCAGTGGACAAGTAGCGATCGGGTATCTTCGGTAATGTCTGATCTTGGGTTGGTACGGGGGTAGTCGAAAATTCAACAGGTGAATTTTAAACGGCTCTTTCCGCTTCTACCTGCCTAAGAGCAACACGCTTGTGATAAGTTAGCTGTATGTTATTTAACACTTGTTAAGTACTCATCGATAGATGGATTAATTAGCTAATAATATCATCGGCGAGAAATTCGAAGAACCTTATGCTAATAAGGTAAGAACATAATCTTGTTAAATAAGACAACCATCTTATTACTGTCAAATTGTTACTTTTAGGTTCTTTTTTTTTTACGAAAATCTTTTCTTCTACGAAGATTAATTCTTTGTACGAAGATTAACACTTTCTATGAAGATTACTTTATGCAAACTCTTTTATGAGGATTAAATTCTTTTTTATGGTTTCTTCTTTTTTACGCTTGCAAATTCCACATGGTTCTGATTGAGTTCAGTTATATTATATGGGAACATTATTTTTGGATATGAGATGCATAGTTGAACAACTGGAAGTAGTTCGACTGTTCAGACCTAACCGTGGTTCTGATCACCCTTTCACTCTAGGAATTAGAGACAGTCTCTAAGTTAAGTATTTGTGTTCTTTATCTTACTAAAAGACGCTTACACTTCATAGTGAACAGAGTATTATCTCCATTTGGTAACTGTAAATTTCTTAAGACTAAAAAAAAAAAATAAGATATTTCATTTTTCCCTTTTGTAACTTTTGTACTATACTGTTCTTTTCATGCCTTAAAATTTATTAGTAGTTTAAACATAACTTTTTTTATTATCGTGACCTTCAGTCACATTCCAACAATTTTTTAGACTAGCTTAAAAATTTAATTTTCTCCATTTTGTAATTCTCATCATTTTTTTTAGAACATAATTTCTATTTGGTTTAAATAGTTAAATTTAAAACTAACATTTTTTTGGGAAATACTAATTTACAATAACTTTTAAATTTTAATGTTGCAATAGTTCTTAAAAAAAAAAATTATTTTTATATACTGTATATAGGTAAATATATCTTGTAGGTGATATTTTTAAACTAAGTGTATTTTTTCTACTCCTTTTCTGACCATACTAAGTGGTCTGGCGCCCGCTTTTCACGAACCCACCCCTTGCTCTCCTCAGCTATAAATTGCCTAGCCGGCATTGTGTATCCTCCATTTCTTAGGGCAGTCACCACCGTGATAGGTTTGCTATAAATTATATTTTATATTCACTTAGTGCCTAACAACTCTTATAACAGCAAACCGGAACCAAAAAAAAATTTAACTGAGGAGGTTATACTATTAATAGAATACAACGCATGCAAAACACATGCATTCGATTTATATATGGCCTTGGTAGAAGAGAGCACGTGTCACCTAAAATCAACGAAGCAAAATGGCTGAATATGAAAAATAAACGTAAACTACACTTATCCACTCTTACCCACAAAATTATTACAACAGGTACACCTACGTACCTAAAGGCGCATCTTGTCACACGACAAGCGCAACATGCACGTGACTTAAGATCGGTGTACATGCTCGATATACCAAGACACTCATCTACTTTATTCAGGAGGTCCTTTTCTTATTTTGCAGCACAAAATTATAATTCAATACCAGCATTAATAAAATCTAATAGTTTAAGTTCCTTTAAAAAGAAATATATGGCTCAATTATTCAGTGATCAGCTGACTTTGATATAACAACTTATTTTAAGCATTTTCTTTTTCTTTTTTCTATTCTTTTCGCAATAAAGTTCATTTACTCATAATACTCATATTACTTTCTATTACTTGATTAAAAATTTTTAGATTAGTTAAGTATTAGGTTAGTCCATTATTAATTTTCTAATTTTAAAATCAATGTATAAATCTGTATTTTGTTATTTCTACGTGGTTGGGTGGAAGAGCAGCTTTGCTGAACTCCGCCACAAATAAAGGCAATTTATTATTATTATTATTATTATTATTATGTTGATAGTTTGTTAAAGAAATCATATGTTGGATATGTTGGTTATACAAAATCATTTTGATAACGAGTGAATGGAAATAAAAAGGAGAAACATGAAAAATTGTTAATTTCAAGTGCATTTTGACAAATAACTATTTTTTGATTGGCTTTGGGCAATAATGACACTGAACGTTTTTTGAAGAAAATTAAATTATCTATAAAATGAGCTCCAAATGACCTTCATGCGATGAATGGTTCGTGAGATACAGCTGTTTAAAGGTATGAACAAAAATTTCTTTTTTGCTATAAATTAAGATTTTCCTGCAAGAACTGTGCATAACAATTTTTTTTAAATATGGGCCCAGTATGGAACAACTCAGAAATACTCACAGAATAACTTCTGATACTTCAAAAAGTGAAAAAATATTATTAAATGTACTTTTTTGTACTTCAAACGTGACGAAAATTGCCTGTTTGGTAAAAATTAAAAATCAACCGCATTTTCAATCGTCAGTTCCTTGTCACTACTTACTGAAAATTATTCAAGAAAAAATGTATTTTGTAGGATGTTTTGTAAACTTTTATTTAGGTATTATGAAATTTTCTCGTAAAGTCAACAGAAACGATGATATATACAAAAAAAAAAATTAAAAATAATATTGGTTCAATTTTTTCTGAACAAAAACAGTATTCAAGCACCTTTTTTTTAAGAAAATATACTTTGCGAACGACTTGTGCTATTGCATTACATTGATATGTATATAAACTAACAAAAATAGGTCAAAACCAATGTTTAAAAAAATGTTATGCACAGTTCTTGCAGGAAAATCTTAATTTATAATAAAAAAGAAATTTTTGATCATAGCATTAAACAGCTGTAACTCGTGAATCATTCATCGTATGAAGGTCACTTGGAACTCATTTTACAGATAATTTAATTCTATTAAAAAAACCTTCAGTGTCATTATTGCCTAAAACCAATCAGAAAATAGCTATTTGTCAAAATGCACTTGAAAATGACAATTTCTCATGTTTTTCCCCTTTCCATTCACTCGTCATCAAAACAATTTTGTACGTACACCAACACCAACAACATATTCAAAATTTGATTCTTTTTAACTTCCATTTGATACACTATATGTGTACGATCTATCGTTTTCGAGTTTTTATCGATTTTAGCATCAACCAAGTGTTCTGATAGCGCACTATAAAACTGTTTAAAAATTCATATCTCTGCCAATATTGATCCAAATGAAAAATAAAAGGAAATTGTTCGTAATCGAATTCTCTACAACTTTCATTTGAAACCATTTTTGAGATTTTAGCAAAGAACGCGCGCGTCTCCGTTGCGTCGGAAAACTGTAAAAAATTTTAAAACAATCTATCCCGGCTCCAATAGCTCATACCAAGTTAAAAAAAACCGAAATTCTGCAGATTTTTATTACCTATAATTTTAATGTGTACATATTTTACAGTAAAATTGATATTTTCCGAGTTTTTTTGCGAAACACCGTTTTTTACCTATTTTCTCCCCCTCCACCCCTCCGCCGGCGTCTACGGGTGGGGATTTTTAATATGTTAAAAAGTACCACAAAATAAGTCTATTCCCAAAATTTCAGAATTTCATATTATTTGTATTATACATATTTTATATATTTATTTTATTCAAAAGCTATTTTACATATGATAGGATATTATGTATAGTATAAAAATGTTACGAACCATATATTTAACGTATGCAACAAATAAAAATCCTTTATGAAAAATTTGAAAAAGGAAACATTTCGTTTTCGAAATGTCAGCAAAATACCTTAACTTATTTTCTCCCGATTTGATAAAAAAACACCCTCTGACTGTTCCTTCTACTTAAATGTCACAGGATGGAGGTTGATTTCGAGCAACATACTGGATAATTCGGTTATTTTTAGAGGAGGGTATATGCGTTATGAAATCGAAAAAAGGGAAAGAATCTTTGTGTATCTATCTGAACATGTATTCCCTAAGATATTTATTTCATTTTTATGACATCATATTTTAAATTGTTCACATGTTCTATACCTATATGCGTGATATATTACCAGTTTGTAAAGCTTATGTAATCTATATGCATCTGTTATAGTATAAACTTCGATTTCTCAATTTTTTTGTTTATGGTTGAGATTTCTATATTAAATGTTACAGTGTAATTACACGATTTTTTTATTATTTCAGGAAGATTTTACTTTGGACACTATTTTGGAACAAAATATTTGCGTGGTATGAAAAAGGATACTGTGAAGGCAAACTCTGCTTGAAGACTGTAGATGATCAATCATAAGAATATTTAGCCTTTCCGGGCAGGTATCATCGAGCTGTTATTTTCTTCCTATAAAATAAATAAGATTTTTATTTCTCCATATTCAAGGAATATTCTATAATGATGTTAAGTTTACCTAGGCTAGCATATACACTTGAAAAGTTGCTATTTAAAAATATTACATTCTATATAAACTTTTTGCGGTTTGACTACGAAATAATTCAGAAAATATTTTTTTGTACAATAATTCCATATTCTGTTGAACCATTATATTTTTTTCCCAATATTGACAAATAACAAATTATTTTTATGACTGTCGGGCAAAGTGAAATTTGTCATATGAATTTGATTGAGTGCGGCAAGAAACTCCTTTTTTAAAAGTTTTTATTAAACTTACAATGTTTGTTTGTTTGTTAGTTAGTTTGTTTAGGTCAAATCTTGCAATCAAAATTTCAATTAGCTCTAATTAAGCTAGAGCTTTGAAATTTCGCATATGTGTATAAGTCTGGTGACAATACACTTTAACATTTTCATATAAGAAAAAAACAAGACGATGGCTTCAATATGGCTGACGACTTTACCGTTTATGATCCGATTCGACTCAAAATCGATATCTGGGAGTTTTCGAGATCGCCAATTATGAATTCTTAGTCAAAATTTAGAAATTAAAAATGGCGGCGCCAATATGGCGGACGACTTTTGTCTTTTATGGTCCAAATCGATCAAAATCGATATGTGGGGGTTTTCAGATTCGCCGATTACGAATTTCTAGTCAAAAATTTAGTTAAAGATGGCGACTTCAAGATGGCAGACGAGTTTACCGTTTAAGATCAGATTCAACTCAAAATCGATATCTGGGGATTTTCTAGATCGCGGAAAATTCAGAAATTCAACATGGCGGCGCCAATATGGCTGACGACTTTTGTCATTTAGATCCAAATCGATCAAAATCGATATCTGGGGATTTTCTGGGTCCCGGATTACGAATTTAGAGAAAAAAATTTAGTTCAAGATGGCGAACGACTTTACCGTTTAAAATTAAAAATTTAAAATCGATATCTGGGATTACAGAATATCAAAAGGCTAAAAAGTTATATTAGTTATATTAGTTATATTAACTGTAGCTCAACATGGTTTTCGTGAGAATAGATCCACGGAAACAGCAACTTGTCATTTGCTAAACTATGTATACATGAACTTAGATAAAGGCAAATACCTTGTTTCATTACAATTTGATTTATCGAAAGCCTTCGATACTATAAATAGGGACCTACTAAAGCAGAAACTTTACAGCGTTGGGATTAGGGGGGTAAAACTTGGGAATGACTTGTCAAAAGTACAAGATTTAGTACTTGGAGTACCTCAGGGTTCTGTCCTGGGACCTATATTATTCATGTTATATATTAACAATTTGCCTGAGCATATAACTAATGGCCACCTTACAATGTTTGCAGATGACTTCACAGTCACTATAGCTTCCGACACACTTGAGGAACTCGAAAAAAAAGTAAAAACAACCTTAGAGGAAGTCAATGCATGTGAAAAAAAATATGAACTTATTTGAGACGCTAAATAGAAATCACGATTATGACACTAGACATGGTGACTACTTAAGTATACCTAGACATCTGACGGCTTTTTTTAAAAGATCACCAAAGTACAATTGTATTACCTTTTACAATAACTTACCTGGAGAAATACGGAATATTAAAAACTATGATAAATATAAAAAGGCAATTAAACAGATGTTACTCGAAGGAGAATATTATAGTTTAAAAGAGTTTTTACGAAGATAAATACTTTTATTCTAGTTGTTATGTAGCAAACGAGTTATTTTAATATTATGTATCTTGTGCTAATTACCATGTTTTATCGGTATGTTTGTCTTTATTATTGTAAAATGATGTTATATATAAATTATCTTTGTTTTTGACTCACCATATGTACTCTTGTATCGACATGGTCAATAAATTATTATTATTATTATTATTATAAAGTAAAAAATAGAATTATATAAAAAAATATTTTGAAAAAGCTTTTATTTAAATGCTCTAAAAAATAGAAAATAAACTTTGAAGGAAATCAGACCCATCATTTTGTTACATTATATAATTTTTTTATGATATAAAAGCTTGTCGCGAGCAATCTCCTTTACACAGGAAAATCTTGCGACAAGCTTTTATATCATGAAAAAAAATTATATAATGTAACAAAATGATGGGTTTGATTTACTTCATAGTTTATTTTCTACTGTTAGAGCATTTAAAAAAAAATTTTTTTTAATATTTTTTTGTATTTTTATGAAATTTCACTGTTGTAGATAAAACTCGTATATAATATGTCTTTACTGGCTTTGAATGATTCCAAAGCTCACCTAATGGCTCGTGTGTGGTAATTGGTTTATTCTAAAACTAATTTAGTAGTATTTAAAGTTTTTCCTTTTTAAAATGTTCGGGATTGCTCCCTGAGTATTTTGCCAAAAATATCTCGTTGATGCTGTGACAAAAATGGTCAGGACTTTCTTTGTTCGGCACTAAATTCTCTATAAATTGCTTCTCAGGTTTATTATCATAGAACTAACCATTTGCGAGATACAGTGCATCAGAATATACAAAAAATTGTTTTTGTGAACTATTTCGTACATCGTTGTTTGCCCATCAAAATAATAATGGTATATTTATTAATCACTGTAATGCATAGACACGTCAAGTACACATAAAGGTAGAGTTACATATAGTCCAATTTTACATTATAGGAAAAGAACAGTAACACAATGTACATAAAAAAATTATTCGCCCAACAAGCAAAAAAATAAGAAACATACAATAATCATTTCAAAAGGAGCAGGAGAATATAATATAACAAACGATAAAAATAAATAGACTAAAGTTAGAATAATTTATGTCATAATTTATGTCATTCAATGTCATTTTGAATTAAGTGTTTCTTTATGACTCATTTATGATTAGTTAATGGTTTTTCCAATCATTATTTCTAATTTATTATCCAATTTTATCCATATATTTTGTTTGTGTTTGTTAAGCTGTGGACGGATTATTAATTTATAACAGCGTAAGGAAAACTTGATACATTGAACTTTATGAATCATGTCACGGTGTGGAATACCAGATAATGTTCGAGCTCTCTTTTGTAACGTGAACATTTTTTTGTATATGGCAAGAAGTTCCCCATTTACTACGGGGGTCGTTTTGCTTCACTCCCCTTCTGATTTTTATGGGCCTGTTGGAGTTGGGGCCTGCTTTGATAGTAGTGGTAGAATCCGCAATACTGTTCATGATGTACGATATGATAGGAGGGTCCACCCCCAGTCGACGAAGAGCTCTTTCGATAGAGTGGTGTGAAATCGTGTCGAAAGCCTTTTTGATGTCCAGAGACACCACATTATAGGAAGATCCGATCTCTAATCGTGTCCTTATGTAATGGAGTCGCACTCCTGCAGAATTGACAAACGACCGATAAGAGTGTGATGCCGTTGTAGAGTATGTGCACTATGTACTATATTTCCACTAGTAGGTATAATTAGTCAGATAGGGGGAGGAGTTGAAAACTCGAGGATGTAAGATGAACTCAGATATCTTGAAAGTCTAAGATTGTAGCGCGTAAAAAATTCTATCCAGTGCAGTTTGAACGAACTCCCTCAGGCTGAATAGGCTTGCTCCAATATAAACTCAAAATATCATAATTGGCAATCGAAAAAGTTCATAAAGTGCGTAAAGAACTGTCCTAATTCTGAACAATCTCAGAAAATGATAGATTACACTTTTAAAGCCAGCCCATTTATATTATTAATTGGAATCGGGCCACAAAATACCCCTGCACACAAAATTTCTTTTTCTTTTTTCATTCTATCAGTGATAGTGTTCGAAAATGCATCTGGAAAGAAAAATGGTGGAAAAGTAACTGATCACAGATGAGTAGCTGGAGGAGATGTTGGTGGCAATGGAGATGGCCGTTGACTTCCTCGACGACGATGGCAACTTCGAGGTACCACTCTACGTACTCTACAACGGCATCACACTCTTAGCACTGTAATTACACAACTTCACTAAGCCATCAATCCAGCTTCCAGCTGTGTAATGAGCAGCAGGCCTAACTCTATTCTGACTTCGGCGTCCCAGAAAGCCATTGGGGCCTCTGCCTTTGCAATTAGGGAGCAGTCCACCGCTCCCCCTGGGGGTCCGATGTCTACGATACCCTAAGCAATTCCAGACTATATCTGGTCTACTAAAACACACGAAAATATGCGATACTCACGACATGACCAATTGCAAATATTGTGACCGGTCGTTCGGCAATTTCGCAGGAGTACGACTCGACGATCGGTTTTCACACCCTGTCGAGTACAACCAGGACTTGGAAAAATCCCTAGCTGTACCAGAGTCCACATTATTAGAAACACTAGCGAACATCGAAGCTAACAACAAGAAAGGAACTCCATTAATTGACAACATGGTCACTGCGACGGGCCTCACTAAGGACCAAGTCCGTCACCGGCGCAATAAGCCAATTTACAAAGAATACCTTGCGAGAGCAGTCGAAATAAAAAAAGAATAGCAGGCCATCCCTCACTTCGGTCCTGCCTTCTTTACAGATTACGGCCTCGACTAAGGGGCTCCACTGTACGGCTCGCAAGGTAACACGTCAGGATCCCCCCTCGATACCTCCTTTCCAACTGGGGTAACCGCTCTTAGTAGCGATGTCGGATTCCCTGATTTCTCCTTTTCTCTGTTGTCTTCTTCTGCGCTTCTCAGGTCCCTACTCTATCCGCTTCTGAACGCAGCCCCCCAGAACCTGGATACCCCCGTCCCAAGAGGTTCTTTTCAGCTCTGGGTTTGTCCATAGTTCCAGGAGAGGCTGTTCCCAACGGCCATCTCAACCCCGACTTTCAATCCTTTTTCTTCGAATTAAGGACGTCATTGCCTGAAAAAAGAGCGCACCTGAGGAGGCTTATAACCATCGCCCTAACGGGACGTGGCCAAGAGGTTATCTCTGCACTCGACACTTGGCGATCGGCATAAGAATAAAAACAACAGGAATACTAACTACAGAGGAGTCCACGGAGGAAGGGGCCTATGGCAAATACCTATAAGAAGGCGCAGGACCTCTTCATGAAGAACAAGGCCTCTCTGGTGGACTTGACTATATCCGGCAGGGATATTGGCTCCCCTGATGTCTTCATTGCGACGGTCAACATCGAGGATCTATACGGAGGCATCATCTAATCTGATTCGCCAATAGATACAGAACCTATCTCGGACCCTATAGCCGCCTCTCCTACTTTAATTCCTATTACAGAGGAGATAGCCGAAGCCCCCCTTAATAACTGGCAAACGTCGCCCCCGGCACCGACAGTGTTACCGTCCGGGATATTAAGAACATAAAGACCGAGGATCAATTGGTTGTATTTAACATCTTTTATTCAGGAACACCCTCCTTCAGGATGGCGCGACTTACAGACTACTTTAGTTCCAAAGGAGGAGGATAGGTGAGATGTCACAAACTGGAGACCAATTACAGTGAGTCCTGCTTTACAATGCCTTCTCTATCGTATACTAGAAAACCGCCTAAAGTGTGTCACCTCGCTACACGCGAGCCAGAGAGGTTTTGTTAACACACATGGCACCTTGGCCAATTTGCCCATACTTGATCATTACATAAGGACATGATTAAAGAACGGATCTTCCTATAATGTGGTGTCTCTGGACATCAAAAAGGCTTTCGACACGGTTTCACACCACTCTATCGAAAGAGCTCTTCGTCGATTGGGGGTGGACCCTCCTATCATATTGAGTATTGCGGAGTCTACCACTACTATCAAAGCAGGCCCCCCACTCCACCAGGCCCATAAAAATCAGAAGGTGAGTGAAGCAAAGCGACCCCCTTGGTCCATTGCTGTTTAACATCGTCATCGATGAGACTCTAGTGAAGTTGAATAACGGATCATATGGCGCTCCCATCGAGGGAGACGCAAAGTTAACCGTCATGGCCTTCGCAGATGATTTTATAGTCATCTGTGTTTCGCATCCTGTTAAGTACAACCAGGAAAACTCCTCTGTACCAGTCCACTTTACTTGAGACATTAGCCAACATCGAAGCCAATAACAGGAAAGGAACACCATTCAGCGATAACATGGTCGCCGTGACGGGCCTCACAAAGGACCAAATCCGTCATCGGTGGAATAAGCCAATAGATAAAGAATACCTTGCGAGAGCTGTCGACCTAAGGAAGACTAGCAGGCCATCCCTTATTTCGGTCCTGCCTTCTAAAGCGACTACGGCCTCGATGCAACCACTTTTGTACGTTTGTATTAAAATGGTCCCTGTTGCATACGACAGCTGTTTTTTGGGGGAGAGCATAGGGTTGTAAGTCAGGAGTGTGGATATGAGACCACTTGGTTGTTAAAAGTCAGTCCCAATTCTGCCCAACCAAGAAGCAAAATGGTTTCGACTATATTTTACTATTAAACTGAAATTTATAGATTGATTAAAAGATTAATGATTATTTATTTAAGAGAAAACTATGCTGGTACTATTATTAACTCATAAGATAAGTTTACCAGAGGCGATGCAAGTATTGAAAGTAAACGTTAGACAAAAAGTCATTTATTATTTGCACAAGATATATATACAGGTTGGAGAAGTTCAGTAAGATGTTAAATATTTAAAGTGATGAAGCTAAGTTTTTTTAAAAAATTAAACAAAAAGTGAACAGTACATGTAGACTTGGAAGTGATGTGCATCCAACAGTATTGTCTGTCTACAATGTAAAATGATAACTAGCGTTGCATGATCATGTGCTGCCTTACAGGCTTATATAAGAAATATATGAAAAATTTATGAAAGTTGTGTTAAACATGCATGATTAAATTTAGACGTTACACAGATTGAAGATCTTAAAAAATGAATTAGATAAAGTAAACCTGCTCCAACAAAACAGCTCCACCTGTCTGGACAGCTCAATCACTGCATTCCAGAATATCTGACTTGGGACGTCTGAGTAAGGCTGCCATGACGATGGTCTCTAGACTTGTGGCTAGTAATCCACTGACTTGATTTCATATCATATCTGATAGCTGGTACGGGCATCTCAGCATAGGCAAACACAGGTTTAGGTACATCGGCAGGCAAGAGTGCATTGCAGGTCACAAAAATTATATAGCCAAAAAACAACCAATCCAAGATAATGGTCAGTCCCAAACACTCTGGAAGTTTCACAAGCATGAGAAAAATCTGACATAAAATAAAAGTAAAACTCACCCTTATAAGTGGAGTAACACGTGAATTTCATAAAAAATAACCCAAAAAACAGGAGGCTTCTCCTTGACGAAAACGAAAGTAATTCTTCGTGCAACAGCAGAGAAAGCTTCCACACAACGGCAATGCAAAATTTCTCAATCAAAATCTCTAAACTAAATTGGCTAAAGCCCATCAAAACCAGAAAATTGCTTCCTTCGACGTGCACAGGCAAGGAGAGAAGGACCGTCATTTTTACCTTCGAAATTTGACGACTCACTCAGTGCTGCCAACTTTAACTAAAAAAACTTCCCATTGCCAACCATGGAATTATAGAGAAATATATTTACATAAAATAGAAAACAACCTCTATTGTCCAAAAATTCAATGAAAGTTACAAAATAAATAATCTGAAAATGAAATAGTTCTTTGAGAATTCTCTGTGGATTAAATTTATGACTCCATGGGAAATGCAATATTAAGTACACTTGTGTGTGCCCTGGTTGCATACCCTTGGCACCACATGTAGTATTTAAAAATGCTACATCGACTAAGGGGCTTCTTCACTCTATGGCTCGCAAAGTTACTCATCAAGATCCTCCTCTCGACACTCCTTCTCCAACTGGGGTAACCGCTTCTGACAGCGATATTGGATTTCCTAATTCTTCCCTTTCTTCGTTATCATCTCCTGCCATATCCACCCAGGCTACGCTTCATCACCTTCGCCCTCTACCGTCAAGGGCTAGTCACTCCTGCCTAAACCAACTGCACCCAGTAACCGTATATAGAACAGGGACCCTATTTTCGAATCCACATGAATTAGTTTCGTATACGAATTTTATATACTTTCGTGTAAAAAGTGAATTATAGGTATTTTCGAAATGTGTGAACACATACGTACATGCATATTTGCGGCCGAATTACATCGCATGGGGTCAACCCATATGAAACGTGATTCGTTCGTACGAAAGTAGCATAAATCGGAGGGAAATGCAACTTTTTACTTCACTCGAAATAATTCCGTATATTGTTGATCGTGTACGAATATGTTCGATTATATTCGAAAATAAGGGCCCAGTACTATCGATCAGGATGATGTATATGTGATAACTGCACCAACCCATATTTCGTCAAGCCCGGTCAGCACTTTTCGTAAATTGCTGAGCCCCTCTCATGCAATTCTCGAAACACCGAAGAGAAAACGTCATCTCCAAATCCCTCCTTCTATATCTGATTCTGAGGATGCCAATACGCCCCAGAGGCGGCGTGTAACTTCGCCTGTTCCCTCAACTCCATCCACTCGCTTCTCTGACCCCCCTAATGTGCGCTTCTTATGTCCCCATTCTATTTTCTACTGAACGCAGCCCCCCGGAACCTTTGGACGCTCTTCGCCTCAAGAGATTCCTCTCTCCCTGAAGAGGCCGCCCCTAATGATCATCTCGACTCTGACTTTCAGTCCTTTCTCTTTGAATTAAGGGTGTCCTTACTTGACAATAGATCTGACTCGAGACCACTTATAACCACCGCCTTTACGGGACGTGACCAGGAGGTTATCTCTGGCCTCGACACCTGGTTACGCGATCGGTATAAGAGCAAAAGCAAGAAACCTGTAGCGAGCAGCAATCCTCCCAACAACACTGGACGTAGGAACCATAGGAACATCAATTACGGAGGAGTCCACGGTGGAAGGGGTCCTAGAGCAAGTGCCTACAAGAAGGCGCAGGACTTCTTCTCGAAGAACAAGGCCTCCCTGACCGATTTGACTATATCCGGCAGAGATATTGACTCCCCCGAAGTATTCCCTACGACAGCTAACATTGAGGAATTATACGGAGGCATCCTAGAATCTGACTCCCCAATAGATATAGAGACCATCTCGGACCCCATAGTCGTCTCTTCTACCTTCGTCCCTATAACAGAGGAGGAGATAGCCAAAGTTCTCACCAACTGGCAGACGAGCATCTATTAGTTGTTTTCAACGTTATACTATTCAGGAATGTCTTCCCTCAGGGGGCGCGATCTGCGAACCACGTTAGTACCAAAATAGGATGATTGGACAGATGCTACAAATTGGTGGCCAATCACCGTGAGTCCAGCGTTACAACGCCTTCTTCATCGCATATTAGGAAATCACCTTAAGAGTGCCACCTCGATACATGCGAGCCAGAGAGGATTTGTCAATACAGATGGCACTCTGGCCAATATGCTTGTCCTAGAACACTACATAAGGACTCGATTAGAGCATGGATCCTCCTACAACGTTGTATCTCTGGACATAAAAAATGGTTTTGACACGGTTTCACACCATTCCATCGATAGAGCACTTCGTCGTTTAGGGGTGGACCCCCCTACCATTGCGTATATTATGAACAGCATCACGGACTCTACCACCACTATCAAGGCAGGTCCCAATTCCACTAAACCCATCAAAATCAGAAGGGGGGTGAAGCAAGGCGACCCCCTTAGTCTCTTATTATTCAGCATTGTCATCGACGATATTCTCCTAAAACTACACAACGGAACATATTGCAATATTTTACGATGAGGACCTTCTTTTATACATATAGGACAGGAAACCATATACCGGTACTAAAAATTTTAAATAAACAATAAAATTGCATCAAAAATGACCAACTAAGACCTTCTTAACACTCATGTGCCCTTCAGAAGTGCCTCTAAGCACATGTTTATTTTAGGTTTTTTTCATGCTTTTGCAAATAACATCAAAGTTGAAGGTATTTCTGGACGCTCTGCGTAGTGAAAAATTATAGAGAATTTAGTGCTCTACTAGACAGATAATAAAATACTTACATCAGCAGAAATTGTTACCTACTATTGTCTATAAATATAAGTACCGAGAGTAAACATCGAATTTTTACGATAGCCGCGTGGGTTAAGGCGCGAGGTGTCAATCGCGATTAATCACAGGGCTGTCGCGCCACCGGGTTCGAATCCTGGCTCCGGCACTGGCACTGTCGGTGGAAATGGTTGTATGTCCGCGTTTTCTCAATGTGTAACCCCCTTCCGCACAAGCCTCTGGCTTCTGGAATTGGGGGTTGTCTAATTTCTGTGGTGTTTATTTATTTATTACTTTCATCCTAGACTTTGACTAATTACCTTATTACTGAAGTGTAATTTTTAAATGATAATAATAAATTTTGTGAAGAATCAAATTTCAATTTAAAAAAAAAAAACCTGTCCGACGACGATTCTTAACTTACGATGAGTTTAGGTATTTAAGGCACTGTGCTAATGGTTATTTTTTACCACTGCCAAATATGTAGAATAGAATATAATGAGAGGTATTTTTTTTATACATTTATTTAACGTCGGTCTATTTCCGCTACTGAGGCCTAACACCGACGCCTGTAGACGAGCTACCCCCAACCAGGAATTTTGCCGTACCTCTTCCCTTAACTAGAGTAGGGATTTTTTACTTGCCTAACATTTAATAGACAAGGGACCGACGGCTTTACATCCCCTCCGAAAGATGTTATATCTCCTATACAATCCTCGCCTAAGGTTGTATAGCTTCCGCGCATACGCTGATATACAAGCCGCTGGAAGATGTGTGAGGCGAGGACGCGGTTTCCGTTGGAATGGTCACCCATCCAACTACTAACTGCGCCTGTCGTTGCTTTACATGGCATTTCGAAGTATGTACATAGTGAAGACGCACCTACGCTCGCCCCCTGAGGTATTTATAAAAAACGTTTTTTATAAAATTTGACAGGCTATGGCTCGTAAGGTATTAATTATTACTACAAATAAATAGATTGCTATCAGACATTGTTGATTTGCGATAAATAATGTACGAAATAGCTTGAAAGGTTACTTTTTGCAGTTTTTGCAAATTTTGATGCTTTGTGTACAGTGTACAGGGTTCCCAGCAACCAGGAAAAGACAGGGAAAATTTCAATTTTATCACTGAAATATGTTTACTTTTATTCCACTGCAGAAGTACAAACTAAGCCGTTGGCTCTATAAATTTTTCATCAGGAAAACAGGTCAAGAAATTTCCAGAGAATATGTTCCTGAGGACCCTGCTGTAACTGTTAATTCTATGAAAGTAAGCCTGGGAATCAATTTAGCGCTGATCAAAGGATGCCCTCATCATTCTTGTCGAAGCATCAACAGTTCACAAGATATTTATATTTCGATCCAACTTGGCAAAATACTCAGGAGACATCCGCGAATATGAAAAAATGAAAAATTACGTGACACTACTTTTGCAAAGAAAAAGGATCTATTAATTGGATTGCACAGATTTTAAGAATATTTAGAGGCACATAAAATAATTAAATTGTAATAGTTTAAATTTATTAATTTACAATAAACTGATTTGCATTTAATGTTTGTTTATTGTTTAATTGTCCTTACTCTGTTGCTGCATCCAAATATTTTCCTAGAACTGACAGAAATAAGTAAGAGTTTCTTACGATTCGTGCAACTTTGATAAATAAATCAGGTAGACTTTAGTCTACATAATACCATTCCCTTATTTGCTGCTCCGTGAGATTGCATATTATAAATGGTCAAATAAACATTGTTTAAATATTTTATATTTAAAATCCCAAATATCATTGTTCAAATTTGCTTTTAAAGGGCGGAATATTGAACATAATATTTTTAGTCGCAAACTCCTCTATAAAATCCTTATTTTACTATAAGGAACGTAACCAGACTGCAACCAACGGCTTGCACTCTGGGGTATGTGCCCCACCGAGCTCTGAATTATAAGTTACAAGACGGGCGCGTTAAGTGTAATAATTGCATATTACGATCAAAACGCTAATGCTTCGATTGCAACAAACACCAGCCAAAAGACTGATCCTACTTAAAGGAGCTCTCCTGCCAGTCGTCACACACCACTTGCAGACGCAGTTTCGAGCTGTTGGCTCTCATCAAGATAGGCATGTGACGACCGGCACGAGGATCCTTTGACTATTTGGTACATTCCGGTATTTTTGCAATAGAGACATGTAAAATAGTCAGCAGAAGCCATCTAGCGGTCCAGTGTCTGTTGCAATAGAAAAATAAATAGCTTGACTGGGCTTAGCATAGTTCAAATGTGTTCACTTAACGCGCCAGACTTGTAACTTGTAACTCAGCGCTCGGCGGGACACATAGCCCGGAGAGTAGCTGTTGGTTGCAGTCTGGTTACGTTCCTTATAGTAAAATAAGGATTTTATAGAGGAGTTTGCGACTAAAAATATTATGCCCAAATATCATTGTTCTTCACATGTAAAAATTTGCCATTTCAGCATTCGTAAAATTGATCATGTTGAAGAATTTGAACATTTTCACAGAATTTAATTTATATGTGAAGAACAATGAAATTTGTCAAACTAAGGAAAATTAATACATAAGTAAGGCACATCACTTTCCTGCCTTCGACTATGACAACAATAATTTAAAGGGGACATTTCAATCGATCTTCTTTGAAGATATAACGGTTCAAGAAATTCATGATGTAAGTAATAAGCACAATACCCAATAAAAAATCTGGACCAGACCAGTGGACCAGTGGACCAGATGGTGTCCCAATCTCGGTACTAAAATCTTGCTTGGAATATGTAATAGAAGTACTGTGCCGGCACCTTGATGTGGAGCAAGACACACTGGCATTAATTCAGGAACCCTGGATAGTTCAAACTAGGATAAGAGGGTTATCAAGGCTAAGTGGACTTATTTAGAGCTCACCAACAACAGATAGGCCAAGGACAGCCATCTACGTTCCTCGGCATATCAAAACTCAGTCACTTTAACACCTCTCAACATCTGACCTAACGGCCATGAAGGTAGAATGTTTGGTGGCAGGCAAACCAACAAATGTTGTCTTGGCATGAGTGTACCTTCCTCAAGACTCGGCCACTCCACCACCAACAATGGAGATGGAGGACCTGGTAGCACACTGCCGCAATCAAAACTGGGAATTAATCATTGGATGTGCCGCCAACGCACACCATGTGACCAGGGGCAGTGAAGACAACAATGCAAGAGGTAAATCTCTTTATGATTATATTACCGGTAACAACCTTAACGTTTATTAACAGTAGAAGTCAAACTATAATAGATATAACACTAACAACGTGGCGTATATCCAGCCTAATCCAGAATTGGCATGTGTCTGATGTGACTATCAGACCACCAACGGATAAATTTTGAAATCAATCTCATCAAGGCACCCAAAAAACTATTCCGAGATCCCCGGAGAACTGATAGAGATAAATATGGATGTTAACTCAGGGAGAACTTGGAAGGGTTAATAAGAGGGTGCCCAGAATGAGTGGCGAAATAGATCAATATGTCAAAATCTTGCAAACAGCCACGAGACAAGCTTTTGAAACATCCTGCCCCTTGAGGTTCTCGCAACAGCCCAATGGTAGTCTCAAGAGCTGACTGACCTCAAGAAGAAAGCTAGGACTTCGTTCAGCAAAGCAAACCTGACAAGACAGGAATCCGATTGGGATTCATACAAAACCAATCTGAAAGAGTTTAAGAAACTAGTCAGACAGAGACAAAGAGATGCGTGGAGAACCTACTGTGAGGAAATCGAAGATTACTCACAGACTTATGAAAAATCCTCGCCAAAGCCAAAGACCATGATCTTTGCATATTAAAAAGGAGTGATGGTACAAGAACCAGCGACTTTCGTGAAAGCCTAGAGTTACTCATGGAGACTCGCTTCCCGGGGTCTGTGATAACAGGACGGAAGGAGTGGCCAAACAAAGTCGACACCCAACCCGTGGATTTGGATTGGCAAATGGCCAACCAAATAGTGAGTGAGGACAGAATAAGATGGGCAATACAGAGGAGCTTCTCCCCCTTTAAGTCGCCAGGCATTGACGGTATCTATCCCCCCCTACTGCAATGGGGACTGGATGAATTACCGCCACACCTGATTGGAGTACGCCTTTATATTCCAGAGACATGAAGAGAAGTGAAAGTTGTGTTCATCCCAAAGGCAGTGCGGATGGACTATGCCACCCCCAAAGCTTATAGACCTATTAACTTAACCTCGTTCTTACTCAAGACGACGGAGAAGCTATGTGAACGATACATAAGGGATGTTGTAATAAAATACAACCCTTTACATTCTAACCAGCACGCATACACCCTGGGAAGGTCCACCGACACCGCTCTACATGCAGTCGCGCGTCGGATTGAGAGATCCTTGGACAATAAAGAGTATGACTTCATAGACATAGAAGGTGCGTTCGACAGAACCACCTTTCCAAAAATTACATCGGCCCTAGTAAAAGAATGTCCCCACGATCATGGGAAGCTGGATATCCAGCATGATCTCGAAGAGAGCCGTACAAATGAGTGTGGGAGATGCTTCTGTACGAGGGAAGGTCGCGAGAGGCTGTACGCAGGGAGATGACACCACTGCTATGGAACCTCGTTCTTGATAGCCTCTTGTGCCGCCTCAATTCAGAGGGATTCCACACAATTGCCTACGCAGATAATTTAACAATCATGCTTAGCTGAAAATTCGAAGAAGTCCTTTGTGAAAGAATGCAGGGGGCCCTAAGAATAATTGAAAAATGGTGCAAAGAACACTCCCTGTCTGTCAATCCCAGGAAGACGGAGATGGTTCTCTTCACAAGGAAAAGGAAACTAGGAGCATTGAAGGCGCCTGCCCTCCTGGATACAACACTAAGTTTCGCATCAGAAGTGAAATACCTTGGAGTAACCTTCGATGCCAAACTAACATGGAATCTTCACATAGATAGAAGACTAAAGAAGGCTTACATCTCTTATGAGCAGTGCCGCAGGACCGTGGGGAAAACCTGGGGAATGAAGCCCAAAGTGGTCATGTGGATATACACTGTCGTCATAAGACCAATGATAACCTATGGAGCTGTGGTTTGGTAGCCTAAGAACAAACAGACTACAGCTAAGGTCAAGCTTACGCTTACGGCGATAATACAAATAATTAAAGAGAACACCCACAATGAATTCAAGAAACTGTGGGATGAAACAAGCCGCTGTCAGCTTGCTAGGGAACTACTAAAATATCCCAACAAGAGTACAGCAATGGACTATCTAGCAATGTCCAGAAGGAACCTACGTTTTATAACGGGAATCTATACTGGACACTGTTCGTTAAGGAAACATCTCCATAATATGAGATTAAGCGAAACACCTCTCTGTAGAGGTTGTAAACAAGAAGATAAGACGGTTCAATATGTACTCTGTGACTGTTCTGCTGTCTCATCGATCAAGGAATCCATTTTGGGAGAACGTTGGCCTACTTTGACCGATACAAGGGAGATGCCCCTAGGCAGCATCACCACCTATTTCGCAAGATTAGGTTAGTTGGAGGTCTAGAAGAGGGTCTGCCTGCAGGGAGGATGTACACGGGGCCCAATGAGGCCTAAGTGCTGTAGTTCAATAATTTTTGTTGACAACCCTCCCAACCAATTCCAGATTCCAGATATATAATAGAATATCTATTGTTAAATAAATTCGGCGCCTATGGTGGATGTCGGCGCCCGTTGGCATATCTAAGCGTGCTTGAAACATAAACAATCCAATATTTCTAATGAATAAGCTATTGACATATTTTTAAGAAGAGTGAGATCCTGAGATCATTCGATACTAAACTAGTGAACTGTTCATGTTAGGTTATTCGAATAAAACGTAATTTTGGTGCAAAACGGATTTAATGTTTTAGCCCCTTTTTCTACCCTTAACAATTCAGAAGTGGGATCGTCCTATGCGCTTTTAGTGTGTTAGTTGTTAATTAAATAAGACATTATGCCGCGAAATAAATCAAAAAAGGCCGCGCGGTCTTCATCTACGAGTAGTACCAGTTCGTCGAGTAGTACGAGTAATACGAGTAGTTCTAGTAGTGACAATACGGCTCGTAAAAATAAAAGATTACGGCGCCAAGTTAAAACATTGAAGCGAAAATTAAATAATAAATCAAGTGTTTATCAGGGAAAAATTGATAGTATAGCAGTGTTTAGTGGAAGCTTCGACGAAGCTATGAACGCCAGTCAGTGGTTAAACAGTATCGACGCTACGGGTGATTTGTTTGAGTGGGATGAAAGGGCCCGTATTTATTGCACGATAAACAAACTTCGAGGTAAGGCGAAAACATGGTATAATAATCAAGAAAGTGTTCATCTTTCGTGGAAAAAGTGGAAGACTAAATTGCAAGAAAGTTTCCCGGAGCAGCAGTGTGTTTTCAGCAAATTAAAGGATCTAGTAAATACCGAGCGGAACGAATTCCAAAATTTGATAGACTTCTTCTACCAAAAGTTGTCCCTTGGTCAGTACTGTCAACTTCAGGACAAAATAATTGTGGACGTAATTACAAACACCATCAACGATCCGTTTCTAAAGTCAGGTATTCGAGCCGCTGGTTGCGTAAGTACAAAGCATTTGTTACAATTTTTAACTACCAATAGCGAACAGGTTCCTAAGAACACTCGCAAGGTAAGCTTATCCCATAGCTTTAAAAGTAGCCGACCAATCGAACAATCACATAATAGACATAGGAAAAGACTACAATGTTTTTTGTGCGGTCGTGAGGGTCACAAAAAGATTAATTGTTCAAACTATGTATCAGATAAAAACTGCTCATTTTGTAAACGCAGAGGGCATAACGACAACGAGTGTTGGAAAAGACAAAAATTCGGTGAAACCTCAAATCGCGAATTAAAACTTGTATCGAGTGGACAACATGACACGAGAAATGACAAATTTTACAAGAACGCAAAAATTAATGGGGAAGTTCTTTCTGCGTACGTTGATTTCGGCAGCAGCTGTAATACCATTAAATTAAATATAGTGCATAAATTAGGTCTTAAAATAGAAACTGATACTATGAACAATGTAATAGTAGGTTATGGCGGAGCCACAATAAAACCATTAGGGCAAATAAAAACAAACATTAATATCGACGAAATTTCTGTAACAGCAGATTTCTTTGTTGTTCCTGATACTCTTCAAACAACCGATCTATTAATAGGCCAACCGATTACGGAGTGCGACGGAGTTTATGTTTATAAAACATCGCAATATTTAAAGTTAACAGAACGAAATATTGTGTTACCATGGGACGCCGTAGAAGAAAATAGCGTTGTTAAAATAAACACATTGGACCGTACTGTTCTTAAACCTGGGATAAATGTAATTGCTGTAACATCTGACTTAATAAATTGTGAGTTACGCACTTTTCACTCCGAACAAAATCGAAATGGTACTACAGTAATAATTCCTTCAGACGAAGTACAATTCTGTCATGGGACGGGTATGATGAGTATTTTAAATCTCGGTTTACAAACAATAGAAGTCGATAAAAATACATGCTTAGCACGAGGTTTTAGGAATAATAATAATAATGGTGAAAATGATAACCAATTAAACTCACAAATAAATACAAATGTTAAACGACTTATTAAACAATATCCCGAGTGTTTTTGTAAAAACAATAAACTTTTAAGTAACATTGACATTGAAATGCATATTGAGCTTACTTCAGCTGTACCCATTGTACATAAACCATATCGTTTATCTTTATTTGAAAGAGAAAAGGTACGCGAAATAGTAAATGATTTATTGGTGAAGGACATAATCGAACCGACTATCTCACCATTTAGTAGTCCACTTCTTCTGATAAAAAAGAAAACCGGCGATTTTAGAATGGTCGTAGACTACCGTAAATTAAATCAACTAACTGTGAAAGATCGGTATCCCTTGCCACTAATAGAAGACTTACTCGACCGACTTTCTGATAACATGATATTCACAACCCTTGATTTAAAGGCGGGCTACCATCAAATTCGGGTGGCAAAGGATAGTCAGAAATATACAGCGTTTGTTACCCCAGATGGTCATTTTCATTACAAAATAATGCCATTCGGGTTGTCCAATGCACCCGCGGTTTTTCAGCGCGCTATTAACATGACGTTGGAACCACTAATACATCAATATGTTATGGTATATTTAGACGATATCCTTATTGTCTCCAAAACGGAAGAAGAAGGGTTAAGACGTTTGGAAGAAGTGCTAAAGCTACTGCAAATGGCTGGACTGACATTTAATCTGCAAAAGTGTGAATTTCTGAAAAGCTCAATCGAATATTTGGGAACGGAAATACGAAATGGATGTTTGGCACCTTCTCCAAAGAAACTACAGGCAGTCCAAGAATTTCCTACACCAACAAATGTACACCAAATCAGGCAGTTTGTTGGACTTGCCTCACATTTTAGGAAATACATAAAAGGATTTGCACTTAAAATTAAACCACTGACGATGTTACTCAAAAAAAATAGCAAATGGATTTGGCAAGAAGAACAAAATCAAGCTTTTATACAACTGAAAAGCGACTTGGCAAGTGCTCCAACCCTAGCAATATTTAATCCTAAGGCGGAAACGCAACTGCATACTGATGCTAGTAAGTTAGGTATAGGCAGTGTTTTAATGCAAAAATAAGGAGATAGTGGTACCTGGAAGCCTATCGCTTTCATGAGCCGACAAACATGTGATGCCGAAACCAGATACCATAGTTACGAATTAGAGACTTTATCCGTCTACGAAGCTGTAAGGCGTTTCCGTAATTTCCTTTATGGCAGACATTTTACTATCATAACTGACTGTAATGCCATGAGGTTGACATGGACAAAAAAAGATATGTCACCGAGAGTAGGACGCTGGTGGTTAGCAATGCAAGATTTCGACTTTACCGTAGAACACCGACCAGGCACGCAAATGCGTCACGTGGACGCATTGAGTCGAAACCCCGTTACAACACTTATGATCAAAACTGGAGATTGGGTTTGTGGAGTTCAAGCCCAAGACGAAGATATACAGCTTATTAAACAACACATTTTAAACAAAGAAGCTCTAAAATGCTATAGCTTGCAAGATAATAAAGTTTGCATAGATGTTGGTGGTACTCCAAAAATTTTAATTCCAAGGAATGTTAGATGGAGAGTGGTAAAAATGTTCCATGATGATAACGGACACCCAGGTTGGCAACGAACTTTCAGTGCAATAAAAAACACTTATTGGTTTAATGACATGAAATGTTTTGTAAAGAAATTCGTTAGTAATTGTATTGCATGTATGGCGTCCAAAGGACACACTGGTAAAAGGCAAGGAAAGTTACATCCGATAGATAAAATAGCAGAACCGTTCCACACGCTACACGTGGATCACCTAGGCCCGTTTTGTGAAACAGAATCGGGTAATAAACAAATTTTAACAATAATAGATGGTTTTACCAAATTTGTTTGGGTAGAAGCAGTACCTGATGCTACCAGTAAACATGCCTGTCAAAAATTAGATCAGTTAATCAAACTGGTGCACCCACCAAAAAGAGTTATTACAGATAGAGGCAAGGCATTCGATTGTCGGGAATTTAAAGAATTCTGTGAAAATTATTCAATTAATCATGTTAAAAACGCTATAGCGTCACCTCGAAGTAACGGACAAGTAGAACGCACAAACAGAACAATACTAGAGCCATTAACAGCTACCATCGAGGGCGAGCTTGATAAGTGGGACAAGGAATTAGTTAAAGTCCAGCGAGGCATTAATTCTACAGTAAATGCGACTACGGGTATGGCTCCAAGTGAACTCCTTTATGGATTTACTCCAGAAATGAAAAATGAGGTCAGGTTAAAGTGCAGAAAAAGAATAAACCTTGAGAAAGCCAGGGTAAAGGCAAAGAGACGTTGTGATTTAGCAGCCAAAAGAATGAAAAAGTCTTACGACACTCGACGAGTAGACGCCAAACAATATAAAGTAGGAGATGTAGTGTTAGTAGAACGCAAATTATTGGTCAAAGGCTTAAAGAGTGGAAAGTTGGTCCCAAAATATATTGGTCCCGTACAAATAGTAGAAGTGGTGGGAAATGATCGTTATAGAGTAGCGTCATTTTCCAAAGACAAACGACGTTTCAAAGGAATAGTGGCCAGTGATCGCTTCAGATTATTTAAACCACAATTAAACTCTGTATAAAGTAGAGCCATAACGTGCCAATAGTGGTAGTAGTATAAGTTGTTTTTGGTTTAGAATAAAAAGTTTGTAATTAAAGACGTCTTTGTATTTCTGATGTTCTAATGTTATAGGCAGCCCAGTGCACTACCACAGGTCTAGTGTACCTGCATCGTAAGCAGAGTAGCCCAGTGCGCTACCACAGGTCCAGTGCACTTGCAACGTGAGTAGCGCAGCCCAGTATGCTGCGACAGGTCCAGTGAACCTGTGAATGTTGGAAGAGTCCCTTGTGATATTCCAACTACGGTTCAGTGTACCGTGGAATAGTCTAGTGTACTATTCAAAGTGAAGTCGGTTGGCCATCCGCGGCGACCTAGTGAGTCGTGACGTTGGGAGAGTCCCTTGTGATATTCCAACTACGGTCCAGTGTACCGTGGAATAGTCTAGTGTACTATTTAACGCAGCCCAGTGTGCTGCGACAGGTCCAGTGAACCTGTGAATGTTGGGAGAGTCCTTTGTGATATTCCAACTACGGTCCAGTGTACCGTGGAATAGTCTAGTGTACTATTTAAAAGTATTGATGGTCCAGTGTACCACGTAGAAGTTCAGTGTACTTCTGTTACGGTCCAGTGTATCGTCCAACGTACTATTCGAGGGTGTAGTCACCTATGCTACCCAGCTCAGCTAGAAAAGAGGATAATGCCCTTCAACATGGTAGTCTAGTGTACTACAGAAGATGAATATTGCCACAGGCGCAAAGCTGCACCGGATATTGTGCTTCCAATAGGATACATGTGAGATGCTTGTGATGGACGACTCAAGAAAAAAGGGGGACAAACACAGAGGATGAAATCGCGAGGACGCTCCTACGTCAGGATTAGCCGACTGTTAAATAAATTCGGCGCCTATGGTGGATGTCGGCGCCCTTTGGCATATCTAAGCGTGCTTGAAACATAAACAATCCAATATTTCTAATGAATAAGCTATTGACATATTTTTAAGAAGAGTGAGATCCTGAGATCATTCGATACTAAACTAGTGAACTGTTCATGTTAGGTTATTCGAATAAAACGTAATTTTGGTGTAAAACGGATTTAATGTTTTAACCCCTTTTTCTACCCTCAACACTATGTTATATATTTAACTTATCAGTTAGAACAAGTAAATAAAAAAAATTTAAAAAAAGTTACTTCTGTTACTTTAGTATACACTTTGTACTGTCTTGATAAAGGCCTAAAAAGCCGAAACATTTATAGAGAATTTCAAACATAGTAATTTGATACATCTAAAAGCAGTGTTTACTTAAAAACAATTATAAATCCTTATTTAGCCATAGACTAATACAGTATAAATACAACAATAATAACACAATACATAAAAACAATGTACCCAACATATTGATATGAGAATTTTAACATCGTCACACTATAAAATTTCAATTTAAAGAAATAAAATAGACATTTTAGTCATATTACTACATTAGTAGCCACATTGTGCTAAATAACAAATAATTAAGCTTTGGTTTGATAGCCTTGTTTATGTCCAACCACGTTATAAAGGACTGTTTATCTTATACTTTTGCGGCTATAAAGTACCTCTTTATTGTACTCGCTCGCTCGCTCGGCCATAAACCGGTCTCGTCGGATACATAGATAGCTATTTTGAGTCGGCTTTTAAATATATCTAATGAAGGGCTGTTTTCAATATCCACAGGAAGCTCATTGAACACTTTTAACTCCTTATAGTATAAATATTTTAAGTGGATGTTTCTTTATGTGTTTGTAAATGAAAGTTTGGACTATTTTGGGTATTATAATTATGTACATTTATATTGTACATTAACCTAGCCTGTAAATATTTGAGTACTAATTAATTCTTATATATCGTTAGCATCACTTTTTGGAGACGGTCTCTGCGGGCATGCAGGGAACAGCACGGCCTAATCGCTGACTCAGCTGATCCAGGGAAGCTGTACACGAGATTCACGAGACCATTCATGGTTTATACCTTTGAAATACGTTGACGCATAAGTGAACTTATAATTGTACTCGGTGACCAAATAAATTGTATTGACTTTAATATCATTCTTTTTAGTTTTAATTAATTTAGCAATATAAATACCAGAGTGGATAATGCTATATAGGTGACAGTCTAGAACATCCCAAAATTAATCTCATATTTCTATTTTGTAACTTCTGAGGCCTATTTATCTCATTTTTATTCAGTGAGTACAGAATTAAAATAGGGCAAGATAGAGATATTATATATTGTACTCTGGCCCAATGATTCTAGTAATTAGAGCATCTATAAAAAAACTTATTTTAAAAACCTATGGTTTTCATATACAGGCTGTCCATTTTATCAGAGCTCTCGAGAATATCTCACTTAATATCGGTCGTACAAAAAAAAATATTTTTATGAAAATTGCGCCGATTTATATAACCTACAAAACGTTTTAAAGACATTTGAAATCCATGGCCTACTTTAAGGGTTATGGCGGAAAATATTGAAAATGCAGAAAACGTCTAGGCCAAATATCTCCGTTATTTGAAGAGATACGAGAAAATTCTAAGGAGAAAATTTTTTGCAAAAGAGCGTGTTTCAACGAGGTTTTATCTAATTTTTTTCAAAACCGCTGTATTTTGAGATTTACTCTTTAGGCTATTAAAAAAATTATTTTGAAATGGGCGGGAAATCACATGCCATATTTATTCATTGGTACTACGTTAGTAATTATAAAAACATTTTTTTAAAACCAATAATTTTTTTTTTAACAAGCATTATACTTGCCGTGGAGAAGTATGATTAAATAAAACGCTAAAATAATTCAATAAGTTGTTCAAATCTTTGCTATAATAAACCATTAACACAATTAAGAAGAATAAAGTAAATTCAGGTAACAAAAACAAAATAATAATCAAAAAAGCAACACGGAGCAATTATGAAAAGAGTATTCGCAGTTATGCCAATGTATAGGTCCTCCATAAAAGCGTCACTCCTTGCTCAGAAAGTTAAAATGTCTTTACCAATTAATTTAAGTATAATATCCATTTGTTTGTATAGTCTAGTATACTTTAACGTGGCGTGTGTATGTATGAGTTAATATTTCCGTACGATTTCATTTTCTCCCATATTGTACACACAGTTAAAGCAATAGTCCAGAAATATTGTCTACGTGGACAATATTTCTGGATCTTTGTGTACAAGAGAAAATGAAATCGTACGGAAATATTAACTCATACATACACACGCCAAGCTAAAGTATAGACTATATTAATTTGTTTTTGTTGCCTGAATTTACTTTATTATTCTCAATTGTGTTAATTTTTATAATAGTAAAGATTTGAACAACTTATTGAATTATTTTATCGTTTTATTTAATCATACTTCTCCGCGGCAAGGATGTTAATGCTTGTTAAAAAAAATTTATTGATTTTAAAAACATGTTTTTATAATTACTAACGTAGTACCAATGAATAAATATGGCATGTGATATATCGTTGAAAAGGGAGGAAAATACTCTATTTAATGGCGCCATTTCCCACCCGTTTCAAAATAATTTTTTTAACAGCCTGAGGAGTCAATCTCAAAATTTTTGAAAAAAAAATGGATAAAATCTTGTTGAAACACTCTGTTTTGCAAAAAGTTTTCGCCTTCGAATTTTTCTCGTATCTCTTCAAATAACGAAGATATTTGTCCTAGACGTTTTCCGCATTTTCGATATTTTCCGTCATAACTCTTAAAGTAGGCCATGGATAACTATAATTACACCTAAATATTTAAATTTTGCAACTATCTCAATTTCGCCTGTGTCAATATGAATTTTTTGTTTGTTATCCATATTTGTTCCGATGAGCATTTATTTAGTTTTTTTGTTTGTTAACTCTTAATAGACTAGTACAGGCAGTACCTGGTAACATTTTGCATGGTGTTAATTATTATTCTGAAACAATCATCAACATTCAAGCAGCTCACATAGATAAGGGTATCATCAGCAAATAAATGCATTTTACAGTTATCCACAACTTCCACAATGTCATATAATAACAGTGCACCCAGTACACTGGCATGTGGTATCTACAATAATAATGACAATATAAATAAAAATCTATATTTTTTTGGAAATTTCAACACCCTATATCTTCGAAATGAAACGTTTTTGGACACCTGTTTATATGAAATTTTCTTCTTAAAATTAACTAAGGAATACCCCCAACAGTATTTTAACGTACTTATATAACACCCAGTACAGCTCCCTTTGAGCTTATATGAGCCTTTGAAAAGAAAACCCTTGACGCTTTAGAAAGCAAAGGCATATTGTTAAGAAAGTTGAGCAATTTAGCATCCAACTGACTGGGTGCAACTCTATTTAATTCGATCGTAGAAATAATGTTGTGTGCAACACGTGGAAAAAGTGTATATTTGTTGCACGAAGCATGAAGTTGCAGCTCGAGATGAAGTGGAGTGCTGCAAACTTCATGCTTCGTGCAACAAATATACACTTTTTGCACTAGTTACACAAATAACTATTAAAAAGGATGGATAATATAAGGTAACATGACTCGTTAGTCCTGAAAAATGCAGGCACGGATGCTGTGGGGGAGGAGTTATGAGAAATAAATATTTTTTTTTCTAAAACAGAATGACTGTTCCTTAGTATCACTACAAGATATGGTATGACTACTTGCTTTTAAAAAAAATCGGCAGCTACTGGAAGCGGCTGGAACCTCCCCACTCGGTGGATCTTTGAAGCCGAAAAGAGCAATAAAATGTGTGACAAAACGGCACTAAACGTAATCCGATCTCATCCAAAACCTTTTCAGATCTTCTGGGGCACTAAAAAACCCCTCAATTTAATGAATTTACAATCATCTATGCGAGTTATTACCTACATTATCGCTTGTTGAATAATATACTATCAGGATATTAACAACTTACAGAAAGCATATGATATTGATATTGTTACAACTACCTTTAAAGTTTGTGACAATCCACTAAAAGTTACATATATGCCAAAATCTTATTAACATGACATGACACCAACGTTATCGGATGACAAACGATGACAATGACAACCGTCAAAATTTGCTCATTGCAATATGATCGCTCATGTCATGCGAAATGCGATCTATGCTTCATATTTGCTTTGTTTTTAATTTTTTTCACGGAAACCAAATCGAAAGGGTGGAAGTGTGATATATCATTGAAATCAGAATTTTAACTGCTTTTCAATGGTTCCATTACAAATTGAAAGTAATTATAAAATAAACAACTTGTTGCGTCAAAATGGCACTAAACCTAATCCGATCTCAACCAAAACCTTTTCAGATCTTCTGGGGCACTAAATAAACGCACATGCAAAGTTTCATTCAAATCTGTTCAGTAGTTTCGGCGCTATCGTGCTAACACACATACACACATACACACACACAGACATTTTTCAAAATTTTTCGGTTCCTAGGACCTCAAAACGTAAAGATTTGATGTTATCTCAATTTTCGTTTTTGAACCAATTTTAGTAACCTCTCATAATTTTATTGTGGAGAGGTTAAATATAAGATTTAAAGAATTACATATTTTTTTTCAAAAACGGCTCTAACGGTATTGATCAAATTTAACATCTAAATAGTACTAAGGGAGTAAGTACTATATATATAGAGATAACATAACTTGTTAGCCCCAAGAAATACAGGGACGGAGGCTGTAGGGTTAACTGTTAATAATTTAGTTTACAACTAATGGTGACTTCCACGAACATGAAACCAGACACAATCTTTTACTGTCAGTTCCTTCACATAGTTTGTCAATATATGAAAAAAGCCCTATGTATGTAGGAAGCAAATTATACAACAAACTAAATCCAGAAATCAGGCAAATAAACAACCTAAAAACATTCAAAACTACCATCTATAATATGTTACTTGACAATGTGTTTTATAGTGTGTCTGAATATATGAATTTCAACGTATAGTTTATATATTGTATTTTAATATGTCCCTATATTAGTATATTATATTCTCTGTTAATTTCGGTATACTTGTTCATCGCTTTAGATTAAATCTGTGTTTACATCATTTCTAAGCATTGTTATAGTCATATCTTGTTTTAATTTTTGTCTTAAATTTGTCATACTTAGGTATTTATTATTTTAAATTTATTGTAATTATTTGTTATTTTTATTACTCTAAACGTGTGTATTCAACCAGAGGAACCTCCTTTGATTTCTTTCCTATTATTATTTTCTTTTAGATAATGTTCAGTTTGCTAAGTTCTTCTTTTAACATTGGTAGCCAGTTGTACAAATATCTACAGAACAGAGATATTAGATATTTGTACAACCTGGCTACCAATGTTAAAAGAAGAACTTAACAAACTGAACATTATCTAAAAGAAAATATCATCAGTTCTATATTCTGTGTAAGAAGTAAGTATCTATGGAAATAACATAAACAGAATCATAAAGCTGTGTATTTGGCATACACAGCAAAATAAGAGTTCTTCCAAAAAAAGCTTTGAAAACGGAAAGAGATTACTTTCCGAAACGTCAGCAAAATACATTATTTCTGTGTTTATTCCGATTTATATTATTTGCAAGACATAACCTCTGACTATTCCTTTGGCGTAAACGTCACGGGCGCAGAGGCTTTTTTCCAATAATTCTATTATTTTGTAGATTCGGTGATTTGTTTTGAAGAGGATAATAGTACATGTGGTAGAAAACCCAAATAATAGGAAAGAATATTCGTAGAATGCCACAAATAACTTTCAGACAATATCTCCTTTGACTTTTCCTATACTACTGTAATTTAGTCTATTGGAGTAAACTATCTATCTATCTATTCCGAAATGGAAAAGTTTGTCCGAGTTGTGTTGGGACCGATCTTTTAGCTATGTAAATTTTTTGCTCGTTGGGTGAATCTTACAAATGTCACTTTGACGGTAATCAGTGACGTATTAATTCGAAATGGTTACAAATATTCAAAAGATTCGAATTTTTTCTAAAGTTGAAGATGGTAGGTCCATAAAAAACAGATCCTGATCACAGAAAAAGCAACTTTTTCTTCCAATGGGGTAAGTAAGTTCCCAAAATTGCAAGTGGTGGGCTGACGAAAAACGATTTGTGATTGAATGTAGAGACCAGTACTCTTTTAAAACCAATGTTTGATGCGGTATTCATAATGGCAACTTTCTTATGAATGAAATTACTGATGTAATTGCACTGAGAAAATTCGACCTATTAAAGTATCTTGATAAAAAGTTTTTAATAAAGATGACATGACATTAGAGGAAAGAGGCGTCTTATGGTTTCAATAAGACGGCGCGGCGCTTCAATTCACAGTGCTATTAATGTAAGACTAAGGTCTTACAATACCCAGCCAGCCAGCAAGATCCTGGAGCATAACGCCCCTAGATTTCTTTTTATGGGGTTACTTGAAAAATAAAAAATATCGATCATTTAGAAAACACCATCAGGGATATCTGTCTTGAAATACCCCCAAGAATTTGGAGAAATGTAACTAAAGAATTTTGCAATGGGACAATAATATGTTTGGAAAGAGAAGGAAGAAATGTAGTATTTAATTTAAGACAATATTGTTTGCAAACATGGTTATTAAATAAATTCGTAAGTTTTAAGGTTATTTAAATAAATTTTAATAGAAATTTTGAGTTTCTATTTATGATTTAAATGAATAATCGTTTTTTAAATATTTAGGCCTATTATTCTGCAAAATTCCACACCAAGGGTTCAGAATAATTACTGAAAATAGTCCACGATTGTCCTATTCTTTTTTGTAAAAATCTTTTTTGCTATTATTAAATACATTTAAAGAAGCGATGCTAACATTTATGTATTTCTTGCATTCATATATTTCAAATTAACTCAACTGTAAACAAAAAGTACATAAAAAAATGAAATGTTACCTATTTTTGGAAAAGAATGAAAAACTATAACATTTAAATTTTCAAACCAAACTTCACATATAGATTCTGAAGGTGGGCATATGCGAGAGAGAGAGAGAGATCCGATAAGTAAATATTTATTATTTTTGGCCATAACTCTTTTTTAAAACATGTGTATTGGTAACAAAAAAAAATTTAGGCTACCTATATAAGTATAACTATGTTTGACAAACGTGTAGTGATATGAATTTTCACTCAATAATTTCAGTTCTTTGTAAAATTAGTTAATTTAAAACTAGAAGATATGAATATTCTTTCCTATTATTTGGGTTGATTACGCTAGCTCAGGGATACTAATAGATAAGTGGACTGTATTACCAAATATTGCAAATTATAACTAAATAATAAATCATGTGTCGAAAACTTACCACAGTTGTTGTTGTTGTGTCCCTCGTATATGATGATATAAGGATAGGAAAGGTGGAACAGGAAATAGTTTCCGACACAGAAAACAAAACTAAAATTTCTTAATTCGCGAGATAAATTATGCAATGTAATTCACTTCACTCAACAATAATTCTATCTTTTTAAACCAAACTGCGGGAGCCACTATCAATCTAACAACAATCCTACGCGACAGTAAGTCTCGCCCGCTTCTCCCTACCCATATTACAAAAAACTATGTTTTTTGTCCCTTTTTTTAATGTTTCCATTTGAAATTAAACTGTTCTATAAAAAATAAAAAGGCGCGTCACCATTTCCCCCGGCCTTTGAAAATATTTTTCAAACTACATTAAACAAAACAAAGCGATTCCAGAAAGGAAAAAAAAATTCTAATAACAAAACGAATATAAATACAAATATCTAATTACTGATTAGGTAATGGACAAAGTCGCACTACAGGGCGTTTATAAATTCCATTTTTTGTTTTAACAAGTGCAACACGACTTATGCCATCATTTCCATAATAAAGCTCTTCAATTACACCTAAGGGCCAGTGAAGAGGGCTTGCATTATCCTGTCGGATAAGGACCAACATACCTGTACGAGCAGGACATGTGGGTGTATTCCATTTTTGACGACTCTGCAAGCTATTCAAATATTCGAGCCGCCAACGCTTCCAGTATGATTGTACTATACTGTCCAACAATTGCTTTCGCGTAAGCAAATTTGAATTTAGATCAGACACATCCAAAGCAGGTAAGGAGCGCAACGGAGTTAATGTTAAAAAGTGCGCTGGTGTTAAAGCCAGCGGTTCTGCTGGATCGGAACTTAACCAGCAAAGCGGTCTAGAATTTAGTAGCACTTCTATTTGAACCAAAACTGTTAATAACTCCTCATATGTTAATATCTGACTACCTATAACTTTAAATAAATGCGTTTTTATGGATTTAATATTCGATTCCCAAATTCCACCAAAATGTGGGGCATTTGGAGGATTAAATTTCCATCTGATATTGTAAGAGGCAAGATAGTCCTCTAAAGTACTGATATAATCTGCAGATTGAATGAACTTGTAAATTTCACGAAGCTCAGAATTCGCGCCTACAAAATTTGTACCGCAACCGGAATACATTGTGCTACATGGCCCTCGGCGGGCTAAAAACGCTTAAAACAGTTTAGAAATGTAGCAGTTGTCAAATCAGAAGCCAACTCTATATGAATGGCTTTTGTTACTAAACACACAAATAAGCAGATATAAGCTTTTTGACTCTTGACACCCCTACGCCGTCCTAATGTTATATACAATGGCCTTGCAAAATCAACACCACATTCTAAAAAAGCCTTAGCTTCTGTAACGCGAGGTTGTGGAAGATCAGCCATACTAGGGATTATAGCTTTCGGGCGAAATTTAAAACAAAAATTACACATTTTTATGCGTTTACGCACTATACTTCGTGCTGATAATATCCAATATTTTTGTCGGAGCAATGAAAGTAGTAAATGCGGACCTGTATGCAAATTTCTATGATGAAAATGATCTATCAAAAGGTTAACTAAATTGTCATTTTTTGGTAATAAATACGGATGCTGCTGGTCATAATCTAAGGGTGCCCTACCAAGGCGACCACCTACTCTCAATAAGCCTTTACTATCTATAAACGGACTCAAATGTCTCAATGAACTCGAGCATACTTTTTCGCTTTCTAATAATTTAATTTCACTACTGAAATGCGCTTTTTGAACAGAACGTATCAAAACATGTTCAGCTTTTTGTAAGTCATTAGTTACTATTACTTTATTTCGAGGCAAAATTTTAAGAAATCTAAGTATATAAACAACTATTCGACGTAATTTAGTCCATGAAGACACACGGAGCGCAAGGTTATGTAACGGATCGGTTTCTTCGACTAATATTGTGGGCAATACAATTGATATTTCCTCGGGCAATGGGGAAATATTCTCTACTATTTGTCGAATAGGCCACTCGCCCTGTGATTCTACTAACCAAGATGGACCTGACACCCAAGTACTATGCTCTACCAACTGCGCTGGTGTCAAGCCGCGCGATAAACAATCAGCAGGGTTGTCTTTTCCCTCTATATGATACCAGGTTGCATTTTCAAGTAACGATTGAATTTTAGCTACCCGATTTGCCACAAATGTTTTCCATTTATGCGGTGAGTTTTTTATCCAATTTAAAACCACAGTAGAATCTGTGCAAGCGATTACACTATCTAAATAAGTGCGAGATGAGGAGCTGTCTATAACAAATTTAAGTAACTTTGCCAACAATAATGCTGCGCAAAGCTCTAATCTAGGAATACTCAAAGTTTTTATTGGCGCAACTTTTGACTTAGCACAAAGCAAATTAACTACAACTAAATCGTATGATGTGACTATTCTAATGTATACTGTTGCCGCGAGGGCTTTCGATGAAGCATCCGCAAATCCTACTAATGAAATTTGAGCATCTTTTACCAAACCTATATATCGCGGTACTTGAAATTTTTCTAAAAATGACAATTCTCTATAAAACTCTGTCCATAATTTTTCTATGCGAGATGGAGGTTTTTCATCCCAATTTATTTTTTCTATCCATAATTCCTTTATTAGTAATTTAGCGTAAATTGTTACAGGTGACAAAAACCCTAGTGGGTCCCAAATTCGTGCAATAGTTGATAAAATGTTACGTTTTGTACACGTTTTATCGGGTATATTTACTACAAATGAAAACACATCTAAAACCGGGTTCCACTGTAACCCTAAAACTTTTAACGACGTATTAATTTCAGATGTATCGGTAAATTCTATAGCTTGGGATAATCTACTATGTTGGGGAATTTCTTGCCACAGTTTTTCATTATTAGTTGACCATTTTAGCAAATCAAAACCCCCGGCCTTGAACAGGCCTACTAATTCAAAATATGAAGCACGGGCTTCTTCAAAACTTGAAACACTACAAACCATATCATCCACGTAAATGTCTGTTTGAACAATCTTAGCCGCCAACGGATAATTTTCAGCTTCATCCGCAGCTAGTTGCTTAATGGTCCGTAACGCTAAGAAAGGTGCAGGTTTTAATCCAAAAGTTACAGTATTTAATTGATACGTGGCAAGCGGTTCGTCAGGCGAAAATCGCCACAAAATACGCTGATATCGTCTATGATCTGGTTGTATCCAAATATTTCTATACATCTGACGTACATCAGAAATCATAGCTATTTCGAACAATCTAAAATTTAACAAAATTGTCATAATATCAGTCTGCAATTTTGGCCCCGAATAAAGAACATCATTCAGAGAGAGCGAGTTTGAACTTTTAACTGAACAATCAAATACAATTCTATGGGGTGTCGAGATGCTATTTTTTGTTACAGCAAAATGTGGAATATAATAAGCAGTTTCACTAAAATCGTTATTTTTTATTATTGTCATGTGACCTTGATCTAAATAATCTCGAATCACTTTACTATAATTCTCTCTAAATGAATATAGAGACTGAAGCTTTTTCTCTAAAAAATAAAAACGTCTAACAGCTATATCTAACGAGTTACCTAATATAGGAGAATTCTCCTTAAAGGGAAGTGCAACTGTATAACGCCCATCTTTTCCACGAGTTGTAGTTGATACAAAAATTTGTTCACATTCCACATCGTCCCGATTTAATGTAGAAGGTGCTGCCACCTCCTCTATCTCCCAAAATTTTTCTAACATTTTTTCTATCGTGACAGGCTTTACTGTTGTACAAAATGTGTACGTATTCTCACATTCATTAATTATAGGAGCTTTTCCCACAACTACAAAACCTAAATTTGTTTGTACTGCTATCGGCATATTAGGGGGACCCATTATCTTATTTCTACCAATAATGTATGGAAACAATTCACCACCAATAATCCCGTCGATTTCTCCAGGCTGATAAAATTTGTCATCTGCTAATTGTAAATTATTTAAATAGTCTAAATGCTCTACTTTTACGACAGATGTTGGTATAGCATCTGTAATTTTTTCTATCACCAAAGCACACATTTCAAATCGAATACTTAAATCAAAACGCGAGGCTATCATAATATCTACTTGACCTTTAACTGGTTGTGTAGAAGTTCCTATCTCCAAAACTGACAAATGTCCTTTTTGAATAGGTAATCTAAGTTTTTGACACAACTTAGAGCTAATAAAATGAGATTGACTACCACTATCTAATAAAAAGCGCGCTTGTCTTATTTCACCTGAAGCAGAAAATATATTTACAACTATAGTTGAGAGCAAAGTTGTGAATTGTTTTTGTGAAAAGTTACCATTTGAAGTAGAACAAAAATTTTGTATAATTTTATTAGTGCTGGAATTTTCGTCTGATAACGATTCACTATTTGACACAGAACTTTGTCCTTGTGGCTCACTACCCCCGTTACCCACTGCATTTGACATACGCGGTTTGTCAAAGTGCAACAAGGAATGGTGAGATTTTTGGCAAGTGCTACAAGTGTGGACAGATCGACATTCTGATATTTTATGTTTGGAACTCAAACAGTTTAAACATAAATATTTTTCTCTAGCTAATTTGTATCTATCGCTTGGAGAAAGTTTTAAAAAATTAGAGCATTGTGATACTGTGTGCATTTGACCACAAACACGGCAAGAATTATTTGAAATATTACTATCAGCAAATTTATTAGCAGTATTATTTGCTACAAATGATTGAGTAAATTTCGGTTTATTACTACTTTGTAATAATTTTTTTGAAAAATTCCACTATTACTATTAGTTTTTGACGCGCTAGAACTGCTATTTTTTGAAGTGTGAACTAACGCTTTTGACTGGCTTTTAATAAAATCTACAAGTTCCTTGTAATTTGGCAGATCTGACGATTTTCTAGACATTTCAAAAAATTTGTGTGTTTGGTTATCTAATTTTGAAAGAGCAATAAAAACCAATATGTAATCTGACAAATTTTCAATTTCTAAATGTTTAAGAGAATTAACAGCGGTATCGAATTTTTCTAAAAAGGCATTTAAGCAGCCTGCAGACTCGTTTGGTGCCGCTTTAAACTCCATAATTTGCGTCAAGTATGTATTAGCAAGTAAACGTTTGTCCTCAAACCGTTCTTTTAACATTGTCCATAGAACTCTATAGTTTGCTGCGGTTGGCATTATTCCCGCACAAATGTCTAGAGCTTTTCCCTTTAAAGCACCCAATAAATAATGAATTTTACTTGAGTCATCTAATGCATTGTTATTGTGAATTAAACTACGAAAAGTTTCGTAAAACAGAGGCCACTGTTTCTTATCTCCATGAAATTCCATAATATCGATTTCAGGTAACCTGACGTATATAATGTTAGCAAACCACTTTTAGCAAAATGCAAAAAAAACTATTGGACATTTTGTTACTTTTATGTTGCTATTTTGTACCACTAAAATTAATTTTGTACCTTGAGCCATTTTCGAGAAAACTAAAAACTGCTAACGTTAATATAACGTTAGCAATGACCGCGATATCTCAGTAGATATTAATGCTAAAATAAAAATTCTGGTGTCAGAATTTGTTACTTTCAAAATGCTTTCAGATGCCAATGATGTATTTTTGATTAGACCAATTTTTACCCAAAAGTTTTTCAGTCAATATTTAAAGAACTTTAAAGATGTAAGATTAAAACCACATTCAGCAAAATACAGAAAAAATTATTGGACATTTTGTTACTATTATGTTGCTATTTTGTACCACTAAAATTAATTTTGTAGCTCGAACCATTTTCGAGAAAACTAAAAACTGCTAACGTTAATCTAACGTTAGCAATGACCACGATGTCTCACTAGCTATTAATGCTAAAATAAAAATTCTGGTGTTAGAATTTGTTACTTTCAAAATGCTTTCAGATGCCAATGATGTATTTTTGATTAGACCAATTTTAGTCAAAAATTTCTCAGTCAATATTTAAAGAACTTTAAAGATGTAAGATTAAAACCACATTCAGCAAAATACAGAAAAAATTATTGGACATTTTGTTACTATTATGTTGCTATTTTGTACCACTAAAATTAATTTTGTAGCTCGAACCATTTTCGAGAAAACTAAAAACTGCTAACGTTAATCTAACGTTAGCAATGACCACGATATCTCAGTAGCTATTAATGCTAAAATAAAAATTCTGGTGTTAGAATTTGTTACTTTCAAAATGCTTTCAGATGCCAATGATGTATTTTTGATTAGACCAATTTTAGTCAAAAATTTTTCAGTCAATATTTAAAGAACTTTAAAGGTATAATAATAAAACCACATTCAGCAAAATACAAAAAAAAACTATTGGACGTTTTGTTACTATTATGTTGCTATTTTGTATCACTAAAATTAATTTTGTAGCTCGAACCATTTTCGAGAAAACTAAAAACTGCTAACGTTAATCTAACGTTAGCAATGACCGCGATGTCTCAGTAGCTATTAACGCTAAAATAAAAATTCTGGTGTCAGAATTTGTTACTTCCAAATGCTTTCAAATGCCAATGATGTACTTTTGATTAGACCAATTTTTACCCAAAAATTTTTCAGTCAATATTTAAAGAACTTTAAATGTGTAATAATAAAACTACATTCAGCAAAATACAGAAAAAATCATTGGACATGTTGGTAATTTTGTAGCTCGAATCATTTTCGAGAAAACTGAAAACTGCTAACGTTAATTTAATGTTAGCAGTAACCGCGATATCCAGGTAGCTATTAACGCTAAAGTAAAAATTATAAAGTCAGAATTCGTTATATTCAAAGTGCTTTCAGATATCAAGGCTGTATTTTTGATTAGACCAATTTTTGCTAAAAATATTCTAGTCAATATGTAAAGAACTTTAACGGTGTAATAATAAAACCACATTCAGCAAAATACAAAAGAAAAATCAATGGAGTCCCTCACTCTTTGTTTTTTATCTACATGGTATAAATAACCATTAATATTGTACAGCATACATTGTGTATGCATTGGAAAGAGAAAATATGAACAATGTATTGATAGTTTAAGTTACGCAAAAGTTGTTAACAAAAGAAATGATTATCAATCAATGGTTACGATGTTATCACATTCCTAATATATCAAATATTAAATTTGGCACCATAAATTTTCCTGTTAAAAGCAATGTCAAACACCTGGTTGTAATTTTATATGAAATACAAACAGCCTTACATACATTTAAAAATGTTTGTACTTTTTCAGAAGAAGTTATGTATGTTTTACACGGCGTCTAGTGTATTATTCTTATTGCCAAACAAATGATGTAAATAAGCATTTAACTTTACAATTCAAATTCTATACAAAATAAATACATATAAATATGTATTTTAATGTAATTTTGGTTTTACCTAGTAAATTATATAAACAAAAGAATTATAATTGAGTTTGCATTACTAACTGAGGAAAATAATTTTACACAGCTCCCCTTATTCGTTCTACATAACTTATTCTGTAACTTAATCATCGGCGCATGCGGCTGACAATCTATGACAATTTATTATTAATTGCCGCGCGATCAAGTGTACTATTGTTCATTTTTTAAATTTTTTGTTGCTACTACTGTTGTTTCACCTCAAATTAATTCTTGCTAATTGCTAATGTTAACTTGAATAGTTAAAGTAATCGCGATATCTTTTTGCAAAATACGTCATTTAAACAGCAGTTTTATTAAATTTTATTTACTAAGATTATAAAATCGAGTTTTCAAATAGTTTTTTTATTTACCTTGTTAACGCATAATATTACTAAATATTACTTTAATCAATTAGTTACAATTATTATATATAACTTTATATTATTTGATTGTGAATGTATTAGATTCTGAATATCTACAAGTTAATAAAGCAATAATAAAATAAGAAAAATAAAAAAAATAGTTTTTGCCTATACATTCTCCAACATCTGAGGTAATAAACCATTTATTGTTAGGCATAAAATTGTTAAAGCGAGACCTATTTTTGTACTGCTGTAAAAGGGGCGTGTAATTTTACCGGGAAATTAATATCTTTCGGAAACCTCACCGCGGTTTTGCTCGTTAGTAAAACAGAAATGAAATAAATGATACCAATTGATTAAATGTCTCAAATAGAAGAATAGATCTAATAAATTTAAATTCACAAATACAAGTGCAGTTTGTTACAAGTAATAAAAAAGACCAAATTTAATGCAGGTATAAATATTGTCAATTTTTACGCTCTATAATTTAAAATAACCATGATAAAAATTATTATAATTATAGCAGAGTGAAAATATATAACAGATATAAAAATCAAAGGCAGAGTCGAATGGGTAAATATATTGCTTTATGCGTAGAAACGGAATATTATAAATTGGGTGGAAGGTAAAAATAATCGAAAGAATTTTACCCAATGTAATAATTACCTTGTTTGTTTATTTTTGACTGAAATATTTGATATACTCAAAAAATTATACCTATGTAGTCAGGTTCCAGAGAATGAATTACATTTTTAAGTTCACCTCTGTATATCCATTACTGTAGCAAGGCAAAGCTGGTAATAGGATAGATAAGGGTGGTACGTGAAGTTATAGAATTTTCTTAATTGTACAAGCAGTAAATAAAAATGCTAAAGATATATGACAATTTATTTAAATATATATTAATACGATATGTAATCCCACTTATATTTGATAAGAATTAGATAAATAACAAATTTTCTGGTAAAAATATTTCAACACCATATTTGATTTTGTGAAATGTTTTATTTCTTTTATGTTTTCGGTGTGCTATATGTTAAGATTTAAAAAGTAGAATATGCATAATAATAATAATATGTATTTATTAGCACAGAATAGCTAATATAGACAATTATATCTAATATACATACGAAATGAAAATAAGAATAACCTTATAAGATAATAACAACTACTAATATTAATTACAACCATATTTTATAAATGTTTCAAAGTTTTTTTACATACAACATAGTCAATAATTTTTTTCTGGAACGTCATTAATCTGTTGCACATGGGTATTATTGGGGCAACTCTAACGTAAATAATAAAGAAATAAAGTCAAATGCAACGTCGGCTTTTTAAACGTGTTATATCAATAAATGTAAAAACTTCGACCATTCTCAAAAATTCCAGTCGTTGATCTAACGCAATAGCCACCAGATGTTGAAATAGTGTGTAAATTGATTTACTGCACAGAAACATTGTCGTAAACATGACAAACGGCATTGTCTATTCATTTCTTGGGTATTTGGTATTTCATATGAACAAAATTCAAAAAACTAACAATAACTGACCAATTACAAGTATTTACTTAAGTATTAAGTTTTGTGTAAACACAAGCACACATTAATTTATCTCAGTGTAGGGGGAATTGTTGCAATTTATTATTCTTTTTAATTGAATAAAATGAAAAAGAAATAAATAAGTTCAAAAAGTCATTGATTCATTAATTTTCTTGATATTGTGAGTTCTATGAATATAAAAGTTAATTTATATTACGGTAAGAGTCACAAAAAGCGGACTCTGTTAAAACTTGTTTTTTTTTTAAACCGACACACGTCGCATAGTAGACCCACATTTATTGAGAACAAGTAGGGCGAAAAATTTATTGAAGTTATTTACCTCTGAACTTATTATATGCTAAATAGGTAACAAATAATGGAAAATTGATTGATGCGTTGTTAATACATTTTAATGAAGAAATAATAAAGTATTTATTTATGTATTAAATTGTGGTTGGCTAATGTAACCAAATACTATGCCAGTTAATATAAACTAAACTAAATGTCTATTTTCTGAAGACTAAATAGTGGTGAGTTAATGAAATACAATATTAAACAATTTGATACAATTTTGTTCTTTTCCTGTTTTTGCTTGTGACTAATTTTGTTACTTACCTATTTTTCTTTAAAACACTTTATCCAGTTTTCCTACTCCATTGTCTTGCATGGGATATAATGGTAGATAGAAATAATCTTTTATATGAATTTAATCATAAACTGTTTAAAGCTATCGTTTATATAGTGATACCCATGGAAAGTAGGGATTAATTTTACACCCGGTGTGAAAAATGAAAATATATTTTGTAATTTCTATTAAGAATTTTCAAATACAAAATTATTTTTAATAAGTTTTGAGCCATAGACTAGATGGTACTTTGATTATAAGGGGTCGAATGTAATTTTTTGTCATAAATTTTGGTGATTTGGTAATATCTCATTTAGTTTAGAAGATGCAAATCACTGGCGTAGGTTTAGATTGATTCTGGGTTGTTGGTTTCCCATTATTTACCGGCAATGGTAATAAAATTTATTTTGCTGGCATAAATTTGTAATAAATGTACTAAAAATTACGCAATATTCTTTTAAGTCGTATGCTGTAACAGCTGATGTAGCTTCAAAATACTACCCTATTAAAGTAACCATAATTTTTACTATAACGCATTAATGGACACTGAATTAGCAACGAGAAAGTACCCACATGTCCAATGATTTTTCTGTATTTTGCTGAATGTGGTTTTATTATTACACCTTTAAAGTTTTTCAGATATTGACTGGAAAGTTTTTGGCTAAAAATTGGTCTAATCAAAAATACACCCTTGATATTTGAAAGCACTTTGAAAGTAACAAATTCTGACATTATAATTTTTACTTTAGTGTTAATAGCTACCGAGATATCACTGTTACTGCTAACGTTAGCAGTTTTTAGTTTTCTCGATAATGGTTCGAGCTACAAAATTAATTTTGGTGGTATCAAATAACAAAGAGAACGTACCAACATGTCCAATGATATTTTCTGTACTTTGCTGAATGTGGTTTTATTATTATACCGTTAAAGTTCTTCAGATATTGACTGGAAAGTTTTTGGCTAAAAATTGGTGTAATCAAAAATACACCTTTACATCTGAAAGCACTTTGAAAGTAACAAATTCTGACACTATAATTTTTACTTTAGCGTTAATAGCTACCGGGACATCGCGGTTACTGCTAACGTTAGATTAATGTTAGCAGTTTTTAGTTTTCTCGAAAATGGTTCGAGCTACAAAATTAATTTTAATGGTACAAAATAGCAACATAAAAGTAACAAAATGTCCAATAATTTTTTTTGTATTTTGCTGAATGTGGTTTTATTATTATACGTTTAAAGTTCTTTAAATATTGACTGAAATTTTTTTTACTAAAATTGGTCTAATCAAAAATACATCATTGGCATCTGAAAGTATTTTGAAAGTAACAAATTCTGACACCAGAATTTTTATTCTAGCATTAATAGCTACTGAGATATCGCGGTCATTGCTAACGTTAGATTAACGGTAGCAGTTTTCAGTTTTCTCGAAAATGGCTCAAGGTACAAAATTAGTTTTAGTGGTACAAAATAGCAACATAAAAGTAACAAAATGTCCAATAGTTTTTTTTGCATTTTGCTAAAAGTGGTTTGCTAACATTATATACGTGGTAACCTGGGCTCTGCTTTAGTTTGAGGAGTATGATTTATATTCGCTTCATTATTTACAGGTTTACTAATTGTATTATAAGCTTCTATAATATATATATAATTGTTCAGCTATATCTAATGTTTGAAAGGAAGGTTTATATTCTTCGTTTAACCTTAAATTAATACTATTAATTTCATCCAATACAAGTTTAAGATCATTTAAAGCCCTATCTACAGTATTGAATTCTGCTTTGAAATTATTTAATGTAGCTTCGGTTTTTAAGTCATTGATATAATCAAAAATACGTTGTATTTTACCAAAATACATCTCTTTTTTAGCAATATAACTTTTTAATTCACGCTCAAGGGAACCAGTGTCGACCTTGCGTGCCATTCTTTGAATCTTAAATAACCAACTACTCTTGCAAAACGATATAAATGAAGTAAAATCTAAGTTGAGAAAGAACGCGCTACTATGTAAACAAAAATGGCTACTATGTTTTAGTTCTAATATACTACTGAGTAGGTCACAAGGGCTACTACAATATATTTATCTATCTTACTCTACCAATGCTATAAAGAGGCAACGCGATGCCGAGTTTTTGAAGCGAATTACAATGCTAAAAAACTAAAGTAAAAACTACTAAATTCGCTAACTGAGCCGATACTGATCCGGCTCGAAGGACCAAATGATTACGCTAGCTCAGGGATACTAATAGATAAGTGGACTGTATTACCAAATATTGCAAATTATAACTAAATAATAAATCATGTGTCGAAAACTTACCACAGTTGTTGTTGTTGTGTCCCTCGTATATGATGATATAAGGATAGGAAAGGTGGAACAGGAAATAGTTTCCGACACAGAAAACAAAACTAAAATTTCTTAATTCGCGAGATAAATTATGCAATGTAATTCACTTCACTCAACAATAATTCTATCTTTTTAAACCAAACTGCGGGAGCCACTATCAATCTAACAACAATCCTACGCGACAGTAAGTCTCGCCCGCTTCTCCCTACCCATATTACAAAAAACTATGTTTTTTGTCCCTTTTTTTAATGTTTCCATTTGAAATTAAACTGTTCTATAAAAAATAAAAAGGCGCATCACCATGGGTTTTCTACCACACGTATTATTATCCTCTTCAAAAACAAATCACCGAATCTACAAAATAATAGAATTATTGGAAAAAAGCCTCTGCGCTCGTGACGTTTACGCCAAAGGAAAAGTCAGAGGTTATGTTTTGCAAATAATATAAATCGGAATAAACACAAAAATAATGTATTTTGCTGACGTTTCGGAAAGTAGTCTTTCCGTTTTCAAAGCTTTTTTTGGAAGAACTCTTATTTTGCTGTGTATGTACTTCGTACGACCTATTGGAGCCGAGATAGATTTTTTTGAAATTTTGACAATTTTGCGACGCAGCGGAAACGCGCGCGTTCTTCGCTAAAATCTCAAAAATCGTCATTCGGATCGAAAATGTTTCAAATGAAAGTTGTAGAGAATTCGATTACGAACAATTTCCTTTTATTTTTCATTTCCCTTCGTTCAATATTGGCAGAGATATGAATTTTTAAACATCTTTATGGCGCGCTATCAGAATACTTGTTTCATGATAAAATCGATAAAAACTCGAAAATGATAGATCGTACGCATATAGTATATCTAATGAAAGTTAAAGAGAATCAAATTTTTAATATGTTTATGTATGTACAAAATCGTTTTGATAACGAGTGAATGGAGATAAAAGGGAAAAAGATGAAAAATTGCCATTTTCAATTTCATTTTGACAAATAGCTATTTTTGATTGACTTTAGAGAATTAAATTATCTGTAAAATGAGCTTCAAGTGACCTTCATATGATGAATGGTTCACGAGTTACAGCTGTTTGAAGCAGCTGAATTTCGTTTTTATTACAAATTAAGATTTTCCCGCAGCACTGTGCATAACAATTTTCTAAAAATTGGTTTTGACCTATTTTTATTAGTTTACATACCTATGAAAGTAATGCAATAGCGTAAGTGGTTCGAAAAGTATATTTTCTTTTAAAAAAAGGTTCTTAAAAACTGTTTTTGTTCAGAAAAATTGAACCAATATTATTTTTTAATTCCCTTGTTTGTATATATCATCGTTTCTTTTGACTTTACGTTACGACAAAATCTCATAAGACCTAAATGAAAGCTTACAAAATTTCCTACAAAAAACACTTTTCCTTTATGATTTTCAACAAGTAGCGACAAAGAACTGATGATTGAAAATGCGGTTGATTTATAATTCTTAGCAAACAGGCAATTTCATCACGTTTGAAGAACAAAAAAGTACATTTAATAATATTTTTTCACTTTTTGAAGTATCAGAAGTTATTCTGTGAGCATTTCTGAGTCGTTTAATACTGGGTCTATATTTATAAGAAATGTTATGCGCAGCTTTTGCAGGAAAATCTTAATTTATAAATTAAAAAATGTTTGCTCAAAGCTTTAAAAAGCTGTAACTCGTGAACCATTCATCGTATGAAGGTCACTTGGAGCTCATTTTACACGTAATTTAATTCTCTTCAAAAAACCTTTAGCGTCATTATTGCCTAAAGCCAATCAAAAAATAGTTATTTGTCAAAATGCAGTTGAAAATGACAATTGTTCATGTTTTTCCCTTTTATCTCCATTCACTCGTTATCAAAACCATTTTGTACATACGTGAAGATATTCAAAATTTGATTCTCTTTCATTAGATATACTATATACGTACGATCTATCATTGCTTGCTCAGCAGCAAGTTAAGGGAAAAAAACGAAATTATGCGGATTTTTATTACCTATAACTTTCATGTATACATATTTTGCAGTAAAATTGATACTTTCCGAGTTGTTTGTGAAAAAACAATTTTTTGTAGATATTTTCTCTTAAGTTGCAGTTTCCTTATTTATATTACATTAAAATTATCAAATTAGATACAGAGATATTGTCCTTGATCTTAACCTCCTTGATTATAACGTTGCATCCAAATTTTTGATCAGAATTTAATAATAAGCATATATCTATCTACTTTTAAGGGTAATTTAGGTGATATTGATGACGCGACGCATCAGAACAAATACGATAGGCGAGTGCGCAAATACGCGGTCTCTTTAACAACTCAGTTCTCGAAAACTAAGCAAAATTTGAAAAAATGTTTTTTAATAAAAAACCTTCTTTGATTCATCGGCTACAACTTTGTCGCTTATAGTACCTAGTTATCTTTAATAATAATGCAGTTAACAAGCGACTACATTTTATACTGCAAATAACAGAAACCCACGTTATTTTCTTTTTTCTTCCGCATTAACTATCTTGAATTTTTTAACTCGGTGATTGGAAGTATTTCAATATTACCTGTTTCAAACTTTAGATCAATAAACTTACTAATAAAAAAAATATGACAAGTTAAACAAATAATCCCAAAAAATCTCATATTTTAGAAAAAAATCGAAAACCCACATATCACTGATTTCGCAATTCCAAAATAATTCGCGACCAAAAAATTCGGACATATCAGGTCATTTTAAATAAGTTTCAATGTTCAGTTTTTTTAGGTCCGCGAGTGGTATACAAGGTGTGAAATTCAGATGTCTCGGTTCTCTACTATTACTGAAAACAGAAACAAAGACCTACTTAAGGGTACAACTTTCAAGGAGCCCTAGTTTCCTTAGAAATCATTTGCGGATACACGTCTAAAAAAACTTTTTCATATTTCTCCAAATACTATATTTTTCTAGTGTTAAGGATACGAATTTTTGGACACTCTGAATATGTCATATGCGGAGAGACTTCGCTTGGGACGTGCAATCTCGCTCTCGCCGTTTTCATTAAAACGATTTTTTAAATTTTTAGTAACATTTTTATAGGCTTAACTTATGGCAACGAAAATTTATAAACATTTATAAGCCACCAAATCAAATTTCAAGTCGATAGTTTATTTGTTTATTAACAAAATACTACAACATAAAGGTTGAAGTATATTGCGACAAATACGCAATGTGTCTACGGGAAAGCAGTGTATTTAGGTGTAAATGACAATGTTTTTCATTTATTTTAAACACAGTGTTTTGTATTCTGCTCTTGCTTTACCTAATACCTATCTTTAGTACCTTTAGAACTTGACAAATTTAAGCTATATAAGGTTAAATATAAAAAGTGCATCAGGTAAGCTGCATTTTCTGTATGTGATGCGAATTTTATAAGAATAACTGTTCAGAATTAAACAATATGACGTACCAAATTTAATAACCATACCTGTGCATATTTTTTATTTTCAAAATTTAAATGTTTTAAAAAACAAAATAATACTGATCCGTCTTTGTATCAGAAAAATGTATTGTTTGCATTAAAACTGTCAGTTTTAAAACAACAACAAAATATTACATTCATAATATTAAAAAACAAACATTTTATAAATAAAAAAAGTAGTTATCAAATTTGGTACAACGTCATGTCATATTTTTTAATTCTGAGCAAGTTTTCATTCAATATCTCGCACGGAAAAGACAGTTTACTTGACGCCGTTTTACCAGCGCCCTCTATAAATTTTGCAAATCCTAACGTACTAAAAATAGGTTTTGGGTGAAGCTTGCATTCTGCTCTTGACCAGAATACAGAAAATTGTGTTTAAAATAAAAAAAAATTGTCATTTACATTCGTAATACCGCTTTGCAGAGGATACATTGTATATTACAGAAAAACCTTTTTTAACCAAGTTGTTCGTTTTTTAATTAATTTTTAAAGTATGTGAAAATGTTTCATGCTTGTAGTCTGTTGGCATGTTAAAACTGATTTATTTGTAACCAATTTTTGTTAAAAAAACTAAAATAAAAATGTTTTCTCTCTGTTATCATACTCATCAATATGTTATAATTTGAGCTATTGCGCACATTTTTCGATTATAATGGCAGTATTTCACAGAGTTTAAAGTTTTAGCAACAATTACTGTTTTCGGCTGTTTCAATGCGTATTTTGATATGAAATTTTAAGTGAAGGTTATACTGTATAAGAGCTCTATATCTTAATTCCCTAAGTTTCATTGACATTATCGGTTTTCTTAAAAAAAATTAATAATTTATACATAATGAACAGTTTCCATTTTTTTCTCAGATTCCACGGTATACTTATATATTTCTAGATATTAAAAAAAAAAAGAAAATGAAGAAATATGCGCCATAAAGAATTTAATTGTTTTAAGGAAACAACATACCGACTTCATCGAAACTGCGAAACTGTAATGTGAACACAACTTTTGACTCCCTGCACACATTAAAAAAAAAGTGGCTTGACCAGGCATTTCGCATTAAAATAATATTAATAATGTTTTTTAGCAAAAAAAAATTACAATATTATATTGATAGGTAATCCAAAATAAACATAGAGAAAAGTCACAAAAGGTTTGGGTAAAGCCTTGACTGTGACAAATAATATGCACTATGGGAAATAATCATCAATAAGATATTCAAAACATCTTTAAAATTGTAACCTGCCTTATCTATATATATTACATATACAATATATGTAATAATAATAATAATTATAATTAACCAATCCATTTTCATTTCAGTAAAATAAGTATTTGAAAAATGCTTAAAGCTGAATTTGAATTCTTACTTAGTTGCCAAATAATGTTATTGACTTATTTGATATTTGTATGTATGTACTGATGTGTACCTACATATTTATATATTTACTATGGTTTTAAATGCACATTTTTAATACACATGCGTAGTCCCAGACTATCTCCTTGGTATAAAAACTTTTCTTATTACTTTTACAGATATTATAGTTTATTAACGGTTCTAATTCAAATTCTTTGACGATATGGACGAAAAATTGCAGATAACGTACTTCTTTTCTGATCAAGTTAAGCTCAAAACAATGTTTTTATGTATACCCTATATGTGAATAGAAACAGAACACACTTACTTTATCACCAGCACAGTTTAACAATAATCGCAATTCACAAGCAATGAAACAATATTAATCGATTTGTTGAAACAAAAACACACCATGAACTACTATTTGTAAAATCCCGCGGAGTGTTATAAGTTAGTTTGGTTCCATTCCACTATTGTCAGGAGTTTGCGCACATGATCTTAGGTGGCTCAAAACCCGCAAACGCATGACATGCCTGTTAGCAATCGTTGCTTGCTATTCGGTGTAGAAGCGAGCACCGCCTCCTGAGAATTAAACTATGGCGAAGCTACGGATCGTTAAGCCAATGAGGACGAGCAATTTTGAATTCCTCCAGGAAAATTCTATACTATCAATTAAGATTGACCGATACGGTGTATGGCTTGCAACAATTGTACCTAGTTATCAGCAGGCGGCCTTAATACCACTACTGATTATACCTGTTTAAAGTTATAAGATGTTAAATCGTAACGAAATTTATCTAGATATTCCACATATTACGCTTTGAATAAATTACTTCTATATTCAAAGATATTAGGTATGTTGATCCCTTAGAATCACGTACCGCTACGCTCAACAGCACATTAAATGGGCTAAGGTTAACCCATTCAATATAAATACAGGGTTGGACTGGCCCGGTCGGCAATTGCGGACGGGGTCAAACGGCGGACTGAAATGTTTCTTTACATTTTTTTTTAGTTCTCTCTAATTTGATGTCAATTAAAAAAATATAGTATATATAGTTTCTATAAATAATTTTAAAAAACGATTTTTTAAATGGGTTTCTTTCGAGTAATGTCCTGACGAGTTTATCATTAGCTATACACATACATACACACAGACAATTACACAATGACCGACCCTATGACAGTACCATCTATCTGCCGTAGTTGAGAGTCGAACTCAGGAGTAATACGGCGAGTAGACGTGTTGCCTCTCACACAACCTCTTCTAGTTCACTGCTACCAAGACAGGAATTAATTGTCTAGAAAAGTAAATTTTTTAATGAAGGTTTGGTGGAAGGTTTGGAAAATGATTTTGTCCAATACTGACCTTGTGCAACATCTTTTTTAACATTTTTTAAAAACGTTTTTTCTCACTTTTTGTTGAATATCTCCGCGGTTATATTTGTCACATATAGGAAACAAAAATACGGACTGCTTCACAATTAAATTCCTCATAAAACTTGACCAAAAAAAGTTTCTCTTAATATACAGGGTGTCCCGTAATAAGGTGCAAAAAAGTTAACTGTAGATTCCCTGTCGAAAATTAAGATGGGTTCTTCGTATAATTTTTCAAAATAACCCTTTCCTGTCGAGCTACACTCAGAAAAAGACGACATTTGGCGCATCTCGGTTACTACGAAATTATTTCATCCGCCTAGCATTTACACAAAGCGGTGAAAATAACTACCCTTCTTAAAATTTTGTAAATATCTTTCTCTCTGCTTTTTTTTAATTAAAAAAAGATAACTGAATATGATGATTCATTTAGAAACTTTTTCTCTTAAAAAAATTTCGTAAAATCGACCATTTTTGAGAAAAAAATTAAATTACATCTGCCTAAGTGATCAGCACAATTATATTAGTGTAAAATACTAAAAGTAGGCTGGTGTCAAATTATAATTTAACAATATTACGTACTGATATGATCATTTGGTGCTTATGAATTGTACGAGACATTACAAATTAAAGACGAAAGTATTGAAAAGCAAATGTATTAGTAAACTAAAAAAAACTAACACAAAATACACAAAAGATGAATTTAAACAGTAAAAAAATTTAAACAAGAAGACAACGATTGTTGTTTATAGATATTAAAGCATTTTTTGTTCAAAATGACGACCTCTAACTTAAAACACATTTGCAACCGTTTCCTAAAATTGCCATACAAGCTATTTAAAACGTGGAGAGTTTCGAACTTCATTGACAGCATTAAAAATTCTCTCTCTTAAAACTTAGACGTTAGGGACAGTTGTCGAGTAAACATATTTTCCAAGTGGCCCCAAAAGTAAAAGTCCAATGGATTCATATTTGGGGACCGAGGGGGGCATTTAATTGTGGCTTCTCGCCCCTTCCAATCCATCGATTACTAAATGTTGAGTGTAGCCATTCTCGAATCTCTAAAGAATAATGAGGTGACGCACCGTCCTGCATATAAGCCACAATGTTTGACGTAATGCAAGAGGTACCTAAATCGTCTATAAGTTGATACAGGCCATTTTATAAAAAATTTAAATAAGCTGGACCATTTAATCTGTTGGTATTGTAGAGGAAAACGATAAATGAAAACGGTCACAGACGTAGTGGGGAATAGAGAGGGTAGTGGCTATGCATAACGCATAGCTGTTTGTATCACATCATGTTTTACGTCTTTTATGTCGCGTGCATTAGAATGAGAGAGAAGGTCAGGCTTGTGTTGTTTGCCAACTAGCACGAACGACATGTGAGATATGGTACTTCAGAGGCGGACTTAGTTTACTTTCATATACGGCGGAGTGTACGGGTGTAAGTGCAATTAATACATTAATACATTAGTTTATATTTGTCTTTTTGCTGGTATGTAACTTATTTATTACAAAAATGAGTCGATCGAGTGATTGTGAGTGTGAAAGTGACAGTTATAGTGATTTCAGTGATAACGAAAATAAAATTCCAAATGAGTTTTAAGGGAGAAAAAAACGGCATTTAAGCAGTGACGGGAAACAAATTTGTTTAAATGTGTATAATATGTCTATATATGTCTTTTACAGCGACAAACTAATGACTTTAACTTGCGTGATTTAGATATATTAAGGGAAACAGAATCTTTAACCCACGTTCCCTATTCCACATTGTACAAACTAGTGAAAACAGGTGTTACCGAAAGAAAGCAACGTTGCGACGCTGGTATATCAAAAATTTTAGATCCATCAATAGCAAAACTTTTAAAAAATGTAATTTATGATGCATATCAGAAAAATGAAATCCCGACTGTTGACGTGGTAGACAGAAAACTAAAGTAAATAAATTGTCCTTTGAAATATACGACAAGAACTTTAAGGAACTGGCTGAAAAAAATTGGATTTAAATTTAAAACAATTAATAAACGCGTGGCGATTATGGAAAGCAGACGAATAGTGGATTGGCGACATTCATATCTAGAGGAGATTAAAAAGTTCAGAAGGGAAAATAGAACAATTTATTACCTAGATGAAACTTGGTATGACACTCACGATACCGTAAAAAAAAGATGGACTGATGGAACTAAAAAATGTCTACCACAGTCATTGCCTCCAAATAAGGGGACTCGATTGGTTATATTACACTGTGGATCAGGTGATGGATGGGTAGATAATGCATTGAAACTATGCGGGAAAAACATGGAAGAGTGTAACGTGGATTATCACAAGAATATGGAGGGAGTAATTTTTGAAAAATGGTTTGAAAATACTCTAATTCCAAAATTAAAGCCAAATAGTGTTATTGTTCTTGACAATGCGAAGTACCATTCAAGAGAATTATATAAAATTCCTAATAAGAGTTCGACTAAATTGGAGTTGCAAATTTTTTTAACGGATCACGACCTATATTATATGGACAGTTACACTAAAGCAGAATTGTTGGAAGTCCTTCATACGAAAACATTTGAGAAGAATTATGTTATAGACAGTATAGCTGAAAGATTTGGCCACAAAGTTTTAAGATTACCACCATATTATTGTATTTTCAACCCAATAGAATTGATTTCGGGAAAATTGAAAAAAAATATCAGAAAAGGAAATACTTTTCCAAAATTCGACAAAAAAGTGATAGAGTTAATTAAAAACGAAGTGTTCAAAATTACCAAGGAAGATTTGGAAAAGAGAATTGCCAAAGTGATTAGAATTGAGGATGATTATTTGAAACTTTGTGAATTTAATAAAAATGGGGAAAATAAATTCATTATAAATTTAGAAGAGGATAGTTCATCATCTGAAAATGAAGAAGAGGGGGAGAACGCACAGGATTCTGAGGAAGAAGTGATCGTGATGACTTATGATTGAAGAAGTGGTAGTGATATATATAAGTTTATTATTTGTGTCCGTTTTTGTGTTCAATGATAGTGATCGTGATATCAAGCTTATTATTTATGTCATTTTGTGTGTTCGTAAGTATTTTAATCTATTTTTATTTATTTAAAGAATTCAATTATATTTGATTTTATTTATTTGGAGAATACATATTTTATTTACGAAAATTTACTATTTCGAGTTTTGTTTCTGTTTTTAGAGGTTTATTGTTATTTTTTAATTTATTTTGAGAATACCTATATATTTTTTTACTGTTACTATTTTAAATTTTTTTTTGTTTTTAGATGTTTATTGTTATTTTTTTATTTATTTTGAGGATACCTATATATTTTTTTACTGTTACTATTTTAAAATTTTTTTGTTTTTAGAGGTTTAGTTTTATTTTTTTGTATAATTTTCTTTATCCTGTACTAATATTCTTTACCCATCCTATCATGGCAAGATATGCTCATACCTCCCCGTGGTTCTTGCTAGGTAGTAACAATTTACTCAAATATTAAGTGAACTAGGATACTGTAACTACTGTATAGTCAGTAGTGTAAATTGTTGCCAGCTAAACTGAGCCCACACAACAAAAGCCAACGCAATTTTCTTATGGAAAAGGACTTCCGTTAAATTGGTTGAATTTTTGATATGTTGTGTATCCTATCTCTGTATCAAATGCATCAATGTCTCAGATTTGTTTAATAACACCTAAACAGTATAATTGATTGTCTTATCATATCATATGACGTCATAGCAGGTCATGTCGTGTCACAGAACCTCATAGTGGTCACTTTAAATTTTATTGTGATCTGAGCACCTAGAAGTAAGAGAAAAGAATGCTATTTAAATCATGATGTTCTATGACACGATATTACATGCTATGACATCATATGACGTGACGACGTTTGAGATTATATGATGTAATATTTCAATAAATAAACCATGACAGTTATGAGGTGTTTTCAAACCACTGTGAGACCCTAGAAGCATAAAAAAGAGTACTGATTTAACCCAGACCCATACACCTCAAATAAACGATAATTCTTACTTTAGCAAGCTTTATCTCAAGACTGTGAAAGTTTGTCAATTTGTGCCAATTGAGACATTTGATCAGAGAGATGGGATACACAACATATCAAAATTTCAACCAATTTAACGCAAGTCACTTTTCCATAAGAAAATTGCGTGGTCCTTTAAAAGCGTAAACAGACATACGTACACAATATAGTTAAGTCCGGGTCTGCCTTCTTAGCGTCTCACCTCGCACCCCCCCTCCCAATTTCCTCTTTCCCGCACTTTAACTCAAAAGGCCCCATTGATATATTGCCTATAATTCCGGCCCAAATATTTATTGCACAGTTGCATTGATATGTTCCATTTACAACAGCATGCGGATTATCGTCGCTCCATAAATGCTGGTTACGAAAATTTAAAACTTCATGTCGAGTAAAGCAGCATTCATCTGTAAATAGTACTTTTCTTGTAAAATCTAACAGCTTCTTAATTGTAATTCTATAATAATAATTAATAATAATGTGTTTATTTCCATAGACTATTACAGTATTGGAATTGTCAAATACAAAATAGAACAAAAAATAATAATAAATATATGTTACATATATATGCACACATATACAGTTAGAGGTAGATTACACAACATATGAGAAATAGACAAACAAACAAAGAGACGTACAACTATGATCTAATAAAGGTATATCAATAAATGAGTTATTTAATTATCAAAACATTTGTAGCTACCTACGGTACAAATTGTAGAATGTTCCGCTAGAAATCTTTTTACCATCTTCTTGAATATCACAAAACTACTTGCATCTTTTATTAATTGTGGGAGGTGGTTATACATTTTTATTGAAGAAATAAAAGGCCCTCTTTTAGTCTGCTCTAATCTATGGGGCGGTACAAAAATATGTTTTGCGATCACGTGCTAAATTTATGAACATCACCAGATCTATCAGATACTATCAATGTTTTTCCTGACAAAACATATAAACTGCAAAATATATATACAATAAATATTGAGTATACCACGCTGTTTAAAAGAATCTCTGCAGGATGTATTGTAGGGAAGTTTAAACATACTTCTCATAATTCTTTTCTACAAAATGAATACCTTGTTAATTCCAGAACTATTTCCCCAGCACAATATGCATTATTGTAAAATCGAGTAAATACATCCATAATAGAATGTTTTCAGTGTGTCAGCTTCAACAGTGTCCCTTATTTGAAGAAGTGCAAAGTTTACACTAGCCAATTTTTCGTCAGATTCTCAATATGGGCCTCCCATGACATATTCATATCCATATGAACGCCTAAGAACATCGTAAGATGGATAATCAATCAATCAATCGAAAAATCAAGCCTTACTGGAAAGTCACGAGGGAACAGCTCTTGTGTTCTCTGTAAATGATAGGGGTAAAGTCCTTACATTTTCAAAATTCTCCATACTGATGTTCTTGTTATGTGGAATTGAAGAGCAGCCTGTCTAATACTACATTCAGGATGTCCACCAAAATGTAATATTTGTACCTCCATTGCATCTCCTATTTGTCTCCGACGACCACAATCATGACCTCTTTTTTAAAACACCTCCTTTCTCTTACCCTTAATGAATATTAGAAAAAGTACGAACATTTGGCACAGTACGAGTAGGGAACTTACGACGATACCGTTCTTTTGCAGCTGAAGCATTTTCTTTACATTTACATTCACCATAAATTAAATGTATGTCTGCATATTCCTCATTACTAAAACTATATATTTTAAAATCTGGTTAGAAAACTACTACTATTAATTATTAAGTAGTAAGGAATGATTTATCTTATCATTTCAAAGGCAAGAAACAACGTAATATTGTCAAATTATAACTTGACGCCAGTCTACTCTTAGTATTTTGCACTAATATAATTATTATGCTCATCGCTTTCGACTGATCACTTAGGCAGATGTAATTTAATTTTTTTCTCAAATTTTCTCTATTTTTTTGCACGCTATTACGGGACACCATGTAGCATAGTTCAAATGTGCTTCTAGGGGGCGGAATATTAAAACATAATATTTTTAGTTGCAAATTCCTCTATAAAATCCTTATTTTACTATAAGGAACGTAACCAGACTGTAACCAACAGCTACTCTCCGGGCGATGTGCCCCGCCAAGCGCTGAATTACAGGTTACAAGTCTGGCGCGTTAAGTGTAATAATTGCATATTACCATCAAAACCGAAAGACTGATCCTACTTAAAGGAGCTCTCGTGCTAGTCGTCACACACCACTTGCGGACTGCAGTTTCGAGCTGTTGGCTCTCGTCAATGCAAGGTAGGCATGTGACGACCGACACGAGGATCATTTGACTATTTAGTACATTTCGGTATCTTTGGGATAGCCACATGTAAAATAGTCAGCAGGCGCCATCTAGCGGTCCAGTGTCTGTTGCAATCGAAAAATAAATAGCCTTACTGGGCTTAGCATAGTTCAAATGTGCTTTTAGAGGGCGGAATATTAAAATATAATATTTGTAGTCGCTAACTCCTCTATAAAATCCTTATTTTACTATAAGGAACGTAACCAGACTGCAACCAACAGCTACTCTCGGCGGGGCACAAGAGTAACTGTTGGTTGCAAGTCCTACATATAAGTACTTGAAAAAAAATCCACAAATAACTTGCTATTGGGCGTGAGTGCCTTGAAGGGCAAGGGATATGTATGTTTATAAATAATACTTAACGCCGTCTGTCCCAGATTTAATAAGGTGTTAAGTACTATTATATATCCCTTGCCCTTCAAGACACGTTCGCGCCCGTCGACGCTTCGAAAGTGTCTTGAAGGGCAAGAGATATATAATAGCACTTAACACCTTATTAAATCTGGGGCAGACGGCGTTAAGTATTATTTATAAACATATATATCCCTTTCTAAGCGTCGACCAGTCGCGAATGTGTATGGAAAGGTAACGTCGCATATGTCTTTCAACACTAAAAATGGATTAGTTCATCCTAATAACTTTCAATTCTTTCAAATTATCTTCCATAACGGCCGACGAAACAAGTAGACACCAGGTAAGTTTTGTACATTTTTACTAATTTCTTCTCTTAATTGCTTAATAATGGCTTGTGCCTCTTGTTCTTTCGATTTGTTCGACTTCTTTTTATTAATTAGTCAAGAAGAGAGGCTTATGGTATTTTTGCAAGAGCATGGGGTTTTAGGAAATGATAATGTGATATGCCCAAACTGCAACAGAGCTTGCACATTTTACCCGCGCGATAGTTGTAGATTCAGATGCACTAACACGACCGTTGTAATTAAACAAAAGAAAAAGATGAAGGTTCATTGTCCATTTTCTGTTGGCGCGCGAAAAGGCACGTTTTTTGAGAATGCAAAGATGAGCATTCAAGAAATTTGCAAATTTGTTGCATTTTGGTTATACACAGGGTATCCGAAGAATGAAAAACTTGAGCGCGAAGTGTAGTTTCGGTGATAGACTGGGCTAACTTTTGCCGAGAAGTTTGTTTAGTTTGCATGATTGATGAGTCAGATCGCTTAGGGGGTGAAGGCAAAAATGTGGAAATTGATGAAGCAAAAATGGGCAAAAGAAAATACAATAGGGGTAGAACGATAGAGGGTCAATGGGTTTTTGGTGGTTTTGAGCGTAATTCCAAAAAATGTTTTTTTTTTTGTTCCTGTTGAGGACAGATCAAAAGAAACTTTGCTCGCGATCATTAAAAAATGGATACTGCCGGCTACTACCATATATTCCGACTGTTGGAAATCCTACGATTGTTTAAAAGACGAGAATTTCCAGCACGCCACGGTTAACCACTCGTATAATTTCGTTGACCCTGACAGTGGTGCCCACACTCAGAATATATAACGGACTTGGAGGGATGTGCGGGCAAAAATTCCGAAATATGGTCGCCGAAAATATCATTTCGATGGATATTTGGCCGAATTTCTTTTCCAAAGGAAATATCCTAACCGCAGAGACCAGTTTCATCATTTTTTTAAATGTATTGGAGTGGTCTACCCACCATCAGCTGTTTCTAATTCTGATGAGGAAACCTCAGACTCAGACTAACTCTATTACAGGTACCTATACCTACAGATCAATTAATACTATAAAAGGTTGCACAAATTTTACTCATTTCACTTTTTGATTTCACCAAAATCAAATCATGATTTATTTGTTGTTATATATTGTAGAAAGTTTATTTCTGTTAAAAAAAATTTAAGTTTATTTCTGTTGGCATTTTTTAGAAAGTAGCCTATATTTATTTTTCAGATTTATTTTTTGTTGAGTTTTCTTAGAAGATATATTTATTTTTCCGGTTGAATGATATTTATTTATTTACTTATTTATTTATTTAATTTTAATGTTTGCTAGTCATTTACATACTTGTAACTTGTTATTCCTCAACTAACAATCCTGCACCTATCCCTTCCCGGCAAGGGATAAGCTCACACCTTCCCGTTGGTCCTTGCTGAGTAATAATAAGAATTGTTGTAGGGTGCAAGATATATTTTATACTTTTTTTTGTAATACTTACCATCCATTCAATTATTATTATTGGCCGAGATGAGCATAACAGCATGATTTTCTCAAATTATACTAACTTTATGATATGTTATTGGATCTGGTAAAGTTTAAGTACCTCCGATTGTAACAATTTTCTAATAAGATTTCCGATGAGATTTCCGACATCCGATCTTGGCTGCCGCGTCAAGGGCAAGGAAAATGTTCTATCATAAGTTTTCGGTTCAATTGATGTCTGTTACGTGTATTAATTTGACCACAATGTAAATTTAACAAATTCTCAAGTTTCTGTTGAATGTGATGGCTAATGGCGTTTATATCTTTGCCTGGAACTTTTTCTGTGACGTGATAAATAACATCCCAGTTAAATTGAACAGATTATTACGTGCGAAAGTGTTGTATTCTCAGTTGGCATATGCCGATCGTTGTTATACAGGGTGTTGCATCATGAGAGGGACATAGCTTAATAGGAGGTAGAGAACATCAGTGGTAACCGGAACCTCCCATAGAAATGTCTCATTGGGTCTTCATTACGAAGTTACAGGGTGTTAAATAATTTTTGGCCAAACCTGTTTTTTGTCATAACTTTGACAGGGAATGAAATAACGGATTCATATTTGGTACGGGTAATGTACTAACGAGCCCCAAGAGGTACATGTATTAAAAAAAATATATCCAGGTCCGGACTCACTATAATTTATGTTTCTTCTTTGCATCATAAAACATCATCCTGTATATATTTTTTTGAAATTTCGATACGATATTCAAAAAGAGCAAGAAAAGATAAACAAAATGGCCTATTTCATTTTTTGTTACACCTTCGTGGTTATTTAAATACGTTGTTAAATGTGCAAGAAAATGGATTACAGAACCCTATTAAATGAGAGGCACGTGAAATAAATAGTTTTATAACTAAAATTTGCAAAAATTCTATTGAGCCTAGGTGGTCTGGATGAATCCTAATTCCGGCACGTTTTAAAGGTCCATTTTGGTAAAAAACTGTGGTCCTAATAAGTAATCGGGTATGAAATAACAAAATTTTTAATCAATCACAGTAGGCTTGTTCAAAGAATAAAAGTGACAGATAATTTAAACCATTTAGGCCTAAGCAACCAGTTACTTTGATCAAGAAAATCATCAACATTTTATACTTAATAAAAATTGGAAAAGAGAACAAACTAAAATCTAAATAAATAAAATATTTTCCATTCAATTAACAATAAATAACAAAACAATAACTAAATGTGTTTAAAAATAAAACGTAATTGACACTAAAGTAAATTTTCAAAATGTCCTCCCCCACATTCTGTGCATTTTCTTGCGCGTTTAGAAAGGTCACCAATTGCTCGACGTATCATTTCTGGATTATTCCGTATTTCGTCGCAGGTTGTAACGATGCGCTGGATTAAATGTTGTCTACTCTGCATTTTCTTGCGCGTTTAGAAAGGTCACCAATTGCTCGACGTATCATTTCTGGATTATTCCGTATTTCGTCGCAGGTTGTAACGATGCGCTGGATTAAATGTTGTCTACTCTTTCAATTTCAATACTATAAACCTCGTTTTTTAAGTGGCCCCATAAAAAGTAATCACAAGGGTTACAATCAGGAGATCTTGGTGGCCATTCATGTGGACCCCCGCGTCCAATCCATCTATTAGGATACACATTGTTTAAGTGTTCTCTTACTTGAAGGTTAAAATGTGGTGGGGCCCCATCATGCTGAAACAACATGCCTCTTATACCGATATTTTCTAACATATTCGGTAAAATGTTTTGAAGAAAATCAAAGTAAATTTCACCATTCAATCTTTCTTCAAAAAAATGTGGCCCTATCAAATGTCTATTCACAAGTCCGACCCAAACATTTACAGAAAACCTGTGTTGCGAACGGCGTTGGCGTACCGCATGTGGGTTTTCTTGTGCCCATTTATGATTATTTCGTGAATTGTTTACTCCATCCCTTGTAAATTGTGCCTCATCCGTAAATAAGGTTCTGTAAATGACTGGGCGATGGTTAGACAATCAATGACAAAATGCCAGGCGGGGGATATCGTCGCCTTGTTGAAGACGCTGTACCTGCTGGATATGATATGGATGGTAACGTTCTCTTTTTAGGGTTCTCCATACTCGCCAATGAGGAATACCAGTTGCCAAACTGATTCGTCTAGTGCTCATATTTGGGTTTTCTTGAACTACGTTTATAATATTGTTTTGTTCCTGCACACCTTGTTGTAAAACACGCTCCACAACTGCAGAATTAGGAAACTTTCCGTGTTGTCTTGCATACTGGAACACCGTACTAAAGGTTTTATGATTAGGGCATCGACGACCAGGAAAACGCAGCCGATATTCTCTTTCCGCCGACCTACCATTTCCATTACAGAAACCATAGATGAATATTATGTCAGCATATTCCACGTTTGTAAATTTTACTGGCATAGTTAAAATATTTTCACAAGTTTTCACTAACTAAATGCGGATTATTGACACATTAAATTACTAACAAACAATTATTCAACTGTTTAGGAGATTTCTTTTTATTATCTGTCACTTTGAACAAGCCTACTGTGATTGATTAAAAATTTTGTTATTTCATACCCGATTACTTATTAGGACCACAGTTTTTTACCAAAATGGACCTTTAAAACGTGCCGGAATTAGGATTCACCCAGACCACCTAGGTTCAATAGAATTTTTGCAAATTTTAGTTATAAAACTATTTATTTCACGTGCCTCTCATTTAATAGGGTTCTGTAATCCATTTTCTTGCACCTTTAACAACTTATTTAAATAACCACGAAGGTGTAATAAAAAAATGAAATAGGCCATTTTGTTTGTTTTTTCTTGCTCTTTTCGAATATCGTATCGAAATTTCAAAAAAATATATACAGGGTGATGTTTTATTGATGCAAAGAAGAAACATAAATTATAGTGAGTCCGGACCTGGATATATTTTTTTTTATACATGTACCTCTTGGGGCCCGTTAGTACATTAGCCGTACCAAATATGAATCCGTTATTTCATTCCCTGTCAAAGTTATGACAAAAAACAGGTTTGGCCAAAAATTATTTAACACCCTGTAACTTCGTAATGAAGGCCCAATGAGACATTTCTATGGGAGGTTCCGGTTACCACTGATGTTCTCTACCTCCTATTAAGCTATGTCCCTCTCATGATGCAACACCCTGTATAGCGACATTTTGCTTTCAGAGCGATGTTTCGCCAGGCATTGTGGGTAAATTTTTATGGCTTGACAAACACTGTACAGAGCGAAAGCGTAGAAAGGTGTTGGATTTATATAAATATGGGGGTATTAACGGTGAAGAGGGACATAGAAGGCGAAGCCGCTATAACGCATACGATATTGATGTTGGTCGTATTTGCGACCTGAACGGAGTTATTGTGAGTGATCTAATTAGCCGAAGGAGTCAAAGAAACAGGCAGAGATCCGTGTGTTTTAGGTAAGCCAACAATATATGGACACAGCATTTGACGTCCAAAAATATTTCGCTCCTAGGTCCCGTAACTTTCTCATTAATTTATGGGTCATCCGCATTTTGTTTTCTTTAACGTGTTGTACTGTTCATATTCTTTCCAAATCTTATTAAGAAATTGCTGAAATCGGAGTTACTTGAACTTTACCAGACCCAGACACCAAACCTTAATATTGCACACATACGCAAACAACGCATGCAAATATATGTAAATGACAGATGGAGATTCATCTAATACAATTTCTGTGAATAAAATTCTGATTTTTATGCAAAAGAAAGTGAGTTTTCTGCCATAAGTGAAGGGTTTATTGTTCTATAAAGGCCAAAGTGTGATCTTAATAAGGAAAAAGGCGATATACAAGTGCTGTTGGTGTATAAATTAGTGCATGAAAAAGTGCGTCATTAGAAAAATTTTCAAAAATTCTTTTTGGACAAACGGTTCGTATGTACGCAAAACTAATTTCAGATTCGTGTTCTGAAAAAACGACGCAAAAATTCGAGGTTTCCGTTCTCCTTTAAAATTACCTTATGTTTATTTTATTTCCAAGGAGACGCAACTTTCACACCTCTCCTTTCAGGAGAAAATTGAAGCAATTGGCAAGTTCTAAAGAGGACCACATAAAGCCCCGAATGGTAACATTTAATTTATTACCTTCACATTTGAAACCATACGGTATCTACAACAACTTGGGTAATTAGTAAATACGAGATGACTTGGAATTACAATTGAATATGTTTATACAGCTCATGCATGTATTTATACAAAATCAAGACGTCACAACGTGCAATTTGACAAATCTTAACCTTTGTAAACGGTATTAAAATGGCGGCTGATTAAACTTTTCTATAAATATATTAAGTTTTTCTATGAAAAATCATACAAAATAAACAGTTTTTGCTGTTGTAGAACATATTAATAATTACGCTGGAACTATATTCTAGATTTCAATAAATACAAAGAAAAATGAACTACTATAGTAAATATTCTTCTTCCTTAATTCCTATTGTGTCGAACAGCAAAAATATTCGAGCAAATATTTTTGAGGGTTCACTTTCAAATTCACACCCCAAAAAATATAATACATATGTTTCTCATTTTTCTTGATATCCATTAATTTTCGTGAAAATTATCAAGTGTAACAATTTTTAGTATTTTCGAGGTCAGACATTTTGAGCCCTCATACTTTAAACTTGACCTAGATATAAGCGAAATTTGGCAATTTTTTCAACCCCTATTTTCAAATGCTGATGACATGTAATTAGCAAAGACCGTAGCCGGATAAATTTCATTTTTCCTCGTAAACGGTTTGATGAATCAATTTTAAAAAATGATATAAAAAGAGAGGTTTATTCATGTGAAAAATCTGTATACACACGTCAATTGTGTTACGTAGAGCACGATACAATAAAACATAATATAAAAGAAATAATAATACATAACATAGGAACCTTTACAGCATATTACCATATTAGTAATAAAAAAATTATAGTTTAAAAAACTAAAAAACACTTTAATAGCAAACCGAACTAAAAAGTAAAAAATATGTTTAAATGTTTAAATATTTTCAATATTTTATTGTAAAAAAGCGTGGGGTAGTTTTTACTATATTTTTATTGCACCCCACGTTTTTTTACAATAAAATATTTAAACATTACTTTTTACTTTCTAGTTCGATTTGCTATTAAAGCATGTTTTTTAGTTTTTTTAAACTATAATTTTTTTTTGCCAATCTGCTCTTTTTTGTTTTTGTGTTGTAGTTTAATTTTTCATTGTTGTTCCCACGAGTAATGGACAATTAAATGGTCAACCCTCCCAGAGGTCGATATTAATAACCCCGGCGCCTCCGGCAAAATGTCGAAAGTAGATTAGTCTTTTTTTTTTTTGTTTTTTTATTTTTATTTTATTCTGATGATCCTGGTAAGGACATTAGGACAAAGTTGTCAAATTATTGTATTGTCGTCGATCCTTGATAAGCGTGCAAAGTTTCAGTTTAATCTGATGTTTAGAAGTGGGTGAGAATCACGTTCAAAGATTCAAAAAGTTTACATACATCATAATACAAACAAACATACAGGTAAAGCTAATATAAAGCGTGTAAAGAAAATGGTTAAAGATTACATAATATGCTGATTAACATTACAAAAAGATACAGATTAAAATTTAAGATTTAAAATTGTCAAAAAATTCCTGTAATTCGTAAAAAACATGTTCCTTCAGAAAAGTCTTGATTTTTTTAAAAGCTTTTATTAAACTTGCAATGTTTGTTTGTTTGTTAGTTAGTTTGTTTAGGTCAAATTTTGCAATCAAAATTTAGATTAGTTCTAATTAAGCTAAAGCTTTGAAATTTGGCACATGTGTATAAGTCCGGTGACAATACACTTTAACATTTTCATATAAGAAAAAAACAAGATGGCGGACGACTTTACCGTTTATGATCCGATTCGACTCAAAATCGATATCTGGAGATTTTCTAAATCGCCAATTATGAATTCTTGGCCAAAAGTAAGAAATTCAAAATGGCGGCGCCAATATAGCGGACGACTTTTGTCTTTATGATCCAAATCGATCAAAATCGATATCTGGGGGTTTTCGGGTTCGTCGATTACTAATGTCTAGTCAAAAATGTAGTTCAGGATGGCAACTTCAAGATGGCGGCGACTTTACCATTTCAAATCCGATTCAATTCAAAATCGATATCTGAGGGTTTTCTAGGTCGCGGATTGTGAATTTTTAGTAAAAATTCAGAAATTCAAAATGGCGGCACCAATAAGGATGACGACTTTTGTCATTTAGATCAAAATCGATATCTGTGGGTTTTCGGGGTCGAGGATTACGAATTTCTAGTAAAAAATTTAGTTCAATATGGCAAAAGACTAAAAAGCAAAAATAAAATTACATAAAAAAATACTTAAAAAAAAGCTTTTATTTAAATGCTTTAAAAAGTAGAAAATAAACTTAGAAATAAATCAAACCTATCATTTTGTTAAGTTATATAATTTTTTTTCTGGTATAAAAGCTTGTCGCGAGCAATCTCCTTTACACAGGAAAATCTCGCAACAAGCTTTTATATTATAAAAAAATATATGTAATGTAACAAATTGATGGGTTTGATTTACTTCAAAGTGTATTTTCTACTTTGTAGAGCATTTAAATAAGTCTAGTGTCATATTATTTTGATAGTTGATTGGAAGTATGTTTTTTAGCATACATTATGAATTCATAAATGTATCGACTTGTGCATGTCAGAATGCCTAGATTTTTAAAGAAAGGTCTATATAGATACAATTTCGAAGTATTAAGTAAGAAATTGAAACTAAAATTCGGTAAGAATAACATTGCCAAAAGAATCTTTTAACATTTAGAAATTTTGGGACGGGTAACGTTTTTTTTTTTTCAATAATACTTCACGTAGTAATCTAAAAAAAAACCATACACGCTCAAGCATGCTCGGCTCGAAGAAATCACATCGAACCCAACTTCAAACCGAGCATGCTCGGCGGTTTCCACACATGTACGCACCGAACTTACCAACTTTAGTTCAAAATTTAAAACCGCGGGCCTCACTGATGTGAAGAAAAGTGACAACCGAATACGAGAAATTGATGCAGCACCGGATGCACATAGATGTGGGTCTGTAGGCAAAATTGGGCTGAAGGATTGCGCAAGACCTGTAATTTTCGGAAAATCAACCTCCATAGCTTTCTGCATTCTGAGGTGTAAATCATGAGGACCTTTTTATTTACATATTGTTTAGTGACCTTTTTATATTTATAATTATTGGTAATTACGGGGTAACAAACCTAGAAATGTTTAACATTTTCATTAAACTTATAAACGAATATCTCGATATATATCCTACACTAAATTAACACACTAAATTTTTGATTAGCGAATTCTTCAATCATAACGGAAAAGTCCAACGCTCGTAAGATATTAGACACCAACAAGGACGTAGACGTAAACGTATAAAATGACAGCTACGCAGGCGCAAAAGTGAATTGTTGTACGTACATCTAAAACGTATCGTATCGAGCCGACTAATGGCGATGGGACCACCGATTGCACCCGATTGTATCATTGCAGCTGTCAAAGATACCACATTAGCATAACCACCACCACTTTTTCTTATTTTTAGGCCTATTTACAAAACTACGTAATATAAATTAAACAAAGACACTAATGAAAAGCGTTGGGTTAAGCCGTTATGTTTATAAGTTTCGTTGAAATTTAGTTCAGTGGATACGTTACGTTTCAAACAGTGCTTTATCTCAATTTAGGTCTACGTTCCGTAACATGAATTTACGTGCATTTCTGCGTTTACTCCAAAGAGTTACGTATACGCTGTTGGTGTTGCTTTAAGTGTCTATTATTGATACTCATACTAATTAAACGGTTTAAGCCTACCTTGGCTCATAGACGATTTTAAACGTATATAGCGTTAGCAAATCACTTTTAGCAAAATGCAAAAAACTATTGGACATTTTGTTACTTTTATGTTACTATTTTGTACCACTAAAATTAATTTTGTACCTTGAACCATTTTCGAGAAAATTAAAAACTGCTAACGTTAATCTAACGTTAGCAGTGACCGCGATATATCAGCGGCTATTCGCTAAAATAAAAATTCTGTTGTTAGAATTTGTTACTTTCAAAGTGCTTTCAGATCAGATGCCAATGATGTATTTTTGATTAGATCAATTTTTAGCCAAACATTTTCCAGTCAAAATTTAAATAACTTTAAAGGTATAAAAATTATAGTGTCAGAATTCGTTACTTTTAATGTGCTTTCAGATGTTAAGAGTGTATTTTTGATTAGACCAATTTTTAGTCAAAAATTTTCCCGTCAATATCTGAGGAACTTTAAACGTGTAATAATAAAACAACATTCAGCAAAATATACAGAAAATCATTGGACATGTTGGTACTTTCTCGTTGTTATTTTGTAGCACCATAATTTATTTTGTAGCTCAAACCATTTTCGAGAAAAGTAAAAACTGCTAACGTTAATTTAACGTTAGCAGCAACCGCGATATCTCGGTAGGTATTAACGCTAAAGTAAAATTATAGTGTCAGAATTCGTTGCTTTCAATGTGCTTTCAGATGTCAAGGGTGTATTTTTGATTAGACCAATTTTTAGCCAAAAATTTTCCAGTCAATATCTAAAGAACTTTAAAGGTGCAATAATAAAGTCGCATTCAGCAAAGTACAAAAAAATCATTGGACATGTTGGTACTTTCTCGTTGTTATTTTGTAGCACCAAAATTAATTTTGTAGCTTGAACCATTTTCGAGAAAACTAAAAACTGTTAACGTTAATTTATACATCTCGGTAGCTATTAACGCTAAAGTAAAAATTATATTGTCAGAATTAGTTACTTTCAAAGTGTTTTCAGGTGCCAAGGGTGTATTTTTGATTAGACCAGTTTTTAGCTAAAAATTTTCCAGTCAATATTTAAAGAACCTTAAAGGTGTAATAACAACGCTATTTACAGGAGTACGCAAAAAATACTATTGCACATTTTTTTGTTGCTACTACTGTTGTTTGGTTTTAAAAAAGGATATGGGACAGTAGATGCTATACTGAGCACGGTAACAGACATTCAAAACTGTTTCCTCAAAAATTGATTATCTTTTTTTTTATACATTTATTTAACGTCGGCCTATTTCCGCTACTGAGGCCTAACATCGACGCCTGTAGACGAGCTACCCCCAACCAGGAATTTTGCCGAACCTCTTCCCTTAAGAAGAGTAGGGATCTTTTACTTGCCTAACATTTAATAGACAAGGGACCGACGGCTTTACATCTCCTCCGAAGGATGGTATATCTCCTATACAACCCTCGCCTAAGGTTGTATAGCTTCCGCGCATACACTGATATACAAGCCGCTGGAAGATGTGTGAGGCGAGAACGCGGTTTCCGTTTTAATGGTCACCCATCCAAGTACTAACTGCGCCTGTCGTTGCTTTACATCGCATACCGAAGTATGTACATAGTAAAGACGCACCTACGCTCGCCCTAAATGATTATATAGGAGCCATATTTTTAGATATCAAGAGTGCTTATGATTCGGTAGATTTTTATTTTATTTATTTATTTTAATACAGATCCAACATGCACACGCCCAGTTACAGGATAGATTTATTGATCCTAAGAAATAAACTCATATAGCTAACAATACCGGCAAGTGTGGCGCAAACTATCGTCAAGTTATTTTTTAAAAAAAACGAGTTCTCCTACGATTTTCTGACAATAACAAAATAGAACCTCGGTATGCATGCTCAAGTCTAACTCAGAGATCGGTACTGAGTCCCTCACTATATATTTTTTATCTACATGGTATAAATAACTATTGATATTGTACAGCATGCAGATGACTTCTGTTTATGCATTGAAAGGAGAAAATATGAACAATGCATTGATAGTTTAAGTTACGCAACAGTGGTTAACAAGAAGTGATTTTCAATCTCTCTCACATTCCTAATATATCAAATATTAAATTTGGCACCACAAATTCTCTTTCTTATCTAATCTTCTTATTTATAACATTTTAATGTTTCTTAATATTATAAATGTAATGTGAATTTAAATTTATTTATTCTATCCATGTCCCTCCATTTTGAGACTGGTAGTTTCCATAATCGAGGATTGATATTTGATACGTGGTAATATAAAGTGTACTCTCCTGTGATTTCTCAGATAAAATCGTAAAATGTTAATTTAATAAAATTTATTTTCCTCTTGCACCCGCAAGAGCGTGCGGCGCAGGAGGTGCGAACGCATGGGTATTATTGGGGCAACTCTAACGTAAATAATAAAGAAACAAAGTCAAATGCAAGACTTTTTAAACGTTTTATGTCAATAAATCTAAAAACTTCGACCATTCTCAAAAATTCAAGTCGTTAATCCAACACAATAGTCGCCAGATGCTAAAATAGGCTGTAAATTGATTTACTCCTCAGAAACATATTGTCGTAAAGGGCACTTTTTATTCATTTCTTGGGTAATTAATATTTCAAACAACTAACAATAGCTGACTAATTACAGGTATTTACGTTTTGTGTAAACACAGGCACACATTAATTTATCTCAGGGTCGGAATGAGAAAATTGGGACCGGGAGTTGTTGCAATTTATTATTTTTATTATTCTTTTTAGCTGAATAAAATGAGAGAAATAAATAAGTTTAAAAAGTCATTGGATTCACTAATCCCCCCTCCTAATATTCTGAGTTCTATGAATATAGAAGTTAATTTATATTACGGTAAGATTCACAAAAAGCGGACGCTGTTAAAACTTGTTTTGTTTTTTTTTTTTTGAGCCGACACATCGCATAGTAGACCCATATTTATTAAGAACAAGTAGGGCAAATAATTTTTTTAAGTTATTTACCTCTGAGCTTATTATATGCTAAATAGGCAATCAAATAATGGAAAATTGATTGATGCGTTATTAATATATTTCAATGAAAAAATAATAAAGTAAATGTGTTCATTTCCTATTTATGTATTAAATTGTGGTTGGCTAATCTAACTAAATACTGTCAGTTGGTATATACTAAACTAAATATGTCTATTTTCTGATGATTAAATAGTGGTGGGGAAATATTGGGGGAATTTTCCTGTTTTTGCTTGGGACTAATTTTGTTACTTACCTATTTCCCTTTAAAACACTTTATGCAGTTTTCTTACTTGTCTTGTATGATATATACTGGTAGCTAAACATAATCTTTTATGTGAATTTAATCATAAACTGTTTAAAAATATCGTTTTCCGTGGAAAATAGGGATTAATTGTACACCCGGTGTGAAAAATGAAAATATATTTTGTAATTTATATTAAGAATTATTAAATATAAAATTATTTTTAATAAGTTTTGAGCCATAGACTATATGGTATTTTGATTGTAATAGGTCAAATGTAATTTTTTGTCATAAATTTTGGTGATTTGGTAATATCTCATTTAGTGCAGAAGATGCAAATGGCTGGTGTAGGTTTAGATTGATTCTGAGTTGTGCGCTTGCTAGTATTTACCGGTAATAAAATTTATTTTGCTGGCATAAATTTGCAATAAATGTACTAAAAATTACGCAATATTGTTTTAAGTGGTAGGCTGTAATGGTTGCTGTAGCTTCAAAATACTGCCCTATTAAAGTAACCATAATTTTTACTATAACGCATTAATGGCCACTGATACATATCGGTTATTGCAGCCTATAGTGTTAGTTTTTAGTTTTCTCTAAAAATGGTTCGAACTACAAATTTAACTTTGACGCTACAAAATAGCAACGAGAAAGTACCATGTCCAATGATTTTTTTTGTATTTTGCTGAATATGGTTTTACTATTACACCTTTATAAGGTTCTTTACATATTGACTGGAATATTTTTTGCTAAAAACTGGCCTAATCAAAAATACACCTTTGACATCAGAAAGCACTTTGAAAGTAACGAATTCTGTCACTATAATTTTTACTTTAGCGTTAATACCTACCGAGATATCGCGGTTGCTGCTAACGTTAAATTAACGTTAGCAGTTTTTAGTTTTCTCGAAAATGGTTTGAGCCACAAAATTAATTTTGGTGCTACAAAATAGCAACGAGAGAGTACACCTTTAAAGTTCTTTCAAAATAAAAAATTATTGTACACAATGGTGATCGGCCAGCAATCACATACGCGGCGCCGGTGTCATGACATAACGCCAATAGCGGATTACATCCAGAATATATCTCAAAAATTCTACACCTTCAAACTGGGTGATAGTCCGCTAGCCCAAAATATAACACAAATTAGACAGCATAATGCCCCCTTTCGAATAAAACACACCTTACCTTACCAGACGCTGCCCATCTTCCGGCAACCTCTATAGCCGAACCTTCACCAACTGTAACTTCTTCTTCCCCTACCTATCTGTACTGATATTTCATAACTGTTAAATCTTTCCTATTACTCTTGGTTTATGTTTGTACATTTTTGCTTTATTTGTTCTTGTTTGTTTTGTTTGTTATATAAATTTATCTCTAGTATATCGTAAAATCAAAATTATATTTAGACCTGAAATTATAGAGTACAAAAGATTCAGCAGTAACGTCTGCTCGCCATTGGAAATCTTGCAACGGGATCCATCATTATAGACTTTGGTACCCGCACCAGTAGCACAAAATTAAATAAGTGATATACCATCAGATTTTATTGTTAACTGTTTTCAGCTACTTAGTAGTGTACAATTATTGTATTACTCATTTTAAATTTTATTTGTAAATAGGAGAATGAGTGTGTTGATTGTGTCTTGAATGCATCACTAAATGTATTCAAGATACAATCAACAACATTATAAATTGAACCAGCACTGCTCCGCTGGACCTTGTTACCACCAACGTGACAAACAATATGCGTTGGTTACAGGGTTAAATGCGAGGTAGATATCTGGTTAGATATTTGTTCTGTAATGTGAATAAAGTTGTTTTGATTGATTGATTTAAAGTTCTTTAAATATTGACTGAACAATTTTTGGCTAAAAATCGGTCTAATCAAAAATACATCATTAGCATCTGAAAGCACTTTGAAGGTAATAAATTCTGACATCAAAATTTTTATTTTAGCGTTAATAGCTACTGAGATATCGCGGTCACTGCTAACGTTGAAATAAATTTTCAAAGGAATTTGGTGGGGGTCAAGAGGCATTGCCACATTGCCTTGGGGTTAATCCGGCACTGAATTGATGTACACCTCTCACACAACTACCAAAAACTATTGCTAATCACCGACATGTTGGCGACACATGTACCAACATGTTCGACGCTCGGTTCGTGTTGGTAGAGATCGACAAGCCGCACAACTAGCAGAGCATTCCAACCGCCATCTATGTTCGTCGTTCTCACATACTTTCAAGCATGTTCGCCGAGCCAGCTTCCAACTACTTTTACCAACATGCTCGTTCAACATGTTCGAGTGTGCATGGGAGTTTTAAACACATAAATTAAAGTAGGTAACAAATAATAATAAGCTTTAATCTAACCCAACGTAACAATAGTATTATTTTTACATTCGGTTACTTTTAATAAAATAAATGCACCCGATTTCACAATGAAATCGCAATTTACTAAAATATTATTACATATTACATTGATTCAATATGAATATTAATAATTAATAAATGAAAGGCTAATGACTATTCTAAAATTATATGTGAAGGTAATTCTACATAATAGAATGATTATGTAGATTATACAGGGCATCCCATAAGTAATGGTATACAGGGCAATGGCAGATTCATTATGTAATAAGCTATCTGGTCGATAGCCGAGTGGGTTAAGGGGCGAGGTGGCAATCGCGATTAATCACACGGACATCGCACCACCGGATTCGAATCCTGGCTCCGGCACAGGCACTGTCGGAGGAAATGGTTGTATGTCCGCGTTTTTTCAATGTGTAACCCCCTTCAGCACAAGCCCTGGCTTCTGGAATTGGAGGTCGTCTAATTTCTGTGGTGTTTATTTAAAAAATAATGTTACAATTTAACCAAACTTACCTTAGTCCAAAAGTATATATCAACAGAGATACAGGGTATCAAAGTTAAATTTTTGTTTTGGTTTTTTAAATAATTTCTTTAAAAATTGTAATATCTTAACAAAATTTGGTGATTGGAGGTTTTTTGAGGCGAAGGGTTCAAATCTATTCATAATTTTGCTGTTATTTCTAAAGGGCGCCACCTACGGTAATTTGCGTGCCATTGTATGTCATATATTTTTGGCGATTTTTTTTATTTTCAAAATATTTCAAAATTAATATCTGTCAAACCTACTTGTCGTCTGTCAGCATTTTGTGTGTTGTTAAAAAAATATCTAGTAAAATTATAAGTTTAAAATATCAAGGCATAATTTATTTTCAAACCAAGAGATCTGAGATATGGTTTGCGTATATACGCAAGAAAATGTTAATGAACGCAAAGCTCATCATCGATATTTAGAAATTTATCCAAATAGAAGGCAGCCGGATTTTAAATTATTTCATAATTGCAGTAGATTGGGGAAACTGGTTCCTTTCGTCCCAAACGAGATATTGTGGGGTACCCAAAAATATTTCTGGGGGAGGAAATCTGGGTCCGTGTTGCAGAAAACCCAGAAATAAGTACGTTGCTATTGGAGTAAGTAAGTAAGTAATCGATTTCAAAGATTTTTCACACCGAAAAGCTTTATCTGTATCATTTTACGCCCGTTCAAAATCTGCTGGAGGCCGATCTCCCTGCCAGGTTATAGTTTGCTCGTTTATGTCGTGCTGAGCAAAACAAAGATCCAGTGTTTTTAAATAAAGTGTTGTTTACGGACGAAGCCATCTTTACACGTAGAGATGTATTTAACTTTAGAATCAAATGTATGGGGCATAGAAAATCCGCACTTAGTAACCGAACGCCACGCCACTTTCATCATAAATTTAAAATAAACATTTACTGTGGAATTTTCGATAATAATTTTTTTGGATCGTATATAAGTTAGCATCTAATTTAAACGGTGCATTATACTTAAATTTTCTACCAGCTCAGCTAGGTTTGGATGATGCATCACTAAATTTAAGAGAAAATATGTTTTCATGCAAGATGGAGCTTCATCGCATTTTCTCATACCGACCGGTGCGAAACTACCTAAATACAAAATTTTCCTGGTCGCTGGATAGGTCGTGAGAGCAATATGCGCGGAGTTCCCATTTTAATCTGTTGGATTTTTGCGTGTGGGTGTGTATCAAGATGCAATAAATAATCGAGAAGAATTATTACAGAGAATTAGAAATGCCATCGAACCATTTCAAATCGAACACTTATTATTTAAAATAAGGCGGTCGTTTAATAAATGCATCGCCAAATATATTGAAGTAAACGGAAGTCACTTCGAACATTTGTTACCGAAGACGGATCTCTTTTTCTATTAATTATTATTTATTTTTTTGTTAAATGAAATTAGTATTTAAATAAAAAACTGTTTCTCAAATTTTAAGTTTATTTATTTGAAAGTCATTGTTCGTAATTTTTTTATAGCGTTGGAATGCAATAAATTTAAAAAATCTAAAAAGAGAATTTCAACCAGTAATAGATATTTTATTTAATTTAAATTGGTTGCATTGAATACTAAAACCGAATACCTCGAAAACGGTTACTTTTAGTGACATTGAGAGGGTATACCTTTTTTAAGTAAAAAAGATAAGAAAACAGAATTTAATTAAACAAATTTTCAAAAATTCGCCAAAAATATGTGACGCATAAACGGCACACAAACTATGAATAAACTATATGAATTGATTTGAATCCCTCGCTCGCCTCAAAAAACTCCCAATCATCAAATTTTGTCAAAATATTTATATTTTTAAAGAAATTATTTAAATAAAACCAAAACAAAAATTTAACTTCGACACCTTGTGTCTCTGTTGAAATCAACTTTTGAACTAATAGTCCGGTCGATAAGGGAATGGACTTTGCATTTTCTGATTAAAGAATGACGCTTTGCAGGGATGTTGCACATAGTCTAAGGTAATATAGCCTTGTAGCCATTATGCAAGCCCGGCGGTTTGCCTATGCACTCGCGGCGGAGACAAAAAAGCGCTATAATTTTGCTTGGTGTAATCACACACTAACTATACTAAAACTATATGAGTTTAGTAAAACTGCTTTTCTTACAAGATTTGTTTATACTATTTTTTCGCATTTTGTGTTAGTAAGTAATTATAAGCAAATAGTGATAGATATGGAAGCATTACAAAGTTTGAAATTTTAAACATTTCATAGTAGGTACTTGTGTAGGATTTCCTTTCCGTAACGTAGTAACTGACACGGCTTTGTTTATTTATATAACAACTGTCAGCCATAATTTGTGTGAGTCGAATTAATTCTAATTTATATATTAATTGCAAAAATGAGTCTTACCACTGAAAACAACTTAGAAAATTGTCCTGAAGACATTTTAAATGCTACTCGAGATGCACCTTCGAGTTTGTTCATTTAAAGACCAAGGAAAAATACGAGAACGTATATGAAACATTTTGTAAGTGGAGGATAACAAGAAACGCACAAAGAACTGATGAAAGGGTCATGCTAGCTTATTTTTTTTGAGAAGGTAAGCTATTTTTATACATATATTAGTGTTTTTCATACAATATCTCGTTATTTTAGGAAAATCTCTTAAGGCATCCAGTTTATGGTCTACATATTCCATGTTGAAAAGTACTATGCAAATAAACGAAAATATGGATATATCTCAATATAACAAGCTACTTGTCTTTTTAAAACGTCAAAATGACATATACGAAGCAAATAAATCAAAAGTGTTGACTATGGAAAACGTTACTGTTTTTAAAAGAGGCTCCAGACGATAAGTTTTTATTAATGAAAGTAGTACTAGTATTTGGTTTAAATCTGCCGGCATGCAGAGTTGTTCAGATTAACTGTAAAAGATATAGAAGACACGGGGAAAATTTTGATTATAACTTTACATGACACCAAAACTAAAAAGAAACGTGTATTTACCGTAGGATCAGAGTGTGAAATTTATTGTAAGTATTTACGATTGAGACCCAGACAAGTAAAACACAATAGATTTTTCATTCACTATAATCACGGTAAGTGCACAAACAACCAATTGGGATCAATAGTTTTGCAAAAATTCCCCAAAGAGTTGCGGAATACTTAAAACTCCCAGATGCATCCAGTTACACTTTCCATTGCTTGAGGAGGACATCTGCCACCTTCCTCGCTGACAGTGGAGCTGATATTCAAACACTTAAAAGACATGGAGGATGGCGCTCAACTAGTGTGGCTGAAGGGTATATCGAGGAAAGCATTGGCAATAAGTGGAAAATTTCAAAAAGTATATTTCAGCAGCAAGAACTAGTGGATCTTATATATAACAATGTGTCCAATATTTAAATAAACTATTTTCTACCAAACTGTTTTTATTAACACTGACATTACAGAAATCGGTAAATCAAGCAACTCCTGCAGTGGACGTCGCTCATAAATGACAAGGGCAAGGGAAATTATCTATCATAAGCAACCATACTACAGCAAATAATATTAACATATTTAACTTAACAAACTAACCTAAAGACATACTCGTATTACGTATTTTACTTGTTAACAAAATGTAGTAAAACAAAATGATTTTACAAAATGATTCGAACCCTCGAGCTCGCCACGGACTGCTGATAACAAACCTACATACACTTCTTAGTTTACCAATTACCAATTGAAATCTTTTTATTGATTTTTATAAGTACATATCATTTTGTTTATGTCATTTTCCCTATGTTATAAAATATTATAAACCTGCACATCGTGCGTATAATATTATACTAATAACTACTCTAGATTTACATCCTCGTTCGTCAATTTTTTTTTACCAATTAAAATATTTTTATTGAGTATTATAAGTACATTGCATTTTGTTTATTTCATCTTTCCTTAGCTAACATTATAATAATCCTGCACAAAGTGCATTATAATAACAACCTATCTAATTTAAGTAGACTTCATAGAGTAGGATGGCCGATGTACTGCCGGAAAGATGGAGGCTCCTCTCGAAATTCCAAATTAATATTTTATTTTCTACTTTCCCATAAAAGAAATAGATTTATCTGTGTATGTCTGCAATGCAGTATAAAAATTAAAAATAAAGGTGTCTTTGTGGAGTTGTAAATAAAAATTAATGCGTTTATAGGCAGGAAAATAAATTATTAAAAAACCTGCTCTAATAAATGAGTAGTCATGTAACTAAAAATTGATTCTAGAATAATAATAAAATATATGTACAAGTTTAAAATGAAATAAAAAGTATTCTATGTTAAGTTAAATTAAAATTAAAAATTATTCTGAATCTGAATTAAATGAAAAGAACAGAAAAGGGTATGAGGAGGGGAGATGAAAGGTGGGATTGTCCGAAGATTTATGTCTAAAAAGTTATGTGTGTGTATGTTACGTCAGTCTCGTATATTGTAAATAGGTAAGTTTTGGTGAAGTAATTTATGAGCGTGGGGAGGGTCATTGTGTCGACGTCTGTTAGTCAGGTCTCGTGTAAGTGCCGATCGCTGAATTTTGTGAATAAAGAATTTTTGTGCCGTGTCTTCGATGTATTGTCGCATGAGAGGGACGGCTGCCCTCTCATGCAATTCAGATATCGGCGTGTAGCGGTTGGCGTTAAGTAAGAGTCTTAGTATTTTATTTTGAGTTGTCTGTAGTCTTTTGCACTGTGCGTCTGAAATACAATTCCAAGACGCACAGGCATACGTCAGTATTGGTCTAAAGATTACTTTGTAGAGAGTCAGTTTATTGTCCGTCGAAAGTCTACTCCGTCTATTCACTAATGGATACAGTTTGTTTAGGGCTGCATATGTTTTCTGTAACGTTGACGTAATGTGGGGTCCGAAGCAGAGCCTTGTATCCAGGGTTACCCCCAGATACTTAGCTCTGCTTCTTTCCTCGATTGACTTGTCATTTATTTTGATTTTAGTGAACGTATTCACATTAGTGAATTTACGGTGTAGTGTTATTGTCTCTGTCTTGTTTTCGTTAATGTGGATTTTCCAGTCGGTGTTATATGTCTCTAGTTTAGTAAGGTGACGCCGTATCTTTTGGACGGCCGTTTCCGCGTAGAAGGACCGCCCGCAGATAACGGCGTCGTCAGCGTATAGTAGGAGGGTAGTCGTGGGAAGGGTAGGGATGTCTGAAAGGTAGATATTGTAAAGAGTTGGAGAAAGGATGGCCCCTTGAGGGACTCCTGCTGATACATGTTTTACGTTAGACAGAGAATTATTGATTCGTACAACTATTTTTCTATGTGTCAGAAAACTTTTCAGAAGCGTAGTAAAGCCGATAAATTTCATTCAACTTATAAAAAAAGTCCGTTATGCCAGACAGTGTCGTACGCCTTTTCTGTATCCAATAACAACAGCGCAGTGCATTGTTTTCTGGTGAATCCGATGAGTGCTTCTTGGATAATTTTTGACAGTGGAAGAGTGGTACTATGTCCCGCTCTGAAGCCAAATTGTTGGTCAGGATATATTTTATTTTTATTAATATGATAATTTAATCTGTCCAATATTATTCTTTCCGTCAGCTTTGAAAGTGTGTTAAGGAGTGCAATAGGACGGTAGTTATTCAATTCATGCGGTTGTTTATTTGGCTTCAGTATCGGGACTATAATAGCAGTCTTCCAACTGTCAGGGAAATATTGTAATTTTAATATTGCGTTGATAATGTATGTCAGTTGCGCCAGAGCTTTGGAAGGGAGCTTTTTCAGGATGACGTTCGGGATATCGTCAATGCCGGGGGATTTGAGGTTTGGGAAGGTTTTTAATATGTTTTTGATTTCAGTAGGGTTGGTTAATATTTTAGGGAGTTTATTTGGGAGAATGGGATAAAAGGAGGGGTAGGAAATTGCAGTTGTGGTTATATGGTCGTGTAACTCAGTTGTGTTTGGTGATGTCGTATTATTATATTGCATGAAATCTGCAAAAATATTAGCTTTTTCTATATCTGAATAACAATATTTATTGTTATAAATAATGGTTGGCGGTTGTAGGAAGGGTCTCTTCAATAATTTCGATAGACGCCACAGGGAGTTGTCTTGGCGTGACAGAGCTGCTATCTTGTCATTCCAAGACCTCTCCCTGTGTTCAGTCAGTCTAATTTTTATTGCATTCTGCAGCGCCCTGTAATTGTCGCCGTCGACATCACGTTGATGTTTCTGCCATCTCTTTTTAGCTTTATTTTTTTGTTTGATTATGTTTAAAGTTTCAGGAGGGATTGTTTCCTCTTTACTTTTAAAAGTTTGTTTTTTAACAGCAACATCCCTTGCATTTTTTATTATATTTGTTAATTTGCTGACTTCTTGTTCTATTATGAATTTATCTGTGATGTTATTATTGATTTGAAGATTGTTATTAATATGTTGTTTATATTTAAGCCAATTTGCTGTTTTATAGTTATATACAATTTTTTCAGGGGTGGGAGAATAAGGGTTGTGCAAGTGGAAATGGACGGGATTATGGTCACTTGGCAGTAGGGGTAAGGAAACCGGTATTATCTGATGGGGGTAATTTTTATTGAAAATCAGGTCTAAGGTAGAGGGGGTGGATTTGTTATATGGGAAGTGGGTGGGAGTGTCTGGCGCAATGACAGGTTGGCCGATGGTCACCGAAAATGACTTCTCCAAATCTCAGTAACTGAATTAATAATTATTATATATATATATCAATACGTCAATCGCGCATGGACGTCACGGTGAATGACATCGCGCACGAGTAGCTTGAAATACCGCCTTCTGACATTACTATATAATAAAGTGACACTTCGATGTGGTAAAGTGCCACTTTATTAAACAATTTTGAATTTAGTAAAATAGCTTATTATTAGTCAAAATGCGAAAATAGTACATTAAACAACAAGTTTAGAAAAGCAAATGAGTTTAGTAAAACTGCTTTTCTTACGAGATTTGTTTATACTATTTTTTCGAATTTTGTGTTAGTAATTATAAGTAAATAGTGATAGATATGAGAGCATTACAAAGTTTGAAATTTAAAAAATTTCATAGTAGGGTACTTGTGTAGAATTTATGCAACCTAGTAACTGACACGACTGGTAGGTAGGTAAGACTAGTAGCCACGTAAAGAACTCCGGACATTTCGTAGAAATTTTGGAAAACTTGGAAATAACGAGTAATGATATCATGGTTAGTTTTGACGTCGAATCTTTGTTCACCAATGTACCAATTGAGGAAACAGTTAACCTGATTCATCAACAACTTGTACCTAAAGGATTAAGAAAAGACATACCTGATCTGGCCCGATTGTGCCTGTCTACAACATACTTTCTATGGAATGGAGACTTCTACGAGCAGAAACAAGGAACAGCCATGGGATCACCACTTTCACCTGTGATAGCCAACCTATTCATGGAAGCTTTCGAAAAGGAAGCCATACGATGCAGTGAGAATAAACCAAAGTGCTGGCTACGCTACGTAGACGATACGTTCATCATATGGCCACATGGAGAATCATCTTTATCTGGTTTTTTCGACCATTTGAATAAACAGCATCCAAGTATAAAATTTACAATGGAGACCGAGCAAGATGGAGCTTTACCTTTCTTAGATGTATTAGTGAAAAGGTCACACAATGGCAAGCTTTCCCATGGTGTCTACAGAAAGAAAACGCACACCGATCGTTATCTACATGCGACATCTCACCACCATCCACAACAAAAGAGAGCGTTAATTAGAACCTTGGTCCACAGAGCCAACACAATATGCGACGACGAGAACAAACCCGAGGAACTACACAATGTCCAACAAGCTTTAGAGATGAACGGATACAGTCAAAGCAATATACAACGAGTAGTAAATAACCAGAGGAGAACTACAGAAGAAGAACAGCAACAACCAACAACGTATGCATGCCTACCCTACGTCGCGGGAGTCACAGATAGGCTGAAGAAGATTTTATTCAAAAAGAAAGTAGGTGTACGGTTTCGAACAGTGAAGAAAATACAGCAGATGCTTCCCTCAGTCAAAGACCCTGTCCCCAAACTGTTATCAAAAGGTGTTTACCAGTTGAAGTGCACATGTGGTAAGAGCTACATCGGACAAACAGGACGGAGTATCCAGTGCAGAATCAAAGAACACCAGAGAAATACCAGATTTGGATACACGGATAGGTCGGCGATAGCAGAACATGTCCATAATAACGAGAACCATAAAATCGACTACGAGGACATCATTATATTAGACAGGAATACGCGCTATTATCCGCGAATCATTAGGGAATCACTGGAAATTATGAAAAACGTGAACAACTTTAACAGAGAGGATGGGTATCGACTTAGTAACACGTGGAGACTGGTATTACCAAGTACCAGCACCGTAGTAAGTCACGGTCAACCAAACACGACGAATGAGCAGCGAAGCGAACCAAGCGTGACCGATGACCAGCGAAGCGAAACGGCGCCTAGGTATATAACGAGGAGTGTAACACAACAGATTCAGTCTTTAGAATCCTTCTGAAGAAGCTGACAGGATGATCAGCGAAACGTCAAGTCAAGTTCGACGACCACGGCAAGGCCCGGAAGAATCTACTTCATTAGACAACGGCCGTGAAAACCTGCATTCTACTATGACACGACTTTGTTTATCAAAAAGCGGGTAAATAGCGCATCTCGCACCTCGATGTCATTCGTCGGGACGCCCATGCGCAATTGAGGTATTGATATACTAAAAAGTAAGTAGGTTTTTCATCAGCAGACTGTGATGTAATGGGAAGGTTGCCCGATTCTCACCACGTGAGCTCGAGGTTTCGAATCCTTTTGTTACAGTTTTTTTTTTACTATATTTTGTTAACAGCTAAAATACGTAATACGAGTATTTCTTTAGGTTAGTTCGTTAAGTTAAATATGTTAATATTATTTGATGTAGTATAGTTACTTATGATAGATAATTTCCCTTGCCCTTGACATGTTATTTTATTACATTTTGTTAACAACTAAAATACGTAATAAGAGTATTTCTTTAGGTTAGTTCGTTAAGTTAAATATGTTAATATTATTTGATGTAGTATAGTTGCTTATGATAGATTATAATTTTCCTTGCCATTTATGAGTGACGTGTCACGGCATGAGATGCTCTATTTACCCGCTTCTATTTATCATTCAAGAATACAGATAGAGAATCATAATAGTTTTCAGGAAGAACAAGTGGAATTGAATAAATATCGTGTGGTTAACTTTTCAAATTTAAATAATTGTAATTTAATATATATAACAATGATATAACAATGTTTCCAATATTTAAGTAAACAATTTTCTGTTTTTATTAACACTGACATTACTATACGGGGATTACCGTATTTGTTTTTTTTTTTCAGTTCCGGTTTCGCCGGAAGTGACACCAACTTTCGATTTTTAAATGGAACACCCTGTATATTATTGCTTTTTAAATTCTGCATAATTTTCTGTATCCAACGATGCCAAATAAGTGACATTTTAAATATCAAATTTTTTTATAATATAATTTTTAGTTTTCCATTTAAGTGTGCCATGACGGTTCCGATTTATTCTAAATGACCCGTGTAATACTACAAAAATCGAAATCCCGTTAAAAACACTAAATTACGTGATTTATGAACAAATAAAATTAACCAAAATTGTTTTTGGGGCAAAACTCAATTTTTTCAAATGAAACCATATCGGTACCGTGGTACCATTTATTAGTACTATTAATAAGGAATTTATTCATATGTCGTATTAAAATGTGCGATACATACAAACAAAATTACAGCTAAAAGAAAATACGAAAATACAATTTTGTCCTAATTAAATGTTAAGAAGTAACTAAGATGGCTTTGGAAATAATGAAATATTTAGCTTGTCAAACATTTGTTGGCTTAACGGTGTTTTTATTGTGTCTTTAAAAATTGTTTAAAATTCTTTTTAATTGTATTCAAAATGCCGCAAATTTATACAAGGGATGAAAAAGTGGACATGTTAATCTTTTGTATAAATAAGAGTCTGCACGGCCATGTAATGATGGTTCCATCCTACTCCCAAGTGCGCCCACATTTCGTCAAAATCTGCCAGTTTTGGCGCACAAGTCGCAGCCAGCACAAGTACGTCGGTGTCAACGGTTTGAGTCAAGATTTTTCGGAAGCATTACTTCACGACGCGGCGTCAGCGACGTGCACCATCATTCTAGCATCCATCTCTTGCAATCTCTACCAATTTTCCAGGGACACTTCATAATTGACAATTAGTTAACAATAGATACAATTTGATCCTACTTCGCTAAAAAAGGGGTAGAAATAAATGTCTGAGAGTGAAGTTTTTGAAAATTTTCCTATGAAATTTTCCAATATTTTCACAGTAATTTTCCAATATTATCTGGTAATATACACTAATATGTTTATATTGAAAATAAATACTCAAAAAAAACATATATTCATAGAAATACACGTTAACAATATAACACATTAAAAACAGGTATACAGTGTACAATGTAAATTTATTGACAATAATATTATAAAAAATAAAAATAATACAAAAATATGTTTACACATAACTAAAATTTAATTTGAGCGGGTTAAAGGTCACTTCGCTGTATAAACGAAGATTGTATTTGACAAATTGCAGAAATGCCAATTCGCAAACAAATTGAACAGAACTTTAAAAACAACTATATAAAATAATGTTTATAAACTTCAAATATTGGCTTGACAATAAATTTGACAAAATAAATACCTAAATAAAATTACAATTTGTCAAGGAAATAAAAAAGTTGGATAATTTTCTACTTTCTGAGGATCTCTGAAGTTGGTAAAGACAAAAATTAAATGTGTATTCAATATCTGTCGCTAAAACATCTCTGTGAAGTTAGCACTACCACTTTAAAATTTTGAAATCGTTTTGGCTTCATCAATTGTAGCTTTTTTGTTGCGAATTTGTTGCGGTGAGAAAAAATTTGTAGCTCTTTATTTAAAAAAAATAACCCATAGTAATGCTAACTCACAGTGAAGATAGCATTACCACTCACAGTGCTTTAAAGTTTTGAAATCGTTTTGGCCTCATCAATTGTAGCTTTTTTGTTGCGAATTTGTTGCGGTGAGAAAAAATTTGTAGCTCTTTATTTTAAAAAAATAACCCATGGTAATGCTAACTTCACAGTGAAGATAGCATTACCACTCACAGAAGTAGCTTTAAAAAGTGCACAAACATTTTCTTATCATAAGAATAATTTGTTGCGAATTTGTTGCACACGATTAATAGCAAAAAATTAATGAAAAAAATGTTTTTTCTGGTAATGCGAACTTGATAATCAAGATAGCATTAAAACTTATGAAAAATCGCTTTTAATAATTAGACCATTAAAACGGGAGATTTGTCGATTTGTATGAAATAATTCAGAGCGGGTTGAAATTTTGGGAACAGGCGTATTTTGTGATAATTTTTAACATATCAAAAGTCCCCACCCGTAGATGCCGGCGGAGGGGAGGGGAGGGGAGGGAGAAAATGCGTAAAAAAATCGGTTTTTCGTAAAAACTCGGATAGTATCAATTTTACTGTAAAATATGTACACATGAAAATGATAAGTAATAAAAATCCGCACAATTAGGTTTTTTTTAACTTCGTACAACCTATTGGGGCCGAGATGTATTTTTTGAAATTTTGACAGTTTTACGACCCAACGGAAACGCGCGAGTTTTTCGCTAAAATCTCGAAAATGGTCATTTGGATCGCAAAAAATTTCAAATGAAAGTTTTAGAGAATCGATTACGAACAATTTCCTTTTATTTTTCATTTCCATTCAATCAATATTGGCGGAGATATGAATTTTTAAACATCTTTATAGCGCGCTATCACAACACTTGTTTCATGATAAAATCGGTAAAAACTCGAAAACGATAGATCGTACGCATATAGTATATGAAAGTTAAGGAGAATCAAATTTTAAATATGTTGGTGTATACAAAATTGTTTTGATAACGACTGAATGGAGATAAAAGGGAAAAACATGAGACATTGTTATATTCAAACGCATTTTGACAAATAACTATTTTTTGATCGGCTTTAGGCAATAATCACACTAAAGCTATATTTGAAGAGAATTAAATTATCTATAAAATGAGCTCCAAATGATCTTCATACGAGGAATGGTTCATGAGTTATAGCTGTTTAAAGCTATGAGCAAAAATGTATTTTTTATTGTAAATTAATGTTTTCTTACAAGAACTGTGCATAACATTTTTTTTTAAATCAATTTTGACCTACTTTTATTAGTTTATGTACATATGAAAGTAATGCAATAGCATAAGTCTTTCGCAAGGTATATTTTTTTAAAAAAGAAGGTTCTTGAAAACTGTTTTTGTTCAGAAAAATGGAACCAATAATTTTTTCATTCCTTTTTTTGTATATATCATCGTTTCTTTTGACTTTATGACAAAATTTCATAAGACCTAAAGGAAAGCTTACAAAATTCCCTACATAAAATACTTTTTTGTGTATGATTTTCAATAAGTAGTGACAAGAAACTGACGATTGAAAATGCGGTTGACTTTTAAGTTTTAGCAAACAGGCAATTTTCGTCACGCAGTGGTAATGACAGGTCGTAATGAAAATTCAACGTTTTTTCGATTTATACTGAAAATATTTTATATTTTTATTGTGTATAGTAGCAATTGACCATTTGAGAGGTTTCACTTACCTCTCACCACTACTCATTATACTGAAAAGTTGTTTCGCAACAAATTATTACTCGGCACAACAAATTCGCACACCACACGCTACAAATCGTCGAAGTGAAAAACACACGAAATAATGCATTTGCAACGGTTTTTGGCAGTGGTAATGCCAGTTTGTACTGAAAATTCAACGTTCTTTCGGTTTATACTGCAAAGTTGTTTCGCAACAAATTATTACTCGGCACAACAAATTCGTACACCACACGCTACAAATCCTTGAAGTGAAAAACACATGGAAAAATGCATATGCAACGGTTTTTGGCAGTGGTAATGCCAGTTCGTACTGAAAATTCAACGTTTTATCGATTTTTGCGAAAACTTGTTTCGCAACAAATTATTACTCGGCACAACAAATTCGTACACCACACGCTACAAATCGTCGAAGTGAAAAACACACGAAAAAATGTATTTACAACAATTTTTGTAGGTGGTAATGCCAAGTTGTGCGGAAAATTCAACGTTTTTTCGGTTTTTGCCGAAAATTTGTTTCGCAACAAATTATTACTCGGCACAACAAATTCGTACACCACACGCTACAAATCCTTGAAGTGAAAAACACAGGAAAAATGCATATGCAACGGTTTTTGGCAGTGGTGCCAGTTCGTACTGAAAATTCAACGTTTTATCGGTTTTTGCTGAAAATTTGTTTCGCAACAAATTATTACTCGGCACAACAAATTTTTACATCACACGCTACAAATTCTTGAAGTGAAAAATACATGAAAAAATGCATTTACAACCATTTTTGTAGGTGGTAATGCCAGGCTGTGCTGAAAATTTAATGTTTTATCGGTTTTTGCTGAAAATTTGTTTCGCAACAAATTATTACTCGGCACAACAAATTCGTACACCACACGCTACAAATCCTTGAAGTGAATAACACATGAGAAAATGCATATGCAACGATTTTTTGGAAGCGATAATGCCAGTGTGTACTGAAAATTCAACGTTCTTCCGGTTTATACTGCAAAGTTGTTTCGCAACAAATTATTACTCGGCACAACAAATTCGTACACCACACGCTACAAATCCTTGAAGTGAATAACACATGAAAAAATGCATATTCAACGGTTTTTGGCAGTGGTAATGCCAAGTTGTGCAGAAAATTCAATGTTTTTTCGGTTTTTGCTGAAAATTTGTTTCGTAACAAATTATTACTCGGCACAACAAATTCGTGCACCACACGCTACAAATCCTTGAAGTGAGAAACATATGAAAAAATGCATTTGTTACGGTTTTTGGCAGTGTTTGTTTCGCAACAAGTTATGACTCGGTGCAACAAATTTGTACACCACATGTTACAAATCGTCAAAGTGAAAAATTATGTTTCGCTGCAACAAATTGGTACACGGCACGCAGCAAATTCTCCATGTGAAATGCACGCGAAGAAATATATTTACAGCGGTTTTTGACAGTGGTAGTGCCGGGTTGCGTTGAGAATTCCTTAGTTTTACCCATTTATGCAAAGCAAGTATATAAACACGCTTTTATAGGCATACGGAGTGGGGACTAAGTCAGCCATTATTTGTATCATTCTCAAATAATCGTAACATCGTCTGCAACTTTATTGTACTAGTACAGTAAATTGCACTTTGTTATCCTCGCTCCATACACTGTTTGCCAGCGCTAGTGTAGCCGATTCAATCTCTCCACTTTACTGACACTAGTCTTAAGATCCCTATAAATAGTGTCTCCTGGGCAGCCATAGGCCTCTAGTGAGAGATCTTTAAAGACCTGCCTCGAAAGGCGGGTTCCTGGTTTTCTACGGGTATCTAGTAGAATAAAAAATTGTTGATTGTTTTTTGATACGCCCATGCGTGACACTCTATAAGACCTTGAGTTGATTTGGTTCAGAAATTAAAGGACGATGACGCGAACGACAGCATTAGTGACTTCAACTTGTAGGTATGCAACAAAAATACACACTGTTCCATATAAACTTTCTCCATCTAACGGCAAATGTGAAGAAGTAAATTGCTAAATGAAAATTTTTATTTATATAGGACGCAAAAAATTTACTAAGAATGCACAAATCGCTACCAGATGGAACTACAATTGCTGAATGAGTCCATTACTATATAAAAAAACCTAAAAGTGCTCAAGGACTGTTAACTACGAAGGATTGCTCAACTCGATAAGAGCTACGTTTAACGACGTATAAGCGGTTCATTTCTCGGTGCGACGGTAATTGATTGCGCCACGGGCTCTACTGCTAAGATGTAATAGGCACGCCATATTTGTGTTTTGGTTTCTTTCTATACATATGTACATTATGATAACTGTGTTGGAAAAAAACTAGGAATTTTTAATTTACCGTTCATAAAATATTGAGATGCATTTAACTAAAAAAATAATAAAATTAAACAGCACCCCACAAAATGTATCTATTTTAAAAAGGACCGCTGGTGCAAGCCGCTAGCAGACTGAGACTTTTGTCGACATCACAACTGGCCAATCGCGTATGACTTTGTGGAAATAAATCGGTGCAGATAAGCTATCCTTTGTAGTTAACAATCCTTGAAAAGTGCTATTTTTTTTACGGACTTAAAGATATTCTTAATATTTATGTAATAAGTAATCACGTCATATTAACAAAATCGTTAAGAGCCGTAAAATGAGCGTATTTTCGATTTAATACTGGGGGTAAGACTGGACCGTAATATTTTTTCCTTTTTAATTTTAAGAATCATTTTAAGCATTTTTTAAAAATTATTTTCGTCCTCTTCTCTGTTATTTCCAAAATGGTAGGATAAAATTTTGAAAACTATAATTTCACAACCATTGTACGATAATGACATTTTAAAATCTGACAACGATGCGCTGAAAGAATCGGAGGTTCAGTGTATATCGAACATATGATATCGATTGTTGTTCGCATGTGGTTTTATAGGTTATGTTCACAGAAATTAGGAGAGAAGTTATTCGTTCGGTGTAATACCTTGTTCTATGCTTTCGTAAATATGGAGGTTTACAAGCGCGATAAACCAGCGTCTGTGTCGTCAGACCGACTCGTTGAGAACATTTTGCGGTGGAAAAATGATATTGTACAGAAAAATAAAATTGTACCTGCGACAAATAGTGTATGGGGTGTAATGAAGTATACAAAACTACAGGAATACTGTATACTTTCATTCCAGTTTAACTTATTTTAATCATGCATGGATCAAGTAGTTCAGTTTTAGATTAGTTCAATACCTGATTAGTTATTTTTTAACTTTTAAGTCTAACTACACAGGCCGCAACTTGCGTGCCGTGTGCATTGCGTGCCGGGTGCAAAACCACGTGACCGTGATTTTTGGGTATAAAATAGCTAGCCAGAAACCAGTAAATTCAGAGCTTGGCTTTCACCTTTCTCGAGTATTGAACTGAGATAACCGGAAGATCAAGATTCTCCGGCGCCGTGGCAGCCGCTGGCCAAGTATCTGTTAGGGAGGATTCGAGTGCGTTGAACTGGACCTCCTGTCAGATTGATTCGAGTGTATTGAACTGGATCTCTCCTGAAACAGATTTCTTAGTCACGTCTGTTATGTCCTGGAACTTCGATTAGAGAATTGGGGTTACGACGACGTACATAGAGGAAATATGTTACACTCTCTCTCTCTCTCTCTCTCCGATTACTATGATGTACTTATCTAATAACAAGATTGTCGCAACCTAAGCCATAAAAGATATGGCCACACTGTACATATAATTATTAGGAGAATAAATGTCTTATTTTGGATCTAGATTTTAATTAATATTAACACTGAACCCTAGAATAATCTCCAAACCAGCTACCCGAGCAAAACAAGCATCACAAGGGGAAAGTCGCAGACGCCTTGGATAATAAAATAAAAGCGGGAAGTTTACACGCAATTTCGGTCGCTAATCGGTATCACATATGCGATAAATTGCTCGGTGTGGATGTGAACGATCCATCTTTAGTGTGTCTGAAGGACTTATATTTCTATCTTAAAAAAGTTAGAAAAAAAAAAAAAAATAAGAAAAAGAAAACAAATTTTCTTTTTCCTCTATTCTATCTTTATTTCAAAAATGAATATTTACGTTCACAAAATTTTTAGGGTTCAACACGACTGTTTCAGACGGAGAATAATATAAAAAATCATACTGTCGTTTATGCTTAACTGCTGCTCTAATGGTATCAATTGGACGTCGTAACACTATAAACCTAACACTGTCTGTACCACACTTTCTTAAAATTATACCTGAAAGGGAATTTTGTTAGAAAACACAACTAAAAGACAATATAAAGTTCAAAAATGTATATATTAAATCTTTGAAAAATTTATGTTTTTTACAACAACTTTTATTCTAAGAAATATGTTTAACAAACACTAGTCTGGCCCGTGTACAACACATGGTGAGGAATGGAACGATTTATAATGTACCAACTACCATCCAATATGCGGTTTTATAAGCTAACGATGCACAAAAAGATTCAAGAAAAGTTAAATGTTACTGAAATTTTGGTGGGCTTTTACTTGCCTGTCTTATAAACGTATTTTTATTTCACATTAATTTTGGTCGCTCCTCAGAGCTTAAAAATGCTTGAAGCGCTACTACTTCGAATTGTATTCTGCAATTACAACTTTTTACGTTCAGGCAAGGCGGATCCCATGCACGTATGAGTACATGGTAATAATACTTTTCTGACACCGAATCACTGAGGAACCGGTTTAGGGCAAACCCCGTCAAAACTCATCATTTCCCCGTCAAAACCGACTGCTAGGAAATGATGGGGGTCCCATGTCGCTAAGGGCTATTTTCGCTATAACTTCCGATATACTTTGAATAGTCGTTGGATTAACTTGTCCTCATATTCAATACCTCGTAAGAGTTGCAGTGCTTGACAACGTGGATTCGTAAAAGGGTTTTTAATCTTGAAAATTTCGAAGTTAAAGTCAAATTTTATTATACTTTCTAAATTTAGGTGGTCGTGGCGACATTACGTCCCTGTGCAGCGACATTTACTACACTTGCTAAATCCTTGAGGAGTTAAATTTTGCATAAAAAACGCTCCGAAGAGCGAAAATATGATTACAAGTATTAAAAACCTCTTCCACGGCATTTTTACGTGAAGCACGCTTTTCGTACGAAGTATTTCCTAAGTCAGATTTTGTTACAACGTCGAAAAGTATATCGGGGTTATAGCGTGTTCTTTAACACCCCCCTTCTTTCAGTGAATCTTTTTGTGCAACGCTTGGTAAAATTGGTTATGAAAAGAAAATGGATCTTTGGATGGAGTCTCCCATGTGTTGTATTCGGTTATATTTCAGACCGGCCTATCTAAACATAACGTATTTTCAAATCTAAAAGTGAACATATATCGATGCATAGCATTCGATTGAATATTGAACATTGTATATCAAAATGGCATAAAAAAAAAGAAAAAATCAAAAATCCTCAGATTTTCGATGACACAACACAAACACTTTCGACGCACTTATCTTTCTTAGTGTTCTTCCACTAATGCTGGCTTGCGTCTGGTCCTCCTCGTGTCTATGCTTTGTCGATCACCTTCGGTGTCGAACTGCCTTCTGAATCAGCTTAGGTGGTCCTCGGACTGCTTTGGCTCCAGCTATACAATGGCTCTGCTCATTGATATGAAACAATATAAAACAAAATTTTAGTAAATTGTATTGTTTAATGGGCTCATGCTTTATCCCATCTAGGCATAAAGAGAAATCTGCGACCGATATCACATCGTCGTCTTTGAGAATAGGAACATTGAATTTTGTTGACTTATATTGATTGAAATGGTTTCCGTGCAATTAAAAATCTCTTCTTGGGAGAAATCTGCGACCGATATCACATCGTCGTCTTTGAGAATATGAACATTGAATTTTGTTGACTTATGCTGATTGAAATGGTTTCCGTTTTTATTAAAATCTCTTCTTGGGAGAAATCTGCGACAGAATCTGCATCCGTCGGATCGTTGCATCTGCCCATCCAGCAGACGTGGCGGCATCTCACCCTTGAGTTGCTAGACTCGTCTGAATCGCGCCCTTGCGTCAGAGTCGTCGTCTTTCCATGCCGTGCCAATGGAACATTTGTTTAGACCCTTTGGGTCGGACTCTGCTTACAGATGTATATGTTTTTTTTGAACATATGAGGACTTTGAAAAATTGTAAAAAATACCAACTCTGCCGGACACGGTCAGAGTTGCTGCAGTGAATTTGGAAGAATTGTATGGTCGATACAATATCCTCAATAGAAAATAAATGCATAAAAAATACCAACTCTTGCCAGACACGACAAGAAGTTGGTATGGAAATTTTGATATAAAATAAACCTAGCACTAAGTTAAAACTTAGCCTAGGTTGAAAAATATTATAAAAATATAATAGAATCTCCAGAACTTGACTCTGAATCAGAAGGGGAAGCATCTCGTGGCGGTGCATGGATTTGTACAACCGTTTGCTCCGGCGGTGGAGGTTCTGTGGAATCGTCTGAGAACGGGGAATCATTTCCATCGAGTGATGTTCCGCCTGTATTAGCATTTTCTTCATCTGAAGATTCGATTTCCAAATTGTGCTCCTCTGGCGGGGCTGGTCTCAAATCGTTTACATGTACTCTCGTCGTTACATTTCCCTTTTGCACGAGATATACTTCGTCTGAAAACTTCTTTAAGATTCTGGTTGGGCCTGACCAAGACGGCGTGAAGGTATGTACCTTCCTTTTTCTTTTACTCATGACTTTATCTCCAACTTTGAAGACGACTGGAGTGACGGTTTATTGCTTGGCTCTTTCCTGCCTCCAGGCATACAAATCCCATTCGCCTCTCTCGGCTGGTTCATATCTTAACACTATCATGCTAGGTGTTTGATTTGTAGCGGCGTTCCTACGATTTCTTAAGATATATGTCATTTGATGCACGTAGCAATCCCATGTGTCGTTTGGCTTTTTGAATAAAAGAGTATTTAATATTTTCTTGCACTCCTGAACCCGTCGTTCCACGGGGTTGGATTGTTGGTGATATTCCGGAATTAGGTATCGTTCGATGCCATTTCTTTCACAAAACGTGATATACCATTCAGAATTGAAATGACCTCCGTTGTCTAAAATTATGACTCGAGGGACTCCGAATCTTGCAACTATTTTTTCATCAATAAATTTTGCTATCGTTCTGCCATCGACCTGAATATATGCCTTTGCCTCTATCCATTTACTGAATACGTCCTCGACGATAATCATGTATCTATTTTCGGCGTCCTTAGTCCTCTGCAGCGGGCCAATTACGTTGACGCTCAAAGTTTCAAATGCATTCTGCGGTGCATGGCTTCTAAATGGAGCATTGGGTTGGGCTTGTCTTGTCTTTACAGATTGGCATATTAGACAGTCGTTTATATATTTGCCTACGATCCTGGCCATATTATTGAAATAGTAACGTTTTGCAATTTTCCTAAGAGTCTCGTCTCTTCCTGGATGACATGCTTCATCTCGGTCGTGATAATGGTAAATCAATTCTTTAATTTTCCTCTTTGGAACTACCAACTTGAAATTTCGACCACTGTCTTTCAAAAGTACATCGTCTTGTACATGAAAATTTTTCATAAAAATAAGATCCTCTTCGGAACGTTGTTCCTGTTGAAATAGTTCATTCCAACGGCGGATCTTGTCTTGTATATCTCTTGACCTCGATTGGGCCTGTACGATATCTTCGTATATTTCTAAATGTGTTAAAACAGAAATACGTTCTGGACACTTATAATTTGGTAGGAACATTCTTTCCTCTTCATCGTCGGTCTCGACATACTGATCTTGTGGGTTACGTCTGAGAAAATCTGCTAATAACTTTTCTTTGCCTGGACAGTGTTCAATTTTGAATGCATATTCTTGGAATAATAATGACCATCGTGTAAATTTAGTTTTGTCGTCTTTATGTTTGTTCACCAAGAACGGTTTATCTGCTAAGTACATCTTGTACTTTTTAATATAGTTCACCACCGCCAAGCATTCCAGCTCGTTAATGTGGTAACGTTTCTCTGCTGGAAATAACGTGTTGCTTGCATACGAGATAATATGTTTTTCGCCGTTGTCGCCTAATTGATATAATACGGCCGAAAGACCTTGTAGGGATGCATCGGTTTGTAAAATGAGCTGACGTGAAAAATCCGGCCGATGGAGTTCCAGCGGTCCGGATAATAAATTTTTTAATTTTCTGAAAGCTTCATCGCATGCTTGATTCCAATGAAAGCGATATTCCTTCGAAAGAAGTTTCGTTAGCGGCTTTGTTATCATCGCAACATTTGGTAGATATTCTCTTACCCAGTTGCAAAGTCCTAAGAAACTTTGAAGCTGCTTTTTTGTGGCTGGTACAGGATAATTTTGAATTTGTAATACATGTTTTTCCGATGGTCGAGAAGTATCAATTCTGATTGTGTGGCCTAAATATTGGATTTCATTCGTCGCTATTACACACTTTTCCGGTGACACTTTTAGATTGTGCAAACGCAGTCTTTCGAAGACTAACCTCAGGTGGGACATATGCTCCTTCACGTTTACGCTGTAAACGATTATATCATCCAAGTAAACTTTGCAGAAATGGTGTAGGTAACCTGTTAAAACGTTCTTTGCCATGAATTTCTGAAAGGTACAGGGAGCTGCCTTGAGGCCGAAAGGCATGACATTAAATCTATAAGCTGCCCCATCAGGAGTGGTAAAAGTTGAGAAATCTTTTGATGCTTCGTCGAGCGGTATTTGCCAATATCCACTCTTTAGATCCAACACAGTAAAAATTTTCGAATTGCCTAAATCTTTGATACTTTCATGTATTTTTGGTAATACGGAAGCTTCGTCTTCAGTCATTTCGTTTAGGTGACGATAGTCGATACAAAAACGTGGTTTCTTATCGGATCTTTTTATTATCACGGGTGGTGAACTATATTGGGCAGTGCTAGGTTCAATGACGCCAGCTTTCAACATCTCTTCGATTTGGTCGTACATAATTTTCTTAGTACTCGGAGACATCGGATATGGTCTGATATTGAAGGGTTTTGTATCTTTCACGATAATTTTGTGTTTAACAGCCACTGTGGTTGCTTGAGTCGGTTCCGCAGTGAACAGATCGACAAATTCTTCGAACAGCGGCCGTAGAAATTTGTCTTTAATAACAAGCTCTTCAGGAAGTTTTGCCTGCTGTCTCTCCCTCTGAGAAGCTTGACTCCAGAAGACGGTAATACGCTCTTCCGTGTCCGCATATAGGCATTTTCGGCCATAATCATATGCGACATTGTTCATGTATAAAAATGGTGATCCCAATATTACTGTTTCATTCAAATTTTTGATTACTTGAAAATCAATTTCAAAAGAGGTGCCTGAAATTTTTACGTTTAATTGTGTCGTGCCAAGAGAGTCCACCATTTTATTTCCGCACGCCATAGCAAATGATCGACGTGTCGTGAGATTTTTAAAATTATCCAACAGCTTCGGATGGATAACGTTTCGTGTCGAGCCTGAATCAATCAGAGCGTCGACCGCATGTTCATTTATTTGAACTTTTATACGAGGCAAAGGGAACGCTTCGCTCATATAATTTATTGATTCCCTTGTCTTATGCATGGGAGCGTCGTAGTGGTCATGAGTATTAGAAAAGTTTAATGGACATTGCTGCCGCCTTGGTTCGGCCGTTGTGCCGGGAGTTACGTTGATGGCCGTAACAACCTTGTTTTTAAAAACAATTTACAATTTGTAGCGCTAAGTTTAGCCCACAAAGAATGATGCAAGTTGAATTTAAATTGACTTTATTATAACGAAATTACAATGAAAAAGTAAATCTTATTCTACTCTCACATATATTTATAACATTTTATAATCTTCGCTGAATAAGAGCTTCCTTATCCTCATTGGAACTAGGTCGCTGCTAACTCCTCCGGCGCCAAACTTGAGCATAGCTTCCTTCATGCTATGCGAAAGGGTACATCTCTTGTTGCGGTAGTTTCTTGGTGTCTTTCCTGTTGATTCTTACTTGAAGTCATTTTCAAATACAATAATTTCAGTCTAGGGAACATAACATAAATTATTATCAAAACAATCACAAGATAAATAATAAGGGTTTTAAAATCAAAGCTCGACATCTCTTCAGTTTCTATGTTTTTTACAAGTTGTTTGTTTAAATTTAATTCATCGTTTAGTTTGTTTATATCATCTAAGTTAATATATGAGATTTCTAATGCTTTATTTTCGAAAAATAACTTGTCAACATTGTTTTGTATGTATGGCAAAAAGCTGCTAATTTGATTTATTTTTAAATCAGTTTTGTATATTTTTATTATATGATGATCAAACTGAATAAAGCAATCTGGTGAAAGCGAGATAATATAAGTTCCAAGAACGTCTTTAGTTTGCAAGTGATTGTTACAGTTTATTTTTAACACATTTCTCGTAGGAGAAATAATTATGTATTGGTCTTTGTCAATTTCTTGCACTTTAGATTCAATAAGTTTTATTTTATTTTGACTACAATTTAAACTTTGTTCTTTGAGTATAATTTGAATTTCACAAATTTTGTTATTTACGTTATGCAATTTCGATAATTTACAAAAATAATTTTCGTTACTTATTTCTATACAGGGTTCATCAGATAATGCGTATGATTGCTCGGATAGAACTAGGAATTTGGATTTTGGGATTATGAGATTGAAGTTGTTGTCAGACGTTAACGTAGGTAAAGCCCATAAATGAAAAACATTATATATCTCGTTCTGGGTGATAGGAATTTCAATGATAAATTTTATTACGTTGTCTTTCTGATAGGCTTTAATTTCCATGATTTTTTTCGAATGAAGTCACATTGTTCATGGGGAATGGCAGTTTATACGGTTCATCAATTAGTTCTGTTATTTTTTGTAGTTCATATTTTAGGTCATCTGGATCGATTATAGCGGGATGCATTAATCCTATTCTGGCGAAGGTAATTGATGTTTCTATTTCTTCTAAGGCTCTTATAATTTCGTTCATGGCAATAATTAGTTGGTTGTGTGTAGTGTGTAACAATGATATCGCTCTATTTTCAGTCGCGTAGATATCTTGTTTTTCCATATGTGCCTGAATTTGTATTATTCTGCTTGTCATAATTAGCTCATTATTTTCCAGAGTATTTATAGACTTATTGAATGTTTTAATGGTATTTTCCAGTATTGAAATTTGATTTTAACTCATATGCGATAATTTATTTTGACTTTCCTGCAATTTTAGTATTTCTTTCTCGTAACGTTCGCCATCATCAGCATCTAAGTTTCCTGAGATCAATTTTATTCCTTTTCCTAGAATATTGAGAAGTCCTCGTTTTGTTCTTTTGTGAATTAATAACTGCTTGAATTTTTGTTCTGCTACATCTAACATATGTTGACTAGTGGCTAAATATATTTTATTTTCTGATATATACGTTTTTCCATATTGGGTGTTATTATAGGCGCCTTCCAGTTTATTGTACATTTTTCTAAGTGTGACATAGTTGGCGTACAAGGAGTCTAAGCTTATTTCTTTAATCAGGGTCCATTTGGATTTTTGAATTTGGGCGGTGCCAATATGTTGTGGGTAGAGTCCCGCTTTGTCGGTGTATTTTTCAATTTTTAGTTCTCCGATTCCTCCGCTGATGACTCGTCCGATTCCGTATCTGGAATAAGATAGGAATGTTTTAGTTTATCCATATGAATTTTTCTGGTATGTCTTGTCTGATTGTTTAATAAAACACAAGTTTTGTCTGGGTTAATTTCTTGAATTATATAGGGGCCTATGAATGGGTTTGTCGTTTTAGATCTCCCGCGGGGGTTTCGCATATAAACTTTATCTCCAACTTTATATTGACTTGTTGAATCTTGATTTTTTCTTAGATCAATTTGATATGCTGCCTGTTTTGTTTTTATTAAATTTTGTTTTACTAGTTCGTACTGAGCTTGGGTGGTCTTTTTCAATTCGTCGACGAAAACTTGATAGTTTCTATGCTGAACATTTATAGAATAAGGGTTGGCTGCGTTAGTTTGTCCTAATAGTAATTCTTGTGGTGTAAAATTCGTTGCGGAATGTATGGTGTTATTGTAGGCGATTATACATTGTTTTATTCTGACGATGGGTCTCATGTTAGGGCTTGTTAATTTGGCTACCCTATAATGCTCGATTAGGGTTGAGTGAAGCCTTTCTATGGCTCCGTTTGATCTGGGATTGTAAGGTGTGGTTAAGTGATGGTCTATTTCGTATAGCGTGGTTAGATCTTTAACTAGACCGTTTTCAAATTCGGTTCCGCTATCTGTGGTTATTTTTCTTGGTATTCCATAATGCATAAAATAGTCTAACAGAGCGTCGCAGACTTCCGTTGCGTTCTTGGTCTCTATTTCATAAGCAACAGCATATTTCGTAAAAGAGTCTAATAAAGTTACAAATTTGAGTTTTTCAATTACAAAAGTGTCTATAAACACATGATCCAATGGTTTGCTCGCTGTAGGCGTCAAATTGATGTTTGCTGCAGGCGGTATTCGGTCATATTTGGCCCTATTACAAATCTCGCAATTTTTTATATAGTCTGAAATCGTTTTGTCCATCAATGGCCAGTAGTAGCTTCTTTTAATTTGTAGTAAAGTAGGTAAGATTCCACGATGGTTTAGATTTTCATGTATTCTTTTTGTAATGTTTAATTTTTCATTGTCTTGTAGTATATATGTCTTGTGACCCATACATCTAATTAATTTCGGTTTATAGCTCATGAAAATACTTAAATAGGCTTGGCATAATGTGGGATAGAACTCGTCTGTACAATTAACATAGTATGTTTCTTTTGGTACCAGATATTCTTTTAACCAGTTTTGTATTTGTAACTGATCGTTTGCAATGAAGGTCAGATAGACCTTTTTCTTGTCAAATTGCACAATTTTTGTGGTATACTCGCTCGGGTCTTGGGTTGTGTTAAACCATATTTGTTTATTTTTTGTTTCTATGGCGTCGTCTGCTAGGGGTATACTAGGCGTATTATCTTCCTGGGAATGTATAGTTACATTTTCTTCTACTTGAGCGGGCATTTGAAGATCGATAGCGGGTATTTCTAGGTCAATCCCGGGTATTTCTAAATCGGCGTCTATTCGATTTGGTTGGTCGTTTCCACTTCGTAGGATATCATTTATTTCACTAGGTGTTGGTGTATTTAGGTCTCTTGAGGTTCCAGCAGTGGCGGCGATTGAATGTTCTAGGGGGTAGATTTTTATCCTTGATAGGGCGTCAGCGTTTAAGTTGTGTTTTCCTTTCTTATGTACAATTTCGTAATCAAATTCCTCTAATCGTAATTTCCAGCGTGTTAGTCGAGGGTTACATTCTTTAAGGTTCATCAGCCACTGTAAGGGTTTGTGGTCTGTTACTATCTTTATCTTCCTGCCGAATATGTATGATCTAAAAATTTTCGTTGCGAAAATAACGCTCATCAGCTCTCTTTCGCACGTGCTATATTTTCTCTCGGTTTCATTTAAAGTTTTTGAAGCATAGCATATAGGTAAATCGTTTCCTGACTTCATTTGCGAGAGCACCGCGCCGAGTGCAATATCTGATGCATCCGTAGTTATTATGACTGTCCGGGTATTGTAGTATGGGTGCATTACTCAAAATTTCTTTGCATTTTTCAAAAGCTTCAACAAATTTTTTATCATGAATTATTTTTGAATTTTTCTTTAGGCATTTCGTCAATGGTTTGGTTAAATGTGCAAAATACTTAATAAATTTCCTGTAGTAACCTACGAGGCCAAGGAACTGCTTTATTTCTTTCGTAGTGGTTGGTATTGGAAATTTCGTAATCGCTCGTACCTTGTCGGGATTGGGATGTACTCCGTCTGGTGTGATAACGTGACCTAAGTATTCGGCTTCGTGTCTCACAAATTCAGATTTATCCAATTGAATCTTTAGGTTCGCATCCCTAAGTCTTTCAAATATTTTGTCTAAACGTGAAATATGTTCGTCCAAAGATGAGGAAAAGACAACAATGTCATCCATGTAGACTAAGCATATCTCATTCTGCAATCCTCTAAGTATGTGGTCCATTACAGATTGGAAAGTCGCTGGGGCATTTTTTAGTCCAAAGGGCATCCTTTTAAACTCATAGTGTCCATTCTCAGTTGAAAATGCAGTTTTTTCTATGTCATCTGGAGCCATTTCTATTTGATAAAACCCGTTGGCTAAGTCTAAAGTTGTAAAATAAGTGCTGTTTCCTAGTTTGCTTAATAAGTCGTCTATATTTGGAATAGGATATTTGTTATCAATAGTTTTTTCATTGAGCCGTCGGTAGTCTATAACTATCCTCCATTTTGCTTTTCCACTTGCATCTTGTTTCTTAGGGACAACCCATATAGGCGATGACCAGGGTGATATACTATGTTGTATGATGTCATCTTTCAGCATCTTGTCCATTTGGTTTCTAACTTCTTCTCTGTGTACTTGGGGGTAGCGATAGCTTTTTGTGTAAATCGGTTCGTTGTCTTTTGTTTTAATATGATGTTTAATTTTGCTTGTGAATGTAAGTGGCATATCTTCGTGGTAAAATATGTCTCTGTATTTCAGACACAGTTGTTGTATTTTTTCTTTTTCCTCTGTATTCATATGGTTTGTTCTTAAGTTTTTCTCTAAGTTTTCTACCAGTTTCATATCTATTTGTGAGTTATCGTATGTTTCAGGAGTGTCCATCTCGATGTTGTTTATTTCCATAAAATCTTGTACCTTAATTGGTTTGTCCAGTTTAAAATTTTGTGGTTCGTCTGAATTATTTTTTATTGTTGTAATAATATAATTATTTTCTATGGTGACTATTGATGGTGGAATTTCTAAATCTTTTTTGAATTTATGTTGAGAAAATAGTCCCTGTTTTAATTTTGTTTTCTCTACCGGTAATTTGACTATTACCTCTGTTCTAGGTGGAATTACTTTTGCATTTTCCTCCTGTTCGGTTTCAGTGCAAATTAAATTCAATGGAATTGTAGTTCTCTTTGTAATTAATAAGTTTTTATATGTATTAATTTGTGCTTTAGTTTCTCGTAATAGGTCCATGCCTAGTAGTCCTCCAAATTCATTATTAAAATTGAATAAGTAGAATTTATATGGTGTTGAATACTTTAACGTTTTCGGTAAACTGGCCATAATACTTCCTGTATGTACTGTACGTCCATGGGCAGTTTGGATTAAAAAATTTTCTGGTTTGATATTATTCTTGAAATATTTCATGGCTAATTCCGGTTTTATGAGGCTTTTTGCTGAACCAGTATCAATCAGAAAATTTGCTTGAAATTCCGGTATATAAATATAGGGTAAATGTGTATCGATTTGCGCATTAATATATACTAAGTTTTCTTCTTGTCCGGGCTGGTATCCTGAAAATTTGTAGCTTCATCGAATAATGGTTCACAGGGCGGTTGCTCAGTATTTGTGTTTTCTTGGTAGGCTTCTTCGAAATATTGAGGGGTGCATTGGTATTGATTTGTGTCTGTTGGATAATATTCACATTGTGCTTGATACTGATCTTCGTAGTTTTCAAAATATTCTTCAGGTTGATCATAAAAATCGTTTATGTTGATATAGTGTAGTTCATTAGATGCGAAATTTGGTTTTCTAAAAGTAGCGTTACCAGAAGAAGTGTCCATTGGTGTAGGTTTATAAAAATTCTGTCTTGCGCTAGGTTGAAAACGAGGCTGAAATACATTAGTCGGTGGTCTCTGCTGTTGAATATTATTTCTATTAAATGCTTGTGTATTATTTTGTTGCCAATTTCTTGGTTGGAAATTATTTTGTTGTGAATTATTTGCTTGCCAATTTGGTTGCCAGTTATTTTGTCTAACGAATGGTTGTTGATATCGATTATTTTGGTTAAAATTTTGATATCGATTAGGTGGTATGAAACTTTGCTGAGGTCTGGCGAATGGTACAGGCCTTCTTATTTGGGGAAACTGCGTTTGTGGAAATGGTGCTTGCGGCAAGTTTCTAGCAGGAAATTGACTTGTTTTTCTTATATAATTTAAGTTGTCCTCGTCGGTAATTATACTTATGCCTTCTTCTATTGTTTTGGGTTCTCTGCAGCGCACGATAAGGCTATATGGTTCTTTTAAGCCTTTCATAAATGTTTTTATGGTCATATTGTTATACAATTTAATTTTTTCTTGTTTTATTGTTTCATCATTTTCAGTCGAATTTACTTTCGACATTAATAGGCTATTTATATCTTGGCATTTCTCTCCGAACTTTATTGCTGATTCGTTGTTTTCCTGTTTAATCATCAGAAGGTCGCGTATAAGTGAATCTTCGTCACGTAGATCTCCAAAAGTTAGCTGAATCGCTTCTTTTAAACTAGGCCAAGTTAAAATATTTCTTACTGCAATCAGCTGTGCTGCACGGCCAACTAATTTGCTGCGAATATGGGCCATTAAAAATGAATTGAACACATTGTCTTCAGCTCGTCCTAGTGCATTTATTACGTTTTCGCATGCCAAAGTAAAATTCGATATTGTTACTGGATTGCCATCGAATCTCGGGAACCCGTGTGAAAACAGCCACGGTTTACCAGCAACGGTTTTTAAAAATGATGTCTGTTGAATTTCTTTACGTGATTCAGTTCAACGGGACACTAGTAGTTGGAAAAGTACCATGAAATAATTTTCCGCCCCGTACTAAGGGTGCAGGACACCCCCAAAATACAAAAAAATCATTTCTTCATTGTTTGACGATGTCTGTTGAATTTCTTTACGTGATTCAGTTCAAAGGGATACTAGTAGTTGGAAAAGTACCATGAAATAATTTTCCGCCCCGTACTAAGGGTGCAGGACACCCCCAAAATACAAAAAAATCATTTCTTCATTGTTTGACGATGTCTGTTGAATTTCTTTACGTGATTCAGTTCAAAGGGATACTAGTAGATGGAAAAGTAGCATGAAATAATTTTCCGCCCCGTACTAAGGGTGCAGGCCAACCCCCAAAATACAAAAAAAATCATTTCTTCATTGTTTGACGATGTCTGTTGAATTTCTTTACGTGATTCAGTTCAAAGGGACACTAGTAGTTGGAAAAGTACCATGAAATAATTTTCCGCCCCGTACTAAAGGTGCAGGACACCCCCAAAATACAAAAAAATCATTTCTTCATTGTTTGACGATGTCTGTTGAATTTCTTTACGTGATTCAGTTCAAAGGGATACTAGTAGATGGGAAAGTAGCATGAAATAATTTTCCGCCCGTACTAAGGGTGCAGGACACCCCCAAAATACAAGAAAAATCATTTCTTCATTGTTTGACGATGTCTGTTGAATTTCTTTACGTGATTCAGTTCAAAGGGACACTAGTAGTTGGAAAAGTACCATGAAATAATTTTCCGCCCCGTACTAAGGGTGCAGGACACCCCCAAAATACAAAAAAATCATTTCTTCATTGTTTGACGATGTCTGTTGAATTTCTTTACGTGATTCAGTTCAAAGGGATACTAGTAGTTGGAAAAGTACCATGAAATAATTTTCCGCCCCGTACTAAGGGTGCAGGACACCCCCAAAATACAAAAAAATCATTTCTTCATTGTTTGACGATGTCTGTTGAATTTCTTTACGTGATTCAGTTCAAAGGGATACTAGTAGTCGGAAAAGTACCATGAAATAATTTTCCGCCCCGTACTAAGGGTGCAGGCCAACCCCCAAAATACAAAAAAAAATCATTTCTTCATTGTTTGACGATGTCTGTTGAATTTCTTTACGTGATTCAGTTCAAAGGGATACTAGTAATTGGAAATATAGCATGAAATAATTTTCCGCCCCGTACTAAGGGTGCAGGACACCCTCAAATTACAAAAAAATCATTTCTTGGCGGAGAATTATTTCATGGTACTTTTCCGACTACTAGTGTCCCTTTGAACTGAATCATGTAAAGAAATTCAACAGACATCGTCAAACAATGAAGAAATGATTTTTTTGTATTTTGGGGGTGTCCTGCACCCTTAGTACGGGGCGGAAAATTATTTCATGCTACTTTTCCAACTACTAGTATCCCTTTGAACTGAATCACGTAAAGAAATTCAACAGACATCGTCAAACAATGAAGAAATGATTTTTTTTTGTATTTTGGGGGTTGGCCTGCACCCTTAGTACGGGGCGGAAAATTATTTCATGGTACTTTTCCGACTACTAGTATCCCTTTGAACTGAATCACGTAAAGAAATTCAACAGACATCGCCAAACAATGAAGAAATGATTTTTTTGTATTTTGGGGGTGTCCTGCACCCTTAGTACGGGGCGGAAAATTATTTCATGGTACTTTTCCAACTACTAGTATCCCTTTGAACTGAATCACGTAAAGAAATTCAACAGACATCGTCAAACAATGAAGAAATGATTTTTTTTGTATTTTGGGGGTGTCCTGCACCCTTAGTACGGGCGGAAAATTATTTCATGCTACTTTTCCATCTACTAGTATCCCTTTGAACTGAATCACGTAAAGAAATTCAACAGACATCGTCAAACAATGAAGAAATGATTTTTTTGTATTTTGGGGGTGTCCTGCACCCTTAGTACGGGGCGGAAAATTATTTCATGGTACTTTTCCAACTACTAGTGTCCCTTTGAACTGAATCACGTAAAGAAATTCAACAGACATCGTCAAACAATGAAGAAATGATTTTTTTCGTATTTTGGGGGTGTCCTGCACCCTTAGTACGGGCGGAAAATTATTTCATGGTACTTTTCCGACTACTAGTATCCCTTTGAACTGAATCACGTAAAGAAATTCAACAGACATCGTCAAACAATGAAGAAATGATTTTCTTGTATTTTGGGGGTGTCCTGCACCCTTAGTACGGGGCGGAAAATTATTTCATGGTACTTTTCCAACTACTAGTGTCCCTTTGAACTGAATCACGTAAAGAAATTCAACAGACATCGTCAAACAATGAAGAAATGATTTTTTTGTATTTTGGGGGTGTCCTGCACCCTTAGTACGGGGCGGAAAATTATTTCATGGTACTTTTCCAACTACTAGTATCCCTTTGAACTGAATCACGTAAAGAAATTCAACAGACATCGTCAAACAATGTAGAAATGATTTTTTTCGTATTTTGGGGGTGTCCTGCACCCTTAGTACGGGCGGAAAATTATTTCATGCTACTTTTCCATCTACTAGTATCCCTTTGAACTGAATCACGTAAAGAAATTCAACAGACATCGTCAAACAATGAAGAAATGATTTTTTTTGTATTTTGGGGGTTGGCCTGCACCCTTAGTACGGGTCGGAAAATTATTTCATGGTACTTTTCCGACTACTAGTATCCCTTTGAACTGTATCACGTAAAGAAATTCAGCAGACATCGTCAAACAATGAAGAAATGATTTTTTTGTATTTTGGGGGTGTCCTGCACCCTTAGTACGGGGCGGAGAATTATTTCATGGTACTTTTCCGACTACTAGTGTCCCTTTGAACTGAATCATGTAAAGAAATTCAACAGACATCGTCAAACAATGAAGAAATGATTTTTTTGTATTTTGGGGGTGTCCTGCACCCTTAGTACGGGGCGGAAAATTATTTCATGGTACTTTTCCAACTACTAGTGTCCCTTTGAACTGAATCACGTAAAGAAATTCAACAGACATCGTCAAACAATGAAGAAATGATTTTTTCTGTATTTTGGGGGTTGGCCTGCACCCTTAGTACGGGGCGGAAAATTATTTCATGCTACTTTTCCAACTACTAGTATCCCTTTGAACTGTATCACGTAAAGAAATTCAGCAGACATCGTCAAACAATGAAGAAATGATTTTTTTGTATTTTGGGGGTGTCCTGCACCCTTAGTACGGGGCGGAGAATTATTTCATGGTACTTTTCCGACTACTAGTGTCCCTTTGAACTGAATCACGTAAAGAAATTCAACAGACATCGTCAAACAATGAAGAAATGATTTTTTTCGTATTTTGGGGGTGTCCTGCACCCTTAGTACGGGCGGAAAATTATTTCATGCTACTTTTCCATCTACTAGTATCCCTTTGAACTGAATCACGTAAAGAAATTCAACAGACATCGTCAAACAATGAAGAAATGATTTTTTTGTATTTTGGGGGTGTCCTGCACCCTTAGTACGGGGCGGAAAATTATTTCATGGTACTTTTCCAACTACTAGTGTCCCTTTGAACTGAATCACGTAAAGAAATTCAACAGACATCGTCAAACAATGAAGAAATGATTTTTTCTGTATTTTGGGGGTTGGCCTGCACCCTTAGTACGGGGCGGAAAATTATTTCATGCTACTTTTCCAACTACTAGTATCCCTTTGAACTGTATCACGTAAAGAAATTCAACAGACATCGTCAAACAATGAAGAAATGATTTTTTTGTATTTTGGGGGTGTCCTGCACCCTTAGTACGGGGCGGAGAATTATTTCATGGTACTTTTCCGACTACTAGTGTCCCTTTGAACTGAATCATGTAAAGAAATTCAACAGACATCGTCAAACAATGAAGAAATGATTTTTTTGTATTTTGGGGGTGTCCTGCACCCTTAGTACGGGGCGGAAAATTATTTCATGGTACTTTTCCAACTACTAGTGTCCCTTTGAACTGAATCACGTAAAGAAATTCAACAGACATCGTCAAACAATGAAGAAATGATTTTTTTGTATTTTGGGGGTGTCCTGCACCCTTAGTACGGGGCGGAGAATTATTTCATGGTACTTTTCCGACTACTAGTGTCCCTTTGAACTGAATCACGTAAAGAAATTCAACAGACATCGTCAAACAATGAAGAAATGATTTTTTTGTATTTTGGGGGTGTCCTGCACCCTTAGTACGGGGCGGAAAATTATTTCATGGTACTTTTCCAACTACTAGTGTCCCTTTGAACTGAATCACGTAAAGAAATTCAACAGACATCGTCAAACAATGAAGAAATGATTTTTTCTGTATTTTGGGGGTTGGCCTGCACCCTTAGTACGGGGCGGAAAATTATTTCATGCTACTTTTCCAACTACTAGTATCCCTTTGAACTGTATCACGTAAAGAAATTCAGCAGACATCGTCAAACAATGAAGAAATGATTTTTTTGTATTTTGGGGGTGTCCTGCACCCTTAGTACGGGGCGGAGAATTATTTCATGGTACTTTTCCGACTACTAGTGTCCCTTTGAACTGAATCATGTAAAGAAATTCAACAGACATCGTCAAACAATGAAGAAATGATTTTTTTGTATTTTGGGGGTGTCCTGCACCCTTAGTACGGGGCGGAAAATTATTTCATGGTACTTTTCCAACTACTAGTGTCCCTTTGAACTGAATCACGTAACGAAATTCAACAGACATCGTCAAACAATGAAGAAATGATTTTTTTTGTATTTTGGGGGTTGGCCTGCACCCTTAGTACGGGGCGGAAAATTATTTCATGCTACTTTTCCATCTACTAGTATCCCTTTGAACTGAATCACGTAAAGAAATTCAACAGACATCGTCAAACAATGAAGAAATGATTTTTTTGTATTTTGGGGGTGTCCTGCACCCTTAGTACGGGGCGGAAAATTATTTCATGGTACTTTTCCAACTACTAGTATCCCTTTGAACTGAATCACGTAAAGAAATTCAACAGACATCATCAAACAATGAAGAAATGATTTTTTTGTATTTTGGGGGTGTCCTGCACCCTTAGTACGGGGCGGAAAATTATTTCATGCTATTTTTCCAACTACTAGTATCCCTTTGAACTGAATCACGTAAAGAAATTCAACAGACATCGTCAAACAATGAAGAAATGATTTTTTCTGTATTTTGGGGGTTGGCCTGCACCCTTAGTACGGGGCGGAAAATTATTTCATGCTACTTTTCCAACTACTAGTATCCCTTTGAACTGTATCACGTAAAGAAATTCAGCAGACATCGTCAAACAATGAAGAAATGATTTTTTTGTATTTTGGGGGTGTCCTGCACCCTTAGTACGGGGCGGAGAATTATTTCATGGTACTTTTCCGACTACTAGTGTCCCTTTGAACTGAATCATGTAAAGAAATTCAACAGACATCGTCAAACAATGAAGAAATGATTTTTTTGTATTTTGGGGGTGTCCTGCACCCTTAGTACGGGGCGGAAAATTATTTCATGGTACTTTTCCAACTACTAGTGTCCCTTTGAACTGAATCACGTAACGAAATTCAACAGACATCGTCAAACAATGAAGAAATGATTTTTTTTGTATTTTGGGGGTTGGCCTGCACCCTTAGTACGGGGCGGAAAATTATTTCATGCTACTTTTCCATCTACTAGTATCCCTTTGAACTGAATCACGTAAAGAAATTCAACAGACATCGTCAAACAATGAAGAAATGATTTTTTTGTATTTTGGGGGTGTCCTGCACCCTTAGTACGGGGCGGAAAATTATTTCATGGTACTTTTCCAACTACTAGTATCCCTTTGAACTGAATCACGTAAAGAAATTCAACAGACATCATCAAACAATGAAGAAATGATTTTTTTGTATTTTGGGGGTGTCCTGCACCCTTAGTACGGGGCGGAAAATTATTTCATGCTATTTTTCCAACTACTAGTATCCCTTTGAACTGAATCACGTAAAGAAATTCAACAGACATCGTCAAACAATGAAGAATTGATTTTTTTGTATTTTGGGGGTGTCCTGCACCCTTAGTACGGGGCGGAAAATTATTTCATGGTACTTTTCCAACTACTAGTGTCCCTTTGAACTGAATCACGTAAAGAAATTCAACAGACATCATTTTTAAAAACCGTTGCTGGTAAACCGTTGCTGTTTTCACACGGGTATCTCGGGATGGTTTCTAGCTGGTCTCTAATTGTCGGTTGTTGATACTGTTGTTGGGGTTGGAGTTGCTGCTGCTGTTGTTGTGTTGCCATTTTAAATTTATTTTTGGATATATTTAAGTTCGAAAATTCTTCTAATATATTATCAATTTTGTTTTAATATTTTTGATATTGTACAGTTAAATATAATGTTTATTTTGCTCGATAGGACGTCGAGACTTATAGAATAATTTTATTGCGGAATAATAAAAAGGGTCAAAAATAGGGTAAGGGTTAATTTGATTTTACAAGCAGGAATGAGCAATCATACTTACAAAAATAGCATCACTAGAGATGATTTCATTTTTCGACACGTTGGCGAGGGAGGTATAACGATACGAGTGACCTTTCTAGCTATGTAGAAACCGTAGCCTGCCTCGTATTTCCCTCCGTTTTTTTGCTCGCTTGGGTTCGTTTGATGTACCTGGGATGAGTAGGGGTTGAATGTAGATGAATGGATGAATGTAGGGAAATTTTCAAAAACTTGAAATTTCTTTGCTTGAACTTCTTTCTTGAAATCTTCTTTCTTGAATCCTTCTTTCTTGAATTCTTCTTTCTTGAAATCTTCTTAATTAAGGACTACTGTTCGCTGTCGTCGGACTCTTGCCCTCGGCTACTATCTTCGTCCCTCAGGGTGGATTCTGCTTCGGTAAATGGTTGAAACCAACGTTTTCTTTAATTTTCGAAAGAAAACTCTTCACAAAATCCCACTTCTGACACCAGTTACGTTGATGGCCGTAACAACCTTGTTTTTAAAAATAATTTACAATTTGTAGCGCTAAGTTTAGCCCACAAAGAATGATGCAAGTTGAATTTAAATTGACTTTATTATAACGAAATTACAATGAAAAAGTAAATCTTATTCTACTCTCACATATATTTATAACATTTTATAATCTTCGCTGAATAAGAGCTTCCTTATCCTCATTGGAACTAGGTCGCTGCTAACTCGGGGATCTTGCAGATTGACCCTGACCTGGGTCTCTGGCCCCTTGATAGTTTCCCGGTCCTCTGTTACGATGCGGGTTATTGGGACATTGGCTATAGAAGTGCCACTGCACTGTGTCTGTGCAGTATCGGCACGGGGTTGCCGGTCGGTCGGGTACTCGGAATTTCCCCGATCCGCCATTAAAATTGTTCTGCCTGCGGTCAGGTACTCCGAAATTCGCTGAACCGCTTGAAGAATTATGCATAAAAAAAGGACGACCAGGTGCTCTACCTGGACCGTCCTGACGAGAGACATCCTCTCGGAAATGCACCCTCGGTGCTGTCGGAGTTGGGCTTCCATTGCTCCTTATACTTGAATTTTGTTGACTGATGTGTTCCGGCTCTTGATAGTAAGACGCGCAGGACAGACGTTGATCGCTAAGCTGGATTAGCGACGTCTGTTCGTCAGCTGAATCCCGCTCGACGTTAGTAGCTGCTGCTATTAACATTTCTGTAGATGAAATTAGATTGCTTCTCAAGCGTGACCTAATTTCTGGATGCAGTTGGTCCATGATGATCCGAGCTCTGATGGCTTCGGATTTGAAGGGATCTATACGATCGAAAAGGCAGGTTTTCTTTGTGATAAACACTGCCGTGTCGTCTAAAGACGTTTGCTTCGTGGCATACAGTTGAGCAATAGCTCGTGACTGTATGTCGGGAGAATTAAATCTCGTAAAGAAACTTTCTTTAAACAAGGCGTACGAAGTGGTCAACGTCCGAAACTGTTCGGACCATCGTTGAGCTTCGCCCTTGAGTTGGCCGGTCACATTATGGAGGCGATCATAGTCGTGGCTTATGCGAGCTCTGTCGAAATATTCCTCCATAATTTTAATAAAAGGTTCTGGATCTTCATGATCAAGCCCATGGAACGTCACGTTCGGACATCTATGTCTCTCATGGGGCGTACAGGTCGACGCGTTCTGTATCGCCTGCATGAAGCCCTCTGCCATTTTCAGAAACATACTTTCCATCGAATTGGCATTTTGTGGCTGTGAAGCAGATAAATTTGGATTATATCCCTCCGAAAACAGTCTTTGTGGATCTATCCCTCTAGAACCGTCGACGACGAGCGGCGCTGTGGCTCGCTCGTAAAATTCCCTTGGGGTCGACTCCTCGGAGTCTTCCGCCATGAAGGAAAATGGATTGGTTGGGCTTGAGGACGGCAAGGTCCCTGCTCGGGCGCCATGTGAACGATCCATCTTTAGTGTGTCTGAAGGACTTATATTTCTATCTTAAAAAAGTTAGAAAAAAAAAATAAAAAAATAGGAAAAGGAAAACAAATTTTCTTTTTCCTCTATTCTATCTTTATTTCAAAAATGAATATTTACGTTCACAAAATTTTTAGGGTTCAACACGACTGTTTCAGACGGAGAATAATATAAAAAATCAGACTTACTATCGTTTATGCTTAACTGCTGCTCTAATGGCATCAATTGGACGTCGTAACACTATAAACCTAACACTGTCTGTACCACACTTTCTTAAAATTATACCTGAAAGGGAATTTTGTTAGAAAACACAACTAAAAGACAATATAAAGTTCAAAAATTTATATACTAAATCTTTAAAAATTCGTTTTTTACAACAACTTTTATTCTAAGAAATATGTTTAACAAACACTAGTCTGGTCCGTGTACACCACATGGTGAGGAACGGAACGATTTATAATGTACCAACTACCATCCAATATGCGGTTTTATAAGCTAACGATGCACAAAAAGATTCAAGAAAAGTTCAATGTTACTGAAATTTTGGTGGGCCTTTGCTTGCCTGTCTTATGAACGTATTTTTATTTCACATTAATTTTGGTCGCTCCTCAGAGCTTAAAAATGCTTGAAGCGCTACTACTTCGAATTGTATTCTGCAATTACAACTTTTTACGTTCAGGCAAGGCGGATCCCATGCACGTATGAGTACATGGTAATAATACTTTTCTGACACCGAATCACTGAGGAACCGGTTTAGGGCAAACCCCGTCAAAACTCATCATTTCCCCGTCAAAACCGACTGCTAGGAAATGATGGGGGTCCCATGTCGCTAAGGGCTATTTTCGCTATAACTTCCAATATACTTTGAATAGTCGTTGGATTAACTTGTCCTCATATTCAATACCTCGTAAGAGTTGCGGTGCTTGACAACGTGGATTCGTAAAAGGGTTTTTAATCTTGAAAATTTTATTATACTTTCTAAATTTAGGTGGTCGGGGCGACATTACGTCCCTGTGCAGCGACATTTACTACACTTGCTAAATTAACGCTCCTTGAGGACTTATTGAAAATTTTGTATAAAAAACGCTCCGAAGAGCGAAAATATGATTACAAGTATTAAAAACCTCTTCCACGGCATTTTTACGTGAAGCACGCTTTTCGTACGAAGTATTTCCTAAGTCGGATTTTGTTACAACGTCGAAAAGTATATCGGGGTTATAGCGTGTTCTTTAAGATGGACATAGAAAATGCGTTTAATAAACATCCCAGTGCCGACCCAGACTTCTCTTCTACGCTGGACTCAGTGGATTTAAACACAGGTCTACCTGAATATACCATTTTCACACTTACGTTTAGGAAGAGTGAATTTGAGGAGTTAGTGACCGAAACGTCTTACTATGTGAAAATAACAAAATGCGTCTCCGGAAATATACGATTTTGAAACGTACGGAATGGACAGAAACTATTTCGCGAAAAGTTTACAACGAAGTTAAAGTGAAGCATGGATTTCACTTCAGGAACCATTACCTTCGTCGGGATGGTAAAGGTGGTAATTTTTCAGGTAAGCTATATATCATGTAAATATGTATTGCACCAGCACCAGCCTGTCGTACTCGAAAGCGGAGGTGGCCTGGGTTCGAATCCTAACACTGAAGGCTTTATTTCTGAATATCTAAAATATGTGTTTATTTCAGCAAATAACACTTCCAGTATCCGTTCTAGACTGCTATTTATACGATAATAATATTCTGAGATTTAACTTTTTTTAAGCAAATTTGCAATGCCGCAAAGAAAATTGTTCCATTGTGTACATCGAAAAAAATGCATGAGAATTCCTTGCTTAAAGTGTACAATGTTCATGGAATTTTTGTGCAATTTATTACAAAATGGAATTTTCTTTATGGCATTGCAAATTTTCTTAAAACAAGTTAAATCTCAGAATATTATCGTGAAAATTGCAATTTGGAACAAATAATAAAAATGTCATTTGCTGAAATAAATACATTTCGTAAATTCAGAAATAAAGCCATAAATTCCAATGTGAGGGTGCGAACCCAGGCCACCTCCGCTTCCGATTCCCAGTATATTAATACATCTGCTTAGAACTGTAATGCACAAATATATTACATGCAATTATTTTATTCATTATAGGCAAGTGTAATTGTGGTGGCGCATTAAATTGCACTATCGAGACATCAGAGCACGAACGCATCGTCACTGTTAGGTGCAAAATGATGGGTGGGGCCAAAAATTGTGGAAAGAGACAGCTTCGCTACAAAACGCGGAAGAAAATTGGAAAAGAGTTGGAACATACGTCAGTCTTCGCATATCGTAATGCAAAAGCTGCGAAACTTGTGATTGAGGATAAAGAACTCCGAGGGTTGCATGCCAGCGATGTACTCCGAAAGGTTAAACAAGAGACAAGGAACGAGAAGTATTTAGATCCAAACCCCATCAGAGCTCTTGACATCTTCAAAAGATTGACGGAACGAGGGCGAAACGCTGTGCATACTATGGCTATGATCCTTTCTTCGTGCATTTTTAGTCGAGCCATCAAATTCGTTTTTACAATGCTAAAGTGACTGAAGAAGATGCAGCTCTTGTTATAGACGCCACTGGTAATGTGACAACAAAATTGTCACATGTCGATGGGGAGAAATCGATACATTTGTTCTTGTACAGCGAGAATCTTCATATAAAGAAGAAGCCGTTCTCAGTCAGTCGACAAGTCAACGAGTGTCAAGACGCAGTGTCCATCGCCAATTTTTTGAAGGAGTGGTTGAAAACTGGAGCAAAATTCCCTCCCCAAGTGGTACGGTTAAAATATTTTTAATAGGCTTTGTACAGTATATTACGTTAGGAAACCGTGTTTTCTCAGTTGTGACCGACGTTACTTTGTACAACGAGTGCAGGAAAAGTCGTTTTTTCGTTGTTAGCAGTGGGTACAACGACAGTTTTCCTCACCAGTGGTTACTAGGGAAATAAAACAATAGTATATTGTTTGTGTTTATGAAATAAAACAATAGTATATTGTTTTATTAAGAGTAAAAGTGGCTTTTGATCCGAATAAGACATGTTATTTTTTCTTCAAACGTCGATTAGCTATAAAAAAAAGATAAAAAAATTTAGCTGTGCGTTGCCATTAGCAACGGAAGTAAAAGTCCGCTCGAGCGGAAGAAAAAGTACTTTTACTTCCGTTGCTAATGGTAACGCACAGCCGTGTGAAATATCAAACTTTAATGTCATGGAATGAGTTAAGAAATGTCATGTTTTTCTGAAAAATATTATTTGCACGAGTGTGACATTTTCAGCCCGAGCCGAAGGCGGGGCTGAAAGTGTACGAGTGCAAATTGAGTTGTTTCTCTTGTAACGTACAGTATTTTTCGTCATAAGTGCAGAGAAAGCCGTTTTTCGAGTGTTAAACGGGAGGAAAACGGCGTTTTCCAGGCACGTATGACGAAAAAGTCTTTACACCACTAGTGAGGAAAACTTACGGTCTTTCCACTGTTCATGATGAAAAACGAGAAAACACAATTTCCAGTCGTGTGCTTGCCTTCGGTTCGGGCTGAAAACACCATACTCGTGCAAATTGTATGTTTTATCACTACTAACGTAATATACCATTGTAGCCCGATCCGTCGCCGGCACCATTATTTACAACAAATTACTGTTTCAGGTTTGTGATGAGTCGCGGGCGTTACTGAATGCAATTATCTGGGCATTTACACCCCACATGACGGTAGAAGATTATGCAAATGCGTGCATGAATGAGGAGCCACCGAAGTGTTTTGTTCGCATTGATGTTGCCCACGTGATGAAGAAATGGTCCGATTTTTTAACAAATCTTAAGCCTCGCATAAAGAACTTTTATATGGCTGCTATTGGCATATTGATCATATGCAGCGATACTCAAGAGTCTGAGGCTATCATTAAAGCTATATTGATATTATCAACCAGTGAAACTGCTGGAAGGGGAACTCCAACCCTCGCAGCCGCTGAGAAATTGCTGAAAACTTTAACAACAGAGGATAGTCCTGAGACAGAAGAAATCATGAACATAATGGCTACAGTAGATAAGCAGGTGGACACAGAACACGGCGAAGACAAGAATCAGTCGGATGTAGAGATCGTAGAAGATGGTACGGATTGTAGAACTTCAGTTAAAAGTTTTTTTCAAGTTTGGAAAAACAAAATTGAACTTGAAGTATCGGCGGTACTTGAGAATGAGGAGGGGGATGAGGACAATGCACGTTTTTGTCCACAAATTGCAAAAAGGTTGCTCACAAAATTACCTACCATTGCGTTGTGGGGCAATGTGTGTAGGGATTCTTTTGGTTACGGACAAGTTCCAGCTACCAGCGCCGTCATCGAGGGAGAATTTAACCTGTTGAAAACTCATATACTCAAGAAAGAGACCATGAGAGTAGACTTACTAGTTATGACACTCATCGAGCAGGATGAGGGTAGACTTGCCATAATTGAGTCGGAAACAACGCCAATGATGAACCATGAAGTTGTTATAAATGATGAAAGTATCATAAACGAGTCAATAGTTTACGACTCTGAGGTTTGTATAGTGACAAGCACCGATTTCACAATTTTCATGCATCCAGGTGTCAGCACATTTATCCAATTAATTCTTTAGTTAATTGTACACATAATATTAATGCAGCATACATGCTTGACTCTGTATATAATATGTATGCAACAGACATACCAGTTTTCTCCTTACTTTAGATAATAAATTTCCTTCATTTTTCAGCGTTGTGAAGATGCAATCTCTGAAGTTTCAGAAATGGACGACACAGGTAACAACTGCGACGACTTCCTGGGCACTGAGAACTCATCATATGACATCGAAACTACGTTACAAAAAAATTCAGAGCCACTGAAGGATATTACGTCAGTGTGCAACGAACAATGCCCAGCCTGTGCAAATAACAACCAACCAACAGGAGCACACAAATGCATTTTGTGTACAAGGAATGTGCACATCTTTGAGAACTGTTCCGTGTCTATTGGTGATTAGGTTCCAAAGACGACCAAGTCATCCACAGACTTGCTCTTCAAGAGAAAGAGAATTGGGGGGGATTAGCAATTTTGCCAAAAAAGAAAAAGCCCGCCAAGTATTTGAGCGAAAACAAATATGCTGTTAAAGAATCCATCAATTTTGACAGGCATAGAAAAATCCCGATACTGAAAAATGAAAACACCGCTGCGTTGAAATTGCAGCAATTGAGAAATGGACAAGTTTCGCTATCTAATACTTGTGCATTTGACAGTATTTATCAATTTCTGCTTGCGATTGCAGTCGATCGCCCTCACATTGAGCAGTCAATGGACATGGACAAGGAGAACAACGACATGTTTAATATTGTTAGCGATAGTGCAAAATACGGAATTCGCTCCAAAACCTATAAAATGCGAGCGGAAATTCTTACAAAAGTCATGGACTTCAATGTTACCGAGGGTCATATTTGCAATATAGACTGCACCATCAACGTTGGGTCACTATATATGCGTTTGTTTAAGCAAACGCCCAGCTTTATTCAAACGTCAAACTGTCTAGGAGGCTGCTCCAGGGAATTGAAAATCCCCCTGCCATCAGTAAGCGATTCGGGGGTAGATTTGAAGATATCGCGATTCCAAATATTATCCCAAAAAAGATTCGACCGTGTCCAGGCTGCAAAGGGAAAGAAAACGAAGAGCTAAAAATATCAAAAATTGGTAAGAATATAAATTTTTATTGATACATAATAACACTTAACGGCGTGGTGCAATCAGACGATCGATGAGAAAACTCTGCCGACCTCCTCGAGCTTGTCTGTATGTAACATAACTGAAGAATCTCGAACTTGTCATCTGATTTACGAATTTCCATTTGCGAATGTTCGGTAAATTTACGATGAATCAACCACGAATCTTCATCAAACATTTGATGAACATTCGCCGACGACTGAAGAAAAAAATTGAATCGATGCGGCGCGGACATTAGGCGGTTCCTGGAAAATTCCATGAAGATTCCCTCGAACGTTCGCGAATATTCCAGGGATATATATTTATTACGTGAAATACGTACTGAAAAAATCGAATATTAACCATGTCCATATCTGATTATATAGTACTTTGTTACCTCGATAGTACTTTTGTTTACAGGAGACATCGTAGCCTTCGAAAGGTTTATTAATACTGACGTGGAATTGAAAAACATCCCACTTATTATTAATGATTCCGAAACTGGAGGTCAATACACAATGGCTGGATTCGTAAATTATGCAGGACTAGACGTGCAAACTAGAAGATCGCGTGATGCGAGTTATGGCACTGTACAAAGGCAAAGATGCTGACTCCGACATCTAGCAACCGAGGTTATAAAGGCAGAAGCTCCACTAGAAATCTCACTTCGCTTCGTAACTTGACATTGTTAATTTCAATTTCTATATATTTTTGTTGTAAAATTTCACAAGTCAATAAATTTTATTTTAAATTAATTTTCATTTTTTAAAAAAGTTGTTACGGTTCCAAGAACCATAGCTGGCGCAGTCACCGCGGTAGGATAGTGTCACAAGCTTTTCAAAAATCAAAAGCCTTGGTCCAAATCATTGGTCTGGACACTACCAAAAACCACAAATCCATAGGGGATCAACGACAGTCTATCGAAGACAACCAGATTGGAAATTGGAAGGAAACCGAAGAAACAAGAAAAAAGTGTTACCTAAAATTTCTACGTCTTATTTAAAGTGCTTATAAGAAGCTGTCCACTCACTCTTACTCCGTTTCGGAGGGTGGTAAGCAAGACGACAGCGAGCACGGCAAATAAGACCTACCCTTCCTAAAATATTGTCCAAAGTGTTTATAAGAAGCTGTCCACTCACACTTACTCCGTTTCGGAGGTGTGGTAAGCTAGACGACAGCGAACACGGAGAATAATTTCCTAATTGCCCTTTCCTTTTATTTTATCAAAAACGAAGCATGAAGTCACCTTTAATTCAAGCTATTTTGTAAGTAATACTGATTTTGCCATTCCATTTTTTTTACCTATCCTAAACTCCACAAATTGTCATTAAAATCAATCAAAAAGCTTTATTACATAACGCCTTATTAGTTTTCTACATTTTTATTCCTAGAATTTTAAAGTATCGCTGGATCGAGTAGGCGAGAAATAAAATTCCATCGTAACTGTAGGCGCTTACTAACATATGTACCTATAAGTGTAAAACACCATATAATATCATATGTCCCGCTGATAATTAAAACGTATTGTCTTCAACCGAGTTCGCTCGTTCTAGATTAAACACGTTTTATGCATCACATATTAAAACAATCTTAAACAAAAGTGATATACTAACAAGAATTAAAACTGCATAAATCTGTCCATCTGCAAGTTTATAACGTATATCGTATTACATTCAACGACTCCAACACTTGTACTTTTATCATACAAATATAATTTATGTCTTTATTAATTGACGAATTAGCAAGTCAATTGGCAAATTTTCCAACGGAAAGAAGAATCAACATTCAATCAACTAATAATTCTCCAAATATGGCTATACCACAAATTTCTGTAAGAGACTACCTGGAACTGATTGCACCTTTCGATGGCAATCCATCAAAATTGTCAACTTTTATAAACGCCTGTGAACAAGTTCTTCCTATAATGGCCCCAAACAACGACGCAGCAAGAATATCCTTCACAATGCTTCACATACGAACTAAGCTTGTGGGAAAAGCAGCAAATTTAACAGCAGCCCGAACTTTTAAAACATTCCCAGAATTAAAAGAAATTTTAATCAGCTTATTTGGCGACCAAAGAAATGAAGAATCCCTACTTTCTGATTTAAATACCCTAAAACAAAGAGTTAACGAAACTCCACATCAATTTGCAGATAGATGCATTGATATTAGATGTCTACTCTTGTCAAAGTTATCGTGCCAAGCAGTAGAACAAGTTGTTAAAGATACAAAAATTAATATGTATAATAGTTTTACTCTCAGGGCATTCATTACCGGAGTAAATCCCCAATTATCCCATTTATTAAGATGCAGGAAGCCGACAACAATAGAAGAGGCAATACAAATTGTAATAGAAGAAGAAAACCTCAACTACCACCGCACTAAAATTGGAGCTACTTCTCAAAATTATCAAACCACAAATAAGCCACCACATAAACCGACCTACCAGCTTAGAATAAACCAGCCGCAGACAAGACAACCAAATTTTGCACCTGCACCAATACAAAAAATTAAGAAGTTTACACCACCTGTTCAACAAAAATGGACGCCGAGACCACCTCCTGTTAAATACCCTTTCTTTCAACAACAAAATTATGGCCAAAGATTTCAAGCACCAGGAACATCGCAACAATCTAAAATGTACCAACCCACACCGATGGATGTCGACTCTGATCGCACCCGCTTTTCAAGACAATTTACCCCAAATCAACCAAGATTCAGGCCAGAAGAATTAACAACTCAGGAAGTCGAAACACCAGATTATCAAAATTTCAGTTATTCTGAAGAACCCGAAAATTACGAGCCCGAGTATTACGAAACTTACGAAACACAGGAAGAAAACCTACATCTAGGAGACGAAAATTTTCCTATACCTGCCTCGGATACCCAAAATACGAATCAATAGAGATTCATACATCCAGGAGCAGCCGTCTACCATATATAATTATACCGGAACTCAACGCAAAATTTATGATAGATACTGGCTCAACAAAAACATTTATTACGAAGAAATTGCACTACACCACTTTCAACATTTTATCGAAGAGGATCCATTTTTAATAACTACACCTCATGATACATCAATCCATAACTGCAGCGCAAATATTCCACTATCGAGAATTTTTAATTTGCCTGAAATGTATCACAAACACTATATATTTAACTGCAATCCAAATTACGACGGATTAATAGGAAATGATTTAATATTAACACTAAGAGCAAAAATTGACTTCGACGAAGGATTATTTATAACCCCTACGTCGAAAATTCCAATCTATATTAATAACGAACCAGTAAGAAGTCATCTCAGAAACAATAATGTTAATACTGGTAACATCCACAATAACTTTCTAAACAATATTGTAATACCCCCGTATACAGAACAAATAATAAAAATCCCTGTCATAAATAAGAATGACATTAACGAAGGACTTTTGGCAAATACAAAAATTAACGAACATTTGGCAATACCCGAAGCTCTCGTAACCATATTGAATGGAGAAGCTTATACAACAATTAGAAACAATTCTGACGAAGAACAGTCTGTGAAATTTGATCAACCATTACCAGCATTCGAAATATTAACTCCAGCCGAATTAAACCACATTCAGTATTCACAGCCTACATTAGATGATGCCACCATCGATAAAATTAGGAAACAAAACTTAAAGTCTTTAAGACTTAGTCATACAAATCAAGAGGAATATGAAGCAATACGTCAACTTTGCTACGAGTTCAGAGACATATTCCATCATGAAAGTTTACCACTGACTTTTACCAACCAAATCAGGCATCAGATACGTCTAAAGAACGAAACTCCAGTTTATACCAAAAGTTATAGGTATCTCCAAGTATACAAAAAAGAGGTCCAAAACCAATTACAAAAAATACTTAGTCAGGGAATCATCAGACCATCAATATCCCCGTATTCTAGTCCTATATGGGTCGTACCTAAAAAGCTGGATGCTTCAGGTACCAGAAAATGGCGAATAGTTATTGATTACCGAAAGCTAAATGAGGCAACCATTGACGACAAATATCCTATACCACGTATAGAGGACATTTTTGATAAACTAGGCAAAGCACAATATTTTACAACGTTGGATTTAAGTTCAGGATTTCATCAAATTCAATTGGATGAAAAAGATATAGAAAAAACAGCTTTTTCGACAGAAGAAGGGCATTATGAATACACCCGCATGCCATTTGGCTTAAAAGGAGCACCCTCTACATTTCAAAGGGTCATGGATAATGTTCTACGAGGATTAGCTAATAACATATGCATGGTATATCTTGATGACATAATAATATTTGCCACCAGTCTTCAAGAACATATGTCTCGCCTACGTCAAGTATTCGAAAGACTACGTGAGGCACAATTAAAAGTTCAGTTAGACAAGTCTGAATTTTTAAAACAAGAACTGATGTACTTAGGACATGTAATTACACCTCTGGGTATAAGACCTAACCCTGATAAGATAACTGCTGTAAAAAAATTTCCAATTCCAAAATCACCAAAGGAAATAAAATCCTTTTTAGGCCTCGTAGGTTATTACCGAAAGTTTATACCAAATATGGCAAAATTAACGAAACCAATGACACGACTTCTCAAAAGAAATGCAAAATTCATTCATACACCTGATTTCATCGAAGCTTTCGAAAAATGCAAAGAGTTATTGATTAACCCACCAATACTGCAATATCCAAATTTCGAACAACCCTTCATATTAACTACAGATGCCTCAAATATTGCCCTTGGAGCCGTTTTATCACAAATAAATAATGGCCAGGACTTGCCTATCGCCTATGCAAGTAGGACATTAAACGAAACCGAAGCTAAATACAGCGTAACTGATAAGGAATTATTATGTTTAGTTTGGAGTACTAAATACTTCCGACCATACCTATACGGACACAAATTTATCATTAGGACAGATCATCAACCCCTCAAATGGCTGTTTAACCTAAAAGACAACGTAAATTCGAGGTTAACTAGATGGAAAATAAAACTATCTGAATACGACTTTACAGTGGAATATAAAAAGGGCAAATCCAACACAAACGCCGACGCCCTATCCCGGATCGAAATACACCCTATAGAAACCGACTCTATGCAAGTGAACATTGATGATATTCAAATTCACCCTGATTTCGAATCATTACTTGACGAAATAGAAAACCTAGACAACACGTCTCTAAATACCCCAACACCATCATTATTAAATTTATCAACCTTAGAAAATCAAAATGAAGTTCAAGAAGATATTCAAACTGTTCGATCTGTAAATGATGACGACGTCACTGGCAGCATCCCAATTTTAAACTCTCCAATAAACCCCAAGAAAACTCAAATTCGCATCAATACAGTTATTATGAATCCCCAAAAACCTAAAGTCGTAAAATCAAACGGAAGAACTATTGTTAATATAGAAATAACAATAAATAACGCAGAAAGAGAACTGTTAGATTTACTGAAAGAATACACTAATGATAAACAAACATACTTCATATACACTGATGCAGAGTCAACATATATATCATTATGTAATGTATACACAACTCACTTCAGTCAAAGTGTGAAAATTATAAGATGTACCAAACTATTACCAGAAATAGAAAATCTTGAAGACCAACTGGAAACAATAAAGAAACATCACGAATCAAAAACAAATCATCGAGGAGTTAATGAAACCACCTCTCGCCTGAAAGAAACTTTTTACTGGACAAACATGCGACCTATGATAGAAGAATTCATTCAAAATTGTGAAATATGCAAAAGAGCTAAATACAACCGTCACCCGCCAAATATTCCATTGATGGTCACTGACACACCAGTTAGACCATTCCAAATGCTACATATCGATATCATTACTACTGAAGCAAAAATCTATCTAACAATTATTGATAAATTCACAAGATTAGCCCAGGTTATAGAAATACCTGACAAAACTGCACTTTCTGTTGCAGACGCCCTTATCAACTACTTTTCTTATTATGGAACACCAGAATCGATAACAATGGACAACGGAACAGAGTTTAAAAACGATATAATACGACACTTACTACAACTGCACAAAATAGAAATTCATTTTATTACTCCTCACAACCCGAACAGCAACGGCGCTATAGAAAGATTTCATCTTACTTTACTCGAACACATTAGATTATTTAAAGAACAGGCAGACGAACAAGCATCAAAATTAATAAAATATGCCGTAATAGCCTACAATAGTACTGTACACAACGCCACTGGATATACACCATACGAACTAACGTTTGGTCATTCAGACAGGAAAAACTTATTTGATTTGCTATATGATCAACCAGCATTTAGCAATTATCTAACGAACCATAAAGACAAAATGGCCCTCATATATCAAAGCATTCATATACAGTCATCCACCCAAAAGAAAAAGGTCACTCAAAGAGCGAATAAGGAACTCACTCAACCACAGGATACATTTAAACTAGGAGACATGGTATATGAAAAATCATTTAAATCTGGTCGTCATAAAACAAAAAACCGTTTCACCGGCCCCTATCACATAACAAAAATTAACCCCGACAATACCTGTGAAATAACAAATAAATCAAAAAAGAATAGTAAGCCAAAACGAACACATACCAGAAACTTACAAAAACTCTCTGTTGCAGCTTCTACATCGCAGCCTGCGCAGGACAACGAATAGAGAATATCTCGGACAACCCTGGTATGTTACCGGTGCCACTCGGAAGATGTAAAAACATCGTCAGATATTGGACGATAATAAAAATTATAGACATAAAACCATTAGTAATAGAATACAATAATCTTAAGGACAACATTAGTTATATGAAAAACATAATCTCACAGAACAAAGTACCCGAAGAGATGAGAAGCGAATTCAACAACTATAATATACTCTGCCAATTTCTCTTAACAGAAATACAACAAAAATTTAATCAGCTATCTCCTGAAAGTAAATTAAGGAAGAAAAGAGGACTAATAAATGGATTGGGGAGTGCAGTCAAATTTATAACAGGAAATATGGACAACGACGATTTACAACGAATCGAAGGAAGACTAGAATTGTTGGAGAAAGATGACAAGGATCAGATACAAATTTTAAAAACCCAAACAACACTAGCTAAAGAGGCAATAATACAATTCAATACTACTGTAAGAAATCTAACATTAAATCAACGTATACTAAAGAACAAAATTTTACAATTGGAAAGAGCGATACACGTTGAGAAAATAAAAAGATACCACACTCTACATACCAACATTGTCTACACACAAATTGCTGTCATGGCCCAAAATATATTGCAAATATTGGAAACCATTGAAGAATCCATCACATTCTCAAAATTGCAAGTAATGCATCCATCAATCATACAACCTGAAGATTTACTCCAAAATCTCAATAAAATAGATAAAACTATGTCATTACCATTCCCCGTACAAGCGGATCAATTGATTAATTTCGAAAACCTCATTAAAATAAAAGCATATCAAATCCATTTTAAATTAACATTCTTGTTAGAAATCCCAATCATAGATGATATTAACTACAATTTATTTAATATTTATTCCTGCCCTGTCCCAAAAATGACCGACACCTTCCAAACAATAATACCTACCAACAAACACCTAACCCTGAAAAATCAGTATTACAGTTCATTGGATAATATTTGTACCTTAGTTGATAGCACTTACTATTGTAATAATATGGATTTAATCAATTTAAATGATAGCCCTTTATGTGAGACTCAGTTACTTTTAGCACAAAAACCATATATAAAATGTAAAACACACTTTTTCAAATTATCAAAAGAGAAAATACAATTTATCGAAAATAAACAAATACTTCTCATTTCTCCTTCAGAGATATCAGTTACATATAATTGTGAAAAAAATTCTCAAAATCAAATACTACAGAGTACATACTTGTTAAATAAATTTGAAAATTGTAATTTAAAAATTAATAATAAAGAGATTCAATTTCCTCATATCGAAACTAGGGAAGAGTTATTTATACCACATTTAAGTTATAATTTTAGCATTGACACAAATTATTCAATTGAAAATATCGAATTGTTGCCAATAAATGTAGACAATTTAAGCGAAATAAAATATAAACTAGAGCAACAAGAAAATGTATTAGAAAATAGTAGTAAAATTGATCGTGTTTATATTCCTAGTCTTTGGACAATTATACTTTATATTATCCTCATATGTTTAAGTTTTTTCATTATATACAAACTTAAACCACGACTTCAAGAACAAATTAAGTCCAACCAATCCAAGGAGGAACCTGTCGAACTTCAACCCTGAAGTCCTCTCTAACGTTGGGGGAGTTATGGCACTGTACAAAGGCAAAGATGCTGACTCCGACATCTAGCAACCGAGGTTATAAAGGCAGAAGCTCCACTAGAAATCTCACTTCGCTTCGTAACTTGACATTGTTAATTTCAATTTCTATATATTTTTGTTGTAAAATTTCACAAGTCAATAAATTTTATTTTAAATTAATTTTCATTTTTTAAAAAAGTTGTTACGGTTCCAAGAACCATAGCTTGCGTGTGATGGTCACTACACGGCTGTGTGTCATAGAATTAGAGGCGTCTGGATTCAGTATAATGATTTGATTGACAAAACCAAAACGTTAGGCAGCAGGCGAAAAGTTCGACCAGCATTGTTGATCTATACTAGGGATTTAAATCACAAACAGAACAATCAATAAAAATTATTACGATTTAAAAGTTCTTCTCATTCTTAACAATTAGTATATAGTTTAAAATACAAGCGTGGCAATATTACTGTGTACGATACTAGACCTAATGTAAAAACAATGTTAATCTACACAAATAGAACTGCAAATGTGTACAATACAGACCTTTACATAATTTACGTTTTGTGCATATTCCTATATAAATTGCCTTATCCCAATTTTTCAATTTGCTTCAGAAAAATTTATATCGATACTTTTGGCGACAGATTGATATGTTTCGAAACAAATATAAATCAATTTGTATTGAACAGGATAAACTCGTGAGATTTGTTGTACTCGGCTATGCCTCGGACAGACAAATTCGCATTCGTCAAAATTCGCCTGTCTTATTTCCATGGTGCATAATACACTGAATTCTTGCAAGAAATTGCACAAGCATTAAACTACATATTGAAGGACAGCTGCCAACGCAATTTTTCATCATATCTTGATTTTAAAACCTATTACGTATTTAACACGAATTTGTTATGACTAGAAATGATTTGCTGTGAAACAAGTAGTCTTCGCAAAAATGGATAAAACTGGGAATCTCCAGGGTAATCTGGCACTATCAACTGCAAAAATCGTTGCAACTGCATTTTTTCACCTATTTCTCACTTCGATGATTTGTAGCGTGTGGTGTACGAATTTGTTGTGCCGAGTAATAATGTGTTGCGAAACAAATTTTCAGCAAAAACCGAAAAAACGTTGAATTTTCCGCACAACTTGGCATTATCACCTACAAAAATTGTTGTAAATACATTTTTTCGTGTGTTTTTCACTTCGACGAGTTGTAGCGTGTGGTGTACGAATTTGTTGTGCCGAGTAATAATTTGTTGCGAAACAAGTTTTCGCAAAAATCGATAAAGCGTTGAATTTTCAGTACGAACTGGCAATACCACTGCCAAAAGCCGTTGCATATGCATTTTTTCATATGTTTTTCACTTCAAGGATTTGTAGCGTGTGGTGTACGAATTTGTTGTGACGAGTAATAATTTGTTGCGAAACAAATTTTCAGCAAAAACCGAAAAAACGTTATATTTTCTGCATAACTTGGCATTACTACCTACAAAAATTGTTGTAAATATACTTTTTCATGTGTTTTTAACTTCGAGGATTTGTAGCGTGTGGTGTACGAATTTGTTGTGCCGAGTAATAATTTTGTTACGAGATTATTTCGTCTCTAGGTAATGGGTTGGAATTGGGGCTTCGGCTCTCGACTTCGCTGCAGTGGAGACGGGAGCGGGTTCTCACACTTGTCTCAATAATGCTATTACAGGGGGCGCCAAGGAATTCTATTTACCTGCCCCAAAAGTTATCTATGCCAAAGTAACTGAATCCCTAAATTTTACTCTTACTTAATTCCTTAATAAAACACCCAGATATCTAAATCACAATAAATATATTACAGTACTTGCACAGGATGGCGGTTACTAAACTATGTGGAAACCATAAAATCAAAATAATTAAATGGAGCGAGTATCGTGCACGATCAAACCCTCGATCTTACATCTAATACTAAAAAAAAACTTTCTAAAATTTATCTTCCAGCTAGTACATAAATTAACACTAAATAAATGGTATACACAGGCGATATGATACTGTCCATACACAATCAAACAAATCAACATATACTTAGAGCTAAACAAAAGGTGAGAAGAACCCGCTAGGCGGTACTTTTATCCCTATCCTGGGAGCGGCGTTCGGCTCAACCTGATGACTTCTTCTTAAATGGCGAAGTATACTTATTAGCTATTACGAGTTCGCGTATTATTTCGTAATTCCTCAGGAGGCACCAACCCAGCTTCCAGGGCTTCCCCTCTTGTTACGTAACAAATCCAAATCGAAACTATGGCGGAAACAAAAACACCTCCAATCATCGAAACACCCTAAATGACTTGGAGACGTTGTTCTTGCGCTCGATGGCAAATACTTATAACCTCCCTCAACGGAGCCAATTAGATGATATCATCGAAACCACCAAATCTTCACAACACCATCTATTATTTATTTTGCGTTAGTTCTATCCGTAATTTACGTAATTTAAATGTGCTTGATACGCTTTAATTTTTATTTGCCACCATCGCCATATATCGGAATCGAGTGATTTCTTTTGTCTCCCTTTTTTTTTCTATAGACCCACAACTACTTAATTAATCCTACACTAGAGAACAGCACCATGCAGAGCTTGTTAAAAATCTATTAGTACGGGTACTTAATTGGAAATATTTACGCGAAACGTAACAATTTGTTGCGTAACAAGTTTTCGCAAAAATCGAAAAAACGTTGAATTTTCAGTACGAACTGGCATTACCTCTGCCAAAAACTGTTGCAAATGCATTTTTTCATGTATTTTTCATTTCAAGGATTTGTAGCGTGTGATGTAAAAATTTGTTGTGCCGAGTAATAATTTGTTGCGAAACAAATTTTCAGCAAAAACCGAAAAAACGTTGAATTTTCTGCACAACTTGGCATTACCACCTACAAAAATTGTTGTAAATACATTTTTTCATGTGTTTTCCAACTTCGACGATTTGTAGCGTGTGGTGTACGAATTTGTTGTGCCGAGTTATAATTTGTTGCGAAAAAAATTTTCAGCAAGAACCGATAAAACGTTGAATTTTCAGTACAACCTGGCATTACCACTGCCGAAAACCGTTGCAAATGCATTTTTTCATGTGTTTTTCACTTCAAGGATTTGTAGCGTGTGATGTAAGAATTTGTTGTAACGAATAATAATTTGTCAGCAAAAACAGAAAAAACGTTGAAATTTCTGCACAACTTGGCATTACCACCTACAAAAATTGTTGTAAATACACTTTTTCTGTGTTTTTCACTTCGACGATTTGTAGCGTGTGGTGTACGAATTTGTTGTGACGAGTAATAATTTGTTACGAAACAACTTTTCAGTATAAACCGAAAAAACGTTGAATTTTCAGTACGACTTGGCATTACCACTGCCAAAAACCGTTGCAAATGCATTATTTCGTGTGTTTTTCACTTCGACGATCTGTAGCGTGTGGTGTGCGAATTTGTTGTGCCGAATAATAATTTGTTGCGAAACAACTTTTCAGTATAAATCAAAGAGACGCTGAATTTTCAGTACGACCTGTCATTACCACTGCGTGACGAAAATTGCCTGTTTGCTAGAACTTAAAAGTCAACCGCATTTTCAATCGCCAGTTCCTTGTCACTACTTATTGAAAATCATACACGAAAAGGTATTTTATGTAGGAAATTTTCTAAGCTTTCGTTTAGGTCTTATGAAATTTTGTCATAAAGTCAAGAAATACGATGATATATACAAAAAAGGAATGAAAAAATTATTGGTTCCATTTTTCTGAACAAAAACAGTTTTCAAGAACCTTCTTTTTTAAAAAAATATACCTATACTTTCATATATACATAAACTAATAAAAGTCGGTTAAAATCGATTTAAAAAAAATTGTTATGCACAGTTCTTGCAGGAAAACCTTAATTTACAATAAAAAATACATTTTTGCTCATAGCTTTAAACAGCTATAACTCGTGAACCATTAATCGTATGAAGATCACTTGGAGCTTATTTTACAGATAATTCAATTATCTTCAAAAATAGCTTTAGTGTCATTATTGCCAAAAGCCGATCAAGAAATAGCTATTTGTCAAAATGCATTTGAAAATGACAATGTTTCATGTTTTTCCCTTTTATCTCCATTCAGTCGTTATCAAAACGATTTTGTATACACCAACATATTCAAAATTTGATTCATTAGATACACTATATGCGTACGATCTATCGTTTTCGAGTTTTTACCGATTTTATCATGAAACAAGTGTTGTGATATAGCGCGCTATAAAGATGTTTAAAAATTCATATCTCCGCCAATATTGATTGAATGGAAATGAAAAATAAAAGGAAATTGTTCGTAATCGATTCTCTAAAACTTTCATTTGAAACTTTTTGCGATCCGAAGGACCATTTTCGAGATTTTAGCGAAAAACTCGCGCGTTTCCGTTGCGTCGCAAAACGGTCAAAATTTCAAAAAATACATCTCGGCCCCAATAGGTTGTACGAAGTTAAAAAAACGTAATTGTGCGGATTTTTATTACTTATCATTTTCATGTGTACATATTTTACAGTAAAATTGATACTTTCCGAGTTTTTTACGAAAAACCGATTTTTTTACCCATTTTCTCCCTCCCCTCCGCCGGCATCTACGGTTGGGGACTTTTGATATGTTAAAAATTATCACAAAATACGCCTTTTCTCAAAATTTCAGCCCGCTCTGAATTATTTCATCCAAATCGACAAACCTCCCGTTCTATTGTGCTAATTATTAAAAGCGATTTTTATAAATCTTAATGCTATGTTGATTATCAAGTTCGCATTACCAGAAAAAACATTTTTTTCATTAATTCTTTGCTATTAATCGTGTGCAACAAATTCGCAACAAATTATTCTTATGATAAGAAAACGTTTGTGCACTTTTTAAAGCTATTTCTGTGAGTGGTAATGCTATCTTCACTGTGAAGTTACCATTACCATGGGTTATTTTTTAAAAATAAAGAGCTACAAATTTTTTCTCACCGCAACAAATTCGCAACAAAAAAGCTACAATTAATGGGGCCAAAACGAATTCAAAATTTTAAAGCACTGTTGAGTGGTAATGCTATCTTCACTGTGAAGTTAACATTACCACGGGTTATTTTTTAAAAATAAAAAGCTAGAAATTTTTTCTCACCGCAACAAATTCGCAACAAAAAAGCTACAATTAATGGGGCCAAAACGATTTCAAAATTTTAAAGCACTGTTGAGTGGTAATGCTATCTTCACTGTGAAGTTAGCATTACCATGGGTTATTTTTAAAAAATAAAGAGCTACAAATTTTTTCTCACCGTAACAAATTCGCAACAAAAAAGCTACAATTAATGGGGCCAAAACGAATTCAAAATTTTAAAGCACTGTTGAGTGGTAATGCTATCTTCACTGTGAAGTTAGCATTACCATGGGTTATTTTTAAAAAATAAAGAGCTACAAATTTTTTCTCACCGTAACAAATTCGCAACAAAAAAGCGCTACAATTGATGAGGCCAAAACGATTTCAAAATTTTAAAGCACTGTGAGTGGTAATGCTATCTTCACTGTGAAGTTAGCATTACTATGGGTTATTTTTTTTAAATAAAGAGCTACAAATGTTTTCTCACCGCAACAAAAAAGCTACAATTGATGAGGCCAAAACAATTTCAAAATTTTAAAATGGTAGTGCTAACTTCACAGAGCTCTCAAAAACTGGATACACATTAGTGACAAGTTGTTCTACACTATTGCAATAACGTGTGTAGTGCATATCAAATCATACATGTATTAACAAATCAGAGATATGAAGATTTTAGTGTACTGTATCTATATAACCGAATATTAAAAATAAATTATTACAATAATTCCATCAATGTGTTAAAATGCACATTTTTTCTGTAATTTCTGTTAAATCATCGCAAAGTTGCTAGATCTCTTTAGTAAACAATATTTTGACAGACCATAAATCTCAGAATTTATTTAAAGGAAAAACCTATACTAACATAATAAGAGGCAGGGGACCTCCAGCGATTTAAGTTTTTCCATAAAAATTTTACCGTGAACAGAATTATTTAAAAAACTGTATGTTAATCTATAAATTTTTTAGAATTGACAGTTTGTAATTCTTGACACGTCTTGCAGCAGGGATATCCCTATGAATATATTTCATGGTGAAAAATATTCGCATTCTGACGTACAAGGATAACAAATAATCCAAATTGAATTTATGTGGGAATATAATATTTTTCAATTTTTCTTTTATTTTTATTCCAAAACTTTTTTGTATAGATAAGCTAGGAAAGATTTGATAAAATTTGTTTTCTAAACTGTAAATAAACTCAACAAAATTTTCAGATGGCATCATGAGGTTACCAAAGGTATCTTTATCTTTATTTTCATAAGCTTTGAAATAAGAAAAGAAAACATCCTCTGATAAATAGACATGTTCTTTGGCGTAGTTTATGCATACATCGCATTCATGTTTTTCGAGGCATTTTTTCATTAAGTAGCCGCTAACATAATTCAGTGCGTTCTTTCGGGGTAATTCTAAATTAATATAATCGGTAGTTACCAATTTCCAAATTCGAAAATATTGTCTTTTCAGGCAAAACATTTTCAAAACATTTAATTTTCTCTGGTGTAAGTGTAAGCAGAAGCTCGTCAAAGTCATCAATACAATTAGTTCCATTGGCATTCTCAAAATACTGCAAACAAAACATTTTTCTAAAAGCTTGTGTAAACTGATGTGGCGTTGGATTTCTACAATTTCCGAATTGTTGCCTAATTTTCCCAAAAAAATTTTCCAGGCAGTTTGGTTCATTCTTCTAGTGTAAATTGTTGTATGTTTTTCTTTTAAAACCTCCCACAAGTTCAAAAAAGCTTTTATTGAAATTTTCCAACCATCTATAAAATTCATAGTGTTTGTTATGTCCTTCCCGTTTACATCCAATACTTTCATCACCAAAAAAACAGTACATTTCATTAAGAAATGATATTTGTTTTTGAGAACCAATAAATGGTCTATTGTAATCTTTCACACCGCCTACTTTGGATGAATTGAATATATCAAAAAGCTTATCAATTTTTTCAATGAAAGTAGCAGTGGAACTTGCTGCAGCTGGTAGTGCTCCCAGTGGAAAGTGCAGCGGCAACTGTAGCACTCAATACTTGTGCAGCCAGTTTAACCTTCATTTTCTTGAAATTATTAGGGTTGATATGATCATCTGTCAATTTTGGTACCAACCGAATTTGTGACTGTTTATCTCTATCGTAAAACATTTCAATATATTTTTTATTTGTTATTATATTTTTAATTTTTAATACATATTTTAAAAAATTATTGCGTAATGCTTTCAGTAAATCTGGGACATCGAACATAAAAAATATTTTCTTCTCATTCACAAAAAAGAAAGGATTTTCATCTGTAATATTATTTCTTTGGACAAAATTGACAAAATTTCCCCCTAGATCCGAAGTCACAGCAAGCACATTTAATCCAATCGATTGTAGCCGGATAATGGTTTGAAAAACAATTTTCTTCACTTCCTCACCAGAAATAGTATTTACAAAAAAAAGCTACTGGCTGCTTCCAGTTCTGCGAAATACCTCTAGCCATTAAAGGCAGATTTTGCTAGTTCATAGCTTTTATCATCTAAAGTTTCATGAAATCCTATAATTTCATCTCGACTTCTATTATAAAACAAATTTTTTTTATAGACATTTCATCCATGCACAAAATACAGTCACGTTCTATCATCAGTTGATAACCCTAGATTCTATAATTGTAAAAATTTGCTCGTTTAATCCCGAGGTAATATTCCAATTTTTGGTAATTTTATACAGAGTACTTTTAGATGGTAAGCGAAATATCTTTGAAAGAAATTTGTAGACCTTTGGCCCCAAAAACTAAATAGTTGATGCAAATTGCTTATAATTATTGCTGTATCGATAACCTTTTGGGCTTCTTTCCTACAAATGTAAATTTGTTCTAATAAAATTGACAAGACATTCTGAAAAATGAGCTTCACAAAATTTGATGAAATCGTCTTTTTCCATTTTTCTCCGTTTTGACTGACTTTCCTCTTGATATAATTTTCATTTCAGTTTTTTCACTTCTTCTCTAAGTGCAGTTTTACGGGGACTAGACGAAGTTAGAGACGTTGAAGTCTGGTTTTGAGCAGATGAATCTAAAAATAAATAATCTATGACACATAAACGGTTGGCCAAAAAAAAATTACTATAGAAAATGCATGTTTAGTGGAGTTTGTCATGTATTGTGTTGCCAAAATGGTAGGAGTGGGCTAGTCGCTGTTACTTCTCCTGAGTTCGATTTACAGCTGTGTCAGCTGCCAATTTCATAAGGAATGGTTATTGTGTAATTGTCTGTGTGTGGTTGAATGGTGGAATAGCTAATGCTAAACTCCAGTAGGATGTTAATCTAAATAAGACAATTAAAAAAAATATATCAAAATAAAACCCTCAAAAAGTAAATAACTGAATTAAGTATCTTTTAAAATGGAAATATAACATACCAGATGAGCTGACTGACACTGCATGGGCCACTTCGGGGCTTTTGGAGGACATCAATATGTCATCCATCCTACTTGAACTTATTTCAGGTTGCTCTGAAGGCACATGTGCAGGAGTAGTACTATCCAAATGGGACGTACTTGGTTGTGGCGATTCTGTAATTATTTATTTTTCCACTATATTTTAACAATTCTACTAGCACACTTGTGTGCGTTACACACACTATGATAAATAATTTACAACAAAAATAGCATTCGCATTCAATTTACTTTAAATTGAATCCAAAGAAAAACAAACCAAAAATGAGGAAATAACAAAAAATAAGATTTTACCCATACCTATTTAATTCATTTAAAAATCTTACCTGAACGTTTATTAAACTTTGTTGGAATAGCATTCCTCTTTAAACGGTTCTTAATCAGACTAGCAAACATTTCTTCAGCAAACTCTGTAATTGTTATACAGGTGACTGGGGCTCAAGTTTGCAATGTCTTCCCGTCCACAATTCCTTGCCCAGGCTATGCACCTAATGTAAAAATATAGTTATATTATAATTACCTAGCACTGTTTAACAAAATCGTATTAACATTTCGTTTTACCTCTCATGATCTTTGCGGAATCTGAATAAACTAATATTCATTGCATCATTACTGAGGCACCCCTTCACACAACAATAATATATACCCCCCATCGTCTTTTTGTAATATAAAAATGTTCTTAACCACTAAATGAGTCAATAATAAACAAAAACACTTAAAAGTCACTAAAAACTATTTCCTTAACTATTAGATAACTCTATAAAGTAAAAACGTATATAGTCACTGAAATCTAACTACAAAAAATGGATAAACAATCTAAATTAACCAAAAGAAAAGCACTTGCTACAGGCGAAGCGTTCGTCGAGGAGCGTAAGGACAACTGATTCGTATGATGCGCAGAACACATCAAAAACCCGGACCGGCCACGAGTGGATTAAAATTTCAACCAAAATACGTTATAAGTGAAACATCTGGTTTGTCTTTAGTCTGTGACTCTGTGTCTGGTAACAGTAAGCGGTCAATTTTGTAGGCAAGTTTGGAAATTGAAAGTCCTACAACTTATGCAGCTAATTTTGCAGAAAGATCTGGACGGGATAAAATCCCAAGGAGGAATGAGTATTAATAGATTTCAGATTTTACAATTAACTTTAATACACTATAGTTTAACTTTGAATTACTTGAATATATTTCAATTCTCTATAATATAAAGAACGTAAACCAATTCAGTTAAAACTTCAAATGAAGAAATTAATTTTCTCAGGCGGTTTCAATGATGATGATATGATCACTAAATCGCAATATACTAATTCATTCAGTAAGTATATTTACATTTTTTTTCTTTTAGGCCCAAAATATGTAAAATATACCTTTTTTCTTTAATATGATTTGTAATAATTTAATTAGTTTTTGTTTGTTTGTAAGTAGATATGTATATTTGCATGCATGATTATAGCTGTCTTTTTCCCTTTTCCGGTTGAATGTAAGAGTACTTCTTATATTGTATATAAGAAAGCAAACTCTGCCGCTTGGTAATCAATATATACGTTAAGTTGCTTATGTCCAGCCTCTCTGTAGATATACATCAATTATTTATTATCAATAAAGACTATCGTTATTATTATTGTGTATTTACCTATTACCTTCAGTATAATACTTAGTTACTACTTTAACTTGTATGATAAGTAGGTATTTTAATTTGAGTTTTACATTATTTATTTGATATTGTGATGGATATAAATATGATAAAATAGAGCTTTTTATTTAAGTTTATTTCGTTTTATTGTCGTATTTATGTACAAAAATCATTGAAAATGTTGCATTCCTCAGTCATATCAATAAATTGTATGTGTGTGCTAATATTATAAAGAAAATATACTTTCCTCCGCGCATTTTAAACGGAAGCGTGCTGAAAGAGGCCTCGTGACTACGTCACAGCGATGGCGGCATCGCGCTGACAGATTTGGTCGATCTGGCCATCCTCTTTGTTTACGATCCTTGCCTTAGACTATGTACACCATTTCCGCCAAGTGTCATTCTTTAATCACAAAACGCAAGGTCGATTAATTTTTTGTCCCTTAACGACCCCGCTATATGGTAAGTCTGGTTAAATCGTAATATTTCTATGTAAGGAATCTACCGTTGCTCTGTGTACCATTACTTATGGGATACCCTGTATATAATCATGATTCAGTCTGGGTATTAAATAACTTACGACATAAAAGACTAATAATTATTGTGAAGTTGTGAGGTTAATTATGTAATAAGTGAAATAAAGGCATGACAAATTGTTACCAGTTATAATAAGTATATTATATTATATACCTAGGTTGAAAGGTTGAGAAGTAAGCCATTAATTTCAGAGCACTTTTATATAATATGCGAGGTTTATGCCTTCTCAACCAAAGTATATATAGAATTTTTTTTACCACTAAGCTGAGAAATCACCATTATTAGTACCATTCTTCTAATGAGAAGTAGTATTTCTCTTCTCTCCCTAGGTAAAAAATTATAATAAAAAACCACCTAGGTAAATAATGAAAAATTTTCTATATTTCATTATGCACAATAAAAATTGATAACTTTTTAGAGAATGGTTTGTATTGTTTATTGGCTTAAGTTTTGAGAAATGTACCTTGGAAACTGCATTAATCCTCGGATGGGTTTTTCTTTTTTTATCGTTGAAGATCATGAGCAGTCTAAATCCAGCTTTCCGGGATTCATATTGTATAATAATATATATACATTATATATTGTATACAGGGTGGAACATTAATAATAGGCCATAGTTCAGGGGTAGATTCTTTAGGCCAAAATATGAAGATATAACCAAATGTCAAAAAATTATTGAAATGTTTAACGGCACTTTCCTCGAAAACGGTTGGAGTTATCAAGTTCTACCAAGTGTACCTTTTATACGTGGAAATGACGCCCTCATAAGATTTTCTGGTCAGAAGTACCACAACGTTTCGTAAAAAAAAATGAAAAAAATCATCAGATACAGGTCCTGCTGCGCCCTTTATGATCTAACGTGATGTAATACATAAATTATTGTTTCTTAGAATAATGAAAGTTCCTCTAGCAAATTTGGCGAAGATCAGTCAAGAGGCTATTAAGTTATTGCAAAAAAACGAAAAGATAATTTGAACTTTGATATCTTTTTCCACAGCAACATTTTGCTAAAGCATATTTGGTTATACCCTCATATTTTGGCCCAAAGAATCTACCCCTGAACTATGGCCTATTATTAATGGTCCACCCTGTATATTATGGTAACTAGCGCAAGTACTTACTTTAAATTCAGAATGTAGCCAAAAAATTGTTATACAAGTTTACAGGTTCGTAAATTTTTATGGGCCGGTTCCTTATTTAGAATGGCAAAGAAATCAATTATATATTATGCCTCAAAGTCACAGAAGATTACAACTAATAAATATAAGCATTACAGCCACAATCTTCTTTTGCTTAACATATTTCGCCAACATACTATTTTCCGCACATTTCGTGATTTTTCCAAGTTTAAGTACGATTTATTTTTGGAAGACCTTAGCTTAATAGATTTTGATAATATTTATAGCCTTGGAAGTGTTGACGAGATGATTAGTTTTTGGAATGTTAATTTATTACATTTGTTTGACAAACATGCACCTCTTAAGTCTGTTCGAATAACTAAGCCTCGTGCTCCGTGGCTGACGGATAATTTGAAAATTATTATGAAGGTTAGAGACAAGGCATTTTTAAAATATAAAAAGAATAAAACTGATACTACTTGAAATGATTATAAAAACATCAGAAACTTAGTTAACTCCTCGATTAAAGCAGAAAAAAGGGCATATTTACCCTATCAATTTAAAAAAGACCCTAAAACATTTTGGAAAACATTAAAAGCTCTAAATATTAGTCTGGATGTAGACAACCCTTGCTCGGCGGTTGCTAATGCAAATTCATTCAATGACTATTTCATAAATAGTTTACCTAGAATAGATGTCAATGTTAATGATACCTTCGTCTCTGAGAATTATGATAATAACAAACATTCTGCAATTTCTGATGAATTTAAGTTTGACACAGTAACGGTTGACAAAGTAGAAAGAATTATATTCACTATTAATCTAATGCCAAAGGAGTGGATGGAATTGATCTTAAGATGCTTTCTTTAGTTATCCCCCACTTAAGTGAGCACCTAACCTTCATCATTAATAAATGCCTAGTGAGTCATAATTTTCCACAGCTTTGGAAGTCGGCGATTGTTGTGCCTGTGCCTAAAATTAATAATCCCTCACTTGTGTCACACTTTAGACCTATTAGTTTATTGCCTTTAATATCAAAGGTTCTCGAAAAAATTGTTTCTGAACAGCTCCGATCATTCTTGGACAAGAATAAAATCTTACCACCAACTCAGTCTGACTTTAGGGCACATTACAGTACAACTACTGCCTTGCTGCAGTTCACAGATGGTATATTTAAGGACAGTGATATAAAAAAAAATACTGCTTTGATTCTGTTGGACTATAGTAAGGCGTTCGATACTCTAGATCATTCGATTCTGTGTTCTAAATTAAAATATTTTGGAGTAAGTACTGGTGCGGTTACATTCTTTGAAAATTACCTTTTAAATAGAAATCAGAAGGTACTTGTAAATAGTGAATTTTCAAATATTGTTAATCTTAATCAAGGGGTTCCACAGGGTAGCATCTTGGGCCCTCTGCTTTTTGCTATTTATACGGCCGATTTTTCACAATTGTTAAAGTATTGTAAGATGCACCAGTACGCTGATGATACGCAAATTTATTTTTCATTTTACTTAAGTAATGTTAGAGACGCTGTCTCTAAAATTATCTTCGATCTGCTTACTATATCTGAGGTATCTAGGGCGCACAAACTAGTTCTCAATGAATCTAAAACAGAATTATTAGTGTTCGGAACATACAGGGAGAATGTTGTAAGTAATCCTGTTTTTAATATTACTATCTTTAGTTCCTACTAATTCTTGTAAGAATTTGGGTCTATACCTGGATGTTAATCTTAGATTCACTACGCATGTCAACAGTCTGCTTCAAAAATCATATTGTAAATTAAAAACACTGTACATCCATATAGACTTCCTAAGCTCAGATGTAAAATTAAAGCTTTGTGATGCTTTAATACTTAGCAATCTTTCTTACTGTGATATTGTTTTTTGGCTTGCTTTGTTAGGTAGAGAAAGTTAAAAACTCCTGTTTGAGGTTTATTTATAATCTGCGAAAATTTGACCACATTTCTGATAAATTCAGAGAGTCGCATTGGCTAAATTTGGATGAACGTTTTTAACTCCATATGGCATGTCTAATTTACAAATTAAACAGGTTAAAACTTCCTGAATACTTATTTGTTAAACTTGTTAAAGGTAGTCTTACTCATGACTGTCCTACGCGCTCTCGAGACTTGTACACTGTACTTAGACACAGTTCTGCTCAGTTTGAAAGATCATTTGTGTACAATGCTACTAAGATATATAATAGTCTACCCTCTAATATTAAATCTGCTTCTAGTTTATATAAGTTCAGAGACCTCATCAAACACCTGTTGTTTAATAATAGAAATGATTAATTATGTATTTTACGTATAATTTTTTGTGTTATAATTAAATTTTCACCAATATTTTAACTGAAATGGTTATGTGGAAGAGCAGCGTTGCTGAACATCGAACATTTTGATATTATTTCTATATCTGTTTAAAGTCTGAATAAAGTCAATTTATTATTATTATTATTATATATTTTGAATCATGGTTTCATTACCTTCAGATGATACCAACATAGTGGACGAAATTTGCATCTTGTAGATTATTGCAGTATAGTATTCATATTAAAGCTCAGTTTTAAGCATCCCCAGATTATGCCTAAATGGTTGGAAAAACGCACGTCGAGTAGAGTACTCGGGTATAGTGTTCAAATTGAAACTCAACTTTAATTATACCTAGCTGAAACCAACATGTTGGGCGAATCGCGCATCGAGTAGAGTGGTCGAGTATATTATTGAAATTAAAGCTCAGTCTTCATGTCAGCATAGTAGGCGAAATCGATGTAGAATGGAACATTTGAGTATTGCTGGGCAGTTCTACAAAGCATGGTCGATTTCACATTAACAATGCTCCAAAATAAAATGGGAGGAACCTATTGAAGGCCTATATTTTTGAAATTGTTAAAGTGTCTACTTTTCAAGTATGCATAATGGCACCCACTTTTTTCACGCGAAAAAATTTTACAGCTGTTTTTCTGTAGTGAAACACATGACAAGGCTCACGACCGTCACACTAACATTTGTGCTATATAGTAATTTAGGTATCGTCTATGGGTTATGAAAACGTTGTTTTTTGAACTAGAAAACATGTTCTATAAGATATTAGGGCAAATTTTGGTATTAATAATAGCCATAAATAAAATAAAAGGTGGTATAACTAGAATCTTGTATTTTTTACTTATTTGCGCCTAAAATATTTGAAATTTAATCAATTCTATTACTCAAATGAACTTATCGGGTCTTCATTTTGATACCTATATACAATGGCGTAACCAGGGAGGGGCCGAGGGGGCCTTGCCCCCCCCTCATCAAAAACGGGAAGAAATTTTTGGGTAAGATTTAACCGCGCATTATTTTAAATATCTTAAATATCTTGAGCATCAGATCCAATTAACTTGCACATTGAAATTTTGCATATTGTAACATAAGTTTAACTTGAAGTTTAAACGTAGGAAGTTTTATAGGTGCTTGTTACTGTGACAGACTAGTTTAGTTTTTACGCCAGATGGTACTGGTATATCTGCTATTTCATCGGTTCATCAGAGCTACTGATAGACAAAATGATAACAGAATCCAGGTGGTCCAAGTATCAGCATTTTTATATTTTTTACATTAGAGGTTAAGTTCTCCTTTTGTGTTATGCATGGCATGAGTTAGTACAATCAGAATCATAATCTAAATGAAGTCATCCCAATATTCAAAATGAGTAGGTTTTGCTCTAAAGACTCTCAAATGGCGCGGTGCTTCTACAATTTGAATAAACTCCTTGTTTGAGAATGAATTTGAACAAAATGGACTGTATTACAAAATTCGTGTTAAAACTTGAATACGTTTGGTTGCAAGACAACTTACCGCCTCCAATGCAATTCGGACGATGCAGTATGGACCAGCGGCCGCTCTTCTTGTTTGATTGGTGTACACTACACAATATATTATCGTAATTAGAAATTTAATTTTAATGTGGCTTTAGCGTAAAACGGCTGAAAACGGAACACACCTTACTTCAGTGAAAGTTCGGGGTCGAGTCCCAGGCGTTGCTGCCTGCAACCGTATCAGCGCGAAAAAAGTAATAAAAGAAAAAATAACTAACAAAAAAGGCTTCTCTATAGCAAGTCCGTAAACAATGGTAATTAATGTAATTAATATTATAATGAACAATAAACCCCCTTAAATATTTTATAAATAACGATATAAATTGAACATAGAACGAAAATACTAATATACTTATATACAGGGCGTACAGCCTGAACACTCCTCATCTTCGCCAATTATTAATTCTTCAAAAGCATCAAATAAGTCAATTTTGTATTTCTGTTTTTGTGTGAACAAGTTGGGTTAAGTTGAAAACTTCAACACGTCAGTCAAACAGCTGGTCTGTGACAGCCATATTACTCAAAATCTCAAACTGCGCATGATTAAATCTTCAGAATGAAGTTTAAACTATACCCTATCTACCGATTGATGGTTAAACCTGATTTGGCGATCAACGAGACGTATAAAACACTCATTTATGATAAACTCCAGTTTAACCAACACCCGAAGTTTAAACAGAACGTATAAAACCGCCGGTTAGCCTGCTCAAATTTGTTTTACTTGTAAGTTTTATATTTTATTTATTGCTGTAGAATTTTTATTTTGTTATTTCGTTTATACGAACGTTATGTTTTGGTAAATAAAAGTTTTGATTTTATTTCTAATTCTTACTTTTATTAACATTGAATTGGTTTCCACGTATACCAAACCAAAACAGTGAACACTATACTTTACTTTAGGTGATTAAAATCTATCACCAGAAGCTTAAATCATCTTTTAGTTAGTTTTATCACCTGGCTTTGCCCCCCCCCCCCCCTCAATTCAGTTCTGGTTACGCCACTGCCTCTATACCCAATTTTGTTTAAAATTTAGAAGACAATCGTTCAAACGTGATAAATAACAATTATGATACATCATGAACAAGGTACTGTATAATGTGACGGTCGTGAGTTACGCGTGACGGGTGTGAATGATATGTGAGGGTTGTAAATCTCATGTGATGGTCGTGTAATTGCGGCGTCAGAAGTGGAAAATAAAATGTAACGTAGATATTTTAACCAATTTATTAGTATAAATATTAACAACATAACATCCTTTTAAGAAACACATATTTGGCAAAAATAACTAGGAACATAAATTAGGATAATATTCTTGGGTCTTTCAGACATATCTCCAATCTTTTTAATTTTCCCTTCTTCTCTTCTCTTGCGACTCCTTTCCTTTTCTGCTTCTTTAGAACGCTCATACTTCTCAATGTCAGCTTTAATCCGTTCTCTTTGTTTTCTCTTTCGTTTAGCTGCATCCCTTCTTTTTTTTTCTGCCAGTGCAGACGCCCGCGATTTTGTGTGTGTGTGGTGTGAACTTTGATTTTCTTCTATTTTGTAACTGCATATACAGTTTGACACTTTTTAGTATGACCACCAGATGGTATTGGCTGTATAGTTCTTAAATTTCGCCTTTGTAATCTACTTACATTTTTCTTTTTTTTTTCTTGAAGTCTCCACTTCTTCAACATTACTTTTATATTCAACATCACTAGTCCACTTTTTTTGAACATCAGCCTTATGGTTTTCTTCATTAATCTCCTTTTCCGTATAATCACTCTCCTTTTGATTATCAATCTTATAGTTTTCTTCATCAGGATTTTTTTCTGGGCTGTCAATATCATTGTCTGTGTGGCTAACACTTTTTTTCTTGCGGACATTGCGCCATTTGTTTACGCTTTTTCTGTTTAGTCTGAGTTGAGTTTGGTAACAGGGGCGATTTCTTTGTCGTGTCCTTTTTTTTGCATTTCTAGTCATTAATTTATTCCGGTTCACCTCTTTCTGTTTTAGAATGTATTTAGCGTGCGCTTCTTCTCTCATTTTTTTTTAACTTCGCTTCTAATTCACGAATATCGATAGGAGATCTACTAGGGCCTGGTATGGATAAACTAGTTTCGTTTTCTTTCCATTTGTAGGCTAAAAATAAATAATAATAATAATAATAAATTTATTTGCGAAAACCACACAGGGTACAAAACGTCAACAATAGAGCAAAGAGCGTTACAAAATCTTAAAGATAGTATAGATTTGTGAATATAATAAAATCTTAGACAAAATAAATATAAAAGTGTATAATATTATGTACTAAATTCATAAAATTCCTTTAGGGAATAGAAGCAATGCGTGCTTAGAAAAGGATGTAATTCCGGTTTGAACTTATAGTAGCTAGCTTATTGTAGATTACACTGCATGAATAAAGTGCACTCTTCTTGTACAGAGATTCTTGTGTCATGATTGTGTATGTTGTTATGTCGACTGAATATTCCCATATTATTTTTTACAAAGAGGTTAGCTTCATGAAAAGAGATTTTGATTTAAATAGTCCTGCAGGATTCTAGTGAGGCATACAAGTAAATGAGTCGTAGTAATCTTTTCTGAGGAACGAAAATTCTATTTGTATCTGTTGATTGGCCCCAATATAAAATCATGTATTTCAAGTGAGAATATGCTAATGAATAATATATGGTTAAAAGATATTTGACATCCATTATATACTTCAGATTACGAATTATATAATAGGCGGAAAAAAATGTAAAAATATAATAAAAAAATATACAATATTAATAATATCCTTATTAATAATACATAATCTATTATATTTTTTCATTTTTTATCCCTACTTCAACCGAATTAAGATGTAGCGAGAGCTCTGTTGTACTGAATTAGACTCTGTCAATCCAATTTCTCATGACTGTCACTGAGGTCCAAAACCGTCACACTTAACTTTTGGTACCTTGTGACGGTCATGAGTGTGACGGTCACTAGGGCCGGTATATAAAAATGACCAGAAATTCTATTATGCTATTCTATTAATAAAATGAGATTAGGTGAACATACTACACTGAGAATCTGAAAGTAAAAACATATTTGGAAATAATTAATTAAGCTAATAAATGCTAAAATGGGCAGTGTATTAGACTTGCCAGATGAAGTAACGGAAATTCCCAGTATTTTACGATAAAACATTTGTTTATTCTGCCTCACATGATATCACACCGAAAACTAAATCGCGACGTGTTTTTGAGTCGATGGTGGTCCTGGTGATCAACTTATTAACTAATAAAAAGCGTTGTGAAGGTCTTGAGTGTCAATCAAGTTACACGACTTTAATAGTTTATAGTTTAAATGTCAGGCTTCGAAACATGAAAATTTTGTCTTGCCAACAAATTTTGGACATTTTGTAATAATTATAGCAGAGATGCAAAGTAGTAAATATTCTCCTAGCAATAAAATTACAACAAAACAAGTGTCAAACTGTATGGAGTTTACGCGTGATGGTCTTGAGTTTTAGGGGTAAAAACGGCCAATATGAAAATGTTGCTGCAGTTTAGCTCAAGTTTTTTATTATGACGAGGTGTGGTAAGATTTATTACGTAAATATTGAACACGGAGATGTAATTTTCGACCCATATTTTTATCAATAGTTGTTAATATCATGAATCGACCATACTCTGTAGAACTGCCCTGCTATCAAATTAAAGCTCAGTTTACTTCATCTTCGGATGATGCCAATATAGTGGACGAAATGTGCGTCCAGTAGAGTATTGGAGTGTAGCGTTCATATTAGAGATCAGTTTTAAGCATTTCCAGGTTATGCTTACATGGTTGGCCAAACGCGCGTTGAGAGGGTATTCGGGTGTATTGCTCAAATTAAAGCTCAGTTTCCAGTATCTCCAATGATGAAAGTATGGCGGGCGAGATCTGCTTCGAGTAGAACATTCGAGTGTTGCTATTAAATTAAAGTTCTGTTTTAATCTTCTCCAGATGATGGCAACATAGTGGGTGAAACGCACATCGAGTAGAGTATTCGAGTATATTGTTCGAATTAAAACTTAACTTTAATAATCTTCTGATGATTTCAACCGGTGGCGGCCCGTGAAATTTTGGTGAACTATAACTTAATAATGGGGCATGGGACCCACGCCAAACTTTAAGGTATTAGTACAGGAAATGAATGCAAAAAGGTTCTTAATCGTTAGTATTTCATAGTAAAAGCTTGAAACCTTCTGTATTATGCTAAGTTTCGGTAACATATGAAATGGAACATTTGAAAATTAGTGCACTCACGCCGGGGGGGTTGCAGCCCTCATTTTCCAACCCCAATTCACTAACTCGCAAAGTTTTCAACGAAATAGGCTAAAATTCATTAGGATTTTTGGGGCCGCTGATTACGAACCCGAAGTGAAAATAGGAAAATTCAAAATGGCCGACCTAAAATGGTGGACTTTAAGAATTAATTCCTGATTTACGGCGTCTCTATCGATTTTACTGAAAAATAAGTGGAGTAAAAAAGTAACCGCATTATTTCACTCTTTCGCTTTTCCTCCGTGGAAAACCTTCTACGCTTGACCCTTTCTTTTGTAAAAATTGGGATAAAAACTTTTTAATTTTTTTATTATAGCATGATAATATTGGATTAATAAAGTTAAAATATTAACCCTAATGGTTTCAACCCTTTACAGGGGTGAACATATAGTGACCTCCCAAAAAATACGATTGTTCCTACATTTTTACTACAAACTGATGGGGGGAAAATATGGAAATATTACTAACAGTCTATTAACCTCACCACAATATAATTGTGTGAGATTACTAAAATTGGTCCATAAACAGATAACTTCAAATCTTTATGTTTTGAAGTTCCAGGAATCCAAAAAAGTGTGTGTGTGTATGTATGTATATGTTAGCCCGATAGCGCCGAAACTACTAAACGGATTTGGATGAAATTTTGCATGGGGGTTTCTTTAGTACTCCAGAAGATTTGAAAAGGTTTTGGTTGAGATCGGATTACATTTAGTGCCTTTTGGCACAACAAGTTGTTTATTTTATAATTACTTACAATTTGCAACTGTACCATTGAATAGCAGTTAAAATCCCGATTTCAACGATATATCACACTTGAGAGAGCAAGGGAGATTCGGTAAGAAAATTTTAGCCCAAAATTACGTGACAAAAAAGAACTTTAGAAATGTTTGCAAAACCTTGTAGGCTGGTGCCGGTGTTGCATTTGATGCATATAAGATGGCCTTGGCTGGCATTCTGATGTATTTCACTGACAGAAATTTTAATAGTGTAGTGTAAATTATTTTGGACAGGAAAATACTGGGATACTAATATGAAGAGATTTTTAGAATCATACAAAATTGAAGGATAAACCTCTGTCATAGTCCTGGCTGCAATTTTGGAGGATTGGGGGTTTAATATGAAGAAAACAAACTCCGAATATTATAAAGAATGTGTAAAGGTGATAAAAATTGTTGATTATTTTAAATACTTATATAGGTACCATTAAAATATTTTTGTTAGATCCCACAAAAAGAAAAACTAGTGCTGCTTACTAATGAAGAGTGTAATAAAATTTTAAAAGTATGGGATGAAAATGAAACAGTCGAAGCCTCGGTCAAAACCATAGGCAAAATAAATTCACAGCAGTTGAACAACGCCAAGAATCAACAATACATCCAAATAATGTTTATAACAATTGTCTGTTTAATATTTCCAATAATTATAAGAGTTGAAGTAATATCTACTTATTAAGTAAAATTACGTTTTAAAAAATGTAATCTACTTATTTTTGTTTCTTTGTTATTATATATTGTCTGAAAGTTATTTGTGGCATTCTACGAATATTCTTTTCTATTATTTGGGTTTTCTACAACATGTATTGTTATTCTCTTCAAAAACAAATCACCGAATCTACAAAATAATAGAATTATTGGAAAAAAGCCGTAAACGTCAAGGGCGCAGAGGTTTTATTCCTATAATTCTATTATTTTGTAGATTCGGTGATTTGTTTTTGAAGAGAATAATAATACATGTGATAGAAAACCCAAATAATAAGAAAGAATATTTGTTATTATATATTATAAAAAAACTTTAATTATTAATTTACGCTCATTTATATAAATAAACACCACAGAAATTAGACAACATCCAATTGCAGAAGCCAGAGGCTTGTCTAAAATAAATATATTATACTAAAAACTTTAGTTATTAATTTGCGTTTATTGTTCAAACTGAAAAGCCTAAAAGACAGACATACTGACAGGCAAATAGATTGACAGACACACAACGGTATGTCAGTTCGGATATATTTGTTATTGTCCGACTTCAAAACGTGCATTTTCATTATATCCGAATTTGAATTTTTTCAAGGCGCCAATACCGCCAGTATTCAAATTCAATATTTAAACTAGCAACACATTTCCGTCGTCGACTTAGTCATAATAATTTTTATGTCCGACCACGTTATAAAGGATATATGATATAGTTTTGTGGCTATAAAGTACCTCTTTATTGTACTAGTAAAATAAAATTACTTTATTTTACTATTATGTCGGATTTAGACGTTTCCAATAATAAGCCGATGTCAGATTTTGATGTTTTCCAATAAATATGTACAACAGTTATAAAAATGCCAAAAATGTCATTGAATTATTATTTTTCATTAATAAGTCAAATTTAGCAGTTGGACATAAAGCTTTGTATGTAACTCATCCATAATAAGGCTTCATTGACTTGATACATAAATAGCTAGTTTTCTCAATAATATTTGATGCGTATTGAAATTATGTGACTGCACCAGTGGATTGGTGACAACAGCCATATCAGCATTCTGTACCTACATTGGTGACTTTATTATAGATTATCGCTTTACCAATTTTCAGTTTGTTACTTTACGAATCTGTAATGTTTAGGGTAACTAGAATGTTTTTGAATTGGAACACACAATTTACTGCCTTTTCGGCTTCAAAAATCCACCAGGTGCGGAGGTTTCAGACGCTTACAGTATCTGCCGATTTTTTAAATCAAATTATTAGTAATTATATCCATACACCCTTAAAAAGATCTTTAAATCGTGCTTAAAGGGCGGAAAAGCGCACAATTTCGTTTTGAAAAAAATGTTTTTTAGCTACCAAAGGAGTAAAAATCATTTTTTAGGTCCGTAGAGTTTATATCTAATTTCAGTATTGTTGTTGAACATGTCAGGGAATTTCCAACATTTTATTTAATTTTTGGTCAATTTTGTGGAAGGGTTAAATGTGTCCGCATAAAAGTTTTTTTAGAACAAAAGATATTAACTTTTTTTCTATTACTCTTTAAGAAAAATATGATGATTAAAACAATTTTTAGAATACGTTTGTGCATAAGAATACATCATTTTAAAAATATTAGTCTTTAACCCTTTCGTTCTGTCCTTGTAACCATGGTAGTCTTTTGACTGAAATGTAATTTTTTAATTACATTTTCAAAACGCGAATATCTCCGTTAGTATTGATTTTTACCCCCTACACAAGAAGAAAATAAATGATTAGAATACCATTTTGTATCAGAATACCATCAATTAACCCACCCGTTTTATCGTCTTGAATCACTTTTTTCGTTATTAAGGATTCATATAAAAACGCGATTTGCGCCGTTATTATTGATTTTAATGAAAAATGCCTAGAGTAAAAAGTGTTAGGATTATAGTATTCATTTCTTTTGGTTATTTCAACTTTATTAGTTCAATATTATCAAGCTATAATAAAAAAAATTAAAAAAAGTTTTTATCGCAATTTTTGCAAAAGAAAGGGTCAGACGTATGTTTTCCACTAAACGAAAGGTTTAAATAAAGTGATTACCAAAATGGTGTATTCTTATGCAAAATGGCATTCTAAACACTTTTTTACTCTATATATTTTTCAGTAAATTCAATAGAAACGGCGTAAATCAGAAATTATTTTTTAAAGTCCGCCATTTTACGTCCACCATTTTGAATTTTCCAAAAAAACCTCCATGAATCAATTTTAGTCGATTGCATTGAAAACTTTGCAAGTTGTTGAATTGAGGGTGTAAAATGGGGGCCGCAACCCCCCAGGGGTGCCCTAATTTTCAAAGGTATATCATATTTTCCGCTACTTAACATAATGCAAAGAGTTTCAAGTCTTTACATTGAAGTAGTAACGATTAAGACTTAAATGCACTCATTTCCTCTATTATATGACTACCAAGACCAAACCAAAACGTTTTGTGAAAAAATATTTGAAATTTTTTTTCAAAAAGTGCATTGCCTACCCTGGGATCTAGGAAAGTACTTGTAGAATATTTGCAACGTATTTATTTCCAGAATAAGGATATATTTTTAATTTCATTTAAATAATCTTAATTTTTTATAGATACAGCATTTTGAAATTTTATAAATTAAAAATCACTGTAAAATGTAATTTTCAGTGGTCAGCAAGGTCTTTAGATCTAAATCCTTGCGATTTTTGTGTCTAGGGATACTTAAAGTCATTAACTTATTCTCAACCAATACAAAACGTGATCAATTTTAGATGCGAATTCAAGATACCTGTAACGAGTTTAAGAAACTATCGTAGAATTTTTGCAAGAATTCGGGAATCATTAAGTAACAAGATAAATTTATGCATTGAAACTAATGGCCGTCATGTGGAGTATTTTTTGTAGATTCAGATTTTCTGCTTTTGTTGTCATTTTGTTATAATTTTATTTGTATTGTTAATTTTAATTGGATGGAATCTGCGGTGGGTTCTTGATGAAACATATTCAATAGAATAATTATAAATATTCAAAAGAATAGTTACAATTCTCGCTTGGTTTATTGTTTCATTAGTTTTGTTCAGATTTCTCTGACATGTTTCGGTCTTGCGACCATTTTAAGACTCTTTGATAACGGTCGCAAAGCCGAAACATATGTCAGAGAAATATGAACAAAACTAATGAAACAATAAACCAAGTGCGTATCGTAACTATTCTTTTGAATATTTATAATTATTATATTGTATTGTTAAATTTATCATCTACGTGTAAGTATTGTTTTATTTTGTTGTAATATTTTTTTCATCTTAGAGACAAAAATAATGATTAAAGAAAATCGTAAAAAAAATTAATAAATATTTGATATTCATTCATTTGTGATTTTGTTGATTTTCCAAAACCAACATTTCATTGTTAGTAATAATCATTGGGGAAGTTATGCAAGGTAACACGAAAAGTTTAAATCGATTGTTCTCAAAAACGATAACAAATAGCGATAACAAACAAGAATACCTTAAAATTTGACAATAAAAATGCAAAAATTACGATAAATAAATATACCGGGAGATACAAAAGACATGTAACACTCTGTAACTTCGCTATTTGAGAAGTTAATATTTTGAATTTGGGAGAGTTGTGTATTACATAACTGTCCTTGTTTTGAGCCAATCAAACATTTTCTTCAACTTTCAGTTTAAGCGGAAGAGACCCAAAATCTTTTATTTTAAATGGTACCCTGTATATTTTATTTACCTATCTGATTTTTCTTTAAATTCCCGTTTCAACCATGTATCGCAACATGACATTTGTTTTTAAAATGACAGATAGGAAATCCACTTTTTTATTTGCCCTACTTAAAAGATTAATTTGCGCAGGATTGTTTCTAATTTGGTCACTATAGTGGAAAATTCGCTGAAGTAACTGTTCTCTACCATTTATTGGGACACTGTAGATTTCAGTAGATATCCCCATAGAAAATAATCGATGGGGTTGAAATCTGGTGATCTAGCCGGCCAAGGATGAGATCCCCCACGTTCAATCCATCTGTTTGGATACTCATCCAAATGCCTTCTAACCTCAATACTAAAATGGGGAGGAGCTCCGTCATGCTGCAATATTGTTCCCTTTTATTAATACCTTGCATAAACCAGATAAAATATTTTGTAAGAAATCTAAATACACCTCTGTAGTTAGTCTTGAGGGAAAAATATGTGGGTCAATTAGATTGCTGTTAATCATACCATACCAAACATTTACCGTGAACTTATGTCGAGAATGGGTTTCTCTTATAACATGAGGATTGTTTTCGGCCCAGTTACGCGAATTTCTTGAATTAAATCGCCATCCCGTGTAAATTGGGCCCCGTTTGTGAATAAAGTTCGATATGTAGTCCACTGGCAAAATTCTAATCTATTTACATTGTTACCCGGTTGAAGCCTTTGCGCTTGTTGAATATGATATGGATGTAATCTTTATTTATTTAGAGTCCCTCAAACCCGCACATGAGGTACTCCTAATTCGGCACTTATTCGTCAGGTACTTACTTCAGGGTGTTCTTGAACAATATTAATGATATTTTCTTACTCCTCAACGTTTTGAACAATATTTCGTTCCACTTTTGATGATGGAAACCTGCCGTGCTCCCTTGCATAGCGATACACAGTTGAAAATGTCTAATGATTTAATGTTCTTCTGTTGGGAAAACGAATATAGTATTCCTTTGCGGCTTGTCTACCATTACCATCACACAATCCATAAACATAAATAATATCGGCATATTCCTCATTTGTAAAATTATAAGGCACGATTATTTGCAGACTAAGTTAACCATTAACAGTTATTTAACGAACAAGTGTATTAATCACCTTTTAATATACGAGTTGTTACAAAATCATTCCGTCGACTGTATTTGACAGAGTGAAGAAAATCTGATTTTAAATTTTTATTCATATACAAATTCTATTATCCACTAAATTGACAGTGAAAACTATTGATGACATGGCGTTTTGATTTGGATATTTTATTTTATGTATATTTGGGTGTTTATACTAAAATCGTTATTAATATTCAAATCATTCATCGTTGATTTTAAGTTCTTAATTGATTAAACCAAATACAATTCAATTATTCATTAATTAGTATTATCTGATTTGTGTTTGTAAATATTTATATCATAACACAGATTTCAGAAATTATAAGCTTGACAGTGGCAGATATAATATATCATATGTCATCAATAGACATGACGTCTTAATTTGGATACTTGATTTTATGTATGTTTATACTAAAATCGTTTATTAATAGTAAAATCATGCATTAATAGGGGTCATTAATAACCGATTTTGCATACATTAATCAAATCGTTAATACACGGTCGACGGAAAAAGTACATTAGTTCTAAGGTTTATGACAACAAACATAAAAATGTCAAACTATCTAGGCCTACTATAATTATGTTAAAAAGAAAACTATTTAATAGATATCTAAATTTTAACTCAAATCAGTCAATAAATGTCAAAAGGGGTGTTGTAAAATGTTTATACGATAGGGCCAAAATAATTTCATCTAATAATGAAATATTAAATAACGAGAAAAAATTTCTAGTACAAAATCAATATCCTGAAGCCTTTGTTGATAGAGTTTTCATAAATGTTGAAAATAGGGACAATCAGGTACGACAAAAACCTGAACGTCATTATACAGCAATAATTCCTTATGTATACGGACTATCGGAAAAGCTACGCCGTATAGGTGACAAATTTGATGTTAGGACGATATTTCAAACGGGGAACACTTTAAGATCTATTTTAACACAAATAAAACCGATAAACAGGGAGCAGAGTTCAAAAAACAGTATTTACAATATCCCGTGCGAATGTGATAAATGTTATGTGGGTGAGTCATCCAGACCTTTCAGTGTGAGGTTGGATGAGCACAAGAATTACATTAGAAAGAATGAAATTCAGAAATCAAAGATTTGTGAACATGCTTGCGAAAACGGACATAGAATAAACTGGGACTCGGCAAAAATTTTAACAAAAGAAGCAGATACCAAAAAAAGAAAAATTAAAGAATCAGCAATAATCTTATTAAATGAAGATAAGAGCGTATCGAATTGTTCTGTAGATATTTGTGCAACCTGGCTACCAATGTTAAAAGAAGAACTTAACAAACTCAACATTATCTAAAAGAAAATATCATCAGTTCTATGTTCTGTGTAAGTAGTAAGTATCTATGGAAATAACATAAACAGAATCTTAAAGCTGTGTATTTGACATACACAGCAAAATAAGAGTTCTTCCAAAAAAAAAAGCTTTGAAAACTGAAAGAGATTACTTTCCGAAACGTCAGTAAAATACATTATTTCTGTGTATATTCCGATTTATATTATTTGCAAAACATAACCACTGACTTTTCCTTTGGCGTAAACGTCACGGGCGCAGAGGCTTTTTTCCAATAATTCTATTATTTTGTAGATTCGGTGATTTGTTTTGAAGAGGATAATAATACATGTGGTAGAAAACCCAAATAATAGGAAAGAATATTCGTAGAATGCCACAAATAACTTTCAGACAATATTTAATGATTCCTGTTATAGACTGTACCTACTTATTTATACGCTACACTTTCTTCAGAATAAAAAAACTGGTTTTAATTTTTTTTCCATATTGAACATTATTTACCGATTTTAAATTGACCATTTTTATTTATTTGGACAATTAATGTAAGCAAATGAAGCTGTCTTTCTTCAAATCCAAATCTCCATTTTGCCAAATTGAATCGCTTGTAAAAAAGTCAATAAACAAAGTTAATAAATCTGGTCCTGGAATTAAAAACAACATTATAATAGCAATCTATCACATGTAGCAAGTGTATAAAGTGTCTAAGATTTAAGCAAAATCCAATCAATAGTAAGGACGTTCTGGCCAAAATAAATTTAGACCAAAATCAGTTATCATCCTGTATCTCAGAAATTAAGAGAGGCAGGAAAATTTCAATGGCCGTTCCTGAATACCCAAGTGGTTCTCTACCGCGCCTGGAAGTATGTACAGTTCCCAATGAAACACCCTGTATAAAAACTTATTCTAGGGCGCCATAAGTCTTACGTTGAGCTTATTCATATTTTTGCAAATATTAGAACCACCTAATAAAGTTAAGGACAGGAATTTGTAGACACTTATTTGCTTTTACTAAAAATGCACAAATAAATCTGTTCTGTATATAATTAAAATCTCAACTCTCTTTTAAATTTTCTTCGCACTTCAGAGGAGAACATATTTACAAATTATATTTAACAATCTTCGATTTTTGTCTGTTAAGAAGTATAATGTCATCAACGCTAGTGATTTCTTAAAATCTCACACCATGTAGTTAAGTTCATGTGTTGCAGGCGTTAATTTATGATAGCTACGTTACTGGACTCTCAAGGGCCCTTTCAAACTTATATCTACTTAGTAAAGAGCCATATGGCAAGTGCCTGTTCTTATAAACAAAGAACCTTCACAAATACGAAATGTTTTGGTTATTTTACTTTGGTCACGGTAGGTCTTCTATGCTTTAGTAATAAATTTACAGTCCATACCTTTACTTATATGATTTAGTTGATAAGCTTGAAGTGTTCACATAAGACATGCACTGAAGTGTGTTATGGTTAGAGACAATCAATAAATATTAGGTTTATATATAGGTACCTATGAAAGAAAAATATACTACACTATATGAGTTTATTTTGATTCTTCAGATAAAAAGTGTAGTAATGATAGGAGAATACTATTATTTGATATGATAAACAAGAAAACAAAAAAATGGACATAAAAGAATTGTATACGAATCAAATGGCGTTATAGGAGCTCAAGATAATTAAATGTACTATTATTTTATTTCCTTGACCGTGAAAATCAAATTGTTTGATGTGTATATTTTTGGGATTTCGGTCGTTAAATTAAAGGTTATTATATTTTCTTACATTTCGTTTTATTAACCATCGTCAGAGAAAATTTCTAATTTAAATAAATTTATTGAATAGTTGAATACTGGTTTTTAAATTTTATGCCTGATGTTGAGATGCTGACGGTGCATAGATCATTTCGCACTTAAATTACATAATATTAGGTTAATGTAGTTTACAGGGTGGGGCAATACTCCATCGGACCTCTATATCTCGAGTTTTACGATAGCTAGACATTTTTTAAAAAATTGCAAGTAAACTAGATAAAAAAAATCTATAACTAGAAATTATTTTCGAACATACAGGGCGAGCCAAGACGAAATGACAGGATCAAGTGCCTTTTTTTGTAATGGAATACTTGTATATCAATACATTTTTTGAAGCCTCTTTCTAGGCTCTATTCACTCCTGTATTGGCATTGAATATCTCTTAACCACTTGAATGTAATGAATTTTTTTGTTGAAATAATGCAATCTGCAGATGGATATTAAAAAAATCACCACGGTCACAATTATGGGTTTTAAGAAAAACTTATGTGAATACCAATTACGAGATATCTAATTAATGGTTTTGAATCATTTTCCTTTCCTAAAAATGTACAGGGTGGCCAAAAATCATTTTCAATTAAGAACGTTTTAAATTCAATTTTGTCAATTTTTTCAAATGGAACACCATGTATATTTTTCGACGATGTGATGGAGAAATAAAAAACGAAAATTTTTTGTAAGTACTTCCCTTTGATTAATTGCAACCATTTTCGTTTTATAAATAAATAAGTGTTTATTTTTCAATTAGGAACTGTCTGCGGCGCTAAGAAAATTTATAACAAGAAAAATCACTGTAATTTGAAATAGATGTCACTGTATAATCTTATTGTAGTGTGGAAAAGACATTAAAAATAACTGTAATTCGTTCTTACTAAATTTACCGTCAACAATGGGATTTTACAATTTTTTGGGAAATGCGTTCATCTTTCCGCCTGTGTAACCCGTTACATTTTAGACTGACAAAAAATATATATATATATATATATATATATATATATATATATATATATTGTTATTATACATGATTTGCAGGAAACAACTACTCAGCGGGCAAATACCCCGACCTGCATTGAATTACACCTTACAAATCATGAAAAATTGGTAGCCAATGTCATTTGTCAACTCCCTGACCAGACATAGACCGGTTTCGAACTTATTAGTTCTCCTCAGTATGCCATAGGTCATGGAGCAGACAAATGACAGTGGCCAACCTGTTAGTCTTATACATACTAATGCAAATGGTGTAGTGGTGAGAGGTAAGTGAATCCTCTCATGTGGTCTAATGCTACTATACACCAGACATCACAGATGTCTCCATGGTGTATAGCGACTTGCCATTTTGCAAGTACAGAGAGCGGCGACCTTCAGCCCTTGGTGGACTTAACCTATATACTGTTATTATACATGATTTGCAGGAAACAACTACTCAGCGGGCAAATACCCCGATCTGCATTGAATTACACCTTACAAATCATGAAAAATTGGTAGCCAATGTCATATATATATATATATATATATATATATATATATATATATATATATATATATATATATATATAAGAAGAAGGGTAGTCTTGACTGACTAGTTAAGAAAACCAAAATTAAACACACGTAGTGTATCTTGAGGTTGCAGTCAGAGGTGAAAAGTTTACGGCCACAAAACAGAAAAAGAAAAACTCTTTTGTTACTTTGTCAAGCTTTCGGAAATTATTTATTCCCTTTATCAAGACATCTATAAATAAAATTATTATTTAATAAGAGTCATATAACATAGTTTGCTAAAATATTTACTAACTTGAGGTTAAAAGTTAAGGTCACATGTATTATAAAATAGTCGCATTTTTTAACTTAATGTAGACAAATTCATACACAAATTCCTTTACAGGTACACAATTTAAGGTAAACAATTACTGATTATTTAAAATTAAGGATTAAAACCATGATTAAAATAGATATAACAAAATGAACATGAATAACTACCACATGTGAGTATAGAACTAAATTTCTTTATCAAACTGTATACAAAAAAATTTTAAATGACAGAAAGGTATTTCAATTGGCTGGCTTGTACTGGGAATTAAGTTAGGAACATTAATTCCAACGTGACTGTTACCAACTGTTATCCAGCGGGAGGTTTGAATTTTGAAAAATGCGAAAATTCTCTTTTTCTAAATAATCTTACTTAGATTATCAATATCAGATTTTTTATTTAAGCTATCTGTCTCATTATTAATATGGATCATTTCAAGGAATGATCTTTTTTTTATAGTTACTCTCTACAGCCAAAACCTTAGCACTTTCATAATTCATTTTATGACTGGTGGTGATGACATGTTCTGCTAATGCACAAGATTTCACGTTTCTGTTACAATCACTTTTGCGTGAAGTTATGCGACCATTAAGTGTCCGAGAGGTTTGACTAATATAGGATTTATTGCAGTTGTTACATTCTATTCTGTATACCACATTTGATTTTTCTTTATTTTTCAATGGGGTCTTCACCCGACTGAAAAGTTTTCCAACAGCTAATATGTTTTTTAATGCAATTTTTATGTCCATGTGTTTCACTAAGTTTATCAGCTTGGGAGTAAGATCTTCAATAAATGGTAATGACATATATATGAGTGGACTCGTATTGGTTGTGTTGTGGTTTCGCTCAGTTATATTATTATTTTTCAAGTTAGGTATGGTATTATCGATATTATTATTTATGTTAGGTGCATTATTATTATTTAAATTTATAGAACTATTATTACTATTATTTGCATTATGTGGTAGTTATTCATGTTCATTTTGTTATATCTATTTTAATCATGGTTTTAATCCTTCATTTTAAATAATCGTTTACCTTAAATTGTGTACCTGTAAAGGAATTTGTGTATGAATTTGTCTACATTAAGTTAAAAAATGCGACTATTTTTTAATACATGTGACCTTAACTTTTAACCTCAAGTTAGTAAGTATATTAGCAAACTATATTATATGACTCTTATTAAATAATAATTTTATTTATAGATGTCTTGATAAAGGGAATAAATAATTTCCGAAAGCTTGACAAAGTAACAAAAGAGTTTTTCTGTTTTGTGGCCGTAAACTTTTCACCTCTGACTGCAACTTCAAGATACACTACGTGTGTTTAATTTTGGTTATATATATATATATATACAAAACATTTGAGAAATTTTGTCTTCTTTAACTTTGTTACAGGCATTTTCGTCGTTGGATCAACCGCTGCGAAGTTACTTTCAAAAAACTAATTTTTTGTACCTTTAAGTAGGATCAGTCTTTCGGCTGGTGTTTGTTGCAATCGAAGCATTAGCGTTTTGATGACAATATGCAACTATTACACTTAACGCACCAGGCTTGTAACTTGCAATTCAGCGCTCGGCGGGGCACATAGCCCGGAGAGTAGCTGTTGGTTGCAGTCTGGTTACGTTCCTTATACTAAACTAAGGATTTTATAGAGAGGAGTTTGCGACTAAAAATATTATGTTTTTATTCAAGATGGCGGCTCGAGCGGTGCCCTCCCCAAAGTCGAAAACTTGGATTTCTTATTACGGCCCAGTCTTTAACAACATATTGAAAAATTGTTACTACTCCATCTTTTGTAATGCAAAGGCCTATTTTGGCCCTACTGACTGGATTAAATAGTCTTCAGGAGAATTTGAGGATAAGTTTAGGGTTGGATCGATTTATCATTTTGTTGGTAAGTCTAGGTAGGTACTTCAACATATTTTGAGTTTCCGCCAATATAGCATTGAAACATTCTGAAGCAGTTTCTCTTTTATTTTTAAGGGCTGAAAGAGTACAAGATATCATTTCGTACTCTGTTTATCGGTGATTTTAATGTTGATTTTTTTCTTTTGCACCTGTCAGTAGGTAGTAAGTTGTACTTTTCAACTGTCATTTTAGTGTGAAAAACGTCACTTTAACGTACTAGTGGACCAGTGCGAAAAGAACTGTCACTTTTCGCACTGGTATCAAGAGAAATTAATAACATATACAATCAAATCAAAATTTATTGTAATTTTGTGAACATTTATTGAAATTTTACATTAAGAACATTAACATTAAGAATTTATTTGTTATATATATTTAAAAAATATCGTACTGTGACATTTGATAGAATTGATAATTCAAAAAAACGTCAAAATGCCAATGTCAAAATATTTTGACATTTTGAACGTCAAGATATTTAATATTTTTCAATAACTTTTTTTTAATATTTGTACGTTCGTAGTGAAAAACTCTTGTATGATACTCGTGTGAACATGCGTTTAAAGCACTTGTATGAGTTACATGCGTGCCTTAAACTTGCATTTTTTACACTTGCATCAAAATAGCTATTTTAGGCGGGCTGTGGGATCATAAAAATGAACAACATTTTTTAACTTGTCGACGTTTCCTCAAATTTTTTAACTCTTTCAGAACAGGTTAAATTAAAAAATTTGTTGTCATTAACTTTTCAAAACCACGGGCCATATTAGGTATGTACCTTTTGTAATAGGTAATGTTTCTTGTACAGTACAACATAAATGTAGAAATATACGCTAGTACACCTAGTTCTGGCGAATTGAAGAGCGAGTCCTAAAATGGGTAATTGAAATGTTTGAAAGCTATTGGGGGTGCATTTGGGTTATTTGTGAATTATCGATCGGGTATAAATTTTTTCAAAATTTTGTGTGAAGGCGTGTGTTTTTGATATGAAAATGTGTGAAGTTTATTTTTTTATTCTGATTTGATATGTTACGGGATTTGAATGAATTATTTGACGAATTTTGAGAATTTCGAAATTTTGGATATCTCTTGTGAATGAATGGCTCGATAACAACCAACAGCATATTTACCCTTTTTATATTGCTCTTCATTTGAAAATAAAATTGGCCTAATGTCCTTTTAAAAGGTTTTCACGTGGGAATTTATTAGAATTATATTCCATATTCCATAATTTGAATGAAACTTTTCTTAAATACCTAGTGAGATTTTAATTTTTCAGTTGTTTAAATGAATGGTTAAAAATTGGATAAATCAACAATGGTTTATAACTCGGAAACAATAATAGATACCTACAGAAAAGCTTTTTTTGTAGCTTCTAAAAAGATCTTTAATTTGAGCCCTAACAAGTTGCTGATTCTTAAAAATTGATAGATTTGGATGCTGTTTTCAATTTATGCAATTTTCAGTCACAATTCAAGGGGATTTTTAGCTTAGATCTTAAAAATGTTATAAAAAAATATTTAAAAAATAGCTATTTATGCCATCAGTTACGAAATGCCTAATTTTTTCTAATTTTGACATATAAAGTGACACTTTTTAAAACTGATTGACATTATGAAACGTCTTACTTTTTGTAACTAGTTGCATAAAGTAAAATTTTATGCAATTGGTGACGAAAAATGTATTTCAAAATTAGTGACAAAAAGAATTATTCTATTTATTAAACTGTTATAATACAAGTTAAAAACATAAATTATAAATTAATTAATTATTATAAATATTGATAACACAATTATTGCAATTATTCAAATTAATTCCCGACGACATATTTTTTTCATTGCTCGAACTTGCTGTTATTTGGGAAGTGGCGCACATTGCTTTAGATGTTTCACCAAATATTTCTTGAGTAGTGTCTTAATGAGAGGGGTTCGGTTCAGGAGCAGGAGCAGTGATCAGTGATCAGTGATCAGTTTAGGGGTGGGGGGCAATTAGTGTGGTGGGGGTAAATATGGTGGTGGGGGGCAATTAGTGTGGTGGGGGTAATTAGAATGGTGGGGGGTAATTAGATTAGTGAGAAGTAATTAGAGTGATGAGATGTAAGTACGGTGGTGGGAGGTAATTAGACTAATATGATGTAATTAGAGTGATGGGAGGTAATTAAGGGGCGGGGCTTAGGGGATGGGGCGTTAGAGGGCTGGGCCTATGAAAGGTGGTAGTGGTGGGGGGCAATTAGGATGGTAATTAGATTAGTGAGAAGTAATTAAAGTGGCGTGATGTAATTGTGGTGGTGGGGGGGCAATTAGATTAGTAAGAAGTAATTAAAGTGGTGTGATGTAATTGTAGTGGTGGGAGGTAATTAGGGTGATGTGATGTAATTGTAGTGGTGGGAGGTAATTAAAGTGGCGTGATGTAATTGTGGTGGTGGGGGGCAATTAGATTAGTAAGAAGTAATTAAAGTGGTGGGTGGTAATTAGATTAATAAGAAGTAATTAAAGTGGTGGGTGGCAATTGTAGTGGTGGGGGGCAATTAGTGGAATGATGGGTAATTAGAGTAGTTGGATGATGGATAATTATTGTGGTGGGAGGTAATTAGAATGGTGTGATGTAATTGTAGTGGTGGGGGGGTAACTAGAGTGGCCTGATGTAATTGTAGTAGTGGGGGGCAATTAGTGGAATGATGGGTAATTAGAGTAGTTGGATGATGGATAATTATTGTGGTGGGAGGTAATTAGAATGTTGTGATGTAATTGTAGTGGTGGGGGGTAACTAGAGTGGCCTGATGTAATTGTAGTGGTGGGAGGTAATTAGGGTGATGTGATGTAATTGTAGTGGTGGGAGGTAATTGTAGTGGTGTAATGTAATTGTAGTGGTGGGGGGTAATTGGAGTGGTATGGTAATTAGAGTGGTGGGTGGCAATTATTGTGGTGGGAGGTAATTGTAGTGGTGTGATGTAATTGTAGTGGTGGGGGGCAATTAAAGTGGTGGGTGGAAATTAAAATCGTGTGGTGTAATTGTAGTGGTGGGGGGTAATTGGAGTGGTATGGTAATTAGAGTGGTGGGTGGCAATTATAGTGGTGGGAGGTAATTAAAGTCGTGTGATGTAATTGTAGTGGTGGGGGGTAATTGGAGTGGTGTGGTAATTAGAGCGATGGGATGCAATTAGAGTGGTGGGAGGTAATTAAAGTACTGTGGTAATTAGAGGACAATTATAGGTAATTTAAGTAAAAATAAAGGTAATTGCAGTAAAAATAATGGTGATTAAAGCAATTATGGTCAATCCATCCGTCTAGCCGTTCGTATGCAGACAGTTAAATAATTCTCTATTATGTTGTATTGTCTTATTGCACTTTGTATTTTTTTTACGATGAGATAACAAACATTCATTCTTGATTATATACCACTTTATTTACCTGCCTTATCCTTATGCTGATAAACAATTGCGACCTATCTGTCTTATCTTTATGTCGATTTTTACCTGTCTTATCTTTAGGGACATCTGTCTTATCCTATGCTGATTTATGAGATGTACATTTACGACCTGCCTGTCTTATCCACCGAGATTTTTATCAGTGAATTTGTGAAAGGGGACATTTGCATTGTTATTTCAGTACATGCAGCGTACCCTCTTTATGGCTTTTGTGTACTTAACATCTTGACATCACAAGTGAGGAGAACGTGTAGCTGTTTATTTTAGTTTTTATTTTTTAGAATTGAAACACATGATTTACATTTTCTTATATTATTTATTACCTATTCTGTCACATTACTATTTTCATACTATTTATTACCTATTCTGCTACATTACTAACTAATTGTCTTTTTATTTTATCTTGCACCAAAAAATCCACCTTGAACTGATCCATCCAATGCATTATAGGTCAAGTAGGCATCGTGAAGTATAAGTTCAGGGAACTTTGTTTTTCGTGTCTCAAACTCTGTTATTATGTCAACTCTATAGTGTGGTAATAATTAGAATGGTGGGAGGTAATTGTATTCTTCTGATCATGCGTGGTGAGAGTGACTACTAATATAAATAGAATGCTTCTGCATCACACAATTAAAACCTATCGTCGATAAGTCAAGAGCTAGCAAGTGAATGTTGTGCAACCATCCGACAGTAAACAATAATAAATTGACAATATATTTTCATCATCACATTTTGTGTAAGTTGATAAAAAAAAAATTATCCTTTCTGAATATGTATGATTAATATGTTTGTTTTATTTTATTTATTTTTTTATTTTAGTCCAACTGACAATGTGGATGCAATATTCAGCTCAACGGTGGGTACGAGCAGAAGACATTAAATCGGCCATTGAAAGGTTGTCTTGTGAACTGAGTGACTTAATCAAGGATTCGCAGCATTCATTAGTTTATGATACAAATGTCTTCTACGATATTGAAGAAACTGAACGCATTGAAAAAGATTGCAGGACGTATGCTGCTGGTGCAAATCTATGTTACAAATATTCACGAGGCTTTTTAAATTTGGACGAATTTTGTGAGCATATGATTAGAATAGAATTGAGACACTTTCTATATGACTTAGTGAAGTACCTGCCTAAGGAACTTATTGAAAAATACCAACTGGACCAGTCTGATGGTGATACGGGCAGTTAAATAATTCTTTATGTTGTATTTATTGTTAGATATAAATAATTATTATATTGTCATATTGCACAATTATAGTATCTTAAAAAAATTTCTTTGTATTTTCATATATTATGGTGAGATTAGAAATAAAACAAATATTAAAATAATGCATGTATTTTATTACCTGTCTTGATTACATAACTAAGAGATATACCTTAATAAACCTAAAGAGTTTTTAATCCAATCTTACATTTAAATCTACGATATATTTTGTAAAAAAATGAACATTGCAAGAGCATAATGACAATAATTATTATTAAGAAGCCAGTATACAGTACCGAACACGGTAGCTCGGGTAATACCATCACCATCTATTGGACCCTACAATAGTGTACCTAAAGTGTGTTTACTTTAAGCAGAAATCCGCCTTACTTTAAATTTACTTCATCTTATGTAGTTTCAAAACCTCATGAGCTTTACCTTCATATGCAAAGATACATAACTTCGGCCATCGCGTCGGTCGGCTCAATTACATGAAAAACATTAGATTTATTGTGTATCCCGAGCTCTCGCAGAATACTGATCTCCGGTTATGTGTTGTTTTAAATACAGTTTAAAGACTATACGCATACTACTGTATTAGTATTAATCACTATAATTGAAACATATAAGTAATTTATTTTGTCAAACTTATGTAACGAGGTATATGGTAGATAACTGAGTAAATGTTTTCAAAATGTACTCATAACGGGCGCATTTCATGAGAGTTTTGAAAGCACTCTACTACATCACTAAATAAATCACGTTCAAACAAAGTTAGGAATTAGAAAAGAATATATTTGTGCCATTTTGTTTGATACCTGGTAGACGATGCATAAAGTGATAATAGTATGTGGTGTATAGTTTTCAATACGTAGGGTTAGAATTACTATCCCGTAGAAGTCTAGAAAATAAATTATTAAAGGTTTTAAGTATCAACTAAATTCGTGTACATCAAGGCAATTTGATTAGTATTGAGAGCTCGTTACATTGGTACGTGTTTATTTATGCCTACGTACGCCTGTGTTATTTTACACCACCACATACATTACTCCTTAAAATCGGAGACATTAGAGATTTAGATTGTTGAAATGGCGAACAAAATAATGGGGTCCCATAAGCCCCTCCTATCTATTGAAAACAAAGAAAACGTATATATTTACAAATAATTTATTTAAAAATAATGAAGTTATCTACAACGAAGCCGCGAACGGCGTTATCGGTAAAGAGAATTTCATCTGTTATAATAATTTTATAATAGTTTTTTTACTTAGCATTTACTAACATAATTTTGTACTGGTCATTATTGTGCTCTAACATCAGTTTTGTAACATTCTTAGTAAATAGTTTTAAATTACCAGAGGTTTTAATTTCACTGGGTAAAACATTGTATAAGCGTAAACAATCACTAAACGTACGCTTTTTTATAATTTTCAATAGATCCCACTGGATAATTGTGCAATTTAGCTCTTAACTAAGAAAGGTGATTAAGATAGGTGTACTCGATTTTTTGTCTATTTTATACATTAAAACGCTAGCAAAACTTTACTGATATGCTTGTGACAAATAACAAAATAAATGAAAATTACTAAACTAGAATACAAACGTGCATAAATTTAAGTACCTCTGCTGTACTTTAGGCTAGAATTAGAAGGACAACAACCATAACAAACAATAATTACAAGGCGGCTCTCTTTACGGTCTGTAAAAAAGTTTGCATTTAACGAGTAAAGAGAATTTACTCAATAACTCCAAATCTAAAATGTTATACTTCACTTAACACCCATTTACAATTTGATTTTGTATGTACTTCTTTATATTTACTATTTAAATCCATAATTAGAGGGCAATAAGTATATATCTAACTCGCCAACAGAGGTACCTCATATTAATGACATTTCAAAGCCGTCCATGACTACTGGTTCACTGCTGTCAATTTTAAGTATTTTTAATTTGTTAATGTATTGCATTGTACTATATTTTTATCCTTTTACCTTCGTAAAGATATGGTAGTACTTTATACCACGAAACCAGTAGCCGCCTATTATAGAGTTTGTGAGGTAAAAGACCTTTAAATTTTTCTAATTTCGAACCTATAAAAAATTGTACCTACCCGTAATTTCGTTTTAAGTTGCGTTTAAAATCGCATATAATGACAAGTAACACTGTAACAGTTGGGATTCTCTGTTGTTAAATCCTAACATATAAGATCTGTTTACTGCCAGGTGATAGATAGAATATCCTTGAAATCAACTAACAATATTTACGTATCTGTTTGCGGTCAAAAATTTACTATAACAAATAATCTACCTCGACACTAGAGATTTAGCTGTAATGTAAATTCGCAACAAAACGATACATTTACGTCAAATTTATGTAATAATACGAAAAATAAGTTAAGTAAAAATTTGTTGCTCCACATAAACGACAGCCACTTACAAAAAGCTATGTACTATGTGATAGAGTCGACGTGATCGCGCAAAACAAATAAAAATATATATCATTTACAAAACACCTTATATGCACGACTATGTTGGTAGGCAGAGTGAACTGAGAAAGACATAAGACGTCTGATATACTTATAATATATGAATTGAAATGGGAAAGAAAAAAAAAATAATGGCTTCATATGTCCCATCCTATCTACGGAAACCATAGAAAACGCAAGTGTTTAGAAATAATTTATTTAAAAAAATGAAGTTCTACAACAAATGAAGTATGAAGTCCTAAAAAGCGTGTATTATAATTTTAGATTAGAATAGATTTTTATTTAGCATAAGCTATTCACAATAGTTATATAATTTTGTACCTAGTCATTATTGTATTGTAACATCTATTGTATATAGTTTTGTAAAACGTTGTACGAGCATAAACATATACTAAAAGTTGACAATTTTTATAGTTTTCAGCTGATCTCACCGGATAATTGTGCAATTTAGCTAGGTAGATACTAGATTTTTGTCAATTCTATATATTAAAACGTTAGCGCATCAATTTCAGGAAATTTTATAGATGAATTCCTGGCAGATTTAATAAAAAGTTATTATAGCCGCTAATTAATACTAAGTCAATTAATTTAATATGGTAATTACTTTTACACAATTAATATCGATATAATATGCTAATTTATCGCTCAATTAAATCCATTATTGTATATTGCATTAAAAATAGCTTCTCTTTTTGTTCTATGTACTTTCAAAATTTTTAACTGTATCGAGACTGCCAATATAGAGGTCGATGTAAGTACTATTTACAATAGGTATATGAAAGACATAGTGTCTACACTAATAGATCTTGAAAGATAAGACTCTCATGCTATCTATATAAGTAACGAATCTTGGAAATAAATAAATAACATAGAAATTAGACAACCCCCAATTCCAGAAGCCAGAGCTAGTGCGGTTGCCCTATCGACCAGACCAGACAAATACATTTATATATAGAACAACGTTGATTGTACGGCATATAAACTAATGTTAGTATTATTAGAAAAGCAATCTAAGACGACGAGACAAATATAAACTTAGTATATACCTACATAAATCTTTTTACACAAAAAGTTTACTAAAATGGGTCAGCAAAAGGTAGTTTATAACAAACCAATTTATGTGGGTTTTTGCATCTTGGAATTGTCAAAGACGGTATTGTACAACGCGATCAAAGAGAGTTTGGGGATAAGACGTCTCTTTTATACTGTGATACTGATAATTTGATTCTAAAAATAATGACAGAAAATTTGTATGACTCTATACTAGATAACCGGGACAAATTCGATACTTCAAATTATCAAGAAGAAAATATATTTGATATCTCGAAGGATCCATCAATTTCAGGAAATTTTAAAGATGAATTCCCGGCAGATCCAATAATAAGTTTTATGGCACCGGAGCAAAAGCATATCACGTACAATCTGTAGGTAAAGAACTAAACAAAGCCAAAGGCGTGAAAAGATTAGTTATTCAAAAAGAGCTATCGGCACATGATTACAGACAAATTGCTGAACAAGGTGGTGTAGTATTTAGAAAAATGAACACGTTTCGCAGCGTTTTGCATGATATTTATACAGGAATGAAGAACAAAGTAGCTTTGTCTTACCACGACGATAAACGTTTTCTTATTCTCATTACAACAAAGGCTTTACCGTGGGGTCGCTCTGCTATACAATTTTTTAAAACCGAATCAGAACAAAACATGCGGCGGTTAATGGCTGCCGTAAATGATGTTGAGCATAGTTCTGTGGAAAACGATAAGTTAGATGTATTACTCGCAGCAATGGCGGAGTTAAATCCTAAAGACCTAGTAAATAAAATAATATTTATACAGATATGTCTTAAACAGAAGGATAATTTATTGAGTTAGATATAATAGAAGAGAAAAAATTCTTGTAAATATTGTTATTTATCACAATTAGGTAATAATTTGCATAATTTGTTATTCAGAAATCTATGTGTTGATGTCACTTTAAAAACTGATGGAAGTGGATACCTGAATACTTCATTTGGTCTGTTATCTCTATAAATTTGCCGCAATTACAAATTAATATGTTGTTGCAGTCATGCTATGTGATATTTATATTGGTTTGACCCATTGTATTCGGCGAAAAAGTGATATATTTTGTTTTTTGTATTCAAGGACAATAAGTTCGAATTTGGCCATTACCATTGCTTGTTTAATGTTTACGACTTCTAAAATCACGTAGTCATAAAATTCTTTAATTGTCTACCTTTGACAACCGGGCTCATCCATTTAAAAGTACAATGGTGTCATCTTTAGTAAATCCTTAGATGCTAATCTGTAATTTAGATACACATTTTTTTATAGACATGTATCGTTTTACCATAGAAGAACTTTTTAACTTATGGCTCCAAGAGGACATTAAAAAAAGAGGTGAAGTACTCATGACTTTTTGATTACGTGAATATACAGATTAATAAAAAATATTTATTCCACCCATGAACAAAGAATTCGGGGGAAATTACGTCATTTGCTGCTTGTAATACTGACACTAATAAATTATTATCTAATTGAGATAAATAACAATATTTACAAGAATTTTTTCTCTTCTGTTATATCTAACTCAATAAATTATCCTTCTGTTTAAGACATATCTGTATAAATATTATTTTATTTACTAGGTCTTTAGGATTTAACTCCGCCATTGCTGCGAGTAATACATCTAACTTATCGTTTTCCACAGAACTATGCTCAACATCATTTACGGCAGCCATTAACCGCCGCATGTTTTGTTCTGATTCGGTTTTAAAAAATTGTATATCAGAGCGACCCCACGGTAAAGCCTTTGTTGTAATGAGAATAAGAAAACGTTTATCGTCGTGGTAAGACAAAGCTACTTTGTTCTTCATTCCTGTATAAATATCATGCAAAACGCTGCGAAACGTGTTCATTTTTCTAAATACTACACCACCTTGTTCAGCAATTTGTCTGTAATCATGTGCCGATAGCTCTTTTTGAATAACTAATCTTTTCACGCCTTTGGCTTTGTTTAGTTCTTTACCTACAGATTGTACGTGATATGCTTTTGCTCCGGTGCCATAAAACTTATTATTGGATCTGCCGGGAATTCATCTTTAAAATTTCCTGAAATTGATGGATCCTTCGAGATATCAAATATATTTCCTTCTTGATAATTTGAAGTATCGAATTTGTCCCGGTTATCTAGTATAGAGTCATACAAATTTTCTGTCATTATTTTTAGAATCAAATTATCAGTATCACAGTATAAAAGAGACGTCTTATCCCCAAACTCTCTTTGATCGCGTTGTACAATACCGTCTTTGACAATTATAAGATGCAAAAACCCACATAAATTGGTTTGTTATAAACTACCTTTTGCTGACCCATTTTAGTAAACTTTTTGTGTAAAAAGATTTATGTAGGTATATACTAAGTTTATATTTGTCTCGTCGTCTTAGATTGCTTTACTAATAATACTAACATTAGTTTATATGCCGCACAATCAACGTTGTTCTATATATAAATGTATTTGTCTGGTCTGGTCGATAGGGCAACCGCACTAGCTCTGGCTTCTGGAATTGGGGGTTGTCTAATTTCTATGTTATTTATTTATTTCCAAGATTCGTTACTTATATAGATAGCATGAGAGTCTTATCTTTCAAGATCTATTAGTGTAGACACTATGTCTTTCATATACCTATTGTAAATAGTACTTACATCGACCTCTATATTGGCAGTCTCGATACAGTTAAAAATTTTGGAAGTACATAGAACAAAAAGAGAAGCTATTTTTAATGCAATATACAATAATGGATTTAATTGAGCGATAAATTAGCATATTATATCGATATTAATTGTGTAAAAGTAATTACCATATTAAATTAATTGACTTAGTATTAATTAGCGGCTATAATAACTTTTTATTAAATCTGCCAGGAATTCATCTATAAAATTTCCTGAAATTGATGCGCTAACGTTTTAATATATACAATTGACAAAAATCTAGTGTCTACCTAGCTAAATTGCACAATTATCCGGTGAGATCAGCTGAAAACTATAAAAATTGTCAACTTTTAGTGATTGTTTATGCTCGTACAACGTTTTACAAAACTATATACAATAGATGTTACAATACAATAATGACTAGGTACAAAATTATATAACTATTGTGAATAGCTTATGCTAAATAAAAAATCTATTCTAATCTAAAATTATAACACACGCTTTTTAGGACTTCATACTTCATTTGTTGTAGAACTTCATTTTTTTAAATAAATTATTTCTAAACACTTGCGTTTTCTATGGTTTCCGTAGATAGGATGGGACATATGAAGCCATTATTTTTTTTTTTCTTTCCCATTTCAATTCATATATTATAAGTATATCAGACATCTTATGTCTTTCTCAGTTCACTCTGCCTACCAACATAGTCGTGCATATAAGGTGTTTTGTAAATGATATATATTTTTATTTGTTTTGCGCGATCACGTCGACTCTATCACATAGTACATAGCTTTTTGTAAGTGGCTGTCGTTTATGTGGAGCAACAAATTTTTACTTAACTTATTTTTCGTATTATTACATAAATTTGACGTAAATGTATCGTTTTGTTGCGAATTTACATTACAGCTAAATCTCTAGTGTCGAGGTAGATTATTTGTTATAGTAAATTTTTGACCGCAAACAGATACGTAAATATTGTTATTTGATTTCAAGGATATTCTATCTATCACCTGGCAGTAAACAGATCTTATATGTTAGGATTTAACAACAGAGAATCCCAACTGTTACAGTGTTACTTGTCATTATATGCGATTTTAAACGCAACTTAAAACGAAATTACGGGTAGGTACAATTTTTTATAGGTTCGAAATTAGAAAAATTTAAAGGTCTTTTACCTCACAAACTCTATAATAGGCGGCTACTGGTTTCGTGGTATAAAGTACTACCATATCTTTACGAAGGTAAAAGGATAAAAATATAGTACAATGCAATACATTAACAAATTAAAAATACTTAAGATTGACAGCAGTGAACCAGTAGTCATGGACGCTTTGAAATGTCATTAATATGAGGTACCTCTGTTGGCGAGTTAGATATATACTTATTGCCCTCTAATTATGGATTTAAATAGTAAATATAAAGAAGTACATACAAAATCAAATTGTAAATGGGTGTTAAGTGAAGTATAACATTTTAGATTTGGAGTTATTGAGTAAATTCTCTTTACTCGTTAAATGCAAACTTTTTTACAGACCGTAAAGAGAGCCGCCTTGTAATTATTGTTTGTTATGGTTGTTGTCCTTCTAATTCTAGCCTAAAGTACAGTAGAGGTACTTAAATTTATGCACGTTTGTATTCTAGTTTAGTAATTTTCATTTATTTTGTTATTTATCACAAGCATATCAGTAAAGTTTTGCTAGCGTTTTAATGTATAAAATAGACAAAAAATCGAGTACACCTATCTTAATCACCTTTCTTAGTTAAGAGCTAAATTGCACAATTATCCAGTGGGATCTATTGAAAATTATAAAAAAGCGTACGTTTAGTGATTGTTTACGCTTATACAATGTTTTACCCAGTGAAATTAAAACCTCTGGTAATTTAAAACTATTTACTAAGAATGTTACAAAACTGATGTTAGAGCACAATAATGACCAGTACAAAATTATGTTAGTAAATGCTAAGTAAAAAAACTATTATAAAATTATTATAACAGATGAAATTCTCTTTACCGATAACGCCGTTCGCGGCTTCGTTGTAGATAACTTCATTATTTTTAAATAAATTATTTGTAAACATATACGTTTTCTTTGTCTTCAATAGTTGATACTTAAAACCTTTAATAATTTATTTTCTAGACTTCTACGGGATAGTAATTCTAACCCTACGTATTGAAAACTATACACCACATACTATTATAACTTTATGCATCGTCTACCAGGTATCAAACAAAATGGCACAAATATATTCTTTTCTAATTCCTAACTTTGTTTGAACGTGATTTATTTAGTGATGTAGTAGAGTGCTTTCAAAACTCTCATGAAATGCGCCCGTTATGAGTACATTTTGAAAACATTTACTCAGTTATCTACCATATACCTCGTTACATAAGTTTGACAAAATAAATTACTTATATGTTTCAATTATAGTGATTAATACTAATACAGTAGTATGCGTATAGTCTTTAAACTGTATTTAAAACAACACATAACCGGAGATCAGTATTCTGCGAGAGCTCGGGATACACAATAAATCTAATGTTTTTCATGTAATTGAGCCGACCGACGCGATGGCCGAAGTTATGTATCTTTGCATATGAAGGTAAAGCTCATGAGGTTTTGAAACTACATAAGATGAAGTAAATTTAAAGTAAGGCGGATTTCTGCTTAAAGTAAACACACTTTAGGTACACTATTGTAGGGTCCAATAGATGGTGATGGTATTACCCGAGCTACCGTGTTCGGTACTGTATACTGGCTTCTTAATAATAATTATTGTCATTATGCTCTTGCAATGTTCATTTTTTTACAAAATATATCGTAGATTTAAATGTAAGATTGGATTAAAAACTCTTTAGGTTTATTAAGGTATATCTCTTAGTTATGTAATCAAGACAGGTAATAAAATACATGCATTATTTTAATATTTGTTTTATTTCTAATCTCACCATAATATATGAAAATACAAAGAAATTTTTTTAAGATACTATAATTGTGCAATATGACAATATAATAATTATTTATATCTAACAATAAATACAACATAAAGAATTATTTAACTGCCCGTATCACCATCAGACTGGTCCAGTTGGTATTTTTCAATAAGTTCCTTAGGCAGGTACTTCACTAAGTCATATAGAAAGTGTCTCAATTCTATTCTAATCATATGCTCACAAAATTCGTCCAAATTTAAAAAGCCTCGTGAATATTTGTAACATAGATTTGCACCAGCAGCATACGTCCTGCAATCTTTTTCAATGCGTTCAGTTTCTTCAATATCGTAGAAGACATTTGTATCATAAACTAATGAATGCTGCGAATCCTTGATTAAGTCACTCAGTTCACAAGACAACCTTTCAATGGCCGATTTAATGTCTTCTGCTCGTACCCACCGTTGAGCTGAATATTGCATCCACATTGTCAGTTGGACTAAAATAAAAAAATAAATAAAATAAAACAAACATATTAATCATACATATTCAGAAAGGATAATTTTTTTTTATCAACTTACACAAAATGTGATGATGAAAATATATTGTCAATTTATTATTGTTTACTGTCGGATGGTTGCACAACATTCACTTGCTAGCTCTTGACTTATCGACGATAGGTTTTAATTGTGCGATGCAGAAGCATTCTATTTATATTAGTAGTCACTCTCACCACGCATGATCAGAAGAATACAATTACCTCCCACCATTCTAATTATTACCACACTATAGAGTTGACATAATAACAGAGTTTGAGACACGAAAAACAAAGTTCTCTGAACTTATACTTCACGATGCCTACTTGACCTATAATGCATTGGATGGATCAGTTCAAGGTGGATTTTTTGGTGCAAGATAAAATAAAAAGACAATTAGTTAGTAATGTAGTAGAATAGGTAATAAATAGTATGAAAATAGTAATGTGACAGAATAGGTAATAAATAATATAAGAAAATGTAAATCATGTTTCAATTCTAAAAAATAAAAACTAAAATAAACAGCTACACGTTCTCCTCACTTGTGATGTCAAGATGTTAAGTACACAAAAGCCATAAAGAGGGTACGCTGCATGTACTGAAATAACAATGCAAATGTCCCCTTTCACAAATTCACTGATAAAAATCTCGGTGGATAAGACAGGCAGGTCGTAAATGTACATCTCATAAATCAGCATAGGATAAGACAGATGTCCCTAAAGATAAGACAGGTAAAAATCGACATAAAGATAAGACAGATAGGTCGCAATTGTTTATCAGCATAAGGATAAGGCAGGTAAATAAAGTGGTATATAATCAAGAATGAATGTTTGTTATCTCATCGTAAAAAAAATACAAAGTGCAATAAGACAATACAACATAATAGAGAATTATTTAACTGTCTGCATACGAACGGCTAGACGGATGGATTGACCATAATTGCTTTAATCACCATTATTTTTACTGCAATTACCTTTATTTTTACTTAAATTACCTGTAATTGTCCTCTAATTACCACAGTACTTTAATTACCTCCCACCACTCTAATTGCATCCCATCGCTCTAATTACCACACCACTCCAATTACCCCCCACCACTACAATTACATCACACGACTTTAATTACCTCCCACCACTATAATTGCCACCCACCACTCTAATTACCATACCACTCCAATTACCCCCCACCACTACAATTACACCACACGACTTTAATTACCACCCACCACTTTAATTGCCCCCCACCACTACAATTACATCACACCACTACAATTACCTCCCACCACTACAATTACATCACATCACCCTAATTACCTCCCGCCACTACAATTCCATCAGGCCACTCTAGTTACCCCCCACCACTACAATTACATCACAACATTCTAATTACCTCCCACCACAATAATTGCCACCCACCATTCTAATTACCATACCACTCCAATTACCCCCCACCACTACAATTACACCACACGACTTTAATTACCATCCACCACTTTAATTGCCCCCCACCACTACAATTACATCACACCACTACAATTACCTCCCACCACTACAATTACATCACATCACCCTAATTACCTCCCACCACTACAATTACATCAGGCCACTCTAGTTACCCCCCACCACTACAATTACATCACAACATTCTAATTACCTCCCACCACAATAATTATCCATCATCCAACTACTCTAATTACCCATCATTCCACTAATTACCCCCCACTACTACAATTACATCAGGCCACTCTAGTTACCCCCCACCACTACAATTACATCACACCATTCTAATTACCTCCCACCACAATAATTATCCATCATCCAACTACTCTAATTACCCATCATTCCACTAATTGCCCCCCACCACTACAATTGCCACCCACCACTTTAATTACTTCTTATTAATCTAATTACCACCCACCACTTTAATTACTTCTTACTAATCTAATTGCCCCCCACCACCACAATTACATCACGCCACTTTAATTACCTCCCACCACTACAATTACATCACATCACCCTAATTACCTCCCACCACTATAATTACATCACACCACTTTAATTACTTCTTACTAATCTAATTGCCCCCCCACCACCACAATTACATCACGCCACTTTAATTACTTCTCACTAATCTAATTACCATCCTAATTGCCCCCCACCACTACCACCTTTCATAGGCCCAGCCCTCTAACGCCCCATCCCCTAAGCCCCGCCCCTTAATTACCTCCCATCACTCTAATTACATCATATTAGTCTAATTACCTCCCACCACCGTACTTACATCTCATCACTCTAATTACTTCTCACTAATCTAATTACCCCCCACCATTCTAATTACCCCCACCACACTAATTGCCCCCCACCCCTAAACTGATCACTGATCACTGCTCCTGCTCCTGAACCGAACCCCTGTCATTAAGACACTACTTTCTTGCGCTATAAGTTTCTTATTATTCATAGAATTTTCGACATATCCCTCCGCAACAGAGCTAGATTTCCAACCTCCGTGCCTCTTTAATTTTAAAATATCAGCGCCACTGTCTGCTAGAAAAGTGGCAGAGCTTCTTCTAAAGCAGTGGCCAGTATATAGAACAGGGTTTGAAAGACGAAGAAATTGTGCAATAACTTTTGGCAGACTGCTAAATGTGTTAATTCCAACAGGATTTCTGGTACATTTTCCATTCGCATATTTGACAAAAAATCTGTTGTGTTTAAGAACCTGGGGACGCAACTTAATATATTTTCTTAATATTTCAACAAGATTCGTATTTTCAATGTCTCCAGTGGTAATTGCAAACTGCCGTATAACTTTTGTTTTTGAAGGTGGGATATCAACATGAAAATAGCTTCCTTCGTCTATAACATTTTCAACTGGAAGAAATGTTAATTCTGCTTTTCTGCATGCTCCTGCCATTCCAATTATCATTGCAACCTTAGCCATTAAGTATTCTTTGTCATCAGCTTCCAAATTTGGCAAAATCTTCTTTAATAAAAACTTTTGACTTTTTAGCACTGTACCCGTCCGCTTGACTTTTAATATATGCTACCAAATTTGTATATTTTTTAATATCAATATTCCTTTTCAGACTTAGTTCAGACCTTAACATTGAGTAAAGTGTCCATAATGTGGAAACTTTTAGATCTTTCTTACCCTCAAAATATGCAAGTAAAACTTTCTCATTAACATGTTTAATTTTCTTCTCATCACACCACGTAACAAATTTTTCGTATGCCAAATCATAAACTGCCTTTGACTTTTTGGGAATTACTGATAATAGAGCATTACCTGCTGCCTCTTCAATATCGCTTGGTAGCTCTTCAGAACTTGAATTACTCATTTTTAAAAAATAAAACTAAAAATATATCAATCTCACTAAAAACCTTCCGTCTAGACTTTTTTACAAAATGTCAAACTGACAACTAACATGAAGTAACAGCAACAAATTAAATTTATGTTTTCCAAATTTTTATCAATTATATTAAATTTAATTTTTTTATTACTTTCTTCAAAATTAGAAAAAATCTTGTATGCAATACGTTACGAAATGAAATTTTGTGTAACTTGCGAATTTTTGCGAAACTCACTTCGTTCGTTCCGCAAAAATCTCACGCGTTACACAAAATTAGGCATTTCGTAACTGATGGCATAAATAACTATTATGTAACAGCTCTAAAAAGTAAAAAATAAACTTTGAAGTAAATCAAACCCATCATTTCGTTACCCTATAATTTTTTTTTATATAAAAGTTTGTCGCGAGATTTTCCCGTGTAAAGGAGATTGCTCGCGACAAGCTTTTATATCATAAAAAAAATTATATAATGTAACAAAATGATTGGTTTGATTTACTTCAAAGTTTATTTTTTACTTTTTAGTCTTTTGATATGCTGTAATCTCCAGATATCGATTTTGAGACGAATCGGATCATAAACGGTAAAGTCGTCCGCCATCTTGAACTAAATTTTTGACTAGAAATTCTTAATCCACGACCCCGAAAACACCCTGATATCGATTTTGAGATGAATCGCATCTTAAGCGTTAAAGTCGTCCGCCATCTTGAACTAAATTTCTGACTAAAAATTCGTAATCGGCGAACCCGAAAACCCCCAGATATCCATATATGACAAAGGTCGTGGCGCCGCCATTTTGAATTTCTAAATTTTGACCAAGAATTCATAATTGACCATATCGAAAACTCATCGATTTTGAATCGAATCGGATAATAAGCGGTAAAATCGCCCGCCATCTTGTTTTTTTTATTATTAAAAGCTTTTATTAAACTTGTAATGTTTGTTAGTTAGTTTGTTTATGTCAAATCTTGCAATCAAAATTTCAATTAGTTCTAATTAAGCTTAAGCTTTTAAATTTTGCACATGTGTATAAGTCCGGTGACAATACACTTTAACATTTTCATATAAGAAAAAACAAGATGGCGGCTTCAAGGTGGCGGACAACTTTACCGTTTATGATCCGATTCGACTCAAAATCGATATCTGGGGGTTTTCGAGATGGCCAATTCTTGGTCAAAATTTAGAAATCCAAAACGGTGGCGCCAATATGGCGGACGACTTTTGTCATTTATGTTCCAAATCGATCAAACTCGATATCTGCTGGTTTTCGGGTTCGCCAATTACGAATTTCTAATCAAAATTTTAGTTCAGGATGGCGACTTCAAGATGGCCATCTACTTTTTGTCATTTAGATCCAAATCGATATCTGGGGGTTTTTGGAGTCGCGGATTACGAATTTCTAGAAAAAATTTAGTTCAAGATGGCGGACGACTTTAACATTTTCATATTTAAAAAAAACAAGATGGTGGCTTCAAGATGGCGGACGCCCTTACCGTTTATGACCCGATTCGACTCAAAATCGATATCTGGAGGTTTTCGAGATCGCCAATTATGAATTCTAGGTCAAAATTTAGAAACTCAAAATGGCGGCGCCAATATGGCGGACGACCTTTGTCATTTATGGCCCAAATCGATATTCGGGGGGTTTTCGGGTTCGCCGATTACGAAATTAATAATAATCATAATAATAAATGACTTTTATTAATAAAAATTGTACATTACCATACAATTTATTATTAAAATTCGGCGAAGTCTAACATATAGCTACTCAACTTAACCTAAACATTAATAACTAAGTAATTAATCAAAACAGAAAAAAAAAGCAAAACAATACAATATAAAAAACTAAATGTAATGATATAAGTATTATATTCAATTCAAAGCGAAAAAATTATTTAATAAACAATACATAGATATATTTTAAAAATTGATAGATATTGATCCATTGTAGAAAGCAGTTGTGATGATAAAAAATGAAGTTTAACTTTTTTATGAAAGCTATTTAATGGAAGAAGTTTGAATTCCGTGCTTAAATTATTATATACGGTGGTTGCATTGTACGTAAACGACCTTGTGAATAAAGCAGTATGAAATTTAGGTAAAGATAATAAATCTATATGCCTTAGGTTGACATTATGTATATTATGTCGAAATTTTAATTTATCACGTAGGTAGGGAGGTGCAGAGGTTAGAAGGAGATTATGGACAGAAACGGATAAATGATAATTATACAAATTATCTACATGTAACCAACCAAGTTCATTAATCTTATGGGAAATATGATCGAATTTTTTTAATCTGAAAACAAAACGACAACTGTTCAGTACTTTTTGTAACCGATGTTTAGTAACTTTATCTAAACATGAAAAGTAAACTATGTTGCAGTAATTTATGATTGGTATGACAAGTAACTCACAAAGCTTTTTCGGTAGTTTAAAATTAATGATATTAATGTTGCAATAAAGAAATTTTAGTGCAACATAGCATTTTCTTATTAACGAAGATACGTGGTCATAAAATCTTAAATTTATATCAAACAAGTCCTAAATTTTTAGCTCTTTCGACAATATTTAGACGCTGACCATTAATATTTAAATTTAAGTTGTTCAGTATAAATTGTCTCTTACTTTTAGAGCAAAAAATAATTACAGCACATTTATTAGGGTTCAGCTTCAAATTGTTGTTCGACGCATAATTAAATATAGAATTTAGGTCACTATTAATATTTATTGAAGCATTTATTACATTATTTAGGTTAAAAGAGTAGAAGGGCTGAGTATCGTCTGCGTAGGCTAAAGTTTTAATAAACTGAGTGCACTCAAATATATCCGTTGTGTAAATTAAAAAAAAAAAAGTAGAGGTCCTAACACTAAAGCATTCGCATTCCCATTATCTAAGGATTTCAAAATATCGTCTGAAATATTTAAAAGAACTGTTGTTGTGCTATGTCCTTTTCTGAAACCAGATTGTATAGGTTTTATTATCTTACTGTTAATCACATAGTCATTTATCTGAGAGTATAAAAACTTTTCCAAAACTTTCGATAGTGCTGGTATTATAGTTATAGGTCTTAAATCAGAGAAATTTTGTGGGTCATTAACTTTTGGAAGAGATTCAACTATGGACAGCTTCCATTTATCGGGAAAATAGCCGGTTTCAAGACAATTTATTATGTGAGTGATATGCTTGTATATTGTGGGTAGAGCGAGCTGTAACATTTTGGCTCAAATTTCATCACTCCCATAAGCATTCGATTTAAGGTTTAATACAATCCGTTTGATGTTATCATAGGTAGCTAATTTAAAATCAAAACCAATATTTTCATCGAAGCTGTTAGAAAGGAAATTCTAGTCAAAAATGTTGTTCAGGATGACGACTTCAAGATGGCGGACGACTTTACCGTTTAAGATGCGATTCAATTCAAAATCCATATCTGGGGGTTTTTAGGGCAGCGGGATTATGAATTTTTAGTCAAAATTCAGAAATTCAAAATGGCGGCGCCAATATGGTTGACGACTTTTATCATTTAGATCCAAATCGATCAAAATCGATATCTGGGGATTACAGCATATCAAAAGACTAAAAAGTAAAAAATAAAATTATATAAAAAATATTTAAAAAAAGCTTTTATTGAAATGCTCTAACAAGTAGAAAATAAACTTTGAAGTAAAACAAACCCACCATTTTGTTAAATACATTATATAATTTTTAACCTCTCCACAATAAAATTGTGAGAGGTTACTAAAATTGGTTCAAAAACGAAAATTGAGATAACATCAAATCTTTACGTTTTGAAGTCCTAGGAACCGAAAAAAGTGGTTTTTGAAAAATGTCTGTGTGTGTGTATGTGTGTTAGCACGATAGCACCGAAACTACTGAACAGATTTGAATGAAACTTTGCATGTGCGTTTATTTAGTGCCCCAGAAGATCTGAAAAGGTTTTGGTTGAGATCGGATTAGGTTTAGTGCCATTTTGACGCAACAAGTTGTTTATTTTATAATTACTTTCAATTTGTAATGGAACCATTGAAAAGCAGTTAAAATTCTGATTTCAACGATATATCACACTTCCACCCTTTCGATTTGGTTTCCGTGAAAAAAATTAAAAACAAAGCAAATATGAAGCATAGATCGCATTTCGCATGACATGAGCGATCATATTGCAATGAGCAAATTTTGACGGTTGTCATTGTCATCGTTTGTCATCCGATAACGTTGGTATTATGTCATGTTAATTAGATTTTGGCATATTTGTAACTTTTAGTGGATTGTCACAAACTTTAAAGGTAATTGTAACAATATCATATGCTTTCTGTAACTTCGTTGGTGAATTTATTATAGATTACCACTTTACCATTTTTCAGTTTGTTGCTTTACAAATCAGTAGTATTTAGGATAACTAGACTTTCTTAGTCGTTCAAGTGATGTTAAAGTTGTTAATATCCTAATAGTATATTATTCAACAAGCGATAATGTAGGTAATAACTCGCATAGATGATTGTAAATTCATTAAATTGAGGATTTTTTTAGTGCCCCAGAAGATCTGAAAAGGTTTTGGATGAGATTGGATTACGTTTAGTGCCGTTTTGTCACACATTTTAATGCTCTTTTCGGCTTCAAAGATCCACCGAGTGGGGAGGTTCCAGCCGCTTCCAGTAGCTGCCGATTTTTTTTATAATATAAAAGCTTGTCGCGAGCAATCTCCTTTACATAGGAAAATCTCGCGACAAGCTTTTATATCAAAAAAAAAATGTAAAATGATGGGTTTGATTTACCTCAAAGTTTATGTTCTACTTTTTAGAGCATTTAAATAAAAGCCTTTTTAAAATATTTTTCTTATATGAAAATGTTGAAGTGTATTGTCACCAGACTTCGTAATCGAAATTTTGATTGCAAGATTTGGCCTAAACAACAAACTAACGAACAAAAAAACATTGCAAATTAAATAAACGATTTTAAAAGAAAAACAAGGTTATACACATTGTTTATAAAAAATTCGTGTATGTGAATCGATAAACATGAAATATTTTAAGTATTCTTTGTTGATAAAATAGTATATCGATGGCTTGGTTCTAACAGGTCGTAACGCACAAATTTTACGAAATTGAGTTTATTGCATTTCTGCGACGATAGAGGTCTCTTACATCTAATTTGAACGCGTTTTAACCAACAAAGTTCTAGAAATATTTTTAAACGGTCATTTAAAATAGGACGTACCATAGTACGATCTATGATAGTACGCGTTTGTTGTAAGTGCAATAAGTCGTAACCCACAAAAATAGAATGGTGACAGATGGTTAATGTTGTGTTTGTAATAGTGTGCCTGAGTTTTCAAAAAAAAAAACTAATAAAAAGGTAAGGTAACAAATGAAATTTGCATTTACTTTGTAGTGTAGTATGTTAGTGTTTCGAATTTTTGTGTAATTTTTAGGTTAGTTATTAATAAACAGTAAAATATTTCAAATAAAAAACATTATGTTTATACGACTTATTGGAACTAATGATTTATGCTATAAATACTAGTAATTGTGTTGGATACGACATTTTGATATTTATTTTTTAGTAGATTCCTCGTTCTTTTTACAAATTTCCATCCATTTTAAAATTTTCATGCAGATAAATAATAAAAAATATTATCATACAGATAAAATAGAATAAAAATAGAGAAATTATTTATCCATAATTATAGTTTTATTTCTTTTTGTTGCCTTTGCTTTTTTTTTATTAAATAAGGCACAAAATTAGTCTGTATTCCTACATTTCTACGTTGTTTAAGTCATGCTAAGAAACCTGAAATATTATTGATAATACACTTTCAAATAAGAAACAAAAATAAGAAACAAACTTTATTTTTTTTTTAAGATGAGTTCAAGAAGCAAGAGGATGGTAGAGCTATGCACTGCAGCTCCAGCAGCAATTAATTTAAACAACGTTGAAGATAATTTAGTTTACGAATGTGAATTAATTAATAATGATTTAATTCCATTGTCAGACATAAGTAACGAAGTATTTGAACCTAATTTGATAGACGCTATCCAAACAGAAAACCACACCGTAAAAACCATAATTGATTTATCGAATGACATTCTTTTTCCGTCTTCTGAAAATCTTAAAGAACTAGACTATTTTCCCATATCAATTGGAACATTTGATTTAGAAAATACAACTATCTTTGAGGATACTAAGGACATTATAAATGCAGTACAAAGCATTTCAGATCCTCATTCGGAAATATTCGTACATGAAAATCTGATAGAAACTGTTCGACATGAAGAACCTTCCGGGGACGACGATGTTGATGATCCGAAATGGCTGCCATCAACAGAAACAAATGTACAGGATGAAATAAATGAACAGCAGGATGAAACAGTTAATAAAATAGATAATGAAATTAGAGAAGGTAAGAATGGAATAGCTGGAAATAGGAAACGACGAAAAGTACCTGCACCCGATGAATGGAACAAAAATAAAAATAAAAAGTTGCGCATGATGGGAAAAAACTATTTGGGATACTCAAGATCAACCGATGGAACCATCAAGTAAAATGTTGAACGTACGGCCCGTAGTCTGAAACTTTACTGCACCAATAATGAATTTTGCAAAAGAAGTGGGAAAAGAAACTGCTCTCTCTTTACCCTTGAAAAGCGTCAAGATTTATTTAATAATTTTTGGAACATAACTTGGGAACAAAAAAATCTATGTGCTCAGTTTAGTTGTTTACCAGCCAAAAAAGAGATGTTATGTAAACGGACTTTCCAGGCGACAAGTCTGCTTTCTTTATCACTTAAGATTGGACAATATCTTATTGCAAGTATGTAAAAAAATGTTTCTTTCGACTGTAGATCTTAAAGAAAAAATGGTTCGTTCGTGGGTTATAAAAAATCAAAATCATGGAACAGCAGACAGTTCAGAGACTAACAACAAAAGAAACATGGAAAAACGCAGAGAATCGAGTTTTGTACAAAATAACAAAGCACAAATAGACTTTTTAAAACAATTTTTTGAAAATTTGGCAAAAATGGAATCCCGTTATTGTAGAAAACAGACGAATAGGCAATATTTACAATATCCTTTTCAGACAAAAAAGGACGTATATGAGCTTTACAGTACTCACTGTAAAGGTGAACAGAAAACACCACTTTCGATTTTTACCTTTAACAAAATCTTTGATAACCAAAATTTATCAATTTATCATCCCCGGAAAGATCAATGCGATATTTGTTGCCAATATAAAGTCAAACAGTTACCAGAAGACGAGTATCAAAAACACATAGACAACAAAAACCTAGCCCAAAAAGAAAAAGTAGATGACAAAGAAGCAGCTATTCAAGGTAATAAATACACTTTCACTATGGACGTCCAGGCAGTAAAACTGTGTCCTGTTATTCAAACAAGTAACTTGTATTATAAAACAAGATTACAAGTCCGCATTTTCACAGTCTATAACCTTGCCACACATCAGTGCTCCAACTATGTATGGAACGAAACAGAGGGAGATCTACAAGCGTCTATATTTGTGTCATGTATCTTAGAACACCTTGAGAAACATTGCTTGAATAAAAAAAGAGAAATCGTGTTGTTTTCCGATGGCTGCGGATACCAGAACCGCAACTCAATTCTAGCTAACGCATTAAGTTATTTTTCTGTAAAACATGACGTTTGCGTCCAGCAAAAATTTTTAGAAAAAGGTCACACTCAAATGGAGTGTGACTCCACACACGCCCTAATTGAAAGAAAATTAAGAGGACGCCAAATAACACTGCCTTCTCAATATGTTAGTATAATAAAAGAGTCTAGAAAAAGGCCATTTCCATTGGATGTCCAATACCTGTCATACGATTTTTTTTTAAATTATGACGACAAATCAATAATTCGGTTTGAGTCAATCCGTCCAGGAAAAATGAAAAACGATCCAACTGTTTCAGACCTCAGAGTTTTAAAATACTTACCTGATGGGAAAATTCAATACAAACTTAAATTCACTGACGAATACCAAGACTTACCTCAAAGACCCAAAATGACTAAACTAAACGATGTTATCCTTCAACCACTATTCAAAGACCGATTACCAATTAAATCTACTAAATGGAAACATTTACAAGATCTCAAACCCGTCCTGGAAAAAGAAGTTCACAGTTTTTATGATGAAATTCCTCATTCGTCTAAAAAAAAGAAGCAATAGGTAAGGAGTATTAATTACTAAAATATTCAGAGTATTTTAATATTTTTTTACAGATAAAAACTTTATTATGCATTATTGTGTCCCCGGATGGGGTACCTGTACTCTTGTAAACTTTGTAAAATTTTGATTTGCCAAGAAAAAGTCATTCCTTATAAAAACTTTTTCTTGTCTTAGGAAGTCATAAACGGTTGTCAAACTTAAGATACATTATACAGGGTATTCTAAAAATTAGAAAATATGAAACCGACTTTAAGCAAACTATCTTTTTTACATTTTTAATGAAAAGTTTATTTAAAAAAATGTTTTTCCAATTATGAAGAAAAGCTTAAATACGGAGATTTGTTGCAAAATAAGGAAACATTTCTGTAAAAAAATAACATTTTATTCAACTAAATTGAACACCACATGTAGACCTCCTGGAAGCTGCTGCAACCACAAACGAAGATGTGATCTTATCTGTCTATGGAAAATTCAGAAAAAAAATCGATAGCTACCTGAAAGCGGCTGGAGCCCACCCCACCCGGTGGATCTTTGAAGCAGAAAAAAGCATTAAATTGTTTGCCAAAACGGCACTAAATGTAATCCGATCTCAACCAAAACAGTTTCAGATCTTCTGGGGCATTAAAGAAACCATCAATTTGATGAATTTGCAGCACGAGCCGCAGGCGAGTTATTACCTAGGTTATCGCTCCTTGAATAATATACTATTAACAAGTTTAAACTTGTTAATATCACTTGAACAACTAAGAAAGTCTAGTTACCCTAAACATTGCAGATTCGTAAATTCAATGGGATTAGCTCCGAAAGTACCCAAATCAGTACCTAAATCTGAGTGGATAATTGCGAAGTGATTCATGAACAGGGAGTATCAAAAGTGATATGTACATACTTTGTGGATGAAAATTCGGTGGCATTTATTTATAACACCACCTTGTTGTAGTAAACAGTTTTTTCTTAATAACTTTGATCGTAGCGCTCGGCGAGAAAAAAGTTTAATATAAAAGATGTAGATATTGACAATACAAACATTTTAAGCCATATTTTATTAAAATCGGTTCAATAGTTTATTCGCAAATCGTAAAGAACCGTTGAAAATCTGCTACGATTTACACGTACATAAACAAATAAATACGTTGGATATTAATGATTATAAGATATTACATAACGAAATCACTTGGGCTATTGTAGCGTAGCAGATATCGTAGGACACAACCTAACCCGGATAAGTGAGGTACGTGCCTACGATAAAATTTCTCTAGCTCAGACTATCTCAGGGCGTTAAGCCCAAGTTTACATAAACTATGACAAATTATTAGTTTACTTACTTAACAAATCACTGAGGCTTCCGTACGTAGTGGTCGCAGATGAAATAATGACACTTTCTTTAAAAATGAAATGCACTATATTACCCAATTTACAGATACTGGTTATCTAGCATGTAACCTGGCGATATTCAAAAGGTGTGGCAAGTTTCTTGATTAATAAGTTACAACATTAATAAAATGCCTCGTGTAGCTACACATCGATTTACAATGTCCTCATAAATGGTCATAAATTCTGCCACAATGGGTCTGATTTAGAGAACCTCCTTAAATAAATTTAAATGCATAAAATCTTTAAATATGTACAAGTTAAAATACAAAAGTATGAATTGCTATAACCGAGTCGAACCACTGAAGGTGGTCCCCGGTAAGTAAAAACAAGTACACACTTATTTAGGGTGGTACAATACCGACTTCGACGTGGAAGAACTGTAGCCCTACGGAGGTGTCTTCGGGACAAAAGAAATTGACCCAAGGATGGGGTTGATTATAGCCTCTCCAGCCCTGGAACTTTCTACTGCGTGTGGATGCCCCGTCCGTGGAACTTCACCGATGTATGTAGAAGCCCCGTCCATGGAACCCTAAAGATATCACGATTTAATTTGCAAAGTCAGAAATGCACGTGAAGCGTGCCTAATGTGAGCAATTCGAATCTGACATAACCTACAAAAGAAATATAATTTACCTCACTGATGAGCGAACAATCCACCAATATTCCTCGAAAGCCACAGTTGGATGAATGGGGTCGAGTCCGCCTTTCAAGTTGACACGGTATTTCCAAAGGAAAGCCTGCAAATTTGCGAAACACGTGGGTAGAGAACGGGTAAGATGGCGTGAAGAGTTAGCTTACCTTGTATAATTAAATATCCTGCTTCCGCAGTTAAAATTTACTCACAACCACAAAATATTCCGCTAAACGGAACAACAACAGATTGAGGAAATTTTCTTGTGTTGATAATTCCAAAATCCACCAGGATGCCTTGGATAAACCGAGGTTCGCAGAATTATCAACTACCTACGCCAAAAAAAATGGTTACCTTCCCGTCTTCTCTGCTTCTCACGTGCCGCAAGTGTATCGCCCTCCCGTGGAGAATAGCGAAATGTGTTACGGACGTAGCAGTTGTTATTATGCGGCCCCCAAAACGCTAAGGCGTATGGTGGGTCGCATACGCTAGAGGTCCGCAACAAATCAATGATTTTTCGATTGTTCTTATTTAATAGAAAAATAAACAATTTCCGCGTGTAAACTATTTGAAAGTTGAGTCTGTGGTATGCTTAAACTACGGTTCAAATTTTATCAAAAAAATATTCAATAGTTTCCGAGATAATTTAATTTGTTTATAGAATTACGATGGCTTTAACGTACAATAACGCTCAATTTTTCAATCATACGATTATAAAAATGGGCTCATTTGAAAGATAAAGGTTGCTACTTCTTAATGCAATTGTTACCCAGTCAAATAACTTTTTTAATATATTTATGTATTGTTTATTAAAATATGAAATAAAATTCAATTTTCCACACTCTTCATCTTTGTATGACTGGTGGTCGAGAGGTGGGCGCACTTGCCTCTCACCCAAACGTTCCGGGTTCGATCCCCGGTCGTGGCAGTGGAAAATACTGTGAGAGGGATTTTTCCACTATACACGGATATTGGGTGTGTGTCCCTTGTCTCTAAATGTGTGGCCCCCTCCCACACAAGGCTCTTCTAGAGCCTTCCGGGATAAAGGGGGTCGTAATTACCTGTGGTGTTATTATTTATTTATTCTCCATTTTACAGTGAATTTTGTATTTTTGATAAATTTGGAATGGGCTCGTTGAACTAGTGCGAATCAATAAAAGGGAGCAAATATTGAGTGAGTGTGAGCCCAGGAGCGCGTCTATCCCCTCTCCTGCCCCTCTCCATTGACGCGCATCAACGCTATACTTTCCCTTGCATTATTAGCAATATATTTATTCGAGGGAAGTTGAAAATACTGTCCAAGTATAATTCAGCTAAACCTCTACATACGGGTCAAATTTCATAGCTCAAGTAAACATGGAAGCTGATTTAAAAAAAAAATAATAATTCTTTGCTCAAAATCAGTTTGGAAATAAAGTTCAAGACGTTAGTTTTAATTTGATTCGTTTAACAATACGTTGCGTTAAAAATTCAGTAATTCAATTTTTTTTATGCGGAAAATATAATGCCATTTTTAAAGCCATTTTAAACAATCAAAAAGTTATAATTTGACTTGGGTAACAATTGCATTAAGAAGTAGCAACCTTTATCTTTCAAATGAGCCCATTTTTATAATCGTATGATTGAGAAATTGACCGTTATTGTACGTTAAAGTCATAGTAATTCGATAAACAAATTAAATTATCTCAGAAACTATTGAATATTTCTTGATCAAATTTGAACCGTAGTTTAAGTATACCACAAACTAAACTTTCAAATAGTTTACACGCGGATATTGTTTATTTTTCTATTAAATAATAACAATCGAAAAATCATCGATTTTCAACGGTTTTTTACGATTTGCGAATCGATTTTAATAAACTATTTTCTCGCCGAGCGCTACCATCAAAGTTATTAAGAAAAACTGTTTATTACAACATTCAAGGTGCTGTTATAAACAAATGCCACCAAATTTTCATCCACAAAGTATGTTCATATCACCTTTGCGATACTACCTGTTCATGAATCACTTCGCAATTATCCACACAGATTTAGGTGCTGACAAAATGCTAATTTTACTGGACTAAAAATGGAAAATTGGTAAAGTGATAATCTATAATAAATTCATCAATGTAGGTATATTTATTCCCTGCACCCAAAAAAAGCAACAAAAACTTTATAACCTCGTTAAAATACCACTCTTTGTACTGTCTCGACAGCAAATCGACTCGTTTACTTTTACGTTTTTAATGTGCGTTGGGTTGTTTGATGACAGGCATGCCGCATGACCCGCAGCGATAATAATTATGTCGTAAAGCTTTTGTTGCGTTTTTTGAGCGCATGGAATAAATAAACTGAACTATACAGAAAACATATGATAATGAGGGTTGAAAATCAACACTGTTGAACTCTTAACTTTTATGAAACTATTTCAACACAATACATTTTATTCTATTCAATTTGCAACTGCCAGAAGGACATTTTACCAGTAGGAATTAATTGTGATAGTAAGTTTAGTTTGTGGCCATTTATAAAGTTTGGTATTTTCCTCAATTTAGAGAAATTATCATTTGACATTTATTAAAAAATTCAAATTCATTTTTAATTATTTCTTTATTATACTTTATCGAAAATTTTAAATTTTTTATGTTTTAGGAAAAATTTAATGATGAAATGAAGTATGATAGTGAAAATATGAAATAATTTATTCTAGTTACAGAACTTCCGAAGTCATAAAGACGGCAAAAAGAGCAAAATATGTCAGAGAATATACAAAATACCACAAAAAGTGTAGTCACTTATAATGGTTTCAAATAGAGCACGTATTCTGTAACATCAGGGGTACCTCAGGTTTCTAACTTGGGCCCATTGCTTTTCTCTCTCTTCATCAATGATATTGATGATATTCTGAAATGTGAAAAACTACTACTTTGACATCAAATTATCTTTTTCTAATCACATCGATCCGCCTTTGCTGAACACTTTCAATCGGTGTTTAATGTACCAAATAACAGATTCACTGAGGATACTGAATGTACTGATATGAGTGATCATGTTGAATTGAATGTTATTGGCGAGCACAATATCATAGAAGCAATTAACCATCTTAAGTGTGGCAAGGCAATGGGTCATGATAATGTACCTGCTTATACACTTAAAGGTTGTAAAGATATTCTGGCTCAGCCGCTTTGTTAGCTATTCAATTTAGCCCTCAAAACAAATACTTTCCCTGATGTATTAAAAGAATCTAGAATATCGCCTGTACATAAATCAGGATCTAGAAATGAAATTAATAATTATCGCCCTATTGCCATACTTTCAAAAATTTCAAAAATTTTTGAGTCCCTCATTTATAAGTATATATATATATATATATATATATATATATATATATATATATATATATATATATATATATAATGCGGTCAAGAACAAAATTTTTGAAAATCAATATGGATTTCAACAACAAAAATCAGCGTGTGGGAATCTCATTTCAAGTGATATTGTCAAAGCTGTCAAGCTTTTCGTTATCTGCTTCCCTTATTAAACTAATCGCGTCTTATTTGAGTAATCGGAAGCAATACGCCTCAGAAAATAATTTTAAATCTGTTCAGTACGCTGTTCCTCAAGGTTCAAATCTCGGACCCCTGCTATTCCTTTTGTTTATTAATAGTGTAGTTGACGTTGTGGATGAGTGCAAGATTCTATTGTTTGCTGATGATATCAAACTATTTAAAGAAATATCATCTATTGATGATTGTGTAAAACTTTAGTTGAGCTTAGATAAGCTATATCAATGGTCCAATTTTAATAAACTTCAGTTCAATTTTGCTAAATGTAAAACTATGACCTTTGCATATGTAAGAAATCCAATCATGAACAATGAACACTTACATGTAAATGATGGATATTAAATTTGAGTTTTTCGCACCATATTGAGGATTTAGTTAGCAAATCTTATCGTAACCTTGGGTTCATATTGCGCAATGGTAGACAAGTCCAAAACAAAGAAACTTTGTTGATACTATTTAATAGCTTTGTCAGATCTAAAGTTGAATATTGTAGCATAGTCTGGAATCCTTATTACATCAAATATTTTCAAGCAGTTGAGAATATTCAGAAAAAATTCATTAAGCACTGCGAATTTATATTAACAGGACATTAATAATAATAATAATAATAATAATAATAATAATAATAGGGGTGCAAAACCGAACCGGCAGCCCTAGTGCACCCGGGAGGGGAAAGCATCTTCCCCTCTGGTGTCGGTCGTGGGCCTGCTGGGCTAACCACCCACAGGCCCTAATCTTTGGTTCCAATAGGCCGAAGACAGGGCCCCCACGATCGACCCCGTTCGGATAGGGGTCAAGGGCAAGGTGGTGGGGCCCAACCGGACGGGCCGCCCGTTGACGAAATTGGCAATGTCCAAGGACGCTTTGAGTGGACAGATGAGCTGAGGGATGAACTTCTGCATTGCTATGAAAGCAGTGAGCCCGCGCGGAGGGGATACATGGCGCGGATGCATGCTCTGTGGTGTGAGAGGCTACCAGAGCATAGCGCCTTCACGCCACAAAATCTGCGTGACTATGTATCCCACCTTCGTAGTAGGGGCTACGTGAGGACTGCTCCTGGACCGGTGAATGAGGTGGTCGAAGGGCCGCCACATTCACCGGTTGAGGACGTAGTTCTCCTCGTTCCGCCAATACCAGAGGGTCTCAGTACCAGAAGGGGGTTACACCGTCTGAAAACCCCCGGGCCACAAGACCTGGCCAGAGTGGACGCTGAACTTCGCACAGCGCTACCAGAAGAGGCTGACATCTGGCACATAAATTGTGCCGTGTATGCCGCTGCTCAACGCTCGTCTCAGGTGGAGAGGCGAAATACCTCTTCCCCACAGGAGAGAGCGCAGCGGCGCATACAAAAGATGGAAGCCAAGATCCGGTCGGCGAGGCAACACGCATCCCGTATCCAATGTGTGATGGACTATATAGCGGCCAACAGGCCGTTCACGCCTAAAGTGCGTCGATTAGCCGCCAATTTAAGACGCGCCCATCACACACTTAATGAGGCAGTGCTGCGAACCACCAAACAGCACTGTCTCGACAGGATACGGATGCTAGTGACTTGCAAAAAGTCATTAGTGAGGCGGGCGAGAGGGCTTGCGGAAAATAAACTGTTCCGCGAAAAGCCCTCGCGCCTTTTCCAACCGCCTCCGCATGTTGTAGACAATCCGCCGACTGCAGATCAGGTGGAGAACTTCTGGAAAACGCTGTACGAGGAGAGGCCTCCACTCAACCGAGATTCTCCTGCCCTTGCACACTTTGAAGCCTTTTGTCAAAGGCTTCAGCAACCACAGGAAGTGTGCGAACCAATAACCCCAGAAGAGGTTCGTAGGGCTCTTGATGGCTCTAAGAACTTTGCTGCTCCAGGTCCCGATGGGATAAATAACTTTTGGTGGAAAAAGTTATCGAGCACCCACCACCATTTGGCCAGAATATTTAATTCCTGGTTAAATGGGGAGCAGCAAATCCCTTCTTGGGTTGTTGAGGGGCGGACAGTGCTGATCCCCAAGAACGGAGATTTGTCCAACCCAAAGAATTACAGACCGATAACCTGTCTAAACGCATGTTACAAGGTGTTTACACGCATTTTGTACATGCGGGTGCTCCACGCAGTTGAACCGGTTTACGAACGGATATATGAGCAACGAGGGTCGAAGAGAGGTGTCGCTGGCTGCAAGGAGAACCTGTTGATTGACAGATGTGTCACGCAGGACTCCATGCAGTATAAGCGGAACCTCTCTATGGCCTGGATCGACTACCGCAAGGCATTTGACATGACATCGCATGAGCTCATTGTTCACTTGCTCCGATGTCTTGTGGTACCCGGTCCCGTAGTGAGATGTATTGAAGAACTGATGCCGCTCTGGAGGACTCGCTTTACCATAACATCGGGTAACGATAGAGTCCAAACAGAGTCGGTAACATTCAGAAGAGGAGTATTTCAGGGAGATTCCCTCAGCCCCCTTTTGTTTTGCATCTCGCTACTGCCATTATCCGTCTCGCTCCGGAAAACCCGTGGCTACAACTGCGGTACCCCCGGCGACAGGAGGCATAAGGTCACCCATCTATTTTATATGGATGACCTTAAACTTTATGCCTCTGGAGAGAGGGATCTCCAACAGTCCCTTAGGGTGGTACAGGAGTATACGCAGGCTGTCGGTATGCAGTTCGGGTTGGACAAATGCGCACTGATCCATCTCAAGAGAGGACGATGCGGTGACTATGGAGAGGACGCACAGCTCGTGGACGGAAGCATCTTACACCATCTAGATGCCGGAGAGTCGTACACTTACTTGGGTGTCGAGCAACGCTCCACCCAAGAAGTGAGTGTAGTGAAAAACGCTCTCCGCGGCAAGTATCAGCACCTACTCCGACAGATCTGGTCTTCAGAACTGTCGGGGAAGAACAAGGTGTCTGCTACAAATATGCTTGCCGTTCCGATCCTTCTCTACTCTTTCGGAGTAGTGAAGTGGACTAGAGAAGAGCTGCGTCAACTCGATGTAGTAACCCGCAAGAAGATGCATCTCAATAGGAGCTTGCATCCTAAATCGTCCGTTCCACGGTTATATCTCCCACGACATCGGGGAGGCCGTGGACTCTTGAGCTTGGAGAGTCTCCATAGCAGGATGGTTCTGGAGGGAGCATGTAAGGTCATCAGGAGTTCGGATCCCCTCCTCTGCATGGTCCGAGACCATGAAAATGCAGAGGTAGGAGCTTTTCTCTTTAAGGCAGCACGCAGAGCAGCCGATGAACTTGGTCTCATCTTCGACGTCGAGCGGGTAAACCCCGACTCTGTCTCCGAGTTGGAACCCGTTCGACTAAAAGCCCACATTAGAGCTGCAGAACACAACATCCTTCTGCAGCTCCATAAGGATAAGCCATTGCACGGGATCTTCTATAAAAATATAGAAGACCTCGGCTTATCCGAAAGGCTGACCTTCGCCTTCTTAAGGTCAGCTGGGCTGAAGTCTGAGACCGAGGGATTCATAATGGCTTGCCAGGATGGTGTATTTAACACTCTCGTCTATCGACGTCGTGTCATGGGTATGGAGGTCCCTGATGTCAGCTGCAGGGCCTGCCGCAGGGCGCCGGAGACTGTAATGCACTTACTGTCGGCTTGCCCGACTTACGCAGTCTCGGCCTATATTCATAGACACAACGCAGCATTACGAGTGCTTTACTATCATCTAAGGCACTCGTATGGGATAGACGAAACACCAGTGCTGCCTTACGTTCCGGGGGTTATTGAGTCCGTTGTGGGGAATGAGAAGTGCCTAATTTATTGGAACTACTCGTTTCCCACCGTCAGGCAAATACAAGCCAACAAGCCTGACATAGTACTCCTCGACCACCAACTCAAGACAATGTATGTCGTGGAATTCTCAGCTCCCGCTGAGAGCAACATTGTCTTGAAAGAGGAGGAAAAACGGACAAAATATCGAGATTTGCTCTTCGAACTCCGCAGGCTTTATCCAGGCCATTCTGTTAAAATAGTGGTACTGATTATAGGAGCCCTCGGTGGAATGAGACAGACGCTGCTTTCAGAACTAAAGATCATACCGGCATGCCGAGATTCGGCAGAGATCTTAGCCGGCAGAATGCAGAAGGCTGTCATCCTCGGTTCATTACGTCTACTCAGGGCACACGATTCGCGGACCCGGTAGTCACTCACCCCACGGGCGTGGGGAGTGGCTATTGGTATTACCAGCTCCCCTTTGTGAGGGTCGGAGCCACAGAGTAGGGTGACTGGTTTTTTGTAAAAAAAAAAAAAAAAAAATAAAAAAATAAAAAAAAAAAATAAAAAAAAAAATAAAAAAAAAAAAAATAATAATAATGAAGTGATTTTAGAACATATACGAAAAGCTCAGAGAAACTTAAATATGGCTTATGTAGACTACAGAAAAGCCTTTGATTCTGTACCACACTCGTGGCTTATACAGGTACTCAGTATCTATAAAGTTCACCCTATACTCATCACGTTTCTGGAAACAACTATGTCCAACTGGTCTACAGTTCTGACTCTGGCAGCTGGTGATAGACACATCAAGACTGGCGAAATAAATATAGGAGAGGAATATACCAAGGAGACTCCTTAAGCGCTCTTTGGTTTTGCCTCGTCCTCAACCCATTGTCTGCCACAATTAAGAATACAAAATACGGTGTCAATATCAAAACAGGCCAAAATAGTCTGAGCCTTAGTCACTTATTTTATATGGACGATTTGAAACTGTACGCAGCAAATCAGCGCCATCTTGAAAGCATGCTTAAACTCGTCCACCGAATGAGTACAGATATTGGAATGACATTTGGGATTGACAAATGCAAAACTGTAACAGTAGATAAAGGAAAGTTAAGAGACACACCACCACTCGAAATAAATGATAATACGCGCATAGAAGCAGTCTACATGGAACCGTATAAATATCTGGGAATAGCACAAAAACATAAAATCGATCATAGTGAAGTTAAAGTGAAGTTACGTGCAAACTTCGAGAAGAGGACAAGCCGACTTCTTAAGACCAAACTAAATGCCAAGAATATGACTAAGGCGATTAATACGTATGCTATTCCCTCTCTAATGTACTCATTCGGTATAATAAAATGATCTAACACTGATCTTGATGGTTTAAACCGAACGCTAAGAGTCAGATTAACTAAATCTCGCATGCACCACCTAAAAGCCAGTAAAGAGAGAGTACATCTACCTAGATCTAATGGGGGAAGGGGTATTACAGATATAAAAGAGACTTGCCATGAGCAAGTAGAAGAAATAAAGAAATACTTTTATGCAAATGTAAATAATCCACTCCATCGGACAATTATAAAGGCTGACGCAAACCATACACTGCTCAATCTTAGAGCTAGACAAGAAATAATCCACTCCAATAGCGTACAACAAAAACTTGAAGATTGGAAAAGAAAAGAAATACATGGAAGATACTACAATGCACTCCAAGATGAAAACATCGATATCAAAGCGTCACTCTCGAGGTTAACTCAAGGGAGTCTAAACCCAGAGACAGAAGGTTTTATGATCGCAATCCAAGACCAAGTGATAAAGACCCGGAACTACCAGAAATACATTCTTCAAGAACACATACCCACAGATGAATGCAGAAAGTGTCATATGCAAGTTGAAAATATTGACCACATAACATCAGGCTGCGAGAAACTTGCAAAAACTAAGTACATTGAGAGACACAATCAAGTTGCAAATGTGGTCCATTTAGAACTGCTAAAAAAATACATACCTGAGAGCAATGTAACAACTGCGTATTACCGTCGCGTACCAAACCCAGTTGTGGAAAACAACAACTACAAAATATACTGGGACAAAGGAATTTTAACAGACAGAACCATCATGCACAACAGACCAGATATAACCTTGATAGACAAGATGAAAAAAAGGGCTTACCTAATCGATATTTCCATCCCCAACAACCACAATTTGGCCCGCAAATATGAAGAAAAGATGGATAAATATGAAGCCCTCGCCAACGAAGTAGAACGTCTCTGGAATCTTGAAACCGCCACCATAATTCCTTTAATAATCTCTTCTACTGGTCTCGTCCCGAAAACATTAAAGACAAACATTAAAGCTCTAGAACTACCAGAACATATTTACCTGATCCTGCAAAAAGCCACATTGTTGCAAACCACGAACATTGTAAGATCTTTCTTGAGAGACACATCTGAGGCGAATTGAAGCTTGGCCTAGTGCCCGTTTTGATAGCCATGTTACCCGAGAAACGGAGTTTAAAAAAAAAAAAAACTTCCATCTATTAAGCCTTTGGTGAGTAGCGCCACCACTTACTCCAGCTAGGGGTGCAAAACCGAACCGGCAGCCCTAGTGCACCCGGGAGGGGAAAGCATCTTCCCCTCTGGTGTCGGTCGTGGGCCTGCTGGGCTAACCACCCACAGGCCCTAGTCTTTGGTTCCAATAGGCCGAAGACAGGGCCCCCACGATCGACCCCGTTCGGATAGGGGTCAAGGGCAAGGTGGTGGGGCCCAACCGGACGGGCCGCCCGTTGACGAAATTGGCAATGTCCAAGGACGCTTTGAGTGGACAGATGAGCTGAGGGATGAACTTCTGCATTGCTATGAAAGCAGTGAGCCCGCGCGGAGGGGATACATGGCGCGGATGCATGCTCTGTGGTGTGAGAGGCTACCAGAGCATAGCGCCTTCACGCCACAAAATCTGCGTGACTATGTATCCCACCTTCGTAGTAGGGGCTACGTGAGGACTGCTCCTGGACCGGTGAATGAGGTGGTCGAAGGGCCGCCACATTCACCGGTTGAGGACGTAGTTCTCCTCGTTCCGCCAATACCAGAGGGTCTCAGTACCAGAAGGGGGTTACACCGTCTGAAAACCCCCGGGCCACAAGACCTGGCCAGAGTGGACGCTGAACTTCGCACAGCGCTACCAGAAGAGGCTGACATCTGGCACATAAATTGTGCCGTGTATGCCGCTGCTCAACGCTCGTCTCAGGTGGAGAGGCGAAATACCTCTTCCCCACAGGAGAGAGCGCAGCGGCGCATACAAAAGATGGAAGCCAAGATCCGGTCGGCGAGGCAACACGCATCCCGTATCCAACGTGTGATGGACTATATGGCGGCCAACAGGCCGTTCACGCCTAAAGTGCGTCGATTAGCCGCCAATTTAAGACGCGCCCATCACACACTTAATGAGGCAGTGCTGCGAACCACCAAACAGCACTGTCTCGACAGGATACGGATGCTAGTGACTTGCAAAAAGTCATTAGTGAGGCGGGCGAGAGGGCATGTGGAAAATAAACTGTTCCGCGAAAAGCCCTCGCGCCTTTTCCAACCGCCTCCGCGTGTTGTAGAAAATCCGCCGACTGCAGATCAGGTGGAGAACTTCTGGAAAACGCTGTACGAGGAGAGGCTTCCACTCAACCGAGATTCTCCTGCCCTTGCACACTTTGAAGCCTTTTGTCAAAGGCTTCAGCGACCACAGGAAGTGTGCGAACCAATAACCCCAGAAGAGGTTCGTAGGGCTCTTGAGGGCTCTAAGAACTTTGCTGCTCCAGGTCCCGATGGGATAAATAACTTTTGGTGGAAAAAGTTATCGAGCACCCACCACCATTTGGCCAGAATTTTTAATTCCTGGTTAAATGGGGAGCAGCAAATCCCTTCTTGGGTTGTTGAGGGGCGGACAGTGCTGATCCCCAAGAACGGAGATTTGTCCAACCCAAAGAATTACAGACCGATAACCTGTCTAAACGCATGTTACAAGGTGTTTACACGCATTTTGTACATGCGGGTGCTCCACGCAGTTGAACCGGTTTACGAACGGATATATGAGCAACGAGGGTCGAAGAGAGGTGTCGCTGGCTGCAAGGAGAACCTGTTGATCGACAGATGTGTCACGCAGGACTCCATGCAGTATAAGCGGAACCTCTCTATGGCCTGGATCGACTACCGCAAGGCATTTGACATGACATCGCATGAGCTCATTGTTCACTTGCTCCGATGTCTTGTGATACCCGGTCCCGTAGTGAGATGTATTGAAGAACTGATGCCGCTCTGGAGGACTCGCTTTACCATAACATCGGGTAACGATAGAGTCCAAACAGAGTCGGTAACATTCAGAAGAGGAGTATTTCAGGGAGATTCCCTCAGCCCCCTTCTGTTTTGCATCTCACTACTGCCATTATCCGTCTCGCTCCGGAAAACCCGTGGCTACAACTGCGGTACCCCCGGCGACAGGAGGCATAAGGTCACCCATCTATTTTATATGGATGACCTTAAACTTTATGCCTCTGGAGAGAGGGCTCTCCAACAGTCCCTTAGGGTGGTACAGGAGTACACGCAAGCTGTCGGTATGCAGTTCGGGTTGGACAAATGCGCACTGATCCATCTCAAGAGAGGACGATGCGGTGACTATGAAGAGGACGCGCAGCTCGTGGACGGAAGCATCTTACACCATCTAGATGCCGGAGAGTCGTACACTTACTTGGGTGTCGAGCAACGCTCCACCCAAGAAGTGAGTGTAGTGAAAAACGCTCTCCGCGGCAAGTATCAGCACCTACTCCGACAGATCTGGTCTTCAGAACTGTCGGGGAAGAACAAGGTGTCTGCTACAAATATGCTTGCCGTTCCGATCCTTCTCTACTCTTTCGGAGTAGTGAAGTGGACTAGAGAAGAGCTGGGTCAACTTGATGTAGTAACCCGCAAGAAGATGCATCTCAATAGGAGCTTGCATCCTAAATCGTCCGTTCCACGGTTATATCTCCCACGACATCGGGGAGGCCGTGGACTCTTGAGCTTGGAGAGTCTCCATAGCAGGATGGTTCTGGATGGAGCATGTAAAGTCATCAGGAGTTCGGATCCCCTCCTCTGCATGGTCCGAGACCATGAAAATGCAGAGGTAGGAGCTTTTCTCTTTAAGGCAGCACGGAGAGCAGCCGATGAACTTGGTCTCATCTTCGACGTCGAGCGGGTAAACCCCGACTCTGTCACCGAGTTGGAACCCGCTCGACTAAAAGCCCACATTAGAGCTGCAGAACACAACATCCTTCTGCAGCTTCATAAGGATAAGCCATTGCACGGAGTCTTCTATAAAAATATAGAAGACCTCGGCTTATCCGAAAGGCTGACCTTCGCCTTCTTAAGGTCAGCGGGGCTGAAGTCTGAGACCGAGGGATTCATAATGGCTTGCCAAGATGGTGTATTTAACACCCTCGTCTATCGACGTCGTGTCATGGGTATGGAGGTCCCTGATATCAGCTGCAGGGCCTGCCGCAGAGCGCCGGACACTGTAATGCACTTACTGTCGGCTTGCCCGACATACGCAGTCTCGGCCTATATTCATAGACACGACGCAGCATTACGAGTGCTTTACTATCATCTAAGGCACTCGTATGGGATAGACGAAACACCAGTGCTGCCTTACGTTCCGGGGGATATTGAATCCGTTGTGGGGAATGAGAAGTGCCTAATTTATTGGAACTACTCGTTTCCCACCGTCAGGCAAATACAAGCCAACAAGCCTGACATAGTACTCCTCGACCACCAACTCAAGACAATGTATGTCGTGGAATTCTCAGGTCCCGCTGAGAGCAACATTGTCTTAAAAGAGGAGGAAAAACGGACGAAATATCGAGATTTGCTCTTCGAACTCCGCAGGCTTTATCCAGGCCATTCTGTTAAAATAGTGGTACTGATTATAGGAGCCCTCGGTGGAATGAGACAGACGCTGCTTTCAGAACTAAAGATCATACCGGCATGCCGAGATTCGGCAGAGATCTTAGCCGGTAGAATGCAGAAGGCTGTCATCCTCGGTTCATTGCGTCTACTCAGGGCACACGATTCGCGGACCCGGTAGTCACTCACCCCACGGGCGTGGGGAGTGGCTATTGGTATTACCAGCTCCCCTCTGCGAGGGTCGGAGCCACAGAGTAGGGTGACTGGTTTTTTGTAAAAAAAAATAAAATAATAATAAAGATAAGCAGGAGGGGCTGACTTCCATCTACCAAGCCTTTGGTGAGTAGCGCCACCACTTACTCCAGCTAGGGGTGCAAAACCGAACCGGCAGCCCTAGTGCACCCGGGAAGGGAAAGCATCTTCCCCTCTGGTGTCGGTCGTGGGCTTGTTGGGCTAACCACCCACAAGTTTCTACACTCCGGTTCCTATAAACCGAAGGCAGGGCCTCCACAATCGACCCCATCTGGATAGGGGTCACGGGCAAGGTGGTGGGGCCCAACCGGATCGATTGCCTAACGACGACCGCGAGCTACAAGGACGCTTTGAGTGGACAGATGAACTGAGGGATGAACTTCTGTATTGTTATGAAAGCAGTGAGCCCGCGCGGAGGGGATACATGGCGCGGATGCATGCTCTGTGGTGTGAGAGGCTACCAGAGCATAGCGCCTTCACGCCACAAAATCTGCGTGACTATGTATCCCACCTTCGTAGTAGGGGCTACGTGAGGGCTGCTCCTGGACCGGTGAATGAGGTGGCCGAAGGGCCGCCGCATTCACCGGTTGAGGACGTGGTTCTTCTCATTTCGCCAACACCAGAGGGCCTCATTACCAGACGGGAGTTACACCACATAAAAACCCCCGGGCCACAAGACCTGGCCAGAGTGGATGAAGAACTTCGTGCAGTGCTACCAGAACGGGCTGACATCTGGCACATAAATTGTGCCGTGCATGCTGCTGCTCAACGCTTTTCTCGGGTGGAGGGGCGAAACACTGCTTCCCCACATGAGAGGGCGGAGCGGCGCATACAAAAGATGGAAGCCAAGATCCGGTCGGCGAGGCAACACGCATCCCGTATCCAATGTGTGATGGACTATATGGCGGCCAACAGGCCGTTCACGCCTAAAGTGCGTCGATTAGCCGCCAACTTAAGACGCGCCCATCACACACTCAATGAGGCAGTGCTGCGAACCACCAAACAGCACTGTCTCGACAGGATACGGATGCTAGTGACTTGCAAAAAGTCACTAGTGAGGCGGGCGAGAGGGCTTGCGGAAAATAAACTGTTCCGCGAAAAGCCCTCGCGCCTTTTCCAACCGTCTCCGCGTGTTGTAGAAAATCCGCCGACTGCAGATCAGGTGGAGAACTTCTGGAAAATGCTGTACGAGGAGAGGCTTCCACTCAACCGAGATTCTCCTGCCCTTGCACACTTTGAAGCCTTTTGTCAAAGGCTTCTGCAACCACAGGGAGTGTGCGAACCAATAACCCCAGAAGAGGTTCGTAGGGCTCTTTGCTGCTCCAGGTCCCGATGGGTTAAATAACTTTTGGTGGAAAAAGTTATCGAGCACCCACCACCATTTGGCCAGAATTATTAATTCCTGGTTGAATGGGGAGCAGCAAATCCCTTCTTGGGTTGTTGAGGGGCGGACAGTGCTGATCCCCAAGAACGGAGATTTGTCCAACCCAAAGAACTACAGACCGATAACCTGTCTAAACGCATGCTACAAGGCGTTTACACGCATTTTGTACATGCGGATGCTTCACGCAGTTGAACCGGTTTACGAACGGATATATGAGCAACGAGGGTCGAAGAGAGGTGTCACGGGCGTGGGGAGTGGCTATTGGTATTACCAGCTCCCCTCTGTGAGGGTCGGAGCCACAGAGTAGGGTGACTGGTTTTTTGCAAAAAAAAAAATATATATTCACCATATGTAATGATACAATAGTATATATTATGGTAAGTCAAGATATGAATACAATAAAAATAGCAAAAAGTAAATAGATAAAAGAAGTAAATATAACAAACAGCTTAACAAGTCAAAAACAAACAACATTTACTATAAACAGATAAGTAAACAAATAGATAAAAAATTTAAAAAAAAAAACAAATATATAAAAATGAGAAAAAGTAGTCTTTACACACACACACACACACACACACATATATATATATATATATTAGACCACATGAGAGGATACACTTACCTCTCACCACTACACCATTTACATCAGTCTGTATAAGACTAGCAGGTTGGCCACTGTCGTTTGTCTGCTCCATGACCTATGGCATACTGAGGAGAACTAATAAGTTCGAAACCGGTCTATGTCTAGTCAGGGAGTTAACAAATGGCATTGGCTACAAATTTTTCATGATTTGTAAGGTGTAATTCAATGCAGGTCGGGGTATTTGCCCGCTGAGTAGTTGTTTCCTGCAAATCATGTATAATAACAGTATATAGGTTAAGTCCACCAAGGGCTGAAGGTCGCCGCTCTCGGTACTTGCAAAATGGCAAGTTGCTATACACCATGGAGACATCTGTGATGTCTGGTGTATAGTAGCATTAGACCACATGAGAGGATACACTTACCTCTCACCACTACACCATTTACATTAGTCTGTATAAGACTAGCAGGTTGGCCACTGTCGTTTGTCTGCTCCATGACCTATGGCATACTGAGGAGAACTAATAAGTTCGAAACCGGTCTATGTCTGGTCAGGGAGTTGACAAATGACATTGGCTACCAATTTTTCATGATTTGTAAGGTGTAATTCAATGCAGGTCGGGGTATTTGCCCGCTGAGTAGTTGTTTCCTGCAAATCATGTATAATAACCCCATAGATATATATATATATATATATATATATAAAATGCTAAGTATTTGCATATTGGACGATTACGAAGATTGCATGTTTGTGTTATTTGCTGAATCAAGGTTTGAATTTGTTTATTTCCTTTAGATGGTCTTCAAAATTTATTTAAATTAGCTAAAGATCCGAAAGATATGTGTTTTAGAATGTTAATACTTATTTAGAGTTGTTTTAATAGTTTTAAAGTTTTCATTTGACGTCAACAGTACGTTTGATACTGACATCTATGTTAGTAGTTATTAAGTTATTGTTGAAATAATTTCTGACATTTAAGTCATTATGACATTTCTTTTAAGTAGTAAATTTTATTTTTATAGTTGGTAAATGTTTTCCTGAGTTATTAAGTTGTTGTTGAAATAATTTCTGACATTTAAGTCATTATGACATTTCTTTTAAGTAGGAAATTTTATTTTATAGTTGGTAAATCTTTTCCTGGAGAAAGACAAGGAGGTTTAAGTTAGGTTATGTTTGGAATGAAGTTAATCAAAATTCATATGGTGTTTTGTTTTGTTTATTTTGGATACTTTGATATTTAGTGAGATAGAACAATAAACAACAGATAAAAGAGAGGTTGTAAAATTGGAAAAACAAATTTAAGAAAAAAAGAACAAGTGAAAATTAGGGAGTGAAGAAGAAAAATAATAAACAAGAATTAAGAATTTTGAAATTGAATTGAAAGTCAGAAATTGTAGAGATCAGTGAAGAAGAGAAAAATAGACTGTAAATAAGAAGGTAGAGGTGTTATTGTGGTTTGGGGTTGCAGAGGAGATAAGGACGAGATAAGGTGAAGAATTAATGAAAGGAGAATTGTTGGATTTGGAAAGAGAAGAGTGTAGCTACGAAGAAGGAAGGTTTTTGTGTATTTAAATTTTGGACAAGGTTGTATATTAAATTTTAAATAGTGTATTAGACTTTCGAACCTGTTACAAAGCTAAATTATCTAAATATCAAAGAAAATAAATTATTTATATCAGATTAAAATTTTTACTTTAATAAAATTTCATTTTAAATAGGAACTGAATTTGAACCTGCTCCTGAAGGGAAAGATAAGCTAGCCGGCCCATTAAATATTTTGACATACTTTCGGATCAAAAGGTAAGAGATTTTAATTTGATCTTTTGGTTTTAAAGTTTTTTTTTTACCTATTGGAAATAAACAAGTTAAAGTTTGATTAATACTGCAAATTATTAAGTTCAATAAAAAGTAGAACAGCACAATATATATATATATATATATATATATATATATATATATATATATATATATATATATATAAATACATAAATACATATGCAAACGCGTCACAGTTAAAAAATAAATTAAAAAAGAAAAAACAATGGTGTTCAAAATCAATGTGAAAACTTGGTCAATAAATTTATTAAAAGAACAAACAATATAAGAAGTATTTGAAACAATTACGTAACACTAGATACCAGTGTTAAAGGTTAACACTAAAATATTCTTCGACAGTGTAAATCGATCTTTTTAAAAGTAGTTATTTTAATTTTGATTTAAACAATTTTAAGCCAGATATTTCTTTCAGATAATTAGGGAGATGATTGTATATCCTGATGGGCATAACTGTTACACCATTACTAACCATAGAGAGCTTGTGTTTAGGCAACATAATGTTATTCGTGTTTCTCAAACTGTATGGTATATTTCGATCGGAATGTTGAATAAATTGGTTAATATTAGACTTGATAAATAGACAACATGATAAAATATATAAAGCTGGCGGCGTTAGTATTCTAAGTAATGCAAATAAATCCCTGCACGAATCGGTAGATTGTTTGAACAACATAGTCCTAATTATTTTTTTGCACGATGAAGAGATCATTAATTTTGCTGGAGTTGCCCCAGCAGAGAATGCCGTAATTTAATAGTGACTGTACTTGTGCAAAATAATAAGTTTTCAATATTTCTAAACTCACACAAGAACGAAGCTGCCAAATGACATGGCATCTAGTAGAAATTTTGTTTGACAAGTCTTCAATGTGTTCAAACCAGTTTAAGTTATGATCCACAGTTATACCTAATAATTTAACAGAGTGGCTATTTTTTATTGATAAATTGTCTATTTTTACCAATAAGCTATGGTCAGGAGTGTTATTGGCAAACATCAACAATTGAGTTTTTGTCCCATTAAGTTTTAGCCCAAATTTGTTGCAATAACTGTTCAGTAATGAGGTGCAAATATTTGCATTTGATGACAGCTCATGTACATTGTCTGCCCTAGATGCAACCGCCACATCATCAGCAAATTGTGTAACGTGGAATGTATTCGTTGCTTTTAAATGATTTTGTAGATCATTTATAAAAATGAGAAAAAGGAGTGGTCCTAAGTGCTACCTTGAAGAACTCCAGTTGGCACCAGCTTATCATCAGATTCATACAGGTTGCCATCAACTTTTAAAATGACTCTCTGGGTACGATGACTTAGATATGATTGAATCCAAGAGTTAGGTACTCCTCTTATTCCATAAGCACACATTTTGTTTAGGAGCAATTCATGATTTACAGTGTCAAAAGCTCTAGACATATCAAAAAATAGACATTCACACTTTTTCTTTTCGTCAATGTTTTGATGTAGAAATGTATATAAAGATGTGACTGCATCTTGTGTCGAATATCCTTCCCTAAAGCCATATTGACAAGGAGATAAAATATTATTTTTATTTAAGTACATTTTTAGTTGACTAGCAAATGTAAGCTCGTCTTTACTATGTACATACTTCGGTATGCGATGTAAAGCAACGACAGGCGCGGTTAGTACTTGGGTTGGTGACCATTCCAACGGAAACCGCGTTCTCGCCTCACACATCTTCCAGCGGCTTGTATATCAGTGTATGCGCGGAAGCTATACAACCTTAGGCGAGGGTTGTATAGGAGATATACCATCCTTCGGAGGGGATGTAAAGCCGTCGGTCCATTGCCTATTAAATGTTAGGCAAGTAAAAGATCCCTACTCTTCTTAAGGGAAGAGGTTCGGCAAAATTCCTGGTTGGGGGTAGCTCGTCTACAGGCGTCGGTGTTAGGCCTCAGTAGCGGAAATAGGCCGACGTTAAATAAATGTATTAAAAAAAAATGTAAGCTCAAAAAGTTTGGAAAATACAGAGAGTAACGAAATTTGTCTGTAATTCGAAATTAGTTCCTTTTCATTTTTTTCATGAATCGGCACCAATATTGCTTGCTTTAAAGAAGACGGAAAAGTACCTTCGGCAAAAGAAATATTAATTAGTTTACAAAGTGGTTCAGCGATATAATCTATAATGTGAGCAAGCAATGAACAAGGGATGTTGTCAGAACCTGCAGAATTCTTTTTTGTTATTTTTCTCAACATATTACTTACATCGGTGACCACAGTGGGTGCCAGAAACATATTACTGAAACACTGTATATCAAGATGTGTCGTAGTATCAATATTCATATTGTCCGCAAGTTGTTTTATAGAATCTAGAAAGTACCGATTGAATTCGTGCACTGCGTCATTGTAGGAGTTTATAGTAGAGCCATTTTCATTAACAAATCTATCAGGGAAGCGTTTACTAACAGTTGGTTTGTTGTTATTTTTTATAATTTGCCACGCTGTTTTATTTTTATTAGAAGCTGATGCCATCATAGTACTATAATATGTCTTTTTTGCATCACATATTTTTCTTTTATGGCTATTTTTTAGACGGCTATAATTTTCTTTTAATTCTGGATTTTCTAAAGTTAGTTTGTACATTTCTCTAATAAATTTGCCTTCGTTGATAATATCCCTGCTTATCCATTTTTTATTATTATGCTTATTCAAGCTAGTATTTTTATACTTTACCTTACGTAAAGGAAAAGCAATATCTAATATTTCCTGGAACCTGTTTAAAAAGTTATCAAAAGAAAGGTCTATATTTGCAAAGAAATCAATATTATCCCACTTTTCAAATGAAATAAGTTGTTTAAAATTTGCAATATTATATACATTGTTAAAGTCCCTCTTATGGATATACAAGTCATCCCCCTTAACATTAAAATCAAAATTAAAGCATACCCTCTGCATATAATGATCGGAGAGACCACAAATTATTACCTCGGATGCTAGTTCATTATCATCGATGTTAGAAAAAATATTATCAATAATTGATTTATCGTCACCTTGTACCCTGGTATAATCAAAAATGCATTGTTTTAAACCAAACATTGAGAATATATTCAATAGATCAATAGCGTTCTTTCTATTTGTGTAATCTACCATGGGATCCAAGTTAATATTAAAATCACCACAAATAAATAAAGGATTGGCTGTATTAAACTTGCAGAAAAGATTTTCTAAATTTTCAAAAAAAATTGACAATGAGTATTACCCCAGTAATAATGAATATTTGTTGAACTTGAAGCGTAGCAATATGCTTTCCTTGGCAAACAGACGTGCTCTTTCCAGTGTCATTTACCTATATAATATTGTCAACTCCAAAATATCTGATGAATGGTTACTTACTTTAATTAAATTCTGAGTACCTAGACTCAATACTCGTGTTAATAGAACTTTTACGTTTGTAACGCCGCGGCAGAACTAATCTTTTTAATTATCCAGTTTACACACTGTGTACAAATTTTAATTTACATCAAGGACTGTTGTGACATATTTGATGACTCATTGCCTAAGTTTAGGACTAGTATTGTAAAGCACATATGTGATAATTTGCCTGTTTAAAATCTTTTGCGTTGAAGCTTTTGTTTTTATTATTCTAAGATAGGTTAGGTTGAGTTGGCTATTTATGATAGTCCCTCCCGTGTCCTTCCCCCACCGAGGAGGCACCCGGGTGGGTGGATACGAACAGTTTAGAGTAGGGTTAGTTTAAGTTAGAGCAATCTGTAAATGGATTTATTATCTGTAGATTGTGTACGAGATAAATAAATATAACTTTCCCCCTCCATGAGAACTCTAGGAATTATTCTCAGGCTAGGCCAACATTTCCGACGCAACGATGTACTAATTAAATTGTTTTTACCTATGTTCGCTCTAAACTTGAGTATTGTTCGCTGATTTCAACCCTATTTACGACTGTCATATACAATTAATAGAATCGACACAAAGAAAGTTTTTAAAACATCTTACCTTTAGAATCAAAGGCAGATATCCTCATAGAGGTATCGACAATTTATACCTGCTAAAATGTTTCAATTTCAATTCACTGCAATTCAGAAGGCATTTTTATTATCTAAAATTTTTATATCTGCTCCTACATAACAATGTTGACTGTTCTGAAATCTTAAGTCAACTGAATTTTTTGATTCCCACAGTTTCCAATCGTAACTCTCACTTTTTATAATCCAGCGGCACGCAGCAACCTAATGTTAAAATCCCATATTCATGTCATCTGCTCTAATTATAACTCCATTTGTCATACATATGATATATTTATCTGTACATAAAAAAATTTATATTCGACCTTTAGGAACTGTAGCATACTATACTCTTTCATTGTGTCTTATTTTATCGAGAATTGCAGTATTTTTATTAATTTATTTATTGTACTTTGCCCTGTAATTGGTCTATGTACTGTTGGACAAATAAAGTATTATTATTATTATTAGCTATTCCATCACTCAACTAGGATTCATACACATAGACAATTATACAACGACCATTTCCTACGACGTTGCCATCTGCCGCAGCTGAGACTCGAACTCAGGAGTGATACAGAAACTGGTCGTGTTCTCTTACACAACCTCGTCTAGTCCACTGCTACCAACTCGATAACACATGAAAACCTGAACGATCCATCTTTTGGAGTCTGAAGGACTTTTACTATTTTTCAAAAAATGAATGTTAACGTTCACAAAATAAGGGTTCAAAACGACTGTTTCAGACTGAGAATAATATAAAATTTATACTTACTGTTTGTTTTTGCTTAACTGCTGCTCTGATGATATCTATTGGACGTCGTAATACTATAAATCTAACACTGGAGGTACTAACACTTTCTTAAATTTATACCTGAAAGGGAATTTTGAAAACAAGTAAAAGACAATATAAAGTTCAAAAAATATATATTAAATCTCTTCAAATATGTATTTGGGCAATTACAATTTCATACGTTCAGCACATATGAGTACATGGTAAAGATACTTTTCTGACTCCGAATCACTGAGGAACCGATTTAGGGCAAATGCCGTTAAAACTCATCATTTTTCCGTCAAAATCGACTGCTAGGAAATGATGGGGTCCCATGTCGCTAAGGGCTATTTTCGCTAAAACTCACGATATACTTTGAATAGGAGCTGGATTAACTTGTCCTCATATTTAATACCACGCATGCGTACTTAACAACGTGGATTCGTAAAAGGGTTTTTAATTTTGAAATTTCCGAAATTGAAGTCAAATTTTGTTATACTTTCTAAATGTTGGTGGTCGGGGCGACATTACGTCCCTGTGCAGCGACATTTACTACACTTTCTAAAATGACGCTCCTTGAGAAGTTATTGAAATTTTTACATAAAAATCGCTCCGTAGAGCGAAAACATGATTAAAATATTAAAAACCTCTTCCACGATATTTTTACGTGAAGCACGCTTTTCAAGTTGGATTTTGTTACAATTTCGAAAAGTACATCGAGGGTTTTATCGTGTTCTTTAACAAAAACACTACTGAATATCCATACCCTAGTCAGGATTCGAACCCGGGACTCCTTGGTTGCAAGCCTAACCAATTACCAATTAAAATATTTTTATTGAGTATTATATTTACATTATATTTCATTTGCATGATCTTTCCCTAGTTAATTTGTTAAAAACAATCCTGCACAAAGTGCGTTATAAAATTAACCTATCTAGTTAAAGTGATACTCTTCGTAGAATAGGATGGCCGATGTTCTGCCGGAAAGATGGAAATTTTAAATTAATGATAATTGATTTTCTATTTTCCCCTGAGTAAATAGAGTTGTTTGTATGTGTCTGCCAAGCAGTATAAAAATATGAAAAATAAGTGTATTTGTGGAGTTGTTGATGTAAGTGTTGAGCTACTGAGCCGGTGCCAATGTGTCAATAAAAAAAATACCCCCTGAGTAGTTATGTTCTGCAGTTAATGATACTAATGTTTATTTAATTGATATAGTTGCGTCTTATCTTCCTTAAGCCAATGCTCATTAATAATAACAATACTAACGCTGTTATTAACTAAAACTTTTGTTTTCTTTGAGATTTCTACCAGTTAAGTACTTCAGTTAAAGTAAAAGTACCAACCTGATTTTCTGGTGTAATAATGAGGAAAATAAAGACTTATTTATTTACACATTTATTTATCTAAGACAACAGGCTTATAAGATACAAATATATTTTTCAAATCAAAATAATACATATGACGGTATATTTAAAATAAAACAATTACAGTATAAAATTAAAAGCATTTTTCTATATGTAGGAATTATTGTTAGTACTACAAAATTAATACCAAATTGCAAGTGACTACATTGAAAACGTGCAAAAATATTACCTCATGTTACTATTATAAAGCAACTGGAATTTATTTTGTACATTTAAATTACCAGTTTCTGTCAATTTTTTTTTCATTTACAGCATTACAAAATCAAACACTAGGCATTGATATTTTGTACAAAACTTGTTAATAACGAATATTTTGTATCTCAAGTAACATTTGGAGTTTCGGGATTAAATAACAAGATGTACATATACATTTAGCTGTCAAATCTACAAAACTAATGAATACAAGTTCAACTCTTACTATAATGTGTATTTACTTTAATAAATTATGCTAAACATAAAATATAATCAAAAATATGTAGGACTGTCTGTTTCTCTGTTTTAACCTAAAAGCTACTACATTGCTGGTACAAATTTAGTTTTTGTTTTATCTCGGCATCCTAAATGGTTCCAAAAGCTACAAGATTAAACTTCTCGAAAATAATATGCAAGATAGAAGGGCTAAGCATGTATGAAAGGCGCCTGCTGAAACTGGTCCAGTTGTATTAATTAAGACTATTAATCTTTTACTCGATATAAATGGGCTTTATTACTATTTTTTCCATTTTATGGCCCCGAGCGATGCCAGGACGATTTGCAAATAAATATGTATTGACTTGACATATATCACTAGCAAATGTCCATAAAATTAACAAAGATATGGTCCTAAATCGAATACAGGTGTAGAATTAGGAGACCACAATCTAAACAAAGTAGGTAGTTAAAACAAAGACGCAAATCACAGAAGAATAATATTTCCCTTAATTTATATAAAATTAAGTTCATGCTAGTAACTAATAGATATGATACCTAATATGATGATATAAATACTTGGGAGTAATAATTGATTGTAATCTAACATTACAAAAAAAGTTGCTAAAAAAGCACATATTTCTTGCGTACAATCTCCATAAAGCTAAGGGCCTGGGCGAACTATTAATTTACAAAACTATAATCCTCCCTCATTTCACTTAACTGTCCAACAATGTTTATGCTTAATAGCTAGTAAGGGGTCCAAGGCTTTCTAAAACTAGATGACCCCTTCCAACAAGATAAATAATTTTTGGGAACTAATTGTGAAAAAGACTCCTTAGGGGAATCCGAAATGGCTTGTTGGACTTCTGTTAACTTTTGCACAACTTCTCAAAAAGAAAAAAAGGTGGCGGAATGATATTTCAAAAATTCGTGTTTTTAAACATTTAACTCTCACTAAAAAATTAACTACTTGCGATATTGATCTGATTTTTTATATTTATATATTAGAGCCATGAGCGGCTCCATCTACAGTAATAGAATTTTTTTTTTTTAATGAATCCTAAAGTCGCAACAACGAAATTTGTGTATTGAAAATTTCGACGTGCGGGTAACTATATTAAATGTTCAAAATTTCTATGTAATATATGTGAATGGAATATGGTCCAAAGACCGAAAAAGTTTAAAAAAAAAAAATTAGGCCGATATCTTACACAGTTTCAGTTACAGATTTTTGAAGTGGATCATAATGGTGTGTTGTTATGTTAGCGCGCAATGTGATGACATCGGCAGCGTCGGCTCTGTTTACTTCAATGCATACGCCTAGCCAATTAGTCTATAACATATTGTTGATACTACTGGTACTTGATCGTTTGATTCGTTTGCAAATTATTAGACTATTATTTCTGTGTTATAAATATTTGGTTTGAAACTGTATGTAATTTATTATATGTACTATAAACGTGCAAATACAGAAAGAAATAGTGTATAAATTATAAGACAGCGGATTTAATAAAAAGGTTTCAAGTGATTGAAATTTTAGACTTAAAAAAATGCATCATATGTCAAGATGCATCTTCCGAAGTTTTAAGTAAACTAAGTGAGCGGGGGGGTTTGCAACGTTAAAAAATGCTATTTTTATTCGAAAAGACAAAGTTTACAGACGGTGGAAAAATATTATCGACGATAATTTTATTGCTAAAAAACCACTGTATCATCAAAAATGTAGGTTCTAATACACCCATAAAAAGGCCCTTGCAGTATTTAATGTGCAAACCTGTGACAAAGATAAACCTGTAGGCGTATAAAAATCTAATCGCAGTAATCGTCAACCAGTGGATTTTCAAAAAGTGTGTTTTCCATGTGTTAAAGTTGGAGATAAAAAAGAAAACCGTAATGTATGTTTCATTTCCACATAAGAAATTTCAAGGTATTGGAGATCGTCCTATAAATATGATGACTTCAATTACCATACTTCATGCTTAAATTTTTTTACGTATAAACGTGCTGAAGAACAGGTACATAATGCCATTATCTACGACATTGCATTTAATCAGTTGATAGATGAAATTGAGCAATATTGTAAGATCATCTGAATGTATATATTTTGTTTCTGGAATTCGATTCAGAAATACTTTAGCTACAATTGCTACTGAAGATTTTGCAGAGAAGTATACAACACGTAATATAATTAAATGCTTAACTAATTATTTTAGTACTGACATTCAATTTTTCTCCGAAAAAGGTAAAAGAAATATAGTATGTTGCTCACAGATAACTATTGGAAAGTTTTTAAAAAAATTAAAAGAACTGAAAGATTCTATTAGGGAAGATTCTGATAATGAAGACAAGATTTTTTGTTAACGAGGGAGAAACACGCCCTGATTTGTAGCTGCTAAATGTTTGAGATGGTATATGAAAAATAAAGCTGCTGAGATAAAAAAATCGCTGCCCAAGGAATCACTACTTCCACATCCAGATCTTGTATCCAAGTCTTATACACACTAAATCCCAATGTAATATTTTACTTCTTTTAATAATAGGGTGGAGGTGGTAGAGGGGGTGGCTAATGCCAAAATAAATTTTAAGGGCCCTTGGTTCTCGTACACACACTAAATCCCAATTTCATTTTTTACTCCCTTTAATAATAGGGTGGGGGTGGCAGAGGGAGTGGCTAATGCCAAAAAGAATTTAGAGGCCCTTGATTCTCTTATACACAACAAATCCCAATTTAATTTTTTACTCCTTTTAATAATAGGCAATGGGGGGTACTAAATCACTTTTTTTTATTCCCTTTCATAATAGTGTGGGGAGGGTATTGGGGGAGATAGGGGAAGGGTGGATGTGGCTGATGCCAAAATTTTTTTTGAGACCTTGACTTTTCGTACATGCCCTAAATTGCAATTTTATGGACTCTTACCTGCTTTCTTTGCCTATTTACCCTTATTTACGTCGTTTACCCCCGAACCCTTTAACGGAATTAGGCCAAAATATAATATGGTTCCAGATCTCGTTATAATACATAAGTGTACCAAATTTCAAGTCAATATCATAAACGGTTTCAGAGTAAACATGCGCATAAAAAAAGTTACAGACCGACAGACAGAAATTTGTTTTCCGCTCAAATTTAAAATATCGACGTTTTAAGCCTATTTCAACAAATATATATATATTGCGTTACAGCGTTACTATACTTCCACTGGACGTGGAAGTAAAATACACATATCTCATCAGGAGGCACTTAAAACAATTCCTATTGCCCTTTAAAATCATTTGACGTGGATTTTATCAGATTTTGAATTTGACATTGACGATAATGGTCGAGTGATTGTGCCCAAGGAAATGCCAATGATAATATAATCTCAAAAGATATTTTGATCTGTAATATTGATGCATTGCAATAAACCAGCTGTTAGCGCGCCAGAAAACGGCCGAATGCTTATAATAGAAGTTCCGCGAACGCTAAAATCTGTAACTCGCAAACTGTATGAGATATAGAGCTAATTTTTTTTTTTCAAAAACTTTTTCTATATTTGGACCATATTTCATTCACATATAGTGTATACAAATTTTAAACAATTAATGTAGCTGCCCACACGTTGAAATTTTCAATACACAAACTTTGTTCCTCCGAATTTAGAATGTATTTAAAAAAAAACTTTATTTGATTTTCAAATTATATTAGTATAGGTAGAGGCGCTCATCATTTTAGTATAAGATAATAAAAAATGAGATCGATATCACAAATAGTTAATTTTTTAGCGAACGTTAAACGTTTAAAAACACGAATTCTTGAATTACCATTCCGCCATCTTCTTTTAATTTTTTAGAAGTTGGGCAAGAGCCAACAAAAGTCCAACAAGGCATTTCTGCTGCATCTAAGTGCTGAGGTTCAATAATTTTTATTGACCACCCTCCCAACCAATTCCAGATTCCAGAAGTTCAAGCATAAAAACAAACACTCCCTTTAAAGAAAATCCTTCTATAGCTTTGAAGAGTACTTTCAGGAATATTTCCGGGACATTTACTCTTTTTACCATGTAAATTTCTTTTCTTGTTTTTATTGCCATTTCATCTATGTGTATTAACACATATTTATGTGTATTGTTTTTAAGAAGCTATTTGTTTTATCAAGTAGTACGTTTCCTTTATTTTAATTTGCTTGTTTCATCCTATTCTTTTATACCAGTTGACTTGTATAAACATGATTATTATTATTATTATCAGTGGCGGATCCAGCGCGAAGCGATGAAGCGACCGCTTCAGCGCCAGATTCAGGAGGGCGCAAATCTAAGGCCAGAAAAAAGAGAAAAATTAAAAAATTTCAATGCAAAATATAATATAAAAGCGTTCTTACGTAAAAATATCTTTAAAAAGATTCATGATCCATCATACTGATATTGCGGCCGTAATCAATTCCTCAAATCAAAACAGTAATAATTCAGATCATACAATAGATAGCGAAGTGCAAAAATTATTGACTATTGAACGTCAATGCTGGAGGAATATTTTGAAAAGAGTGATTGCGGTAATTAAATTATGCGCTGTGCAGAACTTAGCTTTACGTGGAAACAGTGACAACGTCTTTGAACCGAATAATGGCAATTTTCTAAAAATATTGGAGTTCTTGTCAGAATTTGATATTATCATAAAGGACCATTTACAATGTGTCTCAGTTAATAAAGGAAATGTACATTATTTAAGTAAAACTATACAGAATGAAATAATTTCTCTGTTAGCTAAAAAAGTCGGAGATAATATTATAGGCATAGTAAAAAAATCAAAATATTATAGTATAATACTTGATTGCACCCCAGACAGCAGTAGGACTGAGCAGATGTACTTAGTTATTCGCTACTGCGTAGAAGGTGATGAGAAATATGATATAAAGGAATATTTTATAAATTTTCTGCCAATTGAAAAAAGTTCTGGTGCTGCTTTGATTGAAGTGTTGTTAAATACTCTTGATTATTTGCAATTAAAACTTGAAGACATGAGAGGACAAGGTTATGATAATGGGGCGAACATGAAAGGTATTAATTCGGGAGTCCAAATCCAAAGGCATATTTTAAATCGAAGCCCAAAAGCATTTTTTGTGCCATGTGCCTGCCATTCTCTTAATCTTGTCGTCAACGACGGAGCTTCAAAATCTGGAAAAGTTGTAAACTTTTTTAGAATAGTTCAAGAGTTGTTTGTCTTTTTTTCCAGTTCGACCAGTAGGTGGGATGTTCTCAAAAAATATGTGGAATCTTTAAAGTTAAAAAGCATATGCGCAACACGTTGGTCTAGTCGTATTGACGCCATCGAGCCAGTAAGATATCAGTTAGGACAGGTGTACGACGCATTAGTAGCCATTTCTTTAGATGAACAAAGAGATTAAGAATCAAGAGAAAAAAGTAAATCACTGGCAAAAAAAATTTCAAGCTACAATTTTATTTGTAGCGTTGTAGTTTGGTACGACATATTATCAAAAGTGGTCGTTGTCTCAAAACTCTTTCAAAACCCAACAATAAATCTGTCAGAGTGCACCAACCACACTTTTAAAAGGCTTATCCACGTTTCTCCAAGAATATCGAGAAAATGGTTTTGTCCAGATGCTTTGTTCAGCAAAAGAAATGGCAACTGAATTGAAAATAGAACCAACATTTGAAAAACCGCAGTCTGTTAGGGTTATTAGGGTTAGAAAAAAATCAAAGATGTTTGATTACGAACATCGTGATGAGCCTATTACAAACGCCCAAAAAAAAATTTGAAGCCGAATTTTTTAATTTTATACTAGATGTGTGTATAAATTCTGTTAAAGAGAGATTTTCGCAATTAAATCATAGTGAACTTTTTGCTTTTTTATACAACATTTCTTCTCTTAAAGAAACAGATAACAGCACGATATTAAAATATTGTCAGGATTTACATACATTTCTAACTGATGACATACATCCTTTTGATTTGCATAGTAAAGTTGTTGTGTTAAAAAATTTGGTAGAAACCAATAGTTCACCTTTGGATATTTTAAATTTTATTAAAAAAAACAACCTAAAAGATAATTTCCCAAATGTATCAATAAGTTTACGGATCCTGTTAACCCTACCTGTTTCAGTTGCAAGCGGAGAACGATCATTCTCTAAACTAAAATTATTTAAAAATTTTCTTCGTTGAACAATGGCACAGCAAAGGTAACTGATTTGGGAATTTTATCTATTGAATATGACATAGTTCAAAAATTAAGCTTTGATGACGTAATTGATGAATTTGCAAAACAGAAAGTTCGAAAAGTTGCTGTGTAATTTTTTATATTTCGTATTGTACAAGTTTCTTCAGTATAGTTAATGTTTAAATTTAATATTTTTTGAAATGATAGTTGTTACTTTATTTTGATTTAAAACGTTAGTTGTTATAATACATTTTTAAAAAATGTAACGGGCGTTTAGTATTTAAACAATCTGATATTTGTATTATTTATGTTGGTTTATATTTCTAGTATTTTATTACTTGATCTGATATTTTTTATGGTGTTTCTAGTTATTAATATTATATTATTGTATTTTAGTATTTTGATGCGTCGATAGTATTTTCTTCAACAACCGTAAATACAAAATACAGATATAATTACTAATTTGTTTGTTTTTATTTATTCTATTTAAGTGCAAATTTATTTAGTTTTTTCATTACAATTAATTTTTTGGTAAAATAGGGGTGCAAAATTAGCTATTCGCTTCACTAGAAAAAAACACTAGATCCGGCACTGATTATTATAGTATTGATAACGATACTAATATATTGGGTTTAGCCTTAGCCGACGATATATTACTTGTGGCGAATACAGTACCACAGGCTAAAGTTCTTCTAGATTGTGCGGAAAACTACCTAAAGGGGCTAGGTATGAAAATCTTGGCGAGCAAATGCGCCTGTTTCCCCATAGTAACAACGAAAGACTCTTGATATCTAGAAGACCCTGGGTTAACACTCGACAGTGGTGAAGGGATATCAGTAGCTGGGTCCGGTAGTAATAAATTCTTCATTTTCCCCTAGTTTGGACTTTAAATATTTTGTAATAATTTCAGCAGTCACACATTGTTCCACCCTGTATATGTACATCCATACCCTAGACTTCTCTAGTAAATACACTATGTTCAGCCTGTCCTATATTTCTCACTTGTTTATTTTTCCCATCTTTTTCTTCTTTGGACTAACTTAAAATCATCCTCTTCATTTTTTTCACTTTCTGAGGCGTTATCCTGTGCCTTACTTGTGGATGGATTTAGGTTTATTCCCTCTCTTATTTTTTCGATTTGCTTACTTTGTATCAATACATTATTTTGATTTATTTGTTTACCTTCTATTTCTATTTGAGTGTTTTTTGCGTCTCTGTTTTTTGTAGTATTCTTCTCTTTTCGTTAATATTTCTTTATATTTTTTGATTTTGTGAATTTGATAAAAAGTCAGGAGAATTATTCTTGTTAATTTCTATGTTTGGCTGGTTTTTGGATACATTTCTTATATAAAGTTGTGTTGCATTACCTGCATTATTGAAAAAGTTTTCTAATTCATCTGCTAACATAGTCTTAAGTAAATCCATTATATTCTTAGAGTTGGTGAGATTCTTGTTGGTATATATATTGTGCCTTTTCAATGGTTTTCAATTTGTCTTCTAACATATGTACTTTATCTTTTAAGAGTTCATTTGTACCCTGAAGTTCTTTATTTAACTGCCTCAATAGATTATTTTCAATTTTGAGGGAATCTAATAATATTTCTGTTGATTGTTCAGCCTTCCCTATCCCCCTCCGTACCAAGGTTAAGACCTTCATACACGCATCATCCATTCCGAAAGATTCGTAGCCAATCAACGACTTGAAATCATGGTACGGCTCCTGTATCATCCCTATATTGAAACCCTCCCGTTTAATTTCATCAAGAGCCAGTACCGTCGCCTTTTTGCCACGACCCGTGTTAGCCATCAGTACTTTAATTCCTACCATTGTAGTTAATACGGTTCCCATATTTCTCCAGAATCCGTATTATGGCAGGACAGTCCTAATTTCGGGCACTGTGGCTACCAAATTTTCCAAACACCCTCCAACAATTCACACATTTGGTCGCGTCCTTGTCGCAATTCATGCCATCATGTTCCCCTTTTTAGCTAGAACTTTAAAGTTGGTCGCGGTCCAGTCGCAAAACAATATTTTCCTTCCATGCATTCCTGCAGGTTACTCGTTTCACCATTCGTATATCCTCAATTTTCAAACTTCCCATTTCCTCAGTACCCCTGATTAGTTTTCCCAAAAATTCATCGTCTGACATGTCCCCTCTTTCCCGGCCACCACAACCCTACCCTCGATTCTATTCCCCAAATTTCCAGTCATACTACACTCACCCTTGGAGACCTCAGCGTAACTCCGTCATTGCCTCTTCGTCCTCTGCACCTCTACAAACTTCACGCTAACTGTACTCTCTCTCTCTTGGACCATTATCCTTCCGGATCGTATATCCCCACGTCTTAAAACACTCTTATCCGCCCTTCTCACGCCAGCTCCCCCTCTTGCCATCTTCAGTTCCTCCTCCAAATTCCTGATTCTACTTTAGGTCGCCATCTCATTTCGTAAAATGTTCATTAACTCCTTCTGGATGTTGCAGACGGCCTCGCGAACCGCGATCTGATCCATTTTGGTAACGATTATTTTACCGCACGCCTCCTTGCTTATCGCTTCTACTATTTTATCCAGCTCTCTCCACCTCGATCATTCTGTCCACTCTCTTTTCTCCTCTATTTCTCGTCACCCCCACTTCATTCCGCTCCACCCTCGTCTGCAACACCTTTTCTGCAACCTCAGCTTCCTGTTCGCCCTCTTCAACACTACTACCTTCTTCGCCGCCGATTCGCTACCACTGGTTGAAGACACCACCTTCATGCTTTGAAAGTTCTCGTCCTCCTCGCCCACTCTCTGCACTCGTGCGCTGTCACCCCGACAGCTGTCAAGCACTTGACACTCGCGAGACCCCTGACAGCTGTCACCCTGACAGGTGTCAAGTGGATGTTTGACGTTGACAGCTGTCACTTGGTACTTGTCCGCCCACCAGTTGGCAGCACTTGTCCTAGGACTTTGGCCCTTTGTCCACTGGAAACTGCAAAAGTATACACTCCCCCTTCGGCACTCTATTAAAAAATTTTGAACATTTGGGGCCCAACTGTTCTCCTTGGCTCCTTTCGCTGAAGGCCTCGCCCCCCGCATGATTTCCCTTTTAACACTAGGACACTCAACTTCACTTTAAATGTCGCTTGATATATTTGTGTTCGCCACGACGGTCACGATCAGGTGGGGACATGAATGAATTCGATGAGCCGAAGACCGCCCGCCCACCTTACGGTTTTAGGCATCGTCACGGGCATACCCAAGTAACGAAAGGACTGTCAAGGAAACCCCTACCATCTCCGCACTCCAAAAATTAGCGGTACCAAACAAACAAATAAACAACAAAACAAAATAAAACAACAAAACAAAACAAACCAAACCAAACAAAATAAAACAAAAAACAACAATAACGCTTTGTGATGGGTGCCGCGCAATGCCAGATCGTCCCCGGCACCCCAACTATAAAATTTAGATCCCGAAATCATGTGGGTAGGGACAAGAATGCATTTATGGCCGAGGCCAGCCCACCCACCTTGCGGTTTTGGGCACTCCTCAAACATACCCACTAGGTAGCGAAAACACCGCCAACTCCGCACTCCAAAATCAGCCTTTAATAATTCAAAAATAATAACGATAACAACAACGGTAAAAAAAATAGTGCGCAATAGCAACAATAACAACAACAATAAAAACGATTTGCAATAGCAGTAACGAATAAAATTTTCAACAATAACAATAAAACACTTTGCTATGGGTGCCGCGCAATACCAGATCGTCCCCGGCACCCCAACGTTAAATATTGATCCAGAAATCAGCTAATCACCCTCCCTCCACTATCAATTTTGCCCAATCCTGAATTAAACCCCACCTATCCCGCGCCATGTCCCCCAGTCTGGGAGGATAATAGCCTAACTCCTGCTCCAAAACCCTCCGTGCCTCTCGGCTCCCGACGAGAGCGCAGCGAAGGACCGCATGCTGAACGGTCTCCTGCCCTTCCCCGCATTCACACCTGTCGTCTCCATGATTCCCGTTGAGTCTGAACCGACTCAGATAGGCCTCGAAGTCACCATGACCAGTGGCCACCTGAGTCAGCTCATGACTCAACTCGGCCCCCTCCCTATTTACTATTCCCACATTCCAAAAAGTCAACTTCCAGTACTACCGTTCACCCACAAATTTTGCCATTCCCTATCCTCCCACTCCCTTCTTCATTTCTTCACAAATAATTTTGATACCCCTTCCACAACCTCCGCGACTCCCTCTCCATCATTACCGGTCAGCACACGCCTACATTCCCTATCCACGATCCGTATTCCGTCTGTCGTCCTTCTCCTCCAGGCTATTATAATTCTGTATCCCCTTTCCAAACCATCACTAATTTCCCTCTGAATTTGATTTATAGCCCACCATTTATTTACAAAATTTCTAACCTGCTGAACGACCTGCCCAGAGTCCGTAAAAACCTTTACCACCCTTAAGTCCCCCCTGACCTGGAGACCCTTCTGTAATCCCTTCCAAACAGCCCACCCCTCCAGCTCCATGCTCCCCATGTCACAATCAATTTTACTCCTTCCGCGAAATAACACTTCCCCCCCTTGCCGACACCACCCATGCATATGCCTTTTCATCCACACCTCGAACCTCAGCGTCGGTCCAAACCACCACTGCACGTCCGGGTTCCTCCTGACCTTCAATCGGGCACGTATCCTCTGACACACGCGTGGATCCTCTCCCCAACATTCAAACTTCTCACTAGGTTGCCCCAGCTCGAATGACTTTCGTACCAACACCGATAGAGCCGCTGTTGGCGCCGTGCTGTATGCCTTCGTGATGGCTCTCAGGTAGGGCCGCTCGATCGACCTAAGCTGTCTGGTTACCCTCGAGTCTCGAGCCTTCTCCCCCCACAGTTCTGCGCTATAGAGCACCCTGGGACACACCATCCTAAATCATTTTCAGCACTCTCTTGCTGTTTCCCCACTTCCTTCTCCCGAGAGCAAAGAATTTGCCCCCGAGATCCTGAACTCGCGCCCTGGCCTTCTTGACGTGGTCCAACCAGGCCAACTTCCTGTCCACATGCAGTCCCAAGTATTTTACACTCGAACTCATGACGACTCTCGTCCCATCCATACTGAACCTAGGATCACGAACTTCCCCACGAGCAGGAATAAACATTTTTGGCTATGTTGTACTCCAGCTTGTTTAATTTAGCCCAACTCTTACATTCGCCCCACGCAAATTCCCAGCCACGTTCCAGGTCCCGCAACGAACGACCAGACAGAATAACGATCTGATCATCCGCGTAGGCCTGTACGTGACCTCCCTGTTCCCGAACTTCCCGCATACAGTCGAACCAGCCTTCCATAACTAAGCCATAGGACCGGACCCAGACTGGAGCCTTGCGGACAGCCCACGTCCGAATGCCATTCTCTTCCTTCCACGCAAACCTTTCGGTCCATCATGAAACTCTTTGCCACTCGCACTAGCCCCTCATTCACCCCTCTCATTCTCAGGTTCTTGACCACGGATGGTCCCCAAGCCGACCCGAACGCATTCATGTCTCCCATGACGCAGCTTCTGCCACCCCTAAAACCGTACTGGTTTCCATCGAACTCCCCTCTCGATTCGAGGGAGTGAGTGATCTTCCCCGCTACCAAACGGTCGAGAACCTTCCCGGCCGCCGATAGCAGCGATATCGGTCTCAGACTCCCCCCACTCTTGGGCATCCAAACGACCTCCGCTCTCTTCCACACCTTGGGGAAGATCCCTACCCTCAAACACTCGTCCACAACACTCTTCCAGTCATCCCCTACGACGTTCATTACGTGCCCCATGACTTCATTCGGAATGCCGTCCTCGCCCGGTGCCTTGCCGACGCTCATCCCACCAATCACTCCTTCCAGTTCACTCTTGGTGATGGCAAGGTCATCATACCTATCGCCCACTCTGTACTCTTCCCATTCCCGTCTCATTTCCATCTGTTGCTCTACGTCTAACGCACAGGAATCCACTGGGAAATATAGCCTTACGAGCTCGTCCGTAAGTCTCGTCCAGGTCCCTTGTGTATGTACCGTCTGTCCGTCGCATGTTATCCTTCACATCCCTTTTTCCCCCCTTCACCCACCTTCTGCAAAAAGCCCAAACCTTATCACCCATCCTCTCCAGTTGTTTCCATCACCCGAAATTTAGCTTCCTTAATTTTCTTTTTGTATACATTCCTAATTCCCAAATAAGTTTCCCTCAAAACCGCCCGCTCGTCCCCCCTGGCCTCCTGGAAACGTTTTCGCGCCCTCCCCGCCCTGCGCTTCTCTACTGCCAAATCGTCATTTCATCAATTTTGTTCTTCGCGATAAGCCCTGCGACGTTTCCTTAATTTGGCTACACAAGCCTGCTCTACGGCACTCTGCAGACAAGCACTCTTGCCCTCCGTGTCCAGACCCTGTAGGTTCGGTGCATGTTCTACCCAGATTTGCCCCAATGTCATCTCAAAATCTGTCGTCAACGCCTTTTACCTGGCACCTCCACCTTCCCCTTACCATGGCTACATCGCCCGTGTCTACAGCAAAAACGATGTACCGGTGATCGCTCAAAGTGTCCTCATCCACATCCACACGCCTATCAGACACCCTTACATCTTTAGTCATCACGAGATCCGGCCAGCTCACGCCCCTGGTGGAACAGAAACTGGGCGGATCCGCCGGGTCATTTTCAATTCTCCATCCATTCATCACCGTCCATTCGTGAATCTCTTCACTTCTGGCATCCGTCAATCTACCACCCCAAGCCACATTCTTTCCATTGAAATCACTCGCCACAATCACTGTTTCGGTCCTGCCGCGAAGCCACTCAGACAACCCCCCGAACCAGGAAACGGGATTCCCCGCGTTCGGAGGCTCATCATAAATGTTCACGAACAGGACGTCCCTCCTCCTCCTCTCCTTTGCTTCGAGCTCCACCGCCACAACGTTCCCGCTGTAACAGTCCCTTCTCAGCCACCCCTTCCCTAACCCCCTCCGTACCAGGGTCAAGACCTTCATACATGCACCATTCATACCGAAAGACTCGAAGCCGAATAGCAACTTAAACGCGTGGTACGGCTCCTGTATCATCCCTATATCAAATCCCTCCCGTTTAATTTTGTCCAGGGCCAATACCGTCGCCTCTTTGCCTCGACCCACATTCACAGTCAGGACCTTAATTCCTGCCAGTGTAATTGATGCGGTTCCTGGATCGCTCCAAGATCCGCACCATGGCAGGACAGTCCTTATTCTTGACACTGTGACTACCGAATTTTCCGAACACCCTCCAGCGCATCTAGTCTCTGTCTTGTGACATTCGATGCCGTCATGGTCTCCCGCACAATTATGGCAGGCAGTCTTATCCCTACAGTATTTGGTCACATGACCAAACCTACAGCACCTGTAGCACATCGCTAGGCCCAGATACTCCTCTACATAAAACCGCTCGCAGTCGATCTCGACCTTCCCTTTTTTTACCAGAACTTTAAACGTATTCAGGTCCAGCCGTAAGACCACGTTCTCCTTCCATGCATTCCTACACGTTACACGCTTCACAATGCGGATGTCTTCGGTTTTCAAAGTGCCCAACTCCTCCGTTCCCCTGATCAATTTCCCCAAGAAATCATCGTCAGACATGCCCCTCTCCACCTCCGAGACAACTAACATCGGTCCTGCCGACTTTTGTTCCCTGATTTCTAAATTTTTATTTTTACCAAGAGTTTCCCGAATTTTTCCCTGTTGCTCTAAATCTTTTGATATAATTACCAATTTCCCATCTCTAATAGTCCGCATCTCTTTCGGCGGGCCCCCAATATCCCTCGGATTGATTGATTTAGCTAGCTTTCGGGCATCTTTTTCTTTGGTACTCGATACAATCGTCGCCCTTTCCGGTTGTCTCGTCGTGGGCGGAGTTTTCCAGCCCCCGGACCCAGGTACCACAACCCTACCCTCAATGCGACTCCCTGGCGCTTCATTCATACCAGTTTTTACATTCTTACCTTTGGAGGAGGAGATCACCTCAGCGTAGCTTCGCCGCTGCCTCTTTGTCCTCTGCACCTGCATGAACTCCCCCGTGTCGGTACTCTCTCCATCAACATTCCGGGCCATCGTCCTCACAGACCGCCTTTCCACCCTTTCCACTCTTTTGCCATCATCCATCACACTCCGACCAACAACAGCTCCCCTCTTCACCTCCTTCAAATCATCTTCCAGCTTCCTTATTACCTACCCTCTCCGTATTCATCTCCTTCCGCAAAATGTCCATCAATACCTTTTGTATATTACATAGCGATTCCCTCATAGCGATTTGGTCGATGCGAGTGACGCTAATCTTGCCGTTGACCTCCCTACTGACCGCCTCCACTATTCTTTCCAACTCTGCCTCCACCGTTAGGGTTCTGTCCACTTTCTTCCTCTCCATCTCCTTATTCTGCCTCTTCGCTTCCGCATCATGCTCCTCTTTGTCCTCTGCACCTGCATGAACTCCCCCGTGTCGGTACTCTCTCCATCAACATTCCGGGCCATCGTCCTCACAGACCGCCTTTCCACCCTTTCCACTCTTTTGCCATCATCCATCACACTCCGACCAACAACAGCTCCCCTCTTCACCTCCTTCAAATCATCTTCCAGCTTCCTTATTACCTACCCTCTCCGTATTCATCTCCTTCCGCAAAATGTCCATCAATACCTTTTGTATATTACATAGCGATTCCCTCATAGCGATTTGGTCGATGCGAGTGACGCTAATCTTGCCGTTGACCTCCCTACTGACCGCCTCCACTATTCTTTCCAACTCTGCCTCCACCGTTAGGGTTCTGTCCACTTTCTTCCTCTCCATCTCCTTATTCTGCCTCTTCGCTTCCGCATCATGCTCCATGCTCTTCTCCATCTCTGCATCCCTCTTCTTCTTCCTTTCCACCTCACCACTACATCCTGCATCACCACTCATTCGCATTCTGTTCGCCTTCTTGACCGCTACTATCACCTTCTTGTTCGTGCCACTTTCACTGCTTGAACTTACCAAGTCCATGCTCTGGAAGTCCTCCTCTTCCCCGCACTTTCAGCGCTTAAGCGCTTCATATTGTTGGCAGCTGTCACTCTTGACAGTTGCCTAAAAATCGCTCCGGTGCACTCCCGGTGACGGCTATCAAAGTGACAGCTGTCAAAAAACTTTTTCCCCCGCGAAACCTCTGACGTCTGACAGCTGTCAAATGCGAGTTGACAGCTGACAGCTGTCAGTTAAATGTCACTTGCAACCTTGGCAACCCTTGCCTAGGACTTAGGTCCTTTGGCTTCTCGTCGGGGCCCTGGGGCCCAACTGTTCCCCTCTCGCGGTTTCTATAGGGCTCTCCCCCGGCGTGACCCCTATTCGCTTTGTAACATCTAACCTCACTTTTCGGCACGATTTGCAACACGTCTGTTCAGTACAAGGATCAAACACGTACTTTCGGTTTTGGCCGAAGCCGGCCCTCCCACCTTGCGGTTTTGGGCTAAAATTCTCACCACGTACCCACTAGGTGGCGAAACCACCGTCAAGGGAACCCCTTCCAACACCGCACTCCAAAAATTAGCGGCTCAAAATATTTATTAAAACTGTAAAAAGCAAAAAGTGTGCAATAGCAACAACAACGTTTGAGAAAAGAAAACAACAACAATAATAACAACAAAACAACAACAATATGCAATAGCAAAAACAATAAATGAACAGGGTGTATAAAATTAGAACAGAAACATGAACACTTTGTAATGGGTGCCGCGCAATGCCAGATCGTCCACGGCACCCCAACTATAAATTTTGTTACCGAAACAAGCTAGTTACCCCCCTCCACTATTAATTTTGCCCATTCCTGAATGATCACCCACTTGTCATCCGTCATCTCCCCCAGTCTGGGAAGATAGTGGCCCAGTGCCGTCTCAAGTGCCCGTCGGGCCTCTCGCCTCCCAACCAGGCTGCAGCGAAGAACCGCATGCTGTACACGGTCTCCGCTTCCTCGCCACATTCACACCCATCTCCCTCGTCCCCGTTGAGCCTGAACCGACTCAGGTAAGCCTTGAAGTCACCATGACCGGTGGCCACTTGAGTCAGCTCATGACAACCCAGCTCCCTTCCTGCTCACCCTCTGCCACATCTCATACAGCCACCTACCAGTCCCACCATTGTTCCCATTATTTCCGTCGCATCCCTGTCTGTCATGTCCTCTGACGCACAGGAATCCACTGGAAAAAGTGATCTTACGAGTTCGTCGTAGGTATCGTCCAGGTCCCCCCGTCTGTCCGCCTAATATTTCCCTTCACACCTCTCTTCCCCCCCTTCACCCATCTCTTACAAATATCCCACACCTTATCCCCCATCCTATCCAATTCTGCTTCCATCACCCGAAATTTAGCCTCCTTAATTTTCTTTTTGTATCCGTTCCTAATGTCTAAATATATCACCCTCAAATCCTCCCGCTCGTCCCCCCTAGCTGACTGGAAACGTTTTCGCGCCCTCCCCGCCCTTCGTTTCTCTACTGCCAAATCGTCATTCCACCAATTTTGATCTTCGCGAAATACCCTGCGACGTTTCCTCAACGCGACCCCACATGCCTGCTCCACGGTACTCTGGAGACAAGCACTCTTGTCCTCCGTGCTCAGACCCTGCAGGTTCGGTGTCTGTTCAGCCCAAATTTGGCCCAATGTCGCCTCAAACCGTGTCCAGTCCACACCCTTCACCTGGTACCTCCACCTTCCCATCTCTTTGGCCACTTCCCCCACGTCCACAGCGAAAGTTACATAGCGGTGGTCGCTTAGAGTGTCCTCGTCCACATCCACACGCCTTTCGTGCACCCTCACATCCTTGCTCAACACGAGATCCGGCCAGCTGACGCACCTGGTGGAGCAGAAGCTGGGCGGATCCGCCGGGTCGTTCTCAATACGCCATCCATTCATCACCGTCCAATCGTATATTTCTATACCACGTGCATCCGTCAATCTTCCACCCCAGGCCACATTCTTTCCATTGAGATCGCCCGCCACAATCACTCTTTCGGTCCTGCCGCGAAGCCATCCAGACAAACCCCCGAACCGGGAAACGAAATTCACCGCGTCCGGAGGCTCATCGTAGACGTTCACGAACAGGACGTTCCTCCTCCTCCTCTCCTTCACTTCAAGCTCCATCGCCACAGCACCGCCTGTGCCAGGCCTTTCCGACCCCCTTACGTACAAGGTCAGGGTTTTCATACAATCCTCATCCATGCCAAAGAAGTCGTATCCTAGGAGCGACTTGTAGCGTGGTACGGCTCTTGTACCATCCCGATGTCAAAACCCTCCCTTTTAATTTTGTCAAGAGCCAATACCGTCGCTTCCCTACCACGACCCGTATTCACCAGTAGCACCTTAAGCTCCACCATAGTTGATGCGGCTCCTGGATTTCTCCAAAATCCGCATCGTGGCGGGACATTCCTGATGACGGGCACCGTGGTCACCGTACCTTTCAAACATCCTCCAGCAATTTATGCATCGCGTCGCGTCCTTGCTACACGTCTTGCCGTCATGTTCTCCTGCACACCTGTGACAGGCAGTCTTTTCCTTACAAAACGTCGTCGTATGGCCGAACCTGCAGCACCTGAAACACATCGCCAGCCCAAGGTACTCCTCTACATAGAACCGTTCGCATCCAATGTCTACTTTTCCCAATTTTGCCAAAACTTTAAATGTCTCCATATTGTCTAAACGCAGGACCACATTTTCTTTCCATGCATTCCTGCATGTCATGCGTTTCACAATTTTAATGGTCTCCGTCGCGACTTTTTCCAGTACCTCATTGCCCCGAATCAATGCCCCAACGAAATCCTCATCCGACATTCCAAGGTCGACCCCCGACACCACCAACATCGGGCCCACCGACTTCCGTTCCCGCACCTCCAAATCCTTATTACGCCCCAGGCTCTCCTTAATCTTGGTCTGCTAACCCTTACCCTTGGCAACGATCACCAGCTTGCCATCCCTGATGGTACGGACGGCCTTCGGTGGAACCCCAATCTCCCCCACGGAAATTGCCTTTGCTAATTCGTTGGCCAACCTTGCATCTTTCTCCCTCGCGCTCGACACCACCACGGCCATTTCGCCTGGTTGCCGTGCGGTGGGTGGAGTTTTCCACCCCTCCCTGCCCGCGACAACCACCCTGCCCTCTACTCTATCCCCTTCAGTCATGCCATTCGCTCTACTCATACTCACCGCAGAGACCTCCGCATAGCTCCTCCGCTGCCTCCTAGTTCTTCCAACCTTGACAAAATCTTCCCCACTATCGCTGCTCTCTCCTCTCTGGGCCATCGTCCTCCCGGACACCTCCCCCTTAACGTCGCACCACACTCCTATCCTTCATTCCAATTGCGCTCTTCCTGGCCTCCTTCACTTCTTCCTCCATTTCTCTCAGCCTACATTCCGCCGCCATCTCTTTTCTCAGTATCTGGAGCAGTTCCCTCTGGATGTTGTACACTGCTTCCCTCACCGTTATTTGGTCCACCCTCGTTACACTTATCTTGCCATTGATTTCACGACTCAGCGACTCCACTATCTTCTCCAGCTCCCGCTCCACCACAATCGTCCTGTCCACCTTCTCAATCTTTCTCCCTCTCTGCGTACCAACAGCTTCACCCTTCTCCCGCACCACTTCTTCCTCCACTACAGCCTCTTTCTTCTTCTTTGCAACAAAGTGCAACAAAGTTGTTGCCACCACTCACCCCAATCTCGCCGCTCAGCCGCTTCTTTGCCGCCTTCTTTACCACTTCAACCTCCATCGGCGTCCTCCTTCCCATTCGCTCACTCCCACTGCTCATTGCCTTCACGCTAACGTAACCATCCTCCTCCACACTCTCCAAGCTGTCACCGCCCGAACGATCCATTTTTTCTGACAGCTGTCAAAGTGACAACTGCTCAATTCGCGTTTCTACGACTTTTTTATAACAGCTGTCAAAGTGACAGCTGTAAGATGTTTTATCCCCCACGAAACCTTGTGACAGTTGACAGCTGTCAAAGTGACAGGTGTCAAACGGAGTTTGACAGCTGACAGCTGTCAAAAGTACTTGCCACTACTTTTCCTTGGTCCTGGACTTGGGTCCTTTTGTTCAAGTGATTAGGCTCTCAGCACGTCTCACTTTTCTTTTAACCGTATTCCAGGAAAATTTTTTAAAAAATTTTGGGGCCCTACTGTTCCCCTCACTTGCTTCCACTAGGGCTGTGACTCCCCTACTATAACGACACTCCCAACCACACTTCTATTGCGCGCCGTGAACGTGTGTACTCTACAGCGGTCACGATAGTACTTGTGGGTAGGGACAAGAATTCAGCTTACGGCCGAAGCCAGCCCACCCACCTTGCGGTTTTGGGCGAATGCTTAACCATACCAACTAACTGGCAGAAGCACCGTCAAGGAAACCCCTACCAGCACCGCACTCCAAAAACTAGCGGTTCCAGAATTTAATAAAAAACCAAAACAAGTATAACAATTAGCAAAAGCAAAACCAAAAAGTGTATAAGATGAACAATATAAAAAAGAACCGAAACAAGTGTATAAGATAAACGATTACCAATATGGGTATAAGAACAAGAATAACAACAAAATAACAACAACAACAATAATAACAATAAGGCCGATTTGTAATGGGTGCCGTGCAATACCAGATCGTCCCCGGCACCCCAACATTAAATTTTGTTCCCGAAATCAACTAATTGCCCCCTTCCACTATCAATTTTGCCCAACCCAAAATCCGCGACCAACCATCGTCTGCCACCTCTCCCAGTCTGGGAGGATAGTGGTCCAATGCCAGCTGTAGCGCCCTCCGGGCCTCTCGCCTTCCCACCAGGCTGCAGCGAAGAACCGCAAGCTGTACGGTCTCCGCTTTCTCTCCACATTCACACTCGTCCCCATTCTCTCCGTTGAGCCTGAACCGACTCAAGTAGGCCCGGAAATCACCATGTCCGGTGGCCACTTGAGTCAGCTCATGACTCAACTCCGCACCCTTTCTATTTACCCTCATCCACATCCCATACAGCCATCTCCCAGTCACTCCAATCTCCCATGCACTCTGCCAAGCCCTATCTTCCCACTCCCTCCTCCATTTCTTTACAAATAATTTAGAAACCCCTAACACAACCTCCGCGTCTCCTTCTCCTTCATTTCCTGTCAAGATCCGTCGGCACTCCCTATCCACTAATCGAATTCCGTCCGTCGTCCGTCTCCTCCAGGCCACAATAATTTTGACGTCCCTTTCCAAAGCGTTACATATTTCCTTTTGAATTTCATTTATAACCTACCACCTATTTTCAAAATTTCTAATCTGCTCTACTACCTGCAGAGAGTCCGTAAAAACCTTTACCAACCTTAAGTCTCCCCTGGCCTGGAGGGCCCTCAATAGTCCTTTCCAAACAGCCCACCCCTCCAATTCCATAATATCTATTTCCCCAGTAATTTTGCTGCCCCCGCGAACTAAATCTTCCCCCTCTGCCGCCACTGCCCACGCGTACGCCTTTTCATTCTCCCTAACAGCAGCGTCGGTCCAAACAACCACTGCGCGTTCGGGTTCCTCCTGACCTTCATCAGGCATGCACTCTCTCACACTCGGATGGACCGGTTCCCCAACATCCAAGCGTCTCACCAGGTTGCTCCAGCTCGACGCACTCTCATACATGGCCCTAGCCTGAACCTCCAGAGGCACACAACCGACCAACACCGACAAAGCCGCTGTTGGCGCCGTGCTGTATGCCTTCGTGATGGCTCTCAGGTAGGGCCGCTCTATCGCCCTAAGCTGCCTGACTACCCGAGAGTCTTGAGCCTTCTCTCCCCACAGCTCTGCGCCATAGAGAACCATGGGACACACCACCCTTTCGTATATAATCTTCAGCACTCTCTTACTGTTTCCCCACTTCCTTCTCCCTAGGGCAAAGAATTTGCCCCCGAGATCCTGAACCCGGGCCCTGACCTTCTTAACATGCTCCAACCATGCCAACTTCCTGTCAACATACACACCCAAGTATTTCACACTTGAGCCCATGATGACTCTCACCCCGTCCATACTGATCCGTGGATCCCGGACCTCCCCACGAGCCGGAACAAACATAGCCTCAGTTTTGGCTATGTTGTACTCCAACTTGTTAAGTTTGGCCCAGCTCTTGCATTCCCCCACGCAAATTCCCAACCACGCTCCAGGTCCCGCAACGAACGACCAGACAGAATGACTATCTGATTGTCCGCGTAGGCCTGTACGTGCCCCCCCCGTTCCTTAACTTCCCGCATGCAGTCGAACCAGCCTTCCATGACTAAGAGCCATAGGATCGGACCCAGACTGGAGCCTTGCGGACAGCCCACATCCGAATCCCATTCTCTACCTTCCACGCAAACCTTTCGGTCCATCATGAAACTCTTCACCATTCTCACGAGTCCCTCATTCACCCCTTTCATTCGCAGGTTCTTGACCACGGACGGTGCCCAAGCCGATCCGAACGCGTTTCTAAGGTCCAAGGCGACAACAAGAGAGTGCTTCCCATCCCTCTTATTTGCCCTCAAAACCCCCACCAAGTCTCCCATGGCCATGGCGCAGCTTTTGCCACCCCCGAAGCCGTACTGGCTTCCGTCCAACTTCCCCCTCGATTCGAGGGAGTGTGAGATCCTCGCCGCTAACAGCCGGTCGAGAACTTTCCCGGCCGCCGATAGCAGCGATATGGGCCTCAGACTCCCCCCACTCTTGGGTATCCAGACAACCTCCGCTCGCTTCCATACTTTGGGGAAAAGCCCCACCCTTAGACATTCATCTATCACACTCCTCCAGTCATCAGCCACAACATTCTGTACATGCCTCATGACTTCATTCGGAATACCGTCCTGGTCAGGCGCCTTCCCGACGCTCATTCCCCCAATCGCCCCGTCCATTTCACTCCTGGTGACGGCAAAGTCATCATACCGGTAACCCACCCTGTCTTCCGCCCATTCCCGTCGCATACCCGTCTGCGTTTCGTCGTCCAACACACAGGAATCCACTGGAAAATATGTTCTTACGAGTTCGTCGTAAGTATCGTCCAGGTCTCCCGTATACGTCCCGTCTGTCCTTCTAATGTTCTCCGCAACTCCTTTCCTACCACCCTTAACCCACCGCTTACAAATTTTCCAAACCTTATCGCCCATCCTCTCCAATTCCGTTTCCATCACCCGAAATTTAGCTTCCTTAATTTTCTTCTTATAATCGTTCCTGATGCGCAAATACACTTCCCTCAAAGCCTCCCTCTCGTCTCCCCTAGCCTGCTGGAAACGTTTACGCGCCCTCCCCGCCCTGCGTTTCTCTAATGCCAAATCATCATTCCGCCAATTTTGGTCTTCGCGAAATACCCTACGACGTTTCCTCAGTTTAGCAGCACATGCCTGCTCCACGGTGCCCTGCAGACAAACACACTTGTCCTCAGTGCCCAGGTCCTGCACGTTCGGCGCTTGGGGCGCCCAAATTTGGCCCAACGTCTCCTCAAATTCCGTCCAGTCTACACCCTTCACCTGGTACCTCCATCTTCCTTTCACTCGCTCCAGCTCCCCCACTTCCACAGCGAAAGTGACGTAGCGGTGATCGCTCAAGGTATCCTCATCCACATCCACACGCCTTTCAGTCACCCTAACATCTTTGGTCATCACGAGATCCGGCCAGCTCTCGCCCCTGGTGGAGCAGAAACTGGGCGGATCCGCCGGGTCATTCTCAATACGCCATCCATGCATCATCGTCCAATCGAGAATTTCCTCTCCTCTTCCATCCGTCAATCTTCCACCCCAAGCCACATTCTTTCCATTGAGATCACCCGCCACAATCACTCTTTCGGTCCTGCCGCGAAGCCATTCAGACAAGCCCCGGAAGCGAGAAACAGAGTTCCTCGCGTCCGGAGGCTCATCATAAACGTTCACGAACAGGACGTTCCGCCTCCTCCTCTCCTTTACCTCAAGCTCCACCGCCACAGCACCCCCACTGCAGTAGTCCCGTCTGAGCCACACCTTCCCCACCCCCTTACGTACCAGGGTCAGAGTTTTCATACATCCCGCATCCATACCAAAAGAGTCGTAACCTAGGAGCGACTTGTAGGCGTGGTACGGCTCTTGTATCATCCCGATAGCAAATCCCTCCCTTTTAATTTTGTCCAGAGCCAGTACCGTCGCTTCCCTGTCACGACCCGTATTTACCGTTATGGCTTTAAGCCCTACCATAATTAATGCGGTTCCTAGATTTCTCCAAGATCCGCATCATGGCAGGGCATTCCTGGTGACGAGCACCATGATCGCCATAACGGCCAAACATCCTCCAACAGTTCACACAACGCGTCGCGTCCTTCTGACACGTCTTGCCGTCATGTGATCCTGCACACCTGTGACAGGCTGTCTGCTCTTTGCAAAAGGTCGTCGTGTGACCGAACCTGCAGCATCTGAAGCACATGGCCGCTCGCACCCTATGTCTACCTTACCAATTTTGACCAATATCTTAAGTCTGTAAATCGTCAAAATGCAAGACCACGTTTTCCTTCCATGCATTCTTGCATGTTATGCGTTTCACAATTCGTACCGTCTCAGTCGCGACTCCATTCAAAGCATTGGTTCCCCTAATTAATGCACTAACAAAATCCCCGTCAGATAAACCCCGGTCCACCCCCGACACGACCAGCATAGATCCCCCTCCCAGACACCACCTCCTTACGTCGTACTACACTCATTTCCCTTTCCTTAACCACTAACTTTTCCGCTTCATTAACCTTCTCCGCCATCGCCCTCATCGCCTTCTCCATCGCCAACTCCTTCCTTAGCAAACCCAACATCTCTTTCTGTATCACATATACAGCCTCTCTCACCGCTATTTGGTCCCCTTTCGTCACACTAATTTTCCCACTTGCCTCCCGGCTCACCGCTTCCATAATTTTTTCAAGCTGCTTCTCCACCACCATCGTTCTGTCGTCATTCTTCTCCTGCTGTCTGTCTTCCGCCATGTCCACCTCCTTTCGCACCGTCTGATCCTTTACCGCCTCCTTCTTCTTCTTCACCATCCCACTACTAACCATCCCAATCTCCCCACTTAGCCGCTTCTTCCCCGCTTTCCTCGGCGCCACTATGGCCACCTTCTTCTCCATCATTACCCTCTCGCTCCCGCTACTCAGATAGTCCATACTCATGTAGCTTTCATCCTCAACGCTCGGACAACTGTCCGCGCCCGAAGGCTCCATCGTCGGTTCGAAAACAACTAATACTTCCGCCAACCACTTGCGATCTCTTTGCGGTCCTTTTCGGTGACAGCTGTCACTTTGACAGCTGTCCATTATTTTACGCCCCGCGGGACCCCTGACAGCTGTCAAGCTGACAGTTGTCAAACTGAAGTCTGACCTTGACAGCTGTCAAAGTACCTGCTGTAGTCAAGGGGTGGGTCCTCTTCGGACCTACCAGTCCTCCGACGCACCACGGCCCAAGCACACCCCACCAGCCTCTATGCACTCCGAGTTTCCGGATGAATCCAGGAAAAATTTTCCGCGGGGCCCAACTGTTCCCCTCTTTCGCTTAATAGGACTCTCCCCTCGCGTGACTCCCCTATTCACTGCGAAAACTAACCTCACTTTTGAGCACTTCGGAAACGCGTCTGTACAGTACGGGTATTAAACGCGTACTTGTGGGTAGGGACAAGAATTCATTTTCCGGCCGAGGCCTGCCCACCTACCTTTCGGTTTTAGGCGAATGCTTAACCATACCGACTATCTGGCAGAAGCACTCTCAAGAGAACCCCTACCAGCACCGCACTCCAAAAACTAGCGGGTCCAGAACTTTATTAACCAAAACCAAACAACAATAATGTATAACAACTAGCAATAGCCAAGAGTGTATAAAGTGAACAATGTAAAGATCCGAAACAGTGTATAAGGTAAACAATAACAAGAACAATAACAACAACAATAAAAAGGCCGATTTGTAATGGGTGCCGTGCAATACCAGATCGTCCCCGGCACCCCAACTATAAATTTTGTTACCGAAAACATCTAATCACCCCCCGTCCACTATCAATTTTGCCCAATCCAAAATTAAATCCCATTCCTCACCCCTGACCTCCCCCAATCTGGGAGGATAGTGGCCCAAGACGCCCTCCAAAGCCCTCCTGGCGTTCTGCCTCCCGACCAGGCCACAGCGCAAAACCGCATGCTGTACGGTCTCCGCCTCCATCCCGCATTCACACATGTCCCCATCCGCTCCGTTGAGTCTGAACCGACTCAGGTAGGCCTTGAAATCCCCGTATCCGGTAGCCACCTGAGTCAGCTCATGGCTCAACTCCGCCCCCTGCCGATTCACACTCCCCCACATCCCAAATAACCATCTGCCCGTATTTCCATTCACCCATAAATTTTGCCACTCCTCTTCCTCCCACTCCCTCCTCCATTTCTTCACAAATAATTTAGTCACCCCGTCCACAACCTCCGCATCTCCCTCTCCCTCATTTCTGGTCAAAAGCCGTCTACACTCCCTATCCGCTAACCGAATCCCGTCATTCGTCCGTCTCCTCCAGGCCACAGTAATTTTATAACCCATGTCCAGTCCAGTCGCAATTTCCCTTTGTATCCTGTTAATGACCCACCATTTATTTTCAAAATTTTGTATTTGTTGCACAGTTTGTGCCGAATCCGTGAAAACCAAAACCTCCCTTGAATCCCCCCTGACCTGGAGGGCTTTCTCAAGTCCTCGCCCAAACAGCCCACCCCTCCAATTCCATGATGTCAATTTCGCCCTCCACTGTGTTCCCTCCGCGAACTAATTCTTCCCCCTCCGCCGACACCACCCATGCATACGCTTTTCCATTCTCACCTCTCACAGCAGCGTCGGTCCAGACCTTTACCGCACGGACGGGTTCCTCCTGACCTTCATCAGGCACGTACCCTCTCACGCACGGATGGACCTTGTCCCCGACATCCAGCCTTCTCACCAGGTTGCCCCAGCTCGAAGCACATTCGTACATGGCCCTAGCCTGAACCTCAAGAGGCACACAGCCGATCAACACCGACAGAGCCGCTGTTGGCGCCGTGCTGTATGCCTTCGTGATGGCTCTCAGGTAGGGCCGCTCAATCGCCCTAAGTTGCCTGATCACCCTAGAGTCTCGAGCCTTCTCTCCCCACAGTTCTGCGCCGTAGAGTACCATGGGACACACAACCCTTTCAAAAATCAACTTCTGCACTCTCTTGCTGTTTCCCCACTTCCTTCTCCCAAGAGCAAAGAACTTGCCCCCGAGATCCTGAACCCGCGCCCTGGCCTTCTTGACGTGCTCCAACCATGCCAACTTCCTGTCAACATGCACGCCCAAGTATTTCACACTCGAGCTCATGATGACTCTCACTCCGTCCATTTTGATCCGTGGATCCCGGACCTCCCCACGAGCCGGAATAAACATAGCCTCAGTTTTGGCTACGTTGTACTCCAACTTGTTAAGTTCGGCCCAGCTCTTACATTCTCCCCACGCAAATTCCCACTTACGTTCCAGGTCCCGCAACGAACGATCAGACAGTATGACTATCTGGTCATCCGCGTAGGCCTGTACGTGACCCCCCGTTGCCTAACTTCCCGCATACTTTCAAACCATCCTTCCATGACTAAGAGCCATAGAACCGGGCCCAGGCTGGAGCCTTGCGGACAGCCCACGTCCGATTCCCACTCTCTACCTTCCACGCAAACCTTTCGGTCCATCATGAAACTCTTGACCATTCTCACAAGTCCCTCGTTCACCCCTTTCATTCTCAGGTTCTTGACCACAGACGGTGCCCAAGCCGACTCGAACGCGTTCCTAAGGTCCAAGGCGACAACAAGAGAGTGTAACCCATCCCTCTTATTCCCCTTTAAAACCCCCACCATGTCTCCCATGGCCATGACGCAGCTTCTGCCACCCCTAAAGCCAAACTGACTTTCGTCCAACGCCCTCCTCGATTCGAGGGAGTGGGAGATCCTCCCTGCCACCAAACGGTCGAGAGCCTTCCCGGCCGCCGATAGCAAAGATATGGGCCTCAAACTCCCCCCACTCTTTGGTATCCAGACAACCTCCGCTCTCTTCCATACCTTGGGGAAAAGTCCCACCCTTAAACATTCATCAATCACATTCCGCCAGTCATCCGCCACAACATTCAGTACGTGCCTCATAACTTCGTTCGGAATACCGTCCTCACCCGGAGCTTTACCGACGCTCATCCCCTCGATCACTCCCACCATTTCACTCTTGGTGACGGCGAAGTCATCATACAGGTCCCCAACCCTGTCCTCTTCCCACGCCCGTCTCAATTCAGTCTGTCTCCCAGCGTCCGACATGCAGGAATCAACCGGAAAGTACTGCCGTACGAGCTCGTCGTAGGTACTGTCCAAGTCGCCCGTGTAAGTCCCGTCCGTCCACCTCATATTCCCTTTAACTCCCCTCTTCCCACCTTTCACCCATCTATTAGAAACCTCCCAGACCTTATCCCCCATTCTTTCCAGTTCCACTTCCATTGCTCTAAATTTCGCTTCCTTAATCTTTTTCTTATAGCCGTTTCTAATATTGATGTATATTTCCCTAAATTCCGCCCTCTCGTCCCCCCTAGCGTCCTGGAAACGTTTACGCGCCCTCCCCGCCCTACGCTTCTCTATTGGCAAATCGTCGTTCCACCAATTTTGCTCTTCGCGAAAAACCCTCCGACGTTTCCTCAATTTTGCCCGACAAACTTCCTCAACGGCACCCTGCAGAAGAGCACTCTTGCCCTCTGCGCTCAGATCTCCCAGACTCGGCACACGCTCTGCCCAAATTTGGCCCAATGTCGCCTCAAAGTCTGTCCAGTCCGCGCCTTTCACTTGGTACCGCCATCTTCCCTTACCCTTTTCAACATCACCGACGTCTACAGCTAAAGCAACGTACCGATGGTCACTCAAGGTGTCCTCGTCCACATCCACACTCCTATCAGTCACCCTTACACCTTTACTCATCACGAGATCCGGCCAGCTCTCGCCCCGCGAGGAGAAGAAACTAGGCGGATCCGCCGGGTCGTTCTCAATGCGCCACCCATGCATCACCGTCCATTCGAGAATCTCTTCTCCTCTTGCATCCGTCAATCGTCCACCCCAAGCCACATTCTTTCCATTGAGATCACCCGCCAGAATCACTCTTTCGGTCCTGCCGCGAAGCCATTCAGACAAGCCCCGGAAACGAGAAACAGAATTTCTCGCATCCGGAGGCTCATCGTAAACGTTCACGAACAGGACGTTCCTCCTCCTCCTCTCCTTTACCTCGAGTTCCACCGCCACAGCACTTCCGCTGCAACAGTCTCGCCTCAACCACACTCTCCCTAGCCCCCTTCGTACCAAGGTCAAGGCTTTCATACGTTCGTCTCCATCCACACAAAACGAGTCATACCCCAATAGCGACTTATATGCGTGATACGGCTCCTGGATTAACCCTATATCAAAGCCCTCCCGTTTAATTTTGTCCAGCGCCAGTACCGTCGCTTCCCGACCACGTCCCGTGTTAATCGACAGGATCTTAATTCCGACCATTATAATCGATGCGGCTCCTAGATTTCTCCAAGATCCGCACCATGGCCGGACAGTCCTGACGACGAGCACTGTGGTTTCCGTACTTGCCGAACACCCTCCAACAATTTACACAACGATTTTCCTCTTTTTTACAGTCCCGTCCGTCATGGTCACCCGCACAATTGTGACAGGCGGTTTTGTCCTTACAGAAAGTAGCAGTATGCCCAAATCTGCAACATCTAAAGCACATGGCCAGACCCAAGTACTCCTCTACAAAGTACCGCTCGCAGTCGATTTCTACCTTTCCCAATTTAACCAAAGTTCTAAATACGTCCAAGTCGTCCAACCGCAAGACGACGTTCTCCTTCCAGGCGTTCCTGCAAGTCATCCGCTTTACTATCTTGATTCTGTCGGTCGCAATGTCTTTCAAAGTCTCAGTCCCCCTTTGAATCTTTCCCAAAAAATCCTCATCCCCATTCCTTTCTCCACCACCGACACCACTAACATGGGGCCCACCGATTTTCTTTCCCTGACCTCTAAATTTTTATCCCGCCCCAAAGTTTCTTTTAATTTTAATTGTTGTTCCAGATTTTTTGACACAATAACCAATTTCCTGTCTTTAATTGTTCGTACACCCCGCGGTGGACCCCCAATTTCCTTTACATTAATTGATTTGGCCAGCTCTGCAGCTAGCTTCCTCGCATCCTTCTCTTTTGTGCTAGTCACAATGACTGCCCTTTCCTGCGTTCGTGACGAGGGTGGAGTTTTCCATCCCCCTTCTCCAGTGACCACTACCCGTCCCTCTATCCTGTTCCCTAAATTTCCTTTCATACCACCATTCCCACCCAACTTACCCCCTCCGGAGACCTCAGCATAGCTTCTACACTGCCTCCTGGTCCTCGATATTTCCACAAATTCACCACTATCTGTTGTCTCCCCCAAGTCTTGGGCCATCCTCCTCCCAGATGCCCTCACCTCTGCCCTCCTCACAACATTCCCCACACTTCTCGCTGCCAGCTGCCCTTTCAACTCCTTGATTTCATCTTCCAAGTCCCTCATCATATTTCCCGTTGCCATCTTCTTTCTTAGTATGTCCATCATCTCCTTCTGGATGTTACCAACCGCGTCTCTAACTGCTATTTGGTCTACCCTGTTTACGCTTATCTTCCTGCCCACTTCCTTACTGATCGCCTCTACAATTTTGCCCAGCTCCGTCTCTACTATTTTCGTTCTATCCACATCATCCCTTCTTCTTTTATTAGACCCTGCCCCCTCTCTCTTCTCTTCTCTCTTGCTCATCACTACCACATCAACTTTTTCTACTTTCGTCTTCATTCCCGCAACTCCTTCTCTCAAAACCTCTACCTTTCTTACCTCCACCTCCTTCTTCTTCTTTGCACAGACTTCCCTCGTACTCATTCCACTTCCTCCTGCTTCTTCACTCAGTCTTTTCCTGCTCTCTCTCACCACCTGCGTCGCCCTTTTCGTCATCTGCTCACTCTCGCTACTCGTAATGCTACAAAAACTGTCTTCCCCCCCTCCATGCTCTCCTCCATTGACTCCATAGCAACTGTCAAATGTGACAGCTGTCCCCACTTCTCGTCTGCGTGCGTTTCGTTGACACCTGTCACTGTGACACCTGTCACTTTTTTCTCCCCTCCCGAAATTACCTGACAGGTGACAGTTGTCAAACTGCAGTCGGACCTTGACAGCTGTCAAAGTACCTGTTGTTGTCAAGGATGATCTCTCCTGACTTTCTAGCCCTCCGGCACACCACACAACACCACCACTACACGGTTCTTAAAAATCTCCGAGTTTCCGGATAAATCCGGTAAAAATTTTCGGTGGGGCCCAACTGTTCCCCTCTCTCGCTAAATAGGGCTCTTCCCCCGACGTGACTCCCCTATTTACTTGTGAAACTAACCTCGCTTTTTTCACTTCGTAAACGCGTCTGGTCAGTACGGGTGTTAAACGCGTACTTGTGGGTAGGGACAAGATTCTCTTTAAGGCTAACGCCAGCCCTCCCACCTTACGGTTTTAGGCGCCTCTCAGACGTACCCACTTGCTAGAAAACCACCGTCAAGAAAACCCCTTCCAACTCCACAACTCCAAAAATCAGCGGTTCGGACCCTTTATTTTATAACAGTAGCAAAAGCAAAACAATAACATTTAAATTGGAACGAATCGCCGTGGCAAAAAACCAGGTGTATATGTGTAAAAGAAACAAAAGGTATAACACAATAAACGCATGAAACAATAAAACATAAACAATTTGTAATGGGTGCCGCGCAATACCGGATCGTCCCCGGCACCCCAACCATAAATTTTGATCCCGAAATCAACTATTCACCCCCCTTCCACTATTAATTTAGCCCATTCCTGAATAGCCGACCATTTGTCCTCACCCACCTCCCCCAGTCTGGGAGGATAGTGGCCCAGTTCCATCTCCAATGCCCTTCGGGCGTCTCGCCTCCCCGCCAGGCTACAGCGAAGAACCGCATGCTGTACGGTCTCCGCTTCTTCACCACACTCGCATCCGTCTCCTTCATCCCCGTTGAGCCTGAACCGACTCAGGTAGGCCTTGAAGTCGCCATGACCGGTGGCCACCTGAGTCAATTCATGACTCAACCCAGCTCCCTTCCTATTCACCCTTTGCCACATCTCGTACAACCATCTCCCAGTCACACCATTATCCCACAATTCCTGCCAAACCTGGTCCTCCCGCTCCCTTCTCCACTTTTTCACAAATAATTTTGACACCCCAACCACTACCTCCGCGATTCCCTCTCCATTTTCGGTCAGTATCCGTACACACTCCCTATCAGCTAAACGTATTCCGTCCGTCGTCCGTCTCCTCCAGGCCACCACAATTTTGACGTCCCTTTCCAGACCATTAGATATTTCCTTTTGAATTTTGTTGATAACCCACCACCTGTTTTCAAAATTTCTAACCTGCTCCACAACCTGTGCGGAGTCCGTGTAAACCTTTACCTCCCTGATGTCCCCACTGACCCGGAGGGCTTGTTGTAGTCCTTTCCAAACGGCCCACCCCTCCAACTCCATGATGTCGATCTCACCATAAATTTTATTCCCCCCACGAACTAGAGCTTCCCCCCTTGCCGACACCACCCAAGCATACGCCTTCCCATTCGCTCCTATCGTAGCGTCGGTCCAGACCACCACAGCGCGTCCGGGTTCCTCCTGACCTTCATCAGGCACGTACCCTCTCACACTCGGATGAACCTTTTCCCCAACATCCAACCTTCTCACCAGGTGCATGAAGCATGGCCCTAGCCTGAACCTCAAGAGGCACACAGCCGACCAACACCGACAGAGCCGCTGTTGGCGCCGTGCCGTATGCCTTCGTGATTGCTCTCAGGTAGGGCCTCTCTATCGCCCTAAGCTGCCTGATTATCCGAGAGTCTCGAGCCTTCTCACCCCACAGTTCTGCACCATAGAGGACCATGGGACACACCACCCTTCAGCACTCTCTTACTGTTTCCCCACTTCCTTCTCCCTAGGGCAAAGAATTTGCCCCCGAGATCCTGAACTCGGGCCCTGACCTTCTTGACATGCTCCAACCATGCCAACTTCCTGTCCACATACACACCCAGATATTTCACGCTCGAGCTCATGACGACTCTCGCCCCATCCATACTGATCCTCGGATCACGAATGTCCCCACGAGCTGGAACAAACATAGCCTCAGTTTTAGCTATGTTATACTCCAACTTGTTCGTTTTTGCCCAGCTCTTGCATTCTCCCCACGCAATTTCCCAGCCACGTTCCAGGTCCCGCAACGAACGACCAGACAGTACGACTATCTGATCGTCCGCATAGGCCTGCACGTGACCACCCCTTGCCCGGACTTCCCGCATGCATTCGAACCATCCTTCCATAACTAAGAGCCACAGGATCGGACCCAGACTGGAGCCCTGCGGGCAGCCCACGTCCGAATCCCATTCTCTCCCTTCCACGCAAACCTTTCGGTCCATCATGAAACTCTTGACCATTCTCACGAGTCCCTCATTCACCCCTTTCATTCGCAGGTTCTTGACCACAGATGGTGCCCAAGCCGATCCGAACGCGTTCCTAAGGTCCAAGGCGACAACGAGAGAGTGCAACCCCTCCCTCTTGTTCTCCCTCAAGACCCCAACAAAGTCTCCCATGGCCATGACGCAGCTCCTGCCACCCCTGAAGCCGTACTGGCTGCTGTCCAACATCCCCCTCGATTCGAGGGAGTGAGAGATCCTCGCCGCTAACAGCCGGTCGAGAACTTTCCCGGCCGCCGATAGCAGCGATATCGGTCTCAAACTCCCCCCACCCTTGGGTATCCAGACAACCTCCGCACTCTTCCATACCTTGGGAAAAAGTCCCACCCTTAAACATTCATCAATCACACTCTGCCATTCATCACCCACAACATTCTGTACGTGCCTCATGACTTCATTCGGAATCCCGTCCTGGCCGGGCGCTTTCCCGACGCTCATCCCCCCAATCACACCGTCCATTTCAGTCCTGGTGACGGCAAGGTCATCATACTGGTCACCAACCCTGTCTTCCTCCCATTCCCGTCGCATCCCTGTCTGTCTTTCGTCCTCTGACGCACAGGAATCCACTGGAAAATGCGATCTTACGAGTTCGTCGTAAGTATCGTCCAGGTCCCCCGTGTACGTCCCGTCTGTCCGCCTAACGTTTCCCTTCACTCCCCTCCTTCCTCCTTTTACCCATCTCCTACAGATATCCCACACCTTATCCCCCATTCTTTCAAGCTCTGCTTCCATCACCCGAAATTTAGCATCTTTAATTTTCTTCTTATACCCATTTCTAATGTCCAAATATATCACCCTCAAGTCCTCCCGCTCGTCCCCCCTGGCTGCCTGGAAACGTTTTCGCGCCCTCCCCGCCCTGCGTTTTTCTACTTCCAAATCACCGTTCCACCAATTTTGATCTTCGCGAAATACCCTGCGACATTTCCTCAATTTGGCCCCGCATGCCTGTTCTACGGTGCTCTGCAGACAAGCACACTTGTCTTCTGCGCCCAGACCCTGTAGGTTCGGCGCCCGTTCTGCCCAAATTTGGCCCAAAGTCTCCTCAAATTCCGTCCAGTCCACACCCTTCACCTGATACCTCCACCTTCCCATTTCTCTGGTCACTTCCCCCACGTCCACAGCGAAAGTTACATAGCGGTGGTCGCTTAGAGTGTCCTCGTCCACATCCACACGCCTTTCGTACACATTCACGTCCTTGCTCACCACGAGATCCGGCCAGCTGACGCCCCTGGAGGAGCAAAAACTGGGCGGATCCGCCGGGTCGTTCTCAATACGCCATCCATTCATCACCGTCCAATCGTATATCTCTATACCGCGAGCATCCGGAGGCTCATCATAAACGTTCACGAACAGGACGTTCCTCCTCCTCCTCTCCTTCACTTCAAGTTCCACCGCAACGGCACCCCCGCTGCGACAGTCCCGTCGGTGCCAGACCTTCCCCACCCCCTTACGTATCAGGGTCAGGGTTTTCAAGCACTCACCATCCATACCGAAGGAGTCATAACCTAGCAGCGACTTGTAGGCGTGGTACGGCTCTTGAATCATCCCGATGTCAAAACCCTCCCGTTTAATTTTGTCGAGAGCCAGTACCGTCGCTTCCCTGCCACGACCCGTGTTGACCACTAGCACCTTAATGCCCACCATAATTGATGCGGTTCCTGGATTTCTCCAAAATCCGCACCATGGCGGGACACTCCTAGTGACGAGCACCGTGGTCACCATATCTTCCAAACATGCGCCAACAGTTCACACAACGCGTCGCGTCCAGACTACACGTCTTGCCGTCGTGGTCCCCTGCACATTTGTGACAGGTAGTCTTCTCCTTACAGAAAGTCGTTGTATGACCGAACCTGCAGCACCTAAAGCACATAGCAAGCCCAAGGTACTCCTCGACAAAGAACCGTTCACACCCTATGTCAACCTTTCCCAACTTGACCAGAATTTTGAAGTCTCCAAATTGTCCAAACGCAAGACCACATTCTCTTTCCATGCATTCCTGCATGTCATGCGTTTAACTATCTTGATAGAGTCCGTCGCGACCTTTGTCAAGATTTCGTTTCCCCGAACCAAAGCCCCAACGAAGTCTGCGTCTGTAATTCCCCTATCAACTCCCGATACCACCAGCATTGGGCCCACCGATTTCCGTTCTCGCACCTCGAGATCCTTGTTTTTACCTAAGGTTTCTTTTATTTTGGCCTGCTGGCCCTGGTCTTTGGCAACAATTACCAACTTGCCATCCCGAATGGTGCAGACAGCCTTCGGTGGACCCCCAATCTCTTTAACAGTGATAGACTTTGCCAAGTCGTTTGCCAGTTTCCTGGCATCCTTCTCTTTCACACTCGATACCACCACGGCCATTTCCCCAGATTGACGCGCCCTTGGTGGAGTTTTCCACCCCTCCCTGCCCGTAACAACCACCCTGCCTTCAACTCTATCCCCTTCTGAATTCCCCCCACCATTCATTCGTGCCATACTCACCGCAGACACCTCAGCATAGGTCCTCCGCTGCCTCCTGGTTCTGCCAATCTTAATAAACTCCCCGCTACTATCGCTACTCTCTCCTGCTGCTTGCTGCTGCGCCATCGTCCTCCCAGACGCCTCTCCCCTACGTCGCACCACTACACCACTCTTTTCTCTCTTCCCCGCTACTCCCTCCTTCTTCCTGACCTCCTTAACTTCATCCTCCAGCTCCCTCAACCTACTCTCCGCTGCCATCTCTTTTCTAAGGATCTGAAGCAGCTCCCGCTGTATATTATAGACAGCCTCCCTCACAGTGATTTGATCAACTCTTGTGACACTTATTTTTCCGCCCACTTCCCGACTAACTGCTTCCACAATCCTTTCCAACTCTCGCTCTACTACAACCGTTCTGTCTTCCTTACCCAACTTCTTTTCCATCTCCACGCTCACATCATTACTCTTCTTACCTCGCACCAACACCACATCTTCCTCAACCACCAAAGCCTCTTTCTTCTTCTTTGTTGCTCCACCACTACCGCTGCAACTCGCCCCTATCTCTCCACTCAATCTCTTCTTCGCCGCCTTCTTCACAAGAACCACTTGTGTGTCCATCGGTACCGTAATCCTTTCATTTCCACTACTCATGCCCTCTACACTAACGTACCCATCCTCCTCCTCGACGCTCTCATAGCTATCCCCGCCCGATCTGTCCATCATTCTGACAGCTGTCACTTTGACAGCCGCACAGAATCGAGTTCTACGCACTTTTGTTGACACCTGTCAAAAATTCTTCCCCTCGCGACACTTGCCTGACAGTTGACACCTGTCAATATGACAGCTGTCAAACCAACACCTGACACTGACAGCTGTCAGTGGCAGTTGTCAAAACCTTTGCCCTGGACTTGGGGCCCTTCGACTTGGGTTTGGGGCCTCAGGACGCACCGCACCAGACCACACACGAAAATTCCGAACCTTAGAAAATTTAAAAATTTGGGGCCCAACTGTTCCCCTCTCGAGCTTTTGCAGGACTCAACCCCCGACGTGACTCACCTTTTATTGTAAAATCTAACCACACTTTACTGAGCTTTGAAAACACGTCTATGCAGTACCGGTGTTAATCGCGTACTTGTGGGTTAGGGACAAGATTCTATTTAAGGCTAACGCCAGCCCTCCCACCTTACGGTTTTAGGCGCCTCTCAAACGTACCCACTTGCTAGAAAATCACCGTCAAGAAAACCCCTTCCAACTCCACAACTCCAAAAATCAGCGGTTCGAACCCTTTTATTGTATAAATGCAAAAGCAAGAACAAGAACAAGCAACATCTAAATTATAACAAATCTCCATGGCAAAAAACCAGGTGTATATATAAAAGAACAAAAGGTATAAAACAATAACACATGAACAATAAAACGTAAACAATTTGTAATGGGTGCCGCGCAATACCGGATCGTCCCCGGCACCCCAACCATAAATTTTGTTCCCGAAATCAACTATTCACCCCCCTTCCACTATTAATTTTGCCCAGTCCTGAACATGTACCCACTTGTCCCTTGCCAACTCCCCCAGCCTGGGAGGATAGTGGCCCAGCTCCAGCTCTAAAACCCGCCGTGCCTCTCGCCTCCCGACAAGGGCGCAACGAAGGACCGCATGCTCAACAGTCTCCAATTCCTCCCCACATTCACACGTATCATCACCATCATTCCCGTTGAGTCTGAACCGACCCAGGTAGGCCTTAAAGTCGCCATGACCGGTGGCCACCTGAGTCAGCTCATGACTCAACTCTGCCCCCTCCCTATTTACCAGTCCCCACATTCCAAATAACCACCTTCCTGTGCTTCCATTCGTCCATAAATTTTGCCAACCCGTATCTTCCCTCTCCCTCCTCCATTTTTTCACTGTTAATTTAGAAACCCCCTCCACTACCTCCGCGACTCCCTCTCCATCAACTTGGGTCAACACACGCCTGCATTCCCTATGCGCTATTTGTATTCCGTCAGTCGTCCTTCGCCTCCAGGCTACTATAATTTTGTACCCCCTCTCCAAACCATAGCTAATTTCCCTTTGAATTTCATTTATCACCCACCAAGTATTTGCAAAATTTCTAACCTGCTGAACGACCTGTTCAGAGTCCGTAAAAACCTTTACCACCCTTAAGTCCCCCCTGACCTGGAGGCCCTTTTTAACCCCTTTCAGAACAGCCGACCCCTCCAACTCCATACTTCCCATGTCACAATTAATTTTGTTCCCACCGCGAGCTAACTCTTCCCCCCTTGCCGACCCTTTCAAAAATCATCTTCAGCACTCTCTTGCTGTTTCCCCACTTCCTTCTCCCGAGAGCAAAGAATTTGTCCCCGAGATCCTGAACTCGCGCCCTGGTCTTCTTGACGTGCTCCAGCCAGGCCAACTTCCTGTCTACATACACTCCTAGATACTTCACACTCGAGCCCATGACGACTCTCACTCCATCCATACTGATCCTAGGATCACGAATTTCCCCACGAGCCGGAATAAACATAGCCTCAGTTTTGGCTATGTTGTACTCCAGCTTGTTCAATTTAGCCCAACTCTTGCATTCACCCCACGCAAATTCCCAGCCACGTTCCAAGTCCCGCAACGAACGACCAGACAGTATCACTATCTGATCGTCCGCGTAGGCCTGGACGCAACCACCCCTTGCCCGGACTTCCCGCATGCACTCAGACCAACCTTCCATCACCAAGAGCCACAGGATCGGACCCAGGCTGGAGCCTTGCGGACAGCCCACATCCGAATCCCATTCTCTCCCTTCCACGCAAACCTTTCGGTCCATCATGAAGCTCTTTGCCATTCGCACCAGCCCCTCGTTCACCCCTCTCATTCTCAGGTTCTTGACCACGGATGGTGCCCAAGCCGACCCGAATGCGTTCCTAAGGTCCAGGGCGACAACGAGAGAGTGCAACCCATCCCTCTTGTTGCCCCGCAAAACACCCACCATGTCTCCCATGGCCATGACGCAGCTTCTGCCACCCCTAAAACCATACTGGTTACCATCAAACTCCCCTCTCGATTCGAGGGAGTGCGTGATCCTCCCCGCTACCAAGCGGTCGAGAACTTTCCCGGCCGCCGATAGCAGCGATATCGGTCTCAAACTCCCTCCACTCTTGGGTATCCAAACGACCTCCGCTCTCTTCCACACCTTGGGGAAAGTTCCCATCCTCAGGCATTCGTCCACAACATCCTTCCACTCGTCACCCACCACATTCATCACGTGTCTCATGACTTCATTCGTAATGCCGTCCTCGCCCGGTGCCTTGCCGACGCTCATTCCGCCAATCACACCCTCCAATTCATTCTTGGTGACGGCAAGGTCATCATACCTGTCGCCCACCCTGTCTTCTTCCCATTCCCGTCTCATGTCCCTATGTCGTTCCACGTCCAACACACAGGAATCCACTGGAAAATACTGCCTTACGAGTTCGTCGTAAGTCTCGTCCATGTCCCCTGTGTATGTACCGTCCGTCCGTCTCATGTTGCCCTTTACATCCCTCTTTCCACCCTTCACCCATCTCCTGCAAACCTCCCATACCTTATCCCCCATCCTCTCCAACTCTGTCTCCATCGCCCGAAATTTTGCCTCTTTAATTTTCTTTTTGTACCCATTTCTAATTTCCAAATAGATCGCCCTGAGAGCCACCCTCTCGTCTCCCCTAGCCTCTTGGAAACGTTTTCGCGCCCTCCCTGCCCGTCGTTTCTCTAATGCCAAATCATCGTTCCACCAATTTTGCTCTTCGCGAAAGACCCTATGACGTTTCCTCAATCTAGCTACACAAGCCTGTTCTATGACACTTTGCAGACAAGCAGTCTTGCCTTCAGTGTCCAGATCCTGCAAGTTTGGTGCGTGCGCTGCCCAAATTTGGCCCAAAGTCATTTCAAATTCTTCCCAGTCCACGCCTTTCACTTGGTACCTCCATCTTCCCCTTTCCTTGGCTACCTCCCCCATGTCTACAGCGAAACTGATGTACCGGTGATCACTCAAAGTGTCCTCATCCACATCCACACTCCTTTCAGTCACCCTTGCACCTTTGCTCATCACGAGATCCGGCCAGCTCTCACCCCTGGTGGAGCAGAAGCTGGGCGGATCCGCCGGGTCATTCTCAATTCGCCATCCATTCATCACCGTCCATTCGTGAATCTCTTCACCTCTCGTATCCGTCAGTCTTCCACCCCAGGCCACATTCTTCCCATTGAGATCACCCGCCACAATCATTCTTTCGGTCCTGCCGCGAAGCCATCCAGACAAACCCCGGAAACGGGAAACAGAATTCCCCGCATCCGGAGGCTCATCATAGACGTTCACGAGCAGGACGTTCCTCCTCCTCCTCTCCTTTGCTTCGAGCTCTACCGCCACAGCATTCCCGCTGCAACAGTCTCTCCTAAGCCAGACCTTCCCTATCCCCCTTCGTACCAAGGTCAAGACTTTCATGCACGCACCATCCATTCCGAAACTGTCGTAGCCGATCAACGACTTAAATGCATGGTATGGCTCCTGTAACATCCCAATATCAAAACCCTCCCGTTTAATTTTGTCCAGGGCCAGTACCGTCGCCTCTTTGCCACGACCCGTGTTCACCATCAGCACTCTAAGTCCTACCATTATAATTGATACGACTCCTTGATTTCTCGAGGATCCGTACCATGGCAGGACAATCGGGATTTCGAGCGCTGTGGCTACCGAATTTCCCAAACACCCTCCAACAGTTTATACACTTAGTCGTGTCCTTGTCGCAATTCAGTCCGTCGTGGTCTCCTGCGCACCTATGGCACGCAGTTTTGTCCTTGCAAAATTTGGTAATGTGACCAAACCTGCAGCACCTGAAACACATCGCTAGGCCCAGGTACTCCTCCACGAAATATCTTTCACAGTCGATTTCGACTTTCCCCAATTTTACCAGAGTTTTGAACATTGCCAGGTCTAATCGCAGGACAATATTCTCCTTCCATGCATTCCTGCATGTTACCCGCTTCACGACTTTGACTTCCTCAATCTTCGTATCCCGTAACTCATCGGTACCCCTAAATAATTTACCCAAAAAATCTTCGTCTGTCATGCCCCGTTCCACTCCCGACACGACCAGCATTGGGCCCGCCGACTTTTGGTCTCGCACCTCCAAATTTTTGTTTTTTCCCAGACTTTCCCTAATTTTGCCCTGTTGCTCCTGATCCTTTGCGATTATTACTAATTTCCCATCCCTAATGGTGCGGACCCCCTTTGGCGGACCGCCAATGTCTTTGACATTAATCGTTTTTGCTAGCTCGTTGGCTAGCTTTCGGGCGTCCCTTTCCTTTGTGGAAGACACGATTGTTGCCCTCTCTGCCTGTCGTGTCGTGGGAGGCGTTTTCCACCCCTCAGCACCCGTGACCACAACCCTACCCTCTACTCTATTTCCCGAAGCCACATTCACACCATTCTTACCCTTGGAGACTTCAGCGTAGCTCCGTCGCTGCCTCCTTGTCCTCGTCACCTCCACGAAGTCCCCGCTGTCGGTACTCTCTTCCTGTGCCATTATCCTCCCCGGTCGCCTTTCCACTCGCTTTCCAACATTACCCACACATTTCCCAACACAAACCTCTCCCTTCTCTGCCAACTTCCTTTCCAATTCCCAAATCCTTCGCTCAGTCTTCATCTCTCCCCTTAGTATATCCAGCAACTCTTTCTGGATGTTCCCGACCGCCTCCCTCACCGATATCTGATCCGTGCGCGTTATGCTAATTTTTCCATTTACTTCCCTACTCACAGCTTCCACGATCTTTTCTAACTCCTTCTCCACTATCTTCGTCCTGTCAACACCGTCCCGTTCCTCCCTTCTACTCTGCTTCACCATCTCTTCCTTTTCCGCTCTCTTCTGCCTCACTATTTCTACCACCATCTCAGTCTCTCGCTTCTTTTTATTGTTGCCTTCTACAAGATCCTGCCCACCAACATCCCCACTCGCCCTCTTCCTGTTCACCCTCTTAGTTATTACCTTCTTCGCCGGTGTCTCACTGTTATGTTCACTGCTGCTATCCACTACACTCATGCTCATGTAGTTCTCCTCCTCCTCCCCGGCACTCTCACCACTAGTACGGATCATCATACGACCTGTCACTTTTGACAGTCGATCGCCAGTCCCGTCTGTCGCGTTTTTTGTGACAGCTGTCAAAAGGTTTGTTGCTCGTGAAAACCACCTGACACTGACAGCAGTCAAAGTGACAGTTGTCAAACCGAAGTTTGACACTGACAGCTGTCACTGGTACCTGCTGTCGCCAAGTACGGGCCCCTTACCACTAGGGACTCCGGCCCTATGAATCCTCAAACAATACACCCACGAATTTTGATAAAATTTCCAAAAATTATTAATGGGGCCCAACTGTTCCCCTCTCGAGCTTTTAGAGGACTCAACCCCCGACGTGACTCCCCTTTTGTTGCGAAATATAACCACACTTTACTCGACTCTAGAATCACGTCTATTCAGTACCGGTGTTAAACGCGTACTTGTGGGTAGGGACAAGAATTTCGGTTTTGGCCGAAGCCGGCCCTCCCACCTTGCGGTCTTGGGCTATGTGGGTAGGGACAGTGGGAATCTCGTTAATTCATTGATGCACGTCACTAATTAGATGATGACTTTTAGTGCTCGTCTTTGCAAGTACTTTCTACTAACGCCGTGTGGTCGCCTTAGTTCGAAGGTGTTCTCAAGCTTTTACTAAGAAGGGGCGCTGGAGGAACCCTTTGCAGGAACGCTCTGGGTACCTATATTTCGCCTCACCCTACTACTTGCTCATATCCAACTATCTAGCACTCCTGACCTGCCCCTCGCAAGGGAGAAACCGTTTATAGACTACCAAGAGAGTCCTGCACACAGGTGGAAAATTAGCTCAGATCAGGCTCTCTGAAGAGGTAACAGCAGTTAGCCGAGGACTCCGCAGGGCCTCTCATTACCGGGAAAGGGCACGTGGAGCCCGCCACCTGGGCCGTGTCAAAAAACATAATAAATAAATAAACACCACACAAATTAGATGACTCGAATATTGTCTGAAAGTTATTTGTGGCATTCTACGAATATTCTTTTCTGTTATTTGGGTTTTCTACCACATGTAATATACTCTTCAAAAACAAATCACTGAATCTACAAAATAGAATTATTGGAAAAAAGCCTCTGCGCCCGTACAACACATACACAGCAAAATAGTTCTTCCAAAAAAAGCTTTGAAAATGGAAAGAGACTACTTTCCGAAACATCAGCAAAATACATTATTTCCGTGTTCATCCAATTTATATTATTTGTAAAACATAACCTCTTGACTGTTCCTTTGACATAAACGTCACGGGCGCAGAGGCTTTTTTCCAAAAATTCTATTATTTTGTAGATTCGGTGATTTGTTTTTGAAAAGGATAATACATGTGGTAGAAAACCTAAATAACAGGAAAGAAACATGACCCGTTGCCCAGCCCGCCACCATGGATAACCACAGGGGTATCCTTATGATCAGCATCAATGATTCACTAGTATGCGTGGAATGTGCCAGCCTGGACATTTAAACATATATGACTAGATCATAATTAGTTGACCTCAGGATAATCACTATACAAACACGCTTGTAGAGATAAAATAATAAATAAATAAACGGTTATAATCAGTCAAAAGTCTAAATATAAAGACTACCATGTATCAATAGGGGTACATGCTTCACTTAGTGTGAATCATTGAGCTTTTGATCAAGAATTTTGAGGACTGGGATTTACAGGACAGTGACGGCATCTGAGAGGCACATCACAGTCCATGAAATTGTGGTAAATTTCAATGGATAATCTTAAAGCTATTAATGACATTGTTAACAGCGTATGACGGTCTTTGATGCCAATTTTGGCTAGATCTACAACCGTCTCCCTAGGCATTGCCCCTCTCATTCCTACCACGTCTGGTAGGACTTCGGCTCAGGTAGCTCCATACCTCGGCCGGAGATTAGGTAGTAGTCGGCTATGTTTATCAATTTTATCTCATCCCTGAGCGAGATAGTCCCCATTTTCATGGAGGACAGTTACATCGATCATGAAAAACCCCTTCTTGGCTCTGTACCACTGTCGGATTTGAGATTCCTGCCCGAAGGTAACCATATCAAAGGTTCCTTCGTTATTACTACCTGCGGTCCCTGTGTAGTCAGTTCTTGCATAACAGGGTCACGAATCTCATTGTGCTTTCGGATTCCTTCGGACTTAATTTACCTATACTGCCCGATTATGTGAGTCTTCAACTGGACGCCACATTGGCTGCAATTGGCTTGCTGTGAATGAGCTAATTATTGAAACTTTTACAATAATGCAGGTAATGCAACACAATTTTATATAAGAAATGCATCCAAAAACATAGAAATTAACAAGACTAATTTTCCTGGCTTTTTATCAAATTCACAAAAACAAAAAATACAAAGAAATATTATCGAAAAAAGAAGAATACTCTACAAAAAACGGAGACGCAAAAAAACACTCAAATAGAAATAGAAGGTAAACAAATAAATCAAAATAGTGTATTGATACAAAGTAAGCAAATCGAAAAAATAAGAGAGGGTATAAACCTAAAGCCATCCACAAGTAAGGCTCAGGATAACGCCTCAGAAAGTGAAAAAAATGAAGAAGATGATTTTAAGTTAGTCCAGAGAAGAAAAAGATATGGGAAAGATAGACAAGTGAGAAATATAGAACAAGCTGAACATAGTGTATTTACTGGAGAATAGTCTAGGATATGGATGTACATATACAGGGTGGAACAATGTGTGACTGCTGAAATTATTACAAAATATTTAGAGTCCAAACTAGGGGAAAACGACGAATTTATTACTATCGGGTCCAGCTACCGATATCCCTTCACCACTGTCGAGTGTTAACCCGGAGTCTTCTAGATACCAAGAGTCTTTCGTTGTTACTATGGGGAAACAGCGTATTTGCTCGCCAAGATTTTCATACCTAGCCCCTTTAGGTAGGTTTCTGCACAATCTAGAAGAACTTTAGCCTGTGGTACTGTATTCCCCACAAGTAATATATCGTCGGGTAAGGCTAAACTCGATATATTAGTATCGTTATCGATACTATAATAATAATCATTTATTCATGCCAGTACAAAAAAATGTTTATACAAGTCAACTGAAGAAGGATGAAACAAGTAAATTTAAAGAAAAAAGAAACATACTTGATAAAACAAATAGCTTCTTAAAAACAATACACATAAATGTGTTAATACACAATATAGATAAAATAAGAATAAAAACAAGAAAAATTACATGGTAAAAAGACTAAATGTCCTGGAAATGTTCCTGAAATTACTCTTCAAAGCTATAGAAGGCTTTCCTTTGAAGGCAGTGTTTGATTTTATGCTTGAACTTATGTCAATTTGACAGCTGTCATTAATATGAACAAGTTAAGTGGGGAGATTAAGGACAGTGTTGAGGAAAAGGAGTGCTAAGTATGGAGGTGGGAAGCACTGACAGTGAGTTTTCGGCGGCTTGCTCAAGGAAGGCGTCGAAGAAGAGGGCGACTAGAAAGAGAACGAGTGGAGAAGTTGGAGGGATTGCTGTAGCGGAGGTAAATTTGAAGAAGAAGAAGGAAGTAGAGGTTGGGGAAGATCTGGAGCAGAAAAGAGTGGAGCACAGAGACATGGGGGTGAAGCAGAATAGGAAAGAGAAAAAGGTGGACAGGACGGTGATCGTGGAGAAAGAATTGGACAAGATAGTGGAGGCAATATCGACGGACCCGATGCTTGTCGTGTTGGGAGTGGAGCAGGGAATGAGCAATGAGGATTTTTTTGGGTAAATTGTTACGGGGTACGGAGGAATTGGGGCACTTGAAAATCGAGGATATTCGGGTTGTGAAGCGAATAACATGCAGGAATGCATGGAAAGAGAATGTTGTTTTGCGACTGGACCTGACCAATTTCAAAATTTTGGTAAAAAGGACAAGGTTGAGATCGATTGCGAGCGGTACTTTGTGGAGGAGTACTTGGAGCTTGTGATGTGTTTCAGGTGCTGTAGGTTTGGTCATGTGACCAAGTATTGCAAGGATAAGACCGCCAACCATAATTGTGCAGGAGACCATCACGGAATTAACTGCACACGACAAAATGTGTGAACTGCTGGAAGGTGTTTGGCAAATTTGGTAACCATAGTGCCCGCAACCAGGACTGTCCTGCCATGGTATGGATTTTGGAGAGATCCAGGAACCGTATCAATTACACTGGCAGGAACGACAATCCTGGTGGTTAATATGAGGTGTGGCAAAGAAGCGACGGTATTTACAAAATTAAACGGGAGTGCTTTGACATAGAGATGATACAAGAGCCGTATCATGCATTTAAGTCGCTAATCGGTTACGATTCTTTCGGTGTGGATGATGCATGTATGAAGGTCTTAACCTTGGTACGAAGAGGGATGGGACAAGCCTGGCTTAGGAGAGACTGTTACAGCGGAAATGTCGTGGTGGTAGAGCTCAAAGCAAAGGAGAGGAGGAGGAATGTCCTGTTCGTGAACATCTACGATGAGCCTCCAGACGCTGGGAACACCGCTTCCCAGTTTAGGGACATCTCTGGATGGCTTCGCGGCAGAACTGAAAGAGTGATCGTGGCGGGTGATCTCAATGGAAAGAACGTGGCGTGGGGTGGGAGCTTGACGGATGCTAGAGGCGAAGAGATTCACGAATGGACGGTGATGAATGGATGGCGAATTGAAAATGACCCGGCGGATCCACCCAGTTTCTGCTCCACCAGGGTCATAAGCTGGCCGGATCTCGTGATGACCAAAGGTGTAAGGGTGGCTGAAAGGAGTTTAAATGAGGAAGAGGACACTTTGAGTGATCACTGGTACATCACTCTCGCTGTGGACATGGGGACATAGCCAAGGAAAGGGGAAGATGAAGGTACCAGTTTAAAGACGTGGACTGGACAGATTTTAAGACGACTTTGGGCCAAATTTGGGCGGAATATGCACCACATCTGCAGGACTTGAGTACGGAGGGCAAGAGTGCTTGTCTCTAAAGTGCCGTTGAGCAGGCATGCAGATTGAAATTAAGAAAGCGTCGAAGGATTTATCGCGAAGAACAAAATTGGTGGAAAGACGATTTAGCAATTGAATAGCGTAGGACGGGGAGGGCGCAAAAACCTTTTCAGGATACTAGAGGAGACGAAAGGATGGAATTGAGGGATATATTTAGGAGTGAGAAATGGATATAAGAAGAAAATTAAGGAGGCAAAATTTCGGGTGATGAAAACGGAGTTAGAAAGGATGGGGGGGGGATAAGATTTGGGAAATTTGTAGGAGATGGGAACTGAACCACTGAAGATACTATATAATGTACCATCAGCTATAAGCCCGCGGAAAATTACACAGCTAGAGTATGAACAGCATTATGAAGGGAAAATTACCACAGAAAAATTTGAAAATAATTTCACTGTGGAATGGATAACAAACACGATCAGCCAGATTCTAGTATCAGTAGTACCCAGTAAGGAAGTACGTTCCACAGTAGCAGTAACCAAAAAGCCAAGAGCTTCCTTCGGGTGGGAATTCCAAACCTTGATCTGGTAGCATAGAATTAAGGATTTGTATTTATGGTCGATATAACAGTCCACCATAAGGACAACCCAATAAACTTAAAAAACAATACACCATTATACTGACATCGTCACAGGTATGAAGCTGTTAAAGTCAAGCCCTACTGAGTGTGCTAGCTACTAGAAGAGTAACGTCCAAAGAGATGGTCACAATTTTAATCAAACTAAGTAACAAATACCAGAAAACGCCATTGACAATGCCACTAATAGCTCTTTTATTGGCAATCAAAATCATTTCATGGACTACAATGCTCTTCTGAGACACTGCCACTGGTGGTTAAGTTAGAGTTTAACTCCCAGTCCTCAGAACTTAACTCTTGACCAGAGCAAGGTGTGCATAAGTTTAAAAAAGGCCGTGCCTCCATTGGTTTTGAAAAGATTATACTGAGTAGTCATATCTTCCGTCACTAATTAGTTATTTATATACATTTCTTATTGAATTTTAAAAAAAAATTAAGGGTGGCTCGGATTGACAGTTTCAAATATTGCAAGGTTAGGTAATTGTATCAGATAGACCATTCCAGAACACGTGACTTTGACAGATCCGCCATTTTGCCTGGGTGGCACACAAAGCGATTATTTTTCCGTGTGTTTACATTCGTTTTTCGTGCTATGGATTGAATTTATTGTGATTTTTTGCAAATTTTTTCGCCAAGATGTCTCGAAGTGAATATTATGTAACCCTTAGAGGCAATAGTAAGTGCAGATACGATAAAAAAATCGAAATTATTGACAATATTGACCACTATGCAATCCCTCCTGAAGAGAGCAGGCTTGAAGTTTATAATATTACCATGATGGACTTCGTGAATTATTTGATACTAACTCATAGTTATTATACTGGTTAGCAATTTAAGCCTTATAAAAGCTTGCAAGCCTACAAGCTTTACGAATCTGGCTCTGTTCAAGGAATTTTGGCAAAACAAATCAGTGATGAGGCATTTGTTGTCAGTGGGAAGGTAAGAAATCAAAGTTAATGCGTAATTTTACATTACAATTAGATTCTATATGTTAATGTATATAATTGTGATATGCTACAGAGGTTTTAAACTTTATTAACATTTTTTAAATCTTTGTTGTAAGTTAAACACTCAACGAAAGAGGGAAAAAGTTAGTTCAAGTTTGGAGTATTATTTTAAAGAACACCAGCATTTCCATTGATCACTGTACATGTATGAGATGAACATGTTTATCAGAAGTATGCAGTCATATAGCGATTCTGTTTTACCTGCATGATTGTCCAAATACCATCGCAGACAGTGGTCCTGGTCCAGCGTCCACTGACTTTCCGTTTGACGAGCACCTTCCATGAAAAATGTAGAAATGTTGCGAATACGGGATATGGATTGGCCAAAAAAGTAGAAACAAGAGGTTTGTCTCGGAACATCCTCCTTTTGATAGATAAAAATGAACTTACGCCTATTTATGTCCGTATCTAATTTATGGTCTTCTTTTGGCTTGGCTGAACCCGAACTTGGATATTTTAAAAAAATAAAGTGAATATTAAATAACATTTGTTTTACTGTGAATAAAAAATATATATTACTGATGTGCAATATATTGAAATAAATAGGTATATATAATTAAAATTATTTTTTATTAATAAACACTTAGGTAAGTACATAGATAATTCATTATTTATATTATTTGGTATTTGAGAAGGCACATGTTTATGATTGCACTACATACCACGACAATTTCATCCAATGCACTCAATTTCCTCATTTTGACAACATGCTTATGGGTATTGTTTCATGAATAATCTTTTTTTTGAGCAAACCTACAACTCGTTCTACATGAACCCGTACAGTTGCAATATTTCGTGTTTTCCAAATCTATAGGATACAACTGAGTTTGGCCTTTTGTAAAGGCGGGTATTTGTAGTTTTATCCTCTAAAGCAGCTAGTTTTCCTAAAATCACACACATCATTTAATTCTAACCTTATAAAACCTAGAAGAAGTTTTTGTATAAAAATTAAGTATACTTACCAGTTATAAAATGTTTTGAACAAATACGACCGTGTTTTAGGTGGCTTTTACTTAGTGGCCTCCGTCCCAAAGCCTTAATCCGACATTTCTTCTTTCTATAGGCAATGCATTAAGATGATTCCCCTATTGGTTAAAATAGCGGGAAATCGGAAAAACAATGCATGATCTCTTTCACCACGCATTGAACATTTAACAGCAATACAAAAATGTGGAATTTTCTATGAATTAGACCAGGATTAAACAATTTAATGATGAAATACTCGTAATGTTTACATACGCAAATGGTTTTGTATGCCACCCAGCAAATATGGCCGAACTGTCAATGACGTCATTCTGGAATGGTCTATTCGAATTGCTGCATTGTGAAAGTTTAGAATTTTAAATGAAATGATATTATGACGCTATAATACAAATTTTGAGTTGAGTGTAACAACGTGACTGTGTTCCAAACTCTGTCCTTTAGTAATTATATCCATCCATTTTGTTAATTTTACTTTATTATCGTAGTGTCTTTAATTGGAAATAAAACCTATTATTACTGTTTAATTTTGAGAAAATGGCAACACTGTCTCAGTAACCTAACCTTAAAGTATTTGCTGTCAATAGGACTGTCGACTGTCCAACCTAACTTACCCCAACACAAGATGCCCACTGATGTATAAACAAATCATTTGTTTACATTGGCGTTTGTTAATTTCACACAAAATTTTTGGTGCATTTACAGTTATTTATAAAATTTAAATATATTTTATTAATATCTGTAACATAAATAAATGCTCTTGTGCACACTGAACTTAAAAAAATGTGTAATTATTTCGTAAAATTGGAACAGAAACATGCAGACATGGCGACCTCGATATATACAAAAACTATTTTTAATAGATAATGTGGACCCATATTCTCCAACAGACAGTTAATTAAGTGATAATAGATTATCCTCCGGTTATTAATACAGATTAGTCAGTTAATGTCATATTCATTCTGCGATTATTATATTTGCAGCAAATCAGTAGGTAGGTACATTCATCTTGTGCGATGATTTTCCATTAAAATGTTTTAATATAAGTTTTGATTAATGTTTTTTTAATTATTAATTGTAAATTTTTTAAAATGATGTACTTTATTCTTTTGTTATTAATTTTATTGTGAAATAAATTGTCTCAGTTTCAAGTTTTTGCAAATATTTTTTGTCAGAAGTGTGTAATATATTTTTTTTACCAATATATTTTTAGGTATTTTACTTGCAATAATTGTATTGAAGGGTTATTTGCTTAGTAGTTAACGACATATTTTAAATACAAGGGATATTTATTCATAACGTTTATGTGATCAAAGTTAAACTAGTAATTTTTGAGTAATTTGAACATAAACAGACAGATAATAAAATTGTTTATATATTTTAATATTTTCGCTTTGTGCAGATTTTGTAATCTTTCTCTGGTCAGTAACAAAAGTTAAATAATATTTGCCGCTTTAGTATACTTCGATCATGTCTTATGACATCTGAACTATTACATAAATTTTGAGTTTGAGATTTTTGTCTAATTCTCTTTTAGTATGTAGATTTTTTACTCTATCCCCAGAAATCACTTCTGGTTGACTAAATGCAAGTTGGCATTAATGTTGTAGATACTAATAACAATTTAACTTTACCTCACTTAAAATTATAGTTTAGAATTTTCAAAAAAAAAAAATTGCTTCTTTTCTAACTTCTCGTCTCTTTTCTACCATCTTTAAACCAAGTTTATTACCTCATAACAGTGTGCTTTGATCTGCCGAACCAGCTCCTTAATTTCCTGGGTTGGAAAAGGTGGACCTGGTTTACAGTAAGAAAGCTATGCAGATGTTATTAGCAGCTCTTGTCCCTTCCATTTCAATGTTAGTTTATGCTACCATTAGGTATATCGTGCAGGGCCCCATGTTGGTAACAAGTTATTTTTATTTACCACAATTCAAGCTCTTGGGTGGTCATCCTCTGGACTTACTATTTCACATCAGTCCTGTGTCACTCTTATTTCCCTGATCTGCCTCCTGTAAACATAAGGTATCAGTGCAATGTTTATATAAAATGGGAAGAATAAAACAACTTCAAGAGTATCTACTCGGAAAATAAATTTAGAAATCTTTCCAAAATCACCTTAAAGTTATTTATGAAAGAAGTTACTCATACACGTTAGTCATATAATGTAGCTTTTAGTGAATTTATTAACACTTTGTTGTTTAAATTCTTGGTGTTCTTTAATTAGAAAAAAAAACATTATGTTATCCTGTAACATTCGATTAGCACAATCGCACGTTCCACGTTCTAATAGTAAATCTATTAGAAAATCTCAAATTATTAAATAGAATACATCTTTGATCGCTCTGCTCCCCGACTAATGAAGTTTATCTCCGAACCTAAAACTTGAATCGAGTGGCAATTTTAGAAGTTGACTATGCTACACAACCCTACATGGCGCAAACTAGTTCCCAAAATAAATTACTTAAACAATTTGTTTTTAAAAGATTTAACATTACCTTAAGATTATTTATGTCGTAAAGACTAGTTGTTTCTGCCAGAGTTTAAATAATATTTTAATCTCAAAATAAACGGTTCAGATCGGTATAAATCTATATGAAAGAGAGAGATGAAGGGAGTAGTTTTGCGAGATAGAACGCGGTGCAGATGGGGCGAGCGTAGGTGCGTCTTTACTATGTACATACTTCGGTATGCGATGTAAAGCAACGACAGGCGCAGTTAGTACTTGGATGATGACCATTCCAACGGAAACCGCGTTCTCGCCTCACACATCTTCCAGCGGCTTGTATATCAGTGTATGCGCAGAAACTATACAACCTTAGGCGAGGGTTGTATAGGAGATATACCATCCTTCGGAGGAGATGTAAGGCCGTCGGTCCCTTGTCTATTATATGTTAGGCAAGTAAAAGATCCCTACTCTTCTTGAGGGAAGAGGTTCGGCAAAATTCCTGGTTGGGGGTAGCTCGTCTACAGGCGTCGGTTTTAGGCCTCAATAGCGGAAATAGGCCGACGTTAAATAAATGTATAAAAAAAAACGCGGTGCAGTCAAATTTCCTTCCTTTTGGTATCCAGCCTTCATGCCAGTCGGTTGCTTGAATGAAAATTTTATCTACACCTCTAAGAGAGGGATTTTATTAAAGCCTTATAGGAATAAGGTATGTAAAATTGGTTTAAGTTTATCGATGTGAATTTACAATGTGAAAAAATCTTTTTAGGCTTTTAATTTCCGATTTGAAAAGAGGACTTCTTTTAAAATTTGGTTTCAGTAGATGAATTTTAAATTCGCAATTTAAATTTCATACATTTAATTGATGGATGTTATACCTAAATGATTAAAGAAATTATTTCGCCCTCGCTATTCTACATGAACGAGAAATAATTCAACTTTGGTATGGAGCTGTAACCCGCCGGGAACATATTTTTTGCTACCACAGTTTTTTTACTCTTGGTGAACACGTTTCGTAGAATTTGGAAATGGAGTCAACTTCTAAGCTGTCCATAAAAGTATAACCTTTTTATTTCAATCACGAAGGGGACCTAAAGTGTAATCGGGTTGAAACATCTTACTTACCAAAAAGATAAGTACCATTTCAATAAATTTCTAAGAAATAGTCAGTTTTTATATCAGTAAGGAACAGTTACCAACCCAGTTTTTTTATGATTCAAGATCCTAGACTGCATGTTCCTATATCGCTACATTAAATCTTTAAATAAAATTATCATCAATTATCTACTTAAAAGATTTATATTATATGTAGTACAATTTATTTTGTTACCTCTTGTAGAGGGCCAAGGATACACAAAGAAAATTCTGTCTGTAACCTTAAATGTGTGTAGTATTTTTTTTATTGTCACATCTTCAGTCCCGTATATTCGTTATATACCGTTTTATACTATTAAATATTAGTCCTGTATATATAAAATTGTATTACCTTGTGGTTATTGTAATATATAAAATTTCTCTTAGCCTTAAAGATTTTTAAGGTTGAATTGGTGATGAAATATTTTTGATATCAATATATTATCGCTGTGATATATTTTTTTTTGATATCAGGTTCAATTAATATAATTTGTGATATCAATTTGTTGTGATATTTTTTTGATATGAATTTATTGTGTGGTGATATATTTTTCTATATCCAATTATTGTAATATAGTAAATTTAAAGACGGGTATGTTTTGAAATAATATGGGGTTACTAACCACAAACTTGTAATATACTTCTATTATTTAATTCTTATTAGTCTTTCTTTGTTTCCTGTTTTTCATTTCCTCGACTTCCCTATTAGTCTGGCGCCCTTGACCTAAACCCACGCCCATATTTGTTCTCCGAACTTTAGACAGAGTTTACCTGGCAAAGAATCACCAGTCAAAGAAAAAAAAAACAGACAAGCAAAATAAACAAAGCACAATCTATACAAGAAAAATACATATGATTTAATGATGATTTGATTAACCAATGAAAATCATTAAAAAGTATATACTAGTTAGTAACTCCTCAAAAAGTGAAAATAGCAAAACATTTTAATGACATAAGATAATAGAATTTGAAAATAATATCAGCACAACTAAAAAGAGATATTACAAAACTAAAATTAATAATGCTGAAAATAGGAGTAATGAAACGTGGAAAATAATAAATAGGAAACTTAACCGATATAAGAAAAAAGTAAATCCTATAAGGTCAATAGAAGTGGATAAGGTGATGAAAGATTCAAATTACTTTTGCAAAATATTCCAGCACAATAACAAGTGTTCAATTGTTAGAACATTCTGGAGAAAACTTATCTCTAACATGTACTTAAATGGTCAATCAACCATAAACTTTATTTGATGAGTATACTGTAAGAGAAATTAATAAGCTAAATAATAAAAAAAGTCAGCAGATATAAACGAAATTAGTACTAAATTATTAAAATTAATCAGCAACACGATTAGCTGCCCATTGATTAATTTAATTAATTTAATTAATAAGTCATTGGAATATGGTATATTCTCAGACACTTTAAAAACAAAATTATCGTCAAATTTCACTATTGAGTGTAGCCACAAAACTTACTGATAGGATTATTAAAATTTTTAAATGTGCATAACATTATTACAGCATCCCAACATGGCTTAATATCATCCAAATCTATTGAAACTGCTTCCTCTGCTAGATTCCATTTACAATGAATATTTCACTTGCCTCATGCATTTGATACCGTAAATAAGGAATTCATATTCACTAAATTCTTATATGAGGAAATCTATTTCAGTGGATAAAATCTTATACGAGAAAACTACTCGTTTTAGGTATGCCGATACTATGTCTGACATGAAGGATGTACATATGGGTGTTCTTCAGGGTTCAGTGCTGGGACCTCTGCTATTTACAATATAGGTAAATGACTCGCCAAAATCTATCCCCAGAGGTAGAATCACAATGTTTGCTGATGACACTACCATTGTGGTCTCCCTGAACCCTGAAGAGCTTAATGAAAATACAACTTATATACAACAAACTAGATACCTGGCACCAGAGTAATTAACTAATAATAAATGAAAAAAAAAGTATTTATTAATTTTCATAGAGAACTTACTCCTGCGTTTCTAATATTGATGCTATAAAAAACTATTCATTTGAAAAGTGTTTTTATAATGTACAAGAATATGTGTACAAATAAATCTCAAAGGTTTGTGCCTCTCTTGTCTCTGTTTTACTGTATTTGTCTTATTTTTTATGTAAATGTACATACTTTAATATTTATAGTATTAATATATGTTTTATATGATGCCATACTTTTTTTATATTTTAGCCCAATCCCAATAAACACTCAACGTCCAATGGACATCCATTTTATATCCATTACAGGTTCAGATGTCCACGGACATATTTTGGATATCCATTGGACTTACATACATGGACATCCATTGGATACGTATCCACTGGACATCTATTTAATATCCATATGATTAAATTTCTAGACATGGTATTCAACCAAAGGACCATGGACATATTCTGGACATCCAATGGACTTCAATAAATGGATATCCACTGGATGTCCATTTAATGTCCATAAAATTTGTTTTTTAGTATATATAATAAACAGAAATTTACCCATGTTTCTACATATCGAGATCAGCTCGTGATGAGACACATTTTAAAATAACCCGCCGAAATTAAACCTGTTTCACCGGTCAGCAAAATTCTTATAATTCTTTAGATATAAGCGTTATTTTTGAAGACGGCCGCCCGCTATTTCATTTAAACTTGGCGGACATATTTAGTATTATTCGTTAAAAATTGGTTAGATACTACCGCTACCGATGTGCGCCCTTCTGCAGTACTATTATTGCTACCTGTTGAACGTGTTGGAATTAGTCAAAGCCAAAAAGCTTCGATTTTGTTAATTAGTTAATTATATGATATAACATTTATTTTTACTGTTCAGTGTACCTATATAACGACATTATATGTACGTATTTGTTCTGGCGGAGCACTTTAGTAGAGGTAAGTACATTTTATATTGTCTTTTAATAAGTACCTAGCCCTGCAAAATGCCTAAAGTGTCAAAAAGATATTACAAAATTGCAAAATTAAGTTCAGACATGGTTATAAAACTATTGTTACGTGCTGCCCTCTAACGGGGAAAGATGTGATTAATTCCCTGGTCAAAGTGAGGGGAAACCTGTTATTCTGTTGATGGCCAGTAGGTGGGGTGGCGCCATCTATGAGCCAATTGACGAACAGTCATCTAAGTAGAAAACTCTGTAGGATTCTAGAATGTTATGGAATAGGATTCTGGTAAATTCTATGGGTGGATATAAAGAGGTGAATCCAGCAGATGGGGGGACACTTCAGTGAAGTATACAGTACAGTTCTAGTATACAGAGAGAGTTTTTAGGTTAGACAAGAGTTGACAAGTTTAAGAAGAAAAGTAAAGTAAGTACATAGTGTTTTAAAAGTAGTGAATTTATATTAGATTAAGTTATTATTAATTGTGCGATTTCTTTAAGTATTTACTAGTGTAATTTTAGTGATTAATAAAATAGTGGTTAGTGAAGATTCTTGTTGCAAGTTATTTGAACCCACAGAGTGTTTACTGAAGACTGTAAACACGTAACACTATATCAGAGTTAGAAAGTAATTTAATATATGTGATTTTGATACGCGTGCGCCTGCAACCGTGGGAAATTTAAATATTGATTCTGACATTGACTGCAATAATACCATTACCTATTTATACTTTGGATAAAAGGTAGCATAAACTTGAATGAAAATGATATGGTTTCTGATCAATCTCTCGATGAAAATCTGCAATTAACACAGTGGGCTCTAAAACATAATTTTATAAACGAATGATTTTTTTCTTTTAGACTAAACACATATTTTGTTTCTGATTCCTCATTTATTTCAGGGGCCTCGGAAATTTTTGACAGTAAAGTAACGAAGAAAGACAGAAGAATACATAAGAAAATGATTGAGGCGAGCCAGAGAAAGGAAAGACAATGTGAGCCAGATACAGAAAAAGAAGTAAAAACTAATACAGAATATAAAAATGATTTTATATTATATAAAATATATCGGTAATTATGTGTCTTGTATTTATTGGCACTTACCTAACACCTTTTTAGAATGTACAATTTTCAGAAAATCATTACAATGTGATTTTTATTTTGTTAATATTAGTTAAAAATAATCATCCTAATTTCTAAAAATTCTTTGTAGTAAATAATTGAAAAAAAATTATTTACTTTTAAAAGGTTTTCAAATTTGCTATATGGGCATAATTTTTTATTTTGTTTTTTGTATAAAACACCAAGAAAAAAATTAATGCACGAAATTACGACCATTATAATTCCGCCTTCTGGAAGTTATTTAGCTCCCAAAAGGTATTACAAAGGTCATAATTTCATGCATTAGATTTTTATTGATGAATATAAAAAATAAAAATATATACCCAGCAACTTGCTTAACTCTTTTTAAACTTCATTCATTTTTTTCTCACTTATTTACTCTGAAAAATGTTTAGAAAATTGGATAATTATTTTTATCTAATATTTCCTAAACAGCACAAAAGGTCCAATGGACTTTTGGAATTTTGACAGTTTTGCGACAACGGAAACGCGCGTGTTCTTTGCTAAAATCTCAAAAATGGTCGTTCGGATCGCAAAATGTTTCAAATGAAAGTTGTAGAGAATTCGATTACGTGCAATTTCCTTTTATTTTTCATTTCCATCCGATCAATATTGGCAGACATATGAGTTTTTAAACATCTTTATAGCGCATTATCAGAACACTTGTTTCATGATAAAATCGATAAAAACTCGAAAATGGTAGATCATATGCATGTAGTGTATCTAATGAAAAGGAAAAACATGAAAAATTATCATTTTCAAGTACATTTAGACAAATAACTATTTCTTTATTGGCTTTAGGCAATAATGACATTAAAGGTTTTTTTAAGAGAATTAAATTATCTGTAAAATGAGCTTCAAGTGACCTTCATACAATGAATTGTTCACGAGTTACAGCTGTTACTACGTGCAAAATTTTTTTATTTATTATAAATTAATATTTTCCTGCAAGAACCGTGCATAACAATTTTTTAAAAAATATGGGCCCAGTATGAAACGACTCAGAAATGCTCACATAATAACTTCTGATACTTCAAAAAATGAAAAAATATTATTAAATATACTTTTTTGTACTTCAAACGTGACGAAAATTGCCTGTTTGTTAAATATTAAAAATCAACTGCATTTTCAATCGTCAGTTTCTTGTCGCTACTTATTGAAAGCCATACACGAAAATTTTAGGAAATTTTATAGACTTTCATTTAGGTCTTATGAAATTTTATCGTATAATTTTCATGTGTATAGTTGAAGTAATTAGTTCCCGGCAAATAAAAAACGCAACAAAAACTTTACGACCTCGTTAAAATACCGGTACTCCTTGTACGGCTGTTCGCAAATTGACTCTCTTACCTTTATAGGTTTTTAATGTGCGTCGGGTCGTTTGATGACAGGAATGGCGCCATGGCCCGCGGCGATATAATTATGTAGTAAAGTATTTGTTGCGTTTTTTGAGTGTAGGGAAGTCCTTACTTGGATTATACATATTTTACAGTAAAGCTGATACTTTCCGAGTTTTTTGCGAGTAACTGATTTTTTTATCTATTTTCTAACGCTTCCCTTCCCCTCCGTCGGCGTCTACGGGTTGGGACTTTTAATATGTTCAAAAGTACCACAAAATAAACTCGTTCCCAAAATTTCAGCTCGCTCTGAATTATTTCATCCAAATTTTCCCATTTCATCCCAAACAGCTCAACAGGCACTAATCCGGAATTATCTTCCTCTTCACCACAAGTGACCAGGGAGGTAAATCTGGCATGAGGCAGATACTGACGCCCCGTGATGTCTGTGTACTTCTGTGGGTGGATATGACATCTCTATCCTCAGCTGTGGATGGGTATCACGGGTCGCAACAAGCTCCGTCACAGGCTACAGTGATTCAGAATGGGAGGTAGCGATACCCAACGTCCTGGAGCTATACTAGGATTAACAGTGTGGAGACGGGGACTTAGTCGCTCGGGTGCCGGAATCGTCTGACTAGGGTCGGATGTTTCGGGCACGCAAGGTGCTGGAGCTCTGTCATGGAAATCTGCCTAGTATAAACCGTGTGGTGCAAGTGGGTGGTTGTTGAGGATTGCTTGCTCCACGTGGGGGTTTGCCTTAACCAGCCGACCAAGTGGATGGGAGCCACAATAAAAACAAAAGGTGGAACAGCATAAGCCTATGACTGCGTGGCTAAGGGGAAGCTTAGTCGCTATTATGCGGACTCCAGGGCACCTGACGCACCCTGGTTTAAATAAAGTCTGCCTGGGGTATGCGGGGTACTGCCTCAGGTAATTCTTATTTCCTCTGCTACTCGTGGGACAGAAAATGACCTCTTCAATGAAAAACATAGGGGCCGGTACACCCCCAATTGTACCAACACAGGCTGAAGAGCCTATGAAACAGGACACTGGTCCTGACCTAACGGAGGAAGCTCTCCTCCAAAATAGCAGTGGCGAGCTCAACCAAACCTTACGTGCTCCAAAACCCAAGGGGCAGAAGGTGAAGTTGAGCAGAGCCGCTAGGAAAAGGTTTAAATTCCTGTTGGCAAAGGGCATGCCAATAGCTGAAGCCCGACAACAGGCATTGAAGCCTTACAAAACAGGGAGTGGAAACTCTGAAAAAGGGCCAAAAAGGGTCCTTTCAGAGGAAAATACCCCAGAAAATAATCCGCGAAAGCGGGTGAAACTGGATGAAACTGGATCAAATTCTGGAGCTGAAGAAAGAGGCTGGTATAAAGCCCAAATTTCATAGCTCCAAATTCAAACTGGGTTGGCTGGCTTTAACTTGTGCTATTAATGCCACAATACAGTGGCTAAAAGGCATAATAACAGAGCTAAAGCCTTAGACTAAGAGTCGCTGAAGGGGATAAAATGCCCCATACGGAGATTCTGGTGACAACTTTACCACCCGAAAATCAGGGCTTCTCAAATGAGAAAATACTGAAACTCTTTGAGGCACAAAATGAAGGCCTTAACTCAACTGAATGGAGAGTGCTTAGAAGAGAAAACAAAGGCAACTCCATTGAATTAACCCTCTCGGCAGACTCACAGTCTACCGAGATACTCAAAACAATGGGCTACAGGATTAGCTACAAGTTCGGCCAGTTACAGCTGAGGACGAGGAGCAAAAAATCTAAAGCCCAAAGGACACCCCACTGGGAAAACGGCCTGATTAACAGGACCAATCCAGGGGAATCCAGTCGGCCGACTGAAAAACCTGAGGATACAGGCGATGATAGTGCCCTGCCGAAGGCTAAAGGTAGGCCGAGTACACAACCTACAGGCAAAAAGACAGCGAAAAGGGGCCATGAAAAAGGCCCCTCGCCGTCATAGTTGCCCTAAGCAACATAAAGTGTCTCCAAATAAATCTCCATCATGCAAAGGCAGCCTCAAGTGTGCTTAGCAGGAGATTTATTAGGGAGAAATTAAACATAGGGCTAATCCAAGAGCCCTGGGTTCACAGAGGACGGATTAAAGGACTCCCAACACAATCATGTAAGTTAATTTATTCTACCTTGCATGACTATCCTAGAACAGCCTTGTTGTTCGATAAAAATATTAATTTTGTTCTCCTTTCAGAATTCCCAACAAGGGATCTGGTAGCAGCAGCAGTGGAAGTGCCTACGGAAAGGAGAAAAAGGCAAGTCATAGTGGCATCGGCCTACTTTCCCGGCGAGGAAGGAAATCCACCCCCAGAGCCCTTATCAGCTGGTGCAAGAGAAAGAACAAACCCTACATAATAGGCGGTGATGCTAATGCACATCATCATATGTGGGGTTGCACAGATACCAACACTTGAGGTGAGTACCTATTTGAATATTTGTTCGCTAACAACATCGACATCATCAACAAAGGTAATGAACCCACCTTTATGCATGCGGTCAGGAAAGAGGTTCTAGATATCTCTCGCGGACCCACTCATAACTGATTTAATAAAAAACTGGCATGTTGCAGACGAGCCCTCTATGTCGGATCACAGAAAATACGATTCGACTTGGAGGCGGCTGTAACAAGCCTCGGAGAATGTAGAATACCCAGACTGACGGACTGGAGTGTTTATAAAGAACACTTGAGGGCGGAGGTCGAAGGCGTAACACATTCCATCGATACAATAGAGGAATTAGATATAGCCTCATATCAACTACAAAACATCATGATATCATGTTATGAAAAAAGTTATCCCATTAAACAACGAGCAGTCCAAAGAGATGTGCCTTGGTGGAATAGGGATCTCAGCCATCTCAGAGCTGAGACTAGGAAAGCTTTTAACAGAGCTAAAAACACTGGAGACTGGGAGGACTACAGAAAAGCCCTTACGGAGTACAACACATAATTGAGAAGGTCTAAAAGAAGATCATGGAGACGATTCTGCGAAGGGATAGATGAACTAGCCCCAGCAGTACGCCTACAAAAGACCCTTGCAAAAGACCATTTAAATGGAATAGGGCTACTCAAAAAGCCCAATGGTAAGCACACCGAGAGTCAGCAGGAAAATATAAGGGTGCTTTTAGACACTCATTTCTCAGGCTCTCGCATAATTCAGGGTGAATTTCTACAGGACTACTTGGATGAGGATGTTCATCGTCCTACCAGGAAGATGCCTGGCTAGAAAAATATTCACCCACGGCAAAATTAAATAGACGGTATCAACTTTTAAACCATTTAAATCACCGGGCAGAGATGGTATCTTCCCTGCCCTACTTCAATACGGAATTAAGGAGCTTGTCCCATGCCTGAGAAGTATATTTATAGCAAGCTATACACTGGGGTATATTCCCCCAGCTTGGAGGGAAGTTAAGGTGGCGTTTATTCCGAAAATAGGCAGACGTGCACCAGACAAGCCTAAGTCGTACCGCCCCATTAGCTTAACCTCATTTCTCCTAAAAACAATGGAGAAACTTTTAGATCAATACATTAGAAGCGAAATCCTTACAGGAACAACGCTTCACACAAAACAATGTGCCTATCAACCTGGCAAATCAACAGTAAATGCTCTACATTGCCTGGTTCAAGGCATTGAAAAGACATTTACAGCAAAAGAAGTGGCTATGTGTGCTTTCATAGATATAGAGGTTGCTTTTGACAACACCTCCTATGAATCCATACAGAAAGCCGCGGAAAAAAGGGGAATACAGTCACCTACAATTAAATGGATACAATCCATGCTCAAAAGCAGAATTATTACCACAAGTGTGGGGGATGAGTCGGCTATGGTGACTGCAGTCAGGGGTTGTCCACAAGGTGGAGTCCTATCACCCTTGCTGTGGTCAATGGTGGTCAATGATCTCCTACATAAAATGAGTAATTCAGGCTTAAACGTCCAGGGATATGCAGATGACCTGGTCGTCACTGTGAGAGGCAAAAATGAGGTCATAATTTCCAACCTGATGCAAATTGCCTTAAATATAATATCCAAATGGTGCTCGTCAGAGGGACTCAATGTCAATCCGAGCAAAACAACTATTGTCCCATTCACTAAAAGGAGAAGACTCAATCTTAGAACTCCTGTACTGAATGGAACGATAATAAACCTTTCCAGTGAAGTAAAGTATTTAGGAGTAATCCTGGATCAAAAACTTACCTGGAATTCACATCTGGAACGGACTCTTACTAAAGCAACAGCGGCAATATGGACGTGCCGTAGGTTGTTTGGTAAGACTTGGGGTCTAAGACCGAAAATGACACATTGGTCTTATCTTTCGGTTGTCAGACCTATGGTAACCTACGCATCATGCGTATGGTGGCCAAAAACAGAAGAAAAAACAACACAGGGGTGCCTTACGACTGCACCAGGCACATAAATTCAAACCAGGTGATCTGGTTGGTCACTTAAGGATTCTGGAGGAAATCCACCTGAAGTCCATGACCAAACCCACTGACTCAATGCCAGTCAAACAAGACTTTGACTGCCCGTTTGACGTGCTAATTGAAAGTCGTCAGGCGAGCAAGATGGAGTCACTGCGATTGGAACAGGGTCACTTATCTGGTATACAGATGGATCCAAGATGGCTGAAGGGGTAGGAGTGGGAGTAGCAGGGCCGAATTGTAGGCTAGGAGTAATTATTGACAGTTCACTTAATTTTGACGCACATGTAAATAATGTAACAAAACAATCATTCATGACACTAAAGGCATTATACCAATTTAAATATAGTTTATCGGAAGATGTAAAGATGACCCTAATGAGATCCTTAATATATCCGAAAATAGAATATGGCAGTAATGTCTATTTTAATTTTCTCACAGAATATAACAAAAATAAATTACAACGAATACAAAATGCTTGCATGCGATTTAGCTACTGCATTAATTATAGGGAACATATTACACCCTATCTTAATAATATTAAAGAATTAAATGTCAGAAATAGAATGAAATACCTGTTTTCAGTATTTACGTTTAAATTACATAAAACAGCTACTCCGATTTATTTATATGAGCTGTTGACGAAACGCTCTGACATTCACGACGTTAACATAAGAAACAATAAATATAACATTCCGCAACACCATACTAGCAAGTTTGAGGGTAGCTTCATTTATGCGGCCGCAGTAGTTCTAAATGAAAACTTCCAATTCCTCAATTTAAGCGAATTTCAATTTAAAAGCAAATTAAAAGAGATTATGTTAAATAAGCAGCTGAGCACATTCAACTGATCCATCTTGTTTGTATTTGATCCATAGCCATTTATTATTTCTTATTGCACCACTATGATTATGATTATATTCATTATTTTTTTTACCTGCACTTACCTATCACCTCATTTTTATTATTATGTTAATTTTCTTCAGATTACTTAAGTTTTAGTGTAATATTTTTAATTTTTAATTCTTAGCATATTGTAATAATATTTAATCATTTATTAGATTGTAATTATAATTCGTTATTGTTCATTTCATTAACTACTAATTTATATTTTATTGTAACTTTTATTAGGTGCGGGGAGACTTGAAAATCAACTTTGTTGAACCCTTACCTTTTGTGTAACTTTCAACACAATAAATTTTTATTCTATTCTACTCTATTCTATCCAAAGCCCTCGGTAACACCCCAACCATCTTTCAGGCAGAAATTTATGCCATAGATCTGTGTGCCCAGGTATGCCTAAATAAAGGCATCCGAAGGGCAAAGATCTATATACTATCAGATAGCCAGGCAGCACTAAAAGCTGTAAGGTCCTATACCTTTGAATCTAAAATTGCCTGGGAATGTAGACAATCCCTGAAGCAACTGGCTAATAACAACAAGGTTACCTTAATGTGGGTGCCAGGGCATGAGGGAATACAAGGAAACGAACTTGCTGATAGCCTTGCAAAAAAAGGAGCTGAAGCACCGTTCATTGGACACGAACCGTTTTGTGGCCTAGCCAAGGGACATATAGCGGAGGAGATCCAAGAACGGGAAAAGGATCAGAAAAAGTCCTACTGGAGGAATACTCCAAGTCAAAGACAAGCCAAAAAGTTTATGACTTATTCGACAAAGAATGCCACAAGGCTTCTCGAACTGGAAAAGTCCGAACTAAGGCTAATCACAGGCCTTCTAACTGGTCACTGCCCCTTGAGATACCATCTCAAGAATATGGGCAAGGTGGTAGATAATAAATGCAGATATTGCGATACTGCAATTGAAACTGTGGAACACATACTTTGTGAATGCAAGGTGTTAGTCCGCACTAGGCTAAAATTCCTAGAATAGGCGGAATTAACGCCGGAAGACATAGGGAAATTAGCCCCCAGGAAAATCACAAGCTTTGCAAAAAGTCTGGGAATCCTGGGATAACCACTAGATGTAGGGTAAATCACAAAAGATCTTTTAGGTCGAAGTGAAGTAAGGCTGTTCGAAACCAAACGACCCCGTAAAACAATCTACAAACAGCACAACAAGGTCCAATGGACATCCATTGGACTAACTCATTTAAAATCATGGACATCAGCAGATAAACAATGGACTCAATGGACTTCCATTGGATGTCAACCAGACAAACAATCATTGGATGTCCATGATTTTAAATGGGTTTGTCCAATGGATGTCCATTGGATCTTGTTGTGCTCTTTGGGATGAAATGGGAAAATTTGGATGAAATTATTCACAGCGAGCTGAAATTTTGGGAACGAGTTTATTTTGTGGTACTTTTGAACATATTAAAAGTCCCCACCCGTAGACGCCGACGGAGGGGAAGGGAAGCGTTAGAAAATAGATTTAAAAAAATCGGTTATTCGCAAAAAACTTGGAAAGTATCAGCTTTACTGTAAAATATGTATAATCCAAGTAAGGGCTTCCCTACACTCAAAAAGCGCAACAAAACTTTACGACATAATTATATCGCCGCGGGCCATGGCGCCATTCCTGTCATCAAACGACCCGACGCACATTAAAAAACCTATAAAGGTAAGAGAGTCAATTTGCCAACAGCCGTACAAAGAGTACCGGTACTTTAACGAGGTCGTAAAGTTTTTGTTGCGTTTTTTATTTGCCGGGAACTAATTACTTCAACTATACACATGGAAATTATACGATAAAATTTCATAAGACCTAAATGAGTCTATAAAATTTCCTACAAAAAACACTTTTTCGTGTATGACTTTCAATAAGTAGCGACAAGAAACTGACGATTGAAAATGCGGTTGATTTTAATATTTAACAAACAGGCAATTTTCGTCACGTTTGAAGTACAAAAAAGTATATTTAATAATATTTTTTCATTTTTTGAAGTATCAGAAGTTATTATGTGAGCATTTCTGAGCCGTTTCATACTGGGCCCATATTTTAAAAAAAATTGTTATGCACAGTTCTTGCAGGAAAATATTAATTTATAATAAAAAAAGAAATTTTTGCATGTAGCTTTAAACAGCTGTAACTCGTGAACAATTCATTGTATGAAGGTCACTTGAAGCTCATTTTACAGATAATTTAATTATCTTCAAAAAACCTTTAATGTCATTATTGCCTAAAGCCAATAAAAAAATAGCTATTTGTCTAAATGTACTTGAAAATGACAATTTTTCATGTTTTTTCCTTTTATCTCCATTCACTCATTATCAAAAATATTTTGTACATACACCAACATATTCAAAATTTGATTCTCTTTAACTTTCATTAGATACACTATATGCGTACTATCTATCGTTTTCGAGTTTTTATCGATTTTATCATGAAACAAGTGTTCTGATAATGCGCTATAAAGATGTAACTCATATTTCTGCCAATATTGATCGAATGGAAATGAAAAATAAAAGGAAATTGCTTGTAATCGAATTCTCTACAACTTTCATTTGAAACATTTTGCGATCTAAACGACCATTTTTGAGATTTTAGCGAAGAACGCGCGCATTTCCGTTGAGACCTAAAACTGTCAAAATTTCAAAAAAACCTATCTCGGCTTCAATAGGTCGTACAGTTAAAAAAAAACGAAATTGTATGGACTTTTATTACCTATAATTTTCATGTGTACATATTTTGCACTAAAATTGATAATTTCCTAGTTTTTTGCGAAAAACCGATTTTTTTACCTATTGTTACGTGCTTACAGTTTTCAGTAAACACTCTGTGGATTCAAATAACTTGCAACAAGAATTTTCACTAACCACTATTTTATTTATCACTAAAATTACACTAGCAAATACTTACAACTAATAATAACTTAATCTAATATAAATTCACTACTTTTAAAACACTATGTACTTTACTTTTCTTCTTAAACTTGTCAACTCTTGTCTAACCTTAAAAACTCTCTGTCTGTTTACTTCACTGAACTGAATTCTTCTTTATACTTCACTAAACTGTACTGTTCCCCATCTGCTGGATTCACCTCCTTATATACACCCATAGAAATGTACCAGAACAGTATTCGACAATTTTCTGGAATCCTACAGAGTTTTCTACCATGTAATAGATGACCGTTCGTCAATTGGCTCATAGACGGCGCCACCCTACTAGTCAGGGAGTAACACAATAACAGGTTTCCTTTCACCTTGAACAGGGACTTAATCACATCTTTTCCTCGTTAGAGGGCAGCACATAACACTATTTTTTCCCTTTCTCCCCTCTGCCGGCGTCTACGGGTAGAGACTTTTGATATGTTAAAAAGTACCACAAAATAAGCTTGTTCCCAAAATTTCAGCCTGTTCTGAACTATTTCATCCAAATCGACATATTTCGTCCCATTTTATTAGGCTATTTATCTTTTATATGCTATTATATTGTTTACTATTTATTGGCTTACAACATGTACCTACAACTATGTATCTTAAAAATGATCAATAAATAAATTTTGAATTGTTTGCGGTTTTACCTTAATGCAGATAAAAAAATTTCTGCTGATGAGTTACTGCTGGTTCTTCCCATCACTCGTTTCAATCTCTCCACATTCATCCTGGGATTCCGATCTCCATCTGTTCTATTTATTTCTATCTTGCTAGGACGCTGCTTGGGTTAAAAGTAGAATCGGTATTGGAGCTCCTTTATCTTCTGCCATTATGTTTTATCCATCAGTAAAAGTTTGTGTTCTTCTGTATTAGGCTTTGTGTCAACGACAGTCCAGGTGATTGTTGTTTTGTGGTCACTAATTATAAAACAAAAGTAGTGTTATTACTATTTGGGATGTAAGTTATTTGAGAAAAAAATGTAATAAACAACAACTTAGCATATTGTTTCTTTCTATTATCGTAATAACATTAATTGACTTCTCAGTTCGGTACAGGAAGGGAGGAGGGAGCTACAGTGCCATATAACAGATTGATTCATACATGGTTAATTTTATTTCTTATTTTATTCCATTATTATACTAATAATGGAAAATGAGTGAGAGCTTACAGTGTTAAAGATAACTCAAAATAAAAATTTTTAGATACCCTTAATTAATTAGTTAAATCAAGTTTGGAGTGTATTGCTTATTCTTGACAAAGATTCCATCCCAGGGTGGTAGTAGTGGCTGTTTTCTAAAGGATGTTTTTTTTATTCTTCCACTAATACACATGGGGTGTTCGTTTTCAGCCTACCTCCTATACATATCTCCGAACTGAATTGGAATATTGTTTTGAAATTTTTGTTAAATGGGTTTTCAAAAAAGATTAGATTATTTTTGAAAATTTATCATTTCCCATTACACCAGAAGTTGACATCAATTCTCTTATTTGAATAGACCTCCGCCCACTTTTATTATATTTCTTTGGATTCCTCATCAAAATTAAGGGATAAGTTTGATAATACAACTCTACCTTGATTCTCAAGTGTTTTAGAGTTATTATAATTTTTTTTTTAATGTGTTGCCTTTGCAGTGTCTCCAATAATGGGGGTCCCAATTTTTAATTTATGTTATGACACTGTTGATCTCAATTTCTGGTATAACCGAAAGTGATAAAAATTAAAAAATAATTTAGATGGGTTTATGCCGAAAAATCCTTCTACTACAATTTCAAAAAGATAATCTAATTCAACGCGGAGATGTGCCTAGGAGGTAAGTAGACAACGAATACCCTGTATATATTTACCATAAAACTTCCTCATTTGGTGTTATACACACTATATTATGAGAATGCAACAAATTAATATTGTTAATGCAGAAACTCTACTGAACCACATGCGAGAGCATTGTATATTTTTATGCATATATACTGAAACTTATTTACACACAGTAGTTGTTAAAACTGACTATTCCTAAAAGATTATTTGAAAAGTCGTATTAAAAAATTGAAAAAATTCGGTATAACAATTACATAGAAACATATGTACAAGTACAAAACTAATTCAAGAAAAAAAATGCACAAAAACTTTCGAAATCTATGCTATTGATTGGTGTTTCAATGGGGAACAATCCAAACCAGTTTCTAATATATCCAATAGATGACGCCATGCGTACTCGGTTTAATGTCAATCTCAACGTGTATCATATATAACCTTTAAATTTCCCGATTTCCGAGAGTTTCCCAATATCTTATTCGTAGAAATGAGTCAAATTGATAAAAAGGATTACGGTAGTAATGCAGCAGACAGCACAAGTTTTCATTTTACATCCTAATTAACTTTGTTTTCAAAGACATATTTTTTCGTATTGACATTGACGGACAAACAACCGAGTGCAGCTGGTGCACTCTGGCGGATAAAATAAAAGAGAATATTCCCCATTCTAGGAAGTTTTATAGGTTTATTTGTTACCAACATTGTCATTACCAACCTATTTTAGGCGCGAAATTCAAATTTTTAAGTACAACTTTCTGGCGATCCATATGCAAAAATCTTACATAAATTCCTAATGTGAGACTTCTATTTAAACAAAATAAGAATTACCTGCGACATATTCAGGTCGTTTATTGAATGGGGAACAATCTTATGGCCAGCTGGAGCTCTTAATATGCATTTAATATTTTGATTTCACTGTGTTATAAAACGGATTTCGATACAAAAACTTTTTGTCCATAATAATATAATCTTATAGAACGCTAAATTATATCAAACCAGCATTCATAGACTATACTATGACATTTTAAAATATATATTTTCACTAACTCAAAGTTTAAAAATAGATTGAAGAGTCCCACACCCGAGTATCTATTACTTAAAAATAATTCTTATTTTCATTCCAAATTTGAGCAAATATTAATTTTATGACAATGATTATCATTACATCCTACAAGTCACTAAATTTAATACATAATTACAGCCGTCTTTAGGGCGCCTACACGTTTTTAAAATATTGGGATAGAATGTTAGACAAATTTCAAGTGGCACTTTAAAATTGCTTGTAACATAGTTACCTATTACTACTTATCTTCTAATACTTGGAAATTTTTACACGACAAACCCATTAACAAAATCAGAAATGTGTCAAGGGCTGTACGTAAGCTAGGACAAAAGTGAATAGGACAACATTAGGGATGCGTATAGAACAGAGACATGGCGGGCCGACGTCCAGCTAGCCCAAGGCAGCATTAAGTCGCTGTGCCACAACAGGAATGTATAGGAAACAAGACTTGTGTCGTATAACCAATGCACTGAAAGAACCGAAGAAAAAGCAGTGGAACGCATTGCAGCGGGCCAGAACTTATTGAGGACACTTGTCGACGATTTTCGAGCCCTCTAAGTTTGCCAGGAAGAAAACTCATTGAGGACGTTTGCCAACGAGTTTCGAGCCCTCTGAGATAGCTAATTAGAGAACTACAGGAGGCTAGCCAATGATGCTTTCGAGCCCTCTAATCCAATTGGGAAAGAACAACAAACTGATTCTGGTCTGGGTGCCTGGCCACTCTGGGCTGGAGGGCAATGAAATTGCCGATTGTCTAGCTAGAGAGGGTGCGGCATCAAAATTTATAAGACCAGAACCAGTTCTTGGCATATCTTCAAGCACTGCCAAAACAAATATCCCAGACTGGGCCGAGAGCAAGACTATCTACCACTGGCAGGAACTACCAGGATTAGCTCATTCAAAGGAATTCATTACAAATCCTTTGAAATTAAAAGCTAAAAAATTTCTAGAGTGGAATAGGTTACACCTAAGCACTGTAATCGGCCTATATACTGGACTGGGCACTGCAGATTAAATAATCACTTACACAGATTTGAACTGGTGGAAAACACCGAATGCCGTCTGTGTCTAGAGGAAGATGAAACGGCAAGGCGTGTCCTGTGCACTTGTCCCGCTGCAGAAAGAACCCGGTTCTCATTATTTGGCAAAGGTCAGCTTGTGCCTGAGGACTTGGACTATCTCTCACCCAACAAGGTTATCAGCTTTATTAAAAGGCTGAACCTATTGGGTGAAATATAAATTAGGACATTTCAACATAACCTTAGTCTTTAAGGACGTCAACTATTCCTACGAATAAATCCAGTATGGCTCTTAGAGTTTTGGGAGTCTACCATCGAAGTAACTACGCTCGCGTGTCCTACCGCCGACCTCGCGTTTGAGGGCCCTAAATCAGATGAAAACAATAATCTCGCAGTTTACATGACGCCAATCTCACCGACATAGCTGTCTAACAGCCGGTTTATCAATGCAAGGTTAACTCATAACCAAAGGATAAATGGCAAACAAAACAATAGATATCCATTGTTTCGTTTGGCATTTATCCTATAGTTAAGTATTAATCCTGTATTGACAAACCGACCCTAAGTATCATAACCTGTTTATTTCTCTGCATTATTTAGTACAGTAAAAATGTACCAAAAAGTCTCATGACCTGGAAAAAACTGCACACTCGAATTTGTCATGCTCAATGTTATCAGGACCACTTAGAAGGTCTAAAACCAAAAAGGTGACCTCCCCCGCCTTTTGCTTCAGCAGCCATCTTGACAAATTTTTGGATCGTTTTATCTCGCGTTCTATTTGTCGCACGAAAAAAGTTATTGAACAAAAAAATGTTGTAAAAAAATTCTACATATCTTCGGCAATTACCGCGATGCCGAGGAGTTAATATTTCGAGCGGTAGAGGGCGCCGAAGTTACCAAAAAACAACTTTTTGGAAGCAGTGTTGTGAAAGCTGTTTAGGTAAAAATATTAGCCAAACATACATATCCAAGAAAATTCGATTCCATTCATTTCAGATTTCCAATTAATTTAAAACTGTTTATTGGTAATTTCGGCTCGAAATATCAACTTCTCGGCATCTCGGAAATTACCGAAAATATGTAGAATTTTATTTATGACATTTTATGTTCGATAACTTTTTTCAAGCGACCAATAGAACGCGAGATAAAACGATCCAAAACATTTTCAATATGGCGACTGAAGCAAAAGGAGGGGTTTTAGACCTTGTAAGTGGTCCTGATAACATTGAGCGAGACAAATTCGAGTGCGCAATTTTTTCCAGGTCAAAGTACAATGTGATTCTACTAATTATTTAAAATTAAATTTACATTCTGGTTACGAGGGGGGGGGGGGATATGGTTAATTTGCGTGTTTGTGGGAGTAAAAGAAACATTAGATTTTAATGAAACCTTTGATTTGATTTTAATTAGGAGTAGGGTGAATTTATATTTCAATCTCTTCAGTGCTAAGCAATATAATTGGACTAATTAAAATTCATTCTCTAAGTATTTTATTAGGAAGGTGTACGTTGCCGAATTACGATTAACAATCTCGAAATGAATATACCGGGTGTTAGCGGATCATGGTAGACCCCTTTTTTTCCTTATATTTTAAGAATATCAGAAAGAAACTTGATAGTTGCATTATATAACCAAGAATAACTTTTGTGGCACAACTGTCATTTTCTTCCCACTTCCGGTTTCACCGGAACTTTTTTCATGGAAGAAATGTCACTTATGGGGCATCACCGGACTCAAAATTTTTTAAGGATTCCAAAAATAGAATAATATACAGGGTGCTCTATTTAAAAATCAAAAGTTGGGATCATTTCCAGTGAAACAGGAAGTGGGAAAAAATAACAGTTATGCCACAAAGTGTCTTCTTTTTCTTATAATACATCTAACAAGTTTCATTCTGATATTCTTAAAAATAAGGAAAAAAATGGGGTCTACCATGATCCATTGACACCTGGTACACGGAGTTATGCAAATACCAGATACTTTATAAGTGACAAGTCAACCTTCAGGTCAATCATCATTCTGCAGTTTAATAAAACAAATAGGTGGCCCTTGTGTCCACCACACCTCACGTAAGGCTTTGCAAGAATACTTTATAATCAAAGTATATTAGGAAGATTTTCCTATTGTAACCACAAGGTTGTTTGATTGTTGCCAATTTTACCTAGAATAAAATATTACTTATCAACGATATGAGATTTTCTATCATGTAAATACAAGGCCATAGGACGTAAATAACAGGAAGTCACGTCTACTGAGGCTATGGCAGAAGTTCAAAGTGTTACAATATGTTTTACAAATGAATAATACAACCACTAGTTGTAGCCGCAATCAATGTTCAGCATTCTATTAGTTCTCTGTCAATTCAGTAGCATGCAATGAACGCATATACAGGGTGTTGCATCATGAGAGGGACATAGCTTAATAGGAGGTAGAGAACATCAGTGGTAACCGGAACCTCCCATAGAAATGTCTCATTGGGCCTTCACTACGAAGTTACAGGGCGTTTTATAATTTTTGGCCAAACCTGTTTTTTGTCATAACTTTGACAGGGAATGAAATAACGGATTCATATTTGGTACGGCTAATGTACTAACGAGCCCCAAGAGGTACATGTATAAAAAAAAATATATCCAGGTCCGGACTCACTATAATTTATGTTTCTTCTTTGTATCAATAAAACATCACCCTGTATATATTTTTTTGAAATTTCGATACGATATTCGAAAAGAGCAAGAAAAAACAAACAAAATGGCCTATTTCATTTTTTTGTTACACCTTCGTGGTTATTTAAATACGTTGTTAAATGTGCAAGAAAATGAATTACAGAACCCTATTAAATGAGAGGCACGTGAAATAAATAGTTTTATAACTAAAATTTGCAAAAATTCTATTGAGCCTAGGTGGTCTGGGTGAATCCTAATTCCGGCACGTTTTAAAGGTCCATTTTGGTAAAAAACTGTGGTCCTAATAAGTAATCGGGTATGAAATAACAAAATTTTTAATCAATCACAGTAGGCTTGTTCAAAGTGACAGATAATAAAAAGTAATCTCCTAAACAGTTGAATAATTGTTTGTTAGTAATTTAATGTGTCAATAATCCGCATTTAGTTAGTGAAAACTTGTGAAAATATTTTAACTATGCCAGTAAAATTTACAAACGTGGAATATGCTGACATAATATTCATCTATGGTTTCTGTAATGGAAATGGTAGGTCGGCGGAAAGAGAATATCGGCTGCGTTTTCCTGGTTGTCGATGCCCTAATCATAAAACTTGTAGTACGGTGTACCAGTATGCAAGACAACACGGAAAGTTTCCTAATTCTGCAGTTGTGGAGCGTGTTTTACAACAAGGTGTGCAGGAACAAAACAATATTATAAACGTAGTTCAAAGAAAACCCAAATATGAGCACTAGACGAATCAGTTTGGCAACTGGTATTCCTCATTGGCGAGTATGGAGAACCCTAAAAAGAGAACGTTACCATCCATATCATATCCAGCAGGTACAGCGTCTTCAACAAGGCGACAATATCCCCCGCCTGGCATTTTGTCATTGGTTGTCTAACCATCGCCCAGTCATTTACAGAACCTTATTTACGGATGAGGCACAATTTACAAGGGATGGAGTAAACAATTCACGAAATAATCATAAATGGGCACAGGAAAACCCACATGCGGTAGGCCAACGCCGTTCGCAACACAGGTTTTCTGTAAATGTTTGGGTCGGACTTGTGAATAGACATTTGATAGGGCCACATTTTTTTGAAGAAAGATTGAATGGTGAAATTTACTTTGATTTTCTTCAAAATATTTTACCGAATATGTTAGAAAATATCGGTATAAGAGGCATGTTATTTCAGCATGATGGGGCCCCACCACATTTTAACCTAATCCTAATCCTAATAGATGGATTGGACGCGGGGGTCCACATGAATGGCCACCAAGATCTCCTGATTGTAACCCTTGTGATTACTTTTTATGGGGCCACTTAAAAAACGAGGTTTATAGCATTGAAATTAAAAGTAGACAACATTTAATCCAGCGCATCGTTACAACCTGCGACGAAATACGGAATAATCCAGAAATGATACGTCGAGCAATTGGTGACCTTTCTTAACGCGCAAGAAAATGCACAGAATGTGGGGGAGGACATTTTGAAAATTTACTTTAGTGTCAATTACGTTTTATTTTTAAACACATTTAGTTATTGTTTTGTTATTTATTGTTAATTGAATGGAAAATATTTTATTTATTTAGATTTTAGTTTGTTCTCTTTTCCAATTTTTATTAAGTATAAAATGTTGATGATTTTCTTGATCAAAGTAACTGGTTGCTTAGGCCTAAATGGTTTAAATTATCTGTCACTTTTATTCTTTGAACAAGCCTACTGTGATTGATTAAAAATTTTGTTATTTCATACCCGATTACTTATTAGGACCACAGTTTTTTACCAAAATGGACCTTTAAAACGTGCCGGAATTAGGATTCACCCAGACCACCTAGGCTCAATAGAATTTTTGCAAATTTTAGTTATAAAACTATTTATTTCACGTGCCTCTCATTTAATAGGGTTCTGTAATCCATTTTCTTGCACATTTAACAACGTATTTAAATAACCACGAAGGTGTAACAAAAAAATGAAATAGGCCATTTTGTTTGTTTTTTCTTGCTCTTTTCGAATATCGTATCGAAATTTCAAAAAAATATATATAGGGTGATGTTTTGTTGATACAAAGAAGAAACATAAATTATAGAGAGTCCGGACCTGGATATATTTTTTTTTATACATGTACCTCTTGGGGCTCGTTATAAGTATATTTAGGCTAAGAATATATATAGGTATATATTTTTTTAAAGATAAATCAAATTGTTTTATATGTTGTTTTGTTACCATGTAATTAATACCAAAGATTTTATGTATATTAATTTTGTACTTATATTACCGTTTAACATGCCCATTATGGATCTAGTACCTTTTTGGGTCTCAATAAATGAAAAAAAAAAAAAAATGACTACGTTTATTATTGCATAGAAGTTGTTAATTTTTTAAAGAGAGGAAGTTTTAGAATTAACAAGGGAATCAAAAAATATTTTATTCTGAAACATAAAATGAATGGATTTTAAAATAGTATATTACGAGTCGAAGACGAGTGCTGCAATTCATACGAGTGTAAAATTGCTATTTTGTGCGAGTTGCATACTATATTTTTTCTACGACAACCCACTGTTCACGCGTAATATACTAAATAAATAATAATCGATACAAAAAATATGGAGATATTTTCTTTATTGCTTTGAATACAAACCATAAGTTAGAGTGCCTGGACAGCAATGCCCAACTAGTTGAGAAAAAATAAACTATAAAATAACTTCCTACCTATTTTATTTATTTTTTAAAGATAAATTTGCAATTATTGAAAATCATTTTTGGAGAATTTGTGGAATGCTTGATACTAATATTTTCTTGACATTGGCAATTTTCCGTTGTTGAAGTCGACGGCCTTTCACGATTTTCCATTCCTGAAGTCGATGGTATGTTTGAAATGTCCTGTATCGCATTTGCAATTTTATTAGCTGTGTCAAGCTTACTTTTCTTGGATTCATCGATGTATCCTTCAGCGACTGCCGTGGACTTCCAGCCACCGTGGCGTTTTAACGTGGTTATGTCACCACCAGCATCAACAAGGATAGTTGCAGAAGATCGGCGAAAGCAGTGCCCAGTATATAATTCGTGATTTGGCAATTTTAAATACTTAGCAATGTCTTTGCCCATGGCTCCAAACTTATTCAGGCCTATTCTTTGAACAGTACATTTTCCTTTTTGATAGTTAATGAAAAACCATAGACCATTAACATTTGGAGGACTCTAGTATACAGTGCGACTTTTGTTTGTATTGGGTTCATTTAAATTGCTGTACTGCTCTCCCCTCATTTTCAAAAATATTTAAATGTGCCAAATGTTAAATATCTTGTACCAAATATAAGTTAAGTTGTGTTATTTGTTTATCATAAGTTTTTTAAGGGCATTGTGCAACACATTGTATATCGTTTTGTTTTTTATATACGAATAACTAGATATTCGAAAAGTTTCCGTGCCAATGCCAAATATTAAGTTATTAAGTAAAATAGATAAACTTGTCATAATTTCTGTGATTACTGCTCACATCAAATATATTTTATTTGTATATTTCAGATTATAATTGAAGATAATAGAGATAGGTAGTTGTAAAATCAACCAATACTTTATTGAAAATATTTAAGCCTTACTGAATGTTGTTATATCAATAGTATAAGTTATGTAATTATTTGATGTTTAGGGTATATATGTCATGTATGTTACTTGTTACAATATAATGTATTCAAATAGTCATAAACAATTTCATAAAAAATGTAAGTTATTTGTTATTGAAAATTGTACAATATTCCCGAAACTCATGTAAATAATTATCTTGTGAATAAACATCTAGTCGGTATTATTTGCAATATATTAGTATAATTTATAGCCTTAGTACTATCAATAGTCTTAGTGTTTACTCATATATGTATGAATTAATTTTGATTATTTAAATCTAAATTTCTTTTTTCCCTTTGTTAAGTATTCTTATTCCAATTCTCGAATTTCTTAATTTGTTTTGTATTACAATTCTTTTTATTATTATTATTATGTCTTTTTATTCATGTACCTCTTAGTCAGCCTTGTTGCAGAGTATTCGGCATATACAGGTGTTAACTCACTTTGGTGCCTAACAACAAATTTCTTAAATTTATTGTAATTTTAACATATGTACAATTTTGTATCAAACAAATAACGGTTAATAAATTTATTATTATTATTATTATTAAAAATCTAGAAAACTGTTACCCTTTATATTTAAGATTCACCTTGATAGGTGAATCTTAAATATAAATTTAAATGTTTGTTAAAATGTTTAATTTCGTTACAACATAACTTGTAAATTATTTGTTTCTTATTTAAATATATGTGTTCGAATTCAACTATTTATGGGTTTTTTCTTTTCTCTTTAAAGATTCTTAAAATTATATATATATATATATATATATATATATATATATATATATATATATATATATATATATATATACATATATATATATATATATATATATATATAGATTTTTTGTCATAAATTCTTGTTATAATTAAATGCCGTGGTCCAAAAATGAAAATAATTACCCAATTTCATTTTCAGATTACATTTAAGTATTACAACAATTTTCGATACAAAATGTATATGATTGTATTTTTTAGAACAGTAGGAAAGTCCTGAAACTATTTTAAAGTTTATTTTATTTTATGTTCAGCCTTTTAAATATGATAAATTAAAATGCAAGTGTCTATTTCCCTCTTACTCTGCAAAAACCTGACCTTAAGTCATCATTTATAAATGGATTACTTACATGAATTCAATTTTAGAATAATTACCCATTCAAACTCTTAACATACTTTTTTTTATTAACAATTTGTACGAATACACGAGCCAACCATAATGACTATATACACTAAGCATGACAGTAAGAATTTGTCAAAATATAATTAAAATAATGCTTGTGACTCTTGTGCTAAGATAATGTAAATCATACGACCAATTTTATGTAATAATAATTAGGGGTTTTTGCTCATGTGCGGCGTGGACGGAAGAATAATAAAAATTATTAATCCGGGTCTACCCGGATCAACAACTAATTCATACGGGTAGTTTTAAAATTCCCGCCACGTATAGCGCATGTGCGGCGTAGAGTGCCTGGATGGAGGAATAATAAAAATTAATCATACGGATTTACCCGGAGCTGTAGACAGTCCCAATTTGAAATAGAGATTAAAGTTTGTTTTGTCTTTTAGGTTATGGATTACGTTTATGGTAAATAATTTTTATTACTTTTATTTTATTGTTAATGTTTAAGAAATGTTTAAATAAGATCTCTTACTCATTCCTTTGAGAATAATACTGATTAATCGCCCGTGAACTGCTCCGTGAATAGGGCCCAAATTGCACCAGGTAGGTGATCGCTTCTAAGTCGGTTACTTTCCAAATTTTCCTCCTTAAACTCACTGCTTGACAGATTAATAGCTTGTAGTAATGTTATATTTTCATTTTCTTGCAATTTTTTCACTATAATGATGAAATTTTCATATTTTTCTTCTTCAATTTTCAAATTTTTAACATGGCGTCGGCACCGCGTCCTTTTTATTTCTTAAAAAACCATACTTTCGCCTTCAGCATTAAAAAACGAACTAAATTTTATATCAGCTTCACTTGGCTGACTTTTCTTTTCACAGCTATCTTTTCTGTCATAAATTTTAATTTAATTTTGCATTCTATTGCATTTTTGACTAATTTTCTCATAATTCACTCCTTTTCTGGTTTATTGTCAGTATTCCAATCATTGTTTATATTGTTTAATGTTTCTTTTTTGTTATTGCTTCATCTTTTCGCAGCACTTTCACTTTGTTTTATTTCATTGAAGTTTTATTCTACATTGTGGCAGCCAGAGCTGTGACCAGTACTCAATGAAAGTACTGGGAGTAAGCAGTATCAAACAATTTTTGTTTTACTTGCAGTATTAAGTACCAGTATATTTCAAAAGTACTCTTCAAGTATTTTCAGTATTTTAAAAAAGTATTTTATAAATACTTGCAGTACTTTAAAGTACTGCAATTACTTTACTTTTAGCAGTAACCTCCGATTTACATATTTTAAATTACTTGCAGTATATTTATAAGTACTTTTCTAAAAGCAGTATAAGTACTTGGAGTAGTTTTATTATCACTGGGAGTACTTTTTTAAGTAACAAGTAATACTTCATCAAAAATTGCAGAAAATAAGTACCAAGTACAAGTACATTGCAAATGTACTGGAAGTTTACAATACCAGTACAGAAATATTAAAAGTACTTAAAGTAAAGTACTTAGAGTTCCGGAACTACTGGAGCACAAATTTGCAGTACATTTTTGTACTGAAGTACTCAGCTCTGGTGGCAGCATATTATTAGTCTTTGCATGTGCACTACTTAATGTAATTAACAAAACTTATAACTAGATAATATATTACTTCACATGAAGTTGTAGTTAACTCATAAACTAAATTTGATCTTTGTTTCAGCTGTATCCCGATTTGCTGTAGATTCTTTACTTCACAAAGATATGCAATGTATTTTTGACAATAAATGTTTTCCAAATTTGTGTGTGATTTCTTACTTTTGTTGAATATTTTATGTATCATATTTCAACTTCCTTTCCAGGTAATATATATGGCAAGTTTTTGTATATAGTTTATTGCTATTTACCTTTGTGCTTCTCTGCATTTAAAATTAACGTTTATTTTAATACTCTGCTTATGTCTTATTTTCATTCAAACAATTCATTTATTTCAGTTAATTAATCGCTATTTTAAATTATTATTCTGCAATTTAATTTTATGAGTATATGGCAATATATATGCCGAATATAAGACGTTTTATTCAAAACCTTACCTATAGAACAAGTGGCGACGTGGCTACTCCCTCCCTGTCCACGTGTCTGTATCCGCTCATGGTCAGGGGTAGCAGACTTAACCGACAGAATAAAAAGTTGTTGTACACGATGGTGGTTAGGCCGTCCATCACATACACGGCGCGCCGGTGTGGTGCAGCATACCGGCCATGATAATGAAAAAACTTCAAGTGTCTGAGCACAAATTTATGCAACTCATATCGAACTCAGAAAGGTACACCCCCCTCAGAAATCTCTACGCACTTTGTAACGACATAACCCCCGATAGCAGACTACGTTAGGCATATCTCTCTAAACTTCTATTCGTTCAAGCTAGGCGATAGTCCGTTAACAAGACAAAAACGGGCTATTAGATACATGTTAGGCCTGAATCTAAGACAGTTGTAGAGAAAAATTTAAAACACTGAATATACTCACCCTACCATGTCTGTTACATATATAACATATTAACATTTATTTGTAAAAGCAAATTTTACAAAGTTTACACAGCACAATACAAATCACAGCCATGCAACAAGAGGTAACAATGATTTACGATGTATCATGGGGCAATTCAAAAATCACTTAAAAAATTTACCTTATTGAAAATGGATTTTACAGCATTGAGGAATTTTTAAGTATATAATTACTATAGGCCATTCTATATGTATTATATATATTTATTTCTTTTTAAATTATTTTACTAATAGTGATGTGTACTTTGTGCCGACTGAACTGTTTTTATAATAATACTACACTTTATTTTAGTTGTATATTTTACTGTACTTTTAATTATTCTATTTGATTATATGTATATTTGTTGTACTATGTTAGATGTAGTTATTAGTTTGTAAGTAGTTTTTGACACATCCAATGTCTTATACAAGATCTGAATGGGAAAATAAAGTTCTTTCTTTCTTATAATACAAATTAGACAGCATAATACCCCATTTCGGATTAAACACCCCTTACCGTAGCAGACGTTACCTATTTTCCGGCAACCTAACTTCCTAATGGCATAGACAGTCTTACACTCTTCCTTTCTATTTGTCGTATTTGATTTTCTTCGTTGCTTTCTGTACATTTTTGTTTCTAAATTAATTTCATCGTTAAAATCTTTAAACCATAACCTTTGTTGAAATAAAAATTTTTAAAATCCAAGTTTAAGCCAGCCTTGCATTGATATATCTCGAGGAAGGCACCTCGTTTAAGTCAGGGTGCCTGCGTCAGATACCAAATTAAAAAGTGTATTGTGCCCATAAGTGTTTAATGTTGTGTAGTTATAAGTTTTGTTAATTCAATTCTTTTTTGGAAATGTTAAAGAAATTACCTATTGTTATTTGTTCTCGTGCAAAAGGAGTTTAGGTTATTTTTGTCAATTTTTCGTTTTCGCTGACCCAGACCTGTTCCACCCGATCCTGCAATCCGCTACCTTTTAGTGCAGTTGTTGCACGGTCGGTTCCGGGGCAGACTCTGGTTAGACAGCTGTCCTGTATGTTTTAATTTTAATACATATTCGTTGAGTTGTCAGGTTTGCAACCAAGGAGTTCCGGGTTCGAATCCTGACTAGGGTATGGATGTTTGGTGATGTTTTTCATGTGTTACCAAGTTGGCAGCAGTAGACTAGATGAGGTTGTGTGAGCGGCAACACAGCTAGTTGCTGTACTGCTCACGAGTTCGAGTCTCAGCTGCTGCAGATAGCAATGTTGCAGGGAATGGCCGTTGTATAATTGTTTATGTGTATGTGTCCTGATTGAGTGGTGGAATAGCTAAGGAATAGTTAACGCAAAACTCCTATTAGCCTAATAGAAAAATTTGGATGAAATAATTCAGTGTGGGCTGAAATTCTGGGAACAGGCTTATTTTGTGGTACTTTTTAACATATCAAAAGTCCCCACCCGTAGATGTCGGTGGAGGGGAGGAAGAAAATAGGTTAAAAAAATCGTTTTTTCGCAAAAACTCGGAAAGCATGAATTTTACTGTAAAATATGTATACATGAAAATTATAGGTAATAAAAATCCACACAATTTCGTTTTTTTTTTTTTAATTCGTACGACCTATTGGAGCCCTAAAAACGTATATATTACCACCCCAACCCCCTTCCCGAACTTTTACTCAGTCTGGACGATTTTTCCTTAATTATTTACACCATTAACTACATTTTCCGACCATGCGTATACTGCTAAGAATTTATCGTCTATTACGATATTTTAAACAGTTTGGCCCTGGTCTATTAGGCAATAATGACACTAAAAGTTTTTTGAAGAGAATTCAATTATCTGTAAAATGAACTCCAAATGACCTTCATACGATGAATGGTTCACGAGTTACAGTTGTTTAAAGCTAATATCTTTTTTATTATAAATTAGGATTATCCTGCAAGAACTGTGATAACAATTTTTTAAAATTGGTTTTGACCTATTTTTTTATTAGTTTATATACATATGAAAGTAATGCAATAGCATAAGTCGTTCGCAAGGTATATTTTCTTTAGAAGAAGGTTCTTGAAAACTGTTTTTGTTCAGAAAAATTGAACCAATATTATTTTTTAATTCCTTTTTTTTGCATATATCATCGTTCCTTTTGACTTTACGACAAAATTTCATAAGACCTAAATGAAAGCTCACAAAATTTCCTACAAAAAACACTTTTTCATGTATGATTTTCGATAAGCAGCGACAAGGGACTGACAATTGAAAATGCGGTTGATTTTTAATTTTTAACAAACAGGCAATTTTCGTCACGTTTGAAGTACAAAAAAATACATTTAACAATATTTTTTCACTTTTTGAAGTATCAGAAGTTATTCTGTGAGCATTGCTGAGTCGTTTCATACTGGGCCCATAATTTTTTAAAAATTGTTATGCACAGTTCTTGCAGGAAAATCCTAATTTATAATAAAATAGATATTATCTTTAAACAACTGTAACTCGTGAACCATTCATCGTATGAAGGTCATTTGGAGTTCATTTTACAGATAATTTAATTCTCTTCAAAAAACTTTTAGTGTCATTATTGCCTAATAGACCAGGGCCAAACTGTTTAAAATATCGTAATAGACGATAAATTCTTAGCAGTATGCGAATGGTCGGAAAATGTAGTTAATGGTGTAAATAATTAAGGAAAAATCGTCCAGACTGAGTAAAAGTTCGGGAAGGGGGGTTGGGGTGGTAATATATACGTTTTTAGGGGTTGGTACTCGTTTTTTGCGATTTGCGGCGAAACTATGCATCCTATCGAAAAATGTTGAATGTAAAAGTTGTAGATAATGAGAAAAAACTGAAACATTCTGATTGATCATTATTGACTATAACTTCAAAATTATGGAGAAAAATGCAAAAAACCGTTTTTTCGGTTTTTAATTTCTAACTGTCGCAAAAATGTTTATATTTTCATGAAAATTGGTGAAAATGTTCTTTTTTGTGTTTCAAGCAAGCCCAAATTTTTTCAAAGCGAAATATTTAATTTACGATGTTTTATGAAGAAAATAATAAAAGACCTAATTTTCAATCGAAAAATTTGGTTAGCAAATTTTCGATTAATGAACTTTACTAGTGCTCATTTTTTTCGTTAAAATCTCAACTTTAATATAGAATTAAAATATAATATTGTTTATATACAAAAATATCGTTAAAAAAGCGAAAAACCAAAAAAACTACTTTTTAAAAATCGAGTTTTCGGTGAAAATCATGAATTTCTTTTTCTTTATTGTAAATAAACGTTTATATTCATAAAAAGCGTTAATTCTCATACAATACTATGTTATACAAGTAATGTACATGTACCTAACTGAGGCGAGACTGTTACAATTGATCCATTACTATTATTTCAGAGAATTTCGCAAAATATCAGCAGCACAGATGATATGAAAAATTATTTACAGTACGATCTTGCTCCATTTCCTGTGTCGTTGTTTACAGAGAATAGCTTCAGAAAAAATATTAAGTCACATTTATATACAGAATTTGCGAGCATCGGTTCGTTACCAACTTCGAGCAATATTGTACACGTTGTTGATGGCGGGTTTCTCTTACACAAAGTCAAAAAAACGATACAATTAATGAAATAACACAAAAGTATTTACATTATGTACAAAATAACTATGCAAAAAATAGTTATATGAAGAAGATGCAGATTATCAATACATCCCTTGAAGTAGCAAAAAACTTTGATAAAATAGTGGTAGTTGTTGGTCAAGACATAGATTTTTTAGTTCTTTTAAATCAATTCAGTTCACATGAATTGAATATCTATTTCCACAAACCTGATGCAGGAAATATTAATGATACTTATTACACCTCTAATAGTTTTAAACATAAATCACAAACATATTGTAGCATTTTTGCATTGTTTTTCTGGCTGAGATACAACTTCCAGTTTTGCTGGGAAAGGAAAAAAAACAATTATAAAATCATTATTGGCCGATAAACATTTACCTAATCTTGCAGAAATTTTTTTCAATACAAATGCAGACAAATAAACGATTACCGAAAATGGATTAAAAATAATAGCTTCTATTTACAAAAGATTTGAACTGTACCGAACGGCTACTGTTAAATCCTCATTTCATTTGAAAAAATGACCTCCAACTGAAGGGGCAGCTAAACAACATTGTTACAGGGTGTACTTTCAAATACAAAGTTGGCTTGGTAATCAATTAACAGCTACAGATTGGGGATAGAAACACCACGTTAATGGCATCGTACCTATATTTACAGAACAAGAATTATTCCTGAAAATTTATTGAAAATTATCTGCTGCAGCTGCGAAACAGGATGCGGTAATAACAAATGTGGGTGTCGCAAGCATGGCTTAAAGTGCACAAATTTGTGCTCAAATTGTCACGGTTCTGATAAATGTTCTAATGCTGAAAAATCGTGGTACGAATAAAATTGTAATCTCGAGGACATCGAAGACGAAGACAGTACCCACTGTCTAATAAATAATAATAAAAATAATGATACTGAACTGGACAATCCAGAAGAACTCCAAGAAATTGAAGATATAGAAAATGAACGTGAAGAAATCGAAAGTTTGATCGATTCTGGCGATGAAGAATTGCCCACGAAGAAAAAAAGATTTCAATAAAATTGTTTTACTTTTAATTTTTGTATTTTATAATCAAATATAAGACTTTGACGTGATAATTTGTAAAGACTTACGAATCACAAGAAGTAATAAACAAATTTTCTCAGTTCACAGCCTCTGTGTTTTTTGAATTTTTACCTATTTAATTGCAGTTTAAATAATGTTTTCGGGACTTTGAAAGCCGAGAATAGTTAGGTACATGTACATTACTTGTATAACATAGTATTGTATGAGAATTAACGCTTTTTATGAATGTAAACGTTTATTTACAACAAAGAAAAAGAAATTCATGATTTTCACCGAAAACTCGATTTTTAAAAAGTAGTTTTTCAGTTTTTCGCTTTTTTAACGATGTTTTTGTATATATAAACAATATTATATTTTAATCTATATTAAAGTTGAGATTTCATCGAAAAAATGAGCACTAGTAAAGTTCATTAATCGAAAATTTGCTAACCAAATTTTTCGATTGAAAATTAGTTCTTTTTTTATTTTTTTCATAAAACATCGTAAATTAAATATTTCGCTTTGAAAAAATTTGGGCTTGTTTGAAACACAAAAGAGAACATTTTCACCAATTTTCATGAAAATACAAACATTTTTGCGATAGTTATAAATTAAAAAACGAAAAAACGGTTTTTTGCATTTTTCTCGATAATTTTGAGGTTATGGTCAATAATGATAATCAGAAAGTTTTAGATTTTTTCATTATCTACAACTTTTACATTCAACATTTTTCGATAGGATACATAGTTTAGCCGCAAATCGCAAAAAACGAGTGCCAACCCCTAAAAACGTATATATCACCACCCCAACCCCCCTTCCCGAACTTTTACTCAGTCTGGACGATTTTTCCTTAATTATTTACACCATTCACTACATTTTCCGACCATTCTGTAGCGTACGAAAGCTCAAAATTTGGTTTGAGAAAAATGGACTGTATGTCTGTATATATAAATTTGCAAAATAAATAAAATTGTGTTGCAACTCTCTATAGCAAATAAAAGGAAAATTGGAGGCACAAGACGACTTACCCTTGTGATGGTTTGGTGGTCTTCTTAAGGGTTGATCGTTGACGAAAAGGCCTTTTCTGCTGAAAAACCCTTATTGTCTTCTTTTCTCCCACAATATTTATATTGATCCACAACACCAGTGATAATATTTAAACTACTATCAACTTATGAAAAGGTCCCAAAATAAAGGATTTCAATTCGGAAATTTGAACAATTAGCTACAATATTAATATTAATGCGATGCGAAAATTACACACAACCGCGTGGTTAATAACTCTATAAAATTATATATCAGTATTATAAAAAGAAGTGTTCTTTTTGCTTGAAATAAAAAAAGGCTTGTAAAAGCCGTCTAGTGCCAGCATTTAAATGAATCCTAAATGTACTCAACCAGCAATACACGACACATTCGTATACTGCTAAGAATTTTTATCGCCTTAAACCGGATTGGCCCTGGTCTATAAAGCTAATCAAAAAATAGCTATTTGTCAAAATGCACTTGAAAATATCAATTTTCCATATTTTTCCCTTTTATCTCTATTCACTCGTTATCAAAACGATTTTGTACATACACCAACATATTCAAAATTCAATTCTCTTTAACTTTCATTAGGTACACTAGATGCGTACAATCTATCGTTTTCGAGTTTTTATCGATTTTATCATGAAACAAGTGTTCTGATAGCGCGCTATAAAGATGTTTAAAAATTCATACCTCTGCCAATATTGATCGAATGGAAATGAAAAATAAAAGGAAATTGTTCGTAATCGAATCCTCTACAACTTTCAGATTTTAGCGAAGAGCGCGCGCGTTTTCGTTGCATCGCAAAACTGCCAAAATTTCAAAAAATCTATCTTGGCTCCAATAGGTCGTAGGAAGTTTAAAAAATATAGAAATTGTGCGAATTTTTATTACCTACAATTTTCATGTGTACATATTTTACAGTAAAATTGATACTTTCCGAGTGTTTTGCGAAAAACCGATTTTTTAACTATTTTCTCCTCCCCTCCCCTCCGCCGGCGTCTAGGGTGGGGACTTTTGATATGTTAAACAGTACCACAAAATAAGCCTGTTCCCAAAATTTCAACCCGATCTGAATTACTTCATCCAAATCGGACAAATTTCGTCCCATTTTATTGGGATATATTTAATGATAAGGCAACCATAAGTACCCAGATTGAGAGAAAACTTGGTTCATTTGTGATAAACTGCCATTAACAAACACCAAAATTGTAAATACTTATAATCTCAGATAAATTGAAAAATTTAAGAAATTCAGAAAGCAAATTCCTGGGGATTATATTTGAATCCAAAATTTAAATTTGAAAATATTCTAACCGCACCATATAGATGAGTTTTTAATTCGATCAATGTTCATAAAAATTTAAATAAACATACAATATTATTAAAGAAATATAGGGAAAACAAAATCCCAAAAAAGGAATAAATATTGTGGAAAATAATATTAAGTTAAACAATTCTGAAATGGCGAATAATTTTACAACTACTGTTTGATAACTAATAATCAATATAGAGACTCTAATTTTTTGAATGCCATAATGTACCCCTCAGCAATATTTTCTTTTTGCTCTCACCGCTAAGTGAACAGGATGTAGTAGCAATAATAAACAAACTGAGATTGTCTAATTCTAGTGGCTTTGACAATATATCAAATCAATTATTAAAAAATTGTAAATATCTTATTTATCAACCTTTATTGTAGCTGGTAAATTTATCGTTCGAACAGGGAATATTTCCTGAAAAATTAAAACCTCAGTGGTCTGCCCTTTATATAAAAAAAGTGACGCTAACGCTTATGACAATTACTGAGCTATCACACTACTTTCAAGATTCTCTAAGATATATGAGTCAGCCTTAAATGGTCTAATTAGCAAACTTTTGCATAAATAATACCATAATTTCACCAGCACATGGTTTCGTAAAAAATGGAGGTGTGGATACAGCCTGAAGTAATTTTCATATAGAAATTATAAATGAACTTGCCAAAAAATGTGCCATCTTGGATTAACCTTTCCCGAACCTTTGACTGCATAGACCATTACTTGCTCTTAGAAATACTACAGGTTTGGAATCAGGGGACAACTACTAAAATTTATAGAATCATACGTAAGAAATAGAGATCAAGTTGTTCTAATTAGTACAGTCATTCAACGTTAAAAAGGGGCCAAATCTCCGAAATCTGAAGTACTACTCTGATCTTCTTGAAAATTTAGAATCAAGTTCATCTTACCCTCCTCTTCAAACCTGACTTGGTCGCAAAGTGTGCTTTTTGTTTTTAAGGGGTGAAAACTACCCCTTACTCCAATAAATTGAAAACTAATAAATTAACGCAGTGATGGGCTATAATTATGTTCAAATATGTTAAAATATCAATTGCTTTTAATCATGCATCTAATATTTCAATATTTTACTATTTAACTACCTTTAGAAACAACCCCTCACACGAAAATTAATAAAAAAATGTATTTAAAAAGCATGAATTCTTTTCATTTTGGATCGTAATAGGACAATTTTTTCCTTTAAGTATAAGAAATCTGCGATACTTCATTTTTTTTAATGATGCAACCCCCAAAAGCCACCCCTAACAATAAAACTTAGGAAAAATTGAAAACTAATAGATGGAAGCAGTGATAGGTTATCATTATGTTCAAATATGTTAAATATTTGTTGTTTTTTTATAATGTAACTAATATTTCGATATTTTACTATGTAACTACCCTTAAAAACTACCCCTCACACAATTATTTAAAAAAACGGTTTAAAAAGCATAAAATCTTTTTATTTTGGATCTTGAATAGAAAAAATATATTCTTTAAGTGTAAACGGCCTGATAGATCATTTTTCAATATGATTCGACCTCTAAAAACCACCCCTTACGATAAAAGTTAGGGAAAAAATCCTTTTGAAAGCTCCAAGTAGTGGAATGCGTAAAAAAATGAAAATAAATTGCTGCTTATGATATGAAATTTTTCTAAAATTTATACATGTGGGAATCCAGATATGTATGTATCAAGAAGACACAGCATGTACAAAAGAATAATTGCTCCAAAACGTTCAAAATTTAGGCGCTCCGTAATTTTCCTACGTTATTTCTAGAAAAATGTATTTAGTTTTTTAACGATAACTCGGCTTCCTTTTAAGCTTTTTGCATTTACCAACACATCATTTTGTAGGGAATTGCATAAGCTATAAAGTCATGATGATTGCAATATTTCTACACCCTATTGTTCAGAGAATTTTAAGGTTGAAGGGCTATGCCCATATTTCGCTTAATTTTTAAACTACATGAATTTAAAAAAAAGCAAAATTTTTAGCAAAAATAAAGCTAAATTTTTGTTAAGAACACTTTTCTTCGTAAAACCATTATTTTTTGAGTTATTTTGAAAAACAACGTATTTTTTGAAAAATTGAAAAAAAAAATTACTTAAAACAACTTTTTTCAAAATGTGCATTCTCTAAACCATTCAAACTTTTGGAACGTGTTATTGGGACATAAAAAAAGTTAGTTTTTCATGGCCTACGATTAATTTTAATTTTGCCGCTCATGGCGCCAATTTTATTGTCAAATTTTTTTAAAAAATTCCAGAGACAACTTATTTTCGTCATAAATTCCTTAATTTTCATGCTAGAGGCTTTTATAAAAGCTTATTTTAAAGGTCTAATAAAGCACTTAAAAAAAAAGGTTATGAACATTTTCTCTGAAAAATTACTCATTTTTCCGTTAATTGAGTTTAAATCTTTAGAAAAATTTATGACAAACAAAAATTCGTCTTCAATGACCCATAAGTCGCTTAATGACCTAAAACATTAAAGAAAAACCGACGAATCGCTTTGTTTTTTTATAAGCTTCAATTTTGATGAGAATAGAAAACGTTTAATTTTCGAGTTATTCACGAAAAACTGTCGAAAAACGTGTTTTTTTATTGAAATTTTCAATCGCGAATAACTCAGAAATTACTAGGCTGTAGAAAAAACTTTATACTACATTTTTTCTTAAAATTTGATCCTCTATCTATTCCCGATGTCATTTTGAATTTTTAAATTTCCACCCCCGAAAAAGGGTGGCATTTACCCCCGGGGTGGAAACACATATCGTCACTAAGTCAGGTTTGTTATTTGCATCATTTTTGAGCTACTGCCAAACTTTCAAATAAATCGGTTGAGTTGATCAGATTTCAGAGGTGAATCGGTTCATTGATTGTACTAAATCTACAATGTTACAAGCGAACCTAGGAGAGTAAACGAAGGTGTCCCACAAGGCTTCATATTGGACCCTCTCTTATAGATTATTTTTGCTAATGACCTAGTGTATTTTTTAAAACACATTGAAAACTTACAAATAGTGTGTTATGCTGATAACACAAATTTTGTCACAGAGAGCAGTCATACTGAAGCAATAAATTCAGCAGAGAATATAATAATAATAGTAAAGGTCTTTATTTGTCTGACCATAATTGTAATATAACATGTTAACTAATCTAATTTGCAGTTGTCGACATAAGGGCGAAGTTCAGCAAGAGCTGTTCTTATATATCTATAAAAAATGCATTCTATGGTCTGAAAACAAAACTAAAAAAACACGCTTTAATAGCAAACCGAACTAAAACGTAAAAAATAATGTTTATTTTATTGCACCCCACGCTTTTTTACAATAAAATATTTAAACATTATTTTTACTTTTTAGTTCGGTTTGCTATTAAATCGTCTTTTTTTTAGTTTTTTTAAACTACAATTTTTTTTCGCCAATCTCTTGTTTTTGAAGTTTCATTTTTCATTGTTGTTCTCACGAGTAATGGACAATTAAACGGTCAACCCTCCCAGAGGTACAACATTAATAACCCCGGCGCCGCCGCCAAAATGTCGACAACAGATTGTGTTGTTTTTTTTAAATTTTTTATTTTATCCTGATGATCCTGGTAAGATGTTAAAGAACACGCCAAAACCCTCGATGAACTTTTTGAAACTGTAATAAAATCCGTCAAGTTATCCAGTCTCTAGTCAAAGTATTTAGAGAGTTTTAGCGAAAATAGCCTTTAACGTCGAGGGTGCCCTATCATTTTCTAGCAGTCGATTTTGACGGGAAAATGATGGGTTTTTAAGCGTATTTGCCCTAAACCGGTTCTTCAGTGATTTGGTGTCAGAAAAGTATAGTTACCATATACTCAGAACGTGTATGGGACCCCTTTGCCTGAACGTATGAATCTATAATTGCAAAATATACTTCAAAGTCGTTGCGATTCAAGCATTTTTTAAGCTCCGAGGAGAGATCAAAATTGATATTGAACTGAAAATACGTCAATAGACAGGCAAGCAAAAGTGCACCAAAATTATAAACATTGAACTTTTTATTGAATCCTTTTGTGTAATTGTTAGCTATAAACCGCACATTGGATGGTAATTGGTTACATTATGAGTTGTTCCGTTCCTCACTATGTGTTGTACACGGGCCAGACTATAGTTTGTCAATACATTTTTCTTGAACGTTTTTGTAAAACATAATTTTTTAAAAGATTTAATACATATTTTTGACCTCTATATTGTCTTTTTCTTGTGTTTTCAAAATTCCTTTTCAGGTTTAAATTTAAGAAAGTGTTAATAGTATTTACTGTGTTAGATTTATAGTGTTACGATGTCCAGTTGGTACCATCGGTGAAGCAGTTAAGCAAAAACGAAACAGTAAGTATAGATTTTGTATTATTCTCTGTCTGAAACAGTTGATTTGCACACTTCTTTGTGAATGTTTAATATCCGCTTTGGAAAATATAATAAAAGTCCTTCAGACATGTAAAGATGGATCGTTAACAAGGACACTAGGACAAAGTTGTGAAATTATTGTATTGTCGTCGGTCCTTGATAAGTGTGCAAAGTTTCAGTTTAATCTGATGTTTTGAAGTGGGTAAGAATATCAAAGATTCAAAAAGTTACATACATAATACAAACAAACATACAGGTGAAGCTAATATAAAGCGTGTAAAGAATTTTATTATATTAATTTATATTATATATTATATATATTATATTAATCCATTTTGACAAAAAATCTCGCAGGTTAACTTAAATACTCAAAATTCTGATCTATTTGACATACATAAATCAGGTAAAATGTTAGGGGTCACGTTTGATTGTTGCAAAAATGACATACTCACATTGACGAATTATTTAATAAACAAAGCAATTGTTGCTACTACGATCGTTAGTAAATCATTGTAGTCAAAAGATTGTACTTCGTCTATCCTATGAAAATTTCTATTCTCAGATGCGATATGGTATTATTAATTGGGGGATGAGTAGTTACTGTCAATATGTCTTTATTCTCCAAACGTACGCAGAGCGAATATTAACTAAGATACCAAAAAGGGAATCGTGCAAAATGGCTTTCAAAGAATTAAAAATTCTAACAGTAACCAGCACTAGGTTGCTATGTTTATAAGAACTTGCCCACTTTTCAGAGGTATATAACTGACCACAATCACTCAACACGATTTAAACATCTTATCCCTAATCAACATTCGATAACATGTTATGGGTGTGTGTATGGGAGTAAAATATTCAATGTGTTCCCGTTATTTTTTTGTTGTGATATTTTTCACAGAGCATTTTCTAACCAAATGGAACAAGTTGCTGGGGCGTCCTGAAAGAAAAAAAAAGTAGTATATTTTTCCTATACATCAGGGCCACCCTAATGTATATATTTACTTTGTATATTAACTTGCGCAACAATGTTTATTTTTGTTTTATGTTGTATCCATATTATATGCACGTCTATATGTATTGTTTAAAAAAAATTACATTATTAAATTATATTAAACAGTTTCGACTTTTAGGGTTTTAATAACACGATATTTAATGTTTTCATTATTTTATTCTTACAACTTACAAATCCCAACAGATAGCATAACAAATAATATGCAGGCAAGAATTGTTTTGTTTTATTTTATTATTAAGGATTATTTTTAGGTTGAGAAGTACTTTTTTAATTTCCAGATCATAACATTTTTCTATAAAATGAACATTTGAATGTTTTTAAAGTCAATTGCTTGTGCAATTCATTCGATTTCACATCCCCCATCCTGTGTGTGTGATTTTGTGCCATCGTTGAAGCAGGTTTGCCGGATTATTTATTTATCATGGAAACAATATCCTATTTTTAAAATCATACTCTTATACGCATTTTGGATACCTAAAAAAGCAAATTAACTACAAATAGCTCCATTACTTGTTTGAAATATCGTTTAACATCTAATAAAAATTTTGAATAACTTGATACTTAAATATCTAAACAAATTTATATCGTTTGCCAACCAAATACATCAATATAATACAAGAAACAACAACAAATTTTATACACCAAGGCAAAATCTAAGCCAAACTATGAAAATTTTGCTACATAAAGGTCTCGATCACAGATTAGGGGTCTCGTGGGAAATAGATTATTAAAGTTGGGGTCATAGTTATTTTGTAAAAAGGCATCTTTCTATGTATGAAAATCCATGTTTCCATCTTTAGCTTCGCGGGCCTCACCTTCTGAAGGTTAAAATGTTGTAATTAAGATATCTCAAGAACTATTCATCGTAGAAAAATCGTTTTTTCGCCAATAAAGGTCTCTTTATTACGAAGAAAAAAAGCAAATATGAATTTAGACATATCTCTATGCATTTTTAAGTTATTCGGAAAGTTAAGTTATTACAATTTTGCCGATATACTTTTTAGGTTACAAACAAGGCTTCTGGTCAAATTGTGATTAAAATAAAACTATTTTAGGAAAAAATAAAAAACAAATAAACAATATAAACATACTTACCTATTTTACATTTGCATCAAGATTGCTTTTAACCATATATTTCTTATATAAATAATTAAAATCGAGAGTTTCTGTGGAATTGGTATTTACTTTAACAGGGGCTCCTTCATGCTGATCACTACAATGTGTTGGCATGAAATAACCTGCTCTTTTTGCCTAAAATAGATTTAATATTTGAAAATAGGTAGTTAAAATGCATTAAGATGTATCGACTAGTAATGCAGTATCTCTGGGGTTTAATTTAGGAAAAAAGCTGCTGATCAGATTTCGTTCTTTTTTCGTAAATTGGTAGTGAAATAAGTCTTAGAAACCATAATAATCTATTTAAGGGATAGTATATTTTTCTAGGAGGTGAATTCCACCATTTCTTTAGGGATTGAGTATCAAAAACAATAATAACCACTGAATTCGATAGAAAAAAAATTACTATAATTTTTCATAAAAGTCGATAGTTATTATAGTACACACAAATTAGATTAAGAAACACTGAATAGAAGAAATAATTTATAAAGAAATAATATTTGAGATGCATACTCTCGATAGGGTTAGGAATAGATACCCGAAAAGTTCCCACCCCATTCAGGAACGGAAAGTCCCTTTTTTTTTGCAAAAACCACCCCTATAACGGAGACTTAACGCTGGTTTTTCACTTTTATCTTGTATACCGTTTGTTGGAAGAGAAAAAAGTATAGGAAATAAAAATTTGTCGTTAAATTCTGTATAGAAAATGTCCTATTGATCTTGTAGCTTATCCCCACCTATTTCGCAGTAACAGCTTCCAAATTGAGGGGTAGTTTGGAGCGCACAGGTAAAATTTGACGGTACACATTGTTTCACAGCGAATATTTCAAAACCGGTTGATTTAACGAGAAAAATACCCAAGAACGAATTTAGAGAGCGGAATTTTCTCTATAAGATGCTTGACTAGCGGATGTTGACACAATTGTTTTTTATTTGAGCTCACGGTGCGTTTTTTTTTTTTAAGCAGCTTACCCTATTCCACTAAAATTCTGTCCAATTTTACTCATTAGAGGGTTCTGCATCGATGAACAGTTCTTCAAATTCGGAATTTAAACATCCTTGCTTATGGCAATTAGAATATTGTTGAGCAGCGCAATCCAACCTTAACACAGGAGCATTGTTTTCCGCAACCCTTTTTGCAGCTGCGGGATACTAGCTCAAGGGTGGAAATTTGTGCTGGTAAGTTGGTGGTGTAAATGGGAGCTAAGATATTGCTCACTTTCTCAACTCCATTCCGTTGGTTCCAATTTTTCTCCTCGCCAAGATCGAATATTATATATAGCCGTAATATTTTGAAGCTGTTTATATTTATCATCCTGTCGAGCTTTTCTAACGGCTATTAAATTCACCAAGCCTCTTTCAACACGCACAGTTTCACCTTTTTGAAGCATCAATCATCTATTGTCTCCATAATCTACAGAAACACTTTCACGCACATTTAAGTCCATTTAGTAATAATGTACCTGCATATATTTTTATATTTTCTTTAGTCTTTATCATATTTCATAAACATTTTCTATTGTACTGAATGATCGAGTTACAATGCACTCTTAGACTTAACAAAGAGCCTATTCTGACCTTCTCCTCTCCTCCTGTCCTTCTCCATGAACGGTTTACACAAATTAATGAGGTACATATTTTACGTATAATTAGAAAACGCATAGTTGTGGAATAAAGGGGAAAATATGTATCTCACTAATTTATCTAAACCATTCATTCTAGACGACCTTCGGAGCAGATGTTTGAATCATTGAGATATGTAAAAGAAGGAAAAGGCGAAGGTCAGAATAGACTCTTTGTTAAGCCTGAGACTGCATTGTAACTCGATCCTTCAGTACGATAGAAAACGTTTATGAAATATGGTAAAGATAGACTAAATATAAAAATATATGCCGTTATTACTACATGGACTTAAATGTGCGTGAAATTGTTTTTGTAGATATGGAGACAATAAGTGATTGTTTCATTTGCGAAAAGGCGCTTCAAGAAGGTGAAACTGATGTGCATGTTGAAAGAGGCTTGGTGAATTTAATAGCCGTTAGAAAATCTCGACAGGACGGTAAATATAAACAGCTTCAAAATATTACGGCTATATATATACATATCATATTCAATTTTGTCGAGGAGAAAAGTTGGAAACAACGGAATGGAGTTGAGAGAAAGTGGGCAATATCTTAGCTTCCATTTACACCACCAAGTTCCCAGCACCAATTTCTACCCTTCAGATAGTAGGTTGGATTGCGCTGCTCAACAATATGCCCTAATTGCCATGGGCAAGGATGCTGTAGTTCCGAATTTGGAGCTGTTCACCGATGAAGAACCCTCTGAGTAAAATTTGACAGAATTTTAGTGGAACAGACCTACAGGGTAAACGCACTGAGAGCTCAAATAAAAAAAAACCATCTTCGTGGAAAAATAGGGAAAACCAATAAAAATCACTTGTGTCAACATCTTATAGAGAAAATTCCGCTCTATAAATTCATTCTTAGGCATTTTTCTTGTTAAATCATCCGGTTTTGAGATATTTGCTGTAAAACTTCGTGTAAGATCGATTTTTACCTGTGCGCTCCAAACTACCCCTCAGTTTGGACGCTGTTACTGTGAAATAGGCGGGGATTAGCTACAAGGTCAATGGGATATTTTTTCTACAGAATTTAACGACAAATTTTTATTTCCTATACTTTTTCTCTTCCAACGAATGGTTTACAAGATAAAAGTGAAAAACCAGCGTTAAGTCACCGTTAGGGGTGGTTTTTTGCAAAAAAAGGGACTTTCCGTTCTTGAATGGGGTGGGAACTTTTCGGGTAACTATTCCTAACCCTATCAAGAATACGCATCTCAAATATTATTTCTTTATAAATTATTTCTTCTAAAATATCTAATTTGCGTGGACTATTAAGGTATTTTAGCAACCTGAAAATTGCAATTTTATCTATAGCCCAATAAAATGGGAAAATTTGGATGAAATAATTCAGAGCAGGCTGAAATTTTGGGAACAGGCTTATTTTGTCGTACTTTTTAACATATCAAAAGTCCCCACCCGTAGACGCAGGCGGAGGGGAGAAAATAGGTAAAAAAAAATCGGTTTTTCGCAAAAAACCCGGAAAGTATCAATTTTACTGCAAAATATATACACATAAAAATTCGCACAATTTCGCTTTTTTTTTTAACTTCATACGACCTATTGGAGCTGAGATAGATTTTTTGAAGTTAAAAAAAAAACGAAATTGTGCGGATTTTTATTACCTATAACTTTCATGTGTACATATTTTACAATAAAATTGATACTTTCCGAGTTTTTTGCGAAAAACTGATTTATTTTTACCTATTTTCTCCCCCCTCCCTTTCGCCGGCGTTTACGGATGGGGATATGATAAAAAGTACCACAAAATAAGCCTGTTCCCAAAATTTCAGCCCGTTCTGAATTATTTCATCGAAATCGACAAATTTCGTCCCATTTTATTGGGCTACTACCGGGTAATTCCAAAAAGCTTCTCACTGAAAAAGTATGTAATAGGAGTAAAATATCACGTTTTGTAAAAAAAAAAAAATGGTAATGACCAAGAAGAAAGCTTATTAAATGACGACAAATTTGCATTTTTATTTATTTCTGTAGGGTTAGTCAAAATGATAAAAATATTGTGTCCAACTATTTCGACAAAGTGCAATGTTAAAATGAAAAAAGCGGCAAAAATAAAAGCTAATGGAATGGATTTTAGCTTAGTTGTTCCTCTATAATACAAAATTAAAATGTTATGACCCAAAAAATGTGTGATTTCATATCTTTCTTTTAAAACATAATATTTTTAGTCGCAAACTCCTCTATAAATCCTTATTTTACTATAAGGAACCTAACCAAACTGCAACCAACAGCTACTCTCCGGGCTATGTGCCCCGCCGAGCGCTGAATTACAAGTTACAAGCCTGGCGCGTTAAGTGTAATACTTGCATATTACCATCAAAACGCTAATGCTTCAATCGCAACAAACACCAGCCAACTTGTAATTCAGCGCTCGGCGGGGCACATAGCCCGGAGAGTAGCTGTTGGTTGCAGTCTGGTTAGGTTCCTTATAGTAAAATAAGGATTTATAGAGGAGTTTGCGACTAAAAATATTATGTTTAATATTCCGCCCTCTAAAAGCACATTTGAACTATATTTTTCTTTTGTACATACGTCATTTTATTAACGCAATTTGCTAATTGTAGACAAAGAATCTCAAATTACTGTTTATCATTGACTTATATCACCAAGTTGGTAAATTTATTTTGGGCCGTTTAAAGCAACTTGCTTTGAAAATATTTAGCTTCTAATTTATATAGGAATTTTTCAAAAAATGCAAGTTTGCTATTATTTTAGTAAATCAACGATAAGATAAAAGTAAAATTTATAACATAACAACCAAAACCAATATTTACATTGATTTTCCAAAATAGCGACAAATTTGTTTTTTAAAAAATTTCCATATTAAATTGAAAACCAGATTTTTTTTAAAGTAGGAACCTTAAATTGTTCATAAAAATATTACATGATATATGTTAACAAAAAACAGTATTTCAGATTTTTTTGTCTATAATCATCAAATTACGACAGAATTGTGGAACTTACAAAAATAAATTATGAAATCGCACATTTATTTGACCATATCTAACTAGAGTCTCGTATTAAAGCTTATTTCATTAGGTCTTATCTTTGTTTTATTACCAATTTTTACGCATGTATCAGTGGTTCATCGTCAAAGTATTCAGACTTACAGAAATTAGCAAAAAAGCACATTCAATGCTATTTTACAAGTACTGTCTTCGGTCATTACCATTTTTTCACTAAATGTAGTATTTTACTATTTATTATTAGTGTATTTTGCAGGTAAAATTGCAATTTTCAGATCACTATACCTTAATAACCACTGACTTAGCAAAAATTGTATAAGACCATTTTTTCTTAGAATTCAGTTTTCCATCGAATCCAAATAATAAATAACACCACAGGTAATTACAACCCCCTTTATCCCGGAAGGCTCTAGAAGAGCCTTGTGTGGGAGGGGGCTACACATTTAGAGACAAGGGACACACACCCAATATCCGTGTATAGTGGAAAAATCCCTCTCACAGTATTTTCCACTGCCACGACCGGGGATCGAACCCGGAACTTTTGGGTGAGAGGCAAGTGCGCTCGCCTCTCGACCACCAGCCATACAAATCCAAAGGTTATTTCTAATTTACACCATCCTTAAAAAACTCACCCCCAAGAAAAAAGCAAACCTCCGAATAGAGTAATAACACTTACTGCAAATTTATAACAAAAAGAAACGGAATCTGTTCAGTATCACATTTTTCCAAAATATCACATGTTTTGAACACCGAGATATAGTATTATAATCATTGTTTCGTGTTTGGGTTTTACGTGGACTTACCCTGTATCGTGAATGGGCCGTAATTTTAATAACTTTTCGAATAAATCTATCCCAAACACAATATTTTTGTTGTTAGTTATAATATAAATCAAAAATTGTATCTTTTTGTTTGTCAATTTATTTCTTAATTTTTTACAACTTGACACACGCCACCTCACATTTTTCCAACCTAAGGTGATGCGTTATAAATGATATTTAGAAACAGGAGCATAAAATGAATAAATAAAAAACAGGAGCTCAACAATCATAATAAATTATAAATATTAATGTTGATTGGTCACTAGTAACAATAAACTCCAAAACTTCAATATATGAAATTGTGAATTTCCAGCCTCTGACTTGAGTAGAATTTGAGAGCAGGCAAGGCAATCAGATCTAATAACAAGAAGTTGGGAGTTAGTGGGATAATTTTCTATTTGCCTGCAGTAAGCTTTGGTATTTTTACTTGCTTTTCTTTAACACACAACGTAGTATGGGTAAGTAGACAATTTTTTTTATTATTATTTTAATAACATCTACACATAAAAACAGTTGACCCGTATTTTTTATTTTATTTTTTTAATAATGCCTTGTAATAAAAAAGTTTAAACAATGTTTAAACGGTTAGATATTGCCGCAATTATTCGGGCTATTCTATTGGCTATGACACACAGAAACGAGCATTAGTAGAAGGGCGGACCCAACAAAGTTGTGCAAAACGTATGTGTGGCTCTGTCGGCGTTATATTGAATGCGCGCGCATGTTAAGCTATTATATCACGAGATAACCGGCAAACTGCCTTATTTTAAATCTACTCTAATCTTAAGTATAATACCCATAATAGTCGGTAAAATTATTATTTATAACATATTGAAGAGTCATACTATAATGTTATATTATTACTTTTGTCATTTTCGTTATTGTCTACTAGCCCATTTTTCATGCACAATGTTCGTCTTCAAAACTTGCATTCTTAATTTAACACACTTCCTGACATAATCAATTGACAAAATTTTGCATGGTTACTAAGATCGGATGACAATACAGTATTCCACCGTTATTTTTCCAAATATCCGTACGCAGGGGGCGCACAGTGGACCTTATGGCTGTTCTAGGTGGACAAAATTCAGAACGCTTCATAAGACTAATATACAGACTTTTATATGGTTGTATTATAAGTTACACATAATTGATTATTGACAATTATAAACCATAGGCGAACAAAAAAAAATTTGAAAGGGGTTGGAATTAGTAAGTCGATATTTTTTTACTACATAAAATGTATTGTTTTTTGTGTTTATAAAGAATACATTCCAAAATAATAAATTACATTTAGCAAAGTAATGTTTCCCAAAGAGTTAAAAATACTGACATATGGACACAACAATTACAATTTCTTAAAGTTATTACAAGATTCACAACTTAAAATATACAAAACTATCCTTAAAAACTAATATATTTTAATAAGCTAATCAGTATGATCAGAATCTTCACTGTCACTATCAGATTCACTTTTCATCTCTGGGGCCACATACATGTGTAGATAAGTCAAACAGCATTATATGCAAAAGTTAAAAACACATAGGTACAAATATATAAATAAAAACTATAAAATATACATTGATAAATACTCATAAAAAATTACATTCAAAGATAAAACGTTAAAAATTATATACTAGAAAATTATATTTTTTTCCGTTCGTAATTTTAGAACAAACTCCCCAATGGTAGGTTACTAGATAATTTTTTAGCTTCTTCTTAAAAGCTTGAACAGGTAAGCTTCTGAGATCCACAGGAAGTATATTATACAGTTGAAAGCCTGAATAGAGAGGTGATTTTTCTAAAAGGAATGATAGTGTTGATTTTAGCAGGTTGTTTTTATTCCTTGTGCTATAGTTGTGCATGTCAGCGTGTGATAACTCTATAATAGACATTTTAATATATATACACAAGCAATTGTGAGGATATTTTTCTCCTTAAAGATTTCTCTACAGGAGGTGCGACTATCAAGGCTATATATTAATTTAATAACCCGTTTTTGTAGGATAAACACTCTCTCCATGTGGGGGGGTCTACCCCATAAGACGATATTATAGCTAATGGCTGCGTAGAATAGAGCATAATATACAGGTAACAGATAGTCAAAGTTAAGTTTGTCTTTTAATTGTTTAATAGCAAAGTTGGCCTTATTGATTTTTTTTGAGAAAAAAGTAATATGATCTTCCCATGTTAACTGGCTATGAACAATGGTTCCAAGAAATTTCGAGTGTTGTTATGAAATTGAATCACGACTGTTTCATTGTTTACTATTAAACAATTTTTAAGACACCAATCATGGAACTGAGATAAAGTGGTTTTAACTTTGTCCTCCACTACTTTTGGGTTGTGATGTGAGACAACAACCGATGTTGCGTATAGGAAAACTTTGCCTTCGCTTATGTGGTTAGGAAGGTCATTGATATATACAGGGTGTCTTACCAGAAACTGAATCGAACGATATAGAGAAAAGTACGCATCAGAACATTTTGAAAATTTAGATAATTACTAATGTCGGTGTGGCCAAACCAACTAAAATAGTTACAAGCAGCTGGCACTTCCGCTTATAACGGAAGTCGATACCAACTTGCTTATTTCAAATGGAACACCCCGAAAATGTGTAGCATATCCTATACCTAAACCTAGTCGTTTCAGAGATATTTGACATTTTATAGAAAATTTGACAGGTGCAATAGTTTGCACCATTATAACTTTCTTCGTGTAAAAGATCCTCATTTGCTTCTTGTCACGTAAAAAGAACACAAGGAGAACTACGTGCTACAACTTCAAACCGCGAAAACTTGTTTAGTTCAAATGGAACACCCTGTATTTTTTTACGTCAAGTTGTGTAAAATTGAATTCCCTTTTTTCTGATATTAGCATTGTGGGGGTTAAAGTTACAACTTTTTGAAATATTTGCGATTTTATTAGAAATTCATGAATTGTTGTAATCATTTCATCAAAATAGCCATGATTAGAAACAATCAGTCATCATCTTATGTCAAAAAATGCCAGCACGTTTAAATTATACCAATAAAAACTTTTTAAATTTGTTCATTATTTATGGAGAATGTGATAAAGTAATATCAAGAACATGCAGCACATTTGCTACTCGATATCCACAAAAACGCAAAATAATACTAACACTAACATGCATATTAATCGAATTGAAGATATGGCATGAACTAAAATAGCAGAGATAAGATCAATTTAAAATATTTCATTTTAATTTAATAATTGCTCAAAATTCCGCCCTCGAACCTCGACACAGTTTTCGCACCTTCGGATTAATTCCTCATGGGTAGCTCTTCTAATTGAATCCTGTGATATGTTTTGAAATGCATTTCTTACTCTTTGTATACAATCTTCAATGGCTGTTAATGGGCTCTCAAAAACTTTATTTTTAATAGTTCCCCAAATGAAATAATCCAGAACTGATAAATCGGGCGAGCGAGGAGGCCATAAGAAAGGTCCATTATTGGCAATCCATTGATCATAAAAAGTTTCTTGTAAATAATTATTAATTAAATATGCGTTATATGGGAGAGCACCATCGTACTGATAAAAAATGTTTCTATGTTCGGCGAGAGGTAAATTTTCTAAATAATCATTATTCAAATTTTGTAAGATATTCAGATATCTTTCACCTAAAAAAAAAAACAAAAATTTACCTATACATATTAGCAGAAGAGAAAATTTAATTTACCGTTTAAATTTTCCTGATAAAGTTGTAATGCCACCACTCTATCGTTTCTATGGCACAGTAAACATTGAGCTGCCAACTTTCTTGAAAGTTTCGCTCTCTGAACATATGAGGATTTGAGTCACTCCAATAATGCGAATTGTGTCTATTAAAAAGTCCATTTTTAGTAAATTCTGCTTCATCTGTCCATATAATATTTCCCAAATAAGAATCGTGACCCTCAGACCTTATTAGAATAAACTCACAAAAATTCTGTCTTCTTAGGAAATCTGTTTCTTTTAATCCTTGAACTATATGGAATGAAAACGGGTGAAACTTATGTTTTAATAAGACTCTGTGAATTAAATCCTTGCACAGTTCCGATTCCAGAGCAGCTCGTCTTAATGACGTCCTTGGAAATGCATGAAAATATCCCAGAATGACTATTTCAATGTTTTCGTCATCAACAATAGGCTTTCTTCTTTGCATTTTTGCCTTGGCAGAGCCATAATTTTTAAAATTTTCCAGTATGCGTTTTACAGTGTTTGGTGATGGTTTCCGTTTTTCTGGATATCGAGTAGCAAATGTGTTGCAAGTTCTTGATATTACTTTAAAACATTCTCCATAAATAATAAACAAATTTAAAAAGTCTTTGTGGGTGAAATTTAAACGTGCTGGCATTTTTGACATAAGATAATGACTGATTGTTTCTAATCATGGCTATTTTGATGAAATGATTACAATTCATGAATTTCTAATAAAATCGCAAATATTTCAAAAAGTTGTAACTTTAACCCCCACAATGCTAATATCAGAAAAAAGGGAATTCAATTTTACACAACTTGACGTAAAAAAATACAGGGTGTTCCATTTGACCTAAACAAGTTTTCGCGGTTTGAAGTTGACAAATTGTAACGCGAAAAACGGAACACTTGGTATGATATTATTGAATTTATTTCAGTTGTAGAACATAGTTCTCCTTGTGTTCAAATGAGGATCTTCTACACGAAGAAAGTTATAACGGTTCTTGCAAACCGTTGCACCTGTCAAATTTTCGATAAAATGTCAAATATCTCTGAAACACCTAGGTTTAATGTTCGACTCAGAATTTTATGCTCTTTTCGAAAACCCTAAAATATATAGGGTGTTCCATTTGAAATAAGCAAGTTGATATCGACTTCCGGTATAAGCGGAAGTGCCAGCTGCTTGTAATTATTTTAGTTGGATTGGCCACACCGACATTAGTAATTATCTAAATTTTCTGATGCGTACTTTTCTCGATTAGATAAGTAGGACGAAAGGCATTTATTGATGTTGCCGCGAATTCCTAAGTTATTAAGTTTATCTGAAATGAAATCCTCATGGAGTGTTGAAGGCTCTCGACAAGTCAAAAAATATTTCTATTACATATCACCAATATCCATTTTATCACTAATTTGTTGGATAAATTCATTAGTGGCAGTTTCGGTTGAATATGGCTTCCTGAAACCATGCTGGCAGTCAGTCAACAATTTGTAGGATTTTTAAGTACTCATGAATTTTCTGCGAGATGACCGATTCTATTATTTTTGATATTACACTAAGTAACACAATCGGACGATAATTTTCTATATTTGATGAACAACCATTTTTTAGTATTGGAATTAATACAGCTAATTTAGTAAGTGTGCGATGGGTTCAGATAGAATGTCTTGATAGATTTTTATTAATTTGATTGGGACTTCATCGTCTCCAGTGGATTTTTTGTTATTTAGATTGGTGATTACATTTTGTACATCCTGTTTAATTACGGGAGTGAAGAACATATTTGGGATTACATTCGTAGATGTTGTACAGGTGTCAGATAGGTTTCTATGGAAGTGACTGTGTAATCTGTCTGTAATGGTAGTTGAAAAGAAGTTTCCAAAAAGCTTTGCTATTTCTGTCTTATCAGATACTATCTTATTGCCATGTACTAGTGAAATACGGTTTTTGGTTATTTTTGTTTTGTTTTCATTTATTATACTCCATAGAGTTTGTGACTGTTGTATCTTATTGATGTAGTAGCTCCTTTTTTCGTTTTTTATCTCAAGTTCAATGTGTTTTTTCAAAAGTTTATAATTTGAATCTAATTCCTCAGAGTTAACAAGCTTTCTTATGTAATGTATTAGTTCGCGTCCTCAAAATTTGATGGAATATTGGTATGAGTTTGTGATGCAGTACTCGGACATTTTAGTAGATTTAAGGCATCAAAGGACATTGATCCTAGTGATTTTTTAGGAATGGTTCGAAAATTGTTTATTATTGAATCGGAAGTTACTAAAAGCATTGTGAATAAATCTCTATTTGTAGTAATGCGAGATATCGTTGCTCTTGTAGGAGAAGCTGAACACAGCTCCTTAATAGTATTAGCAGCGCATCTCTTTTACCTGAAGAACGAACACACACCTCAGCTGCACAGGTCAATTCGTTATACGAACTCGAGTCACAAAAATTTGAACTTTTCTTTTTTAATTTTGTCACTAGATTCCCCAAAACTTTTTACTGGGCAACCAGAACTTGTACCACTAGATGTCGATGGCTGAACATCATAAGTAACTGCTACAAAATCGATGGCATCACCGCCTAACCAGTTGTCATATTTCCTTTAAAAATGTTCCCAGATTTCGTGATGATTTTTCCCACCATTCCAAAATTTTTGAAGACCACTATATTACATTAGCTTTCATACTTGTCCTGCTATTGTCACTCAAATCAGTAACTTTGAATTTGTCAATTACTAATTTTAAAAGTAGTTCATGTCGAGTATATTTATCAAAGCCTCGCCACATATTGGAAAACTCTCTTCGTGACAATTCGTGCCCTGATTTTGAAAAGAATTAAAAATACATCTTATCGCAAAAAATGCAAAACAGTTAAAAACTAGAGACTTTGGTTTGTGACATAAGCCAAAAAATAATATGGAGTCTCTTGGAAGCGATAAGTTTCAGCATGCAGAAATTTTAGAACTTTGTTATTTGCTGAAAAAATATCATTTTATTTTAAGGCCTATATTTAACTTTATATAAAAGATTCACAAACTATAATATCTCAGAAATAGTAGACCCTTACCTATAGTTGTAACATCCATAACACAAATTATCACTAGAATATTATATCACAAAATAACTTTGAACAAATACACCTCTCACTACGGTTGCAAACGAACTGATAACAGGTGCATAAAATTTAAGGACACTTTGACTACATGTAGTTTCGCAAATACTTATAGCAGGTAGATAATTCCTCGAATTTGATTTAGTGAACGTGTTCTTAATGAGGCTACCTGGTTTTGATATTTTCACCTGAATTTTGTCCACCTAGAACGGCCATACGGTCCACTGTGGGGCGCGGGGGTGAAAACTGAAAAATTTGCAAAATGAAGGAGTGAGAAATCAAAACAAATCATTAAGAGACGAATTTTTATTGAGCGCTCACTGTGACCTCTCGCGCCCCCACCCACAATCTAACCTAATTATATATAATGTTATCTTTGAGAATCTAAATTAACCTTAGGTAATGTACGATAATAATAATAATTTAATTAAAGTATGACTAAAAAGTAGAAAATAAAAAAATAAAAAACTTTTTTTAAAAACTTGCTTTTTTGTAAAAAGTCGTACTAATAAGTAAAAAAAAATCGGCAGCTACTGGAAGCGGCTGGAACCTCCCCGCTCGGTGGATCTTTGAAGCCGAATAGAGCATTAAATTGGTGACAAAACGGTACTAAACGTAATCCGATCTCATCCAAAATCTTTTCAGATCTTCTGGGGTGCTAAAAAGACCCTCAACTTAATGAATTTACAACACTCGCCTGCGATTCGTGCTGCAAATTTCATCTATGCGAGTTATTACCTACATTATCGCTCGTTGAATAATATACTATTAGGATATTAACAACTTTAACATCACTTGAACAACTAAGAAAGTCTAGTTATCCTAAATACTACAGATTTGTAAAGCAACAAACTGAAAATTGGTAAAGTGATAATCTATAATCTATATTATCTGCAATAAGTTGAAAATGTGTACTCATACGAACATACTGTTTTCCTCCATACCTTATAATCATAAAAATAGTGTTTTAAAAAATAGGCACATCTTTAAATTTAATACCAAATTAAATGATTTTTTGTTTAAATTTAACAAATATACTGAAGGCCATGTTAACTATGTAGAAATAAATGGCGAAGATTCAAGACAAGTTAGCAAACGTCAGATGGCTTCCTATTGTTACGTGCTTACAATTTTCAGTAAACACTTTGTGGATTCCAAATGACTTGTAACAAGAATTTTCACAAACCACTGATTTATTTAATCACTAAAATTACACTAGCAAATACTTAAAAATCACACAACTAATAATAACTTAATCTAATATAATTTCACTACTTTTAAAACACTAAGCACTTTACTTTTCTTCTTAAACTTGTCAACTCTTGTCTAACCTAAAAACTCTCTTGTCTGTTTACTTCACTAAACTGCATACTTCACTCAACTGAACTGTTCCCCCATCTGCTGGATTCATCTCCTTATATACACCCATAGAAATGTACCACAGTATTCTACAATTTTCTGGAATTCTACAGAGTTTTCTACCATGTAATAGATGATTGTTCGTCAATTGGCTCATAGACGGCGCCACCCTACTAGTCAGGGAAGTAACTAAGCTTCTGAGGAAAATTTTAAACATGAACTTAATCACATCTTTCCTTGTTAGAGGGCAACACATAACACTATCTTGTGAATGCAGTTTTAAAGAAAAAACAAATTAAAAACTTGATGTTTGTTCGTGTTGAAGATAATAATCTCAGTGACAGTGGCAAGGTCTTTGAAATTGACTTAACTCAAGAACAGCAGAGGGAACCTGCATCAACTGAGATGAACCTAAGCGCTGAAGGACCAGGTACTTTTTTATACCCGCGCCTCTCCCAATTATCCCAAATATCTCAGTTATAAAAAAAACAGAACATTCCAGGGTCATTGGTAATACAAACAATCGAATATGTAATACACCTAACATAACAATAAGACCATCAGTCAGCAATCACGTTATTTCAAAAAGTAAAAATAGTCGAGGTATTAAAATACTTCATTTAAATATACAGTGTATCTCAAATAAATCTAATGACCTTGATGCATTTTTGGGTGAAAAATATAATGATTTCGATTTGTTATGTCTACATGAGCATTGGATGCTAGGTGATAATATTCTTTCTGTACACTTACATAACTATAACCTTATATCGTATTTTAGTAGAACAGTTGCTATATATGGTGGTGTCGCGATATACGCCCTTAAGAAATATCAATGTTCCTCGATGAATCAAATTAACAAATTATCTGTAGAAATACATTGTGAACTGTGTGCTGTGGAGTTCTTTGATTTAGTCATTATGACAGTTTACCGATCACCTATTGGGGATCTAAATGTTTTCCTAGAAAAGCTCTCAAGTGCTTTGGATATTCTATTGAGAAAAAATAAAAATATAATTGTAACAGGTGATTTTAACGTTCACTTCAACACTGAGAACAATAACGTGCATCTCGTGCTTAACACTTTTAGTTCTTTTAGACTGACCGCACTAAATCTAGAAAAAACGAGGAAAAAAAATTGCCTTGATAACATATTCGTTGACGTCGATCCAGGTACATGTATTGTGAGGGTAATTAACACTAAGCTATCAGACCACCTAGCTGTCAAGTTAGACTATAGCCCAGTAATTATTAAGAGCAGCAATACGAGAATAATCTATAAACCTATAACCGATACAGGGTTATTCGTCTTATATAATAATCTAAGCAACATTAGATGGGGCTTTATTAAAGATCCAAATATGTGTGTGGAAAACAAATTCGAACTATTCCTACAAACTTTAACACAAGGAATCGAAATCTCATTCCCGGAAAAATCAAAGTTAATAAACGCAAAGTCATCATTTAAATTAAATTGGTTTACTGAAGATCTCAGACGGAAAAGGAGTACTCTACATTTTTTGCAAGACTGCTATGCTTGTAATCCTACCGAAAATCTGCGTACTATTATAAAACAGCATAAATATAATTACCGCAATGAATTAACAAATGCAAAAAAAGTTGCTTATGACAATTTTATCTCGAATTCTAATAATCCACAACGTGCGATGTAGAGAATAATAAATAATAATAACTTAAAAAACCAACATATGGAAATCAACATATCTCCGAATGAATTAAATAACTACTTCACAAACGTTGCAAATAACATAGTAGAAAAACTTCCCTCATGTAAGTTAAATCATAGTGACTTTTTAAACAATGTAAAACTGGATACTCCTGTAGAAAAATTCAATTTTTCTGAGGTAACTTATAATGAAGTCGCCGAAATAATAAGCAGGCTTAAAAAAACTAATAGTAGAGACCCTTATAATTTTAATATGAAAATTCTAACTACGATTAAATACCTCATTTTAGTTCCGTTAACAAACCTCTTAATCTCTGTATAAGAAGTAACATTTTTCCAGATGTTTTAAAAATTTCAAAAGTTATCCCCATTTATAAAAATAATTCTAAGGATAATCCGTCAAACTATCGCCCAATTGTTATTATTCCCTTTCTGGCAAAAATCTTGGAAGTTATACTAAAGGACCAAATTACTAACTATTTCGAAAAAATAATTTATTTAACTCATATCAATTCGGTTTTAGGGCCAAACAGTCAACAACTCTAGCTATTAATTCTCTAACTAAGCTCATAAACCAAGGGTTCGAGGATGGTTTGTTCACATTTTCACAATTTTTAGACCTGACAAAAGCCTTCGACTGTGTGTCACATGGAATATTAATTGATAAATTAAAATTTTATGGTTTTAGTAATAATAGCTCCGACTTACTTAACTCGTATCTAAAAGATCGTTATCAATTTGTATCTTGTCGCAATATAAACTCAGATCTCTTGCCAATAAAATATGGAGTTCCTCAAGGATCAGTATTAGGTCCGACACTTTTCTTAATTTACGTAAATGACTTAGCAAGTGTCACCTTGGACGCAAACTTTGTCTTATTTGCTGACGATACAACCGTGACAAAATCCTTCAAATATATTAAGGACTTAATTACCGAAATTAATTCAAAACAGGAAACAGTTCAAAATTGGTTTATAGCTAATCAACTGGCTCAAAATGAATCGAAAACTGAAAAATTGGTTTTTGCTCTGAGAAATACAGATAGTGTGGACGCCAACATCAGTAATGAAGTAAAATTTTTAGGAGTATACCTTGATAAGAAGCTATCTTGGGAACCACACACAAATTATATCTGTAAAAAGTCTCAAAAAATATATATCTGTTACGTAGTCTTTCTTATAATATCTCACAAAGAACATTACTTAATGCCTATCATGGCTTAATTCATTCAAGTATTTCTTATGCCATCTTGATTTGGGGGCACTCATCCGCCAGTAGCTCGGTCTTTGCTATCCAAAGAAAAGCAGTCAGGATCATTGCTGGTCTTAATTATAGAGAGGACTGTAAAGCTGCATTTATTAGGTTAAGTATTCTCGCATTACCATGTACCTATATCTTACAATCCCTGTTATATGTAAAAGAAAATGAGGAAAATTACACAGCGCACAGCCAAATACATAGCTATCCTACAAGAAACCGTGACAAAATAAACATAGATTTTTTAAGGCTAAGTAAGACACAGAATGGTACCAACTATTATGGTATAATATTTTATAATGCCTTACCCACGCCTGTGAGGCTCTTGAATATTAGCAAGTTCAAAATCTCGGTAAAGAAATTCTTACTCAGAAATGCATTTTATACATTTGACGAATATTTGGACGTTGATTTTAGTGATTGGTGAATTGTTTACGTTACCGTGCATCATTGTATTCCCTTTTTAGCTGTATTGTATTTATTGTTAACATCATGTAATATTATCTATTTATTTAGTGTTAGTGTTATTACACATTTATATTATCTGACTTGTACATGCACTGCGAGTATGTCACCAATGAATTATTAAACATTATTTTGTATACTGCTTTGGTTGTATATATGTACATATTTTGCAATGTTTTATTGTATACTGTATTCTATTTGACTTGTGTAAAACATTTATTGTTACATACACCAACAAATATTAAATAAATAAATACCTATTTGTTATGCTGTTGTATTGACGTTTGATAATTACCGTTATCACTCTTTTATTTTTATTATTAGTGTTAAGTGATTATATATTGCATTTTATTATTTAAATTGTTGTTTGTATCTATCTGTTTACTGTTTGTAATTTATTCTATTTATTTATACATATTTTCTTACACCATATTTATATTTCTATGTACTACAATTTTTTTTTTTTATGTATTACTTGACTTGTGTAAATACTCTGAGTATAAAACACCAATAAACAACTTACTTACTTACCTAATAAATTCACCAACGAAGGTACAGAAAGCATATGATATTGATATTGTTACATCTACCTTTAAGGTTTGTGACAATCCACTGGTGCAGTCACTAAAAGTTACAAATATGCCGAAATCTTATTAGCTGACATGACACCAACGCTATCGGATGACAAATGATGACAATGACAATTGTCAAAATTTGCTCATTGCAATCCGATCACTCGCGGCTCTCTTTGTTAAATGAGACATTAGCATTTCAGTAATTTTACTAGATTTTAGAGGAATATTTGTAGTTTAATTCTTCGATTTGTCTGTATATATATTTAAAAACGGTACTGAATGTAATCCGCTCTACTTCTAGAGCAGTGAAGAAACCCTCACACGTGAATTGAGACGTAACGTGACGAGTTTCACGACGTAACGGCTACGCACATCGATCATGTCACGCGAAATGCGATCTATGCTTCATATTTGCTTTGTTTTAATTTTTTTCACGGAAACCAAATCGAAAGGGTGGAAGTGTGATATATCGTTGAAATCAGAATTTGAACTGCTTCTCAATGGTTCCATTGCAAGTTGAAAGTAATTGTAAAATAAACAACTTGTTGCGTCAAAACGGCACTAAACGTAATCCGATCTCAACCAAAACCTTTTCAGATCTTCTGGGGCACTAAAGAAACGCATATGCAAAGTTTCATTTTAATCCGTTCAGTAGTTTCGGGACTATCGTGCAAACACACATACACACACACACACAGACATTTTTCAAGAACCACTTTTTTGGGTTACTAGGACCTCAAAACATAAAGATTTGATGTTATCTCAATTTTCGTTTTTGAACCAATTTTAGTAACCTCTCACAATTTTATTGTGGTGAGGTTAAAACAATGTACGACTGCAAGAAAAGTAAGGCATGCACACTTTGTATATAAGTAACTGTATCATCTTTATGTACGTATGATTGAAGGCAATATGTATACAAGAATTCCACCCCTTTCATACAATTATACGTACAATCACACAAAGTGCGCACACCTTGCTTTTCCTGCAGTCGTACATTATTATTTTTTACTTTTTAGTACGAGTTTTTACAGAAAAGCAAGTTTTTAAAATTTTTTTATTTTATTTTTGTAATTAAGAAAGGTTTAAATTGAGTGATTTTTGCAATTTTATGTTGCATACATTTAAAATCCGTAATACATACTTTTTACCGTATAAAAAGGCACTTATTAAAAAAAAAATGTGGGTATTTATCATTCGATGGAATCTTAATGGAGCATCTGTAGACAGAAGTAAGTTTGATTAGATCATCTTATTTTGGTCTCAGGAATATGTAGTAATTTTTTTCCCAGAGATTTAGGAGATACCCTGTACGTTGTACATATAAATTCACAGCACTCATATTCGTTAGGTTAAAAAATTGTATGAATCCTCCACGGTTAATTATTGTCAGTAATTGTTTTTCAAATTTTTTCGAAGCAAAAATCAGCAGAGCTCTCAATCATTTTTTATTATTAAGACTGAATTTAAATTTGCAAATGATATTGTTTAACCTGTTAAGAAATTGCTATAAAAAATTACTGAAAATAATTTTTCTAATTAATATTATGACTTACATGTCTTAAGAGTTGGGCACACACATTAATTCTTTCTTCATTGCTCCATAATCTTATAATTGGCATACCTGCCACTCTAGACTTCTCTATGTCGTTCATAAAACTCGGTGTCTTGCTTAGTAACTTCAAGGGTAATTCAGCATCTTTCAAGCAGTATAAAGCTAACCTGAAATAAAATTGTCAGCATTAGTCAAACACAAAGAAGGATCCAAGGCCTAATCCCACAGTGTCATGCGACCCGTGCCAAGAGGATGGATGGTACCTGGGCCTTATCAGGTACCTCTAACGGAGCTTCTGGGACACCAGGTGAAATCCCAGAGAATGCAGCCTTGCACCCGCGCAGGGGCCTCCACAGGTGTCGACCACCCCTTCCCCCATACTCGTGGAAATATTATGAAGACTGAGAAAATACAAGAAAACAGCAATCTTCCAGAGGGTCAGTTTAGCATTGAGAGGACAGGCCATGCTTGCATATCTGCTGCTCCTGACAATCTGGACACCTTCGACAACACCTCTTTTCACTCCATCATCAGGACTGCCAGAGAGCGTGGAATCGGCCCCACCTGTTGCAGGTGGATGGAGAACATGCTCAAAGGCAGGGTGGTATTCATATCCATTATTCGGTGAGACTCTAGAAGCTAAAGTAGTGAAGTGGTGTCCACAGAGGGGTTCTTTTTCCTCTCCTGTGGAATCTCGTAGTGGACGAGCTCATGGAGACATTCAACAGCAAAGGCTTTACCGTACAAGGCTATGATGATGACATAGTCATCACAATACGGGGTAAATTCAAAACTGCGGTCAGGGATCTCATGCAGAAATCCCTGAACGTCATTCACATATGGGTCGAGAAAGAGGGACTAAAAATTAGCCCTCAAAAAATCACCATCATCCCATTCACCAGGAGAAGAAACTTGGAGAGACTAACACCCTTAAGACTCTTAGGAGAAGAATTAACAATGTCGAGGAAGGTGAAGTACCTTGGAATCATAATCGATTCGGATAAAATGGAAATAGGAAATTGCCCTAACAGTAATTACACGAATCTGTGGAAAAACTTGGGGACTTAAACCTGGCATGTTGCAGTGGCTCTATACCATGGTTATATGACCCTCGATTACTTATGCAGCTTTGGTGTGGTGGCCAAAAGTGCTGCACACAACAGCCACTAACATGCAAAGCCAGATACAAAGGATGGCATATAAGGCATAATGGGGGCAACGCGGTCGACTCCCACTGCAGCAATAGGAGTTCTGCTTGGCCTTTCCCCACTTCACGTAGTGATACAGGGGAAGGCTAGGTTGGGGAGCTTAGGCCACGAGAGAATAAAACAAATTGTGGCGGACCCCATAGTAACAAAATACTCCATAGACCTTTTGAGCTGATTAAACCGGATGGAGAGCAATGGAAGGGAGGGACCCCAGAATTCCTGCGAAAAGGACTGACCTGGTACATAGACGGGTCCAGAACTAGCACAGGAACAGGATCTGGAATATATGGAGAAAACCTAAGAACAGGCCTCAGCTTTGCTCTTGGGAAGTATAGCAATGTATTCCAAGCAGAAATTCACGCAATACTCGAATGTATTCATGAAATTACAAGGAGAGCTTACGCAAATAAGCAGATCCACATCATCTCAGACAGTCAGGCGGCACTAACAAGCCACAAAGTGACGTAGAGATTAGTCTGGGAATGCCTGGAAGAACTCAAGATACTAGTAGAGCAGAATTCGGTAAAACTGATCTGGGTGTCAGGACATAGTGGGGTCTTAGGAAATGAAAAAGCCGACTAACTTGCCAAACAAGGATCGGCTACAGAAGTCCTTGGCCCAGAACCGACCCTCATAGTGCCAAAGTGCAGAGCAAGGAGGTGCATAACAGACTGGGTCAAGCAAGAGCATATCAGATACTGGCAGAACATGCCAGGATTCAGACATGGTAAGGCCTTCAGTACAAAACGAATTCAGCAACTGCTTATGTTAAGCAGAAATCAGCTGAGGACAGTAACAGGGCTTCTCACAGGACATGCACCCATGAAAGAGCACCTGCATAAAATGGGACTGTATGAGGGCAACCTAAACTGCAGACTCTGCGGAGAGGTGCCTGCGATAATAGACCATATACTCTTGTCGATGCAAGGTGCTGAATCGCAAAACAAAATATTTTTGAGGCCACAAAAATGAACCCAAAAACACTAGAACATCTGCCGGTGATAAAACTATTCAGGCTAGTTAGCAATATAGGAATCACCGGCAGAATTTAGAAATAGGGAGAGGCACAATAAGCCAATTCCGGCTGCAGTGCCAACTGGTACCGACCTCGGTAATCACCCCTGTATACTACGGGAAAAAAAAATAGTCAAAAATTATTTGTATATCAAGGCTCTAAAGTTGATCATTCTTGGCCGAATTCGAAGTTTGTGGCTGAGGCGCAGCCGAGGTCAAGGAAACTTCGGATACGGCCGAGATAGATCATTTGGCCGAGATGCACACAACATTTTTTAGGCAACTGTCTCAAAAAATAAAATAAAATATTTTTAAAATTGCTTCTTATAACCAACAACTGAAAACGTCACTAGATAGTTTATTGACAAGCCGTGACATATTTCAAATATTAATGATGATCAAGTAATACATGCGGCCGTGAAGTAAAAGCAACCAAAAAAGAAGTAAAAGCAGCCAAAAAAGAAGTAAAAGCGGAAAAAAAATAAGATAGACAAATGAGTATAAAGAGATAACACTCTAGGAATCCTGTCAGATCTGATAAACGTAATTTTTTGTGACAGCTGCCTAAAAAATATGTTATTATGATACAGCTCACCTCCTGCGGGTTTCATCATCTCCATTTTGCAAACTCGTTACCATACTGTAGTGCACATCTTCCTTTCTTTCACCCAAAATATGTTGGCAAACAGTGTTCAAATCGCAGGCACTCGAATTGAAATCACGTCGAGCTACTAGTAGCATGTCATATGGAACTCTGCCTTCAAAATTAATACACTTGTATGTGAATGAGCGATTACGTGCTTTTTGAGTTACCACTTCTCTTCGTATTTCTGACCTGAAATAATATTCTATTTATAAAACTCAAAGATAAAAATTGAAATTAATAAAGCAATGTGACGGTAGTGCTGAGAAAAATCACCAGAGATCCTAAAGAGTGCATGTCGACTAGCCACCATAGTGAAACGCCCAGTATATAGAACATTTACAAATTTAATTTTTTCCTATTTATGTTTCCAAATTCAAGTAATCATTGCAGTTAATTCATTTCATTTTGACATTTATTTAGCCATTTAATATTGAACACAATAAAGTTACCAGAATGCATTTTAAAATTATATTTTTAAAGCAAAGTTAAACGCTACAATTTTGAGACAGAATTTATATAAAATCTAGTCGAGTCGCAGAGTTTGTTTATTGTATATTCAGATAAACGTCAAGTACTTTGTGTATTCCCATAGTGTGAAATCGCCTACCCTTTTCTATCTTAACCATAGGAGGAGATAGAGAGTGAAGTTTTAAATCTGAAACACTGCACAAAACTACGCCGTATCAAATATTGAAGTTGTTAACGTAAACAAATCCCACGTCCGACTTGGGGGACGCTTAAACTGTGACGTTATTTACAATATAAAAGAAACTGCAGGGTCCATGAAAAAGGGTAATCAGACTCGAGCTACATCGCTGGACATTGGGTTCGCTGTTGCTCCCTGGAGATTACAATTGCACCACTCCTTGGGTACATCGCTGGACATTGAGCTCGCTGTACCTTGGAGATTGAATTGAAGCATACCCTAAGTACATCGCTGGACAATGAGTTCACTGTACTGACGCCGCAGACAACCATTCTTTGGCGTACTCTTTATGAAGTACCATTTTAACCTCTCTGTTATACTCGACGAGTACACTAAACATGTAGAACCTGGGGGAGAGCATTCACGGGCGATATAACGCTATACAGAGCGCACAGAAATTCAGCTGACATAAATTTCTAAAGGTGATTACTTCCTTATTTCGAGACTCTACTTTATTATTTGCAATTGCATTCATATTCTGGTTTCGACGGGGTGTAATAGGGGAAATTGGCGCATTTGTGGTACTAAAAGAATATTAGATTTTTTTACATGGAATATTATCTTTGATTTTTAACTATCATAATATTATATTACCGGTTATTCAGTTATGATTTTATTCACGATTTTAATTCCTAAAATTTCATTTTCTGATTGTTTTACTAGGGAAGTTTGCGTTTGCGAAATAACAAGTTTATATTCAAGAACTATAGCTTTTGACCATACACTACAAGTTTACAAATACTTTTTCTTAGGCGCTTTACGCTGATATAAGAGCTGTTATAAGAGTCTTTGTCGACTTCAAACAATTTTATTTATTTAACTACTAAATTGTCAACGATGTAAAGTTCTCGTGACTACGAGAACGTAATTGTTTGTGAACTGTGTTTGCACAACATAACAGTAAAATGGGTGCATTACGGACTATCGGGGTTCGATCTAAATTTAAAATTAACAGTCCGCTGTTTTAAGGACACTTGTCTACACCAATCTGTAAGGTCGTCGATCTTTTCGGCCACCCCATATTTACATCTGTTCGGTGCTAAACACTTACTACTGCTGTTTAGTTTATCAGTCAATTGACACAAAAACAAATTTCCAGCGTTGTTTAGATCGTTCTTTCTAATACTATTTAAGCCGATTGGTTAGGTGCAGTCGGTAATTGCCATATACTGTATCCTGCTATCTTTCTTATCAGTAGACGAGAGCACAACTCTAATAAAACCGGAAATTTCCACAACTATTAATTACTTGCAAAAGGGAGGTTTCATTCCCACAGCTCGTGAGCGTTTTCACTGAAACCAGGCGCCGTAGCCAACTACTACAGAAAATATCAAATAAACTTTTGTTAGATTGAAACAGTTATTTTCTGTTATGTTCATAAACTTTGACACTGCAATTGCGTTCTCTTTGTTTCGAAGTAACATCTTTGACGTTTGTTCACTCATGTTATTATCATTCCCAGACTATTGTCACAACTGTTTAAAATAAGTATTGTCTGGCCGATAGCCGTGTTGTTTGAGATGCGAGGTGGCAATCGCTATTAATCACACGAGTATCGCGCCACTGTGTTCGAATCCCGGCTCCGGCCTTGGCACCGTCGGAGGAAATGGTTGTTTAATTATTAATCATTATGTACATAGACTATTGTCACTGCTCTTATTCTTGTCTATATTAATTTCTCAATGTAGACATGTGATATGTTTATTCAAGCATTTGCCACAACTCTAATTACTATTAAAATAACACAGCATACTTTTGTATAAGTTCTTGTTATTGCATCAAAACACTCAGCATATCTATAATATGGTCATTACTATAGCAGCGCAGATTTTCCTATTATAGTATTTAGACAATTGTCTCAAATATTTGGATTATTTTGATTTCATGTTCAACTATTGTTGCATCAATTTATATAAAATAAAATGGGTTTTTTTTACTATTTTTTTTCCATCAAATATTGTCTTATTCTTTCACCTTTACCTTTTCGTCATGTAAGTAATAAACTAAATAAATGTTTTAATTTCAAAAGAAAAATAGAAAACAAACTTCAGCTATAAATGTACAATGCAATCTTGAGTAATAAGATACTACATAAATAGCATATATAATTAACTAGGTCTCTCAATTTATAGACAGTGTGTTCAAGTTTACCAGGTATTTAAATTAACAGAGTGATTAAATTTTCTAAGGTATATTAAGTTATATAGTATCAGACAGAAACAAGTAATATTAAACTTTATATCAAAGAACCTGGGGTAATTAAAAAGGGTTACTACACACACACAACGAAATTGGGGTCCTACACTAACAAAACTAGATGATCACGCAAATGACCAATCTTATTTGTTTATCCTTCAGATAAATAAATATTAATGAATTTACTGGTGACATGATTACCAGGATTTATTATTAATTAATGCACTGGGCCCATAACCATTACAATAGATATTTTTGCTCAGAATTGCAATAGGTATGCAAAGAAAAATTAAACACTAAATTTTATAGGTATGACATTAGGACTGGAACTAAAATAATAGGCCTTACCTAACGTTTAGTAATCTGCCCAGGAAGTTAAAATTTTCCAATTTTAAGTGCTTCGCTCTATTTAAGAGATAGGGGAAGTCAAAATTATGAATGTTATAACCAGTAAAGATATCAGGGTCCACTTGTATTACAAATTCTGCCCAGGCTTCCAACATGAGCGCTTCTGTCTCGAAACTGAAAATCTATTTAAAAAATTAAAACAAAATTAAGCCAAACCTACAAATATCTCATTAAATTACCACTGCATTCTCTATAGGAGCGCAAGATTTAAGAGTAAATACATTTCGAGTTATGATGTCATTCTCTGTTCCATGAAGTTTAACAACATTTGCAATTTGAATAACTGCATCGGTGTGATATTGAGGAAATGTATCTGAAAATTGAAAATAGTTAAAATGATTTAGACACTGATAAAAAATGAATATTGGCAAGACATGTACAATGCTCGTAGTATTGATGATAAATTTGAATCATTTTATGAAACTTTCAAAATTTCATTTCAATAATGCTTTTCCATTTAAAAGAATTAAAATAAATAATAACAGAAAGAAACATTGGTTGACAAAAGAAATAAAAGATTTGCATCAAATTATCTTTGATATGGCAAAAATTTGCAAAAAACCCATAACAAATTGATAAAAACAAAATATCAACATATCAAAGCATTGTATAGACCAAAAGTAAGGCAAGCAAAAATTAGTTGTAATAATGAAAGGCTACGTAATTCAACAAATTTAATGAAGGAGATCTGAAAGACCATTAATGAAATGAAAGGCACTAAAAATAGAAATATTCCTAAAGAATTAATTATAAATGATGAAAATATATCAGATACAAATTTAATATGTATTTTTTGGTTTAAACAGAAAACTTGAAATTACCTCCATATTCACCACTAACCATTTATTTATATCCTACTACAGCTTATGAAATTGAAGAGTTATTAAACAAAACTACTGTAAAACCTGCCGCAGGTATTGATGAAATATGTGGTCCAGTTTTAAAAGCTGTTGGTGATATAATTAGTGTTCCACTATCCTATTTAATAAACAAATCCTTTACAATGGGTCATTACTCAAATTTAATAAAGACATCTAAACCAGTACCAATTTTTTAAAATAAAGGCTAGAAAGTCTGTAATTATCGTAATGTCTGCTTTCAGAATTAACTTTCAAAAATATTTGAAATTAGTTAAGGCTAAAGAATTTCTTAGAACACTTTAATTTAATGTCTGAATGCCAAAATGGTTTTAGAAAAAACAAGTCAACATCTACAGCTATAGCCGATTTATGCACTAATATATATAAATATCTAAATAATAAAGAACATCCAACTGTATTTGTATTGTCTACTTTTAGAAAAATTAGACCACATTGGATTTCGAGGGGCTGCTAATGAATGGGTTGCATCATTCTTCATGGAAGGACTCAGATTGTTATTATAGAGCAGTCTGTCAGAAGCTAAAAACGTTCTCACGGGTGTACCGCAGGGCTCCATTCTGGACCCTCTATTATTTTTTATTTTTATAAATGACATTACTTATTCCTGTACGTCTCCAAACAAATTAATTATGTATGCTGATGATGTTAATATTCTGGTAGCAGAAAATAATCTATTAAATTCTGTACTAAAAACTAATTGTGCTAATTTCATGAATGGTATATTAACAGTCTTAACAAACTAACTACATAAAATTCTTAAGTGTCATTATAGAACAAAAAATGAATTGGGAAAAATATATTGAACAACTAGCATCTAAATTAAGTACCATGTTTTATTTTCAGGCAATTACGCAACACCGTAACATTTGATATTTTGAAATTAACATACTTTGGTCTAGTTCAGTCTAGAATAAGCTATGGTTTAATATTTTGGGGTAACTCAGTGCACATAAATAAAATTCTTATGAAACAAAAAACATATTAAGATTTGTTAATTTTAACAGTCCCTTATTGTCTTTATATCTATGTGATAATCTTAAATGTAAAAAAGGAAGAACATCTCCTTTTAAAAAATAATTTAGTACACAATTATAGCACACACGACAATGGCAATCTATACAGCCATTTTCAAGATTAGGTGTAGGTCAAAATTCACATTTATATCAGTGAATTATGTTTTAACAAATTTAAAAACTTATTTGGAACTTTTTGAAATTTTAATGATTTTAAAAATGTGTTGTATATATATTTAAGTCAGAGCCAACTTCGAAAAAATACGGGACACCCTCATGTTGTGTGATGAATAAAGTATTATCAATCTATCTATCACTTAAAAATATAAATCGAGAACTTACTTCCTCGAACTATACACTCAATATCAAAACTGTGTATTCTAAAGGGAGCGACAGATGCCCATTCATTTTCTGGAGCATGCGCAACAAAGTGTTCCCAGTAGATATCAACCTCTAATTGACATCTACTGATGCATGATTTGATAAACCATTTACCAGCCGGCAATTCTATCCAGCAACAACCTAATATGTTAGTATCTGCCATAAACCTGGTTACAATATCCACATCTGCTTCATAACAAGAAAAGTTATGGTGCTGGAGTGGCTGATAAACTGTAGTAGAGGTCAGTAGATGTCTTGCTGCTGGTATAAATTTTGGAAGAGTCAATGTAATTTTCGCAAAATTAGTGTCATCTCCTCCTGTGGGAGGCTTTCCTTTTACTAATTCTAGCCTTAGTACTGCGTCCGTTGGTATTTCCGTTTCATTGGCCATTCCTGTATACGAGAGTATAGCATCATTTAATTTCTCCTGGAAAAAAGGAAAACGGTTATGACTGCAATATTTCCACTTAAGAAATAAGTAATTTGACTGCTATGCGGAAAACTGTGATATGGAAGTATTTCATGTTTATATTACACCCACTTATTAATGCAGTACAATACAAAATTAAATATGAGTTCTTAATAGTATTTTAAAACAGCAAAAGACCCCGCAGTATTCTTATGAAAAATGGGTTTAGGTCAAATTTACTAAAATTTGCCCGTAGTTCATTATATATTAACAGAAGAAATGTGTGAATGAAAATGGCAAGCTTGTAAGATTATGCTCCTAAACGGGTAGCAAATTAATTATTCCTAGTATCCAAGATAGAGACCTTGACTTGTTTCCGAAATGAGCTAGTTAGTGATTTAAGGGAGAGGATTCACTTACCTCTCACCACTACTCAATTTACTATAGTTTGTATAAAATTAGCAGGTTGGCCACTATCATTTGTCTGTTCCTTGACCTATGGCATACTGATGAGAACTAATAAGTTCGAATCCGGTCTATGTCTGGTCAGGGAATTGATAAATGCTATTGGCTACCACTCTTTCATGATTTGTAAGGTATAATTCAATGCAGGTCGGGGTATTTGCCCGCTGAGTAGTTGTTTCCTGCAAATCATATTATAATATATACAAACATATATACACACATAAATATAACAAAGAAAGAAAGGCGAGGAAACATACATATAAATAACACTGCAGGCAGCAAATTAATTATTCCTAGTATCCAAGATAGAGGCCTTGGCTTGTTTCTGAAATGAGCTAGTTAGTGATTTAAGGGTGGGAGGTAGCCGATTAAATATTTTTACTGCTTTGTACAGCAGCAGTTTAGCCAGCATACTTCTAGATGGAGAGAGAGAATTAAGTTCCATGGAGCCAGACAAGATGCAGGAGAGAGTATTGCAGAATTCTACGCAGCATTAAAGAGTTTGGCAGTCAACTGCAAATTCGAAGCAAGATTAGAAGAAACATTGAATGACAGGGTCATGTCAGGTATGAAACAAGGGAAGCTATTAGATAAGTTGTGTGAAGAAGAAGTTCCGAAGAGCCTTAATGAACTGGTAAATATATTGAATTGAGTTTGTGGCTGGTTCCTTGTGAAACATCTTAACAATAGTTGTTTTTAAGTAAACACTGTTTTTAGATGTAGCAAATTACATTGTTTGAAATTCTCTACGGATGTTTCGGCTTATTAGGCCTTTATCAAGAGAACTAGTACTAATAAGCCGAAACATCTGTAGAGAATTTTAAACAAAGTAATTTGATATGAATTTGATACATCTGGTAAAGCTGGCCATGCAGAAAGAAAATGAGGGCAACGTCGGAGAGGTTCATAAAATTTTAAAATTCGCGCGAGGAAGACCCAAGTCCGTGACGCCACCAGGGGCAACTCAATCAAGGGGACGAATCAACTCATCAAAAACGGGTAAAGGTAAAGAAAATATACGAATATTGTGAATGTTGCGGTATGAACCATTTTGGACACTGTAAGTACACAAATTTTTCTTGTAATTGTGGAAAGAAGGGACATTTGGCAAAAGTTTGCAAAATTAAAGCCAGAAGGCAAAATTTTATTGAAATTGGCACTGAACTGATAGATGATCAATCGGCGTCAATTTTTATGATGGATAGGTTAGGTAAAAACAATAACCCATACTCGATATATGTTTTTATCGATAATGTCAAACAAAAAATGGACTTGGGCATGGGTAGCAGTGTAAGCTATACAAGTAAATGTACGTATGAAACAAATTACTCGTAAAGATCGTACACTGTTAAAAGGTTACAATGGACAAAATCTTGAGATCAGGGGATTTTTCTGGTGTGATGTAACATATTGTTATGTGCTGCCCTCTAACGGGGAGAGATGTGATTTAAGTCCCTGGCCAAAGTGAAGGGAAACCTGTATTGTGTTCATGACCAGTAGGTGGAGTGGCGCCATCTATGAGCCAATTGACGAACAGTCATCTATTACATAGTAGAAAACTCTGTAGGGTTCCAGAAAATTGTGGAATACTGTTCTGGTATATTTCTATGGGTGTATATAAAGAGGTGAATCCAGCAGATGGGGGAACAGTACAGTTTAGTGAAGTATAAAGAACAGTTCAGTTTAGTATCCAGTACAGTTCTGGTTACAGAGACAGTTTGTAGGTTAGAAGAGTTCAGTTCAGTGAAGTAAACAGACAGAGAGTTTTTAGGTTAGATAAGAGTTGACAAGTTTAAGAAGAAAAGTAAAGTACATAGTGTATTAAAAGTAGTGAATTTATATTAGAGCAAGTTATTATTAGTTGTGTGATTTTTAAAGTATTTACTAGTGTAATTTTAGTGATAAATAAATCAGTGGTTTGTGAAAATTCTTGTTGCAAGTTATTTGAATCCACAAAGTGTTTACTGAAAACTATAAGCACGTAACAATTGGTGTCAGAAGCGGAATTGCAACAGAATTTCTGAAGAATTCGACGAAGTTCCATAGTGTTCTATTTGGAAACCACTGGAGATTGTGAAGTGAGTTGAACTGGAAAGTGATATAGACATTAGACAAGACTAATTTGTGTTAGTGTGAGAAAATTTATAGAACATTCTATTCTGAATTTTGTGAAAATATTTGACTTGTACCTGGCATAGACTTTAAATAAGACTTGTTAGTGTTGTCTGTTAGTTTTTGAATGGAAACAAGAAGCATGGCTGCTGAAAAACAAATGCAAGACATGTTCGAGCAATTTAGAAAAATGATGTTAGACCAAAAAGAAGAACAAGGGAGACGTAAAGAAGAAAAGGAAAGACGTCAAGAAGAAAGGGAAGAACAAGAAAACGACAAGAAAAGGAAGAAATGAGAAAAATTATACAGGTGCAACAAGATGCTATCCTGTCAGCTACTAATGAAGTCAAAGAAAAAGTAGATAAAGTTGAACAAAAAGTTGGTAACATCGAAGGAGAAATTAGTGACATTAAGGGAAAAGTTACCGACGTTGAAGAAAAGGTTACTGGTGTCGAAGAAAAAGTTACTGGCGTTGAAGAAAAAGTTACTGGCGTTGAAGGGAAAGTTACCGATATAGAAGGAAAATTTCAGGTAGTTAAGGGAGAGGTAGAACAACTTAAGCGACAGTTAAGAGCGCAAGGAGGCCAGCTAGTATTATCATCGTCAGGTCCTCGATTACAACCGCCTTCCTTTGATGGTCAAACTACTTGGTCAACTTATAAAAGACAATTTGAGGCAGCGGCATACGCAAACAATTGGAGCAATGAAGACAAAGCTATGGCATTGGTGCTAGCATTAAGAGGTCAAGCCTCAGAGTTGCTTCAGACTATCCCAGTGACGCAGCAACAGGATTTTAAAGTTTTGGAGGCTGCACTAGATCTAAGATATGGCGACCAACTCGAGCTAAGACTGGTAGCGAAGCCTTGATCCATGCCCTCGAAGTTGAAGCCGCTTATGAAGAGACTCTACATCCGAGAGTACGAGCCATGAAAGTAGAAGAAAAGAGCCATTTAGAAAAGTCAAATATGGAATCTTTGATGGCTGACCTGCACAAAATAATAAGCCAGTTGATGACCAAACCAGATGCTCCAAGGAAGCAGGAAAGAGAACAGAGCGATGGACAGCCAAGGAAGATGATTCGGTGTTATCAGTGCAGCAAACCAGGACATATGATGCGGCAGTCTCGAGAACGGAATCCTGGGAAAGTAAACACTGCAAAGAATGAGGAAGTCCGCTCTGATAAGATGAGATTGATTGTTATGTTAACAGACATACAGAAAATGGTCGCACAAGTACTGAACGAATTAAGTTCGCGACCGGAGCTGAAACAGGAACCGCAATCGCCGAAGCAGCAGCGAAGTGCTGGAGGACTGACAAAAGGAATCTGCTGTTATAATTGCGACAAATTGGGGCATGTCAAGAGGTACCGTCGCCAGAGGAGCCCTAAGGAAGTTAATGCCGAGAATGTAAAGAAGCAGCAGGATGTAGCAGAAGTGAAGGCAGTTAAGATAGAGGTTCCGAAAGACTGGACAAAGGAAGTTCTAAGAGAGGAACAACTGAATGACGATGAAATTGGACCAATGTTGAAGGCGAAAGAAAAAGAAATCCGCCCTGAATGGAAGGACGTTTCCAGTAAAAGTGTTGGACTGAAGGCTTTATGGGCGCAATGGGATTCCCTTAGGGTTATAGATGGACTATTACGGAGAGCATGGGAGAGCCCGGATGGGAAAGAAGTTACCATGCGGTTGCTGATACCCAGTTGCCGAGTACCAAAAGTACTTCGGGAAGTGCACGAGGGAATATCCAGAGAGCACTTTAGCAGAAATAAGACCTTGGCTAGAGTACGGGAACGATTTTACTGGATAAATAGCTGTCAGGATGTAGAGGCTTGCTGTCGCAGTTGCAAGGTTTGTGCGAATGTGGCTGCCAAGAGGTCACCTACAGGGAGTGGTGACCAAATGAAGGCTAGATATGACCGCAATGCCAGTTCGGCGGGATTCAAGGTGGAGGACTCAGTTTGGCTGTATAACCCACAGCGGAGTGAAGAAGGATTCTCGAAGCCTCGCTCACCTTGGGAAGGGCCGTATTCTGTCATCACTAGGATCAACGACGTTGTTTATAGGATTCAACGTAGAAAGAAGTCCAAGATGAAGATCGTGCACCTGGACAGGTTGGCAAAGTATGCTGGAGTATCTGAATTGCCTGACCGGGACGTTCAGGCTTAAGGAGGGGGCAGTGTTATGTGCTGCCCTCTAACGGGGAGAGATGTGATTTAAGTCCCTGGCCAAAGTGAAGGGAAACATGTATTGTGTTCATGGCCATTAGGTGGGGTGGCGCCATCTATGAGCCAATTGACGAACAGTCATCTATTACATAGTAGAAAACTCTGTAGGGTTCCAGAAAATTGTGGAATACTGTTCTGGTACATTTCTATGGGTGTATATAAAGAGGTGAATCCAGCAGATGGGGGAACAGTACAGTTTAGTGAAGTATAAGGAACAGTTCAGTTTAGTATCCAGTACAGTTCTGGTTACAGAGACAGTTTGTAGGTTAGAAGAGTTCAGTTCAGTGAAGTAAACAGACAGAGAGTTTTTAGGTTAGATAAGAGTTGACAAGTTTAAGCAGAAAAGTAAAGTACATAGTGTATTAAAAGTAGTGAATTTATATTAGAGCAAGTTATTATTAGTTGTGTAATTTTAAAGTATTTACTAGTGTAATTTTAGTGATAAATAAATCAGTGGTTTGTGAAAATTCTTGTTGCAAGTTATTTGAATCCACAAAGTGTTTACTGAAAACTGTAAGCACGTAACAATATAATCGTGTAATGATACCGATAAAGTTCTACGTTGTGGCAAACAGGGTACCTAATATCTTGAGTAAAGACTTCACGAACAGTTTTAGCTTTCGGTGTGAAATAGTGTAAGTGATAGAAACACTAAATCCAAGAGTAAATAATTTGATAGAAATATATAACGATATTTTTAATAAAGAATTAGGACTGTTTAAGTTTTGTAAAATTTCGTTACAGCTTAAACCAGACGCACAGCCTGTCTTCTGCAAACCTAGAAATTTATCAATCGCCTATAGAGAAGCACTGGAAAAGGAGTTATGCAAACTGGAAAAGGAGTTATGCAAACTGGAAAAGGAAGGAATCATAACACCTGTGGAGAGCAGCAAATAGGGAACTCCATTGGTAATGGTATTGAAAATGGATGGGAAACTTTGAATCTGCGGAGATTATAAATCAACCGTGAACAGATACCTTGAGGAGGTCAAGTATCCACTACCAAGGGTTGAAGATATTTCTCAAAATTGCATAAAGGTGAGAAATTCTCTAAAATAGATTTGTTGTTTGCTTATAACCAATTTGAACTTAACAAAGATGAAAAAAAGATCTTAGTTTGGAGTACACACAAAGGGTTATTTACAGTTAATCGAATGCCCTATGGAATAAGCCCTGCTTCAGCTAAATTCCAGGGAGTCTTAGAACAGCTCTTTCAAGGCAGGATAATGTTAGTAATTTTCTTGATGATATTTTGGTTACAGGGAAAGACGCGGAAGAACACCCAGCAAGTTTTTAGAAAACTCCAAGAGGCAGGCTTAACAGTTAAAGAAAAGTGTAAATTTTTCCAAGAGTAAATCCAATACTTAGAACATAGAATATCAAAACAACGACTATAGAAAATGCCAGACAAAATCAAAGCCATTACGGATGCCCCAGCACCGAAAAATATTACTGAAGTAAGAAGTTCCGTAGGAATGGTAAATTAATAATAATAAAGTACTTTATTGGTGAAAACCAAATGGCTATTGACTAAAGTCCTTCTGCCAGTTGTACATTAATTTTTTTTATATATGTATATACATTCAATACTTAAGGTTGTAATATATATCAGTCGCAAGCTCCTCTATAAAATCCTTATTTTACTATAAGGAATATAACCAGACTGCAACCAACAGCTACTCTCCGGGCTATGTGCCCCGCCGAGCGTTGAATTACAAGTTACAAGCCTGGCCTGTTAAGTGTAATAATCGCATATTACCAACAAAACGCTAATGCTCCGATTGCAACAAACACTAGCCGAAAGACTGATCCTACTTAAAGGAGCTCTCATGCCAGTCGTCCCATACCACTTGTAGTTTCGAGCTGTTGGCTCTCGTCAGTGCAAGGTAGGCATGTGACGAACGACACGAGGATCCCTCGACTATTTGGTACATCTCGGTATGTTTACAATAGCGACATGTAAAATAGTAAGCAGGTGTCATCTAGCGGTCCAGTGGCTGTTGCAATCGAAAAATAAATAGCCTATCTGGGCTTAGCATAGATCAAGTGTGCTTCTAGAGGGCAGAAATATTAAAACATAATATTTCAGTCGCAAGCTCCTCTATAAAATCCTTATTTTACTATAAGGAATATAACCAGACTGCAACCAACAGCTAATCTGTAACTTGTAATTCAGCGCTCCGCGGGGCACATAGCCCGGAGAGTAGCTGTTGGTTGCAGTCTGGTTATATTCCTTATAGTAAAATAAGGATTTTATAGAGGAGCTTGCAACTGAAATATTATGTTTTAATATTTCTGCTGCATTGGGCTGTTCTTTTTCCCAAATGCCCGCCATTTGAATCCTGTTAGAGATTTGATTTGTATTTATATAAAATAAATGATTGTGCTGTTTGTTTCCAATTTCTAACATTCTGGCTGAGAAGTTTTTGTGTTTGTTTTTTGTTAGGTTGCCCTTTTGTGGTTATTTATCAGTGTTGATGTTTTGTTCAGTTGGAGGTTTTTTTGTGGGTTGGCTGATTTCGTCTGTAAGAGATATTCCAATTATATTATTTACATCATCTCTTGATAACTCTTTTCCCTTTTTCTTCCTGTTTTTATTTATTTCCCATTCCATTAGATCATCATCTTTGGTTTCACTACTGCTCATGTTTACTTAGATTAAGTTCTCTTTATTCACTAAAATTTACTCAATCAATAGTACACTGTTTACTTTACCAAGGTTGAGTTGATACTCATGGTAAATTATTACAGTAAATTTATACCGAACTTAGCAACCACCTTTAAGCCAATTTATAAGTTATTAAAAAAAAACGCACCCTTCGTATGGACAGAAGTGTGGAAGAATTTTCAATAAAATCAAATGTGTCATAGCGGAAGACATAGTGTTGGTTCACTACAACCTGAACCTAGAACTGATACTAACAACAGATGCAAGTTCACATGGTGTGTCGGCAACCTTATCACATAGATTGGAAAACGAACAGGAAAAACCCATAGCTTGTGTCTCTCGTACCTTAATGCCAGCAGAAAAAAACGATACATAAAGAGGCAGTAAATAAATTCGAGCAGTGATAATTTCAATTAAACAATCAGTAACTCTATTTTAGAGCGTAAGAACGACATAAAAGACCTTGGAGTAATCTTCGACTCCAAAATGACATTTAATGAGCATATATCATTTGTAAAGAATAGTGCAATGAAATTAATGGGCTTTGTAATACGTAACACTAAATGTTTCCATACAACTAAACCCTTAGACATGCTTTATAAAACACACATACAGTCTAAATTAAATTATGCTGCAATTATCTGGTCGCCCTATTATGAAAAATATGTGTATAGCCTAGAAAGTGTACGGAACAGGTATCTAAAATGCAAATATTTCAGGGAAACAGGAGTGTATTTATTACATGAGAAAACATTTCTGGTTAATTATTATGGCTTGCTAACTTTACAAAAACGTAGAATAATAATAGGTCTCTTGTATCTTCATGGAATAATCAACAACTTGATTGAATACATATATTCATATTAGAAATAATTTTTTTCTAAAAGGTTTCTAATGATTTTGATCAAATTTGGCACACGGATTTGAAATGAAATTTATAACAGCAAAATATATTTATTGTTATGTGCTGCCCTCTAACGGGAAAAGATGTGATTAAGTCCCTGGTCAAAGTGAGGGGAAATCTGTTATTCTGTTGATGGCCAGTAGGTGGGGTGGCGCCATCTATGAGCCAATTGACAAACAGTCATCTAACACATAGTAGAAAACTCTGTAGGATTCCAGAATGTTATGGAATAGGATTCTGGTACATTCTATGGGTGGATATAAAGAAGTGAATCCAGCAGATGGGAAAACAGGATCATCATATATTCCGATCCGAATCGCTAGCGTATACAGTCGATATATTGTGTTGTTACTCTTACGCGATCCAAGCGTACATACAAACTATTCCACACCTCATACACACCCTAAAACACTGGCAGAATGTAAAAAAAAGAAAATCAAACCACCTAACACAGGAACACCCACACACACTACTACTCTGGAATCCGAACAAAAAACAACATCCATCAACAAAAACTTATCTGGTGAGAACACAGATAACACTTTTTCTACATGTACTAACCAACATTTAAATCAAAATACTAACGAACAACTAACAACTTATCATGTTCCGAGCCCTACACTTTCATCCATGCATGATTTTAATTCCAACCCACAATCGTCCCCTCAGGACTTAGCCTTTCGCACAGCGTTTGGCAGTGGCCTTTCATTAAATTCAGCAGATTCTAGTATAAATAACCCAATTCTAACTTCAGTCAACACCCTATCTATATTTACTTCCACCATTACTACAACCACCACAACAATAACCACGTCATCCATAACCACCCCTAATATTACTCACTCCACCCCTATTATCTCGACACAAATTGACTATAGGTCTGCATATGACGCCGACATAGATATCAGAGGCCATCTGATATCGACTCTGTTCATTCTTATCAATCAATCAGCCATTCAAATCATATGAGTACCGAGTCCGCCCCCAATTCTGAAGAGCGTCCCAAAAAAAGGGTGAAGCATAAGCGCAGAGCCCAGATAATCCACGTCAAACTACAGTCTCCGCCCCCAAGAGCAATGCAAATTACACCCACCCCCACAGCCGCCCCCGACGACCTCCCCCTAGCCCCATTATCCTCCTCGCCTTCTCAGGAGATAAAAACTCAAATCTCAACTCCTCCCACCCCTAGTCAACAACTTATCACTAGCTCGCCGCCGGTGTACCTACCAACATTCTCCTCATTACTATACCTAAACAGGCCGCACAAGAAATGTTACAATCTGACAGAACTTTGTTATTATAAAGTCTCTGTAAGCGAGTACATCCGTCTAGACATCCCTCAGTGCCATAGGTGCCAGCACTTTGGGTACTCCTCTGCTATTTGTAACCGAGCCGAGCGCTGCGATCGGTATGGCAAAGCGCACTCTGGGTTGCCATGTCCCGCAGAAAAGTGCTCCTGTGCTAACTGCGGGGCAGAGCATCCCTCAAATTACAGAGGATGCCCAGCGTATCTGGCAGCTAAGGAAAGATATGCACCCAAAATCGCCCCAACTTTGGCCACTAGAGCAACTGGAATCACCCAGAATCAGCCCACCCCAGCCCAGGCATACAATGCAGCTACTCGACCTCAGCCAAACATTCAAACTGCCCCTCCTAATTTGCCACCCCTGTCGCAGGAGACTGCTGACATCATTAACACCCAAAATGTCAGAGCCTGGTAGAATTTCAGAGTCCGGCAAAGGGCAGCTACGCAGTCGGCCAACGCCCCACCACCACCTCACACTGAATCTGCCACTCTCACTTCGCGAGATTATCAAATGCCTAAAATCATTCAATATAAAACATATCTGGGACACATTAAAACAACTGATGTCGACCCTAAAAACAACTTCAGATCCCCTAGAGAAGATCTTTGTAATCTTGGAGCATTTAACTAAATTGTGTTAATAGGTAAACTACCTAAACAGAAGGCTTCGCTGACCTTCCTACAGTTTAACGCCAATGGCATCATTAGGCAAAAAATGGAACTCAAGCACCTCCTTCAAACACAAAAGGTCGACATCTGTTGCTTATGCGAGACGCTACTTAAGACACAACATAGACTGACATTTCCTGATTACAAAATATACCACTCCGACCGCCCCACCAGGGGTGGCGGCACGGCTGTTGTGGTCAGGAAGACACTTAGACACACACACATACTATTACCACCCTTACATTCTCTTGAGGCGGCTGCTATAATGCTGCATCTCCCCAAAGAGATGTGGCTGTAGTGTCCGCCTACAAGAGACCACAATCTACCCTAGACATACGAGACCTCGATTATCTTACTAGCACTTACAATTCCCTTGTCCTGCTTGGTGATCTCAACACGAAACATCCTTCCTGAAATCACTCCTCTATCCCTAACTCCTCTGGCAACACCCTTTCCCAATATATAAACCATTATCCTAATTTACAATTAATCGCCCCTAACGAACCCACCCGCCCGCTCCCAAGTCAGTCAGTCATAGACATAGGTATAACAAACAATTTTAACTATGCATTCGATAACATGGTTATTCATGCATTAAACAGCGACCATTATCCTGTTAGAACTATATTTAACATTAATTTACAACACACAGCACAAATTAGGCGTCCCCGTGAGGACGACTATGACTGGTTGATATTCTCCATTTACCTATCACATAACATCCCTAACAATCCATCCTGCGATTCGCCTGACGAAATCGACCAAGCAGTTGACCACTTAACTCGACATATCACACAGGCACTTTTCTTAAGCCAGAAAATACTCCCTGCCATATCCTATAATTTACAATTCCCTAGACAACTAGTTGATTTAATACAATACAAAAACAGAATCAGAAAGCAATTTCATCGCACTAGAAACCCTAATTTAAAAATACAATTTAACCAGCTAAAAAGACAAATAGATTCCGCTATTAAATTATTTTGCAGCGAATCTGTTGCACAACTAGTTGCCTCTCATCCTGACGATCCACATTTTGCCCCACGTATTTTCAACCGTAAAATTACCCCTATCCCACCCCTAAACACCCCAGTTGGTATGGCAGTTACCGACCCTGATAAAGCTGCATCCTTTGCCAATTATTATTCCTTTTTCAACCCAACCCGATTCCTCAACCTACCCTTGATATTGTCTCACCCTTTGTTGCTACCCTTAACCGAACTACCCTAACGACTGGTGATGAACCAATTTTTTACTCGCCTTCTGAGATACGAAGGGCACTCAATTCTATGAGCAGTAAAAAAGCACCTGGGCCCGATGAAATCCCTACTTTCACCCTTAAACACCTACCCATTTCCGCTTACCTATTCCTTACTAGGCTGTACAACGCGTGCATGCGTTGCCTGCACTACCCGCGCACATGGCAGGAAGTCAGAATAGTTAGCGTCCTTAAACCGCGCAAACCACCCAATTTACCCTCTTCATACCGCCCCATCAGCCTTGTTTCATCCCTGGCTAAAATCCTTGACATCCTTATCCGTAGTCTGGATCCCTCTGGATTCTTAAACAAATACCAGTACGGTTTTCGTACCAGTCACTCCACCACCCAGCAGCTCTATCGAGTCGGCGAAATTGTCACAACTAACTTCAATCGAGGTCTTTTCACAGGGTTTGTCGCCCTAGACCTCGAAAAAGCTTTTGACAAAGTTTGGTATCCTGGACTTTTATATCAACTCCATGTCGCAAATATTCCGATTCGCATCATAAAAATGATGCAATCATATATTTCTAACCGCAAATTTCGAGTTAAGGCCAACAAGGATTGCTCTCCAATCACCCCCATACTATCTGGCATCCCCCAGGGGTCATCCCTTGGTCATGTCTTGTTTAACCTATACATCAACAATTTACCCCCTCCTTTAGATCACCGTACTACCCTCTGCCTCTATGCAGATGACACCGCCATCCTTACCCCTTCCGTAAGCCCTGCCGTCATGACAAACATACTACAACGACAGACGGACGCTACAATAACTTACTACGAAGACTGAGGACTGACCACCAACCTGACAAAAACACAAGCCATTTACTTTAGCAAAAAACAGAAACCTGTAACTACTACATTAACCCTCCATGGCTACAACATCCCCTGGCAAGAGGACATTACATATCTCGGTGTCACTCTTGACAGAAAACTATATCTCAAAAAGCACGTCTCTAACGTCACAGGGAAATGCTGGCGGCGTACCTCACCCCTATTTCCTATCCTTAAAAATTCCCCATCCTATGTAGCCACCTTAATCTACAAATCCTACCTCCGTCCCATCCTTACCTATGCCTCTCCTATCTGGTATCCCCTAATTGCTCCCTATCTACAATCCCAGCTTCAAACAGTTCAAAACAAAATATTAAAAATCTCATTACATTTACCATCTCAAACACGAAATTCTGATCTCCATAATATTACAGGTACTCCGATGCTCCCGGATTTCATACTTAAAAGGCTGCTGCCAAATTTTGCAAACACATTAGTCTCCTCTAACACAATCCTACCCTCCTAGATCCCCTCACTCCCAAATTTTATTCCGCTCCCAAATACCCATCCCTAAATAAAATTTTCATCCCTTAAGAGAATGTACTTGTTGAAAAAATGAAAAAATACAAAAAAAACTTAAAAATCTAAAAAAATAAACCAAAAAAATTATTAAATAAAAAACAAAATAAACAAAAAAAAATATATAAAACATACAAAAAACAAAACAAAAAATACACTATTATTACACTACTATGCCCTTCAGGCCGAATCCGAAGAGCCATTTTTTAAATTAAGATTCGTTTAGTTCAAAAGATGCCACCATACCACACCAGCTACAAATATAACATCCTAACACTAGGTACTAATCCGGAATTATCTTCCTCTTCGCCACAAGTGACCAGTGAGGCAAATCCGGCATGAGCTTGGGGTTCACGCACCGGTACTGACGCCCTGGGATGTCTGTGTACGTTTATGGATGGGTATGACATCTATCTACATCTGTGGATGGGTATCACAGGTCGCAACAAGCTCCGTCACAGGACTGCAGTGATGCAGTATGGGAGGTAGCGTTACCCAACGTCCTGGAGCTATACTAGGAACAACAGCGTAGAGACGGTGACTCAGTCGCTCGGGTGCCGGAATCGTCTGATTAAGGTCGGATGGTTCGGGCACGCGAGAGGCTGGAGCTCTGTCGTGGAAACCTGCCTGGTATAAACCGTGTGGAGCAAGTGGGTGGTTGTTGAGGATTGCTTGCTCCACGTGGGGGTCTGCCTTAACAAGCCGACCAAGTGGATGGGAGCCACAATAAAACTCCCTCCAAGTCAAAGGTGGAACAGCATAAGTCTATGACTGCGTGGCTAAGGGGAAGTTTAGTCATTATTATGCGGACTCCAAGGCACCTGACGCACCCTGGTTTAAATAAATGTCTGCCTGTGGTATGCGGGGCACTGCCTCAGGTAAACCGCTTTTCCTCCACTACTCGTGGGACTGTTATGAAGCCCGATTTAATTATCAATAACACGGGCAAAAAGACAGCTAAAAGGGGCCACAGGAATGGCCCCACGCCGTCATAATGGCCCTAAATAATCTGAAGTGCCTCCGAATAAATCTCCACCATGCAAAAGCAGTCTCGAGTGTGCTCGGCAGGGAATTTATTAGGAGGAAATTAAATATCGGGCTAATCCAAGAGCCCTGGGCACTTGGAGGACGTATCAAAGGACTCCCTACACAATCATGCAAGTTAATTTATTCAACCTTGCATGACTATCCTAGAACAGCTCTGTTGTTCAACAAGGATACTAACTTTGTTCTCCTTTCAGAGTTCATAACGAGGGACTTAGTGGCAGCAGCTGTGGAAGTGCCTACAGAAAGGGGAAAAAGGCGTATCGTAGTGGCCTCCGCCTGTTTCCCCGGTGAAGAAGGCAATCCACCCCCAGAAGAGGTAAGAAACCTCATTCACTGGTGCAAGAGGAGAAAAAAACCCTACATAATAGGTGGCGACGCTAATGCTCACCATCATATGTGGGGAAGTACTGATACAAACACTAGAGGTGAGTGTTTGAATATTTGTTGGCAAATAATATCGACATTATCAATAAGGGCAATGAACCCACCTTTATGAATGCGATTAGAAAAGAGGTTCTTGACATAACTCTTGCTGATCCACTCATAATCGACTTAATTAAAAATTGGCATGTTTCAGATGAGCCTTCCATGTCGGATCATAGACGCATACGATTCGACTTGGAAGCAGCTGTAACAAGCCTCGGGGAATGTAGAATACCTAGACTGACGGACTAGAGTGTTTATAAAGAACACTTGAGGACGGAGGTCGAAGATGTAACGCATTCCATCGACACAATAGAGGAACTAGATATAGCCCCATATCAACTACGAAACATCATGACATCATGTTATGAAAAAAGCTGTCCCATTAAACAAAGGGCAATCCAAAGAGATGTGCCCTGGCGGAACAGAGATCTCAGCCGTCTCAGGGCTGAGACTAGGAAAGCTTTTAACAAAGCCAAAAACACTGGAAACTGGGAGGACTACAAAAAAGCCCTTATGTAGTACAACAAAGAATTGAGAAGGTCTAAAAGAAGATCATGGAGACGGTTCTGCGAAGGGATAGACGAACTAGCCCCAGCAGTCCGCCTACAAAAAGTCCTTGCAAAAGACCACTCTAATGGAATAGGGCTACTCAAAAAGCCCGATGGCGAATACACAGAGAGTCAGCAGGAAAATATAAGAGTGCTTTTAGGTACTCATTTCCCAGGCTGTCTTATAATTCAGGGTGAATTTCCACAGGACTATCTGGATGAGGATGCTCATCGTCCTACCAGAGAAGGAAGAAGCCTGGCTAGAAAAATTTTCACCCCCAATAAAATTAAATGGGCGGTATCTACCTTTAAGCCCTTTAAATCAACGGGCAGAGATGGCATCTTCCCTGCCCTACTTCAACATGGAATTGAGGAGCTTATCCCATGCCTGAGAAGTATATTTATAGCAAGCTATATACTTGGGTATATTCCCCGAGCTTGGAGGGAAGTCAAGGTGGCGTTTATTCCGAAAATAGGCAGACGTCCACCAGACGAGCCTAAGTCATATCGCCCCATTAGCTTAACCTCATTTCTCCTTAAAACAATGGAGAAACTTTTACATCAATATATTAGAAGTGAAATCCTTACAGGAACACCGCTTCACGCAAAACAATTTGCCTATCAACCTGGTAAATCAACAATAAATGCTCTACATTGCCTGGTTCAAGGAATTGAAAAGACATTTACAGCAAAAGAAGTGGCTATGTGTGCTTTCATAGATATAGAAGGTGCTTTTGATAACATCTCCTATGAATCCATACAAAAAGCCGCGGAAAAAAGGGCAATACAGTCTCCTACAATTAAATGGATACAATCCATGCTCAGAAGCAGAATTATTACCACAAATGTGGGGGATGAGTCGGCTACGGTGACTGCAGTCAGAGGTTGTCCACAAGGTGGAGTCCTATCGCCCTTGCTGTGGTCAATGGTGGTCGATGATCTCCTACATAAAATGAGTAATTCAGGCTTCAACGTCCAGGGATATGCAGATGACCTGGTCGTCACGGTGAGAGGCAAAAATGAGGTCATGATTTCCAACCTCATGCAAATTGCCTTAAATATAATATCCAAATGGTGCTCGTCAGAGGGGCTTAATGTCAATCCGAGCAAAACAACTATTGTTCCGTTCACTAAAAGGAGAAAACTCAATCTTAGAACTCCTGTACTGAATGGAACAATACTAAATTTTTCCAGTGAAGTCAAGTATCTAGGAGTAATCCTGGATCAAAAACTTACCTGGAACTCACATCTGGAAAGGACTCTTACTAAAGCAACAGCGGCAATATGGACGTGCCGTAGGTTGTTTGGTAAGACTTGGGGTCTAAGACCGAAAATGACACATTGGTCTTATCTTTCGGTTGTCAGACCTATGGTAACCTACGCATCATGCGTATGGTGGCCAAAAACAGAAGAAAAAATAGCACAGGGAAAGTTGCAGAAACTGCAACGGCTTGCCTGTATAGGGACTACAGGAGCAATGCACTCGTGTCCCACAGCAGCTATGGAGGCTATGCTTGACCTACTTCCCTTGCGCTTGCATGTAAGGAAGGAGGCAGCACTCAGTGCTTTACGACTGCACCAGGCACATAAATTTAAACCGGGCGATCTGGTTGGTCACATAAGGATTCTGGAGTTAATCCATTTGAAGTCCATGTCCAAACCCACTGACTCAATGCCAATCAAACAAGACTTTGACTGCCCGTTTGACGTGCTAATTGAAAGCCGTCAGACGAGCAAGATAGAGGCACTGCAATTGGAACAAGGGTCACTCATCTGGTATACAGATGGATCTAAGATGGCTGAAGAGAGTGGGCATAGCAGGGCCTAAATGTAGGCTATCCAAAGCCCTCGGTAACACCCCAACCATCTTCCAGGCAGAAATTTAAGCTATAGATCTGTGTGCCCAGGAATGCCTAAATAAAGGCATCCGACGGGCAAAGATCTATATATTATCTGATAGCAAGGCAGCACTAAAAGCTCTAAGGTCCTATACCTTTGAGTCTAAAATTGCCTGGGAATGTAGACAATCCCTGAAGCAACTGGACAACAACAACAAGGTTACCTTGATGTGGGTGCCAGGGCATGAGGGAATACAAGGAAATGAACTTGCTGACAGCCTTGCAAAAAAAGGATCTAAAGCACCATTCATTGGACCCGAACCTTTCTGTGGCCTGGCCAAGGGACACATAGCGGAGGAGATCCAAGAATGGGAAAAGGACCAGAAGAAGTCCTACTGGAGAAATACTCCAGGCCAAAGACAAGCGAAAAAGTTTATAATTTATTCGACAAAGAATGCCACAAGGCTTCTCGAACTTGAAAAGTCCGAATTAAGGCTAATCACAGGCCTTCTAACTGGCCACTGCCCCTTGAGATATCATCTCAAGAATATGGGCAAGGCAGTAGACAACAAATGCAGATATTGCAATACTGCAACTGAAGCTGCGAAACATATACTTTGTGAATGCAAGGTGTTAGTCCGCATTAGGCTAAAATTCCTAGAACAGGCAGAATTAACGCCTGAAGACATAGGGAAATTAGCCCCCAGGAAAATCACAAGCTTTGTAAAAAGTCTTGGAATCCTGGGCAACAACTAGATGTAGGGTAAATCACAAAAGATCTTTTAGGTCGAAGTGAAGTAAGGCTGTTCGAAGTCAAACGACCCCATAAAACAATCTACAATCTACAACATCCTAACACTAAATTACACTAACACAATACAGCTAAATTCACACATTCCACCACAATCAAACATACTTTTCATCTCACACACCAGCCAGCCATGAGCACGATATGACATTAACACTCTCATCCTGCGGCAAGCACCTTTGGGTGGATAGCCGATGTACCCCAGAAAGGGGACAAATACTTACGATGATGGGAAAACAGTTCAGTTCAGTGAAGTATACAGACAGAGTTTTTAGGTTAGACAAGAGTTGACAAGTTTAAGAAAAAAAGTAAAGTACATAGTGTTTTAAAAGTAGTGAATTTATAATACATTAAGTTATTATTAGTTGTATGATTTTTAAGTATTTACTAGTGTAATTTAAGTGATAAATAAATCAGTGGTTTGTGAAGATTCTTGTTGCAAGTCATTTGAACCCACAGAGTGTTTACTGAAGATTGTAAACACATAACATTATAATTATTTTTGAATGCCAGTACTGGGCTGTCCAACCCATTCCTAAGTGGGAAAGTTAATCCAAGTTGTGTTGGATCAAATTTTTAAAATAATATTCTTCCTTTAAATATTTTGGTGGCTAGCACGAAATAAACTATCAACTTTTTGAATTCCGTACCCATTGAAACTTTTGATCGGGATCTTGAAGACTACAGCATATCTCAATTTTTAAGAATACTGCGGGGTCCCTTTAAGGTCTAGACTCTATACACTTTTTTTAAAACCATATTGATAAAACCATTAACTAGTTTATGAAGAAAATTTTTGTTTCGTTATTAATGCTGAAAATTTTCTACTTGGAAAGAAAGCTTATTTTATTGAGAGATTCTCTTTTCTTGAAAAAAATAGTTCTCTGCGAGTGGTTGATTTATTCCCTGATGGTCAATAATATGCTTAGAAATGAGAGCGCAACTTAGCACGTGGCAAGAAATTAGGTGACCGCTTAAATAAACTAACAGCACTCTCATGCTCATGTGACTGTGCTCGGCTTATTCAAATGGTACATAAATTGATAAAAAAATTAGAAGAATGCTAGAAAATTCTCAAGCAACATTTCACCGACTACCAACTACTTTTTTTAGTACTTCCAACAACAAAATTAGTGCACAAGTAGTCGAATGGTAACTTAGATCTTCTAGTCATGAATTAACCTTGGAGCAACGTTCCTTGGACCTCGCAAATCTACTATTTTAGTTTGCAACACCTACCAACGTTGATTAGATATTAGTAACTGACTAAATAAAACTGGCTAACTTCTGGGTAACCTTTCAACGTCGGTTAGATGTTGGTAACTGACCTAGTAGATTTAGTTCTTTTTAGTCCATATATATATATATATATATATATATATATATATATATATATATATATATATATATATATATATATATATATATATATGGAGACATCTGTGATGTCTGGTGTATAGTAGCATTAGACCACATGAGAGGATTCACTTACCTCTCACCACTACACCATTTACATTAGTCTGTATAAGACTAGCAGGTTGGCCACTGTCATTTGTCTGCTCCATGACCTATGGCATACTGAGGAGAACTAATAAGTTCGAAACCGGTCTATGTCTGGTCAGGGAGTTGACAAATGACATTGGCTACCAATTTTTCATGATTTGTAAGGTGTAATTCAATGCAGGTCGGGGTATTTGCCCGCTGAGTAGTTGTTTCCTGCAAATCATGTATAATAACAGTATATATATATATATATATATATATATGTGTTGTTTTTTAGGTTTTTGCGGGTGTTAAATGAAGTGTTATTGTACTTCTGGGCGCTCTCCCGCGTTGATGGTCGACTCCTCCAGGAGTCACCGTTGTCTGAACGACGTTTCAACAGAATCTCATCTGCCTCGTTGCTCGAACTGAACTTCTGTATTTAATCTTTAAAATAATGATGTTTTGATCTATTTTATGTATTGAATTTGAATTTTACTTTAAAATAAAAGCAGCAAGAACTCTTCTCATAGAGGAGTGTCATGGGGTCCCTGTCATTTATGCACACAGTTCAATGCCAAAGTATTGTGCGTTGCATATCTAATAAAGCTAAAACTCTCGCAAAATAGAGCAATTTTATTTGTGAAAACAGTTGCTACTCCAGGCGTTTTAGCTGTAAAATTGACCTCTGTGGCTAAATTCGTTTAATTTCTGCCTGGCCAGAATGCGATAAAATGATTAGGAAGGGAGCTAGAAGGTGGCAAAAAACTGTTTGAAAAAAACGTGTAATTTTTATTTCGCTCACTAAGGCCCAGTTTTACAATGTTAGATTAACCCTACGTTTATCTTAAGTTTAAACTTAGGATTAAAGAAAGATTTAAACTTTACTTTACAAATGCCTGTTTTATAAAAATAAACTGAAATTTATATAGTTGGTACTACTGTTCACCAGAAACCACAACTTCACTTAGTTTGATTCTAACACATGCCTTTCAAGTTATTTTTGTAAAAATGGAATGCAATAGAACGGCAAATACTGAATGAGATAATTTTATTAGAGAAACATTTCTAATTATACACGAGGCAGTTGATTTGTGTACACTTCCAAAAACGCTGGTAACAATAAAGCAAATATGCATAGAACTGTGAGGTAATCAAAAATAAATCTTTACCTTTCTGTCAGATAGTAAATTTTCAATTGGTTCCAGCGAAATAATAACCGATTGCTTAGATAATCTAAATCAACTCAAAGTTTTATCATTACATTCTTTCTGCAGTAACTATAGGTCTGATTGTAAAATTCCCAGAACTATTTGAGCGTATTAATAATTTTTGTCGTCATCAGATTGTAAATAATCACGTATTTCGAATACATCCATCAAATATACACCGAATTTTATTAATTCTGAGGTTATGAATATTCTGACATTTGATAATCCACAGTTTAAACGATCCCCATCCACCATTTGAAGTTTAACCTTACTGTGACGTAATTAATCTGTAAACTAAAGATTATACTGACATTATAAAACAGACTTTTTTTCAAATCCGTAGTTTAACCTGTACTCTGCAGTTTAATCCAATATTGTAAAACCGGCCCTAAGCGGTTGTTTGCGAAAAAAATCATTTTATGCGAGTGCTATCTTGTAGCACATAAAAAAGGCCAATTACACGAGGAGTTATCAGCATGTCAAATATTTTCATTTTCCCACTCTCCCTCCCCTCCTAATTATCCCACTGCCCCCGGCCCAACAGAATATCCGCCGATATCCTTCCATTAAATAAAACTTGGGTCCTCAACTCCACTCCTTATAAATAATAATAAAAAATGTAATAACTACTTAATAATAATAAAAAATGAATTTAATTTTTTTAATTTCTTGCATCTTGGATTCACGATATCTCGCGAATCAATGGTCTGACGTCGATGAGGTTGGGAACAAAATTTGCTTATTTTCGTCAGCTCTTCATTTTTTTTCTGAAGATTTTTTTCGTCAGATCAAAATCCGCCGAGTTATCTTCGAAAAACCATTTTCCCATACATTTAACATGTCATTTCCCCCTCCCCCCCCTTTGACTTCCTCAGCACAAATGTGTCGGAATGTTGTGGGGACCCAACTTTACTTATTGGCAAAAAAAAAAATCACAAACGGACGTTTCCTTATTCGAATCTGGTTTCCTCCAGATCTGCTTCACTACTAAGGTTGTATGGAAATGAATGTATTTTTTGACTTATTCACTGTAAATAAATTTAAATAAAATGTATAAGATATTCTGGTAGAGTATAAAGATCACCGTATTCTATAACAGCAATATTTAATTTTCATTCCGAGACATAGAAAGCAAGATAATTGTGAAATATGTGGTGTGAAAGAGGTTTGGGGGAATTAAATGCATTTTTCACATAGCCCGCGTCGTATATCCAAAACGTTTAGGCGTACGAAAAAAAATGTATAGGACCTTTAAGGTAGAAAATTTACGGATGTACAACTTTTATAATAGGTGTTGTTCCCGTTTGGGCCATAAAAACTGAGTTAATCATGAATCCGCGGTTTCTGCGACCTTTCACGGAATCCTCCAGGTGTATCATGGTGTAACTACCAAGTGCCATTCAAGATGTCCAAATAAATACAATAAAAAAAAAAAAATTCGTCGGGCACGAATTTGGCAGCAAAAGTCTAAAACGCCTGAATTATGTTGAGAATTCCTATCCTCCCTAACCTTTAGCTACCTTATATCTAATAAAGTGAACAATAAAATGTATTAAATTAATCAAAACCTTTGGAGTCTATTTATATAGTTCTAGTGAGTATTAATAATCTTTTTATAATTTGAAATAGAGATTAAAGTTTGTTTTGTCTTTTAGGTTATGGATTACGTTGATGGTAAATAAAACACTTTTATTTTATTGTTAATGTTTAAGAAATGTTTAAATAAGGTCTCTTACTCATTCCTTTGAGAATAATACTTGACTTGATGCACTAAGCTCCAGCGTGGATTTATCGCCCGTGGGCTGCTCCGTAAATGGGGCCCAAATTGCACCAGGTAGGTGATCGCTTCTAAGTTGGTTACTTTCCAAATTTTCTTCCTTAAACTTACTGCTTGACAGCCTAATATCTTATAGTAATGTTGTATTTTCGTTTTCTTGCAATATTTTCACTATAATAATGAAATTTTCATATTTTTCTTCTTCAATTTTCAAATTTTTAATATGACGTCGGCACCGCGTCCTTTAAAAAGCCGTACTTTCGCCTTCAGTGTTCAAAAACTGAATTTTATATCAGCTTCTCTTGGCTGACTTTTCTTTTCACAGCCATCTTTTCTGTCATGAATTTTAATTTAATTTTGCATTCTATTGCATTTTTGACTAATTTTCTCATATTTAACTCCTTTTGTGGTTTACTGTCAGTATTCCAATTATTGTATATATTGTTTAACGTTCTTTTTTGTTATTGCTTCATTTTTTCGCAGCACTTTCACTTTGTTTTATTTCACTGCACTTTTATTCTACATTGTGGCGGCATATTATTAGTCTTTGCATGTGCACTACTTAACGTAATTAACAAAACTTATAACAAATATATTACTTCACATGAAGTTGTAGTTAATTTATAAACTAAATTTGTTCTTTGTTTTTGCTGTATCCTGATTTGCTGTAGATTCTTTACTTTCCAAAGATATGCAATTTTTGACAATAAATATTTTCCAAATTTGTGTGTGATTTCTTACTTTTGTTGAATATTTTATGTATCATATTTCAACTTCCTTTCCAGGTAATATATGCGGCAAATTTTTGTATATAGTTTATTACTATTTACCTTTGTGCTTCTCTGCATATAAAATTAACGTTTATTTTAATACTTTTTCATTCAAACAACATTAATTATTGCAGTTAATTAATCACTATTTTAAATTATTCTGCAATTTAATTTTATGAGTACAAAAATATATGGCAATTATTATATTATTATATGATAATTATTTGTCAAAGTCGGAAATTTTCATATGCTAACCTCTAAAATGGTTCTTTACCATAAAAAAATAAATCTCTGCAAATTTCAGCGCAATTGACTAAATTTAACCCGTGCCAAAAAAGCTTTAATAATTGCATTACAACGTTGCATTGTAATTGCCAGCTACCACGTGCTGCGCTGCACAATTCTGCACCGTAGGTTGGTGAAACATGATTCATTATTGTTTACTTCGACTATCGACAAGTTCAGACTTGCATTAACACAAATATCTGCCACGTTACGGAATACTGACATTGTCTTGATAGTCATACATAGTCACACATTGTCTTGATAGTGATACATTTTGCAGTAATTATTGAAAAGAACTTTGCAAAAAGATTGCGAGGTATTTTTAGTAGGAAATTATTCACCTCAAATTATTGGCAACAAGTTACCATCAAGTTTTATTTTTTAATTTGCGAGAAGTAAAATTGACGTTACAAGATGGTGCATGTTTAGCGATTAGGGAAACACTGTTGTTTTGGGAGAAGGCGAGAATTCCAAGCCAAAGTGAGAAGAACTGTATACCAAAATTAAAAAAGCTGCACGTAGAGTGGCGAGATCTTCAAAAGTCTGCAAAAATGAGTCGAGAGAAGAAATCTGCGAAGCAATTGGAGAAAGAATATAAATTTGTTGATGAACTTGACGATGATCTTTTTGATATCGCTGCGGAAAATGCCTTAACTTCAATGACGAACCTAGAAGATATCGAGTTTTTGAGAAGACAGCGAGAGAAAGGAAGACCAGGATACATGTACGGTATTGATAAACAGCTGACAGAACAGGAGACGCGGTCGTTTGAGTGGGCAGAGAAAACCAGAAATTATAAGAAGAGAAAATATGGCGAATTGGATGAACTGAATCTTTTTGTATTACAATTAAACCCTGATTTACCTAATTCCTTGATTTTTGTCAATAGGACAGAAAATAGAATTAATGAGCACTACCGAAAGCGATGAAGACGTTAGTGATAATGGGCAAGACGTACAACCAGCTGCATGAGTAGATACTCAGAAAAAAATGTGAGGTCGCCAACAAATAATCACTGAACGTCTAGTTTCTGCTCTTGATAAATGTAAAGTGAGTGATCGGGAAGCTATTCATATTATTTCAGCTGAAGCAGATGCCTTGGGACACGATTTAAATGAATCAGTTTTAACAGAGCATCTCTCCAACGATCTCGTCATACTGCGAGAGAAAAAAGTCGAAAAAATCAAGAATGAATTTAAAAATATCGAAATTAGAGTTACAAACGATACAGCAGAAAGAGGAGTTAGATTGATGGAAGAATACAATGATAAGTTGCTGCTCAAACGATGAGCAGGAACAGTTCAAAGTTGTATCTGATTACCGAAAAAAGTATCCAGACTCCAAAAAATCTACTCTGTGTACGGGTACTTCTTCAAATAAATAGATTGTGTCAATGCTGTATAATTCAATAACGCAATAATTTTAATTTTGTTTTTTTTTTCTAATTTTATTATTACAATGGTTTATATTGTTATGTGCTGCCCTCTAACAGAGAGGAGAGTTGTAATTACTCCCTGGCCAGAAGGGCGGCGCCATCTGTGGGCCAACTGGCGAACCACCATTTAGTAGTGCCTAAGAAAATTATAGAGAATTCCAGTATATTTCTGGAAAGTTCTACAATGATATTCTGGACATTCCAAGTGGGTATATAAAGAGGTGAAGCCAGCAGATGGAACAGGATAGTTTAAAGTATAAAGAACAGAACAGTACAGTTTAGTGAAGAATAAGGAACATTTCAGTATCCAGTTCAGTTCTGGGTAATCTGTGGTTCTGGTTACAGAGACAGTTTGTAGAAGAAGAGTTCAGTTGAGTGAAGTAGGCAATACAGAGTTTTTAGGTTAGATAAAGTTGTCAAGTTTAGGAAGCAAAGTACATAGTGTTTTAAAAGTAGTGAATTCATATTAGATTAAGTTATTATTAGTTGTGTGATCTTTAAGTATTTACTAGTGTAATTTTAGTGATTAAATAAATCAGTGGTTTGTTAAAATTCTTGTTGCAAGTTATTCGAATCCACGGAGTGTTTACTGAAAATTGTAAGCACGTAACAATATTTTGTTATTTCAATAAAGAATTCATTTTATTTATAATATTAGCGTTTTCGGCACAGGTTAAACTGTATCTATTCGGTTGAAATTTTCAAGTGATCATTTTTTCATAATAGAGAATGGCTCTAGGGGGTAGCATCCCAAAAAAATTTAAAAAAATAAATTGCCCATATAAATAAGGGCCACTCTAAATATATATATATATATATACGCGATATTTTCCAAAGTATTTTTCTTTACAAATTTTTTAAATTTATTTTCAACGAAAGTAGAAGTATTATTTTAATATTTTTAAGATGAACGTAATTCTTAAAGTGTAACTATTTTTTTAAACCTAGCCTACATACATTTATTAATAAAATTTGTTTTGTTTGAATTTTGGTAAATGGCAACCATATTTTATGATATATCCATGTTCTAAACAAATGATGGTAGGTTAGGTAGACAAAATTAGTTGGTTTTACTAAAGTCCAACTCTCTTGCCAGATTCAGACCTAAATATTACCGACGCATGATATAATAAAACAATTGCAACAAGGATAACTCAGTCTCTGACGCTGTAGCAACCCATATTTTATTGACGAATTTGGTATTGATATGAGTTGGCACGACGTTTTGCGTAGGTCCCACATTGACTTCTAGTTGGGAACCACAACGTTGGCTCGATGTTGGACTGTTGCGTGGGTTATCAAGCGGCAAAGTGGTAAAATTGATAAGTGCATCCACAGAATCTTTAATCACAAGTATATAGTCTAGTATACTTTAACTTGGCATGTGTATGTATGAGTTAATATTTCCGTACGATTTCATTTTCTCTTGTACACAAAGATCCAGAAATATTGTCCACGTAGACAATGTTTCTGGACTATTGCTTTAACTTTGTGTACAATATGGGAGAAAATGAAATCGTACGGAAATATTAACTCATACATACACACGTCAAGTTAAAGTATACTAGACTATACCAACAAATATTGCAAACCCTAACTGCATTGGCACATCGATGGTGCAATAATAGGATCTTAAACTTCTCTACATTATAACATACAATGCACTACAAACAAAATCAATTCATTGGAATTCCTCTTAGACAGTATAGACATTACTTTTGTCTGCATTTGTGAACATTGGGCAACCACCACACAAATAGAACAGGTAAAAATAACAGGTAATACTAAAATAAGTGATTACTCACAACAAAATCACATAGGTATATGGTGGCATTGCAATTTTTGTTAAGAATTGCACCACGCATGGATGTAAAAACTTAAAAAATATCTGTGATGTCAATTGTCTTTTGAATGTTCAGCTATGACATACAGAAATAACATATGCATAGTCTATATTTACAGATCATCAAATAGTGATGTTAACATATTTCTTATGCAATTATCTGCCATCATCAAAAATAACCAATAGTTATGAGAATCTGTTGTAATGGGACTTTAACATAAACAGTATGATATCATCCTTCAAATCTGCAATTCTAATGAACATTATAGAATTCTACGATCTTAATTCATTATTCACGCTACTAGAATTCAAAAGCTAGGAACTCATATTTTTCAAACTAGTCTTCATTACATCTTAACAAATATATAAAGAAAATGTAATCTGCAACAACTTTGACCCTGGCTTATCAGATCATTACACTCAGTAAATTTTTCCTGGTGCTGCCTAATTTCATTCCCCAAACTTATTAGATCAGCATTAACAAAACATGAAAATAAAACCAAATTTAGCCCCTGAACATTAAAAAAAGTACAAGATCTTAGAGATTTAAACCACTAAAAAAACAGTTAAACTGTAAATATTTAAATGAAAAGTAAAAACACTCAAAAAGAGAAGTAGAAAAGTGTATCAGAACTGAAAAACAAAAGTACTATAAAGACAAAATAAATAATTCTAATAACCAAACCCAAACTGGAATATAACTCTGGAATATAATAAAAGATCCACTACCATTAATCCCGTAGCAAAAGCAAACCATTTTTCAAAAAATATAAAATATTATTAAATGTCTATATATTTGTCAACTTATAATGCATATAAGAGTAAATAGAAATAATTTTACAATAATAGTGAAATACATCTGCATAATACAAGGAACCTGTCACATGATCCATCCACCTTATGCAAGACTAAATATAAGTCAAAGAGACCCAACAACATATATCGGCATTAAATGATATGATCAAATTAAATTTTTTGAGACTACAGACAACAGTAATCAATGCAAAAATAAACTAAGCAAGTTTCTGTTGGAACATGCTTTTTATTCTGTGGACGAATTTTTCATTGATTAGTAATACCTAACACTAGCGTGGTTAAAATTTGATCAACAGTATACATGTAAAGAATTTTAATATTAGACATAGGGTGTATGAAAGTTGTTTATTAATTTGGTAATTCTATAGAACATCCCCCTTTAAAATTTCGCGTTTTTTTTTCAGAGATGTGTTCTAAGTTTATGTAAGAATAATTTTGCACTTGAAATTTTCTTTCATCAATTTTGTCAACGTGGAAAAAACTGTTGACACAATTGATGAAAGAAAATTTCTTACCTTTGAGTGTGGGTTGTTGAAGGGCAAGGGATATATTTCCTTACATGTTATCGTACTGTAATCCTTGTAAAACCACATACTTTCACCACCACCACCCCCATAGCTACCCCTACAATACACCCCTATTTTGGTCAAATTCTTGAAAAAACTAACCATTCAACGGTGTGTGTGCAAAATAACATATCCATGTACACCGATTTTACAAACCCCACCCAGCACCCCTATTCGCTCCCACCTCCCATTAGCTAGTTGGGTTATTGTTAATTTACCCAAATTTTAATAAGTGCAAAATTGTTCCTACATAAACCTAAAACATGTCTCTGAAAAAAAAACGCGAAATTCTAGATGGGGATGTTCTACAGAATTACCATTAATTTTTACAGTATCTAAGTATTTTGCCGCACACAGCAACGCTAGAATTTACTAATTGGCCAAAACCGATAAGGATTTAAATATTAATAAACCACTTACTCTGAACGGTACCAATTCTTCTGCAGTAAAAGAGTCTGGTAAGCTGACATGAAAGTATGGAAAGAAACCGTGTACATGGCAGCAAATGCTATTTCCAGACTTTGTAACTCCAAACATTCGCATAATTGGGACTAGCCCAGTTTGAGGTTCAGATATATTGGGACACGCAGAGCCAACATAATGGTCCAATTCCAGATGTTGGAATATTATCTTATCATTTTCTGGATTTAAAAATGGTTTTGCGGGCCGTGCAATATTTTCATACCTGTAATGAAAGTGTAATAAGCTTTGAATTTGAAAAAAACGTATTATTCAACTTTACCTCATCCTCTTAGCTTGGTCCTGAGGTGACATGTCTTTTCTCTTAAGCATAATAATGTGTTATAACTAATAACTAGTAATAAGTATAATAAAAAATAAAACGCTAAAATCAAGTACTTCAAATAAAGGATTAGAACATATAACATTCAAAGCTCAGCTCTTAGAAAATACAACTGTTAACTAGGTATATACCACAGAACACCCTCACGTATGTACGCCGTAACCAACTGTTACTTGGAAAATGGAAGACAGGAAACGGGGGAAACACGCTTCAAGACAATGCGCGCCAGTAAGCTCTGCGCAATGCGCACTGCGCCTTGAAAACAGAATGGCGCAATTAAAGCTACGTTTACACGTGCATAGATTTGCCGACACTGTCGAGAAAGTAAAAATAAAATGCACGCCTTTAACATCTATTGGTGTGACAGTTCGATAGATAGACAGATAGATAGATTTATTCCGTTTCATTAGACATACTACAAATAATATATGTGTAAAACAGGTACATTTTAGACACCACAAAGTAAGATAAAAAATAGTAACTGCACTTGAAGGTAGTTTTACCGACTATTATTGGTTTTATTGTAAAACGAATAGGCTTACGATTAGAGCGTATTTAAAATACGGCAGTTTGCCGGTTATCTCGTGACGTAATAGTGTCACATACGCGCGCATTTAATATAACCTCGACAGAGCCGCACATACATTTTGCACAACTTTGTTAGCTCCGCCTTTCCACTAACGCTCGTTTCTCTGCTGATTATGTTATTACGTCATAGCCAGTAGAATAACTAGAACATTTGCGGCAATATCTAACCATTTAAACATAGTTTAAACTTCATGATTTTTTTTTTACTATAAGGCATTATTAAAAAAATAAAATAAAAAATACGGGTCAACTGTTTTTATACGTAGATGTTATTAAAATAATAATTAAAAAATTGTCTACTTGCCCATTGTTTTGTTTGACAGTTATCCTTTGGTTACGAGTTAAACTTGCATTGATATACTGACCCTTAAAAGCTGCAAATTATTTATCCAAATTAGATTAAATTATGAATGTCAATTACGTCAGTTGAGGAATATGTGTAAATTTGACAACATGGTTACGACCAGTGATGTGAGTCGGGAATTTTCCCAGTGGGTGGGTAAATATAAATCGGGAAAATATGGGGAATTTTCCCCGATGATATTTTCCCACTCGCCAAACAAAACTGACACTGACTAAATCTGACTTAACTTAACCTGACATTATTTTTTATTTACGTTTTTTTTGTTGTTAATTGTTTATTTGTTAATTTATATAACATAGGATATTATGTATCTCTTTTAGTCTTGTAATAAAACATTTAAAATCAAATATTATTATTAATAATAACTTTATTAATACATTTACTTTAATAATACATTTAGGACCAATAAAAAATAAAATTAGCATTATTATTATTATTTATTCAGGGAAAATATGCGGGAAAATATTCGGGAATTTTCCCTCAAAAATAAATTCCAGGAATTTTACATCATACTGGTTATACGACTGACCAAAGTTTATGACGACGGGCTATTTCCTTCTGAAAAGAGATAATTGGATTTTCTATATCTCATAACATAAGAATAGTTTTCGCTATTGTAACGGCACATCGAATGGTCTAAGCATTAACGTGCAAACATTCACTGGGGTGAAAGTTTAACTGGCGAGTTACTGGCGCCAGCAAATCCATGCAGATAAGGTTTGTTTGCGTGTAGTTTGATATCTAATGGATTTATGGCCGGTTTATCCATGCAAGGTTCAAGGATTATATTTCTGTTTATAATCCTTGTGCAAGAGGTTAACTCGTAACCAAAGGATAAATGTCAAACAAAACAATAAGTACCGAAATACTCATTGTTTCGTTTGACATTTATCCTATACTTAATAAGTGTTAACCCTCTGTATATTGATAAACCGGCCCTTAATGGATTAGCAAATTAATCAAGTTTTGCTTCTGCTAGACAAAAAGGATGAAAGGATTCTTATAGGTAGGCAGCTGTGAAACTAAATAAACATCATAAAATTAATAGTTGACATATTAAGAAAAATTATTGTAGGTACTGCACATTTTGTTCAGCATTTTTTTTATCTACTTCTGTCACAGAAATGATTGTCTTCCGTGCTTCGGTTCCTGTGATTCAGGCCCCGCCCTGCTGGGGTGCTGCGACATTAAATAATATAGTAAACAGGTATGCATATTCACAAGCGATTTTACCTGCTCCAACAGTAGTAACCAATCGTATAGAAGAAGAGATCATTTATTTAAACCAATCAGCATTAGCTTTTAGAAAACAGAGTAGCACCTATCTTTGTTCGTTGTACACACAACGGCCGGATAAACATTGATGGGGCCTGTAGGTAAAATTGGGGTGGAGGCTTGTTCGGAAAATCAACCGCCATAGCTTCCTGGAATCTGATGGGGTGTAAATCATGAGGACGTTTTCATTTACGTATTGTTTATTTAGATTTTGTTTAATAACACCGGATGGGAACAGATACTTCGATACTTTTATGCTAGAATTTGTAGCAAAATAAAATGACTTAACGAGATAATGGCGTTAACTGAGGGGCGGGTGTTTGATGTATCAGTCCAAATTTCGAAAGAAATCAGAAATCATTAATTTTATTTTATTTTCAGTAAAATAAATTTTCATGGCTTTGGTGGGGGCCCCGAGGCATGCCTCGTTGTCTTACAATTAATCCGGCACTGCTAATGACCAATGAATGCTTTGAGGGATTTTACCACAGTTTTATGCCCCGTTCAGATAGTTGCGGAATGCGAATTTTTTTGTGCGGACTTTTATAAAATTTATTCTAAAACAGTCCAATTTTCTTGCAGAGGTAGCGAAATGTTCGTAAGACAATTCGTTCACTTTTAACTAGAAGTTAAATTAGCAAATTAACTTTTCCTGGAACGCATATGTCGAATTAAAAAAAAAATCCGCAGGCGGAAATTCGCATTCCACAACTATCTGAACGGGGCTTTACTGAGGACACGTATCGTCATCGTCATCATTTCTGGATGGGGGTGGCATAATAATAATTTATTAAAGCCGCTTTACACTTTGCAAGGGTTTGCGGATTTGATATTTGATTTTGCAGCTCACTTTAGGCAAGTTTCCTTGCTTAAGAAACTGTTTACTATCTTAGACCAATCGGATGATTTATGTAAAGAGTTGAGGTTATGATTATTATTTACCTTTTTTAAGGATTATAATAGAGGAAATGAATGCATTTCGGTCTTAATCGTCACTACTTCAATGTAAGGACTTGAAACCTTTTGCATTATGTTAAGTTTCGGCAACACGGCAACATATGAAATGTATACCTACCTTTAAAAATTGGTGTAGTATAGTAACGCAATTTTTTTTTTTTTTTTTTAAATAGGCTTAAGATATCATGAAACGTCGAGTTTTTCAATTTGAGCGAAACAAATTTTCTGTCTGTCGGTATGTCTGTAAATTTTTGTTTTTTGTGCGCACGTTTAGGTACTATGGAACCGTTTATGATATTGATTTGAAATTTGGTACACTATGTATTATAACGAGATTTGAAAATAGATTATACTTTGATCTAATTTCGTTGAAGTGTTCGGGGGTAAATAAAGGTAAATAGGGAGAGCAAGCAGGTAAGAGTCCATAAAATTGCAATTTAGGGCATGTACGAAAAGTCAAGGTCTCATAATTTTTTTTGGCATCAGCCACCTCCCACTATCACCCCCACACTATTATCAAAGGGAGTAAAAAAAAAATTAAAATGTGATTTAGTGTGTATACAAGAACGAAACGTCTCAAAATTTTTTTTTGCGTTAGCGAGACTAAAAATTTTTTGGCATTAGCCACCCCCTCTACCACCCCCACCCTATTTTAAAGGAAGTAAAAAATTAAATTGGGATTTAGTGTGTGTACGAGAACCAAGGGGCTCTAAAATTTATTTTGGCATTAGCGACCCCCTGTACCACCCCCATTGCCACTCCTGTCCTATTATTATTAAAGGGAGTAAAATATTAAATTGGGATTTGGGGTGTATAAGAGAACAAATGCCTTCTAAAAAAATTTTGGCATTAGCCACCCCCTCTACCACCCCAACCCTATTATTAAAGGAAGTAAAATATCACATTGGGATTTAGTGTGTATAAGACTTGGATACAAAATCTGGATGTGGAAGTACGGATTCCTTGAGCAGAGCGGTTTTCTAATTGCAAAGCATATTTTACAGTTGTCACAGAGATTGCAATTCCCGAAAGCTACCTACTTGACTAAAAAAGCTTTAATACCTGTAATTTATCTCTGGTAGGTATATATTAGGCGAGCGGGAAGCACCCCTAAAATGAGCCCATAGTGACCATGGCAGTCCTAATGGCTGAATCCAGTTTTTTCTTATGTTTTCGAGGTCACTGAATACGAATCTAAAGTTAGTTTTACAAAAAAATGGGGCGTCCACGAATAAAATCATGTTTTTGTGGAAAATGAATGAAAAAGATTTCAAGCTTTTTCACATTTAACTCGCTATATCTGCGTCAGTTTTAATTGTTTCATTTTGAAATTTGATGCACTTATTCCTCAAAGCATGAGCTTGAAAATAAGACTTGTCCGAAATTCCCTCTACATTTATTCATTTTGTGACAAATTTTCAAAGTAGCACTGCTAGATTCCGCAAATTTTTAGATGCCATCGCAAATGTTGAGTGAGGAACTTTCGAATTCCCAATAAATAATTATCTAACATTAAAATATAATACATTATGAAGTTTTGTAGAAAGTTTCAGCCTTTCATATTTAAATAAAAAAAGATATGCGCGTTCAAAGTTCAGCGTCGAGTCCGAGCGCGCGCGATCAACAAGCGCTGATTGCTTCGGCGGCAATTGGCTTTGACTATTTTACATTATAAATCACATAGATATGTATAAATTATTTTTATATGTTTATAAAATGTATCGAGTGCATAAATATTGAATTTTATCCAAATGAAAGCTATTGCCAAAATTAATCATTTATATTCTTTCCTATTATTTGGGTTTTCTACCACATATATTATTATCCTCTTCAAAACAAATCACCGAATCTACAAAATAATAGAATTATTGGAAAAAACTTCTGCGCCCGTGACGTTTACGCCAAAGGAAAAGTCAGAGGTTATGTTTTGCAAATAATATAAATCGGAATAAACACAGAAATAATGTATTTTGCTGACGTTTCGGAAAGTAATCTCTTTTCGTTTTCAAAGCTATTTTTTGGAAGAACTCTTATTTTGCTGTGTATGTCAAATACACAGCTTTAAGATTCTGTTTATGTTATTTCCATAGATACTGACTACTTACACAGAACATAGAACTGATGATATTTTCTTTTAGATAATGTTGAGTTTGTTAAGTTCTTCTTTTAACATTGGTAGCCAGGTTGTACAAATATCTACAGAACAATTCGATACGCACTTATCTTCATTTAATAAGATTATTGCTGATTCTTTAATTTTTCTTTTTTTGGTATCTGTTTCTTTTGTTAAAATTTTTGCCAGCCCAGCATGTTCACAAATCTTTGATTTCTGAATTTCATTCTTTCTAATGTAATTCTTGTGCTCATCCAACCTCACACTGAAAGGTCTGGATGACTCACCCACATAACATTTATCACATTCGCACGGGTTATTGTAAATACAGTTTTTTGAATTCTGCTCCATTATCGGTTTTGTTTTTGTTAAAATAGATCTTAAAGTGTTCCCTGTTTGAAATATCGTCCTAACATCAAATTTGTCATCTATACGGCGTAGCTTCTCCGATAGTCCGTATACATAAGGAATTATTGCTGTATAATGACGTTCAGGTTTTTGTCGTACCTGATTGTCCCTGTTTTCAACATTTATGAAAACTCTATCAACAAAGGCTTCAGGATATTGATTTTGTACTAGAACCTCTTTGATAAATTTTTTCTCGTTATTTAATATTTCATTATTAGATGAAATTATTTTGGCCCTATCGTATAAACATTTTACAACACCTCTTTTAACATTTATTGACTGATTGGAGTTAAAATTTAGATATCTATTAGTATGTGAGGTTGGATGAGCACAAGAATTACATTAGAAAGAATGAAATTCAGAAATCAAAGATTTGTGAACATGCTTGGGAAAACGGACATAGAATAAACTGGGACTCGGCAAAAATTTTAACAAAAGAAACAGATACCAGAAAAAGAAAAATTAAAGAATCAGCAATAATCTTATTAAATGAAGATAAGTGCGTATCGAATTGTTCTGTAGATATTTGTACAACCTGGCTACCAATGTTAAAAGAAGAACTTAACAAACTCAACATTATCCAAAAGAAAATATCATCAGTTCTATGTTCTGTGTAAGTAGTCAGTATCTATGGAAATAACATAAACAGAATCTTAAAGCTGTGTATTTGACATACACAGCAAAATAAGAGTTCTTCCAAAAAATAGCTTTGAAAGCGGAAAGAGATTACTTTCCGAAACGTCAGCAAAATGCATTATTTCTGTGTTTATTCCGATTTATATTATTTGCAAAACATAACCTCTGACTTTTCCTTTGGCGTAAACGTTATGGGCGCAGATGTTTTTTCCAATAATTCTATTATTTTGTAGATTCGGTGATTTGTTTTGAAGAGGATAATAATATATGTGGTAGAAAACCCAAATAATAGGAAAGAATATTCGTAGAATGCCACAAATAACTTTCAGACAATCATTTATTTCATCAATATTACTACAACAATCCTTACAACTACAAATATCACAGCATTTCAAATGAGATACAACGCAAGAACAAATCACATTTGAGCAAGCATTTTTCCCACTGCAAGAATAGAAATATTTTTGTAAAATTTCTATTGCAGTGGGTCCTTCGTAGTAACCAAAATTCAATTTTTCGCCTTCTATCGACCATCCAAACTTTGTCACTTCTTCGGAAACAATTATTGATTCAGTAGCTTGTTTGCATTCCTTTACCTGCCAAAGAGCTCGCAAAATGTGCTTCAACATAGCTGGTTTAGATGGGGAAGCGATATTTTGATTTTTTTCGATTGCTAAATTATAACGCAAGGAGTTAACCTCAGTACGCATTGCTTTTGATTTTTTTTAGGATCCCATAAATTTGCTATAAAAAGACTAACGATTTCTAGGACAGTATCGATCAGTAAATCATTTATTCGAGCTAAATTTAATAAGGCTTCGTTAGACATGCTTTTCATAGCTACATTAAACATGTATATAACGTTAGCAAACCACCTTTAGCAAAATGCAAGAAAAACTATTGGACTTTTGTTACTTTTATGTTGCTATTTTGTACCACTAAAGTTACTTTGGTACCTTGAACCATTTTCGAGAAAACTAAAAAATCCGCTAACGTTAATCTAACGTTAGCAGTGACCGCGACAGCTATTAACGCTAAAATAAAAATTGTCATATCCCTCCATTTTGAGACTGGTAGTTTCCATATTCGACGGCTTATATAGATTGATATTTGATACGTGGTAATTTAAAGTGTATACCTACTATCCTGTGATGTATCAGATAAAATCGTAAATGTTAATTTAATAAAATTCCTTTTCCTCTTGCACCCGCAAAACCATGAGGCGCAGAAGGTCCGATCAAATGGGTATTATTGGGGTAACTCTAACGTAAACGCTTTTTAAATGTTTTATGTCAATAAATCTAAAAACTTCGACCATTCTCAAAAATTCAAGTCGTTGATGTAACACAATAGTCACCAGATCCTAAAATAAGCTGTAAATTGATTTACTGCACAGAAATATATTGTCGTAAATATGGTAAAGGGCACTTTCTATTCATTTCTTGGGTATTTGGTATTTCATACGAACAAAATTAATATTTCAAAAAACTAATAATAGCTGACTAATTACAGGTATTTAAGTTTTGTGTAAACACAAGAACACATTAATTTATCTTAGGGTCGGGGTGAGAAAATTCGAACCGGGAATTGTTGCAATTTATTATTATTTTTAATTGAATAAAATGAAAGTCATTGATTCATTAATGTCCCCTCTTCATATTCTGAGTTCTATGAATATAAAAGTTAATTTATATTACGGTCAGTGGCGGCTCGTCAAGGATGGCACGGTAGGCAGTGCCCACCCAATTACATAAGCCATAGTTGTAAAGTTATATTTGTATTTTTATATACTCTTGTAGTTAAATTATCAGATAAAGTTTTGCGGTTAATTAATTCAAAAAGTTAATTTTGTTTATGATACTATTTTTACTGCATATTAATCCGCCTTATATATAAGTTCCGAGGGTAATACCACGCCGATCTCGCGGCTTACACTAATGTCTTTAAGCGCCTTGAAGCGTGACGTCATTTGCTAGCGTACTCCTGAAGCCGCGCGATACCGCTGCAAGTGGCTTTATAACCCAGAGTGGGCAAGCCACCCCGCAGCAAAACTTGTGATAGACAATATCAATATTGACTAGAATATGTTCAGATATCAAGCAGGAAAACTAACTAATGTGTTAAAATTGATTAATCAATATTTCTTATGAATATCAAATAGAACACTAATTTTCAATTTGATAAATAGGAACAAAAAGAAGTTAAAATACATGTCAATGGTGTTTAAGGTGAAGATATCCACAAAATTTCATCCACAAATGCTGACGTAGAGGAAATTCTATCCTACCAGTGTAGAGCGTGTGTAAGACGCTATGACATACGTGCGCTATCACATTACGTTACGGCTTTGAAATTTTGCACGTGTATAAGTCTCGCGACAATACACTTTAACATCTTCATATAAGAAAAAACAAGATGGCGGACGGCTTTACCGTTTCCGATTTGACTCAAAATCGATATCTGGGGGTTTTCTAGGTCGCGGATTATGAATTTTTCAGTCAAAATAAAGAAATTCAAAATGGCGGCGCCAATATGGCCGACGACTTTTGTCGTTTACGTTCAAATAGATCAAAATCGATATCTAGGGGTTTTCGGGGTCGCGGATTACGAATTTCTAGTAAAAAATTTAGTTCAAGATGGCGGACGACTTTACCGTTTATGATCCGATTCGTCTCAAAATCGATATCTGAGGATTACAGCATATCAAAAGACTAAAAAGTAAAAAATAAAATTATGTAAAAATATTTTTAAAAAAGCTTTTATTTAAACGCTCTAAAAAGTAGAAAATAAACGTTGAAGCAAATCAAATCCATCATTTTGATCCATTATATAATTTGTTTATGATATAAAAGCTTGTCGCGAGCAATCTCCTTTACACAGGAAAATCTGGCGACAAGCTTTTATATCATAAAAAAAATTATATAATGTAACAAAATGATGGATTTGATTTACTTCAAAGTTTATTTTCTAATTTTTAGAGCGTTTAAATAAAAGCTTCCTTAAAAAAATATTTTTTCATATAATTTTTTACCATATTTCTAAGACAGCTTTATTATAAATTCCCAATTTTACCCATATAAAAGTTTTCCTATAGTATTACATAGTCAATATATACATTAAAAAAATTTCTTCGTGACGAACGAGGCGAACAAAGCGTCTATTACATTGAATTTCAAATTTATTTTTACAGTTATACAAATAAAGATTTTTTCCAAATTCCCATTTGTACCCCCATCAAATTTTTCCCACAGTTTCTTAAGACCCTTATGTACATTTGCCATACAAAAATAATTCGTGACAAACGCCTTCATAGGTGAACAAATCGTTTATTATATTGAATTTCAAATTTATTTTTACTGTCATATAAATAACGATTTTTCCCAAATTCCCATTTGTACCCCCAACAATTTTTTTCCACAGTTTCCTGGGACCCTTATATATATTTGTCACACAAAAATAATCCGTGACAAACGAGCGTTCATAGGTGAACAAATCGTTTATTACATTGAATTTCAAATTTATTTTTACTGTTATACAAATAAAGACTGTTTCCAAATTCTCATTTGTACCCCCACCAAATTTTTCCTACAGTTTCTTAAGACCATTATGTACATTTGCCATATAAAAATAATCCGTGACAAACGAGCCTTCGTAGGTGAACAAATCGTTTATTATATTGAATTTCATATTTATTTCTTCTGCTATACAAATAAAGACTTTTTCCAAATTCCCATTTGTACCCCCACCCAATTTTTCCTACAATTTCTTAAGACCCTTATGTACATTTGCCATATAAAAATAGTCCGTGACAAACGAGCCTTCATATAGGTGAACAAATCGTTTATTACATTCAATTTCAAATTCATTTTACTGTCACATAAATAAAGATTGTTTCCCAAATTCCCAGCTGTATCCCAAAAAATTGTTCCTACAGTTTCCTGACGCCCTTATATACATTTGCCATACAAAAATAATCCGTGACAAACGAACCTTTAAAAATAAATTCGAAATTCAATGTAACAAATAATTTGTTCACATATGAAAGCTCGTTTGTCACGGATTATTTTTGTATGGGGCAAATGTATATAAGGGCCTCAGAAAACTGTATGAAAAATTTGGTGGGGGTACAAATGGGAATTTGGAAAAAGTCTTTACTTGTATAGCAGAAGAAATAAATATGAAATTCAATGTAATAAACGATTTGTTCACGTCTGAAGGCTCGTTTGTCACGGATTATTTTATATAGCAAATGTACATAAGGGTCTTAAGAAACTGTAGGAAAAATTTGGTGGGGTTGACAGTTTTCGAAATATTAATTATTTGAAGTTCGAAAAAAAGCAAAAATGCCCATTTTCAACCCTGAGAACAATATAAAAAACAAAACAATTTTAAAGCTGCTAAAGCCCTTAAATACACTTTAAACACCCCTTAACAAAGTCCCAAAGCGTTTTAGGCTATTATGTTATTGCAACCCCTCGTTCTTTAATTGATATTTAAGGTGAGAATATTCAAGAGAAAGAGATCCGGTAGGGAAATATTTAACTGTTTTTGACTATAACTTCTTATTCTGAAACACATATTGCAAACTATAAGACTACATACGTAGAAGTATAACAAGAGTAATGTTATAAATTTGCACTCAATAATTTCAAACATATGCGAAATAAGTATATAGATTTAAATTTAGGAAATACGAAAATTGACATAATTTATAAAATAAAATCTAATTATTTTGCAAACAACTGAAATTATTGAGGGAAAATTCATATCACTACACCTGTCATAGTACTACTTAGGTAGTCTTATACTTTTTTTACCACTAGAGTTTTAGATTTTGCACATGTGTATAATCCGGTGACAATACACTTTAATATTTTCATATAAGAAAAAAACGAGACGGCGGAAGACTTTACCGTTTATTATCGGATTCGACTCAAAATCGATATCTGGGGTTTTCGAGATCGACAATTATGAATTCTTGGTCAAAATCTAGAAATTCAAAATGGCGGCGCCAATATGGACGACTTTTGTCATTTATGGTCCAAATCGATCAAAATCGATATCTGGGGGTTTTCGGGTTCGCCGATTACGAATTTCTAGTCAAAAATTTAGTTTAGGATGGCGACTTCAATATGGCGGACGACTTTACCGTTTAAGATCCGATTCAACTCAAAATTGATATCTGGGGGTTTCTAGGTCGCGGATTATGAATTTTTAGTCAAAATTCAGACATTCAAAATGGCTGACGACTTTTGTCTTTTAGATAAAAAATCGATCAAAATCAGTATCTGGGGGTTTTCGGGGTCGCGGATTACGAATTTCTAGTCAAAAATTTAGTTCAAGATGGCGGACGACTTTACCGTTTATGATCCGATTCTTCTCAAAATCGATATCTGGGGATTACAGCATATCAAAAGATTAAAAAGTAAAAATATAATTATATAAAAAAATATTTAAAAAAAAAGCTCTTATTTAAATGCTCTAAAAAGTAGAAAATAAACTTTGAAGTAAATCAAACCCATCATTTTGTTACATTATATAATTTTTTTTATGATATAAAAGCTTATCGCGAGCAATCTCCTTTGCACAGGAAAATCTTGCGGCAAGCTTTTATATAAAAAAAATTGTATAATAATATAATGTAACAAAATGATGGGTTTGATTTACTTCAAAGTTTAGTTTCTACTTTTTAGAGAATTCAAATAAAAGCTTTTTTTTCAATATTTTTTAAAAGCTTTTATTTAACTCGCAATGTTTGTTAGTTAGTTTCGATTAATTCTAATTAAGTTAGAGCTTTGAAATTTTGCACATGTGTATAAGTCCGGTGACAATACACTTTAACATTTTCATATAAGAAAAAAACAAGATGGCGGACGATTTTATGGTTTATGATCCGATTCGACTCAAAATCGATATCTGGGGGTTTTCGGGTTAGCCGATTACGAATTTCTAGTCAAAAATTTAGTTCAGGATGGCTTCTTTAAGATGGCGGGCGACTTTACCGTTTAAGATCCGATTCAACTCAAAATCGATATCTGGGGGTTTCTAGGTCGCGGATTATGAATTTTTAGTCAAAATTCTGAAATTAAAATGGCTGACGACTTTCGTCGTTTAGATAAAAAATCGATCAAAATCGGTATCTGGGGGTTTTCGGGGTCGCGGATTACGAATTTCCAGTCAAAAATTTAGTTCAAGATGGCGGTCGACTTTACCGTTTATGATCCGATCCGTCTCAAAATCGATATCTGGGGATTACAGCATATCAAAAGACTCAAAAGTAAGAAATAAAATTATATAAAAAAATGTTTTTAAAAAAAGCTTTTATTTAAATGTTCTAAAAAGTACAAAATAAACTTTGAAGTAACTCAAACCCATCATTTTGTTACATTATATATATTTTTTTATGATATAAAAGCTTGTCGCGAGCAATCTCCTTTACACAGGAAAATCTCGCGACAAGTGTATTTGGAAAAGTCGTTCAGAAAAATTAAGTAAGTTCAAATATGAAGTTTCAATTGAAAATATTGATTTTTTTTTTTTGAAAAATATTGCAAGTCAGACAAATTCGAGGTTTGGGTTAGTTTAGGCATTTCGACGTAAAAATTGACAACTATGGTGTTTACAATAATTGAAATAAGTAGATTGACATTCATAGCAATATGGATGCTCTAAACTAACCCAAACCTCGAATTTTTCTGACTTGCAATATTAAAATAATAATAATAATAATATTTTCAAATGAAACTTCATATTTGAACTTACTTAATTTTTCTGAACGACTTTTCCAAATACATTTTTCCTCTATCTCAATCGCTAATGTTACTTTCGCAAAATTCCCATTTTAAAAACATCACAGTTGGCTTTGAAATAGAGATTGAGTAGCAGTTCTACCTTCCAAAGGTAGCTCATTATGGGTATTATGTGCTGTAAAAAATATATACAAATCCAAATACAAATAGCCAAGTACAAAGTACATACAGTGTGTCCCACTACATACTAAGCCACCCTGGCTTAGTACGTAGTGGGACACACTGTATGTACTTTGTATATCAATATCAATAATGAGTTACCTATGTATGTGCCCGAAAATTTAGTTGAATTACTTAATTTTAAAGCATTTGATGCAGTCTTTATTCTTTTATTAAACTTTATTATTTTATATGGTTTCTTCCTTTCAATGAAATCAGTAAAATATCAAACAAATGGAAGTAGTTAACAATTTTAAGTGAAGTCTATTGGAGAAAAACATGGCGTGCCATGACTGCAATTTAAAATTTTTTTTGTCTATACGAGTCTAAAACATAGACATACCCATCATCAAATTTCTGACATAATGTCACACTATATTAAATAAATAATAATACTTGGTTGATTATATGGTGTGTTGAAATATTTTGATAAAATTCATCTAAAGGAATGCATTTTATGTCTGAATAAGGCAAAACTCATGCTCAATAGCATCCAATGATGTTTATAGTAGACTAGGAACAGAAATTCCAATTCGACCTGCGAGAAGCATTTAGCATAACAATTTGGCAACCGATACTTTTAGGGGTTTTCGACCCCTCTGAATCCGAAAATGCCTGTTGCCAGATTGAAAAATAAACCAGAAGCCCGTTATTCAGGATGGCGTCCAAGATGGCGGTAATTTTTGAAATATTGCTAACATGAACTTATATAAAAGCAATCCAGGGTTGTCGACATGGCTAAATTTAAATTTGATAATACCATAGTCATATGGCTCGCCGTAATTAAAGATGGTGGTCAATATGATGGCTATTTTTAAAATGTTGCAAGTATGTACTTATAGAGGGATTCCAGGGCGTATGGAGGGTTTTCGACACCGCTGAAACAAAGTATGACAATATCACAGTCAAAAAACCCACTGCGAGCCAATAATTCATGGTTGTGTATCAGACGCTTAAATATCATAAAAAGAAAGTATTTTTTCACCTCCGACATGAGCGCTTTCCAGTTATCTTTCTTTATTTAGTAAGCTTAGGAATAACATTACGTTACTAAAAGTGTGTAGATCTGAGTACAAACTAATAGACTGCATAGAGTGCCAGGGATGCCGAATGCATTTTGTTTTGGGAAACAGATGTGTTCTAACCCGCGCAGTGCAGTCATTTCAGGCCGCTGCGCTAGCTCAACAGTGGGCATAGGACCTGTGTGCAAGTCCCAACTAGCAAAATGGATTTCTAAAGGAACAAAATTATTATATAAATATTCGTTAGTGCTCTTCATAGAAGTGTTCAGACCTATAACGGCAAAAATTAAAACCATTTTGGCAAACAAACTAAATTGTCACATAATATAGTTGTAAGAAGAAATATATGACAGATATTATAATTACAAACGGCAATCTAAGTATCTGCATTTTATTAGCGCTGTATAAAGCTTTATATCACCTCTTACAAAACCCTTTAAAACAGCTATAAAAAATATATATGAGTTGTATAGATAGTCTAGTAATTTCTAACACAACTACTATAAAATTGTTTTATGTACATTTTATAAAAAGTTGTGTAGCCCGCCTTAAAACCATATAATAGAAGTGTTATATATTTAGATAATACAACTCTTAACGAACTACTTTAAAACTATTTTATAACTTGTACATAATCTTAGCAATTACCACTATTATAAAATTCTTATAGCATTGAAATGTAGTTTATTAGAAGAAAATATGAAATAAAACTGTGCAATGCAACATTGTTTATACTTAACTTAACTTCATTTACCATTGTCTATTCAATACAAATATGAATCCAACAATTTCTCAGTGGAAAAAAATTAAACAAAGTGGACATTTTAAAAGAACTTTTAAAAAATATATATGAATGCATTAAAGGCTCTAATACTTCCGTGCTTCAACCTATAAATGTAGCAGCTACTTGTAGGGATATTGCTAATTCCAGCGAGAAAGAACTTTTGCCAAATGAGGACGCTAATTTACATGAAAATGAAAAAATACCTAATTTTGATGAAACAGGTACCATGGAGGAGGATAAACAAAATTCTAGTGATGAAGAAGATGAAAAATGCAAGACTTTTCGCAAATATAGCAAAATATTAATGTTAATAGCTTCGGATATGGGCGACTTCATTTAATATTACCCATTCTGCCCTAAGGGAACTGTTTAAAATATGTAACGAATGAATACCCAACATACTTCCTAAGGATCCTAGAACTTTTTTTTAACACTCCCAAGATAATAAACTTAATAATACTGCTGGATAATGGACTTTATTGGCACAACAGGCTAAATAAAAATTTAATACGCTCACTGGAAAATAACCCTGACCCCAACGTTCAGTCAATTTCCTTTAATATCAACATGGACGGCCTTCCTATCTATAAAAGGTTCCAAATGTGAATTCTGGCCTATTTTATGTAATATCTATGAAATTCCACAAGTTAAGTCAGTAGTTATTGAAATTTATAGCGAACTGGAAAACCTGCCGATAGGGTACCTAACTGCTGGCCTATCCAACACAACATAACAAAATACTCATTTAAAGTTGTTGTTTTCATACCTTGTATGGTTATTCTGTTGTATAATGTTGGCTATCGACACGCTATGCGACAGTTAGGATGAGACTGAAAACAGCGCTGCCGAACTGTAAATATTTTAGAAAGAATATGTTGTGTATTAAAGTTTTGTTTTGTTAATTAAATTAAATGGCTACATAATTGGTTCGCCAAAATATATCTTAGAAAGTACAAAACAGTTATACAACTTGAAATTTTTAGTGACATTTTTGTTAAATATAAATATGATTTTGAGCAAACGTGTTGAACGACTTTAAAATTTTATTACTCGGTTCTACTACTTCACGAAGTGAGTGGAAATATTGTATCGATAAAAAAATTGTTTTTTTAAAATTCAGATTAGTTTTGAAAGATCGAGAAAATAATTTCGACAAAAAATATTTTCGTCTGTGTGTCTGTTCGGATTGTTTTTGTGCGATATAGAATAAGGTGAACAGAAGAAGGTAAACAGGCAATGGGCGTTTTTTGAAATTTTTTTATATACATAAATTGATGAAGTTAGTGCCCTTGTACCTAAGATGACATATAAAAGGGATGAGGATGGGGTGCAAAAGGAGGGGGTAGTTTTAATTCCTTGTATGTTATTTTCAACAAAATTATACATACCTTTTATCAAATAAAAACTGGCTAGAGGTAAGAACTAAGCAAACTAGTTTCTTTTCCTTGACTGTAGTAAAAAACTATTTTGGGCACGGTGGGCTAAAAGCTTAAAAGCTTTCTCCATTTTGTTGTCCAGCAGCGCACTTACTTAATTTAGATTTGGCAGCGCTTGAGAAAAGGTAAAGACGTTATGTATGAAAGCTACTTTTAGCACATACTTAGGCAACGTTATTCAACTAAAATCTTGTATAGTGATTTGAAAAATAACAAATTAAAATATTAAAATGCGCCATATTTTTATCAGCATTTTTGCTCCTTTGACTGACGCCATTGTGCACAATTTATTTTGTAACCTAAAAAGTACCCATTAATATTATATTTTTTCGAGAAAAACCATAATTATATTGCTTTTCTATCATTTACTTATTAAATTTTGCCTTAAAATAATAAATATTAAAATATTTAATGTTTTCCTAAATTTTACTGGACCTTAAAAATACTGAATTTATGCCAAAGAGGAGGCGCTTACATTTTTCATGCCAAAAGTATATATATTTTATCAGAAAAATTTGCCGCGCACGTAAAACATCTTTGGAATGCCGTTTTCGAAGTTTCTATGATTGCATATTAAACACATTTTATATTACATTGCCATTTTTAATATTACAGTATGTCATTCATACCGTACTCGCAGAAAATAGGTTATATATTATTCTTACGATATTTTGATGTAGTTTTTCAACATTATGCAACTGAATCACTGAATTCTCATGATCCCCATGTATTTTTTAATTATTTTATAAGCAATATGTTTATAATGCAATTTTTATATGACTGTTGTAACAAATTCATTGTATAAAGTAGCCCAAAATGATGTTTATATAACAGTTTTAAAATTGTTGTTTAACTATGCTTATATTATTGTGTAATGACCATATAGTGCCATGATACAGGCACTATAGAATTAAAATATTTTATAAAAATGGCCCTTTTTTGGTTCTGTAGCTATCGTATTACGAGTTAAAAAATGCTTTTAAAACAATTTAATTTTATCAAAATGCCTTGTGTAGTTGTTTATACAACCATTATAAATATTATTTTGCTAGTTGGGGTGTAAACTTAAAATATATGATTTGCATGAAACAACTACTCAGCGGGCAAATACCCCGACCTGCATAGAATTACACCTTACAAATCATGAAAGAATGGTAGCCAATATCATTTGTCAATTCCCTGACCAGGCATAGACCGGTTTCGAACTTATTAGTTCTCATCAGTATGCCATAGGTCAAGTGTAAACTTACATTAGTGAAAAGTCGGAGGGATGTTAATAAAGTTCTGAAACACGTGACAGCAAGTGATCGGAAAGTTTGGGCTTCGGGCTTCAGTCTTTCCAACTTACCATGCAATCACCGGTTTGGACACCACATCCAAACTTGCCACCATCACCAGCTGAACGGGCGCAGTACTTAAAGTCATCTGACCTGCTCTCCGGACTAGGAAATCACCCTCTAGAGAAGCTGACTATTTTTTATGTGGAGAAATTCGTCATCCAACTCTACAAGGTCAGCACTTATAAATGTCAAACTAAAACTTCGCTATGGCTTCCATAATTGAAATTTTCTAAATTCATTCTTTTTAATTTTACAGGTGCCACCGCAATCGTCCACGGGTGATGAAGCACGACACAGTCTATTTGGGAAAATTAAGACTGAGAGACTTCCCCCCACAAGTGATGCTTTAAGACTACACATACTGAGAAGTCATTATCAAGTAAGTATTCTTTTAAAGACCACGCGTATCTAGGACTAAATACACATCATTAATTACATTTTTCATTTGCAGTCCTGCGTTTGGAAAAACGCCCATTTGCCAGACCCTCTCTTACCGGACCCTCGGGAAATGGGACGGAAAGCTAAAGAGGAAACTTTTATTCCGATTCTCACGACATTGGAATCAGTTCTGAAAGCCTGCAGGGATATCCTAACTTGTGGATGTAAGATGGGATGACCACCCGGACCTGTGGTTTCCGGAAAAGTCATTTGCCTTGTCTAAAGTCATGCACCTGCAGTGCCTCTAACGTGCGATGTGTAAACAGGATTGAGTGATTACCAATGTCAAATATTTTAAAACTTGTATCTGTACTGTATCATATGTGCCACTTGATTAGAGACGTACAAATAATCTTAGAGTTTTTAACGCTTCAGTGTTATTTCTAACGTGCCATAAACATGACAATGTGACCCGTTATTTAGTTTTTAATAGTTTTAATACATTTTTTTTTGCTGTCTTTCTTCCTAGATAAGTAATAAATGTGATAATTTTTCCTGAATGTGTTGACTTGTTTCTCCTAAGCGCAAACAATGCCAGTAGTACACATATATGAGTAGGATATTATTAAATTTTGCTTTGGCTGTGTCGAGAACCCCCCGATACGCCCTGGATTCTCTTTACATGTTCATATGTCTGGTCGATAGCCGAGTGGGTTAAGGTGCGAGGTGGCAATCGCGATTAATCACACGGACATCGCACCACCGGGTTCGAATCCTGGCTCCGGCACTGACATTGTCGGAGGAAATGGTTGTATGTCCGCGTTTTTTCAATGTGTATCTCCCTTCCGCACAAGCCCGGGCTTCTGGAATTGGGGGTTGTCTAATTTCTGTAGTGTTTATTTATTATTTATTATTATTATTACATTCGCCATATTACAAACATATCCGCCATATTAGTCGCCATCGTTAATTAAGGACTTTCGGTTGGAAGCGTGACTACGAAATTATTGAATTTGGTTTTAGCAGTGTCGACAACCTCCTGATGGTATTCTTTCCATAACTTCATATTAGGAATATTTCAAAAATCTTGGACGCCATCTTGGATAACGGGCTTCCGGCACATTTTTCAATCTGGCAACAGGCATTTTCGGATTCAGCGAGGTCAAAAATCCCTAGAAGCACCGCTTGCCCAATTGTTATATAAAATGCTTCTCGCAAACTTAAAAACTCTTTTACTCAAAAATGTTCTTAGTCTATAGTGCATAGTGGCAGTATAGACGTTAAACAGTTGTCGAGTATATCCAACCATTATTAAAAAAGTTAATACCGCAGATTTATAGATAAAATGGACTATTCATCTATACCAAGGAAAGATATTAAAAACTCTTATCAATTTCACTGATGTTCCCAAATCTCCTGGTCCCAAAAGGAGTGCTTGTGTTATGTGTGGATGATGCGAAGGAGATTTTGTCTTTTGATTTGATTTTCGTTTTGTCCAAAAAATAAATCCTTCTAAAATAATCACAACGACAAAAATGTTTCTTGCACTAAATTTATAAAACGCCAATAAAAGAGAATCATACGAATTTTGCTTATGTCTTCTCAAAACAATTGAAAATTATTAAATTTGAATGAATCTGTCTGAATTTTGTATTTCTATCTATGGTTTCTATGGTGAAATAAAAACAATGTTTTAATAATGAATTTACTGGCATATAAAAGAGAGATAAAAGTATAATAAAGACTAGTCAAAATTTGTTTATAATACATAAATATTACTTATACTTATTCTGCACAATTAGAATTTTAAAAAATTAACAAGTTACATAGGGCTATGTACTTTAGTAGGTTGGCTAGAACATACTGCACCATAATTAATAGCTAATTCATCATTGCTATATTGGTAAAAACCAGGATTTGGTATGCTTTGGGCGTTCCTAGGAGATACAAGGTTAGAATATTCATCATCCCCTCTAGGAATGGTATACATGCTTCTGCCTCTCAGTCTTCTGCTTATAGAACTACCTAAAATAGAAAAATTCTTTTAGGGAGATAGTAAGAACAAGACAGTTTTAATAGTTTCTTTGAATAAATCTGAAAACAGAAACACTCCATTAATAAATTTAGGCATACTGTTACGTGTTTACGCCCTCCAGTAAACACCCTGTAGGTTCGATAAATTGCAACAACAATTGTCACAAAACTGTACTTTATTAGTCTTTTAAATTACAATCATTAATCCTGAAAACTAACACAACTAACTAACTAACCTTAATCTAACATAAATTCACTACTTTAAATCACAACTTGTTACTGTTCTGTATTTCATCTGATCACTTGTCATTTCATATCTAACTCTGTATATCAAAACTGTACTGCATACTGAACTGTCCGCGTGCGCCGGAATCATCTATTTATATGCCCACTTGGAACGTACTCGAATCTCCTTCCAGAACTTTCTCGAATATGGTGCAAATTTCTATAGATTTCTAGGCGCTAAATTCGTCGTCAATTGGTCCAGAGAAGGCGCCACCCTACCGGCCGTCAACTAAATAACAGGTCTCCCTTCACTTAGACCAGGGAGTAATTACATCTCTCTCCGTTAGAGGGCAGCACATTACACTTCCCCCTCCATAAGCCTGACATCCCGGTCAGGCAATTCAAATTCCCCACCATACTTTGCAAACCTGTCCAGCTGCACAATCTTCATCTTGGACTTCTTACTATGTTGAATTCGGTAAACAACTTCATTAATCCGAGTGACGACAGAATACGGCCTTTCCCAATGAGGATGAAGCTTCGGGAATCCTTCTTCATCCACTGTGGGTTTTACAACCAAGTCCCCGCCTTAAATCCTGCTGAACTGACATTACGGTCATATCGAGCCTTCATTCGGTCACCACTTCTAGTAAGTGACCCCTTGGCAGCTACACCTGCACAAATCTTGCAACTGCGACACTAAGTCTACATCCTGACGGCTATTTATCCAATATAATAATTCCCGTACTCCAGTGAAGGTCTTATTTTTATTAAAATGCTCTCCGGATATTCCTTCGTGCACTTCCCGAAGTACTTTTGGTACCCGGTACCTGGGTATCACCAAACCCATGGTAACTTTCTTCCCATTCGGGCTCTCCCATGCTCTCTCTGTAATAGTTCATCTTCAAGCCTTAGGGAACTCCATTGCGCTCATAAAGCCTTCCAACACTTTTACTGGAAACGCCCTTCCATTCCGGGCGGATTCCTTTTTCCTTCGCCTTTAACATTGCTTCAATTTCATCGTCGTTCAGTTGTTTCTTCCTTAGAACTTCTTTTGTCCAGTCCTTCGGAACCTCTATCTTAACTGTCTTTACTTCCGCTACATCTTGCTGTCATTTTACATCCTCGACAGTTACTTCCTTAGGGTGCCTCTGGCGACAGTACCTCTTGACATGCCCCAATTTTCCGCAATTATAACAGCAGATTCCTTTTTCAGATTTTTACCACTTCGCTGCTGATTCGGCTCCAGTTGTGGTCTTGCCTCGACTTCAGTGAATGTAATTCGCTCAGTACTTGCGCAACCATTTCCTGTATCTGTTAACATAACAATCAATCTCGTCTTATCGGAGCGGGTTTCCTCTTTCTTTGCAGCATTTACTTCCCCAGGATTCCATTTTAGATGATCACGCATCATATGACTTGGTTTGCTGCACTGGTAACATCTGATACCTCCGCTAGGTAAAACACCTCCTTGTCGGTTTTCCTGTTTTCCTGAAAAACTTGTCTTGGCCATTAATTGGGTAAATTGGGTAAAATTGTGTATGTCCTTTAATTCGGTGTCCAAAATCGTTTCTTCTGAGAGGGCCTTCTCCATAGAGACAACTCGTACTCTGTGAAATGGGGAATCCATATAGGTGGCTTCTATCTCAAGTGCATGGATCAATGCTTCGCTACTACTCTTATGCCGAGATAGCCTAAGGATCCGCCTGACCTCCTCGTCTTTTGTGCCATCAATAAACGCGTCAACTGACAATTGCTCTTAGAACTTTCTCGGTGCATATGGGTAAGCCAAGTGCATCAGTCTCTCTACTGCAGCCTCAAAATTTTGTAAAGTTTCCCCAGCCTTTTGTGTACGCGATTTGAGCAGGCTTCGGTATACTTGGGCGAGGTGTTTATCGCTATACTTTAGATTCAATACGAACTCTAAAATTTTAAAATCTTGTTGCTGCGCTACTGGAATCATCTGAAGCACTTCAGATGCTTGTCCCCTTAATGCTAAAACCAGTGCCATAGCCTTTTCTTCATTATTATTCCAGTTGTTAGCACAAGCCGCTGTTTGAAATTGTTTTTTGTAGGTTGACCAAGAAGTTCCTCCATCAAAGGCGGGAGGACCTGGCGATGATAATACTAGCTGGCCTCCTTTTTTCCTTAACTGTTGCTTACGTCATTCTACTTCTCCCTCAATTGCACGAAATTTTTCTTCCATACCAGTAACTTTCCCCTTAATTTTCAACTTCCCCTTCGACGCTAGTAACTTTTTCTTCGACGCCAGTAACTTTTCTTCTTACATCACTTACTTCAGCCTTTATGTGGCCCATATCCTCTTTAATTTCACTTTTGAAGTCTTCAGTGGCTGAAAGGGTAGTATCTTGTTGTCCCTGTATAATGTTTATGAATTCTTCTCACGTCTCTCTTGTTCTTCTTTCTCGAGTTATTTTTCTTCTTGACATTTTCTTTCTTTTTCTTCTTCACGTTTCTCTTGTTCTTTTTCTTCCTGACGTTTTCTTTCCTGTTGTACCTTTTCTCTTTGACGTCTCTTTTCCTGATCTAACACCATTTTCCTCAGATCATCTCTTTCTTCTTGACGCCTTCTTTTCCTGGTCCAACATAATTTTTCTTAGTTCTGCAAGTAAGTCCTGTGTTTGTTTTCGGCAGCCATGCTTCTTGTTTCCATCCAAAAAGTTCTTGTATAGCACTAACAAGCCTTATTTAAAGTCTATATTAAGTAGAATGTTCTAGAAATTTCCTCACACTAGTCTAAATAAGTCGCATCTTGTCTAATATCTATACCACTTTCCAGTTCAAAGTACTTCACTATCTCTAGTGGTTTCCAAATAGAACACTATGGATGAACTTCGTCGAGTTCTTCTGAAATCCTGTTGGAATTCCGCTTCTGACACCAATTGTTATGTGTTTACGCCCGCCAGTAAACACCCTGTAGGTTCGATAAATTGTAACAACAGTTTTCACAAACCACTACTTTATTAATCACTTAAATTACAATAATTTATCCTTAAAAATAATACAACTAATAATAACTTTAATCTAACAAAAATTCACTACTTTAAATCACAACTTGTTACTGTTCTTTATTTCATCTGATTTCATATCTAACTCTCATATTTAACGCTGTATATCAGAACTGTACTGTATACTGAACTGAGCATGCGGACATGCATCGGAATCATCTCTTTATATACCCACTTGGAATGTACTCGAATCTCCTTCCAGAACCTTCTCGAATATGGTGCAAATTTCTGGTTTTCTAAGCGCTAAATGGCTACTAATTACATCTCTTTCCGTTAGAGGGCAGCAGATAACAATACCCACCATATCACCGGTGATGTGGTGGGAGGTATGTATGGTTCATAAATTTCTAAAGGATCGTTACCATATTAGGTGTACCAAATATCCATTATTCCATTCCCTGTTAAAGTTATGATAAAAAGCTGAAAACCATAAAACACCCTATAACTTAGTAGTAAAGGTCCAATGAGGCATTTGTATAGGAAGTTCTGATTACCACGGATATTCTCTAACTCCTATTAGGTTGTCTCTCTCATGGGCAACACCCTTTATATATTGATGTTTTTGTAACATGAATGAGGTGGTAAGCGACTATAATATTGTTATCTGCTGCCCTGTAACGGAGAGAGATGTAATTAGTAGCCATTTAGCGCTTAGAAAACCAGAAATTTGCACCATATTCGAGAAGGTTCTGGAAGGAGATTCGAGTACATTCCAAGTGGGTATATAAAGAGATGATTCCGATGCATGTCGTCAGGCAAATACAAGCCAACAAGCCTGACATAGTACTCCTCGACCACCAACTCAAGACAATGTATGTCGTGGAATTCTCAGCTCCCGCTGAGAGCAACATTGTCTTGAAAGAGGAGGAAAAACGGACAAAATATCGAGATTTGCTCTTCGAACTCCGCAGGCTTTATCCAGGCCATTCTGTTAAAATAGTGGTACTGATTATAGGAGCCCTCGGTGGAATGAGGCAGATGCTGCTTTCAGAACTAAAGATCATACCGGCATGCCGAGATTCGGCAGAGATCTTAGCCGGCAGAATCCAGAAGGCTGTCATCCTCGGTTCATTGCGTCTACTCAGGGCACACGATTCTCGGACCCGGTAGTCACTCACCCCACGGGCGTGGGGAGTGGCTATTGGTATTACCAGCTCCCCTCTTTGAGGGTCAGAGCCACAGAGTAGGGTGACTGGTTTTTTGTAGCTTTATTCAATAAAAACCATACAAGGTATAAAACACGTCAAAACAAGAAAATGCAATCTGCAGTAATAAATATAAAACACCTCAACTAACAAATATTTTAGAAAATAAAAAAGTAGACACAATAACACATTAAAATTCATAGTCAGAAAAATATTCGTTCAATGTATAATAACATTTTTTTATTAAAATTTGTCTAAAATCTCTTTTAAAAGTATATAAAGGTAGTATTTTCAGTGTGTCCGGCAAGTGATTATATACTTTAATCACTGAGGTTGTTACACCTTTTTGAACTTGCGTGAGACTGGTGTTATACGGCACTAGGATATCTCTGTGGCGAGTTTCATGCAAATGCGTTTGTTTTATTGTTCAAAAAATGTGTAGTTTTTTTTGTAGAACACTGTACACTCAAAGATGTAGAGAGACATCAAGACTAGTATGCTATAGTTTTTAAAATATGGTTTACAAGAGTCTGTTCTATTTAGACTAAATATGTTACGTACCTATACACTTTTTTTGTAGAACTTGTATTCTCTTTACCTCCACAGAGTTTCCCCAAAAAATAATTCCATATTTTATAGATGATTGGAAATAAGACTGATATACATTTAAACACATATTTATGCTGATGTTGTCTCGTAAAGTGCGGAGTTGGTAACATAATGAGCTTAGCTTTGGGGCTAGTTCTTCAATCTGTTTCTTCCAAGTTAATCTTGAGTCAAGATGTAAGCCAAGGAATTTTACTGTTTTCGCATCTTTGAGTACCATTTTATCAGTTTTTATATTGATTTCTTCTGCCGCTTCATATGATGAATGAAACTGCATTACCTCAGTTTTTTCCAAATTCAAGGTGAGTAAATTCTGATCATACCAGATGTTTAATAAGGTGATAGAGTGTAATATTTTATTTTCTAGGTCCTCAGTAGTTTTTGCAGATAAAATGGCAGAGGTATCATCAGCAAATGCTATCACTGCCTCTGGAATGACATCAGGTAAGTCATTTACATAGATTATGAACAGCAGCGGCCCCAACACTGAGCCCTGAGGTATTCCGCTATGCACAGATCTCCATTCAGAACTAAGATTTTGTCCATGTAAATTGACTGCTTCAACTTTTTGCAACCTATTTGTTAAATATGATTTTATAATATTATAAGCTACACCTCTTATACCAAGTCTTTCTAATTTGGCCATTAATCGACCATGATCTAAATCTAGAAATATACCCTCAGTTTTGTTTCTTTCATTAATTGATTTTAAAATTTTATCTGTTGCCTGAAAGACAGCTCGTTCTGTTGATCGTTCTTTTAAGTAAGCATTTTGATTTAATGAGAATATATTATTTCGGTTGAAAAATGTTATTAGCCTTCTCGCTAATAGTTTCTCAAAAATTTTTGAGATGTTATTTAAAATTGAAATTGGTCTGTAGTTTTTTATTTCATTTTTTTTTTTTTTAAATATTGGTCTTCTTCAGTCTTTCAGGAAATACTTGGTTATGTAACATTAAATTGGCTATGTGCATTAAAGGTGCAGCAATATATGTTTTTAGAGATTTTAAAATTTTTATAGGTATTTTGTCTTCTCCTACAGCATTACTATTTTTGAGATTACTTATTATCTCTATGATTTCGGACTCACTTGTTTCCGACAAAAAGATAGAAACTGTTAATGTCTTGATGTCAACATGCATATTTGTTTTGTTTGTTTTGCATATATTTATATAGTAGTCATTAATTCTGTTTAAGGCCTCTATACTAGTTTCTTGTTCGTTTTTAAGTTCATTTATATTAAAATTTTCACTTTTCTTATTTTTATTTGTTATAGTTTTTATGACCTTCCAAGTACTTTTGTTTTTGTTTGTGGATTTTTAATTATATTTTCATTTTGCATGATTTTCGCATTTCTTATAACTTTTTTTAAAACATTTGTGTATTTGTAGTAATATTCCCTTGTAATAAATCCTTCTCTATATTGACTGTATAAGATTTTTTTATGTTCACATGAAATTCTTATTCCTAAAGTTATCCAAGGTTTTCTGTTGCATTTTGTATTAAGTGTTCTTTCTGGGAAGTATTTGTCCTGCAGGTATTGTAAGGTGTTTATTAAAATATTATATGCTTTATTGACATCATGACACTTGTAAATTTCATACCATTGATAATTTTTTACTTCGTTTATACAATTTCTTATATTTTGATCGGAAAAGAATCGTTTTTTATATTTAAACTCCGCACTTGTGTATTTTCCGGGATCACACTGTGCTATGATGGTTTGGGCTAGGTGATCTGATAGAGAATTCGAAATATTTGTTGCATTCACTAAGTTAACTTTATTGTTTATTATTATATTATCAATGAGGGAACTTTGTCTGGTTGGATCAGTTATTGTGAAATTTAAGTTGAAATTATTAATGAAGTCCTTAAATTTGTTTGTGCTAGGATTTATATCTAAAATATTTATATTGAAATCTCCACAAATAAAGATGTTATATTTTTGCTTACTTATTAAGGTATCTAATATATTTTCCATTATGTTTAAAAATTTTTCTATATCACCTAATGGAGACCTGTACACCGAGAGAATGAACATACCCAGTTCTTCCACCAGAACCGCTGAGCATTCACAATCTAATTCTTGACTTTTTTGTTTCAGAAAATGTAATTCCACAAAATTGTAACCATTTTTAACGAAAATGCAGGATCCGCCATGACTCATTTGAGATCTTGAATAACATGCTGCATTCGTATAACCTTCAATATGAATTGATTTGAATTCTTCAGTTTTGAGCCAGTGTTCTGTAAAAGTGAGAACGTCATATGGGACTCCATTTACCTCCAAAAATGCTTCAACTTCTAATACTTTATTTCTTAGACTTAGAATATTTTGATGGAATATATTTATGTTTCTTTTTGTTGTGATTTTATTGAAAGAAGTTTTATTTTCTACATTTACATTTATGTGAAGTCCTGATTCTGAGGCTCTGTTGGAAAATTTTCAGCTTGTTGGTTTGTATTTCTTATTCGGTTTAAATATTGTATTTTTTGGAATGTATCTATTTCTCTGACATAAATATTAGAAATGTTTTCGGATTTTAGCTTATTTTGTATGTATTTTTGGACCGTTCCTTCCGTGACATGATCTTTCACCCTCGTAACAAATAGCCAAATTTTTTCTGTTTTTCATCATCCTTTGTAATTTCTGCTTCCCCGCATATTTTTGGTTCTTTTCTTTTCTTCTTTGAGATGACTGTTTTAAAAGGTTCTTCTTTATGTTGTGAGCTGCTGTCGGATGATTTAGAAGGATGGTCATAATTTACATCATTTAAGTTTATTACTTATTTCATAATTTTTTCTTGTCTATTTTAGAGCATATCTACATATGTTTGTGTTCTAGAAGTTCTCTCATTTAAAATTTGTTTGGTGGTCACTGGTTTGCTCATATCTGTCTTTTCAGTAATGTTTTTCAGTTGAGTTTGTTGTGTGTTTTTGTTGATGTTACCTGTTTTTTCCTCTGTTTTTGTTTTTAAATGTTCTTCAAGATATGATATTTTATTATTTAATAGTGATATAATTGATTCTTTGTCCATTATAATTGTATCTTTGTCTTTAATTATTTGTTTTAATAATAGGTTTTCCTCTCTCAAATATAGTTCTTCTGTGATAAGTTGATTTGTATTTTCTACTATGGTAGCTTCTTGCACAATTTGTTCGCAACACATTTTTATTCTTAAAGCACAGCTGTTATGGTAAGATGCACCACATTTTTTACAAATTAGACCATTTGCTACATTCTTTTTGCAGTATTTGCAAACTTTTTTGGCTCTCTCTGAGAAATCACTCTCATTTTCGGCCATCTTGAAAATTTACAAAATAAACCTCTTTGAGACAAATTCAGAGAAACGCATAAAAAAAGACAGTGCAAGAAAAATATTTAAAAAAAACGGATTTCGATGCTACAAAATGAGGAAAGTTCAACATTTAAATGAGGGAGATAAGCCGAGAAGAGTAAGATTTTGTAGATGGTTGTTAAATAAAAAAGGTATGACCCGCTGATATGTAGCAAAATTCTTTGGTCGGACGAATAAAATTTTTCTGATAAAGGATATTTCAATAGAAATATGTATTATAAATGGGCACGAGAAAATACACATTGGTGCAGAGAGACTGCTTTCCAAGAAAGATGTTCTACGAATGTTTGGGTGGGTCTTTTAGGGACCTTATTTTTATGATGGCAAATTAACCGCTCATAGATGCCTTAATTTCCTGCAAAACAAATTTCAAAATTTTCTTTATGAATTAACAGTGGCAGAAAGATTAAATTATTCATATTTTCAACAAGATGAGGCTCCACCTCACTGTTATAATATGTACAAATTAATTAAATCAAGTTGTGCCAGATAGCTGGATAGGCACCTATGGACCCATTCTATGGCCAGCTCGATCGCCAGATATTATTCCCTTGAATTTTTTCGCCTGGGGCTACATTAAATAAAGATAAGGTATTTCAAACTGCCCCTGAAAATATTGAGGACATCAAAACCAGAATTAGAAACGCATGTGAGGCAATTACACTTGAAATGTTCCAAAATGTAATGCGTGAGGTGTCTCGTAGAGCACGTTTGTGTATTAGAATGCATGGTGCATAATTTGAGTATTTGTAGTTAGAAAAAAATAAATACACACATTTTCTTTTCAGTATGGTAGTAGGTACTATTATACCCAGTTTTTCGTTTTTTGGATGTTCATTTTGTACTTGTATTTTTATTTATGAGATATTTGTTTGTTTGTATTAAATTGTAATAAATAATTACTGAATTATAATTACTATAAAGATTTTTACTATTATGGCATAGCTGATTTTTACGATTCAATTATATGAATTGTGGTTTTCGTAAAATATTAAATATTGACACTATCAGTTAAAATTTTTTGACATGTTTTATATTGTTGGAAAGAGAAAAAATAAACGGAATTAATAGTGTCATGGCCTACTTTGAGATTTGTTCTTTTCATTTTTACACAAGAGCGCATGTCAAAGCCAACTGCGTTTTTTGAATTTTTTGATACACATTATTATTCTTATTGTCTTTGCCGTCAACTTCCATCCCTTTAACTCTTTTCATATCTCCTCAAATAAGAAAGCTATAACCGTTTGTGGTTTTCCTATTTTATTTATTTATTACTAATTATAGGGCTAAGCCATTTTACATTTACACTTCAATAAATAAATGAGAACATAATTATCTAATAAAGACACTTTTAAAATAATGCGTAGATAAAACAACAAGAAAATAATTACAAATACAATAAAATTTAGCTACATCATGTATTTGGACCTAATTTAAATTACTTATACAAGATTTAATTTGGTTTTTCAGGTTTTTGTAATATACCTCACAAAGTAGGCTATGGATTTCAAATTTCTTTTTACTGAAATATAGCTCACAAAAAATGGGATAACCGATTCTAAAACTTTATTCTTCTACAATAGATATTAAGCGAGATAAAATAGACAGGGGGTATATAAATTATATATAAAAAAATAAAAAATATGAAATAATTATAGATACAGTGATCTAGAATCGAGGTTTGCCTTATATGGAACCAGGGTGTTATTTGTTTATTTTATATGTAACTACATGCACATGTAATACTACTATTTGTTTATTTTATATGTATAGTAGTTTGCAATTTTACCGTGTAGATAGAAAACACATTAAATACTTCACTTCATTTCAAAGCCTCATCAAAAATCTCTTTACTCTCTGTACTATTTGGCCCGCAAATCGAATCGCCTACCTTTATAGGTTTTAATGTACGTCGGCTTGTGTGATGACACCTTACCGAATGGTTTACCGGCGTTAATAATGGCCTTGTAAAGTTTTTATTGTCTTTTTTATCTGCACCGTAATTCTGAACGTTACTATACCTACAAGTACATATAATAGGTACTGTATTCAAATAATATATTAGAATAAACATCTATTATTATTATTATTAATTGTTTTCAATTGTGAATACAACTGTCGCAGAAGTGTTAGTTTTTAAATCATGAATGATTCTGCGAAAAAAGATAAAAAACAAAGGAAGTAAATTAACAAAAATAAATGAATGTTTACTTACCAACCACCCCCAAATGTTCTCTGATGTCTGTATGAACATCAGAAATGTCCCACATTGCCAAGAACGCTGCACAGCACGACTGATTGGCCGTCCCAGGTTTAATATATGGTTTATAGGAAAAGCTATAATGATGGGCAAAGGCTGCTAGACACATTTCAATACATATTAGAAAGTCCTACAAAATAATTGTATGTATTGTGATTATATTAAAATGCCGATAATTTATTGGTATTTACATTTATTGATGGATAGATAAGTATAAGAAATACACTAGGTATAGTCCAAGTAAGGACTTCGCTGTATTCAAAAAACGCAACAAAAACTTTACGACATAATTATTATCGCCGCGGGCCATGGCGGCATGCTTGTCATCAAACGACCCGACGTACATTAAAAACCTATAAAGGTATGCAAGTCAATTTCTTGAACAGCAGTCAGAGAGTACCAGTATTTAATGAAGGCCTAAAGTTTTTGTTGCGTTTTTTATGTCCCGGGAACTGATTACTTCAACTATACCTATTTAGGAATTTACATTAACGCTTTTCTTCTGAACATATTATTAAGTTATAAATTAGCAACACAACCACTAATAAGAAAATACTCAACTTCTTTGTAATTATATTTATATCCTTTATTTGAACGAATTAATACAAAAGCTTATCGGGCAAAAAATTATTAATAGAAACGTAAATCCTACAACAATGAAACTTTCTGATTAGAAACTAGGGTATTTCCATTTCGTTGTGAGTGATTCAATTTTTAACCTGAGCATGAAGGTTTTTGAGTAAGTTTTTAAAAAACTTTTTGCTTCGAAATGAATTTGAGTGATAATTTAAGTACGCACATCTGGTATTACCTAGGATGAGGTAGACAGTTGTTTTGAAAAATCCTAAAATAATTTATCTTTTAAAATGTTTGTTAATAATTTGTTTGCTTTGTATGTTTTTGTGTTGGCACACTTAGAAGAAGAAAGTCAATATAGGTAATTTCTTATTACCGTGTGTGTTTGTAAATGATGTTTTTATATTTCGACATTACAATTGTTTATTGTTTATTCTAGCCATCCATCGCGACTTTGTCTGCATAATGCTAACAGACGCCCATCTCTTCTGTACCTCACGTCATCACGTTATTTTATAACTCTAAAACCATTTCAGATAGAGAGATGAAACAAAAGTTAAATTGACATTAGTAACGTCTCGCGTAGCAGCCAGAGTAAAACGCAAACACCACACTCTAAATCTAACAGGGTCACTTAGAATCAAGCGTCACTGTCTAGATAGTGCCTTTGTGCATTTTAATATCTATCATTCCTCCAAGTTGACTTTATTGTCACATTGCATTAGTCGAGGCTTCTTAAGTGTTTGTGGCAGATAGGGAGGGACCTATTTATACTATTTGCAAGTCACCGATATGGTGTTACTTGCAATGTATATAACATCGGGAGATCGCAGCATCGTTAGTGTCTTAGTCTGCTCTGCACTGATGAGAGCTAAAAGCTCGAAACCGGTTTGCAGATGACTCTGGACACTATCGGGGCGGCGGAAGTCCTATGTTTTAATAATGGGTACGGTCGTGAGGAAAAGAAAAATAGGACAAGTCTTATAACGGTATTTTGCTAAAATCTAGTTGTGTACATTTAACTTTAATTTTTGTGACATTGTCAGTTAGTTGTCATAATTTATTGCAAGTGTGCAAAAAACTAATATGCCTCATATACGCGATTTAGTTAAATATGGAGTTATTGCTAAAGCAGAAAATGGATGGTCAATGAGACAAATTACACTGCGTTATAATATTGACGAATATTCGGTGTGTAACATTTTAAAAAAGTAGAGAATAAAAGGTATGATTAATAGAAATCTTGGATCAGGGCGACGAAGGATATCAACTCAACAAAAGATTTGCAATTGGTAAATGCTTTAGTAGAAAATCCATTTTACTCAGTTATTCAGGCTGGTGAAGAAACGAATTTTCCTGGATCGAGTAGTACTGGTCACCGGCGAGTAAGAGAATCGGAGCTACGCTGTCATGCAGCAGCACAGAAATACTTACATAAAGCTGAACATAAAGAAGCTCGAGTGGCATTTGCGCTTGAATTCTTAGCGCATGATGTAAATTTTTGGAACAATGTAATTTTTACAGACGAAAAAACTTTCCAGTCAACACACAGCGGTCGTATTCGTGTTTACCGCCCTCCGAATACTCGATTGGATGAGAATTATATATCTAACAATGATAAAACTAGTAGATTTTCCGTCAATATGTGGGCTTGGGTATCGGCACGTGGTCCTGGTGTTTTGTGGCATATTGAGGAACGATTTAATAGTGAAACGTATATTAGGATTTTAGACAATATTATGCTCCGTTCTGTGTCACAATTATTTCCTAATAATGAGTTCATATTTCAACAAGATAATTGTTCCGTTCATACTGCTCATACCGTAACTAACTGGTTTCAAGATAACAACATCAATGTTCTTAACTGACCCAGTCATAGTCCAGATCTTAACCCTGTGGAAGAAGTATGGGGACTACTCGTAAGAAGAATCCAAAAACGAAATGTGAGACCCCGGAATGCCGAAGAATTACTGGAAATAGTTAAATAATGCATGGGAAAATATTATTACTAATGATTATTGTATAAGGTTATTTAATTCTATGCCAAACAGACTTATAGAAATTATAAATAGAAATGGTGCAATAACGAAATATTAATAGTTAGTTTCTTGTTAAGTAGAATATCCTTTGTCCTTTGATCCAGGATTTCTACTAATCGTACCGTTTATTCTCCACTTTCTTAAAATGTTACACACCAAATTTTGTTAATGTTATAATGCAGTGCAATTTTTCTAATTAACCATTCATAATTTACTATAGCAATAACTATAACATTAAAATAAAAAATAAATTAAAAGTGATATCTGTTTTGTTTCGGCTACTCATTACATATTCAAATAGAGACAGATTTATATTAGAAAAAAAAGTTGTCCTATTTTTTCTGCTCATAAAATACCATTCCTAATAAAAATATTGGGATTCAAGAGGAATACGACGAAACCTGCCTTTGAGCATTTTAACATACATACATACATACATACATATATATATATATATATATATATATATATATATATATATATTGTATATGTTATTTGTACCTACCTGTAACCTAGTAGACAAATTCAATCCATCATCTGAGCTGTTTGGAGATATTAATTCAAAATATACCGTTAAATCAATGAGTACACCTTGACTGAAAAATACAATAACATAATAGAATTATTTACAACCCAATTGAAATAGAAGTTTTATGCTTTAAAATAGTAGTTTGTGAAACTAGAGTGAATAACATGTTTATATCACAATATAGTTGAAGAGTAAAGACACAATCAGAATCAAAAATGCGAAATCCATATTTACAGTGGACCCGTTAAATAATGCATATTAAATTAAAATGGCTGTAAGCATATTAAAAATAAAAAGTTGGTTTTAACTGAAATGATTCCAGACGATGAAACGGAAGGGTTCATTGATGACAGTTTCAAAAGTTGTATTTTGATACAAAATGGCATTCTAATCATTTCCTTTCCTCTTGTGTATGGGGTAAAAATCAATACTAACGGAGATATTTGCGTTTTCAAAATGTAATTTTTTGACTACCATGATGATATAACGAAAGGGTTAAGGACTAATATTTTTAAAATTGTATTCTTATGCAAGGACGTATTCTAAACATTTTTAAAATCATTATATTTTTCTTAAAAACTAGTAGAAACTGCGTAAATATTTTTTGTTCTAAAAAAACGTTTAACCCTTCCACAAAATTGACCAAAAATGAAATAAAATGTTGGAAATTCCCTGATATGTTCAGCAACAATACAGAAATTACATATAAACTCTACGGTCCCAAAAAATGATTTTCACCCCTTTGGCAGCCAAAAAACATTTGTTTCAAAACGAAATTGTGCGCTTTTCCGCCCTTTAAACACGAGTTAAACTATTTTTAAGGGTATATATACATTATTACTGATAATTTGCTAAAAATAGACACTATTAGCAATATTTCCATATTTTCCCCCATCAGTTTGTAGTCAAAATTTAGGAAAAAATCGTATTTTTTGGGAGGTCACTCTATGTTCAGCCCAGCAAAGGGTTGAAACGATTAGGGTTATATTTTTTTGTTATTTCAACTTTATTAGTCCAATATTATCAAACTATAAAAAAAGTTTAAGTCCGCCATTTTGAATTGTCCAATATTCACTTCGGATTCGTAATCAGCGACCCCAAAAACCCCCATGATATGAATTTTAGCCGATTTCGTTGAAAACTTTGCGAGTTACTGAATTGGGGGTGTAAAATATGGGGTTTACATATTTAATAAAAGGATTTACCCCTTCAGCAACCCCAGAGACGTCAGTCGTAAAGGAACTTTTTCTTCGGGAAGATGTAAACTACTGAAAAATCAGTGAAATCCTTATGCCGCGATAAGTTGAAAATCTTGGTTGCGTGTTCCCCTGCTAAGTCGAAATTTTACAAACATTCCAGGGTTCAGTAAAACGACATTATAAAAATTTACTAAAATTCAACCAGGCTTACTTACATGTTTATATTTTGGCATATGCATATGCATATTTGACAAGAGGGAGCATTAAAATAATATGTGTTTCAGAACCACAAAAATCATTACGAAGTATTTTTCTTCATTAAACCTAACCGATTTCCTTTCAAGTTTCGTAAATGTTTTTGCTATTTACGGTGCTTAGTGAGTGTATTTTACCAATATATTTAAATATTCTACTTTAATGATTACACACAGTATAAAATAAATGCTTTAGAGAAATTTGTTTATTAATGAGGTGATTAAATTTTTAGTTAGAGTTTTAATCTTTTTCCTTTGATGCTAACATGGCTAGCGAAATGCTCATCAAGTAGGGGATTCTAGCGCAGCGTTTAAGTGTTTTGGTGTTTGTGAAAACTACATTTCAGGCAACAATTATGTAATGTTTAAATATTGTAATTTTAATATTTTTTGTAAAAGTGGCCATGAGATATATTAGAATTTTATGTAGGTACATAATAGGTATTAATTATAAAATGCTTACAAAAATGAGAAAAAAACCACAGCTTTGATGCACAAAAACTTCGGCAATGGATTCATGGGCCTTAACTCTGCTGAACTGGCTTTATAAAACATAACCAAACAATACATAGCAATGAATTGTGATATATTATTTATAGCTATTAAATAGGGAAACGCAACATTTCCTTTAAACTGTCCGTCACCATATACATCATATATTTTGCAAATGCTAAAAATAAAAACATAAAATAATAATAATAATAAAGATATAGTGTACAGAGTACATTATTTATGTCATCTAAGTAATGAAAACAAACTTACAATGAAATAGCAGTTGTTAAAGGCCTTATTACTGTGTACTGCAGAATCCCATGTTTGCAAATGTGTACAAATTCCCTAAAATATATTATTTATTAATTACTAAGAAATATCTGAAACAAACTATTTCAACAACAAATTACTAAAAATTAATGACAGACAATTTTATTTAGGTGATTTAGCTATATACAAATTTAGTAAATCGGTATCAATTGGATTAGAAGGACATTTTTGGGTCCATGTTTACATTATATTTCATCCTAAAAAGTGGCTGGAAATATACACCAAAATTGCCCTCGCTTTTATTTTTTAAAAGATTATAACTTTTCATAAAGTAGAAATGTAGAACACGTAGCGATAATAAGTTATAGTGCCGTCCTTTTACATGCTTTATATTAGCTTCACCTGTATGTTTATATGTATGTAACTTTTCAATATTTGAACGTGATTCTCACCTACTTCAAAACGTCAGATTAAACTGAAACTTTGCACACTTATCAATGACCGATGACAATACAACAATTTGACAACTTTGTCCTAATGTCCTCACCAAGATCATCAGGATAAAATAAAATTTTAAAAAATGACTAATCTATTTTCGATATTTTGTCGCAGGCGCCGGAGTTAATAATATAATGTATTTGCCGTTGTATAAGCCCTTGTTAAACGCTAGTTCCAACTTTAATACATACATTATGATGTAATATTAATTATGCACTACTAGCGGATACTCAGCGGTTTCGAAAAGCAGGATGAATGGCAAGAGGGCGACGAATAAAAAATTATAGTAGTTTTAAAAAACTAAAAAACACGCTTTAATAGCAAACCGAACTAAAAAGTAAAAAATAATGTTTACATATTTTAAATATTTTATTGTAAACAGCGTGGGGTGCAATAAAAATATAGCAAAAAGCACCCCACGTTTTTTACAATAAAATATTTAAAATATGTAAACATTATTTTTTACTTTTTAGTTCGGTTTGCTATTAATGCGTGTTTTTTAGTTTTTTAAAACTATAATTACCCTTAGTGATTGAACAGAACCGTCCATATTGCTACAAGCACCTTATTGCCACTCATATTCTATATAGTGGTTTTTATGAATGGTATAATAAGACGTGACTTGAAATGTATTGGCTTAAACTATTTTATCATGCATCCTGCATATATTATTATAGCCACTTATATTTTTCAGTGGAAATTTGAGATGTCGATAAACATACTCACCATTTTAATGTAAAATTTTAAGATTTAAAAATTACCAACGAAAAAACCACTCGCATTGGGATCACGGTCTTATACTAAATGACGCGTCTCAATATTCCATTGTAAAATCAATCAAATTTTAGTTATGATTTGCTTCCAAGAAGTGAATCTCATTATATGATTATAAAATCTTACATTTTAATAGATTTCCCCAGTTTACTTATCTATAGTGAGTTGTCACACATTATGTATATAATAACTAATAAACCAGTTTAAATGTGCTTTTAGAGGGCGGAATGTTAAAATATAATATTTTTAGTTGCAAACTCCTCTATAAATCCTTATTTTACTATAAGGAACGTAACCAGACTGCAACCAACAGCTACTCTCCGGGCTATGTGCCCCGCCGAGCGCTGAATTACAAGTTACAAGCCTGACGTGTTAAGTGTAATAATTGTATATTACCATCAAAACCCTAATGCTTCAATTGCAACAAACACCAGTCGAAAGACTGATCCTACTTAAAGGAGCTCTCGTGCCAGTCGTCACACACCAGTTGCAGACTGCAGTTTCGAGCTGTTGGCTCTCGTCAATGCAAGGTAGGCATGTGATGACCGACACGAGGATCACTTAACTATTTAGTACATTTTGTTATCTTTGGGATAGCGACATGTAAAATAGTCAGCAGGCACCATCTAGCGGTTCAGTGTCTGTTGCAATCTAAAAATAAATAGCCTGACTGGGCTTAGCTTAACTAATAAACTGTTCATTCACTTTTAGAGAACTGTTTATTCCACTCGCTGATCGTAATGGTTCACAATATTACTTTTTACTTCTTCATTGGATTTACCATGTATGGACTTATTTCTATATTTAAATAGAAGAAAGTATATTTCACAATGTTTTATCGTTTTTTGTCCTTATTCAAATAGATATTGAAGTACTCCTCTTGTTTAATTTGTATTTAAAGAAAATCGGCAGCTACTGGAAGCGGCTGGAACCTTCCTACCCGGTGGATCTTTGAAGCCGAAAAGATCACTAAATTGTGTGTTTCAATTCAAGAACATCAATAAAGCTATATAGTTGTTGAATAGGAATGTACGTGACGTGACGAGTATCACGGCGCAACGCCTACGCGCATCGACCGTGCCACGCGAAAAGCAATCTTATCTTCACATTTGTTTTGTTTTTAATTTTTTTCACGGAAACCAAATCGAAAAGGTGCAAGTTTGATATATCGCTGAAATCGGAATTGTAACTGCTTCAATGATTCGATTGAAAATTGTAAGTAATTATAAAATAAACAACTTGTTCTGCCAAAACGGCTCTGAACGTAATCCAAGCTCAACCAAAGCCTTTTCAGATCTTCTGGAGCAGTAAAGAAAGTCTCATGCAAAGTTTAATAAAAATCCGTTCAATAGTTTCGGCGCTATTGTGCTAACACACATACACTGACTTTTCAAAAATCATTTTTTGGGTTCCTGGGACCTCAAAACGTAAAGATTTGATGTTATCTCAATTTTCGATTTTGAACCAATAATTTTAGTAACCTTCCACAATTTTGAGGTGACGTTAAAACAACATGTGTAAATCACAGTTCTTCTTCCTTGATTTTGAATTTACTGCCAGTAACAATGACAGCAACAGAAGATCGTTTTCGTCATTTGTCAGTCTACGTCCAATGGCGATAAATGCTACATCATGCAGTCAATCACACTCACATTATAGAACAAAACCTGCTGTGTATTGTATATACTGAATTGATCATTCGTCTATCTAGTCAACGTGGACTTTGTCATAATATGGTTGAGTACTGCTGGTTAATTTAAATGTTATATCTAAAGTAGATACTACAAATAAGCAAACAAAAGAAGGCTTTATACAAAACAATAAAGAAATTTTTAGTGGATTAGGAAGATTTAAAAAAAATATGTAAATTAAAATTAAAACCAAATGCAGTACCTGGTGCGAGACCACCCCGTAGAATACCTCTGGCTATTAAAGAACGGTTGAAAAATCAACTTGACGACCTTGTAAAAAGAGGTATTATTTCAAAGCATGATGACCCTACGGAATGGTTAAACAATCTTGTTATTATTGAGTAAGCAGATAATACATTAGGTACGCATTTGCTTAGACCCACATGAATGGGATAACTCCTTAGAGCGTGAATATTATGTTATACCTACTCTTGATGAGATAAGATGCAAATTAAAGAATCAATCTTATTATACTGTGTTAGATATTAAGGAAGGTTTTTACAAGTTGAACTTGATGAGGAATCAAGTAGGCTATGCACGTTTGGAACCATGTTCGATATCTATAAATTCAATTGTTTACCATTTGGACTAAATTGTGCTACAGAATATTTAAAAAAATTAAATAGTGAAAATTTTGGGAACATACCAGGTTGCATAATGTACTTTGATGATCTCTTGATTCATGGGGACTCATTAGAGCAACGTGATAAAATTTTAGATATGGTAATTAAAAGAGCTAGAGAGCTAAATGTTAAATTTAATTGTAAGAAAATTCAATACAGAGTGAGGTTAAATATTTGGGCTATATTTTTAACAAAGAAGGAATGAAGCCAGATGAAAGTAAAGTTAAAGCAATCACAGAGTTAGAAGAGCCAAAAAATAAGAAAGAATTGCAAATAATCTTAGGTATGATAAATTATTTAAGAACCTTTATTCTCAATTTGTATGGCCCCACTTAGAGAACTGTTAAAAAATAAATCTGCTTGGTTATGGATAGAACGGCAAACCAATGCTTTAAATAGAATTAAATATTTAATTAGTTCTCCACCTATTTCAGCTAATTTTGATGATAAAAAGCAGGTGGTTATCCAAACCGATGCTAGCCAATATGATCTTGGGTGTTGTTTATTGCAAGATGATAAGCCTGTTGCTTTTGCATCTCATGCGTTAAATGAGGCTGAGGTTAGGTTTAGCCAAAATGAAAAGGAATATATTGCTATTCTGTGGGCTTGTACAAAATTTCATAATTTTATTTATGAGAAGCATGTACAAATGCAGTCAGACCATAAACCTTTAGAGGCTTTAATGCGAAGGGGCGTGGCAGAAGTTCAACCACCTCGACTACAGAGAATTCAAATGAAACTTTTAAAATATAATCTTACTGTAACCTATAAACCAGGTAAGGACATGCACATCGCAGATCTCCTTTCTCGAAATTACTTAAAAATTACACCTAATGATGACAAATTTATTACTGAAGTTGTACATTCTATCAGTATGACCTATGGAAAGAAAGAAGAATTCATAAAGGAAACAAAAAGTGATGGCGAGTTACAAAAGGCAATACATTTTTGCATGAAAGGGTGGCCGAATGATATCACTAAAGTACCTGAAGCAGTAAAAAAGTACTATCGTATTAGTACCCGACCTTACGATTAGATATGTTAAGACTTTTACATGACAATCATTATGGTATCACTAAAACCCAGCAGAGAGCTAAACATATTCTATACTGGCCACAAATAGACCAAAATATTGACTCAACTGCTGACAGACCGAAACTTGAGGTCTAAATTACCCATAGCAAAAAAGTTGCTAGTTCCTTAACAAACAGATTATCATCACGAAAGAGAAAAATTGCAAGAGGAAAATGTACAAATATTATTATAACATATCTGCAGCAAATAAAAGGGAGCTTGAAGAGGATGAGAGTATAGTGGTGAAAGAAGGGAGAACATGGCAATCAGCAAAAATTGTGCAGAAAATTGAAGATGTACCCAGATCATATATTGTCGAAAAGAACAACGGAAGCATAGTACGAAGAAATAGCTTTTATATCAGGCCACAAAACAGTCAGGTGTCAAATCAGGAAACCCAATAAAATAATGCTAATGAGAGTAACAGGAAAAGTAACAGGGTTATTAGGCTGCCCAAAAAATTGGCAAATTATGATTTAAATTAAGTAAGTTGTCGTTTTCTTTATTTGGGAGAGATGTCATAATATAGTTGAGTCTCCTGGTACTGTTTTGGATCTCATGGGTAAATTGATATAAATTGGCAATACCTAGTTCTTAAGATATTATGTTTTTTCATAGATATAAAATGTCAGTACTTATTAAAATAAAGTTAATAAAGTAATGATTCAAATTCGTACAATTATTATGGTCAATACTTAATATTACAGACTTCAAGGGTTGGACTAACTGTTTCTTTGCCATGAAAGTTCAATAAAAAAAAATTGAATTAATCACATTATGTAGAAGTAATTGAGAAGAAAGTTTGGGGTGTAATGGGGTAGTGAAGCGCAAGTTATAGCCTCTCCTACTCAATTGTTAACCTCACCTTCGTGATGAGTTCAATTTGAACTTGGTGCACCCTGTTTTCACTAACGAGGCTCTAACGACCGAGTAAGGGCGGAATAACCCTTATCTTTTGCCGTGAGCACATCCACCTTCTCACGAAGAGTGCGGTAAAAATAACCCACCGCACACAAAGGTTGCTTTTGGAATCGTTTGGTTACCCCATCGTCGCAGTCTCCTTCTGTGCCATGGGACCACACCACTCGCCTTCCGCAACCGAGCTGGTCAGTTGCATGCCTGCTCCAGCTAAAACTTCAAATGCAGCTTCGTTTTCAGTCGATTAAGGCTTTAAAAATGATGGAGCGTTCAAGTGGGACAAAATCATCCGAAGGTAAAATACCCTCCCGATCGGATCTCCGGGAGAGGGTGCCCACAGGGACACCTCATCGAATGTCGAAAAAACACCGACAAGTTAAATCCAACAAAACGAATTCTTTCATCTACGGCGCTTGGAATGTTCGTACTTTGAACGACAGCACTCGCACCGATCGGCCTGAAAGAAGAACTGCTCTAATAGATAGAGAACTTCACCGACTCAATGTTGACGTTGCAGCTCTCAGCGAAACTCGATTTTTGGAGGAAGGCTCTCTCACAGAAAAGTACTACACCTTCTATTGGAAAGGTCTTCCCACCAATTCAAGAAGACAACATGGAGTAGGATTTGCCGTTCGGAATCAACTTGTATCCAACTTAACACAAGTACCACAAGGCCTATCCGAGCGTCTAATGCTGCTACGCTATGAGCTATCAGATGGCAACGCGGTAAATCTAATAAGCGCCTACGCTCCCACTCTGGATGCAAGTCACGAAACCAAGGAAAGCTTCTATCAACAGCTGGAAGAAACCCTCTGTAGAATACCTAAAACGGAACGACTCGTTATTCTTGGCGATTTTAACGCTAGAGTAGGGAGAGATGCAGACACCTGGCCAGGCATCATAGGCAAGAACGGTTTGGGCAACATGAACGCTAACGGTCAACTACTCCTAACTAAATGCGCCGAACATGATCTAGTTATAACAAACACCATTTTCCGACAAAAGGATAAATTTAAAGGCACCTGGCGTCACCCCAGATCAGGTCACTGGCATCTACTGGACTATGTTATCGTACGTAGGAAGCATCTCAAGGACGTCCAAATTACAAGGGCGCGCATTGATAGCGAATGTTGGACCAATCATCGTCCTATTGTCTCTAAAATGAAAATTGTTATGAGACCCAAACACCGAAGAACTCAAGTAAAACGTAGACCCCGTCTCTGTATTAGTAAATTGCGTGACCAACAAACCGTCGAACAGCTAAAGCAAAAAGTTCAAGAGAATTTGAGTGCACTAGAAGAAACCAATTCTGTAGATGTCGCTGCTACCTGGACACAAATTAAAGACAGTTTAAAAAGTGCGAGTGAGGAAATTCTTGGCACTGTAGCAAGTAAAAAACAGGAGGACTGATTCAATGATAATGAAGCTTTTATACAAGAACTTCTTGACCGCAAACATATTGCCTTCCAAAACGCTATCAACCACCCCAACGACTCATCAAAAGCAGAAGCTTTTACCCAATCTAAGTATGAATAGCAACGCGAAATCAGAAGAATAAAGAACGAGCGGTGGGCAAGCAAGGCCAGAGAAATTCAAAGGTACGCCGATTCACACGACTACAGGAATTTCTTTCAAGGAGTAAAAGCAGTGTACGGCCCCAGTCGGAAAAATATGTGCCCTATTAAAGATTTAAATGGAAATCTCCTCAAAGAAGACCAGGAAATAAGAGCCCGATGGAAAGAACACTACTCTAACATTCTTAACCAGCAAAGTCAAGCCGATCACGGTTATAGAGTAGAGTAGAGTAGAGTTTATTGGTGTTATTGATTATACAATCATTACACAAGTCAGTAAAATACAATGCAAATAATGAAATACAGGTACACAAAATAAAATTAAAAGTACACAAATAAAATTACAAATATACTGATATATGACAACATATCACACTGAAGACAAACATTATAAATAAGGAGTGGAAGTTTACAGATCATAATTATGAAATTCATTCAAGCTATAGAATGCCTTGGAAATAAGAAATTTTTTAATCTTATTTTTGAATTGGTTTAGAGGCAGTATTCTAATTTGGAGAGGTAATTTATTGAAGAAAAAAGGCCCATAGTAATCAGTAGCATGTCTTGATTTTTTTAGTCTGAGATATTCAATAAATAAATTATTATTATTACGTGTGTTGTAAGTATGAATATTAAAAATGTTTACATACTTATGGATGTTTTTTTTGACATAGAGCAAACAGTGAAATATGTATAGACTCGGGACCGTCATGAAGCCAAGGCTAGTAAAATGATTCTTTACATCTTCTCTGTAATTTAAACTGAGTAGGATTCTGACTGCTTTTCTTTGCATACTAAAAATTCTTGCGCAGTGAGAAGAATGACCCCATATTAGTATTCCATAGCTAATGATAGAATTAAAAAGGGCATGATAGGCCATTATAGTTATTTCTTTTGAGGTTGTTTGAGTTAAATTTTTTAAAAGGAATAGGTTTTTAGCTAATTTACTACAAGTGTAATCTACATGTTCGTTCCATTTTAAGGTTGGGTCCAGCATAATTCCTAAAAATTTTACTCTGTTTGGGTTATTTATTTGTTGATGCTTTAAGGTAAATACCATTTTATCAGTCTTGTCCTCATTTAGCTTTAGGGAATTAGCTATAAACCAGTTAAGGGCTAGGTTTTGGGAGGTTTCCATATTGTGTGTAAGAATTTCATAATCACTATTGACATCTATTATGGTAGTGTCATCAGCGAATAGCACGAAGTCACTACACAATCCAGCTGTGGGTAAATCGATGATGTAAATTAAGAAAAGGATTGGACCAAGCAGAGAGCCCTGTGGCACACCATGATCAATCTTTTCAAGTTCGGAATATTTGTTTTTAAAGTAGGTTTTTTGGTGTCGGTCAGTCAGGTAGCTCTTTATTAAACAAAGGCTGTCATGTTGAAAACCATAATAAGTCAGCTTGTCAATTAGTGTCTCGTGAGAGACACAGTCAAAGGCCTTACTTAGGTCACAAAAAGCTGCCCCAACGAATTTTCCTGATTCAAAGCCCTCGACAATGACCTCTATCAAGTCATTTAAGGCATAAGTAGTCGATTTACCTAGTTGAAAGCCGAATTGATGAGAATTTATCAAATTATTTTGTGTAAAAAAATCAGTCACTTGATTTTTTAATAAATATTCTAAATATTTTGAAACCACAGATATTAAAGAGATTGGCCTGAAATTATTTAAGTCCTGGGCAGAACCTTTTTTAAATACGGGTATAACTTTAACGATTTTAAAGCAACTTGGATATATTCCGTTCTTTATACAGATATTGAAAAGTTTAGTTAAAGGAGCAATTAGAATATTTTTAAGGGATTTTATTAATTTAGTGTTCAGGTCATAACAATCTTTGCTATTTTTTGATTTGACATTTTCTATAGCTTCAGCAACCTCCTCGACACTTACTGGTCTAAAATTGAAAGTTAGGTCATTTACCATGATATTAGAATTTCTCAAGAAATCTGCAGAAGTCGTGTCAGGATCGGGTAGATCTTTTATGATGTTAGGAGCAATATTTGTGAAAAACTTGTTGAAGTCACTCGCTTCCAGATTAACTTCGTTATGGGAAGATTTTTTATTTTTTAGTTGTCTGTTGTCATTTACGACATCCCACATGGACTTTACAGGATTCCCGGAATTTAATATGTAATCATCGTTTGCATTTCTTTTAGATGAGTTAATTTGCTCTCGGTATTTTTTACGATAATCCTTAATTTGTATTAGTAAGTTTGGAGCCTGATATATTTTATACAAGTCCATAAGCAAATGTAGTTTATTTCTCATGTCCCTTAGTTTGTCGTTAAACCAATTTATTTTCTTGCCTCTAAGCATTACTTTTTTAACTGTGGGGAATGCTTGGTTCATGCAGTTCACTAAGATTTGCATAAATTTATTACTTATTTCATCACAGTTTCCTTCTATGTCAATAAAATCCCAACTTTGGTTTTCCAATAGTTGATACATAACACTCAGCCCCTTTTGCGTTATTGGCCTACAGTAATTTATAGTATTTTGAGTTTGTTGTTCACCGATATCTAAGCTAATCTCTAAGGCTTTATGATCTGATATTTTATCCCTCAATACGACACCTTCGAAGACTTAGATAAGCCACTAACAACGGAAGAGATCTTAACCGCCATTGGGCAGGTAAAAAATAACAAATCTCCTGGCGCCGACTCACTCCCAGCTGAGATCTTTAAAGCTGTGTCGTCAGAGCTCATACCCTACCTCAAAAAACTGTTTGATGTCGTGTGGGAAAGTGGTCAAGCTCCGCAGGAGTTTCGTGATACACTTTTAATCAACCTCTTCAAAAACAAAGGGAGCGCTGCGGACTGTGGAAATTACAGGGGTATAGCTCTCCTGGCTGTTGGAGGGAAGATACTCACTAAAGCGATGGCAAATAGGCTAACACCTGTTATGGAAAAGTTACTTCCTGAAACACAGAGTGGCTTTAGACCAAACCGAGGCACATCGGATTTAGTCTTCACACTTAAACAGCTTCAAGAAAAAGCACTCGAACATCAAGGAGAAATTCACATGGCCTTCATTGATTTAACCAAGGTGTTTGACTCGGTGGACAGGGAAGTGCTCTGGAAAATTATGTTCCGCTTAGGTATCCCTAGAAAATTTGTGGAAGTATGTCGCAGTCTACATACAAACAACAACGCCCAGGTTATGTATAATAATGAGGCAACCGAACATTTCCAAACCCTCACTGGAGTTAGGCAGGGATGTGTCCTGGCACCCCTACTCTTTAATTTGTTTACCACTGCTCTAACAATTATTGTTGACAACAAACTGACAGTCAGGGGAATAGGTCTCAGATACCGTTTTGATGGCGGTCTCTTTAACATAGGGCGCTTTAGAGCTTTCACGAAGACACGCACACGATTCATTTGTGATCTCCAGTATGCGGATGACTGTGCACTTTTAGCCTCTACGCCGGAAGAGCTTCAAGAACTTTTAGATGTGTATGCCCAGAGCTATGATTCCTTGGGACTTAAAATCAACATTGGAAAGACTAAGATTATGTCAACTCCTCATCAAGCCAACCAAATAGACATTACACTTAACGGAAATTCTCTTGAAGTGGTGGATCAGTTCAATTACTTAGGCAACGTTGTTAATGACAAAGCAAACATGGACAGCGAGATTCGCAATAGAATTAACGCTGCATCTAGAGCACTCTGGGGACTTAGAGAGAGAGTATTTGACAACTACGACCTTGCTTTGTCAACGAAAATGGCTGTCTACAGAGCAGTTGTCATTCCAACACTGCTATATGGATGTGAAAGCTGGGTCACTTACCGTCGTCATGTGAAAGAATTAGAACGTTTTCAGCAAAGACACCTCAGAAGTATGATGAAAATCCGTTGGTTCCATCACATATCAAACGTGGAAGTACTCAGGAGAGCAAACAGCCTTCCAATTGAGGTGCTTATTTCAAGAGCACGCCTAAGATGGGCAGGTCATGTTCATCGTATGCATGATAACCGCCTTCCTAAATGTACACTTTATGGTGAATTGCTAAGCGGTAGAAGAAGGCGTGGCGGTCAACGAAAGAGGTTCAAAGACGCTCTCCATGAAAATCTAAAATCCTGCGGTATTGCAGACGAGCAATGGGAACAACTTGCAGCGGACAGAACCGAATGGCGAGGGGTTGTGGCCAGCTATCAAGGAAATGTTGCTGCAAGAAGGCCGAATCCAAGACCTAACCAGGTCTATGTTTGTCCTGACTGCGGTCGACATGTGCTCTCCCGAATTGGCCTCTATAGCCATAGTCGTGTGCACCGTAGATGAATGGGAATTACAATAAACTACACCTGTTACTTGTTTTTTATTGTATACAATTTATCGACTGTAACATTTTTTTATACTCGGACTCGAGTAACGGCTAATAATAATAAAGAAGTAAATAGTTTATCTTGAAATTGAACAGTAAATAATTTCTGAATTTTATAATTTCTACCCTCCACAGCCTTTCTCCCTCTTCTAGAAGCAACTAGTTATACCATCGTACACTGGATACTTAGTGAGTATTCAAGTATTAAATTTAATAAAAATTGTTAGTAGTTTTAGAGGAAAAAAATCTTTAAACCTTACCCCCGCAGCCTCTTCCCTGTATTTCCTAGGAGGAACTTGTTATGCCATCTTATACTGGTGCTAAGAAAGTATCTGTGTGATAAATTTAATCAAAATTGATTCAGCCGTTACAGAGAAAATTTATCAAATTCTTTAAAACCTACCCCTCATAACCTCCCTCCCTGCATTTTCTAGGAGCAACTGGTCATACCATCTCATACTAGTACAAGATGAATATCCATGTGTTAAATTTTATCAAAATTATTAGAGCCGTTTTAGAGAAAAAATAATACCCTCCACAGCCTTTCTCCCTCTTCTAGGAGCAACTAGTTATACCATCGTACACTGGATACTGAGGGAGTATTCAAGTATTAAATTTAATAAAAATTGTCAGTAGTTTTAGAGGAAAAAAATCTTTAAACCTTACCCCCGCAGCCTCTTCCCTGTATTTTCTAGGAGGAAAATGTTATGTCACCTTATACTGGTACTAAGGATGTATCTGTGTATTAAATTGTTAAGTGGGTTCAGCCGTTACAGACAAAGAAATTATTAACTGCATTCTCTAGGAGCAACTGGTCATACCGTTTCATACTAGTGCCAAATGAATATCCGCATTTAAATTTTATCAAAATTATTAGAGGCCTTTTAAAGAAAAAGAATTCTTTCAAACCTACTCCCTTACAACCTCCCTTCCTGCATTTTCTTGGGGCAACTGGTCCTGCCATTTCATAGTGGTATTAAAAGGAAGTGTGATTTAATCAAAATCATTTGAGTAGTTTTAGGGAAAATAATTATAATTTTTTTGTCAGGTTTTTAGGGGCTAACTCCCTTCACATTTGAGCTAGGATCGACTTTACGATTTCGCCTCGAGATGTGCCGAAAATCGACGGATTTATTATTTAGATGAGACATGGCACTGCAGAGAGGGGATAGACAGATGAATCGAGAAAATGCCAACTGAAAGGTATACGCTAATAAAAGATCTCGCCTAATTATGCTTCATTACTGATCTACTGATGGATGAGTTGAAAATTGACTGAAATTATGTGGAAAAATGGAAGAATGCAACGTTGATTACCACAAAAATATGGAATTTGTCATATTTGAGGAATGATTTGAGCATACGCTAATTCCTAATTTAACAAATACGGAGGCAAATTTTTCTAATGGATCATGATCTCTACATTGAAGAATGTTATATGAAGAAGCAATTATTGGAAGTACTGCGTACCAAAACATTTGAAAAAAAATATGTTAACGAGTTCATCCCATGGGCACTCCGCTTTAAGAATACCTCCCTATTTTTATGTTTTTAATCCGATAGAGCTGGCCTGGGGTCAATTAAAAAGACGGATTCGTTGGAAAAACCCATGTCCTAAATTTGACAAAAAAGTCATCGAATTAATTCTCAGTGATATGAATTCCAACATGAAATAGCAAGTTATTTGTGGAATTTTTTTCAAATAGTTATATTATATGCAGGACTTTCAAAGAAAACGTTTTAATATAATAAATCTTCCCACCAAATTTCATCAAGATCGGACTATTAGATTTTTCATAATAATTTTGTTAATTAGAAGAGCCTAGGGAATTGTTTAAAAATTTAACAATTTTCTTTGCTGTGAGGTTATGTCCCCCAGAGGACGCCTTAGGTTATGTCGAAACGGGGCCCACTGGTGAGGTTAGAACAGTTTGAATTTCTCGCGTTGCGAAAATTGTGTCGGCCGGCCGGGGGTACTGTGCGGGAGCACGCAGGACAAAGGGGCACATGGTGCAGTTTGACAGGACAGGGGCTGCGGAGCGGTATGGGGGCCATGGGGCGGTGCCCCATTTTTGACAGCTCGGGGGGGGGCATTTTTTTACAGTACGGGTGCTCGGGGGCGGAGTCCTAATACGGGGGCCTTGGAGTCCTAACTGGGGTCATTTCTACTTTTTGCTAACCAAATTTTTAAACAATTCCCTAGGCTCCCCTAATCAAGGGATTTTAATATCTCAAAATGGATTTGAAAATTTGAGCGCTCTTTTATATGTCAAACAATTTTCAACTTTCTAAATGAGTTTGGTCTCAGCAACATTTTGAAAATTTGCAAATTTTTTTGCGAAGTTTAGATTGCCAAATTATTATGCAAAAACTAAAAGTTCAATCTTGATGAAATTTGGTGGAAAGATTTATTATATTAAAAAGTTTTCTTTAGCCAAGTATGAAGGTCCTACGTATAATATAAGTATTTTTAAAAAATCCACAAATAACTTGCTATTTCAATTTTTTTTTCGATTTTTACTACTTTTGAAAAAAAAGATAAGAAAAAAACGGACTTTTTAGGAATCTTTTAACATTTTTTTAATGAAAAATTACGCCCACGTTTTCAAACTAGCGCATAGTGAAATTATCATTTCTTAGGATTTTTAGGAGCAATTAAGCCAAAAATCTGCCATATTACCCGATTCACCCAACCCAAAACAAATACTGCCTGGGCTATTATACAAATGCCAAGCTACACTTTAAAATCACCTGAAACACACGTTATTTTCTTATCTAAAATGTGACGATGTCGAACAAGAAAAATCCATTAGCTAGGACTGACATTTGTAAGACGCACGCAAGGCAGAGAAATGAGGTATGAGGTATATGAGATTATTTTCAATAATGAGATTAGGTAAAGTTCACATGCTGAATATTTCACTAGGGAGATTTACATTTGCCGAATAATCCATTTAGATTCTAGAACTATATATTTTCAGAGTTTATGCAACGACAAGCAACTTTAACTTCAATTATACTCCAGTTGATATACTCCAGTTGATATGGGTAGTGAAGCGCAAGTTATAGCCTCTCCTACTCAATTGTTAACCTCACCTTCGCGATGAGTTCAATTTGAACTTGGTGCACCCTGTTTTCACTAACGAGGCTCTAACGACCGAGTAAGGGCGGAATAACCCTTACCTTTTGCCGTGAGCACATCCACCTTCTCACGAAGAGTGCGGTAAAAATAACCCACCGCACACAAAGGTTGCTTTTGGAATCGTTTGGTTACCCCATCGTCGCAGTCTCCTTCTGTGCCATGGGACCACACCACTCGCCTTCCGCAACCGAGCTGGTCAGTTGCATACCTGCTCCAGCTAAAACTTCAAATGCAGCTTCGTTTTCAGTCGATTAAGGCTTTAAAAAAATGATGGAGCGTTCAAGTGGGACAAAATCATCCGGAGGTAAAATACCCTCCCGATCGGATCTCCGGGGGAGGGTGCCCACAGGGACACCTCATCGAATGTCGAAAAACACCGACAAGTTAAATCCAACAAAACTAATTCTTTCATCTACGGCGCTTGGAATGTTCGTACTTTGAATGACAGCACTCGCACCGATCGGCCTGAAAGAAGAACTGCTCTAATAGATAGAGAACTTCACCGACTCAATGTTGACGTTGCAGCTCTCAGCGAAACTCGATTTTTGGAGGAAAGCTCTCTCACAGAAAAGTACTACACCTTCTATTGGAAAGGTCTTCCCACCAATTCAAGAAGACAACATGGAGTAGGATTTGCCATTCGGAATCAACTTGTATCCAACTTAACACAAGTACCCCAAGGCCTATCCGAGCGTCTAATGCTGCTACGCTATGAGCTATCAGATGGCAACGCGGTAAATCTAATAAGCGCCTACGCTCCCACTCTGGATGCAAGTCACGAAACCAAGGAAAGCTTCTATCAACAGCTGGAAGAAACCCTCTGTAGAATACCTAAAACGGAACGACTCGTTGTTCTTGGCGATTTTAACGCTAGAGTAGGGAGAGATGCAGACACCTGGCCAGGCATCATAGGCAAGAACGGTTTGGGCAACATGAACGCTAACGGTCAACTACTCCTAACTAAATGCGCCGAACATGATCTAGTTATAACAAACACCATTTTCCGACAAAAGGATAAATTTAAAGGCACCTGGCGTCACCCCAGATCAGGTCACTGGCATCTACTGGACTATGTTATCGTACGTAGGAAGCATCTCAAGGACGTCCAAATTACAAAGGCGTGCATTAATAGCGAATGCTGGACCGATCATCGTCCTGTTGTCTCTAAAATGAAAATTGTTATGAGACCCAAACACCGAAGAACTCAAGTAAAACGTAGACTCCCTCTTTGTATTAGTAAATTGCGTGACCAACAAACCGTCGAACAGCTAAAGCAAAAAGTTCAAGAGAATTTGAGTGCACTAGAAGAAACCAATTCTGTAGATGTCGCTGCTACCTGGACACAAATTAAAGACAGTTTAAAAAGTGCGAGTGAGGAAATTCTTGGCACTGCAGCAAGTAAAAAACAGGAGGACTGGTTCAATGATAATGAAGCTTTTATACAAGAACTTCTTGACCGCAAACATACTGCCTTCGAAAATGTTATCAACCACCCCAACGACTCATCAAAAGCAAAAGCTTTTACCCAATCTAAGTATGAAACGCAACGCGAAATCAGAAGAATAAAGAACGAGTGGTGGGCAAGCAAGGCCAGAGAAATTCAAAGGTACGCCGATTCACACGACTACAGGAATTTCTTTCAAGGAGTAAAAGCAGTATACGGCCCCAGTCGGAAAAATATGTGCCCTATTAAAGATTTAAATGGAAATCTCCTCAAAGAAGACCAGGAAATAAGAGCCCGATGGAAAGAACACTACTCTAACATTCTTAACCAGCAAAGTCAAGCCGATCACGATATTATAAATCTTATCCCTCAATATGACACCTTCGAAGACTTAGATAAACCACTACCAACGGAAGAGATCTTAACCGCCATTGGGCAGCTAAAAAATAACAAATCTCCCGGCGCCGACTCACTCCCAGCTGAGATCTTTAAAGCTGTGTCGTCAGAGCTCATACCCTACCTCAAAAAACTGTTTGATGTCGTGTGGGAAAGTGGTCAAGCTCCGCAGGAGTTTCGTGATACACTTTTAATCAACCTCTTCAAAAACAAAGGGAGCGCTGCGGACTGTGGAAATTACAGGGGTATAGCTCTCCTGGCTGTTGGAGGGAAGATACTCACTAAAGCGATGGCAAATAGGCTAACACCTGTTATGGAAAAGTTACTTCCTGAAACACAGAGTGGCTTTAGACCAAACCGAGGCACATCGGATCTAATCTTCACACTTAAGCAGCTTCAAGAAAAAGCACTCAAACATCAAGGAGAAATTCACATGGCCTTCATTGATTTAACCAAGGCGTTTGACTCGGTGGACAGGGAAGTGCTCTGGAAAATTATGCTCCGCTTAGGTATCCCTAGAAAATTTGTGGAAGTATGTCGCAGTCTACATACAAACAACAACGCCCAGGTTATGTATTATACATTATTATAATGAGGCAACCGAACCTTTCCAAACCTTCACTGGAGTTAGGCAGGGATGTGTCCTGGCACCCCTACTCTTTAATTTGTTTACCACTGCTCTAACAATTATTGTTGACAACAAACTGACAGTCAGAGGAATAGGTCTCAGATACCGTTTTGATGGCGGTCTCTTTAACATAGGGCGCTTTAGAGCTTTCACGAAGACACGCACACGATTCATTTGTGATCTCCAGTATGCGGATGACTGTGCACTTTTAGCCTCTACGCCGGAAGAGCTTCAAGAACTTTTAGATGTGTATGCCCAGAGCTATGATTCCTTGGGACTTAAAATCAACATTGGAAAGACTAAGATTATGTCAACTCCTCATCAAGTGAACCAAATAGACATTACACTTAACGGAAATTCTCTTGAAGTGGTGGATCAGTTCAATTACTTAGGCAACGTTGTTAATGACAAAGCAAACATGGACAGCGAGATTCGCAATAGAATTAACGCTGCATCCAGAGCACTCTGGGGACTTAGAGAGAGAGTATTTGACAACCACGACCTTGCTTTGTCAACGAAAATGTCTGTCTACAGAGCAGTTGTCATTCCAACACTGCTATATGGATGTGAAAACTGGGTCACTTACCGTCGTCATGTGAAAGAATTAGAACGTTTTCAGCAGAGACACCTCAGAAGTATGATGAAAATCCGTTGGTTCCATCACATATCAAACGTGGAAGTACTCAGGAGAGCAAACAGCCTTCCAATTGAGGTGCTTATTTCAAGAGCACGCCTAAGATGGGCAGGTCACGTTCATCGTATGCATGATAACCGCCTTCCTAAATGTACACTTTATGGTGAATTGCTAAGCGGTAGAAGAAGGCGTGGCGGTCAACGAAAGAGGTTCAAAGACGTTCTCCATGAAAATCTAAAATCCTGCGGTATTCCAGACGAGCAATGGGAACAACTTGCAGCGGACAGAACCGAATGGCGAGGGGTTGTGGCCAGCTATCAAGGAAATGTTGCTGCAAGAAGGCCGAATCCAAGACCTAACCAGGTCTATGTTTGTCCTGACTGCGGTCGACATGTGCTCTCCCGAATTGGCCTCTATAGCCATAGTCGTGTGCACCGTAGATGAATGGGAATTACAATAGACTACACCTTTTACTTGTTTTTTATTGTACACAATTTATCGACTGTAACATTTTTATACTCGGACTCGAGTAACGGCTAATAGTTGATATACTATCAAAAGCTTACCGTGTGCCTATATTGACATGTAAGATGTCACAGGAATGTTTGACTTTCAAATTATTGTGTGAGGTTTCTCACCGGCGAATGCCTGGTTTCCTATAATTGTTTAATAACGATCCATGACTATAATTCCTTTAAGCACTACAAACTGTACAGGCCAGCGGTCAGTGCTAGGTCAATTGGACCTGTAACCTTTCTTATATTTTAGGGGGTTACTTTTCGTCAAGTGCTGAACCGGGATGTCTTGTCTGTTTGAATTACATCGACCCATCCTGTTTTACATTGTTGAACAGTCATATATAATTTGGTAGTTGGCGTTTATGTAATCAATTAAGGGAAATTTTCTCTAATATTCTATGATATTTTATATTAGTATTTAATTCTCATTTATCACCTAAATTCTATAATGCACGAACATGACATGATTATTGTCCTTTGTTTGGATTCAGTTTTGTTTTCATCATAACGTTTGCCAACACCATAATTTCAATCACCATTTAATCGGCCTATTTGCCGCATCTTTAATTACAACCACAAAGTAACACGGAATACTATTGTTTTGTATTACCTTGTTCTTGTTATTGCATCACCAACCCTGAAACGTGTATAGTATGGTCATTACTATAGCGATGTAAACTTTCTTATATAATATTTAGACAATTGTCTTAAATATTTGGATCGTGGTTAACCGGCTGCGGCTATTTGCCGCATCAATTATTATAAAATAAAATGGTTTTTATGACTATTGTCCAATGATTACTGTCTTTTCTTTCAACTTCACCTTTCTAGTCATTCAAGTAATAAAAACGAAACAAATGGTTTCATTGCAAACAACTAAAATAGGAAAAAACCTTCAACTATAAATTTACAGTACAATCTAGAGCAATAAAATGGGAAATAAATAACGTAACTGAGTAACTAGGTTTCTAAATTAATAAACGGTGTGTTCAAATTTACAAGGTATTTAAATTAACAGAGTGATTAATTTTCATAGGTAGATAATATCAGACAAAGAAACCGTAAATATAAAAGGTTATTACACACACAACGTAATTTTGGGTCCTAAATTTAAAAAAGTAGACGATCACATAAATGACTAATTTGTTTATTTATCTTGACATAAACTTGAGGTAAATAATTACTGGGTGGGATTTAATAGTTTCCTGATTGCTTCACAATCAAGGATTTTTATTAGTAATTAATAGAAAGGAGTGTTTCATTGGTACTGTAGTAACCAGAATTTTGCTATTAAGTAATTGGGGAGGGTGATAGATACCTATATTACATATATTTACATATAATTATATATTTTTAACTGCTTAATAGATTTAAGTCCACACAAATAAAGAACAATTTTCCACTCATTCAAAGATAAAGAGGTAAAGAAAGTAAAGAAACATCAATCAACTTTAGATTTAGATTGACCAAATCTGAAAATAGCTCGCTAAACTTTTTGATATGTATAATAAATTGCTACACATTGCAAAAATTTAGATCTCCGAAATTTTAAAAATACCCTTAAAAAGTTCTTTTGGTCCGGGGCCCGGGCCTACAAAAAAGAATTTTTATTTATTTTTGTGTAATAAATTAATTTAATAGAAGGTAACAACGCAATTTAATCCTTTCCATTTTTAAATCCAAAAGAAGGGGACCCGGAAGATTTACTTTGCCCGGGGCCCGCCAAAGTTGGGTACGGTCCTGGGGATAGCTTTGTATTGTTATAAAGCACTTCGTTTTATTGTTTGTGTGACAGTTTTATTTCATGTATGTCTGTTACATTGAATTATTTTGCTGTTGTTTATTATTATACCCCACACTATACATTTTGCTACACGTGTTTTTATTTTCCTGACTTGTCATAAGTGTTTTCAATATCTAACGTGGTTAAATAAAGATCTGTTCTATATACTATTCTAATGAGATCATATTGTTATGTGCTGCCCTCTAACAAGGAAAGATGTGATTAAGTTCATGTTCAAAGTTTTCCTCAGAAGCTTAGTTACTTCCCTGACTAGTAGGGTGGCGCCGTCTATGAGCCAATTGACGAACAATCATCTATTACATGGTAGAAAATTATGGAGAATTCTAGAAAAAAGTTCTAGAAGGATTCCAAGTGTGTATATAAAGAGGTGACTCCAGCAGATGGGAGAACAGTTCAGTTGAGTGAAGTATGCAGTTTAGTGAAGTAAACAGACAAGAGAGTTTTTAGGTTAGACAAGAGTTGACAAGTTTAAGAAGGAAAGTAAAGTGCTTAGTGTTTTAAAAGTAGTGAAATTATATTAGATTAAGTTATTATTAGTTGTGTGATTTTTAAGTATTTGCTAGTGTAATTTTAGTGATTAAATAAATCAGTGGTTTGTGAAAATTCTTGTTGCAAGTTATTTGGAATCCACAAAGTGTTTACTGAAAATTGTGAGGACGTAACAATTGGTGTCAGAAGCGGAATTGCAACAGAATTTCTGAAGAATTTGACGAAGTTCCATAGTGTTCTATTTGGAAACCACTGGAGATAGTGAAGTGAGTTGAACTGGGAAGTAATTACACAAGACTAATTTGTGTTAGTGTGAGAAAATATTTGACTTGTACCTGGCATTGATTTTAAATAAGGCTTGTTAGTGTTGTTTGTTAGTTTTTGAATGGAAACAAGAAGCATGGCTGCTGAAAAACAAATGCAAGACATGTTCGCCGCATTTAGAAAAATGATGCTAGAGGAAAAAGAGGAACAAGAGAAACGACGTCAAGAAGAAAAGGAAGAGCAAGAGAAACGACGCCAAGAGGAGAAAGAAGAACAAGAAAGGCGTCAAGAAGAACAAGAAAGACGACGTCAGAAAGAAAAACTAGAAGAAAAAGAAGAACAAGAAAGACGCCGTCAGGAGGAAAAAGAAGAACAAGAAAGACGACGTCTGGAAGAAAAAGAAGAACAAGAAAGACAACGTCGGGAAGAAAAAGAAGAACAAGAAAAACGACGTCTAGAAGAGAAAGAAGAATTAAGGAAAATTATACAAGGGCAACAAGATGCTATCCTGTCAGCCACTAATGAGGTCAAGGAAAAAGTAGATAAAGTTGAACGAAAAGTGACTGGCGTCGAAGGAAAAGTGACTGCTGTCGAAGAAGAAGTGAGTGATGTCAAAGGAAAAGTAAATAAGGTTGAAGAGGAAGTAACTGAAGTCAAAGGAAAAGTTACTGGCGTCGAAGGGAAAGTTACCGATATAGAAGGAAAATTTCGTGCAGTTGAAGGAGAGGTAGAGCGACTTAAGCGACTGTTAAGAGAACAAGGAGGCCAGCTGGTATTATCATCATCAGGTCCTCGATTACAACCGCCTTCCTTTGATGGTCAAACTTCTTGGTCAACCTATAAAAGACAATTTGAGGCAGCGGCATACGCAAACAATTGGAGTAATGAAGACAAAGCTATGGCATTGGTGCTAGCATTAAGGGGCCAAGCCTCAGAGTTGCTCCAGAGTATCCCAGTGACGCAGCAACGGGATTTTAAAGTTTTGGAAGCTGCACTAGATCTAAGATATGGCGACCAACACCTCGCCCAGGTATACAGGACTCAGCTCAAATCACGCACACAAAAGGCTGGGGAAACTTTACAAGATTTTGAAGCAGCTGTTGAGCGACTGACATACCTGGCTTACCCGGATGCACCCAAAGAATTCCAGGAACAATTAACAGTTGGTACTTTCATCGATGGCATAAGAGATGAGGAGATCAGGCGAGTCCTTAGATTATCTCGAGATAAGACTGGTAGCGAAGCCTTGATCCATGCCCTCGAAGTTGAAGCCGCTTATAAAGAGACTCCACGTCCGAGAGTACGAGCCATGAAGGTAGAAGAGGACCATTTAGAAAAATCAAATATGGAATCTTTGATGGCTGACATGCACAAAATGATAAGCCAGTTGATGACAAAACCAGATGCTCCAAGGAAGCAGGAAAGAGAACAGAGCGATGAACGGTCAAGGAAGGTGATTCGGTGTTATAAGTGCGGCAAACCAGGGCATATTAAGCGAAACTGTCGGCAGCGGAGCCCTGAGCGAGTAAATGCCGCAATGACTGAAGAGCCGCAGGAAAACTAAAAATAGCCAGCACTTTGGGGGCTGTGCTGGCTGGTGAACACGGTGCCCCCAGAGAGATACGGGTTTCCCAGATTAGAAGAGTCCCGAGTAGTCTGCTTTTGGATGGCTATGTAAACAAAAGGAGATGTATCTTCACTATCGACACAGGTGCCACGTCGTCAATAGTGCGGCCCGGATTTTTATCAGGAATAAAAGTTGATAAAAGCCAAAATGGATTGGTCGTTCGAACAGCCACAGGAGACAGGGTAAGGGTTCATGGAGAAGTTGACCTAGATCTGCAGTTTGGACGCCTGTGCTTTAGTCATAGGGTTATTGTGGCTGACATCACGGATGATTTCATTTTGGGGCTGGATGTTATGGGAGTACAAGATCAATTTGTACTTGACGTGGTAGAACGAGTTCTAAAGATTGGAAATGAAGAATTTATTTTGTCAACAGCAAATGACCGATTTCAAAAAGTGAGGCTACTGACGGCTCAGACAATCAAGATTCCTGCCCGTTCAGAACAAATAATCGAGGCCATTCTGGAAGGAAACTCTGGTGGATACCGTGTTGGCCTTGTTGAAAACGATGATTCAATTAAGACAGAAAATGTAGTCTTAGCAAGAACTCTAACCCGGACAAAAGACAAAATTCCAATTAGAGTGGCTAATTTAAATTCCCACTCGGTAACTTTTAAGGAAGGTGAGGCAATAGGATCCTACGAACCAGTCCAGTGGATAGCAAGGTGCGAGGAACAAGGGGAGAAATGTTCGCCAACCAGCGTAGACAGGGAAGTTGTAACTTTGTTGAGTACCCAGTTTGAACACCTATCTGAGGATGAACGTAGAGAGGCAATCAAGTTTTTGGAAAAAGAAAGTACGGTATTTGCCAAAAACACAGACATCCTCACGAAAACTGATATAGTACAGCATCGGATAGACACTGGTGATTCAGCCGCAATCCGCCAACAACCTAGGAGGTTGCCACTAGCTAAACAGGAAGAAGCTGCTGCGATGGTTCAAAAGATGCTACAAGATGGAGTAATTGAGGAATCAACCAGTCCCTGGTCATCACCGGTAGTTTTAGTTGCCAAGAAGGACGGAACTTTGAGATTTTGTGTCGACTACCGGAAGCTGAATGATGTTACAAAGAAAGACAGCTATCCACTACCACGAATTGACGATACATTAAGTACGCTGGCAGGGTCACGATGGTTTTCAACTCTAGACCTTCGAAGTGGGTATTGGCAGGTGGGACTTCACCCTGACGACAAGGAAAAGACTGCCTTCTCAACAGGTAGTGGTTTATATCAATTCACCGTGATGCCTTTTGGACTTTGCAATGCGCCAGCTACTTTTGAAAGATTGATGGAATTTGTACTCCGAGGACTAACTTGGAAGACGTGCTTAGTTTATCTTGATGACGTAATGGTTATGGGACGAAACTTCAGGGAACATTTGGAAAATCTTCAAGAAGTATTTGGGAGAATCAGAAATGCACGCCTAAAGTTGAATCCAAAGAAGTGTCTACTATTCCAAAAAGAAGTGAAATTCCTTGGACATGTCGTATCTTCGGAGGGAATACAGACAGACCCGGACAAGATCTCTGCCGTGCGTGATTGGCCAAGACCTTCAAATGTACACGAATTACGAAGCTTTCTTGGCCTCTGCACTTATTATAGACGTTTTGTGGAAGGATTTGCGGATATAGCAAAGCCACTACACCAGCTAACGGAGGAGAAAGTTAAATATCAGTGGACACCGGAGTGTGAAACATCATGGAAGAAGCTGAAAGCAGCGTTATGCAGTAGTCCTGTACTAGCATATCCCCAACAAAAGGGCCTCTATATTCTTGACACGGATGCTAGCAACTCCGCAATTGGATGTGTACTATCTCAAGTCCAAAATGGAGAGGAAAAAGTAATCGAGTATTTCAGTAAGGTACTGTCCAAACCAGAGAGGAATTATTGTGTAACAAGGAAGGAACTATTGGCCATTGTTAAGTCCGTGGACCATTTTCACAAGTACCTCTATGGTCAACATTTCAAAATCAGGACCGACCATGCTGCATTAAAATGGCTACTGCAGCTGAAAACTCCAGAAGGTCAACTGGCTCGCTGGATAGAAAGACTGCAGCAATATGACCTCACAATCGAACACCGAACTGGAAAGTCTCATAAAAATGCAGATGCTCTGTCAAGAAGACCGTGCAAAGATGACTGCAAGCACTGCTATCGGGTTGAAAAAGCACAGGGCACGGTAATAATAAACACAGTTCAAATAGATGTTCCAGATGATTGGACAAAGGAAGTTCTAAGACGAGAACAAATGGATGACAGCGTAATTGGTCCTATATTAAGGGCAAAAGAAAAAGGAACGCGACCGGAATGGAAGGATGTTTCGGACAAAAGTGTGGAGCTGAAGGCATTGTGGGCACAATGGGACTCCCTTAAGGTTATAGATGGGCTATTAAAGAGAGCATGGGAAAGTCCAGATGGGAAGGAAGTTACCATGCGTCTGGTGATACCCAGCTGTCGGATCCCAAAAGTACTTCAGGAAATACATGATGGAGTGTCCGGGGGACATTTTGGTATGAATAAGACATTGGCTAAAGTACGGGATCGATTTTATTGGATAAATAGCCGTCAAGATGTGGAAGCTTGGTGCCGCAAATGCAAGGCTTGTGCAGCTACCAAAGGGCCACAGACGAAGAACAGGGGCCAAATGAAGCAATATAACGTCGGAGCTCCTTTTGAGAGGATTGCTATAGATGTAGCGGGCCCATTCCCAGTGACAGATGATGGGAATAAATACATCCTGGTCGCTATGGACTATTTTAGTAAATGGCCGGAAGCCTATGCCATTCCGAATCAGGAAGCAGTTACTGTTGCTCGAGTTTTGGTGGATAACCTTGTATGCCGATTTGGTGTACCCCTGGAGCTACATTCCGATCAAGGGAGAAACTTTGAGTCGGGGGTATTTCAGAAAATTTGTGAGTTGCTGGGCATTCACAAGACTCGGACAACCCCTCTTCATCCCCAGTCAGATGGAATGGTGGAACGACATAATAAAACCATGAAGGAACATCTTTCTAAGGTAGTTCACAAGAACCAGCGAGATTGGGATCGACATATACCATTTTTCTTAATGGCATACAGGGCTGCCATTCATGAGACGACTAAACAGACACCGGCTCGTGTAATATTTGGGCACGAGATCAGACTGCCATGTGATTTGATGTTTGGTACACCAGATAAGAAGCCACTGTCCGTGGATGACTACGCAGACGAAGTTAGTCAACAGCTGAGGAATGTCCACGAATTGGTTCGAAACCAAGTTAGCATAGCTAGTGACAGAATGAAGGCTCGCTATGACCGGAAGGGAACGTCAGCAGGATTCAAGGAGGGCGATCTGGTTTGGCTATATAACCCACAACGAAAGAAGGGCAAATCTCCGAAGCTTCACCCACCCTGGGAAGGACCGTATTCAGTCATCACTCGGATCAATGACGTTGTTTACCGAATTCAACGTAGTAAGAAGTCCAAGATGAAGATCGTGCACTTGGATAGGTTGGCGAAGTATGAAGTATGTTGGGGAATCTGAATTGCCTGACCGGGACGTTCAGGCTTAAGGAGGGGGCAGTGTTATGTGCTGCCCTCTAACAAGGAAAGATGTGATTAAGTTCATGTTCAAAGTTTTCCTCAGAAGCTTAGTTACTTCCCTGACTAGTAGGGTGGCGCCGTCTATGAGCCAATTGACGAACAATCATCTATTACATGGTAGAAAATTATGGAGAATTCTAGAAAAAAGTTCTAGAAGGATTCCAAGTGTGTATATAAAGAGGTGACTCCAGCAGATGGGAGAACAGTTCAGTTGAGTGAAGTATGCAGTTTAGTGAAGTAAACAGACAAGAGAGTTTTTAGGTTAGACAAGAGTTGACAAGTTTAAGAAGGAAAGTAAAGTGCTTAGTGTTTTAAAAGTAGTGAAATTATATTAGATTAAGTTATTATTAGTTGTGTGATTTTTAAGTATTTGCTAGTGTAATTTTAGTGATTAAATAAATCAGTGGTTTGTGAAAATTCTTGTTGCAAGTTATTTGGAATCCACAAAGTGTTTACTGAAAATTGTGAGGACGTAACAATATTATTTTTCAACGATCTGTACATAACCATATTCCTTAAGTCATGTTGAGTATTGTATTGTACATATTATTGACCTCTTTATGTTGTTACAACGACATTTTAAAGATCGCATCTACTTTTGGCATCCAATGTATGTTTTCCATATGACTTTCATACGACAAAGAGTTTTGAAATTTGTGAGTATAGCTTTATAACGACCTTCATGCGACCTGCATTTATTTTTATTTTATGGACCATTTTACGACCATTTCGCAACTATTTGGAGACAGCAGACTAAAAATCATAACCCAAAATGTTACTTGAGATTGCTCGTATTCGACCTTTTGTGGTTTTATCTGCATATTAATCCCTTTGTAATTTCTATCGCCTGTTATGTTATCACCAATGCATTACAATTACTTATAAATCAAATATTTTAATATTCTTACCTTCCCATTTCCCAATCAGGCAAGCAACATAGTGGAAAAATGTGTTTTACTTGTGGTTTTAACTCCAGACTAGCTTCTAAATCCATTTCTGTATTTAAGTAGTTCCAAAGATATTTCATAAAATTATATATTACATAAGCCTCATAACATTCTCTGATACTATCGACATAAAGGGATTCCTTGGGATATATTAGACCTACCCACTACAAAACAATAAGTAAAATGAAATTTTAATCAAGTACATAATAAATTTATTTATTTATATTGTGACGATACAATCATCTTAGAAATAATTAGATAAATTAGTTTAGCTAATTTGGGATATTCACATTCTGAAAGAAAATTACCTATCGAAAAATTTAAATAAAGCTTTTCTCAATATGGCATCCCTGCCAAAAAGCCTGATTAAGACACATAAAAAAAGACAACAATATATGTCTCTCTTTACAAAGTTTCATGATTTCGTGTGGGTTTCTAAGGCTTATTGAAAATTTACGAGTTTAATGAGGCAATACAGTTAGTTCTAATTTTGCTTTCTAGAGCTTTTACAAGACGAGACATGCTTGAAAGTTTATCAGTTATAATAAGATAATACAGTTTGAATTATTATCGTATTCTATTAGCTTTCATTAGACAGGGAATTATGATGGATATATTAGTTTTATTGGCAGACAACGCAGATCAAATTCTGATACTTATCTATGCGTAATTATTCACCAAATATACTTAAGAATTTACGAGTTTTTAGGAGAAACTGCAATTCTAACTTATATCTTTTCCTATCAGTTGTTCACCAGTTCTGAAGTTTATGGGGGATTTATGAGTTTTGAGAGTATAAGAGTATTAATATTTTATTGAGTTTTTATAAGTTTTTATCAGACATGATTTTTTTTTATATTCCGTGTTTTTGTAAGATAATACAGTTTTAACTTTTAACACATTCTATGAGTTGTTCAAGAGATAAAAAGTGCTTGAAGATTTATTAGTTTTTATTAGAAAACAGAGCTTTAGTTTTTATCATATCCCAAGAGTTTTTATCCGACAAGAAATAATTGACATTCTTATAAGTCAATGTAGTTAAAGTTTTCATCATATCTTTTGAGCTTTTGGAAAAATACTCTAGGATTTAGTAGTACTTATAGGACAATACTAATTCAGTATTTATAGTATCCTAAAACTTTTTAACCGATAAGAATTACGTCAGAGATTTTATAAGACAACAAAGTTCTAATATTTATTGTCTTTTCATCAGAAAAGATGTACTTTATGCTTCTTGAGACTAATTAGGTTAACATTTTATCGAATATTCGATTGTCGACTTTTTGTAAGACAATACAGTTTTAATTTTTATCGTATTCGACGATTTGCCCATTATATAACAAAATTTGTTTTAATCGCATCCCAAGTTTTTTTAATCGGCAATAAATAATTATATGTGTTCTTACTTTTAACCATGAAATTCACGAGTATAATACAAGGTATCGAAATAATATACATATTGAACGGACTAACTCAAAAAAGGCTATGAATTCTATGTTTTTTAAAGGGCCAAATGAATATAATTCATTGCCTCAAAAAATAAAGGATGCAGCAAATTTAGCAAATTTTAAGAGCAGTTTAATCAGTCATATAAAAATAGTGTAAAGGTTTTTTTCTCCTCTAGTCATTCCCTTTAATAGTTGTTGTCTCAACATTTTTAAATAGGTAAACCAGTTGTATTAATAGTTATATTTGTGCAATTTATTTTAACGTATTTATTTAACTTATATTTGTGTTTTGTTTACTGTTGTATAATAGATTCGATGTAAATTGTGTAAAGTTTTGTAACTATTTATCTATTTGTAATAGGTTACGTGCCTAAATAAAGATCTTTCTTTCTTTCTATGAGTCAATATTATACAGTTACAGTATTTATCACATCTTTTGAGTTTTTGTTTGGAAAAAATACTCAAGGGTTTAGGAAGAATTATTTAGTTTTCAATTCCCAGATAGATCCTCATACATATTATTTTGGAATCACATCAAGCCTTATATATTCCATTGTGGTTTCACGTACACTCTTATAGTGTCTTATACTGGGTGGTCCAAACAGTTGTTAACTTTTTGAAATGAAATTTAAAAAAGCAAGCGGATCAATTTTAACAAATTTATTTTTAAAATGTACAATTTTCTTTGGAAAATCATGTCTTGAAGATGACATTGTCTAAATGTGCCCCATTTCTGTCATGGCACTCCTGAAGCCGAGCTCTACAATTTGCCATAACGCGACGGCAAGTGTTTTCATTTATGGCTTCGATTTCTTGCCGAATATTGTCCTTTAAATCTCACAGAGTGGCGGGGCAGGTGCGGTACACTAGACTTTTAAGGCATCCCCATAAAAAAAATCACAGGGACTCAAGGCTGGGCTTCGGGCGGGCCACTGTATGTCTCCTCTTCGAGAAATCAATTTTCCTGGAAAAAGCGCCTGAGCAACGGGCAAAGAGAGATTGGAAGTGTGGCAGGTGGCTCCGTCCTGTTGGAACCAAGTGTTCTGAGTGTACCCTTCAAATTCCTGAAGATCAGGAGTGAAAAACGTTTGGATCATGTCGACATAACGCCGAGAATTCACCGTTACTGCGCGGCCTTGGTGGTCTTCAAAAAAAAACAGGCCAATTATTCCGGATGCCAACATTGCAGCCCAAACTTGAACTTCGGGCTATGCAGAGGCCTTTAATGTTCCTCTCTAGGGTTTTCTGCACACCAGTAGCGACAGGTTTGAGTATTGACATGGCCATTAAGGTGAAAATGAGCCTCGTCGGAGAATAAGATGTTATCGACTGCTGGAAATGGGTTCATCATTTCCTTAGCGAATAAAAGTCTATTAGCGGGGTCCTTTGGCTTCAATTCTTGCACTAACTGAATCTTGTACGGGAGCATGTGTAAATTTGATGCGAAGCACCGAGATCTCGTCACATTTAAAGCGGCTGCGCGCTTTCGAGTCGAGTTTGGTTGTTGGCGGACGGACGCTTTCACTATCTCAATGTTTTCATCGGTTCTCGCTGACTTTCGATGGCCGGAGACGCGTTTATTTAACGTTGAACCAGTTTTCTCGAACTTACGAACCCATTGTTTAATCAACAGAAGGCTTGGACATTGCTGAACATCGTGGAGATTGTAATTTTGTCGAAATCTGCGGCGTGCAATAGTGGCGGAATTGTTATTGCGGTAATATTCGCGCACACAAAACGAGCGTTCTTCTCCTGTGTAGCATGTTGCATGGTGACTAAATTTCCCCCAGAGTCTAACCATTGTTGAAGATCATGATACTGTATTTTATAGTATCATGGTTTAAGACTGACCCTACCTTCCTATCCCTCCTACCAAATTTTGTACAGCGCAACCGATTATAAATAACTCTTTGGACCACCCCAGTATATACTCATAAAGGGGACATACAATTGCATAGATATATAGATCATTCAAGTTTCAATTTCCGGATAGATCCTCATACGTATCATTTTGGAACCACATCAAGCCTCATATATTCCATTGATATTTCACATACTGGTCGATAGCCGAGTGGGTTAAGGCGCGAGGTGGCAATCGCAATTAATCACACGGACATAGCACCACCGGGTTCGAATCCTGGCTCCGGCACTAACACTGTCGGAGGAAATGGTTGTATGTCCGCGTTTTTTCAATGTGTAACCCCCTTCCGCACAAGCCCCGGCTTCTGGAATTGAGGGTTGTCTAATTTATGTGGTGTTTATTTATATTTATACGTTCTTACAATATCTTACATATATTCATAAAGGGAACTTGTCCAATTGCATGGATACAGATCATTCAGGTTTCAATTCCTAGATAGATCCTCATACACACCATTTTGAAATCACAGTAAGCCTCACGTATTCCATTGAGATTTCATGTACATTCTTATACAGTATCTTATATATACTCATAAGGAGAACTTATCTAATTACATAGATACATTTCATTCAGGTTCCAATTCCCAGATAGATCCTCATACACATCATTTTGAAACCACATCAAGCCTCATATATTCCATTGTGGTTTCACATACATTCTTACAGTAGCTTATATATAGTTATAGAACTTATACAATTGCATGAATATAGAATAGAACAGAATAAATTTTATTGCTATAAATCTTACAAAAAAGACATTAGCATTGTCAGGGTGATTAAATATTAAAAGTTATTACAAGACAGTAAAATATAAAACATTAGAACACAAAATATATAACATGTATAAAATATCTGAAAACAAGGACAGCAGCAAAACGAAAACACAACTAAAACAACCCTAAAACTAAAACTGTAGAAAACATTATAATCAGTTGCACTATTGAAGTTACTAACAAAAGTTTTATGCATTTAAAAAATCACTGTAAGAGTAAAATGAGTTTTCAAGTAAATACAATTTAAGTTGATTTTTGAAGGAATGAATGTTATTAATAGATTTTAATTCTTGTGGTAAGGCATTGTAGGCTTCGATAGCGTTATAATATGGACTATTTCATAAAAACTATGGTGGTGTACTGGTATTGAGATCATTCCCATGTCTTGTTGTCCTCAATCTGTACACATCAATATTTCTTGTAAATTCACCAGAATTTTTTTTAACAAACAAAACTAATTTATAAATATAAAGAGACGGGATGGTAAGTATTTTCAATTCTTTAAACAAAGGTCTACATGAATCTCTGCAAGATACCTTCATCATACACCTAATTATGCGTTTTTGACAAACAAATACTTTCTGCCAATGTAGGGAGGAACCCCAGAATATTATCGCATATTCTAGAATGCTTTGCACGTATGAAAATAAAACATTCTTAGAGAGTCTACTGATAGTTGGTATCTCATGAGTCGTATTAGGTAACAGGACGAATTAATTCTTGTTATTAGAGTTTTAGTATAAGCTTCCCAATTTTAACTTACTATCTAGCGTTATGCCAAGAAAGAGGAATCACACATTTTCCGTTTGTGTGATTGAAGTACCATTTAATTGAACATACAACGAATAATCAAGATCAGTAGTTGGAGAAAATATAACAAGAGTAGTTTTATTTACATTTAAGTTTAAGCCATTCGAACTACAATATTTAGATATATTTGAGGATATTGTGGTAAATTTACTTGCACAAACCACGAAGGATTCCTCAGTTGCAACACAGAGGAGCTATCATCGGCATATTGATATAAAAAAAATCTATATTAATATAATCTTTTAAATCATTGGTATATAAAATAAATAGGAGGGTCCAAGTATAGATCCCTGAGGCACACCCTGTAGTATTCAAGTTTTATCTGAAAAAACAGTTTGAAGTACTCCATCCTTGCAAGATGTTAGTGCAGTAACTTGTGATCTATTTGTAAGGTACGACTGGAGTAGTTTGTCACATGTACCTCGAACACCGTAACTATTTAATTTATCCAACAAAATGGCATAATTAATTGTGTCGAAGGCTTTTGACACGTCGAAATACAAGCAGGCCACCTTCAAATTTGAATCAAGCGCTGTAATAATTTTGGTTAGTGAGTGATAGATAGCCTGTTCTATTGAACAATGAAGCATAAAGCCGAATTGACAATCTTTAATTATTTTATGTTTACTAAAAAAGAAATAATTCTGTTATAAATCGTTTTCTCAATAGAGAAATTCGGTGGGATTGATATACCGCGGTAGTTTACGACGTTTTCCTTATCGCCCTTTTTATGGATAGGTATTGTTTTGTTAATTTTTAATTGATTAGGAAATATTCTTTCCAGAAAACAATTATTTATTATAGCGAAAAGTGGTTCAGAAATTTCTACAATCACTTATTTTATAAAATAAATTGGTACTTCATCAAGATCCGTTGATTTTTTGCATTGCAAGAACAATATCTATAATTTCTTGGGAATTAGTAGGGTTTAGAGACAAATTTGCTCGAATTTGAACTATCATATTTGTTCTCTCTCGAACAGGCTGTGTTGGAGAAAGAGAAAAATGTTCACTAAATAAGCGCACTAAGGCGTCTGGGTCGGTTATTTTATTATTTTGATGGTCCTTGACGATAAGTTCATTTTGACCTTGTCTATTTTTTTTACTAATACTTTTATTAAATATATCCCAGGTAGCTTTTGATTTGTTTCCAGAATTCGATATTATATTATTATTTAGTTGAGTTTTATATTCTTTGATATATTCTTTATACGCTTTATTCTCAATTTTATATAACTCTAAAATATTGTCACAATTCGTCCTATTACGTAATATATATGTCTCTAATATAGATAGACCATTGCTTAATTTCAGGAGGTATCCAACATTTATGTCTATGAATATTGACAGATTTTTTTGTTTTAGGAAATGCAATGTCAAAATAATATAGAAATATGTTCAACAAATACTTACCATCCGAGTCTTTTTCTGCATAAACTGCATCCCAGTTCTCAGAATGAATAATATTGATAAATGTATTAATATTACTTTAATTAAATGACCTTTTAACTACATATTTTTTGTTACATATATTTTTTACAGCTACATGGCTCTAAGAGCTTGAGGATTGTGATCTGATAGTGGATAATGTATAACTTCACAATTTAAAAGGTTAGTAGGTATATTGCTAAAATAGATCATTAAGATTTCAATTCCCAGATAGATTGATATATCTTCATATATATCATTTTCAAACCACATCAAGCGTCACGTATTCCATTGTGGTTTCATGTATATCTTATATATACTCATAAAGGGAACTTATACAATTGCACACATATAGATCATTCAGGTTTCAATCCCCAGACAGATCCCCATACGTATTATTTTAGAACCACATCAAGCTTATATATTCCATTGAGGTTTCGCAGACATTCTTACAGTATCTTATATATACAGGCTGTCCATTTTATCAGGGCCCTCGATAATATCTCACTTAATATCGGTTGTACAAAAAAAATCAGCAGCTACTGGAAGCGGCTGGAACCTCCCCACTCGGTGGATCTTTGAAGCCGAAAAGAGCATTAAATTGTGTGACAAAACGGCACTAAACGTAATCCGATCTCATCCAAAACCTTTTCAGATCTTCTGGGGCACTAAAAATACCCTTAATGAATTTACAATCATCTGCGAGTTATTACCTACATTATCGCTCGTCGAATAATATACTATTAGGATATTAACAACTTTAACATCACTTGAACGACTAAGAAAGTCTAGTTAGCCTAAATACTACAGATTTGTAAAGCAACAAACTGAAAATTGGTAAAGCGATAATCTATAATAAATTCACCAAGGAAGGTACAGAAAGCATATGATATTGTTACATCTACCTTTAAAGTTTGTGACAATCCACTAAAAGTTATGCCGAAATCTTATTAACATGACATGACACCAACGTTATCGGATGACAAACGATGACAATGACAATCGTCAAAATTTGCTCATTGCAATCTGATCGCTCGCGGCTGTCTTTGTTAAATGAAACATTAGCATTTCAGTAATTTTACTAGATTTTAGAGGAATATTTGTAGTTTAATTCTTCGATTTGTCTATATATACATTTTAAAACGGCACTAAACGTAATCCGCTCTACTTCTAGAGCAGTGAAGAAACCCTTACACATGAATTGACACGTGATGTGACGAGTTTCACGACGTAACGGCTACGCGCATCGATCATGTCATGCGAAATGCGATCTATGCTTCATATATGCTTTGTTTTTAATTTTTTTCACGGAAACCAAATCGAAAGGGTGGAAGTGTGATATATTGTTGAAATCAGAATTTTAACTGCTTTTCAATGGTTCCATTGCAAATTGAAAGTAATTATAAAATAAGCAACTTGTTGCGTCAAAATGGCACTAAACGTAATCCGATCTCAACCAAAACCTTTTCAGATCTTCTGGGGCAGATATACCCCCATAGAAAAAATCCATTGCGGTTATATCTGGAGAACGAGGGGGCCATCGAATAAATCCATTGGTACCTATCCAATGTTGAGTCAAAATTTCGTCTAAATAATCTAGGCAAATCTAGGAATTGTGGGGAGGAGCTCCATCTTGTTGAAAATATTGAAAGTTGTGTCAATTCTCTAAAGGTACGTCATCTAAAAATTCATTAAATTCATTTCTCAATAAGTTTAGGTACCTTTGACCACTGCGGTGACCATCATAAAAATAAGGACCTATTAAATTGGTGCTTAAAATACCTATCCACCCATTTATTGAAAAACAATTTTGAAACCCAATCGGTCTATGCCACTGTGTATTTTCAGAAGTCCATTTGTAATGAATATTGTGATTAAAAAAATCCATTATTGGAAAAATTTGCCTTGTCGGATCAAAGTATTTTACTACATATTAATGGATCGGCACGCTTCTTTTCCAACAGCCACCTACAAAAAGTCGTCCTTCTTGGTTTGTCCCCCGCTTGTAAATTGTGAACTTTTTTGGCTTTTTAACAGTGGTAACCATTTTTCTTTAAAATTTTTCTAGCACTTGTTTTATTTATATGACAAGCAATTTGAATTTCTCTTAATAATGTTTCCAAATTTTCTGTATTTTTATTTCTTACATAATTAATAACTCGGTTTACCTTATTTACATTATCAGTAACACTGTTCAACCTTGTCTTCTTCTTTAAAAATGAACAATTATTTTTCAGTTTCGTATCTAATTTTCTGAACAGAGTTTTATTCGGCTGCAGTGCTTGTGGAAATCTGTTTCTATATTCTACTTGAGCTAATCCAGAGTTAAAATTGCATTGGCAATATGTAACGAACATATTATAACGATCAATGTGAGTGAAAATCATTTTTGAAAATTCTAAATTCTTAAACGAGTGTGATTGAGTGAGAGTTTAAGTATTAACTGAGACGATCTGTCAAAAAATTAAATTGTCTAGTTTGTTCATAGCCAACTATTTTAAAATAATTGAAATAATAGTGAAATCATGAAATACAAATAAATGGATATTATAGTTAAATTAATTGGTAAAGACATTTTAACTTTCTGAGCAAGGAGTGACGCTTTTATGGAGAACCTCTATACATTGGCATAACTGCGAATACTCTTTCCATAATTGCTCCATGTTGCTTTCTTGATTATTATTTTGTTTTTGTTACCAATTAACTTTATTCTTCTTAATTGTGTTAAGTTTTATTATAGCACAGATTTGAACAACTTATTGAATTATTTTATTGTTTTATTTAAGCATACTTCTCCACGGCAAGTATAATGCTTGTTAAAAAAAAATTATTGGTTTTAATAATAATAATAATAATAATAATAAAAGTATTTTATTGGTAACACCAATAGGCCATCGACCGAAGTCCTTCAGCCTGTTACAACTATATAAAGATTTTTTTATATATAAACATTTTATAAACTACATTATATTCATATTATGTAAAAAAAAGAACAAGCACACTAGAATGGAAAATATAAAAATATTTCATTGTCAATTGTTCATAGAACTGATATGTTCCCATAAAGTTAGCTCTGGGTATTCCTTCATTTCTTATTTTGCAGAGTGGTTGGATGATTTCTATGTTATAATCTTCTTTAGCGAATTTTGTGGTTAGGGATTGTAATCTTTGGTTGATAGGGGTTATTTGTGTGATTTCATAGAGAAGGGTGTTGGGGGGATTATGAAGAGGATTTCTGGGATGTCTCACCTTGGTAATGGATCGCAATGTTGTTGTTTCTGTTATTTCTAAGTTTTTTCTGACTTGTCTTCTCATATTGAGGTATAGAGGGTGGTTATATTCCAATATGGGTCGGCAGATCGAACTGTAAATATGGGCAGCAGTTTTTTTGTTAATCCCTTGGTTTTTATATGTTAAGCTGCGGAAATGTCTACTTCTTGTAATGCATTTTTTCTTAATTATTTTAACATGTTTGTTAAAATTAAGCTTATTGTCTATTGTGATTCCAAGATATTTTACTTCAGTTTGGCAATATATTGCGTTATTGCCTATAGTCATTGTTGGGGTGCTTGGGGATGCATTATGGTTGAACACTATGTATTGTATTGGTTTTTAAAAAATATTTTTATAATTACTAACGTAGTACCAATGAATAAATATGGCATGTGATATATCATTGAAAAGGGAGGAAAATACTCTATTTAATGGCGCCATTTCCCGCCCGTTTCAAAATAATTTTTTTAACAGCCTGAAGAGTAAATCTCAAAATACAGTGGTTTTGAAAAAAAATTAGATAAAACCTCGTTGAAACACCCTGTTTTGCAAAAAATTTTCGCCTCGAATTTTTTTCGTATCTCTTCAAATAACGGAGATATTTGGTCTAGACGTTTTCTGCATTTTCGATATTTTCCGCCATAACTCTTAAAGTAGGCCATGGATTTCAAATGTCTTTAAACCATTTTGTAAGTTATATAAATCGGCACAATTTTCGTAAAAATAATTTTTTTTGTATAACCGATATTAAGTGAGATATTCTCGAGTGCCCTGATAAAATGGACAGCCTGTATACTCATAAAGCGAATTTATCTAATTGCATGGATACAGATCGTTCACGTTTCAACTCCCATATAAATCCTCATACACACCATTTTGGAACCGTATCAAGTCTCGTATTATATTCCATTGTGGTTTCACATACATTCTTATAGTATATCTTATATATACTCATAAAGGGAACTTATACAATTGCATAGCTACAGATCATCATTACGCTAAGCCTAGTCTGATTACAATAAGTTGCAGTAGGTGGCTCTCCTTGCAATATGCTCGTATAAATGTACTCTAGTTTAGAGACTCTAGCTAGTTGCTAGAATGTGATTCAATAATCACATAGGAGAAATTCATTTGTTTGGTGGTACTCATCTATAGTCTGTACTAACGTACCTGACGTATACAGGTTAAATATTTCATTTTTAGTGAAACCACATGAAATTTCATATATTCAAATGACTTGTGAATAGGGAAATTGCAATAAACTATATAATTTATCTGGATTTCATGTTGTTTTTATTACATATGCATCTATGCAAATTTGTAGTTTTACACAGACTCTTAAGAATTACTTATGGAATTACCATTTCAAAGTGATTAAAGATATATATGCAAATCCTGTTATAAACTAGTAAAATTCAATGAGTTCTTATAGAGAATTACGGTTCCACTGTCCAACTCGAAAATTATAGATCCATGTATATATATTTTTTATAAGTTTCTATGAGCCACTTTTGGCAGGGATGTTAAATTACAACACTGGGTATCTAAAGTTTATTCTTTAGAAATCAATTCAAAAGGTTTAACACCTATAATTATTGAAAGGAACTATTTGATAGGTATTGGCAAATTCAAAATTTGTAAAAATAAATTTTATCAGTGAATCAAACAGTTCTATTCAGTGATGCAACATAGGACTGATCCATGATAATAATAAGACATAAATCATACCTGAACTTTAATATATAGAAGAGATATAAGGGTATAAGTATTTATTTTACGTGTACATTCGTAATATTGTATAGTCATACAATTAGAAATGAAGTAATCCACAGGATAATATGCACTGCTGAACGATCACACCTTAAGCTATAACTGTTTTGCTTTGGAATCGGATTGATCTGTATGTACATATAAATAATAAATAAATAAACACCACAGAAATTAGACAATCCCCAGACGCCAGAGGCTTGTGTGGAAGGAGGTTACACATTGAAAAAACGCGGACATACAACCGTTTCCTCCGACAGTGCCAGTGCCGGGATTTAGGCAAAAAAATTGGTTTTTAGCAAAAAACTCAGAAAGTATCAATTTTACTGTGAAATATGTACATACGAAAATTAGTTGGGGCTTCGAGGATGCGAACTAGCCCTCTCCCCCTACTACTCCCCCAACATCATATAAAGTAAACAAATAGACTCACCTACTGTTTTCACTATAATCCAGTCATATTAATTTTTAAAAATTCGAAATCTGTTGAAAAATTTTTAGCAAACTAATTTTTTATTCATAGCTTTATTTTGTGATTATAAATAGTGTCAAAAATCCCCGTAAAATAGCTATTATGAAGACACTTTATTTGTAGTCACAAAATAAAAAATCGGCAGCTACTGGAAGTGGCTGGGACCTCCCCACCGAGGAATTCACGTGACGTGACGAGTTTCACGGCGCAACGGCTCCGCGCATCGACCGTCCCACACGAAAAGCGATCTTATGCTTCACATTCACATTTGCATTGTTTTTAATTTCTTTTTTCACGGAAACCAAATCGAAAGAGTGCAATTGTGAGTAATTATAAAATAAACAACTTGTGCCAAAACGGCACTAAACGTAATTCGATCTCAATCAAAACCTTTTCAGATCTTCTGGAGCACTAAAGAAACCCTCATGCAAAGTTTCATCACAATCCGTTCTTTAGTTTCAGTGCTATTGTGAACGATCCATGCTTTTGATGGAAGTCTGAAGGACGTATTTTTTGTTCGAAAAACTTAGAAAAATTGAAAAAAATAGGAAAAAGAAAAAATTAATTTTCTTTTTCCTCAACCTTTTCTAAATGCTAAATAAAAATATTACGTTCACAAAATTTTTTAGGGTTCAAGTGACTGTTTCAGACGGAGATTAATGAATAAATCATACTTACTGTCGTTTATGCTTAACTGCGGCTCTGATGGTATCAATTGGAAGACGTCGTAACACTATAAATCTAACACTGTCTGTTTAACACTCTCTTAAAATTAAATCTGAAAGGGAAATTTTGTTAGAAAACACAAGTAAAAGACAATATAAAGTTCAAAAAATGTATATTAAATCTTTAAAAAATTTATGTTTTTACACAACTTCTTCAGTGAAAATGTTAACAAACAATGGTCTGACCCGTGTACAACACATGGTGAGGAACGGGACGATTCATACGGTACCAACTACCATCCAATATGCAGTTTGAAAAGCTAACGATGCACAAAAAGATTCAAGGAATAGTTCATGTAACTGAAATTTTGGTGGGCTTATGCTTGCCTGTCTTTATAAACGTATTTATTAATTCACATAAATTTTGGTCGCTCCTCGGAGCTTAAAATTGCTTGAAGCGTATCTACTTCGTTTGTATTATGCAATAACAAATTTTACGTTCAGGCAAGGCAAATCCCATGCACGTGTGAGTACATGGTAATAATACTTTTTTGACTCCGAATCACTGAGGAACCGGTTTAGGGCAAACCCCGTCAAAACACATCATTTCCCCGTCAAATCTGACTGCTAGGAAATGATGGGGGTCCCATGTCGCTAAGGGCTATTTTCGCTATAACTTCCGATATACTTTGAATAGTCGTTGGACTAACTTGTCCTCATATTCAACACTTCGTAAGAGTTGCAGTGCTTGACAACGTGGATTCGTAAAAGGGTTTTTAATCTTGGAAATTTGGAAGTTCAAGTCCAATTTTATGATACTTTCTAAAATTGGGTGGTCGGGGCGACATTACGTCCCTGTGCAGCGACATTTACTACACTTACCAAATTAACGCTCCTCGAAGAGTTAGCGAAAATTTGGCATAAAAAACGCTCCGAAGAGCAAAAATATATTTCCAAGAATTAAAAACCTCCTCCACGGCGTTTTTACGTGAAGCACGCTTTTCTTACGAAATATTTCCTAAGTCGGATTTTGTTACAACGTCGAAAAGTATATCGGGGTTATAGCGTTCTTTAACACTCCCCTCCTTTCCGTGAATCTTTTTGTGTAACGTTTGGTAAATTGTTTGTTTGAAAATAAAATGGATCATTGGATGTAGTCTCCCATGTGTTGTATTCGGTTATCGTTCAGACCGGCCTATCTGAACAAAACATAGATGCAAATCTAAAAAATGGTGATAAACTTGAACATATATCGATGCATAGCATTCGATTGAATTATTGAACATTGTGTTTCAAAAATGGCATAAAAAAAAAAAAAAAAAAAAAATCGAAAATCCTCAGATTCTCGATGACACAACACAAACACTTTCGACGCACTTATCTTTCTTAGTGTTCTTCCACTAATGCGGGCTTGCGTCTGCTCCTCCTCGTGTCTATGCCTCGTCGATCACCTTCGGTGTCGAACTGCCTTCTGGAACAGCTTAGGTGGTCCTCGGACTGCTTGCTCCAGCTATACATTGGTTCTGCTCGGTTTATATGAAACAATAAAACAAAATTTTAGTAAAATGTTTGTTTACATCCCGTCTGGGGATCTGCGACCGATAACATATCGTCGTCTTTGAGAATAGGAACACTGAATTTTGTTGACTTATATTGGTTGAAATGGTTTCCGAGTAGTTAAAAATTCTCTTCTTGGGAGAAATCTGCGACAGAATCTGCATCCGTCGGATCGTTGCATCTGCCCCTCCAGCAGACGTGGCGGCATCTCGCCCTTGAGTTGCTAGACTCGTCTGAATCGCGCTCTGCGTCAGAGTTGTCGTCTTTCCATGCCGTGCCAATGGAACATTTGTTTGGACCCTTTGGGTCGGACTCTGCTTACAGATGAATGTTTAATAACATTTGAGGACTTAGAAAAATTATATAAAAAATACCAACTCTGCCGGACACGGTCAGAGTTGCTGCAGTGAATTTGGAAGACTTGTATTTGGATACAATATCCTCAGATGAAAATAACTTGTAAAAAATGCATAAAAAATACCAACTTTTGCCTGACACGACAAGAAGTTGGTATGGAAATTTTGATATAAAATAAACCTAGCACTAAGTTAAAACTTAGCCTAGGTTGAAAAATGTTATAAAAAGATGATTGAATCTCCAGAACTGGATTCTGAATCAGAAGTGGAAGCATCTCGTGGCGGTGCATGGATTTGTACAACCGTTTGCTCCGGCAGTAGAGGTTCTGTGGAATCGTCTGAGAACGGGGAATCATTTCCATCGAGTGATGTTCCGCCTGGACTAGCATTTTCTTCATCGGAAGATTCGATTTCCAAGTTGTGCTCCTCTGGCGGGGCTGGTCTCAAATCATCGACATGTACTCTTGTCGTTGCATTTCCCTTTTGCACGAGATACACCTCGTCTGAAAACTTCTTCAGAATTCTGGTTGGGCCTGACCAAGACGGCGTGAAGGTATGTACCTTCTTTTTTCTCTTACTCATGACTCTGTCTCCTACTTTGTAGACGATCGGAGTGACGGCCTCTTTCGGCGCATATTTCTGTTTATAATCTTGTTGGGCCTGACGGGCTTCCTTGATTCGCTCGTATCGTGGAAGCGTTTGTTGCTTGGCTCTTTCTTGCCTCCAGGCATACAAATCCCATTCGCCTCTTTCGGCTGGATCATATCCTAACACAACCATGCTAGGTGTTTGATTTGTAGCGGCGTTCCTACGATTTCTTAATATATATGTCATTTGATGCACGTAGCGATCCCAAGTGTCGTTTGGCTTTTTGAATAAAAGAGTCTTTAAAATTTTCTTGCATTCCTGCACCCGTCGTTCCACGGGGTTGGACTGTTGGTGATATGCTGGAATTAAGTATCGTTCGATACCATTCCTTTCGCAAAATGTGATGTACCATTCGGAATTGAAATGACCACCGTTGTCTGATATTATGACTCGAGGGACTCCGAATCTTGCTACTATTTCTTCGTCGATATATTTGGCTATCGTTCTGCCGTCGACCTGAATGTATGCCTTTGCCTCTATCCATTTACTGAAAACGTCTTCGACGATAATCATGTATCTGTTTTCGGCGTCTTTAGTCCTCTGCAGCGGGCCAATTACGTCGACGCTCAAGGTTTCAAATGCATTTTGGGGTGCATGACTTCTAAGTGGAGCATTGGGTTGGGCTTGTCTTGTCTTGACAGACTGGCATATCAGACAGTCGTTTATGTATCTGCCTACGATCCTGGCCATATTATTGAAATAGTAGCGTTTCGCTATTTTCCTGAGAGTCTCGTCTCTTCCTGGATGACATGCTTCATCTCGGTCATGATAATGGTAAATCAATTCTTTTATTTTCCTCTTTGGAACTATTAATTTAAAATTTCTATCACAATCTTTAAAAAGTACATCGTCTTGGACGTGAAAATTTTGCATAAAAATAAGATCCGCATCGGAACGTTGTTCCTGTTGAAATAGATCATTCCAACGGCGGATCTTGTCTTGAATATCTCTTGAACTCAATTGAGCCTGTACGATATCTTCGTATATTTCTGAGTGCGTTAATACAGAAATACGTTCTGGACACTTATAATTTGGTAGGAACATTCTTTCCTCTTCATCGTCTGTCTCGACATAATGATTTTGTGGGTTACGACTTAGAAAATCTGCTAATAAATTTTCCTTTCCTGGACAGTGTTCAATTTTGAATGCATATTCTTGCAATAGTAATGACCATCGAGTAAATTTTGTTTTGTCGTCCTTATGTTTGTTTAACCAAAGTAACGCCCTGTTGTCCGTCTTCACCAAGAACGGTTTGTCTGCTAAGTACATCTTGTACTTTTTAATATAGTTCACCACCGCCAAGCATTCTAGCTCGTTTATGTGGTAACGTCTCTCTGCTGGAGATAACGTGTTGCTTGCATACGAGATTATGTATTTTTCGCCGTTGTCGCCTAATTGATATAACACGGCCGAAAGGCCTTGTAGTGATGCATCTGTTTGCAAAATGAATTGACGTGAAAAATCCGGCCGATGGAGTTCCAGCGGTCCGGATAATAATTCTTTTAATTTTCTAAACGCTTCATCGCATGTATGGTTCCAGTGAAAACGATTTTCCTTCGAAAGAAGTTTCGTTAGTGGCTTCGTGATCATCGCCACATTTGGTAGATATTCTCGTACCCAGTTGCAAAGCCCTAGGAAACTTTGTAGCTGCTTTTTCGTAGCTGGAACGGGATAATTTTGAATTTGTAAGACATGTTTTTCTAATGGTTGGGAAGTATCGGTTCTAATTGTATGGCCTAAATATTGGATTTCATTCGTCGCTATTACACACTTTTCCGGTGACACTTTCAGATTATGCAGACGTAGTCTTTCAAAGACTAATCTCAAGTGGGACATATGCTCCTTCACGTTTACGCTGTAAACGATTATATCATCTAAATACACTTTACAGAAATGGTGCAGGTAACCCGTTAAAACGTCCTTTGCCATGAATTTCTGAAAGGTACAGGGAGCTGTCTTGAGTCCGAAAGGCATGACATTGAATCTGTAAGCTGCCCCATCAGGAGTGGTAAAAGTCGAAAAATCTTTTGATGCTTCATCTAGCGGTATTTGCCAATATCCACTTTTTAAATCCAACACAGAAAAAATCTTCGAATTGCCTAAATCTTTAATACTTTCGTGTATCTTGGGTAAGACGGAAGCCTCGTCTTCAGTCATTTCATTCAAATGGCGATAGTCGATGCAAAATCGTGGTTTCTTGTCCGAGCGTTTTATTATCACTGGTGGTGAACTATATTGGGCAGTGCTAGGTTCGATGACGCCAGCTTTTAACATCTCTTCGATTTGGTCGTACATAATTTTCTTAGTACTCGGAGACATCGGATATGGTCTGATATTAAATGGTTTCGTGTCTTTCACTGTAATTTTGTGTTTCACAGTCACTGTGGTTGCTTGAGTCGGTTCCGCAGTGAACAGATCGACAAATTCTTCGAACAGCGGCCGTAGAAATTTGTCTTTAATAACAAGCTCTTCAGGAAGCTTTGCCTGCTGTCTCTCCCTCTGAGAAGCTTGATTCCAGAAGACGGTAATACGCTCTTCTGTGCCGGCATATAGGCATTTTCTGCCATAATCATATGTGACATTGTTCATATATAAGAATGGTGATCCTAATATTATCGTTTCGTTTAAATTTTCGATTACTTGAAAATCAATTTCAAAAGAGGTGCCTGAAATTATTACTTGTAATTTTGTCGTGCCAAGAGAGTCCACCATTCGATCTCCGCACGCCATAGCAAATGATCGACGTGTCGTGAGATTTTTAAAATTATCCAACATCCTCGGATGGATAACGTTTCGCGTCGAGCCTGAATCTATCAGTGCGTCGACCGCATGTTCATTTATTTGAACTTTTATACGAGGCAAAGGGAACGCTTCGCTCATATAATTTATTGACTCTCTTGTCTTGTGCAGAGGAGCGTCGTAGTGGTCATGAGTATCGGAAAAAATTACTGGACATTGCTGCCGCCTTGGTTCGGCCGTTGTGCCGGGGATCTTGCAGATGGACCCTGGCCTGGGTCTCTGGCCCCTCGAAAGTTTCCCGGTCTCCTATTGAGATGAGGGTTATTCGGACACTGACTATGGAAGTGCCACTGCACTGTGTCTGTGCAGTATCGGCACGGGGTAGCCGGTCGGTCGGGTACTCGGAATTTCCCCGATCCGCCATTAAAATTGTTTTGCCTGCGGTCAGGATTCACTGATCCGCTTGATAAATTAGGCATAAAAATAGGACGACCAGGCGCTCTGCCTGGACCGTCCTGTCGAGATACGTCCTCTCGGAAATGCACCCTCGGTGCTGTCGGAGTTGGGCTTCCATTGCTCCTTATACTTGAATTTTGTGGACTGATGTGTCCCGGCTCTCGATAGTAAGACGCGCGGGACAGACGTTGATCAATAAGCTGGATTAGCGACGTCTGTTCGTCAGCTGAATCCCGCTCGACGTTAGTAGCCGCTGCTATTAACATCTCTGTGTTTGAAATTAGGTTGCTTCTCAAGCGTGACCTAATTTCTGGACGCAGTTGGTCCATGATGACCCGAGCTCTGATGGCTTCGGATTTAAAGGGATCAATACGATCGAAAAGACAGGTTTTCCTTGTGATAAACACTGCCGTGTCGTCTAAAGACGTTTGCTTGACGGCATACAGTTGAGCAATAGCTCGTGACTGTATGTCGGGAGAATTAAATCTCGTAAGGAATCTTTCCTTGAATAAGGCATACGAAGTAGTCAACGTCCTAAATTGTTCGGACCATCGTTGAGCTTCGCCCTTGAGTTGGCCGGTTACGTTATGGAGGCGATCATAGTCGTGGCTTATGCGAGCTCTGTCGAAATATTCCTCCATAATTTTCAGAAATGCTTCTGGATCTTCATGATCAAGCCCATGGAACGTCACGTTCGGACATCTTTGTCTCTCATGGGGCGTACAGGTCGACACGTTCTGTATCGCCTGCACGAAGCCCTCTGCCATTTTCAGAAACATACTCTCCATCGAAGCAGTTTGTGGCTGTGAAGCTGATAAATTAACATTATCTCCCTCCGGAAACAGTCGCTGTGGTTCTATCCCTCTAGAACCGTCGTCGACGAGCGGTGCGGTGACTCGCTCATAAAATTCTCTTGGGGTCGACCCCTCGGAGTCTTCCGCCATGAATGAGAAAGGATTTGTTGGGTTTGGGGACGGCATGGTCCCTGTTCGGGCGCCATGTGAACGATCCATGCTTTTGATGGAAGTCTGAAGGACGTATTTTTTGTTCGAAAAACTTAGAAAAATTGAAAAAAATAGGAAAAAGAAAAAATTAATTTTCTTTTTCCTCAACCTTTTCTAAATGCTAAATAAAAATATTACGTTCACAAAATTTTTTAGGGTTCAAGTGACTGTTTCAGACGGAGATTAATGAATAAATCATACTTACTGTCGTTTATGCTTAACTGCGGCTCTGATGGTATCAATTGGAAGACGTCGTAACACTATAAATCTAACACTGTCTGTTTAACACTCTCTTAAAATTAAATCTGAAAGGGAAATTTTGTTAGAAAACACAAGTAAAAGACAATATAAAGTTCAAAAAATGTATATTAAATCTTTAAAAAATTTATGTTTTTACACAACTTCTTCAGTGAAAATGTTAACAAACAATGGTCTGACCCGTGTACAACACATGGTGAGGAACGGGACGATTCATACGGTACCAACTACCATCCAATATGCAGTTTGAAAAGCTAACGATGCACAAAAAGATTCAAGGAATAGTTCATGTAACTGAAATTTTGGTGGGCTTATGCTTGCCTGTCTTTATAAACGTATTTATTAATTCACATAAATTTTGGTCGCTCCTCGGAGCTTAAAATTGCTTGAAGCGTATCTACTTCGTTTGTATTATGCAATAACAAATTTTACGTTCAGGCAAGGCAAATCCCATGCACGTGTGAGTACATGGTAATAATACTTTTTTGACTCCGAATCACTGAGGAACCGGTTTAGGGCAAACCCCGTCAAAACACATCATTTCCCCGTCAAATCTGACTGCTAGGAAATGATGGGGGTCCCATGTCGCTAAGGGCTATTTTCGCTATAACTTCCGATATACTTTGAATAGTCGTTGGACTAACTTGTCCTCATATTCAACACTTCGTAAGAGTTGCAGTGCTTGACAACGTGGATTCGTAAAAGGGTTTTTAATCTTGGAAATTTGGAAGTTCAAGTCCAATTTTATGATACTTTCTAAAATTGGGTGGTCGGGGCGACATTACGTCCCTGTGCAGCGACATTTACTACACTTACCAAATTAACGCTCCTCGAAGAGTTAGCGAAAATTTGGCATAAAAAACGCTCCGAAGAGCAAAAATATATTTCCAAGAATTAAAAACCTCCTCCACGGCGTTTTTACGTGAAGCACGCTTTTCTTACGAAATATTTCCTAAGTCGGATTTTGTTACAACGTCGAAAAGTATATCGGGGTTATAGCGTTCTTTAACACTATCGTGCACACATACATATACAGACATTTTTCAAAAACTATTTTTTTGGGTTTCTGGGACTTCAAAACGTACAGATTTGATGTTATCTCAATTTTCGATTTTGGACCAATTTTAGTAACAAATTTCTCTCTTAAAGAAGGATAACATTCGTCTAGCTGCATTAAACTGCTGTGTATTAGATGTAGCGTTGAAAAAGAATACTGGCTTTAAAATCCGTTTTAAAGTTAATATTTCTTGCAGCTGGGATAGATTGCGTGGCCTCTAATTTGATTATACAAAAAAAAAAATTAAAAAAGCTTTTATTTAAAGAATGCTCTAAAAAGTAGCAAATCAAATCCATCATAATTTTTTTTATGATATAAAAGCTTGTCGCGAGATTTTCCTCGCGATAAGCTTTTATATCATAAAAAAAATTATATAATGTAATAAAATGATGGGTTTGATTTACTTCAAAGTTTATTTTCTACTTTTTAGAGCATTTTTTAAACAAAAGCTTTTTTTTACTTTTTAGTCTTTTGATATGCTATAATCCCCAGATATCGATTTTGAGACGAATCGGATCATAAACCGTCCACCATCTTGAACTAAATTTTTGACTAGAAATTCGTAATCCGCACAAGCTTTACTTAGAAAGGACAGCGCGGCTGCTAGAAGGTTGTGAAAGCATAGCTCGTTGTAAGTGAGATTTTTTTGCATTCGTTGTGATGAGGAGAAAACATTCCCAGAAAAAGTGGGATCGTGGTTTGGAAGTTTGGGAAAATTGGCACATACTCTGATAGATTAGATAAAATGTCAAACTTATTGTTGGATGTAAAATTGGCAAAAGAATTATCGCAGTATTATTTGAATCGTAAAAATCAGTAACATGTTCAGTCGGGTATGGCGGCAGTAGGAACCCACGGAATCGGTATGGTGTTGAGATTTTCATCAATTATTGAGAATAAATAAGCGACCATGAGTTTCATACAATATCAACAATCGTTATTAAGAAAAGTTGATCTTGATTGAAAACTACGATCAGATATTATCCATCTACCATGAAAAAAACAGATTTTGTTATTTTTACAAAACTCTTCTCTGTAATTAGCATTGATAATTTATATAAAAAAATTAAATAACTTATTATGATATGCATGAATTAATTATTCAAATGCAATAGCAAATTGTTACATAACTTACCAATAAACCGAAAGGCTATCATGTTTTTCAATACAATAATTGTTTTATGATTTGCAAAATTAAATTGTGTATAATTTATACTCAAAAATTAAAGATCGTTTTTTCATAGTAGATGGATAATACTGGACACTATTCATGGTGGGGCAATAGTGCGTCAGACCTCGATATCTCGAGTTCTATGATAGCTAGAAATTTTTTAAAAAATTGCAAGTAAACTAGATAAAAAGTCTATAACTGGAAATTATTTTCGAACATACAGGGCAAGCCAAAACGAAATTACAGGACCAAGTGCCTTTTTTACCACAATAAAATTGTGAGAGGTTACTAAAATTGGTTCAAAAACGAAAATTGAGATAACATCAAATTTTTACGTTTTGAGGTCCTAGGAACCCAAAAAAGTGGTTTTTGAAAAATGTCTGTGTGTGTGTATGTGTTAGCACGATAGCGCCGAAACTACTGAACGGATTTGAATGAAACTTTACATGTGCGTTTCTTTAGTGGCCCAGAAGAACTGAAAAGTTTTGGTTGAGATCGGATTACGTTTAGTGTCATTTTGCCGCAACAAGTTGTTTATTTTATAATTACTTTCAATTTGCAATGGAACCATTGAAAAGCAGTTAAAAATTCTGATTTCAACGATGTATCACACTTCCACCCTTTCGATTTGGTTTCCATGAAAAAAATTAAAAATAATGCAAATATGAAGCACAGATCGCATTTCGCATAACATGATCGATGCGCGTAGCCGTTACGTCGTGAAACTCATCACATCACATGTCAATTCACATCTGAGGCTTTCTTCACTGCTTTAGAAGTATAGCGGATTACGTTTAGTGCCGTTTTTAAATGTATATACAGACAAATCGAAGAATTAAACTACAAATATTCCTCTAAAATCTAGTAAAATTACTGAAATGCTAATGTTTCATTTAACAAAGACAGCCGCGAGCGATCGGATTGCAATGAGCAAATTTTGACGATTGTCATTGTCATCGTTTGTCATCCGATAACGTCTCATGTCATGTTAATAAAATTTCGACATATTTGTAACTTTTAGTGGATTGTCACAAACTTTAAAGGTAGATGTAACAATATCAATATCATATGCTTTCTGTACCTTCGTTGGTGAATTTATTATAGATTCACTTTACCAATTTTCAGTTTGTTGCTTTACAAATCTGTAGTATTTAGGATAACTAGACTTTCTTAGTCGTTCAAGTGATGTTAAAGTTGTTAATATCCTAATAGTATATTATTCAACGAGCGGTAAAGTAGGTAATAACTCGCACGGATGATTGTAAATTCATTAAGTTGAGGGTTTTTTTAGTGCCCCAGAAGATTTGAAAAGGTTTTGGATGAGATCGTTTTACGTTTAGTGCCGTTTTGTCACACAATTTAATGCTCTTTTCAGCTTCAAAGATCCACCGAGTGGGGAGGTTCCAGCCGCTTCCAGTAGCTGCCGATTTTTTAAAAATGGAATGCTATGTATATCAGTACATTTTATTGAAGCCTCTTTCTAGGCTCTATTCATTCCTACATTAGCATTGAATATCTCCCAACCACTTGGATGTAATGAATATTTTTGTTGAAATAATGCAGTCTGCAGATGGATATTAAAAAAATTACCACAGTCACAATTATGGATTTTAAGAAAAACTTATGTGAATACCAGTTACGAGACATCTAATCAATGTTTTTGAATCATTTTCATTTGCTAAAATTATTTTTCAATTAAGAACATTTTAAATTGAATTTTCTCAATTTTTTCAAATGGAACACCCTGTATATTTTTCGACGATGTGATGTAGAAATGAAAACTAAAATTTTTTGTAAGTACTTTCCTATGACTAATTGCAACCATTTTCGTTTTATAAATAAATAAGTGTTTATTTTTCAATTAAGAACTTTTTAAATTGAATTTTCTCAATTTTTTCAAATGGAACACTCTGTATATTCTTCGACGATGTGATGTAGAAATGAACAACAAACATTTTTTGTAAGTCCTTCCCTAGGGCTAATTTTTATTTTTATTGAGCAATGATTACATTAAAAAATAACCATAAAAAAGAGGTTTCTTCAAATATCTCAGTAGAAAAAATTATAATAAATGTTCCACATGTTGCCCATTTTGATCGACGCACATCTCTATGCGCTTTTGAAATGAGGTTCCCACTGTTCCAAAAGCTGCCGATATGATAGATGTAAAGGCAGTTATTATTCTTTCCTTTATATTTGGTACTGTTGTTGGTGTGTCTCTATAAACAATTTCCTTCACGTATCCCCATAAAAAAAAATCCATTTTTGTAAGATCTGGGGATCTAGCAGGCCATTTAGTGGGTCCATTTCTTCCAATCCATTGATGAAGGTAGGTATTATTTAAGTGGTCTCTAACTGCATTTATATAATGTGGTGGAGCACCATCTTGCCGAAACCACATCCTATTTCGAATTCTTTCAGGGAGATTTACCAATAATTGTAGCAGATAGTTTTCAAAAAAATTAAGATAAATAGCTCCAGTCAATGTACCATCAAAGAAATGTGGCCCTATTACATGTTCTCCAATAATTCCTCCCCAAACGTTTATAGACCATCTATTCTGTATTGGTTATCAACTTGCATAAAAAAGTGAGAATTTTCCGAAGCATAATAATGGAAATTGTGCCTATTAACAAATCCATTTTTATGAAAAGTTGCCTCATCACTGAATAAAACAGTATTGAAGAAGTTGACATCGTATTTCATTTTACCTCTGGCCCAATTACAAAATTGTAGGTGCTTTTGAAAATCGTCTTCAGATAATTCCTGGTGCATTTGAATATGATATGCATGCAACTTATTTGTTTTTAAGATTCGACCCATAGACCGTCTACTTATTCCTACTAATGAACTCACTTCTCTTCGACTAACATGGGAATTCTCAATCGTTGCTAGCGCCACAGAAAACTCATTTTGTTGACGTTTTATTCTTTCACTTTTTTTATATTCGACATTTCCAGTTTCCAGAAATCTATCGAGGTTTTGAAAGCTGCTAACATCAGGAATCCTTCTTTCAGGATAACGTTGGTGATAAATTCTATTGGCAAGTAAACAATTTCTGTCTGACTCGCCCAAAACAAAAGTCATGTCTACAAGTTCCGCTTCATTAAAATTCTCATATTGTAAAATTTCAAATATTTTAAAATTGTAATGACCGATAAGTGTGATAAATGCTCCTTTGTACACGACAATTTATACCAAACTGAGGTTTTATTGCTTGTCGAATAACGAAAACAGCACAAAAATATACAAAAATACATCACAGTAAAGGGCTGGTTAAATACTATTTACTCATTTCAATGGATTTCAAAATTGCATAAAGACGTGTGTCAATCAAAATGGGCAATAGCATTCCATTTAAAAAAAGGCACTTGGTCCTGTAGTTTCGTCTTGGCTAGCCCTGTATTTTCGAAAATAATTTCCAGTTAGACTTTTTTATCTAATTTACTTACAATTTCTTTAAAAATTTCTAGCTATCGTAGAACTCGAGATATCGAGGTCCGACGCACTATTGCCTTTATCCTGTGTATGTGTATGACGTTTGCATTATCGTGGTCCCTGATCTTTAAAGTTGAGGTTTCATATACTGTGCATGTGTTGCAAATCATCAGCAAATTTTGGTAGCTGCCTCCTAGTCTATTATGGTAATATTGTGCCTCAGCAGATGTGACTTTCTGTTATTCACATCCTGTGCGTTTTGTATTTGCAAAGATAGAAAAATCGCATGTCGTTGATAAGTACATAAACTGATAATGTGAATGGTAACATTCGTGATTTCAATTATAAATATCTAGCTATGCTAATAAAGGTTATTATTATTATTCCTAATAATATATATATATAACCTATATTATTTTGATAAATTATATAATCTGGTAGGTTGGTGTATATAGGCGATATTTATGTTGCAGCAATAAATGTCTCGTGCACAAGTAGTGCACAAAGTCAATCATAGCGGTAAGTCTAACGCCGGCTCTGAAATGACGCCCGGATTCTGACCTCTGTTTATCAAGTATTTTCATTTATCCTTGTGATTATCTATCAACAATATAGATAGATAGATAGATAGCTTTATTTCAACTCATACATATATACATCAGAAAGAGAACATACATATATATCTGAAGAAATATGTCAATACAGAATTTTTTAAAAAATCCAAAACAAAGTGAATATAAAATGGACAACAAGGCCAAAACTACTATACAGAAAAAAAGAATTCATTCAATGTATAACAAGATTTCTTTCAACATTTTTTTAAGTTTCCTTTTGAAAATATACTGGTTTGGTGATTCTCTAATTCCCTATTTCAGTACCTAATATGTGCCTTGTCTTACTTTATTTATGATTACATTTCACATAATAAATACATCAGTACAACTTTTTTGAAATTATTTTCGAAATTATCTTTTTACTTTAAATCTGTATTCAAGAGATAATCGGTGAGTTGTTTTGGCCATTTCTTTTTCTGTTTCGGTCTGCTGGTGTAGGTATCTGGTTCTGGTTGGTGGTCTCTGTTTCAAATTGGTGTTAGGAAAGGCTGACTTGACTTCATCGTCGTAGGACTAAATCTAATCGGTGACTCCTCTACATCGGAATCAGTGTCGTCATAGCTGTGAACAGAGAGAGATTTAACACTTCGATAAGAGCTATTTCCTGAACTTTGACTTGAAATTTGTTTATCACAATCATCTAAACTATGCGTTTCCACGTTTGCTTTATTTTCAATACAAATCTTTACATTATTATGATTTTTACTTACGTTGTTTTCAACATTGGGTACCACCTTCGCAGGGCTGTTACAAGACAGCAAATTTATGAAATATTCATCAAAATTGCTAGAGTAATTTGAACTGTTTTTCAAAGGTACGCTATATTTAGTAGTTTTACCTTGAATGTTATATTTCTGTATCTGATTTGCATGTCTTTTCCATCGTCCATTATTTATTATTTTAGATATATATTGTTTTGACAATTATTTTTTCGATCTCAGCTTCTGTCCATAGAGTTCTCATAGGCTTCATGATAAGGAATATATAAGCTGATTCTCCAGGATTAATATCCTGGCCGGATTTAGCGAAAGCATTACTGTGGGCCAGCTCCCACATGTTTGTGCTGTGCATGGCGACCCATGTCACTGGACGAAGGGTGCCTGGTGATTAAGCGGGCCCTGTCCACAACACATTACTTTGGTCTGGAGTCGGCTAACCTACTCTCAATCAATCAGATGTGTCGTCCTGTCAGAGGGCCGACAAGGTAAGTCCTTGGGGGCAGGGGGCGCGTATGGGACTGCAGATTTGGATGATGATTGGCATCGTCATTCGGAGATGCACAACCTTCTCACAGCATTGCCTGTCTCTGAGGGCTATATCCACTTAATAGCCCTGATGATCGCACGGGCTTATCGTGCAGCATCCCCAACATGGGGCTCCGAGACGGGAGGTGAGCTAAGTGAATTAAATAAACAAAACCGGAGAACTGACACAGATAAATATCGATGTTAACTCAGGGAGAACTTGGAAGGGGTCAACAAGAGGATGCCCAGCAGGAGTGGTGAAATGGACCAATTTGTTAAAATCTTGCAAATAGCCACGAGACAAGCTTTTGTGACATCCTGCCCCTTGGTCCTCGCAACAGCCCAATGAGGCCACCAAGGCTGACTGATCTCAGGAGGAAGGCTAGGACTTTGTTCAACAAAACTGACAGGACAGGAATCCCAGTGGGAGTCATAAAACCAATCTGAAAGAGTTTCAAGAAACTAGTCAGACAAAAGATGTGTGGAGAACCTACTGTGAGGTAATCCAAAACTATTCACAGATTGCTAGGTTACGCAAAATCAAAATCCCAGTTAAAAACAGAGACCATAATCGCCTATTAAAAAATAGTGAAGGTATAAGAACCATCGACTTTCGTGGAAGCCTAAAGTTACTCATGGAAGCTTACTTTCCGGGATCTGTGATAACAGAATGGAAGGATTGGCCAAACGAAGTCGACACCCAACCGTTAGATTTGGACTGGCAAATGGCCAACTAAATAATGAGCGAAGATAGAATAAGATGGGCGATACAGAGTTTCTACCCTCTTAAGTCGCCAGGCATTGACGGTATTTATCCCGCTCTACTGCAATGGGGACTGGATGAATTATTGCCGCACCTGATTGCAGTATTCAAGGCGTGCTTAGTACACCTCTATATATCAGAGATACGGAGAGGTGTTCATTTCAAAGGCAGAGAGGATGGACTATACCACTCCCAAAGCATATAGACCTATCAGCTTAACCTCATGAACGATATATAAGGGATGTTGTAGTAAAAGACAACCCTTTACATCCTAACCAGCACACATACATCCTGGGAAGATCCACCAACACTTCCCTCCATGCAGTCACAAGTCGGACGGGAGACAATAAAGAGTGTCTTCATATACATAGAAGGTGCGTTTGACAAAACCGCCTTTCCAGAAATTACAGCGGCCCTAGTGGAGAAGAATGTCCCTACGATCGTGGGATGCTGGATATCCAATATGATCTCAAAGAGAGCTGTACAAATCAGTGTGGTAGATGCTTCTGTACGAAGAATGGTCTCAAGAGGCTGTCTGCAGGAAGGGTAATATCACCACTGCTATGGAACCTCGATAGCCTTTTGTGCCGTCTCAATTCAGAAGGATTCCACACAATTGGCTACGCAGATGATCCAACAATAATGCTTAGCAGAAAATTCGAAGGTTTCCTTTGTGAAAAAATGGTCCTAAGAATAATTGAAAAATGGTGCAGAGAACACTCCCTGTCTGTCAATCCTAGGAAGACAGAGATGGTTCTCTTCACAAGGAGAAGGAAATTAGGAGCACTGAAGGTACCTGTTCTCCTGGATACAATACTAAGTTTCGCATCAGAAGTGAAATACCTTGGGGGTCACCTTCGGTGCCAAACTAACATGGAACCTTCATTTAAACAGAAGACTAAAGAAGGCTTACATTTCTTATGAGTAATATCTCTGGACAGTGTGGAAAGCCTGGGGAATATGAAACCCAAAGTGGTCTTGTGGATATTCACTGCGTCTCCTATGGAGCTGTGGTCTGGTGGTCTAAGGGCAAACAGACTACAGGTAAAACCAAGTGCAGAGAGCTGCCTGCCTAAACATAACTGGAGCTATGAGAACAATGGTATGGCTGGTGGTCGAGAGGTGAGCGCACTTGCCTCTCGCCCAAAAATTTCTGGGTTCGATCCCCGGTCGTGGAAGTGGAAAATACTGATTTTTCCACTATACACGGATATTGGGTGTATGTCCCTTGTCTCTAAATGTGTAGCCCTCCCACACAAGGCTCTACCTGTGGTGTTATTTATTATTATTATTAATGCCAACGAGAGATATGAAGGTAATACTGTGTCTGCTACCACTAGATATATATCTAGGGAAAGTGGCTCTGAGAACAATGATATGCCTCAGATCCGTTGGCATACAATAAATTTAGACTGTGGAGAGGCCAGCAGACATTTGTGGAATGAGGCTGTCAGGGAAAGGCCTCTTCTACAGGCGTGCACAGATGGTATTCCTCTCCGGATCGTCTTGAACAGACCCTACAATACAGACGAATAGTGAAAACGAGGCTGTTGGTAAAGGTGTGATCAACATCTTCACAGTCGGATTAAAGAAGAAGGATGGGGTACGATGTGTAATATACTCCAGAAGCCTGTAAATCCAACATAAATAGACAATGGATGGGCAAACCAGTGTAATACAGATGGAACTGGCAGGCAAAACAATCAGGATCTACACAGATTGTAGACACTCTTTACTAGCCCTGAGAAGTTACAAAATTACCACAGGAGCAGTATGGCAATGTCACCAAGCACTTGTGGGTGCCTCCAGTATGAATAACGTATTGGTATGCTAGGCGGAAAGACATGCATAGCACAGTGGCAACAAAGAAGCCGACAGACTCGCCAAGAAGGCAGCAGGCCTAAATATCTCTGGACCAGGCCCGGTCAGTCTGTAACCGATCATGGCGTTAACACAAATAATTGGAAAGAACGCACACAACAAATTTAAGAAACTGTGGGATGAAACAAGTAGCTCCCTCTGTCCATTAAGGAAACATCTATACAATATGAGATTAAGCGAAACATCTCTCTACAGAGGTTGTGAACAAGAAGATAAGAAGTCCAACATGTACTCTGTGACTGTTCTGCCGTCTCATCAATCAGAGAATCATTTTGGTTTACTTTGGCCGATGTAAGGGGGATGTCCCTAGGCAGCATCACCACCTACTTCGCGAGATTAGGTTAGTGGGAGGCCTAGGTGAGGGACTGCCTACATGGAGAAGTAGAAGGGGTCCAATAGGGCCTAAGCGCTGCGGTTTAATATTTTCCTTTGACCATCCTCCCAATTCCAAATTCCAATTCCTTATTAGTACTTTTCCCCCTTTTCAAAGTCTCTTCTCCTTCCTCCATAAAGTTCTATCTGTTTGTCCTGCTCTTGTTCAATTTTGCTTGTCGTCACATATGGCGTTGTGTTTATTCTATGTATGGTTCTTCTTTTAATTATGTTAATCTTGTTCTAGCTATCCTACTATTAAATAATAGTTGGAATGGTGATGTCATCCTGTATTTCTAAAGCACTCTGGATATTAGTGTTGATTGGGTAGTTTTTCATTTCTTGGATCGTCCATCGCTGTTTTTAATTTGTTCTTGAAGAATTTGACAATATTCTCAGCAGCTCCATTGCTTTACGGATGATAAGGTGGAATTCTGATGTGTTTCACACTATTCTATCTTAAAAAGTTTTGAATATTTGCCTACACCAGTTGCGGTCTATTGTCTCTTACCAAGGTTCTTGGTAAACCAAATCTGGCGAACTTCTCTCTTAATATTTCTTCTGCCCTCTTTGCTGTTGTATTATTTTATATTTGAAAAACTGTTATCTTTTAGCAGGTCTTACGTATATATTAAATATAGACTACATGATTTTGTCATATCCTATATGTCGTTATCAATGTTTGGCAAGTATAATATTAATTGATTCAGTTATCAATAATTTAGTTCTGATCATGTCCAAAGTGCAACTCTCCGAGTAATCTTTTCCTTATCTTTTTTGGGATAATTATTCTATGATCCAGAGCAACACATTATTTTCTATTATAAGTTCCTGATGTTTGTTGTAACGAGGTTTTAAATCTCCTAGGCCATTTTCTTTTCTTCTCTTACACATTTTAATATTCCCTTCAACTGTCTTGCCGCTTTTAATGTCATTGGCTATGCTTCCAAGGGTTCCGTGCAACTTATATAGAGATTGGCTCGTACCCTTCTGTGGCTACTGCTGGTAATGATTTCCGTGGAAGATAATCTGCAACAGGATTAATTGTGCCCTTAATACATTGGATTTCATAATCGAACATAGATAAGAACGCTGCCCAGCCTTGCTGTCATTTGAGGTATGCCGCTTCATGTTCTCCAAAGATAGCAACATGAATTTATTTCCACATAAATATTGGTAAAATTTACTCACTGCATATATTGCAAGTGCTTCTAAATGTATCATACTGTAATTTTCTTTTAGTGGTGGCAATGAGAGAGATACATGTGCAACAATTTTCTCTTTTCCATCTAATAAATGACTCAATACCACTCTAATACCTAGCCTGCTGGCATCAGTTGTCATTATAATTGGTAATTCTGGATTAAAATGAGTTAGTGTTGTGTCTGACATTATAATTTATTTACCTTTTTTAAACGCTTTATCTCTTATGACCATATAAATTTGATATTTTTCCTTAATAATTCATATATTAGGTGCAGAATATCAGCTAATTTAGGTACCAGTTTCGAATAATAATTAACTATACCTATAAAACAACTGTAATTCGCTCTTACTCGATTCTTGAAATAAAAACCATTATTACCACTCTACAGCTATATTCTAATAAACAATAACAAGTTATCAATTTGAAGGTCAGAGTTTACAGATTTTTCAGAATTATGCAAAAACATAAACCAGCTTCTTGAAGTTTGCTGAAAACTTTCTATAGGTTATTGAGGTGGTCTTATTTGATCGAGCCTGTTATCACAATATCGTCTATGAAGTTTACTACACCCTCGATTCCTTGAAGCAATTATTGGATCATCTTTTGGAATATGCTTGTTGCTGGAGTCATGCCAAAACGCATTCTGTTCACTTTATAAAGTCCACGGTGCGTATTCCAAGTTAATATCTTTATTTGGTTGTAAGCTGAACATAAATCTGTTTTAGAGAATTGCAGTCTTTTATTTAATTTGCTGAATACTTCCTTAACTCTTGAAATGTTATTTTAGTCATCATATAACCTTATAGTTCTATTGTTTTTTGCTACCAATACTAGAGGTGTCGGCCATTCGCTATGTTCTATTGGTGTTCTAACTTCTTCTTCTTCCAATTCTTTCAATCTCACATCCATTATTTCTTGATAGGCTAAAGGTACTGCATAAATATTTTTCTATTCTATATTTGCAAAATTTGGGACGTACCTTGTCGTTTACCTCTAGCACTACTTTCTCATATTTAAATTTACTTAATTTATTACTGAATAACAGTGGATATTTCCTAACAATTTTGACTATTTCATCATTTGTTGATATGTTATTTACCAAATTTATTTTTACCTTGAATTTTGTCATCCAGTCCCTGCCAAGTAGATTTGTCCCTCTGTTGCAAACAACATAGAATTTCATTTTGTTCTTATAGCCTTTAAATTTTACGTCAGCTGTAAACTATTCGTCTGTTCCAAACGTGAACCCATTATAGCCTCTTAACTAAGCGTTATCTCTCTTCAACCTATAATCAGAAAAATATCTTAAATAGGTTTACCACTGATCGCCGATATAGCAGAGCCACTATCACACATAAATTAACACATTTTGTCATATATTAAAACCTTTACATTAAAATCGTTATATGTAACATCACAATTATCTCTTAAATAATTTACATCATCATGTAACGAAGCATTTTTCATTACGGAAATCTGCCTGAGATTGATATTTATTTATAATCTGTATAATATTTTCTGTTAATGTAAAATCTATATTGTACCGCCTTAAGCACACGATAGTATATTAGCAAGCAATATTTACTATTTGAGCACCGAAATATTTATTTAAAGTCAGACTATTTGTACATTAGGAATTATTGTGCATACTTTAAAGTAAGTAATTCAATAATTAGTTATTTATGGCCGATTAAATCCGTTTCTTTTTCGCAGTTGGTTAGAATAGTTGTCTGAAGCCGATTTTATACATTACAAAATTCAGAATACTTTGTTTATACTAACCGACACCCATAATAACAATTCACAGGTACATTAAATAATTCAAAGCAGCTGTCTTCGCTATCTTGTAGTCAATATATTGATTCATGCGCGAGTCTGAAATAGAGGGGACCCTCGCGATATCCTGGTAGGGAACGGCTATAAATTAAACAGCACCAGGTATTTCATTCAGTAGTTATCCTACAACTTGAAGAAAGCAGTCGACTACCAGTGTACCAGTGCCCACCGAAGTTGGAAAGAGTAAGACCTTTTTAAATACTTGGCTAATGTAATTATATTTTACTGTTAATGAAATTTTTATTCCGGGATTAACTGTTAGTAAATTTTTGTATACTTATGAATATTTTCTATTATTCTGCTTATTTTTCTGATTAATATTTTTCGGAAATTTTACTTGTTTTACTGTTTGAATATTTTACTTTAAATTACTCATTTCTGGGAGTTCCTTTCTGTCTTTTCTTAACCTGGCTCTGGCCTCACGGCGACAACAGGTTCTTTCGGTTTTTTCTTAACCTGGCTCTGGCCTCACGGCAACAACAGGTTCTTTCTTTTCTGTCCACCTTTATCTTTTGAGTCCGGGATTAAAACCTTCGTGACAAAATATTTGCTCGTCGACATTTAGTTCTCCGTACTGTTAACGTCGTAAAACACTAGCCAAGTTTCGGGTCTGTTTTATAACCTGTTTGTTTTTAACACTGCAAATAATTCTGCTTGCTTCGCATTTTCTGGTATCCGTACACTGTCTGCTTAATAGCCATTTTTATATAAACTCGCTAACTTTACTGCTTAGACGCTTTTGCCGATAATATTATATTGCTTGCTACTCTCCCTCTACTGACTAAATACATGTAAATAAATTTGTATAAATTTTGCTTTCTGTTCTGTTTAGGATTGTAACCATAGGATTGCAGTAATATACTCAAATATTATTGAACTTCTGCGTTTTACTCTTGTGAAGTCTAATTTCCCTTATTTGACCCACTGACACTGACTGATTCTTCATGAGCTGCTTAGTCTCGCTTATCGACTTTTGGGTAGTGTTGTTCAACCACCTTAAACTTGAACTGGCGCCCGAGTAATAAATAAAGCTCGAGTGTCAAAGTCACAGCCTTAGTTCTCGCAGCGTACGAGAAAAAGGGCGTCACAATCATTATTTACATTGGCATGATATAAATTGTACCTTTCATTTTGTTCTATATGGTTTTCAACTTTTGTAGAAGTAGTTTCTTCATTTAAAAAGTTAAGATTTTCATTTTTAAAACAATTTCTGGCAACATGACCTACTTTAGAACATAACTGACATTTACTGAATTTAAAATAACATTCACCGTTGTGTATACCATCACAATGTCTACATCTTTGACTAAATTTGGTCTCATTTGCATTACCTTGATAATTTATAATATTTTTATTCCTTGCAATATTTCGATCATTTTGTTGAAAGCGGGATTCCCCTCTTCTTTAGTGAACTTTCCCAAGTATGCCGGCCCAGCTTTTGAGTTCCTAAATTTGTCGGCTTGATGACTCTCATGAAACTTCCTACTGTCTTTTTCAGGTGGAACATTTGAATTTGAGACAAATCGAACATTTACCAAATTTTCAGTCTTTGGCGCAAGGGCAAAGATTTCTTTCATAGTTTTTGTGTCATCTTCTTGATAGATCCAGTCCAGGACTCTTGCAGGTTATAGACCCCTGTAGCTTAAAAAATTTCCTTCTTTCACGTCAAACGCTTGTCTGTACTGAAAATTGACTCTTTAACAGGCCGCTTAATTCATTGAAACTCTTTAAATGAGGGACATCAGGGAAACGTTAGACCTTTCAATTACTTGAAGGTCATTTGACTAATTGAGCTCAATAACGCTGCTACTTTAATTTTCTCCTTCTTTACCTGGTTAGCAATGAAATGCTATTCCAATCGTCCCATTTTTACTTCAAGCTCTTTCTTCTTTTTTAATACGGTTGCTCAAAAAGCCTAATGGTGAAAGAGTCAGCAAAAAAATATAAGAATACTTTTAGGCACTCACTTCCCAGGCTCTCACATAATTTAAGGTGAATTTCCACAGATCTATTTGGATGAGAATGCATACCATCCTACCAGAGAAGGAAAAAAGTCCTACTTAAACATGAAATTGAAGAACTTATCTCATGTCTGAGAAGCATATTCTTAGCAAGATACCTATTGGGTATATTCCCCAAACTTGGAGGGAAATCAAGGTGGCATTTATTCCAAAAATAGATAGGCGTCCACCAGACGTTAAGGAACATTTCCAGTGAGTTTAAGGTATCTAGGAGTAATCCTGGGCCAAGAACTTAACTGGAACTTGCATTTGAAAAGAACAACAGGCTGTTTGGTAAGACTTGGGGTCTGTATCTGAAATGACACACTGGTTCTACCTTTCAGTTGTCTGACCCATGGTGACCTACGCTTCATGTGTATGGTGGTCAAAAACAGAAGAAAAATTAGCACAAGGAAAGTTGCAGAAATTGCAACGCCTTGACTGCTTAGAGACTCCTGTCCCATAGCAGCTATGGAGGCAACGCTCAACCTACTTTCTCTGCATTTGCATGTGAGGCGGCACTTAGTGTCCTATGACTTCATTAGGCACTCACATTCAAATCAGGTGATCTGGGTGGTCACTTAAGGATTTGGAACTTATCCATTTTGAGTCCATAACCAGACTCACTGACTCAATGCCAATCAAGTGGAACTTTGACTGCCCCTTTGTTGTGTTGATTGAAAGCCATCGAGTAGGATCAAAGTACTGCGGTTGGAGAAAGAGTCACTCATCTGGTAAACAGATGGATCTATGATGGTTGAAAGGGTAGGTGTAGAGGCAGCAGTGCCTAAATACGGGCTATTTAGAGCTCTTGGCAACACCTCAACCATCTTCCAGGCAGAAATTTATGCTATAGATTTCTGTGTTCAGGAATGCCTAAATAAAGGCATTCGAAAGACACACTCTCAGACAGCAATAAAGGCTCTAAGGTCTTATACCGTTCAGTCTAAAATTGTTTGGGAATGTAGACAATCTCTGCAGCAACTGGCAAATAACAAGGTTACCTTGATGTGGGTACCAGGGCATGAGGGAATAGAAGGAAATGAATTGCAAACATTTCTCACACTTTTTTGAACCCGAATTTTTTTGTGGCTGATCCAAGGGACACAACAGAGGAGATTCAAAAATGGGAAAAGGAACAGAAGTCCTACTGGAGGAAAATTCCAGGCCAAAGACAAGCAAAAATGTTTACAATTGATTCGGCAAAGAATGCCACAAGGTTTCTCGAACTTGAAAAATCCAATTTAAGGCTGATTACAAACCACTACCCCTTAAGATACCAATTTCCGGGAAAGAACAAGGTGTATGTAGTATGCCTGCCATTCCAGTTCTCCATTGGATAGAGATACCTATAAGATGACGCACTGAACTTGATATTTTGTCCTATATATTTAGCAATGGTATCGAGATTCGAATGGCAGTTGAAACTGTGCAGGCAAGTCCGAGACTGGCAATGTAATCAGCCTGAATGAACCATCTACGACTGCACTGGTTTAAAGATAATAAAACGGAAAGGCCTACTAGCATAAAAAAAACTCGTAAATCGTTTCAACGGTGGACTTATGAGATGTGCTGTTTGTGCCAGTGCAGTGCGTAAATACATGTTATAATATCAAACGTAGGAGTTTAGTTAGTTATTGTTCATATTTATAAATATTTACTACTATATAAAAGGTAAAATATTTTAATTATTTACTAATTTATCATGGCTTTCTGGAGACCATTTGAAACAGAGGATAATATAATAACGCCTGAAAATCTTATCATTTTCTTATGACAAGCATTTCTATTTACCTCCGCCCATGTACAATAAAGAGATGCCGACTGTTTTTGCCGGCTTTTAGTTTTTATATGGTTTCAATTAAGTTCGTTTATACTTTAAAATATAGGAAAAATTATATATTCACTTAGTTGAAATGTGAAACATATTTGAAAAAAGCAGGTTTTGTCAGATAAGACTTGAAAGAATACTGCCACTGTGCCACAAAGACCACAATAGCTTAATTTTGCACATAATAATGAGCGGTCAACTAAATCAAAAGCACTTGAAAAGTTTAGTAGTATCAGCGCAACAGCTTTCTTATGCCTCAATATTCTTAAAGTATTGTCGGAGATCTTTAATAAGATCATAAGTAGTGATATACCTGTTCCTAAACCCTGACTGATTACTGGGAAATAAATCATTTTGACAAAAATATTTTTCTAATTGAAAATACGGTTGTTATTAAAAATACATAATAAGTTTATTGGTCTTAAATCATTACAACCGGACGGGTTACTTATTGACTTTAGCCAGTACCTGCCAAGAAGTAACTATTGTATTGAGTATGTAATATAAGGTGTTATTGCTGGGGGTGCATAATTGTATCATTATTAGACTGAAGTTATCAAAAATATCACAAAATCTTAAATTCTGATATTATGTTGTTATTTTTTTCAATATCAACATGTGGGAAAATGAATTCAACAGCCTCATTAAACCCATTGAATTTGTAAAAGTTCATTTACTTCCTATTCTATCTCCTACACATTGAACGCAGAAAGAAAATGATTGTTTATAATATCTGGATCTGCTATATTATCGGATAGTTCTGTATTATTTTTATTAATTTGAACATTAATATTTTGAAGTGAATTCCATATCTTAACACGTTGCATACGGTGTGAGATGATGCGGATGCTGCACTCTTTTGGGCGGGCGTGTCATCAATGTAATGCCGCAAAACATATTTTACTCAAACGGCATGTGCGTCATCAGGATCTGCGCTACAATGCTAAATATGTGGTAGAAAAAAAAGCGCTGGCCCACTAACCAATTCGTATAAGCCGGACGGAGATTTATTAATATTTACATTCAGACGGTATATGCTCATTAGGATTCGTGCCACAATGCTAAATATATGGTAGAAAAGAAAGCTCCAATTTGCATAAGCCGGACAGAGATTTGCTAGCCTTGTGTGCCTAAAAAAACATATCCAACGCCGGCAAAACGTGTTAAATTTATTATGCTCTTCTTGGAATTTTCAAAAAGCAGATATTTTTTATAGTATAGAGGTTGTCATATAATTTCTCAAATCTTTGTAATTTAGCCAATTTTGATCAGTATATATATTTCGTAAAAGCTTCATCTCTTTCTTTCACTATGCGCTCAATACTGGGAGAAAGTCGAGGTTTATTCATGCAAGCTGTTCGTAAAGGTATATTGATTCTTTCTGGGGGATGACTTACTGCTGCTTTCTATGATGACTTAGGAACTAATAACTATAACTTACCGCATTGATTGCATAAATGGGTACCATCCACAGGATTCTAAAACATCAATATGTTAATTTTCTTAACTTAAACAAGGAACAACAACATACCGAATGACATGTTTTTGTAATTTTGGTTGTGTGTAATGAATAACATGCTGAATTATTTCCCAAAGCGATAAAGGTATGGCAACCCAAACAAAGATACCGCCAATTAGTATTTCTTGATCATGTTTATTAAACCCGTCCTTAATCGATTTCGTTAAAAACAAAGGAACAAAAACCAAAGCTGCAAATGCGTACAGAAGTATAAACAATGGTCTTATCCATAATCTCCACTTTGATAAATACTCCATGCATCTTTCTAAGCACATTTTTATTTCAGGCTGTACGAGTCTTATAAAATAGTACCAGCTATATACATAATAATTATTTATCTATTATTATGTGCTTATCTATGAAATAATCTCTTATTTACGTGAGATGATGACAGGACAGAATGACAGATGACATCAAGTTGACAAGTTGCAGTCAAGGTTAAGTTGCATTGTCTATGGTCAAGGAAGGTTCAGTATAACCATACCAGGAAGTAAGTACTTCCTGAACCATACCTATAGTGAACAACAAATCAATGGGGAACATTCTCTTTTATTTTATCCGCCAGAGTGCACCAGCTGTACTCGGTTGTTTGTCCGTCAATGTCAATACGAAAAAATATGTCTTTGAATAAACAAAGTTAAGCTATATTTTTGCGCATTAGACGCGATAAGCGGTGCCATTCGAGCGAATAAGTCATGACGTAACGCTTAAAGGCACTTACAGCGGTATCGCACGGCTTCAGGAATACGCTAGAAAATGACGTCACGCTTCAAGGCCCTTACAGACATTAGTGTAAGCCGCGAGATCGCAAAAATTTAACTTTAATTTAGGATGTAAAATGAAAACTTGTTGCTGTGTACCAAAGTGCTCTAACACAGTAGGCAGTAGGACATTTATTTCTTAAAAATGACCGTTTCTGACAACTATATGATAAATCTGGTGTTTTAAAATTGTAATCTATATCTTCATATTCAAGTGTACTAACTAAAATATTGTCATAATTAATTAATCTAGAATAAATGAGGATTTATAAACAAAAAATTCAACAAGTTCATAAATGTAATTATATACCTTTCAACCAAATCAGCTTTTTTTCCTTGAACTTTATAGCACCTCTTTTTCTCAGCTCCGCTTTTAAAGTTTTAAATGATTTAATGACCAACTGCCGTAATCCTTTTTATCAATTTGGATCATTTCTACGAATAAGGTATTGGGAAACTCTCGGTAATCGAGAAATTTAAACTATTTAAAGACATACGATACAAGTGAAGAAAGACATTAAACCGAGTACGCATGGCGTCATCTATTGGATATATTAGGAACTGGCTTGGATTATTCCTCATTCTTTTTATCAATTTAGCTCATTTCTACGAATAAGAGATTGGGTAAACTCCCAGAAATCGGGAAATTTAAACAATTTAAAAGTTATAATATAAGTTTTAAATTGTTATTTAATGTCATTCTCAATTTGTATTATATTATATGATACAAATTGAGAATGACATTAAACCGAGTCATCTATTGGATATATTAGGAACTGGCTTGGATTGTTCACCATTTACTATTGAGGTTACATGGAGCCTAATTTTGTTGACGTGATAATTAAGTAACTTCTATGATTTTTCAAACAAAAAGTGCATTCAAGTATTATATTGTCTAAATAGTTTTACAGGTAAAATGATGCAAACGGTTAACAAAATTATTTCTGTGAAATCGATAAGGTTTTGTTATGTTAAGAAGAGTTGGGATCTTTTACTTGCCTAACATTTAATAGATAAGGGATCGACGACTTTACATCCCCTCCGAAGGATGATATATCACCTACACAACCCTCGCCTAAGGTTGCATAGCTTCCGCGCATACACCATACATTGATATACAAGCCGCTGGAAGATATGTGAGGCGAGGACACGGCCTTCTTTGAAACGGTCGCCCACCCAAGTACTGACCGCGCCTAACATTGCTTTACATCGCATATCGAAGTATGTACATAGTAAAGACGCATCTACGCTCGCCCCTCTTTTTACTTGTATTGGAATGTTTTATAAATCATTTAAAAATCTATTTTGGTTTACATGGATGAGAAAAGATGAGGTATTTCAAAAGATATTTTGAGTCTTGATTCTTCAACAGTCATATCATCGCTATCTTCTGCTTATACATTTTCTAGCGTACTTCTGAAGCCGTGCGATATCAACCAACCTTGACGCGATACCGCTGCCAGTCTTTAAGCCTGACGTCATGATTTATTTCTGGAGTCGCACCGCTTGCTGCGTCTAATCCGCGAAAACATGGCTTTATAGGCGGCTAGTTACGGTAACGACCATGCGCAATGAGTGCGTGTACAGGAATGAGCAAAACCTTTGAATTTTAAATTTAAACAAATAGTATATGAAATATACATGTATATATATCTTTATACATATATAAATATTTAATTAATATTATAGTACTCATTATACTGTTACATTTAACACATGCATATTTGCCAAATATGTTGTTAAACTAAAATTTACCTACCCAACAGTTGTGGCGCTATATGCGAACGCGTCGAATTTCCCATAATTCCTGGCAAACAACGTCAATATGGCGGATCAAATTGAAAGTAAGTAGAAAAATACGTAGATTCTAATAAGTTTTAAATATAACGTATGTTTTAAAATGGCAAAAATTGAGCCAGATAATTTTTATTAGCCTATAGTATTTATCAAAGTCAACCTATATAGCCAGGAATTTGTTTCATTAGTGAAATATTTTCTTTTGTTTTGAGAAGATTGTTGAGTTTAAATTTGAAAATGGTGTTATGCCAAATTCAAATAATTTACTCGATTCAAATTTTTAAAATGGAAATTGTTGTTTTCTCTCCAGAGTTAAATATGAATAATTAAAGAAAAATTTAAATGAATTACAGAACTATATGTTTATGTTCAATTTTAATTATTTAAGAATTTTATGTTTTAGGTGAGTCAGCAGCAGCTTTATTGGAATTTAAAAACGGGCACAAAATGACTAACGAGAGTGGCATAACAATAAAGCAGGAAATAACTGATGAGTATGAAGAAAATGAAATGGATACCAATGAGGAATTGCCAACATTGGGCCCCGCTGCATTGGGTCTGCAGCGAGTGGGTACTCAACCACCCCCAAAACCTACCCCTACTCAGCCTACTCAAGTTTTAAATGCCCGTGGCATGCCTGCTAGGATAAGGAAAAAAAACAGGTTGTTTTATGATGACGATATTGTAAATACTCCTCACCATAGAGTACCATCTGCAAAAAAACAAAAAGCAACGCCTGTTAAAAATAAACGTGTACATACGCCAATAAAAATTAAAGTTGAAAAAAATGATATAGTAAAAGCCACACCAAAAAAGACTCCTTCAAAAGATATTAAAATTGCTGGGTCAAATTCACCACCAACTATAAATTCTCCTGATAGAAAAATAGGTCAAAAAATTGGACTTAGACTGAGGAACTTGCTGAAGCTTCCAAAAGCACATAAATGGGTATGTTACGAGTGGTTTTATAGTAATATTGATAGGTGTTTATTTGTGGGAGAGAATGACTTTAGTATTTGTGTAAGGGAGGGTTTTCCAGAACTGAAAACAAGAGAATTAACAAGAATCGAATGGACTAAAATTCGCAGGATGATGGGAAAACCTCGTAGATGTTCTCAAGCATTTTTGAATGAGGAAAGACTGGAATTGGAGAAAAAACGTAAGAAAATTAGAGCTTTACAACAGAGAAAAGCTACTGATTTGGCTAGTTTTAAAGATTTACCTCCTGAAGTTCCAATGCAACTTGTTATTGGTACTAAAGTGACTGCCAGGTTAAGAAAACCTCAAGATGGACTTTTTACAGGTAGTATTGATGCTGTGGACACATCTAATAGTACATATAGAATTACCTTTGAACGACATGGCTTAGGAACACATTCTGTACCTGATTATGAAGTTTTGTCTAACGAACCCCCAGAAACTATATCAATATCGAGTTTTCAAAGTAAATTTCGCCCAAGAAATGGCCTTTCACCTTACTCTGCTACAGTAAAAAGCCCTATTTTAAATAATTTAAAATTGAAAAAGGATCCCCTACTTTCTGGCTCAATGTTAAGTAAACCTATGTTTTTACCGACCACTACAGAGGGAAAAATAGGTGGCTTCCCTGCAAAACTTTTAGAGAAAATGGTACTAGTTACTAAAATACTTAACATTAAAAAAACAAAAATTAAATTGTTACGAAATATGAACTCTGATGCTAAGAAATTTAATTCTTTCGATCAAGATATTCCTGAAGATTTTGAAAGGAAATATGCTAGCATTTTGATCGATTTAGAAAAATTGAATCATGATTTACAAATGTATTTAGATGAGATGCAGATTTACTGTCAAGAAATCGCTCCAGAACCTAGTGTTGCTGCCATGCTCGCTCCTTCACATTTGAGAGAAAAGTGTAGAGCAGAAGCATCTGATATAGTCCAAAAGCACAATTCCATTATTGCTTCTGATAAAGGTCCATGTCAGAATAAATCGATATTAGACTTGATCACCGATTTGACAGCGCTTTTACTGCAAGTTAAAAGCTTATCAGATTCAGACCAAAATGCTTATGAGTTACAAGTATTACAAGGAACGATGGAACAAATCAAGATAAAATTAAACCCTAGCAATCAACAGGTGTTTCAAGGTTGTGTGGAGGTTCACATGAAACACATTGAAGTAGGTTTAAGTCGAACAAATATAGATAAACTCATAATTGGATCGATAGAGAAAATATGATGCTACTTTTCACTGTACCTTTACAATGTCAATTTATTATGTAAAATTTAGTGTTTTTAATTTATACATAGCCTTTTTAAGCATCAAACAATGTGCAATATATAGTTTTATTGTGAATATGATGAAAATTTAACATATTTACGATTTTTTCTCCTTTTTGATTGTTTATATCATGAATATTATTCATTTATACACGTACATCTTTTTTCCAAATATTTTATTAACTGATGTTTGATTAATTTTTTTTATCAATATTAAATGTGTGTTGTATATTAGTAGGATTGTATAAGTAGGATTTTATTTAATGTCTGCGAGAAATATAATGTTTATTTGATTTGTATATATGTATCTTTCAATCTTTATACAAGCTGTTGCAACTTAACTTATTAAATAAATCTTAAAAATCATAAAATATAAGGTGTTCTTTAACAGGTGCACAAGCCTGTATGGCTTTTTTTCTATTTTTTTTAGAGATGAAATACAATACATGCACATTGCTATGTGATTTGTTTTGTATCCTACTTACATAGTGACATCTCTAGTGAAAATTCTAAACTATTTACATGTATATCATATAAAATTATGAATGTTGCTTTCTTCTCCTATAAGTCGATATTTTTTATGCCACAATCAATATTTTTTAATCATTTCTAATATTAGAAAAACAAACTTCCTCTTGGAGCCACTTGAACCTACTTTACTTCTCTATATATTCTATATTCCACCTCTCTGATATAAAGAAATATGTTCAAATCTCTATGTAGACCTTCCCCTGACAAGGATTTCATTGACCCATGGAATGTACGGACTTTGACGGAATCTTAATTGTGGACATGTGGATATCCCGGACAGGAGGAAGTCCGCCATATTGGTTTTTATGCCAAACTGGATGTGCACTCTATCTCCGCAACCGCTGATCCGATTTTAATTTTCTTTTTTTAGTTCAACTACAAATGTTATGCTGAAAGACAAAAGCTCTTGTGAATTTGTTAGTATCTTTTAAGATAATGGTGTTAAAACTAATACTAAAATAAAGATTTAGAATTTCATTATTTACACCCGTCCACCTTTTTTGTTTCGCAATAAAAAGAATAAATTCTAAAGTAAAGAATGTAGATAAATTATAATCGGATCAGTGGTTCCAGAGATAGAGCGCATATCATAGTTCGGAGGACATGCAATGGAAATGGCTGTCATTTTTATATTTGTATTTTAATATTCTACATATTATGTTTAATTTTATTCTAATTTTTTTTTGTGACGTTCACATATATACAATGTATATCTACGTGATAACAGTGATAAATAAATATCCAGTTTGGCATAAAAGCCAATATGGCGGACTTTCTCCCACTTTTCCGGGATGTCCGCCTCATGGATTCCTGACCTAATATGTCCCCAATTAAGATTCTGAAGTCAAAGTCCGTACATTCCATGGGTCAATGAAATGTACGGTGATCTTCCAAAAGAAGATCACCCCCAAATGATCTCACTTTAGAAATTCCTAATGATGGCTTCTCTAAATCAGTAAAGTTTCTGGGTACAATTATAGATGACAGTCTATGTTGGGATCTACAGATAAATCAAGTTTGCACAAAATTAAAACAAGCCTATTATGCCATGAGGCAACTAAAGGGTATTCTTAGCAGAGAAGCTCTATTGAGTGTGTATTACGCACTAGCATATTCTCATTTAACATATAACATTGTTGCTTGGGGATGTGCATCCAACATAGATCGCGTGTTTGTCCTGCAGAAGAGACTTATCAGATTATTATATAATGTAAGACCCAGAGAATCCTGCAGACAATACTTTGTGGCCAATAAAATACTTACCGTCACAAGTATATATATACTTAATATAATAAAATATGTAAAAAAAAACATAAATGACTTTGCCCTTAACTCGGATAGTCACACTTACAATACAAGGCACGGAGATACCCTTAGTTCAGTATACCACAAAACTGCAAATTACGAGAAATCCCCTCAATATAAAGGAATTCAGCTGTACAATAAACTGCCGAGTGAATTAAAACATGTAAATTGTATAAAAAAAATTCAGTAATGCTTAAAACTATTTCTTAGTAGTAAGAGTTTTTACTCCAGTGAGGAATACATGAATCATTCAATGTAATAGTTCGGAGGACTTGCAATGGAAATGGCGGTCATTTTTATATTTGTATTTTATACTTTGTATTTTATATTTGTATTTTTATATTTTGTGTAAGTGTATTTTAATATTCTACATATTATGTTTAATTTTATTCTAAATTTTTTTTGTGACGTTCACATATATACAATGTATATCTACGTGATAACAGTGATAAATAAATATCCAGTTTGGCATAAAAGCCAATATGGCGGACTTTCTCCCACTTTTCCGGGATGTCCACCTCATGGATTCCTGACCTAATATGTCCCCAATTAAGATTCTAAAGTCAAAGTCCGTACATTCCATGGGTCAATGAAATCCTTGTCAGGGGAAGGTCTAATCGTAATTAAGTAATATTAAGAATGTTTATAAAAAATTCACAAGTTCACTTCGTTCTCGAGTTTAAACTTTCTTGCGCTATCTAAAACACTTATACAATAAATAACTATTAACATTTGGAAGTTAAACAACTAAAGTATCACTTGGGTTGTTTTGCTACACAACATTTAGCTAGCTCCTGCCATCTAAACTGAGAATGTGGAACAGATTAATCGCAAATTTTTTGTACCAAGTGCCCACTCATTGAGAGCCTCCACAAACCTTGGATTAAAAAATCGTATAATATTTTTTGGTTTTTAAGAAAGTAGATGTTTTTATTCTATGTGAAATCTACGTAAAGTGTCTTGCTTATCACTTGTCAGAAATAAGGATTTTTAATAAATTACAAAAAAATAGTATATCTACTACTCTACTAGGTGGGAAGTAGTAATCTCTGTGTGAGTTGCTGCTTAAGCTATTATAACTCTAATGGTAGTTCACTTCGGGCATCGAGAAGCAGCAGTGAGCTGCTATATGCAGGACGAATCTGAGGATTCCAGATGAAATTCTGCCAAAATGTCATTTGGACACTTAGTCCATCTAGTGGCCTACCAACTAAGTGGGGCTGCACCCAGAAATCTAACATTTGATACGTATATACAGGGTGTCCCAGAGTATAGAGCAATATTTCGGGAGCGTATAGTTCGGATAATGATAATGCTTAAAGTACATTTTTCTTAATGCTACTTTCAGAATTATTTATCCTTACAGGTCAAATTTTCAAATCGGTAATGACCGATATATAGTCTCCAAACTGCTCTATTGATTGTAATAAAATTTAACAGTACACATGTAAGTATTTAATGATCTGATTTAGAAATATATAACGTTTTTCATATCTTGTCTAGGACAATGGTTTTTACCCCTAAATCTTTGTAATTTTTTTAATTACTTAAACCATTTTGTACAAAATATATACCCCTCTTTGACGTATATAAAACTACCCATTTTAGGGGTAAAAATTATTAGGAATGTTCTTCTCCTAGCTCCCTAGACAAGATACGAAAGACGTCATTTTTCTGAATCAAAATACTTGATATGTATATCGTCCAAATGTTATTTTATAATAGGTAGAAAAGTTTGAAAGCTGTACGCATAAAATCTTAAAGACTTAACCTTTGAGGGTGAATAGCTCAGAAGGAGGCACCCTGGGACAGAACATTAGTATTATACTGTTACGTAGGGAGTATTCATATTTGAGGAGAAAACTATAAAACAGCTTTAGTAGGTTACATATTGATACAAATTATTTTTCCAAATTCTAAATTGATATACTTTGCAATAATATTAAACAAATATTGAGAACGAGACCTGACACTGGATTATTAAAAACAAACAATAAATACGAACTTATACTCAATAGGTAACCTGCTAAGTAAGCAACTAGTAAAATTATAAATACGAATTTTATTAATGCGGGCGACAGTCGAATTCTTAAGACAGTCCTATTCTCAAGTGTTAAGAAGTGCGACTCCTTATCCCGACGCATTTCCCCACATCAGTGATGTTGGTAAGAACCCCATTTGTTACTATTGTTGTTGTGCCTGTTTGTACTGTGACACTGTTTGTTGTTATTTTGTTAATAAATTATATATGTTTTAAACTCGTCTTCTACTTTGACTACCCAATCTCCCACTCTCACAAGCCAAGTGGCCGTCAGTCGCGGCTCTCCCAAAGGGAGGTCGTGACATTTGGTGGAGGCGCCGGCTTTGGCTTTGTACAAGGGATGATTTGGCTGTCATAGTAGGCCCGAATTTACAACATAAAGTTTTCTAAGTCAATAATCGCGTTTTGTGTTTATTTCGTTTATTGTGCGTAAAATACGAGGTCTTGTTGTCAGCAAATCAATTTAATTTTCTTATTTTTCAATTTTTTTTTGTATGGGATATAATTTTTGGGGTTCTAAGATCGAGTTGTTTACTTTCCCGGAGGATAATTAATCGAATAATTTGTTTTAAAGCATTCATTATTGTATGTTAGTTACTTTTTATTAAAATATATACTATTTTATTTCATTGCTGACAAACAAAAAAAACTAATTAGATGCATCATTAATCTAGCAGACGTTGCATAATTGTAGTGAAACTAGACCATGACCAGGATATGTTTATATTTGATAAAATATATTGAGTTATTATGAATGGTATGTCGTTTATTAAATATTGTAATTGTTTTACATGTATACATGTGTTACATTATATGGGTTAATATAAATATTATGCGTTGATTGATTATTGAATATTTTTATTGTGGTTTATGAAGTATACATGTATTAAACTGTTTTGAAATATATATACTAGGATATATAAATAAATATATAATAACGTAACAATATACTGGATCATGGTAGGTAAAAAACAAATAGAGTAATTGTGGAGTGTCATATGTACAACAGGTAGAAACAATGAATTTGTATGGGAGTGATCTTGCTGATATCATATGATGTCGGGGAATGTCGAGATAAGTGCTAGTTTAAGTCATTTTTTCTTTTTTTTTTCTTTTTCAATAGTAACGTCATAAATTTTATTTCAGTTTAATTTTTCATTCTTCAATATGAACATTTAAATTGAAAATATTTTAAAAGCCATATCAGTCAATATTTATCCTTAAGTAATAGAAGAAGCAGTAATGTAAAATATATTGCGGGGAAGTAATCGAAAAATCTTTATTTTGAAATCTTTTCATTATTCTTACTAATTTTCCAGGGGGGAAAGAATTCTCTAGTTTCCAATATAAAATTAAATGATTTTCTGAACCTATGAGTAATTCACAACAACAGTAAGACAGTGGCCAACGTCGCATACGTTGTTTGTTGAATTGCTATGCGGACAAAAATATTGTGGGAAGAACATTAGATAATAGTAAAATTAAAAAGTTAGGAAGGCAGAATTAACTCTTTGAAAAAAGACACAGAGAAGAGCCACAGTACCAAACTAGGTGTTAAAGAATTTGTTTTTTGTATGTGCATAGGGAATAACTAACGTCTCAAGAATTATGTATAAAAGTGTACAATGTTGATTATTATGAGGTTTTTGCATGAAGAAATGCAAGTATATTTTTGAGGTTATTGCGTATAGAAACGCAAGTGTTTTATGGAGTTTATGATGATGAATAATATGAGGTTTATTATGGTGAATATTATGAGGTATATTGATTTTGTGAGGTTTGTTGCACAAAGGGATGCAACGTGACAGATGAGGAAGACGTGGAAGATGGTTTCACGGTGAAACTGAACGTCAGCCCCATCAATTAAAGTTTTTTGTACAAAAGTACATAAGTGAGACGGGTTTTATTGATTTTCTTTATATGCAGTAGGTTCAATTTTAACACGAAGGATACAAATTTGAGTAGGAAGTTGTTTATACAGGAAATAGTCCTAGAAAAGTCAAATTTCATGCCAAAAGATAAAACTAACTTTAAATATACTCGAAGCAGGAAAACATTTTGCATAATTTATTAAATTAAACTAAAGTAGAAAAATATTTTGATTAATTTAGTAGAACTTCCCCCATTTTTCATTTTTATATACTTGTCTCTAGTGATATAATAAAAAATAAAAAAAACTTAGATGTACATATATTTCTTCTTTGGGAAATAAACAGTTTCTCCGGAATAATAATGCTTTTATAAAAATATTTATATAATAATGTTTTAAAGAAATTCGTTCCTTAGTAATAATGTTTTTATAAATATATTTATATAATAATGTTTTAAAGAAATTTTTTCCTTAGTAGTAATGCTTTTGTAAAAATATTTGTATTGTAATGTTTTCTGTATTTTTTTTTTCATGTAATGAAATGCACGAGGGCGAGGCACACTTAGCACTGAAAACCAGAGGATGACAGTTGGCATTGCGAAACCAGTAGGGTTGGATACTGAGCAGAGCAAGGAATAAACACTTGGACAATCCATAGTATATAGGATAGGTTATTGTTAATGTACAGAGAAGCAACATGGGACCTAAACATTAACCTTCCCCAACCACTACATGGTGATGACAATGGATTTCCAGTAAGGGCCCTAGGGATAATCCATTCATCTATAGCCAGCCAAGGGCTAAAATTTCTGCTGCAGTTCCCGAAGCTAGCCACCTAGCTATAATGCAGTAGTTCCCATCATAGCTGCACTAACTTCCTTCGGATAAACGTTTTGTTTATGGTTTGCAAGTGTCAGCAACCCAGGCGTCTGCTACAGCTAACTCAGCGACTTCACCTCCAATCCACTCAATAAGTAATGACTCAGTGTAAGTGCAAAAGTACTAGACAAGGTGTGCCCGCAAAAACTATATTTCCTCATAATGAATTAATTTGTTAATTTATAGAAATTTTTTATTGATGAAGCGTATTTTACCAATTTGTATAATTTTGTTATTTTGAATGAAAGTTTTTAAATGGATGAATGAATTTCTTTTTTTTTTAGTGTTAGGTTGAAAACTTAGTTTTTTCTATGTTGAATAATGTGCTTTTCAGAGCTAGGGGCTAGCTCTATCTAAAAGGAGGAAATGTGTTACGTAGGGAGTATTCATATTTGAGGAGAAAACTATAAAACAGCTTTAGTAGGTTACATATTGATACAAATTATTTTTCCAAATTCTAAATTGATATACTTTGCAATAATATTAAACAAATATTGAGAACGAGACCTGACACTGGATTATTAAAAACAAACAATAAATACGAACTTATACTCAATAGGTAACCTGCTAAGTAAGCAACTAGTAAAATTATAAATACGAATTTTATTAACGCGGGCGACAGTCGAATTCTTAAGACAGTCCTATTCTTAAGTGTTAAGAAGTGCGACTCCTTATCCCGACGCATTTCCCCACATCAGTGATGTTGGTAAGAACCCCATTTGTTACTATTGTTGTTGTGCCTGTTTGTACTGTGACACTGTTTGTTGTTATTTTGTTAATAAATTATATATGTTTTAAACTCGTCTTCTACTTTGACTACCCAATCTCCCACTCTCACAAGCCAAGTGGCCGTCAGTCGCGGCTCTCCCAAAGGGAGGTCGTGACAATACTGGTCCAAATTATCAGCCCCTAAAGTATTGCCCCGTACTCCTTGAACAAACTGTATATATATGTACGTGAGACATTTAAAAGAAACATCCCATAACAGTGTAAAAACTCCTTCATTATTATTCCAGGTACAGTTTATATGAATGTTTTTCGTAGTATTTCTGTAATTTATAAATGAGGCAGTGGCATTTCATAGGCAATATATAGGTATATAGTCCAGTATACTTTAACTTGGCGTGTGTATGTATGAGTTAATATTTCCGTACGATTTCATTTTCTCTTGTACACAAATATCCAGAAATATTGTCCATGTAGGCAATGTTTCTGGACTATTGCTTTAACTTTGTGTACAATATGGGAGAAATTGGAATTGTACGAAAATATTAACTCATACATACACACGCCAAGTTAAAGTATACTAGACTCTAGGTATTCATATACATGTACATGTATACCTACGATATTCATACATATTGTATACATACAAATACCTAAAGTATATAGATTGAAGGTACATGAATGTTAATCCGCCGCCAGTAATTCGATGTAAGTATAGTAGACATACATTTAATATACAATATTATCTTCTACATATATTCTATATCCATAGATGGATAGGACTACCATGTATGTACACTGTATATCCATGTGGATATACATTGTATATTCAGTGTGCCTACCCTGGGTTCACACATTCACATACAACGTATGTGCAGACACATGAAAAATATAATAATTTTCACATTCCATGGACATTCATAATCCGATGATGTACATACATTGTACGTAGAATTGCTATCTGGGATGTGTCTTAATAGTGGAAATTGTTGATTGAAAGGGCCTCCACTTTCTTCATTGCTCCGGGCCCCCACACCCCTGCATCCAGCACTGAAGGTCTCTCTATTATACATATTCAATCCATCTTTACTCTCTGGTCAATTTCCCACCTATTGAAAACTTAGTTATATCACACCTATATACACTGTGTCCCAAATTGGGGGTGCATGCATTGCTATCTGTGATATTATTAGAGATAGAGAAACGGTTAAATGGGGACTTTTTTGAAGATTTTTGTGACCGTTTCGATGCCATTTTTAAATTTGGCCTAGCTATCTTCGTTTCCGAAATATTTTCAAAAAACTGAAAAGGGGCATTTTAAAAAATTTCTCGTATCTGCCTAATTTGATGATTGGTGATATATTAATAAGTACATTGTTAGGACACTTTTTAAGGTGCTTTCGTTGACGTTACCAAAAAATTTATAGCGTAATTTGTTTCTCAGTTAATGCCACTAACTTTGTTTTTTCTTTTGGACGTCATATTGGATTTTTGGTATGTTTAATAGTGCTCTTAATTCCCCTTTCAATGATGTATCACAATGTCAGGAAAAAATTATTTACTGGTGTAAACTATGAAAAAATTAAGTTTTCTAAGTAGGCTATGAAGAAAATTTATTTTAAAATAATCCGATTTTATTAGCTTCAACTTAAAATTAATACAAATTAATTAAAAACTTAAACAAATATTGTTCAATATGTCATCCTTGTTCATTAATGCACTTTTGACATCGCTTTAATATTGAACTACATATTCCTCTTAAAGTATATTTCTGTTAACAGCAGCCCCAAAGTATTTCTTACACGTTCTTGTAAAATTTGAATATTTTCTGGTGGTTCAAATGAATAAACTTCATTTTTTGTATGCCCCCAAAGAAAATAGTCCAACGGAGTGAGATCAGGAGGCCTGGCTGGCCATAGAACGTTGCCATTATTTGCAATTATTTTATTATCAAAAGTTGCTCTTAAGAATCGTATTACTATGCCTCTATTATGTGCTGGTATTATTTGTTCTTGCAATATTCACAAATAATTTGCACCATTCAAATTAAATTAACATGATAGATAAATAAATGGTCCAATAATGCGATTACCTGGAAAATATTTTTTTATAATGAATTATTATCAATGAACGATTTAAATAAGTTTACCTATGATGCCACAACAGACATTGAATCTAAATTTGGTTTGAAACCTTCTTTGGCTAATTATGTGAGGGTGCTGATACTCCAGTAGTGTATGTTTTGTCTATTGAAAATACCACAATTAGTGAATCTAGTCTTGTCTGGGGGGCGAGCGTGGGTGCGTCTTTACTATGTACGTACTTCGATATGCGATGTAAAGCAACGTAAGGCGTGGTTAGTACTTGGAATGGGTGACCGTTCCAACGAAGACTGCGTCCTCGCCTCACACATCTTCCAGCGGCTTGTATATCAGTGTATGCGCGGAAGCTATACAACCTTAGGCGAGGGTTGTATAGGGGATATACCATCCTTCGGAGGGGATGTAAAGCCGTCGGTCCCTTGTCTATTAAATGTTAGGCAAGTAAAAGATCCCTACTATTCTTAAGGGAAGAGGTTCGGCAAAAATTCCTGGTTGGGGGTAGCTCGTCTACAGGCGTCGGTGTTAGGCCTCAGTAGCGGAAATAGGCCGACGTTAAATAAATGTAAAAAAAAAAAAATAGTCTTGTCTGTCCATAATACTTTTGAATGAAAGTTTGGGTTCTGTAGACATTTTTGTACAAACCAATCGCAGTATGTTACTCTTCTCTCATAGTCATTTTCTTGTAAACCTTGAACGATGGTTGGTTTGTATGGGTAATAATGATTTTTCTTTAAAATGTTATGCACAGTTGTTTTGGGAACATTTACCTGATTTGAAGTTTGTCTTACAGATGCTGTAGCATTGTCTTCTACGTATTCTAATACAACGTTATATCGCTCTTCGTTATCTATCTCATAAGTATAATTTCCTTTTCCGTTGAACCGTTCATAATTTAATAAATTAATAACAAGAGTCCTAAAAATACCTTTGATTCGGTTGCACACATTCTGGAAAGTTATCCTCCATCGGTAGTATTTCTATTTGATTAAAAATAAATCTCTAACATATCTAACTTTTCTTCGTTTATCTCAAAGCCATAATAAATGCAAAAAAAGAACTTAAAAGAAAAGCACAAAATTAATTATTACAAAGTAATGGTATGGTGTAGATCACAGTGAAACCAGAGACAACCCTTGTCTCTGGTGAAACACTAGTAACAAGAAATAAGAAAAACGGCAATTATGACAACAAGAAGTGTCAGTTAAACATTTTTTAACCTCTCCACAATAAAATTGTGAGAGGCTACTAAAATTGGTTCAAAAACGAAAATGAGGTAGTATCAGTGACGTCATTATTTGACAGCCTGGCCTGAAAACGGTTAAGTGGATTGTTGAAGAATTTGACATAAGAGCAAGTCTTAGTTTGTGATCAATTCTAAAATTAGTGGTGCATAATTTTAATAACAAATTTGTGTGGAGACATTTATTAAGGTTTTTTTAAGAGCCTAGTGTGAAAAAAATTTCGATACATATCGTATCAGTGCTATTATTGGAAAAGAAAAATTTGTTGTCAGGTATGTTAACATCCCTGTTAAATCGTAAATTGTAAATATAAGCATTAATAACGCTAATAATTTAGTTTTTCGGTTTTTTTTGTTAGGTATGTATATTGTATAACTTATTTGCTTAAATATTCATTTAATATATGTATTAATAGATTTGGTATAAGCCAATATTGACATAGGATATAATAGGTTAGGTAGTAGTAATTTCTATTTACTAATATTGATGGTTTTATAAAAGATTAATATCCATTGCTGTGAAATTTATATTTTCTGACAATATTATTAATTCCCTGCCAAAAATGGCATATAGAAATATCTCCAAAGTAATTTAAAATATATACTTTATGGAGAGGATCTATGTAGATGATGAAACAGTTTTACATATGAGTTTCTATGCCATTCTATTGCACAACGACTTCCCATCATATTGAGGAAGAATATCTCTTGGGATTTTTATGGTTATTAATATGACTGTATGTGAAATCGACTAGTTTCGTTCAAAAAATGTTATCAGTCTCATAGAACCATATAGCTTTATTTTTATCTGTTTCTATGAGCATTTTTGGCAGGGTTGTACTTCAAGCTCAAAAATTTCTAATGAGTTTGAATTCGTTACCATTTTAGAAACAGAATGTCAACGACGGCTGTTGTTGTGTGCACTAATCGATGGAATCGAAAAAGAACAGTTAGATTTTTGGGATTTCCATCTGCTCAAACCAGACAACAAGTAGAGCTTGCAAGAATAGAAATACGTACTCAGCCCAGCAGCATTCTGCAAAGATGATTTTCTCGAATCGAAAATAAAAAATGCAAGAATATGTTCCAAACATTTGGTCATGGGTACCTATACGATAGTTTTTACATCATTTATAAGATATTGCAATGTTGACAGTGAATTTGCCTATTTAGTCAAAATAGGATGCATAAATGTTCTTAAGATTTCACTTAAAGTGTAGATTGTTCTTAAGGTGATATGTAACGTTTTTTTTAGTATGCTTTACACATTATTTTAACATGTATTCTATTATATTGACTTGTGGTAAAAAGTATTGTTAATAACACAAATAAAACTGATTGAATATGTAGTTATATGGTTATTAATTACATCCTCCTCCAGTAACGTGCGAATAGACATAGTTTTGGGTTGATAAATGAAGGTGGGTTTTAAGATCAAATCAGATTTTAAACTGAGTGTATTAAACATTGCAAAATACATGGAAGAATGAAAAATAAAACCCTAACTTTTTGAAAAACTTCGTTGGATTTTCAATGTATCTGAACATTTTTAAATTCAGGAAGAAAAAACGATGAATATATTAAATGTTGATAGAGCAGCATAGAGCAAAATACTTTGTAGCAATACATTGTGGTTTTGTTGTTTTTATTAACATATTCTACATGTAAACTTAGGAAACATACATCTGTATATACATTATATAAAGCCATTAACTTTTTAAATATCATAACTGCATAATTTACAAATGTATAGATTACATAAAAATCTTTGTGAAATGCCAAAGCGCACTGCATACTCTAAGCATCTGGCCTTGTTTTTTAATACTACAGCCATATCAATGTTCTTGTTACTGAGTTTTATTCAATAAGCCAATACATCCGTCACAGACGTATCCTCATACAACAATCCAAGGCTTAAGTGTTGCTTCTGACACTCTCTGAGAATGCCGAACCTAAAACAAAAATTATATTCATCCTTAACCCATTTTAATAATATTTTAATGCTTGAAAAACAGTAATTTGTGATTAAACATTGCAGACAAAAGTAATATACTTTGATAATAAACGTTAAATTTCATACAGATCTACACTTACTTTACCAACAATGAGATATCGTTTGCTAATTTTTTTTGCCCCCAGAGATTCTATGCATTTACAGGCAAGCTGGGCAAAGGCATCTAAACTTTTACATGCTCTAATTTGATCATTGGTCATAGGGCTCGTTCGAAATAATAAATAATCCATCACCACACTTTTATAAATCTCTGGGATATCATCTAAAGATGCTGTCAAATCTGCCACTTTTAAACTATATGGATCAACGCCATTAATATACTCTAACTTAAAAATATAATTTGGTGACTCCTGAAATGAAGTGTATAGATCAAATTTCAATGAATTTAACAATCCTAATTGCTAAAATTAACTCACCATTTCGAAAATGAAAACCTGTTGACAGTACGGAAAAAAACACGTCAGTTAAAAAACACAAATAAAACACAAAATTAAAGTCAGTTCAACAAATCACCAAACGTATTAGTAAAAGGAAACACTAACTGTTAATTTTACACAAAAAAAGCTTTTAAAAAAGCTCTGAAATTCTTTAAAATTTGGGATAACTAAATGACTGTAAATGTCGCAAAAACTTATCTATCCACTGAACTGAAGTTGCAGCTCGGTTGTGACGTCAGCTGATACTACCTAATTGAGATAATATCAAATCTTTACGTTTTGAGGTCCTAGGAACCCAAAAAAGTGGTTTTTGAAAAATGTCTGTGTGTATGTGTACGTGTGTTAGGCTGCGTTAAGCTACGAGTCCGACTAACCGCCGCGGTCCGACCTGTCACTTAACGTTTTTGGTAAGACCGTTAAGCAGTATTTTACCAATGGTCTGACCATAGATATGACGGCGCAATATTGGGCGGTAATTTCAAATTTATTAGACCAGTTTTTTGAATTATTATACCTAGATGGTGGGTTTTTGTATGCTGTGTTAATGTAATCAGTTTTTCAAACAAAATATTTGATTATGAATTATGGATCTTGCAAAAAAATCTATTTACCATTTTCAACCCTCTCAATCTCAGTTACCTAAAAATATGTTGAAACATTGACTGCTTGGGTGCTCAATCAAAGAAGATTTATGTACGTAAATCTTCTTTGGCTTAATAGCAACTTTCTGCATCTTTTCCATTTTACTGGATGATTTACAATTATAATGACAAAACCGAAAAACAATTAATGCATTTTTGTTTGGTTATGGTGTACGTTACAACATGCTCGACCGTTCGCTTAACGCTTTTGACCGCGGAAGTCCAACAATAAAACCCGACCGTTTCGCCCAATCAGCTGATCGGTCAGACCTTATAATTTTACCGTTCACTTAACAAATTCGACCGGTCGAACCGCGCACTTAACGCAGCCTTAGCACGATAGTGTCGAAACTACTGAACAGATTTGAATGAAACTTTGCGTGTGCGTTTCTTTAGCGCCCCAGAGGATCTGAAAAGGTTTTGGTTGAGATCAGATTACGTTTAGTGCCATTTTGACGCAACAAGTTGTTTATTTTATAATTACTTTCAATTTGCAATGGAACCATTGAAAAGCAGTTAAAATTCTAATTTCAACGGTGTATCACACATCCACCCTTTCGATTTGGTTTCCGTGAAAAAAATTAAACAGCAAACAAACAAAGCAAATATGGCATAGATCGCATTTCGCATGACATGATCGATGCGCGTAGCCGTTACATCGTGAAACTCATCACATCACGAGTCAATTCACGTGTGAGGGTTTCTTCACTGCTCTAGAAGTAGAGCGGATTACGTTTAGTGCCGTTTTTAAATATATATACAGACAAATCGAAGAATTAAACTACAAATATTCCTCTAAAATCTAGTAAAATTATTGAAATGCTAATGTTTCATTTAACAAAGACAGCCGCGAGCGATCGGATTGCAATAAGCAAATTTTGACGATTGTCATTGTCATCGTTTGTCATCCGATAACGTTGGTGTCATGTCAGCGGCGGATCCAGAGGGGGGGTCATTGGGGTCATGACCCTCCCCCCCTGGGCTGGGTCTAGATCAACCACTGATAATTTTTCTAATCTCATTGATACATTTAGGTCCTTTTCTACTCTCAGGAGGCTCAAAACTTGGCTGAGAGCGTCAATGTCAGAAGACCGTCTAACTGGACTGGCACTTCTCCACGTTCACAAAAACATACCAATTCAAGTGGAGGAAGTCATAACTCGTTTCACGAGAAGACAAAAGAGAAAAATTGATTTTGTTATTTGATTAAATTTTTTTTACGTAAAACAATAAAAATACTATTTCTTTTTAATTTAGATTTATTATTATAATCGAATTGGAGCCTGTCCTGACTGAACCTCGACTATGTGACCCCCCCCCCCCCCCCCCCGACTCGAAGGCTGGATCCGCCCTTGTGTCATGTCATGTTAATAAGATGCATGTTTGTAACTTTTAGTGGATTGTCACAAACTTTAAAGGTAGATGTAACAATATCAATATCATATGCTTTCTGTACCTTCGTTGGTGAATTTATTATAAATGATCACTTTACCAATTTTCAGTTTGTTGCTTTACAAATCTGTAGTATTTAGGATAACTAGACTTTCTTAGTCGTTCAAGTGATGTTAAAGTTGTTGAACGATAATGTAGGTAATTACTCGCATAGATGATTGTAAATTCATTAAGTTGAGGGTATTTTTAATGCCCCAGAAGATCTGAAAAGGTTTTGGATGAGATCGGATTACGTTTAGTGCCGTTTTGTCACACAATTTAATGTTCTTTTCGGTTTTAAAGATCCACCGAGTGGGGAGGTTCCAGCCGCTTCCAGTAGCTGCCGATTTTTTGTAAGTCATCGGTTTTTGTCTATTGCGAAGGTCTATTGTCATAGTAACAAGTGGTAACAAGATCCGTGGCACTATTTTCTTTTATTTGGATGGTGCAAATCAATTTAACTACTCATTTGAATGTATTTTAATTTTTTATTTTAATTTTAATTGAAGCTAATAAAATCGGATTATTTTAAAATAAATTTTCTTCATAGCCTAACTTAGAAAACTTAATTTTTTCATATTTTACATCAGTAAATATTTTTTTCCTGACATTGTGATACATCTACTACTACTACTACATACATATATCGAACATACAAAAAATCCAATATGGCGGTCCATAAGAAAAAAAGTTAGTGGCATTAACTGAGAAACAAATGACTGTAGAAATTTTTTGGTAACGTCAACGAAAGCGCCTTAAAAAAGTGTCCCAACAATGTATTTATTAAAATATTACCAGTCATCAAATTAGGCAGATACGGGAAGTTTTTTAAAATGCGCACTTTTTCAGTTTTTTGAAAATATTTCGGAAACGATCGAAGATAGACCAAATTTAAAAACGGCATCGAAACGGTCACAAAATTCTTCAAAAAAGTCCTCATTTAACCGTTCCTCTATCTCTAATAATAACAGAGATAGCAATGCATGCACCCCCAATTTCGGATACAATGTATATAAATCAGGAAATAAATCGGACAATTATAACAACAGTCTAAAGTTTCTTTCTTAATCTGAGGTCCTAAACTCATAATAAGAAAGATAATCTGAGGTCCTAAACAACGGAGTACTACTGATGTAGTCAGTGTACTCCACATCTCTGTGTGTCTCTGTGGTGTAATCTCGTACTCTCTGTGTCTAAACTATTTGAAAGTTTAGTAACTGGATCAGTTAACCGAGAAGCTCAGTAATGATCAGTGGTAATGAGATATAAGGCTTGTTTTAGTTCAACTTTAAGAACAGTTCAGAAACTAGCGTCTACGGACAGAGTATCACTTTCTATTTTTGGCTCCCAAGTCTTGCGCAGGCGGTTCATCATAACGTCGTTTGAAATTAATAATATTAACATATTTAACTTAACGAACTAACCTAAAGAAATATTCGTCGTATTTTAGTTGTTAACAAAATGTAGTAAAAAAAGTGTAATTTTAGTTTTTAAAAAAGACTGTAACAAGCTGATTCGAACCGTCGACCTCGCGTGTGAAAACCATTAAGATGCATCAACCACCCGCTTTGACGCGGTGGCGGATTGCATGATCGGGCGGAACTACAGGTCCGGTTCAGTGAAAACGACAATTAAAACAATATAAAAAACCTAGACTCCTTTTTTAAAACTTACAAATACAATAGGTAATACGATTTAGTATGCAAAACAAAATCTTAACACAATTTTAAGTAACTGGCGCACTTCACTTTTTAAAATTTTGCATCGGACGCTGACACCACAACTTGAACAAAGTTCCTTCCGCGAATTGTTCCAACGAGGGGCTGCGCAGTGCTGGCCTAACTGTGAGTTTACAAAATTTTTATACCAAAAAGGTTTTCGTTCGGTTACGATGAGATTAATGATGGGAAACATGAATTTAGGGACAAAAATGTACAAAAAGAAACGAAGGAAAAACAAACGCTACAAAGATACACAAACAGAAAAGAAGAGGGGGACAGAAAAAGATTAAAGGTGATTCAAAGGTATGAAAAACTAGTGAAAGGTGGATAGGATTAGAGAAAGGTATAGTTGGCGAAACTTGACTATATAGTGGCTGCCGGAAAATTGGTAACGTTTGGTACGGTATAGGGGGTGTTTGATCCGAAATGGGGCATTATGTTGTCTAATTTGCGTTATGACTAAGATGCATGCTATCCATTACACCACGGACTGCTGATGAGAAACTTGCATACTTCTTACTATATCAATACGTAAATCACGGATAAATCGTCTGCGCAAGACTTAAGAGCCAAAATTAGAAAGTAATACTCTGCCCGGAGCCGCAAGTCAGTTCAGAACCGTTCCCGTCTTGCGCAGTTTACTAAATTACCCATTTTAAAACACTACGCATGTCTATTTCTTCATTGCGCATGACGGGAACTGAGAAACGTTCTAGTCAGAACCAAAACTAGACAGGAGATATCAGGTGCTTCCCTTTTGCACAAAACTGAGTGATTCATATGTGAAGTGAGTATACCAATTTCAGTAAATATATGTTACTGCTCGAATTGTACAAAAGAAACGATCTTCTCCTGTACACCTAACCCAAATGTCTGCCAAAAAAAATCTGTGTTCTACTAAAAGCTGCTGTAGATTTTTTCATTTTTACGAACCATTTAAAAAGAATCTCTCACTATGATGTACAAAAACAAATTATTTTTCTAATTCAGCTCAAAAACAAACATTAACCTCAATCTTCAATTTAGTACAAAGTGAGCTTGCTCCACTGTGAAGAGTGCAGTTAAATTAGAAGTAGGGGTAGAAAATCTCACACTTTATTAGGCTCACTTGCAGGAACTAAAACAAACGTACCAACAACTGAGTAATGACGTCACATGTGAGAATAAATTGAGATTTCGTGTAAAAGGGAAGCACATCAATGATGAACCAGAGATGAGTTGACTCTCTGTGATGAACAATTTTGGATTTCACGCTGACAGATCACTATTCACTAGTGTCACTACCCTCCTTGAGTCGCTACACCATGCGACAAGCCATTTGGCTACAGCCAATTGGAAAGCAGTTCAATTGCGCGCGGAAAAAGAGACAGTCTAAAAATCGAATAAAAAGATTGTATTTATAATTTTATAGCTGTGGTGTATTATTTGCTTAACTTTGTTTTCAAACTTAAAATAAACTTTTTGGACCCGCAATTTATAAACGAGTACGCTGTATACAAAATAAAGTTTAACCACATGTCACGACTCTTATTTACCCTTGCCCTAAAATGACTCCTTCAATGCTTCAATGCAATAATTCATTGTTGTGGTTGTGTATAAGTCATTTCGGGGAGGAAGCAATTTTTTATATGAAACTGATAAACTGCAGATATTCAAAGTAAACTTATATAATTCAAAATTTACCGCTTGTTAGTTCCCTGCAGATGGAAGTAGTGGTGCTATAGTCCCGTGTTTGCAATTTTTAACATAGAATAAGTTACTCTCGAGCAGCCATACTTCATTTCTCTATGGCTGTAACCTTGTAACTTGCAACCTATAACCTCTAACATGACACAATTTTATAATCTTAATAGAAATCTCCTAAATTTATAAGAAATGCATAGATCAAGACTCTTAATTCCTCATGGAAAAAATGTATGTAGATATATATTTTATGCTGAAGATATCGGCAAAATTTGTACATATTTAAGGATTTCGTCAGACACAAATCTCACTTGGAAGCTCTAAAAGAACGTATAGTCAGCGGCCCATCTCTCCAAGACTTTATAAATAATCCCAATCCGGTATTAAAGGATGATCCAGAAGCCTGGAAAGAATATGATGGTAAATTAAAACGAGAGAAAGGTGAGGACCAAAGATTAAAGTTACCTCCATGGCTAAAACGAACCATTCCAACTGGAAAAAACTTTAGTCGGCTGAAAGAGCAGCTACGTGGTCTTAATTTGCACACAGTCTGTGAAGAAGCTAGGTGTCCCAATATAGGGGAATGTTGGGGAGGAGGAGAGCATGGCACTGCCACAGCTACTATTATGGTAAATTTTAGATTAAATATTGGAGTTATGAAGTTACTGTCATATCTGATATTGAATTAAAATTTTAATTGTCCCTAAATGTATAGAGACAAGGGAATCTTAAAACTGGAAACCAAATTAATGATCTTTTTTTACTTTCCAAAATAACAAATGTGCTAAATTGATAGAAGTAGAAATAATACTTTTCTCAAAAAATTGTACATATTACAACATACAAGTATTATTACTTATCGTATACAGTCCATTTATACCTGTATCATATTGCAGCGGAATGGAACTGAAACACTGACGAATAGCAAAATTCTGTCTAGTATGTCTTTGAATGATGCATTTCACATAGCATTTGGAACAAAAGCAAATCATAATCAGATCGCCCGATGTCCGCTATCAGTCTGTCGGTATCGACAGATTTTCACTGGTTCGCAAGTGTTTTGGTCAGCAAAATCACTTAAACAATGGGTGCATTCATTCATTCATTGAAAAATTAATTTCAGCAGTAAGAGAACAATATTCTTATATAATTTGAGTGATAAAAAGTACAAAAATAACTTTAAGAAATGGGTAATCTTTTTCTTGATCATATGGATTCCCTCCAATTTGTATACTGTTTTATTAAGTATAGTTGTAACAATAGTCCACATAAATTAGACATTTTAGAAGAAATAATTCATTAAATAATATTTGATATGTATACTCTCAATAGCGTTAGAAATAGATATCCGAAAAGTTCCCACCCTATTCAGGAATGAAAAGGCTTAACACTGGTTTTTTATTTTGTAAACCATTCGTTGGAAGATAAAAAAGTATAGGAAATAAAAAAAATTGTTGTTAAATTCTGTAAAACTGTCTATTGACCCGCATACGAGCAGCCATTAAGGAATGGGTGCAAAATAAATCTCTGGAATTGTGGAGGAATCTCCCAAGACAGAGACAGGCCAAGGAGTTCATTAAAGAACGTTCGGCCAAATTTACGGAAGACCTACTAAGCCAGAATAGGAAGGCCATCAGAGTAATAGTGGGCCTTCTAACTGGCCACTGCCGGCTCAATAGACACATGAGTCTAATGGGCCTGGCAGAGGACGCGACATGCAGATACTGCCAAGAGGAAGAGGAAACCTCAGTTCACATACTGTGCCACTGTGAAGGCCTGGTGAGGCTGAGATTCCAAGTACTCGGAGAAGAAAAACCAAGGGCGGACAGCTATACAAAGGGCCTTTATCAAAGCTGTGGAGTCTAGTACAAAGGACAAAGATGGATGAGGTACTATAAGGAAGATATTCTGGGAGCATCACAATAGACCTGAAAAGGTCGCGGTGGTAAAGGCTAAACAACCAGCTCCTTTGTGAATCTAATCTAATCTAATTTACATGAAGTTTCACAGTGAATATCTCAAAACTGGTTACTTTAACGAGAAAAATGCCCAAGAATGAATTTATAGAATTTTCTCTATAAGATGCATGTCTGGCATGTTTTGACGCAAGTGATTTTTATTTATTTTCCCCTTTTTTCCATAAAGATCGTTTTTAAATTTGAGTTCATTTCCACACCATCCTTGAGGTAGAGCTCTCAGTGCATATTTTTAAAGTGGTTTCTGCTGTAGGCATATTCCACTAAAATTCTGTCCAACTTTATTCATTAGAGGGTTCCTCATCGACGAACTGTTCTTCAAATTCGGAATTTAAACATCCTTACCCCATAAATCAGAGCAGTGCAATACAACTTTAACACAGCTGCATTATTTTCCGCAAACTTTTTGCAGCTGCAGGATACTAGCTGAAGGGTGGAAATTGGTGCTCGTAACTTGGTGGTATAAATGGATGCTAAGATATTGCCCACTTTTTTCCAATCCCAATCCGTTCTTCCAAGTTTTCTCCTTGCCAAAATTGAATTTGATATATATGTATATAGCCGTAATATGTTAAAGCTATTTATATTTATCATCCTGTCGAGCTTTTCTAACAGCTATTAAATTTACCTAACTACTTTCAACATGCACAGTTTCACCGCCTTGAAGCGTCTTTTCGCAAATGAAACAATCACCTATTGTCTCTATATTTACAGAAACAGATTCACACACATTTAAGTCTAATGTAGTAGTAACGTATCTGCATACTGTACATGCTGTATTTCCTAAACGTTTTTTATCGTACTATTACATGCATGTTTATTCCACAACTGAAAGTTCAAGGGACAAGGCACTATCAGGCTTAACAAAGAGTCTATTCTGACCTGCGTCTTTTCCTTCTACATATCACAATGCTTCAAATATCTGCCCCGCAGGTCGTCTAGAATGAATAGTTTACATAAATTAGTAAGGTACATATTTTAGGTATAACTAGAAAACGTATCTTTGTGGAAAAAAAGGGAAAATATATAAAAATCGCTCGCGTCAAAACCTGTGAAAGGAAATTCCACTCTATAAATTCATTCTTGGGCATTTTTCTCGTTAAAGTAACTGGTTTTGAGATATTCGCTGTGTAACTTAATGACAAATTTTTTAATTCCTTTACTTTTTCTATTCTAACCAACTGTTTACAAGATAAAAGTGAGAAACCAACGTTAAGTCCCGGTTAGGGTTAGTTTTTTGCAAAAAAAGGGACTTTCCATTTCTGTGTGGGGTGCGAACTTTTCATGAATCTATTCCTAACCCTATTGGGAGTATGCATCTCATATAGTTTTTAAAAAGTTTGAGACATTTGGAAGTAACTGAGGAAACTGTCCTCACAACACATATCAATTCTCTATACAGGGTGGACTATTAATAATAGGCCATAGTTCATGGGTAGATTCTTTGGGTCAAAGTATGAGGATATAACCAAATATGCCTCAGTAAAATGTTGCTGTGGAAAAAGATACAAGGTGTCAAATTTCAAATTCTTTTTTAGATACACTGGTTAGAACGTGATAACTCCAACCGTTTTCGAAGAAAGTGCCGTTAAACATTTCAATAATTTTTTGAAAGACAAATTCAAATTTAATGAAGCCAAGTGTATTTATTGAAAAAAGTACAAAACGTAAGGAAAACAAAATCGTAATAACAGCGTAAACTCTTTCACACTTTCTTCTGAACTAATGGATTATTTTCATGGTAGTAAGATAAATACGTAAATCAAAAGATTGTCTAAGATAAGCATCTAATCTTATTAGAAGACCAAAAAATAGCATAAAAGTTGACTTAATGACATTATAAACTTTCCCCCCATGCAAAAACCCCATTGCTGTAACTTAGAGTAAATGTTCGATATGGTCTCCACCTACTTCTTATGCCTTTTCTAATCCTATTCATAAAAGATTTTCTTACATTGAAAAATACATTTTCCTGTCCTCTAATAAAACAGGAAAATGCAGCAAACTGCATTTTGTATTTTGTCCCACAGTTCTTCTCTTGAGTTGATAGTATTTGCATAGGCTAAGGACTTCATATGTCCCCACACATAATAATCCAAAGGATATAATCAGGACTCCTTGGTGGCCAAGCAACCTCCTCGACTGATCCATCTGCGTGGGGAAATCTCATCAAGATAATTCCTGACTTCAACGGAGAAATGAGGGGAAGCTCCATCTTGCATGAACCACATTCTGTTGCGTATGTCTAGCATGAAAGCATGTAATATATCAGCAAGAGTATTTTGAAGAAAAAACAGATAAGACTGGAAGGACAAATGGTCCCAATAATTGATCGCCGATGATACCACAACAAACGTTAATCTTAAATTCTTGCTGAAAATGCTTTTCTTTAACAGCATGAGGTTTTCTACTTCCCAGTAATGGGTATTTCTCTAGTTAAAAACGCCTCGGCAAGTAAAAGTTGCCTCGTCGGTAAATAAAGTGTTCTTAACGAAATTTCGATCACTGTTGTGTTTATTTAGAACAAATTGACATAATTGTAGCCTTTGTGGAAGATCCCTTCGAAGTAAGTTTTGTACAGGAGTGAGTTGAATAAAAGCGTTCTTTACGTAGGACTCTTAGGACAGATTGTTTACTCGCCCCTGTTGCCACTGCTAAACGACTTGAGCTGACTTGAGGATCTTCATCCACACGAACTAAAATGTCTAGTTCTTGATCTGGAGTAATTCGTTTCTCCATCGTCCCACATCGTTTTTATGGCGAAATGAACCCGTTTCCCCCAAACGATGAAACAGATCTTTGAAAATCTTATGTATTCTATTTGGATATTTGGAGATACTCATTGTATCTCCTCGTTGCAGCACGTCCGCTAAAATTATTTTGTGCGTAAACACATATCATATCCCTCATTTCCCTATTTGAAAAATTGGCATTGTAAATAAAGAAGTTAAAGAAATTAGCTCGAGGAACAAAATAAAATGATTAAATGATAGTAGTAATTTAGTAAATGACAGAACTAAAACGTAACCAAAGCACACATTTCAATAAATACACTGAATTTGTCTTTCAAAAATTATTGAAATGTTTAACGGCACTTTCCTCGAAATTGGTTGGAGTTATCAAGTTCTGCCAAGTGTACCTTTTATACGTGGAAATGACGCCCTCATCAGATTTTCTGGTCAGAAGTACCACAATGTTTCGTCAAAAAAAAAAAAATGAAAAAAAATCGTCATCAGATACAGGTCCTGCAGCGCCCTCTATGATCTAACGTGTAATACATAAATTATTGTTTCTTAGAATAAAAAAAAATCGTCGGCTACTGGAAGCGGCTGGAACCTCCCCACCCAGTGGATCTTTGAAGCCAAAAAGAGCATTAGACTGTGTGCCAAAATGGCACTAAACGTAATCCGATCTCAACCAAAACCTTTTCAAATCTTCTGGAGTACTAAAAATTTTTATCCAAATCCTTTCAATAGTTTCGGCGTTATCGTGCCTGTCGGCTGTTCAGGTTTATACGGTGGGTGTGAGTAAGTATAGATTTTGAAAGTTAACAAACTGAAACAAATTGGTTTATGACTTACTAGTTGCCAACAGGACACTTTCAGTGAGCAATTTGACAAAAAAATTGAAACCTTTTAATTTGATTAGTTCTAGCAGTTAACACAAAAATAACGTTATAAGATAGCGTTGGATGCCACGCAACCAACATAAATATTAGCTGAGAATTTAAACTGCTAAATTCAACAAATCAAGATTAAAGTAATTTGAATATGATCAAAACAAACAATATATTATCACAATCAAATGTGGAACAAATATCACAGCAGTTTAAAGTATGTACCTATATTAAAAACAAAAGTTTGACAAAAGCTCATTTTTTATAAAAAACAAAATTACTATTATTTTAATTAGTTGAACGAGTGAATGCAGTTTAACTCTAATGAAAACTTAAGATCAAATGAAAGGTACTAAGACCTGTTGAGTTCGAAGACAATTTAGAGACAGAAAGATATACCTTTGTTGTAGTTGAGGTGGTAGGTATATTCTCCAAAGTGGTTTTCCGGACAACATGGTGGCACATTAACTAATGGCTGTCCTGGAATATCTCCTAATATAGAAGATATTGATGACCTCTACTCCTCTAGATAAGGTGATTATTGCGGATGGAAGTTGTATTGCTGTCAGATCTTATATAACAGAAATCTTCCTAAGTTGAACCCTTCTCGTGGTCTCGTGCATAGGAAAATAAATGTTATCAGTCAAATATCTTTTACAACAAAAGAATGAGAAAATATGTAAACTTTGTGTTGCTAACCGCACAACAAAGCAAATATTACGAGAAAAAATAATAAAAAAATAACAAAATTACAAGCAGAATGTAACCAAAACATTTAGTTTGATCCAAGAATGATCAAAAGATATCAAGATACTATGTTAAGATAATTTTCCCAATTACTGAAATAAATTTCCACTAAACTTCTTCAGTGCATGAACTAAATAAACTAAAAATAAGAACAGATCTTATTTGCAAAGTAATGTAAGTAAATTCCCCAAAAAGTAATTTGTAATATTCGAGAAAATAATACTTGAAACGTATCATTTTCTGCGTTTGATTTTTTAGAAAAACCAAAAATGAAAAAAATAAAATTTGAAATTTTAAGTTATATGTAATTAAATTTCCAAGTTTAACACACATCCAGAAGTTAATAACTGATTTAGTTTCTAATATGACTATAATCTATTTGAAACTATTATATCTCTTTATCTACTCATATAAGATTATAATATATTCAATAATCAACTTAATCAACTGGTTTTGAACAAGTAATAGTATCCATAAACAAATAGCGTGGATTATAAACGAGAGTTACATATTATAATTCACTAGGAAAGGTCCAATATTATTATTGAGGAAAGGAAGATGATTTGACATGTTTGATTAGTTTTGACGTTTAACTGTTGACATTATTTTGTAAATAATGTTTCTGTATACTTGCAATTTAATATTAATTGTTATAATCGTAGATAAAGTGGTATTCAATTTGCTATATTATCGCTCGTTGAATAATATACTATTACCCTATTAACAAGTTTAACATCACTTGAACAACTAAGAAAGTCTAGTTAGGTACCATAAACATTACAGATTCGTAAAGTAACAAACTGAAAATTGGTAATGTGATAATCTATAAAAAAAGCATATGATATTGCATTGTTACACCTACCTTTAAAGTTTGTGACAATCCACTTGTACATAGTCACTAAAAGTTGCAAATATGCCGAAATCTTATATGTGTCACCAACGTATCGGATGACAAACTACTAAAACGACAATCGACAAAATTTGCTCATTTTAAACCGATCGCTCATGAATCACTCTTTGTTAAATAAACTTTAGTTAGCTTCCATTTCAGTAATTTTACTAGATTTTAGAGGAATATTTGCAGTGCAATTCTTTGATTTGTCTCTGTATATATTTTAAAAAAGGCACTAAACCTAATCCGATCTCAACCAAAAGCTTTTCAGATCTTCTAGAACATTGATGAAACCCTCATGCAAACTTTTATCCAAATCCATTCTCCAATTCAAAATGTTTGAAATTAAATGCGACAGTAAAGCTGTATAGTTGTTGTTGAATAGGAATACACGTGACATGACCAGTTTCACGATGTAACGGCTACGCGCATCGATCATGTCACGCGAAATGCGATCTATGCTTCACATTTGCTTTGTTTTTAATTTTTTTCACGGAAACCAAATCGAAAGGGTGGAAGTGTGATATATCGTTGAAATTGGAATTTTAATTGCTTTTCAATGATTCGATTGAACATTGTAAGTAAACCAAAATGGCACTAAACGTAATCCGATCTCAACCAAAACCTTTTCAGATCTTCTGGAGCACTAAAGAAACGCACATGCAAAGTTTCATCCAAATCCGTTCAGTAGTTTCAGCGCTATCGTGCTAACACACATACACACACACACACACAGACATTTTTCAAAAACCACTTTTTTGGGTTCCTAGGACCTCAAAACGTAAAGATTTGATATCTCAATTTTCGTTTTTGAACCAATTTTAGTAACCGCTCCCAATTTTATTGTGGTGAGGTTAAAAAGTTCATCTAGCAAATTTAGCGAAGATCAGTGAAGAGGCTGTTGAGTTATTGCAAAAAAAACGAAAAAATAATTTGAACTTTGACACCCTGTATCTTTTTCTACAGCAATATATTACTAGAGTATATTTGGTTATATCCTCGTATTTTGGTCCAAAGAATCTATCCCTGAACTATGGCTTATTATTAATGGTCCACCCTGTATACAATTTGCTATGAGTTTTCCTTTTTTTTTTTAATGATGTCATAAACTCAGCACGAATGTTTCATATTCAATAACAAGGTTCCTAACAAAATTCCTTTTTCCGAATCAGATCAGTTCAGTTAGCATTTCTTCTGCTGTTCAGATGAATGACGCAAAAGCAATACGAAATCAAACTGCTGTTCGCTTTCGCCTTAAAAATGGCAAGTGTGGAAGTAATAATCTAATTGGAACATCTCTTTTTTTAAAAACAATACTTAAAATGTGTTCCACATTTCAGGTTATTTTCATTTATTCAATATGTACAACCGTTAATTAGTTAAGGATGAAAAAATAAAAATTTAATGATTTCTGGAAATAGTTTTTGTTTACCATGAAGTAACCGAAAACTTAGACATCTAAGAACAAAATGTTTATAACAAAAATTGTAGCATAAGCTTTTGTCTTTAATTTGATATATTTTATACCCACCTGGTTTGGCTGTAAAATTCAAAATAAATTAATTACACTACAACACTACAGTGCTTGTTTCCTACTTTAGACAATTCGTATGTCATGTCTACTTTAAACAATTTTTTTTTAGTTACTGGGAGACACATGTACAAGGGGATGTAGATTCTGTTCAGTAAAAACATCAAGAACTCCACCACCACCAGATCCAAAGGAACCTGTTAATACTGCAACAGCTATTGCTTCTTGGGGTTTAGATTACGTTGTACTAACTTCAGTTGACAGAGACGGTACTGGTAGTTCTATTATACACATATTTAAAAATAGATTTCAACTTTTTAAAGAATTAAATTTACACTCATTTTCATAACCAACTTTAAAACGACTAAACTAGTAAAGTGCATTCACATTCCACGATTCATGAATTCACTTTAGCTTATATTAAATGCACAACAACATAAAGCTGGGTCGATTGTGGCTTTATAAATTTAAATATTCCATCCAAAAATTATCAAATAGGATAATCCAGAACACAACTGAACGGGTTTAACTCCTTAAATAAGAGGCTCAGGATGGGAAACACCCTTATATTTGAAATAATAAAGACTTATGGCCGTATTCATGTAGAATTGGCCAAGCTAATCAGAAAAAATATCTACATGGAAAAATGTCAGTGACCTACCAGTTTTTTTGTAAAAAATATCAGGACATGTTTGCAAGGATAGCACGAGGAGCGATAAAATAACTTTACTAACTAAAATATATGGTTTTACATTCTATTAACACACCAAAATTGAAAATAATATCTAAAGTACTTTCTGAGATATTAAAGAATAACAATTAAAAAAAAAATTCAACACGCTGCATGAACTTTTCTTCATAAAACGACCTAAGAAGTCACGCCCTGTAATATTAGCACGTCATTAAGGACCACCCTGTATATATGAAAAAAATAATACCCTTTTGAAAAACCTATAATAGAGATTCCCCTCATTAAAAATATGCAAATATTTTGTCACATATAGAGGATACGTTCCGTTAACAAACTTCAATAACCGAACCGGTAACTGAAAATTTGATGATGGTTCTCATTTGGTAAGCTCGGTTATGGTTTTTTAACGGGATGCAAAAGAACAAGCAAATGGAAGGTATGACGTATTCGCAGTAGTTAATAGATCAGCATAACCTAAAATTTATGATACACTATCTTATAGGGTAGGTAAAGGTCTTAAACGTGGAAGAAGATAAACTAAATTTAAACGCTTAATTCCTTTTATGTCCAGAAATCTTTGTTTATCTTGTAAGCACACTCAATGCTTAATTTAACAGACTCCCACCCATTTACCGTATTCACCTGCTCAGATACGTTGGTCGTTTTGGTAGTAAATAATTTACCAATTTTTCAGGAACCACGTTCCATTAATCAACTTAATTTCAGGAATTAGACATTTACGCAACCCACAAAGTGTAACCAAACCGACCAAGGTGATTAACGGAACATATCCAGAATATACCTGTCCCATTTTGTCACAAGTACGAGTTAAAAATGCGCGGCGCATTCCCCCCTTCTTTTCAAAGTTTTGTTTAAATAATCTGTGTTGACAATGCATAAAATTCTCTGGTCTAGAACCGAATTTGACAATTGTTTACATGTTGTGTTGACCGTGTTGAGGTTAGAATAAACTCATGTACGTTATACACATTTTTCTTATAGTTTTTGCAATAATAAATAATGAGTTTTAAATGATGTGTTCTTCAGTGCACTTAATCCTTAAGGAGCACAAAGGTTTTTGTCAATTTTTAAAAAGTGCAAATCCAAATGCGATCAGCTGATCAATCCATTTATGTCAATTTGGGCATCTAGGGACTTTAACACTTTGCTTATTGTCTCCGTCCCCTCAAGTAACTGGCTGCTTCCCCTCAAGAGAGAGGGAAGCGCATGCACATTCTTAACAGATCGTAGTCACAATGGGATCGGTGGGTTAGAAAAGGGGTAATATATACTTATACAGGGGGTTACTTTTTATGTTGAACAGTATTGCTATCTCACAAATCATAACAGTTACAAATTCAAAATCAAATTTATTTTCTTAAGAAAATAAATTTGATGTGGCCCCGAAGAGACGAAACGTTACACAAAAAATTTGATTACGGTAATTTATAGCAAAGTTAATGTATAATAAAATATTTCTATATAGACCACGCAAAATAGACATTTTAGAAGAAATGCTTTATAAAGAAATAATATTTGAGATGTTGCTACGTTCTACCGGAACATAAATACGTTCGATAGTAAGGGTTACAAGATATTAATGAAAAAAACTCGCTTGGGCTGCTGAGGCATAGCGGATCGCAGCCACTACCTAGCCCGGATAGGTGATGTAATGTGCCCACGACAAAATTTCGCTAGCTCAGAATCTCAGAGCGTTAAGCCCAAGTTTAACATAAACTATTGTAAATTATTAGTTTACTTACTTAATATATATCACTGAGGGTTCCATTTGTAGTGGTCGCAGACGAAATAATGACACCTTCTTTAAACATGAAATGCACTATATTACAGTATTTACAAATAATGTCTGATTCTCTAACAACCTGGCGATGTTCAATGGTGTGAAAATTGAAATAAATTTGGCTACAATGGATCTGATTAGAGAACCTACTTAAGTAATAATAAATGTGTAAAATCTTTAAATATATACACAAGTTAAAATGCAAAAGTAAATGTAATTATATATAACCATGCAGAACCACTGAAGGTGGTCCCCGGTAAAGAATTATCTAGTGTGGTACAATACCCAGATTTCGACAACGCAGAAACTCTAGCCCTACGGTGGTGTCTTTGGGAAAAAAGGAATAGACCAGACGATGGCGTTGATTTACAGCTTCTCCAGCCGTGGAATCAGCAACCATGTACACGCCACCAAACGTCTCTCTCTCTGGAACAGCTGGAAGTCTCGCGCCACTCGCGGATGGTAACAGAAACTCCGCTACTAACTTTTTCGTCGGTGCGATTGCTAGTATGTGGCCCACAAAATGCAAATATGTATCGCGGGTCGCATATGCAACAGGTCCGCATCAATGTGTACTCTCGATAGGGTTAGAAATAGATATTGGAAAAGTTCCCACCCCATTCAGGAACGGAAAATCCCTTTTTTTGCAAAAAGACCACTTAATGCTGGTTTTTCACTTTTATCTTGTAAACCGTTCATTGGCAGAGAAAAAAGTATAGCAAATAAAAATTTGTCGTTAAATTCTGTATAAAAAAATGTCCTATTGACCTTGTAACAGCGTCCAAACTAAAGGATAGTTTGGAGCGCATAGGTAACAATCTATCTTACACGAAGTTTCACAGCGAATATTTCAAAACCGGTTACTTTAATGAGAAAAATGCCCAAGAATGAATTTATAGAGCGAAATTTTCTCTACAAGATGCATGTCTAGCGGGTTTTGACGCAAGTGAAGTGATTTTTATTTATTTTCACTTTTTTCTAGAAAAATGCGTTTTTTTTATTTGAGCTCATTTCCACACCAGCCTTGAGGTAGAGCTCTCATGCGTTTTTTTTTTTAAGTGGCTTCCTTTGTAGGCGCATTCCACTAAAATTCTGTCCAATTTTACTCATTAGAAAGTTCTTCATGGACGAACTGTTCTTCAAATTTGGAATTTAAACATTCTTGCTCAAGGCAATTAGAACACATTATTGAGCAGCACAATCCAATTTTGGCACAGGTGCATCGTTTCCCACGATCGTTTTTGCAGCTGCAGGGCACTAGCTGAAAGGTGGAAATAGGTGCTGGTATTTCGGTGGTATAAATGGGTGCTAAGACATTGCCCACTTTTTTCCAAACCCATTCCGTTGGTTCCAAGTTTTCAATCATCATCATAATATTTTGAGGCTGTTTATATTTATCAGTCTGTCGAGCTTTGTTAATGGCTATTAAATTCATCAAGCCTCTTTCAACATGCACATCAGTTTCATCTTCTTGAAGCGTCTTTTCGCAAATAAAACAATCACTTATTGTCTTCATATCTACAGAAACACTTTCACGCACATTTAAGTCCATGTGGTAATAACATATCTGCATATATTCTTATATTTCTTTCAGCCTATCTTCACCGTATTCCTTAAATGTTTTCTATCGTACTATTACATGCACGTTTACTCCTCAACTGAAGGTTAGAGGAACAAGGCACTCTCAGGCTTAACAAAGAGTTTATTCTGATCTGTATCTTTTCCTACATATCACAATGCTTCAAACATCTACTCCTAAGGTCGCCTAGAATGAATGGTTTACATAAATTTTGTGAGGTACATATTTTATGTATAATTAGAAAACACATCTTTATGGAAAAAATAAAAATCACTTGCGTCAAAACCCGCTAGACGTACATGTTGCAGAGAAAATTCCATTCTATAAATTCATTCTTGGACATTTTTCTCGTTAAAGTACCAGTACCAATTGTCACCCTTCAGCTAGTGTCCTGCAGCTGCAAAAAGGATTGTAGAAGATGATGCAGCTGTGTTAATGTTGGATTGCGCTGTATAACAATGTGCTTTAATTGCCACGAGCAAGGATGTTTAAATTCTAAATTTGAAGAACAATTCGTCGGTGAAGAACTCTCTAATGAGTAAAATTGAATAGAATTTTAGTAGAATAGGTCTTTAGGGGAAACCACTTTTAAAAAAAACCCACCTCAAGGCTGGTGTTGAAACAAGGCCAAATTAAAAAACGCATCTTTGTGGAAAAAAGGGAAAATAAATAAAAATAACTTGCGTCAAAACCTGCTAGACATGCATCTTATAGAGAAAATTCCGGTTTATAAATTCATTCTTGGGCATTATTCTCGCTAAAGTAACCCACTTTGGAATATTCTCTGTGAAACTTCGATCGATTTTTACTTATGCGCTCCAAATTACCCGTTAGTTTGGATGCTGTTACTGCGAAACAGGTGGGGATAATCTATAAGGTAAATAGGACATTTTAACCTCACCACAATAAAATTGTGAGAGGTTACTAAAATTGGTTCAAAAACGAAAATTGAGATAACATCAAATCTTTCTGTTTTGAGGTCCTAGGAACCCAAAAAGGTGGTTTTTGAAAAATGTCTGTGTGTGTGTGTGTGTATGTATGTTAGCACGATAGCGCCGAAACTACTGAACAAATTTGAATAAAACTTTGCATGTGTGTTTCTTTAGTGCTCCAGAAGATCTGGAAAGGTTTTGGTTGAGATCGAATTACGTTTAGTGCCGTTTTGGCGCAACAAGTAGTTTATTTTGTAATTACTTACAATGTTCAATCGAATCATTGAAAAGCAATTAAAATTCCAATTTCAACGATATATCACACTTCCACCCTTTCGATTTGGTTTCCGTGAAAAAAATTAAAAACAAAGCAAATGTGAAGCATAGATCGCATTTCGCGTGACATGATCGATACGCGTAGCCGTTACGTCGTGAAACTGGTCACGCCACATCTATTCCTATTCAACAACAACTATACAGCTTTACTGTCGCATTTAATTTCAAATATTTTGAATTGGAGAACGGGTTTGTATAAAAGTTTGCATGAGGGTTTCATCAATGTTATAGAAGATCTGAAAAGGTTTTGGTTGAGATCGGATTAGGTTTAGTGCCATTTTTTAAAATATGTACAGAGACGAATCGAAGAATTACACTACAAATATTCCTCTAAAATCTAGTAAAATTACTGAAATGCAAGCTAACTAATGTTTATTTAACAAAGAGTCATGAGTGATAGGTTTGCAATGAGCAAATTTTGTCGATTGTCGTTTGTTCCTCGTGCTATGTTTTAGTAGTTTGTCATCCGATACGTTGGTGTCATGTCACATATAAGATTTCGGGATATTTGCAACTTTTAGTGACTGTGTACAATTGGATTGTCACAAACTTTAAAAGTAGGTGTAACAATAGCAATATCATATGCTTTTATTATAGATTATCACTTTACCAATTTTCAGTTTGTTACTTTACGAATCTGTAATGTTTATGGTACCTAACTAGACTTTCCCAGTTGTTCAAGTGATGTTAAACTTGTTAATACAATAATAATATATTATTCAACGAGCAATAATGTAACAAACTGAATACTATATTTTATCTACGATTATAACAATTAATATTAAATTGCAAGTATACAGAAACATTATTTACAAAATAATGTCAAGTTTTTTTTTTTTTTTTGACGAGGAGGGGAAACCCTCATGGGCTCTCCTCATAGGGTCTTTTGTAACACTCCGAGGGCACTGCAGTGTCTTGGGCTTATTGTGCACTCCCTGTTCCGATTTACACTGACCATTTTAATACTCCTGTGCCACTGATGAGGTGATACAGGTCTGAGAATGGGCGAGTTTTAACGCTTTGCGGGTCTGTTTGTGTTTGCCTGTAAATATTATATCTTCTGTGGACCAATGCGTCACATTCATATATGATATGGTCTACTGTCTCTGGTACCTTACCACATAATCTGCAGTCAAGGTCGCCATCGAACTTGTCAATTCTGTGCAGGTGTTTCTTAACAGGAAAATGTCCCGTTAGGAGGCCTGTTACAATTCTCAACTGTAACCTGTTCTTTGGGAGCAGTTTTGCAGTTTGTTTTGGGCATGGTCAACAGTTAAACGTCAAACTAATCAAACATGTCAAATCACCTTCCTTTCCTCAATAATAATAATGGACCATTCCATTTCACCGTATCGAAAAGATGGTTGGCTGTATCTAGTGAATTATGCAACTCCCGCTTATAATCCACGCTATTTGTTTATGGATATTACTTGTTCAGAAGCAGTTGATTAATAAATAGATTATAGCCATATTAGAAAGTAAATAGGTTATTAAGTTCTGGTTGCGTGTTAAAGTTGGAGTTTAGTGCTCCAGAAAATCTGAAAAGGTTTTGGTTGAGATCGGATTACGTTTAGTGCCGTTTTGGCACACAATTTCATGCTGTTTTCAGCTTCAAAGGTCCACCGGGTGGGGAGGTTCCAGCCGCTTCCAGTAGCTGCCGATTTTTTTATACAAAATTTAACGACAAATTTTTTATTTCTATACTTTTTTCTCTTCCAACGAACAATTTACAAAATAAAAGTTAAAAAACCGGCGTTAAGTCCCCGTTGAGGGTGTTTTTTGCAAAAAAGGGACTTTCTGTTCCTGAATCGGGTGGAAACTTTTCGGATATCTATTTCCAACCCTATCGATAGTACACGTCTCAAATATTATTTCTCTATAAGTTATTTCTTCCATATAGTGTTTTTTAATCTAATTTGCATGTACTATATAAATCATTTTAATATTCTATATAGTAACTAGGTAAAAAAAAAAAAAACGAGCTATTTCAAATTTTACCGTATATCTCCGGAACCAATCAGACAGAATATTTTCAATTTCTAAGACCCTTTTCATTAAACTTTAAAATACGAAACTTTTTTCTCAATTAACCGACTTTGTAACTGTTATGGTTTGTCAGATCCTGTTTAATATAAAAAGTGGCCCCCTAATATCATTTAAAATCTGTTTTAGACTTACCCGATGGTGGTTCTAATCATTTTGCTGAAACTGTCAGGGAAATAAAGAAACAGTAAGAACATTCCTCTATATTTATCTAAGTGTTAAGTATATGATGCATTTTTCAGAAATGACAATATATTAGTTGAATGTTTAGTTCCTGACTTTCGAGGCGATTTAGATCAAGTTAAAACCATTGTCGAATGTGGGCTGGACGTGTATGCTCATAATATTGAAACAGTTGAGTCCCTAACTCCATTTGTTAGAGATAGAAGAGCAAAATACAGGTAAGGTTTTTTTTGTCAAATAGTTTCTTACAAAAAAAAAAGTAAAATAATAAAAGTTCTTTAATGAGTATAGACCCAAATGGATATTGACCGAAGTCCTTCAACTTGTTTATATAGCTATGTAAATTATGTACATGTATATTATGTGTGTATCATATGTGGTGTTTATACAAAAAAGAAAAGAGAAACAAATCAAGTATATTAATATGAGTATATATGTCTTGCAGATTGTTGCTGTTCATTGTGCGCTTAAGTCGTTAAGGCTTGATCTTGATATTTTCTGTGTCTTTGTGTCTGTTGGTTTCTTATTTTGCATAAGATTTGTATTTGTCACTGTTGTCTTTATTTTTGGCAAATTTGATAACCTCCTTGAAATCGGTTCTATGTTAGTAACCTGATGTAGGAGATTATTACCAATGGCATGTAGCTATCGGTATGCAATAGGATGCAATGTATGGGGGCCCTTTCAATGCTTGAATATAGAAATAAAATTATTGTATCTCTGAATTCGAACGCAGGTTGTATATATTACACATTAGTAATAGATTTAGAGATGGGACATATAAATAACACATTCTTAAAGTGCGAATTTTCGATATTTAAATATAATGCAAGAAACTTCGAAATAAATGTTCAGAATGTTCACAGCACAATGTCCTTTAGTTGATAAACTAAGATCTTAACTTTTTGCCTAAAATGAGTAGTACTGTGGGAAATAAGCGCGCACATAAGGGTTGGTTCCGAACAACACAATAAATTGTAATCTTTATTATAATCTACTTTAAAGTTCAATGCCTAATGCTAAAGCAGTGGCTACTAAGCTCCACTTAAAATTATAATAAATGTACCGCTTCGACCCTCTCACCCCTATAAAATAACGTGATTTCTAAAGAAGTGATAATATTGTATGTTATACTTATTTGCACGTCACCCCAGGACCACTATTCTGTAAAAGCGTGAAAGCATATTCCCGTGAGAAGTGGGCAGAGTTCACTTAAAAATGAATGAAAGTCTTTTCTGTAACTACGGGAGTGATCACATCGTGCAAAAAATGCGTGAACTTACTTTTACTGGTAAATCGTGAGAGAATCCGCCAGTTCCCCGGGAGAACAGCGATCCTAACCGTATTTTTTTGACAGTTTGCGTCGGCCAAAAATTATTGTTGTCAAATCTGTGAACCAGAATGGACATTGAGGATTTGCTCATCGCCAACGAGGTAATAATAATATAATTCTTAGCAAATATTACAATTACTCTTTTAGTTTATTATAGTCATATTTAAAAAAATATATGTTACCAATAACGAAGTTATATCCTTACGGAATTTTTGATCAATAAAAATTTATTCTGTCAGCTTTTACCTAATTTAAGTAGTGACATGTGACTTGACAATGACAACAACTGAGCACTGAACAGCTGATGCTTTTGCTCCAACCTAATTGGTTGTAAATTCGGCTATTCTTGCTGAATCCTCTCACGTTCGCCACCTATTCACTGCACTTATAGAATACAGTCTAGGAGGGTCGGGTGAGATACGTGTGATGTGAGCTCTCGCTTCGCACGATGAATGCTGACTCTCCCCATAATAACAGAATAGAGGTCCTGAGGTAAAGTACGCATTTTTTTTACGTGTTGTCCTCTGTAGGCCTAATCCACTAATTATCAGAAGGTTACCTACATCAATTAATCTTTGTCATCCTCCATAGATTCACGCATGCTTGTCCGTGGCAATGGTAACACATTGTGGAGCAACGTAAGCCTACTCTTCTGCAATTGTACCTGTTTTCGCACCCTAATGACCCTAATTTGCATGAATAAGAAATTGGTGTTAAAACAGTTTCGGGAGCTGGTTCTTTTGTTGTCATAATAGGTCAGTCCATAAAATTTAATAAAATGATAGATTTATGGGTGTTATAAACCCCTACAAATTTTTTTAAAAAGTAGTTTACTTTCGGCATTATTTATAATAGAAATTATCTCAACGCGTCGAGGCTAGAAAACGCTCCCTTGGCGCGAGGCTAGGCGAGTGACGTCACATGCTTGCTATGTGATGTAGTTAATTTTGCGATTGTCGTGATAATTGTCATAGTCGTATTTATCTGTGCTTTGAAAGAAAATCGGATATCATAATCACATCTTCTTTAACATGTTCTATCTTTAATATGCATATTAGGTTTGTCCTATTCAATAAACTTACTTACTTACCTGTTACCTCAAGATATAAAACAATTGCCAATGTGTTGATTCAGAATTGCAATAAGAAGTTTGCTTATAAGGAATGCTTTCTACAGTATAGCTGAATTTATAAATAGTGAATTCCATTTTAGCATGTAAAATTAATGTTTTTTTTTAATGTGTTTTTCTTTCTCCTTTTTATCACTTTGTCGGCCCCCGGACCATTTTCTTTAATTATTTGTTTGTCTGTAGTATTCTGACATATGTAAATACTATGTATATTTAACATGAAATAAATTACTTACATCTTCGTTCTGAAGAGTATGTGAATCTCGTTTCTGGAAACCCTTCTCCACCCTTTGACAACAATAAACAAACTATATTTGATGTTCTAAATAGTAAAAGCATTGTTACTTCCGTGAATTCAAACTTTGTTCTAACGAGAATGACACGGAATAAACCTAACGCAGCGTACAGATGATCTGGCGCCTGCCGAGCCTGCAAGCATCTGACATCTTACTGAAATAAAGCAAGCAATTTCTATAGCCGCTGCTGTTGTTCTGATTAACTATTTCCAACTTCAGTTCTAATATTGTTATTATTGGGTAAATATCTTTATTTTTCACTATTTTTAATGTATATTAATTTTTTTGTGGACAGACTTATTGCGACTTTTTTCCATCTCCAATCAGTAGTTTCTAGCATAACGTTTTTCCATGTTTGAATTTGACAAAAAACGCGATATGAGTGTTGTCAAGCAGCAGCAGCAGAAGTTCATGGTAACATTCAAGTATTGTTGTTCTAATCTTTCCTTTAGAAAAAGCAAACTGAACTAAAAAGTAAAAAATAATGTTTAAATATACTTATTTACTATTTTATTGTAAAAAGCGTGGGGGTGCTTGATATCAATTGTTATAAACCTCACACCTTTTACAATAAAATGAATCTTAATATTTAAACATATTAGGACAAAGTTGTCATCGGTCCTTGATAAGTATGCAAAGTTTCAGTTTAATCTGACGTTTTGAGGTGGGTGAGAATCACGTTCAAAGATTCCTTTACAAACAAACATACAGATGAAGCTAATAAAACTGTGTTGTGTCGCAACCGCTAATGGCGTGTGCAAATAATACTGTTTCTTTACGGTTTTTTAAAAAAGTTGAGGATTGTAAATCTGGGAAATTGCAAATCCTTTTGCTGGTATTACCTTGTTTTTCTTTTAAAAACTCAATGTCTTTGTCAGAGGGAGAAAGAGCAATAAGAAGGACTAGTAGGTCCACATCTTGCCCTATGACAACAGCTGTGTCACACATAATATTTTTCGATAGCAGTTTGTAGTACTAATAAACCGGCGTCATCCCCGGCAGTGAACATCTCGATTCCTTCATTCCTAATTTTTTTTCACCAGTTCTGTCATATTTGTTATGCAAATTACTAAGGAACTTCTGCTGAGTTTCAGAAACAACAGTGTTTTCATCAAATATAACCCCAGGACAGGTTTTTGCAGTACTCGTTTTTGTCGTTCTAGGCGCTTCGTGCTGCTTGTATCTCCAAATAACCATGAAACACGACAGTTACTTTATTACCCTAATATTTTCTTATGTAACTAATGTAAGAGTTGTAAACATTATTAAATGTCCCTTTCTTTGGCCATATTACGCGAAGAAGCAAGTATCCTCCATCAAACATATTTCCGCTATTTTCGTCTATGGAAGAAGACGAAGATTAATTGACGTAGGTAACCTTCTGTAATTTGTAGATTAGGCCTACAGGGGACACCAATAAAAAAGAACGTGCCAAGTACTTTACCTCTGGGGTGGCGTGGCGTGGAGACAAGTATAATATACAATATTATCGCTTCTTTAAAAATCACGTTAGATGAACGTGTAACTAGTGAATCTGTGGTTATCAGAGGCGCTATAAATTTATCAGGAGAAATAAAGGGGTTGAAGGAGTTACGTAAAAAATTCAATTAAGTTTCAACTAATGTAGCTACCCAATCCCCATAATGATTCATTTGAACTATGGATTAGTATTAAATTACAGGGTAAGAATTTCTGTTTGGGAACACTTTACAGACCCCCTAATATAATTGTAGCTGTAGGTTGAGATTATGTCTTATCACAATTATTGCCAAGCTTTTATTTGGAGGCGATGTAAATATTGACCTTTTAAATAAAAATAGTAACGGCTATAATCTAATTCAAATTTTTTTGGGTAGATACGGACTCACAAATTATTACAAGCCCTACACGTATCACTGAAAGATTGTGGAATTTAATTGATGTCTTAGTTTCCTCTGATCCTGAATTACCACACAGTGTGGAAGTTATTAACATAATTGCATTTTGATGGTAATATGCAACTATTACACTTAACGCGCCAGGCTTGTAACTTGTAATTCAGCGCTCGGCGGGGGCACATAGCCCGGAGAGTAGCTGTTGATTGCAGTCTGGTTGGTTACGTTTCTTATAGTAAAATAAGGATTTCATAGAGGAGTTTACGACTAAAAATATTATGTTTTAATATTAAAGTTAGCAATAGTTCAGCCATTGTTTACAAAAGGAGACCCGAATATGTATGAAAATTACAGAGCAATAAGTCTTCTATCGAGTGTATCAAAACTTATTGAGTTAGCTATAAAGGAACTGCTTACGTCTTTTTTGTATTGAAATGACTTGCTCTCCAATTCACAACACGGTTTCACTAGTAATAAAAGCACCGAGACAACACATTATATGTTTTTCATCAAAAAATAATTAATGCACTAGATAACAAAAAGTATGTGCTAGGGCTTTTTATAGATTTTTCTCGAGCTTTCGACTGTGTTGACCATCAGTTATTAAAAGCTAAACTTTGTAGGTATGGAGTAAAAGGCACTCTTTTAAATTTGTTGTTTTCATCTAAAGGATAGGAAACAAATTGTACAAGTCCTCAACAGTGCATCCAGCAGTTTAGAGGTACATCAATGAGTTCTACAGGGATCTATACTTGGGCCTCTCCTTTTTATACTTTTTGCGAATGATTTAATTCTATATTTAAATAAAATACTTAATTTCCTAACAATCTGTTATGCTGATGACACTAATATTCTTATAGTAGAAGACAATTTAGAAAAATTAAAACTTACTACTGAAAGAGTTTATAATAAAATAACTAAATGGTCAGACAAAAACAAATTATGTTTAAATAAAAATAGGACGTTTTCAATAGTGTTTAGCTTAAAGGGAAACCAAGATAAATTGCGTTTCCCTGACAATCTTCAAATAATTCTTACGGAATCCATTAAATTATTAGGCATTACTGTGACATACAAAATTTATGTCTAATCATTGTAGCATAGATATTCTACTAACTCTTTATTATGCCAACTTTCATTCGCCTCTAAAATATGGTATAATTAATTGGGGAGATAGTTCACAAGTAAGTAGAGTTTTCATATTAAGGAAATATGCAGTATGCATAATTGCAAAGTTTGGAAACTTGCAGAAACGCCTTCAAAAGCCTTAAAATTTTGACTTTGGTGAGTATTTATATTTTGGAGATGTATACATACATTTTTAAAAACAAGTCTAATGTTCTTAAAAAATCAAATAAGTCATGGGTACGAAACACGACATAAGGGACAGCTTCATACTGTTTCCTTTCGAACGGCAATGTATCAAAATAGTTTTATATATATTGGCTGTGTTTCAATTTTTTAATAAATGAAATTAAATCATCCCCAAATATTGAGATTTTTAAAGCAAAACTCAAAGATGTTTTAATAAATAAAGTTTGTTATGTCCTAGTTGAGTTTTTATATGTTTTTACCATTTACCTTAATCATATTAAGTGTTTTAATTTTGTTTGTTGACAATTATAATGTTTTGCTGCTGTATTTATATTAGTTTTAAGAAACGACCCACTTTTTGTTTGTGTTTTATTTTTAAATGTGGAAATAAATTATAAATAAATATATACAGAGCTTTCAATAATGATCACAGGACACGTGACCACAAAAATATAGACAACCAACTATACACGATGGTATTGCACTAAACAGAAATACCCTAAATCTATTGGCGTTCTAGTTAAAGGTAAAAAATTTATGATAATTCATTTATTCATCAAATTTAAGAGTTTTTTAATATTAAAAGCAAATTTAAATGGGATGCCTTTTATAGTCTAGTATACTTTAACTTGGCGTGTGTATGTATGAGTTAATATTTCCGTACGATTTCATTTTCTCTTGTACACAAAGATCCAGAAATATTGTCCACGTAGGCAATGTTTCTGGACTATTGCTTTAACTTTGTGTACAATATGGGAGAAAATGAAATCGTATGGAAATATTAACTCATACCTACACACGCCAAGTTAAAGTATAGTAGACTATATCTGAATAAAAAAAATGTTCGCAAGAAATAAATTGTTACACCTAATTAAAAATAATCTTTATTTCCACAGACAACATGAATATAAACATTCGAATCAAACAATCCACAGTAAATAAAAGAAATTACATAATAAAAACTTTTGTTACATGAGATTTAAATTAGAAGATGAATGAATACATTTTAATACGAAATGCCAAGAAATTATAACAAATGCTCAAAATGGCTGCCTTGAGTTTCTAAACACACATGGACTCTTCGTTCCATATTTTCGAATACGTTCTGTAACTGATCAACACTAATATTGCGGATTTCTCTTTCTATTGTCTCTTGTAATTCGCCAATGGTATGTAATCTATTTTTAAAAACATTGTTCTTCATGTGTCCAAATAAGAAATAATCACAGGGCGTTAGATCTGGAGACCGTGCAGGCCATAGTCCCTGGCTGACTAATCGGTCATCGTAAACTCCCGTAAAAAATCAAGTGAAGCTCTTGCTGTATGGGCAGTAGCGCCATCTTGCTGGAAATACCCATCTTGCAGTTCATCATCATGCAACTGCGCCAGAAATGGCTCTAAAATAAGAGTTTGATACCTTTGGGCATTAATTGTTTCACGAAAAAATGTAGGGCCTATAATTCGCCCTCTGGATATTGCCACCCATACACCAACTTTTAAGGGGTGTAAACTTGTTTCTACGTAAGTGTGAGGGTTTTCTGTAGCCCATGTCCTGTAGTTCTGACTATTGATATAACCTGTTAAGTGGAACCATGCTTCATCAGTAAAATAGGTTAAATCCAATACATCGTTGTTATTTAAATTTCCGTTGAACCAACGACAATATCTTACTCGACTTTCAAAATCAGGGGGTAATAGTTCTTGAACAACGGTTACCTTGTATGGATGCAAATGGAGTTTTTTGAGTGCTTTATTAATTCTTCATTAATTTCAAAGTTGTTCTTTATTTTTTATATGTCTTGCTCAAAATGGGAGCCCCTATTCCGTATACAGACACGGCAGCGTCTTCTTATTTCCGTCCTTGTTACTCTGGTTGTCAGATTATACCTTATGTGTTGGGCAGCATCGACTATCCTTTGTCTAAGGTTTTCTATAGTATTGACTGGTGTGGCATAGACCATCTCCTTCATATGACCCCATACGTAATAATCAAGGGGTGTTAAGTCAGGGCTTCGCGCTGGCCAAGGTATTGGGCCCGCTCTTCCAATCCAACGGTTAGGGAAACGTTGATCAAGTAACTGTCGTACTGTCAGCCGATAATGTGCTGGACAACCGTCGTTCTGAAACATCATTCGCTGTCTGACGGCGAGAGGAACATCTTCTAAAATCATCGCCAGATCATTTCTTAAAAAAATTTCATAGATTTCCCCGTTTAAATTTTGAGGAAGAAAGTGTGGCCCTATTAAATAGTGGCCAATGACTCCCATCCACACATTAATAGAAATCTTCATTTGGAAACTAGTTTCACGTGTTAACTTGGGATTTTCCTCTGCCCAATAATGTAGGTTGTGGAAATTTGTTATACCCTCGCGATTAAATTTCGACTCGTCCATCCATAAAATACTTGTTAAAAAATTTGCACTTTCTGCATCTGAATTTAACATAAAGCGGCAGAATTCCACTCTCCTTCCAGGATCACCTTCCTCTAAGCCTTGGACAGGGGTATAGTGGTAAGGATGACATCCAACTCTATGTATCATAGACCAAACTTTCCATTGTGACGCTCCGGTTAGTCTTGCGACTTTATTAGTTGAAATAGTGGGGTCTTCCTCAAAATACCTCAATATTTCTTCCTCATCATCTGGTTCATAAACGGGAGGAGCACCAGCGTCACTTCTTCTACATTTCACGGAGCCAGTTTCAGCGATATTTCGATATGCCGTACTAAATACACGTGCATTTGGTAAGCGGCGGTTAGGGTACCAAAGACCATATTCTCGGCGAACTTCAGCAGCGTTGCCGCCATAGTATCCATAGACAAACAAGATATCAGCGTATTCTGCGTTGGCATACGCGGCCATGGCACAGAAAATACAATAACAACAACTAATAACAACAACTACGAGCAAAATCAAAATCTTCGATAACTAATTTAACAAGACCAACAAACTTAAGGGACACGGAGATAAGAATGTCAGTTAATGACATATATGCACAAACGTCAAAGTCAAGGACTGACTGATTTAAATGAAAATGAACGATTAGTTGTTTAATAAATTCCGCTACCAGCATTATCTTTACTAATTTTTTATTAGAACTATCAAGGGTACATTAAACATTTCTACCTAGTTCGATAGCTATTGAAAGGAAGTTTTTATAATAATTTGTACGCGTCCTACATTAATATTTTTTTGAAAAAACCTAATAGGTAAATTTCATAACTGACTTAAAAAAAATTTTTTTACAAGTTTTTATTTTAAATATTCACATGATCGAAATGTTTCCGGATATTTTTCATTCCAAACGGATATCTATAATATTGGACAAGTAATCCAGTAAAAAAAAATTAAAAAATGTCAAGTAGATTTTTCGGAAATTGACTTTTAAGACATTATTATCTACTTTTTTGAGAAAAACAAAAAAATTGAAATATCTCAAAAACTATTGAGTTTTGCATAATGTATGTTAGGGCTAGATTTACCCCTTAGCTCATGCCCCATCACATATCCAAAGGAATGTATCGAATTACCAGTAACCCTGTATATTATATTTCTACTTTTTATAATGTTCTCTTTTATATTTATACTTGTTTTTGTAATTTGTTTGTTATTGTTATGTTTCGACTTGTGTAAAACAATTTTTGTTCTGTTTGGTGTATAGATACACCAATAAATATTATTATTATTAGAATATATAATAATAACAATAATTTAAAAATAGTTTTAAATAATCAACTCAAGTCCAGTCAATGTTTGGTGTTTGGTTTGACACAACACAGATTTAAGATTTGTAAAACATGTTAGTATTCTAATACAAAAATCTATTATCTAACTTAAACTTTGTATATTCATAAGGACATTCTTAGTACAGAGGTAAACTGATTCACTAATATTATTGTCTATTTCTTACTGTGATACTGTATACTGGCCAGCCATTTTAAATCGAGATAAGGAATCTCTTCAAAGGATTTAAAGTTCTTGTATAAGATTTTCATATAACTTACGTAACTGTACTGTCACTGAGCATGTTTAAATTTCAAGATAATTAAATGTGGGTCACCTAATTATTTACTTCTTAAATTGAAGAAAGGTCCTGACACTCATCAGCGTTTTACACGTCATTGTACTCAATTATTGTTCCCAAGTATAGGTCTACCCTATTTCAACATTCGTTTGGCTATACAGCTACAAAATTATACAATTCACTTCCTCTTAGCATAAAATTTTGCTCTAATATCGCTAATTTCAGAGCACAGATCATTACAGCGCATTATATAAATGTAATTTTTCGATGTTATTTACTTTTAGATATTTTTATGATAATACACCATTTTCTGCTTAATTTATTTTTACTCGAGGGTGGTTATATGGAAGAACACATACGTGAATATCGCCACTCATCTTTAAATATTTTGTTTTTTATGTATACTTGCTGAAAAAATAGATACATATTATTATTCTTTTATAGGGGCAATAGGATGAAACCATACATTTATAACAATTTTAAGTGGAGTTTTGTAACTACTGCTTTAGTGTTAGGCATTGAAATATATAGATTACAATTTATTGTATTAACCGGAACTAACCCTGACGTGTGCACCTATTTGCCATAATACTATTCATTTTAGAAAAAAAAAATAGACAGGTATTATTATAAAAAAGTGTACTGTTCCTGAGATAATCTAGAAAACCTCAAAATGGGTGGAAACGAGATCCTAGGACATGACTCACACTATTTAGGAGTCGGAACTTTTCGGTTTAATAATTTTTCTTATGCGATCCTTATCATTTCTACCAATGTTTCTGAATTTTATCTGATATAAATTGTTATTTTACTGAACTAAAGAACTAGCACGTTTTATGAGGAACAAAGTGATTTTCTGTGCCTCAGCTGTTCTTGCCGTACAATCGTAGACACAAAAATGACACTTTTACTTGATCTATTTTTATTTCCAGGCAATCCTTAAAAACTTTGGAAGGTGCCAAACGATTTCATCCTGATCTTATAACAAAATCCTCTATAATGTTAGGTTTGGGTGAAACGGATGAAGAAATACAACAGACTATGACAGACCTTCGAAGTGTTGGTGTAGATTGTGTAACCCTGGGTCAGTATATGCAACCTACTAAACGGCACTTAAAAGTAGTTGAGTACGTTACACCAGAAAAGTATCTACAGTGGGAGAAAATAGGAAATGAAATGGGATTCTTGTATATTGCTAGTGGTCCTTTAGTTAGAAGTTCCTACAAGGCAGGTGAATTTTTCATTGCTAGCATTCTGAAAAACCGAAAGACTAGCTCTGCATAATAGCAAAAATGAAGTAGATGAAATTAATGTGTATTTATTAGTGCTAATTGAATAAATTGTTATTGTTAAATATTGGTTTTATTTGATGTGAAATTATAAAGTAGAATTGATCTGAGGGTAGAAAAAAGACTTTACAAAATAAGTTTTTATCAGGCAATATTGAGAAGTGCTTATGTCTGTCTATTTTACGAGGGCAACACCAATTATCTTGCTTAATATTTATTGAAGAATAAAGTTTTAGAAACAGTTATCCCATTTTTTTGTGAGCTATATTTCAGTAAAAAGAAATTTGAAATTCATCACATTTCTCACTTTGAGATATATTACAAAAACAGGAAAAATAAGAAAACTACAAATGGTTGTAGCTTCCTTATTTGAGGAGAAATGAAAAAAGTTAAAGGGATGAAAGTTGATGGCAAAGACAAGAATAATAAATGTGTATCAAAAAATTCGAAAAACTCATTTGGCTTTTGACATACACTTGTGCAAAAATGAAAAGAACAAATCTCAAAGTAGGCCATGACATTAATTCCGTTTATTTTTTCTCATTCCAACGATATAAAACGTGTCACAAAAATTTTAATTTATAGTCAATATTTAATATTTTACGAAAACCACAATTCATATCACTGAATCATAAAAATTAGCTATTCCATAATAGTAAAAATTCACTTTATCATTATAATAAATAATTACTGAATTATAATTAATATTATAGTTCAGTAATTATTTATTGCAATTTAATACAAACAAACAAATATCTCATAAATACAAGTACTGTCGTGAGCAGAAAAAAATAGGACTTTTTTCTTCTAATGTAAATCTGTCTCTATTTGAATAAGTAATGAGTAGCCCAAATAAAAGAGATATCACTTTTAATTTATTTTTTATTTTAATGCTGTAGTTATTGCTATAGTAAATGATGGATGGTTAATGAGACAAATTGCACTGCGTTATAACATTAACAAAAATTTGGTGTGTAACATTTTAAGAAAGTGGACAATAAATGGTACGATTAGTAGAAATCCTGGATCAAAGGATATCCTACTTAACAAGAAACTAACTATTAATATTTCATTATTGCACCATTTCTATTTATAACTTCTATAAGTCTGTTTGGCATAGAATTAAATAACCTTATACAATAATCATTAGTAATAATATTTTCCCCTGCATTATTTACTATTTCCAGTAATTCTTCGGCATTCCGTGGTCTCACATTTCGTTTTTGGATACTTCTTACGAGTAGTCCCCATACTTCTTCCACAGGGTTAAGATCTGGACTATGACTGGGCCAGTTAAGAACATTGATGTTGTTATCTTGAAACCAGTTAGTTACGGTATGAGCAGTATGAACGGAACAATTGTCTTGTTAAAATATGAACTCATTAGGAAATAATTGTGACACAGAAGGGAGCATAATATTGTCTAAAATCCTAATATACGTTGCCGTATGCCACAAAACACCAGGACCACGTGCCGATATCCAAGCCCACATATTGACGGAAAATCTATCACTTTTATCATTGTCAGATATATATTTCTCATCGAATCGAGTATTCGGAGGGGGGTAAACACGAATATGACCGCTGTGTGTTGACTGGAAAGTTTTTTCGTCTGTAAAGATTACATTGTTCCAAAAATTTACATCATGCGCTAAAAATTCACACGCAAATTCTACTCAAGTTTCTTTATGTTTAGCTTTAAGTAAGTATTTCTGTGCTGCTGCATGACAGCGTAGCTCCGATTCTCTTACTCGCCGGCGACCAGTACTACTCGATCCAGGAAAATTCGTCGCCCTGATCCAGGATTTCTATTAATTGTACCGTTTATTCTCCACTTTCTTAAAATGTTACACACAGAATTTTTGTCAATATTATAACGCAGTGCAATTTGTCTCATTGACCATCCATCATCTGCTTTAGCAATAACTCCAGATTTAACTAAATCGCTTATATGAGGCATATTACTTTTTTGCACACTTGCAATAAATTATGACAACAACTGGCACAAAAATTAAAGTTAGATGTACACAATTAGATTTTAGCAAAATACCGTTATAAGACGTCCTATTTTTTTTTGCTCACGACTACAAAATGAACATCTGAAAAAAAATGCGTGTTTTTATTTTTCTAACTACAAATGCTCAAATTGTGCACCATGCATTCTAATATATAAACGTGCTCTACGAGACACCTCACCCATTACATTTTAGAGCATTTCAGGAGTAATTGCGTCACACGCGTTTCTAGTTTTGATGTCCTCAATATTTTCAGGGGCAGTTTGAAATACCTCATCTTTAATGTAACCCCAGACGAAAAAATCCAAGGGAGTAATATCTGGTGATCGGGCTGGCCATAGAATGGGTCCATAGGTGCCTATCCAACTATATGGCATAACTTGATTTAAATAATTTGTACATACTACAGCAGAGGTGAAGCAGCCCCAATTTGTTGAAAATACGAATAATTTAATCTGTCTGCCACTGTTAATTTATAATAAAAATCTTGAAATTCGTTTTGCAGGAAATTAGGGTATCTACAAGCGGTTAATTTGCCATCATAAAAATAAGGTCAAATTAATTACTTTAGTCCCTAAAAGACCCACCCAAACATTCGTAGAAAATCTTTCTCGGAAAGCAGTCTCTCTGCACCAATGTGTACTTTCTCGTGTCCATTTATAATGCATATTTCTATTGAAAAAGCCATTATTAGAAAGATTTGGGGAGAGCGTAGGTGCTTTTACTACGTACATACTTTGATATGCGATGTAAAGCAATGTTAGGCGCGGTTAGTAGTTGGATGGGTGGCCGTTCCAACAAAGACCGTGTCCTCGCCTCACACATCTTCGAATGGCTTGTATATCAGTGTATGTGCAGAAGCTATACAACCTTAGGTGAGGGTTGTATAGGGAATATACCATCCTTCAGAGGGGATGTAAAGCCGTCGGTCCCTTGTCTATTAAATGTTAGGCAAGTAAAAGCTCTCTACTCTTCTTAAAGGAAGAGTTCGGCAAAATTCCTGGTTGGGGGTAACTCGTCTACAGGCGTCAGTGTTAGGCCTCAGTAGCGGAAATAGGCCGACCTTAAATAAATGTATAAAAAAATTTGTTTCGTCCGATCACAGAATTTTGCTATATATCAGCAGGTCATTCCTTTTTTTTATTTAACAACCATCTACAAAATCTTACTCTCCTCGGCTTATCTCCTTCATTTAAATATTGAACTCTCCTCATTTTGTAGCATTGAACTCGGTTTTCTTAAAATATTTTTCTTGCACTGTCTTTTTTATGCGACAGTTTCTCTGAATTTGTCTCAAAGAGGTTTCTTCATTTTGGTTAACAATATTCTATTCACTTTTCTTACATTATCCGCAACATGCCCTCGCCTTATTACTTTTTTTGAAAATGAACCGTGCGTTTTTAGATTTTGAACTAACTTCCTAAACATAGTTCGATTTGGCTGCGGAACATCTGGAAAACTGGGACTGCCATCTCAGCGTCAAAATTGCGTTGACAAAAAATAAATGCTAATCATATCTAATTTGTTATTATTGGTGTACACCATAATTACTGATATAAAACTTGTCTTAGAACTCGAAAACACAGTGACAATCTGTCAAATTGGTTAATAACCGTATACATTGTTTTTCACTAATTATGGCATAGCTGATTTTTATGATTCAATGATATGAATTGTGGTTTTCGTAAAATATTAAACATTGACACCATCAGTTAAAATTTTTGTGACATGTTTTATATTGTTGGAAAGAGAAAAAAATAAACGGAATTAATGGTGTCATGGCCTACTTTGAGATTTGTTCTTTTCATTTTTGCACAAGAGCGTATGTCAAAGCCACCTGCGTTTTTGGAATTTTATGATACACATTATTATTCTTATTGTCTTTGCAGTTAACTTTCATCCCTTTAACTTTTTTTGTATTTCCACAAATAAGGAAGCTATAACCGTTTGTGGTATTCCCATTTTTCAGGTTTTTGTAATATATCTCACAAAGTAGGCTATGGATTTTTACTGAAGTATAGCTCACAAAAAATGGGATAAGTGTTTCTAAAATGTTATTCGCCTACAATAGATATTAAGCGAGATATTTGGTGTGGCCTACGCAAAATAGACAGTCCGTATACTTTTTTTAGTTTTCATTAATGAAGTAAGATATATCAATACATGATCTTTATGTTTTGTGCTACAATTATGAATATCTTTTCTAAATTGAATATTTTCTGATAAATATGTTGGCAGTAAATTATTTAGTAGTTTATAAATGAATACTAATGTTCTGGATTTAATATTTAACAGAAAGCCAATTGAGAGTTAATTGCATCAGTATTGTGCTTGTATAATTGCTACATTTTAATATGAATCACATGAGAACTAACTGAGGCTTTGTAAATAGCTTAGTAATTATGATATTGAACACAGTCAAATGCCATTTAGAAACTGAAACTAACCTTCAGATCAAGTCAAAACTACAAAAAAAAAAAAAAAATCTGACGAGGTTTAATGAGATAAAAAAGATGTTAGCAAGCAAGATACCTTCACCTTCAATAAAACAGTCAAAGACTTCAGAGAAAAGCACATAAATCAAATTTCCAAATAAAAAAAAAAAGGGCTAACGACAAATACCCCTAAGATTTCGGTAATCCTTTAACAAACTCAGGTAAATCTGTCATACCTTACTCTGTTATTAGGAACATCGTTCCTGTAGAGTAGTGATTAATATATAAAATAAAATAAATGAAAAATATACATAACTGCAATAACTCTTATCATTAATATTAAAATATGTAAAAATTAACTAGTTATTTTGTAATAACTCATCCAAAAAATGTTTTTTTTTGTATCTGGTCCCTATAATAGCTATTTTAGGGACTCACGAGTAAAATGAATCTTTTCTGAACTTAATCCCAAAAAGTTGTCATGGCAACTTTTGAGGATTATTTAGGTAAATAAAGCAAAATGGTTAAATACAACAATTAAACTATCTAGTTACTATATGGTTGCATGGTAATTAAAATTCGAGGGTCACTATTTTCGAGAAATATTTGCTCCGACTAAAAATATGAATACGTTTTAGGGACCTTCAACAAAAAAATGTTGTTTGTAACACGTAGCTAAATCAGGGACTCATCAACTATTCCTGACTCAGCTTCGCCTGGTCCGGGGATAGTTACGATTCGTCCCAAAAAACTTCATTTTAGGTACTTGTTACAAAAATAATTATTTCTGGACTCGCAGACTTCTGGTACTCGCCTGCTCATCCAAAAATATCACTTTCCAACTTGTCACGTTAATTACTATTGGGTATTTAACAGATAACTATTGCAGACATTATATTCAATGTTAATATGAAAAAATACTTACTTTTTGTATACAGGCACTAATGATCTTCAGGCATCATCTAGTAAGAGCATTCCCAACAAAAATTTTTTTTTACGATAATCTTAAAAATGTATACATATATTTTTATTAACATTCTGCACACGTGGGGAAAATTTGAGTAACTTTTGTGGTACTAAATTTGTAAATATTAGAAATTTCCATTTTAACATAATAATGTCTTATGAATCCCATATATATATTTCTTTATTTAGCCAAAAGACTAATACAGATAAATACACATAAATAATAGATATATAACATATATAACATGTGAGATGACTTGATAAATACAATTTAAAAAAAAAAGATTGCATGTAGCAAACAAGTATAGTAAAATAACATTAACACACAAGCAAAATTGTCACATTATAAAATTTCACTCAAATAAATTAAATAGGCAGTGAAAAATGAAAAGGGAACACAAAAAAAATATTAGAACAAAAAAACAAAATTTTTATAGAGACAAAATCAATAGTTCTCAGAAAAAAGCTAAAGAAACTTGGAAAATTATTAATCATGCGCTTGGAAATACAAGAAAGGCAAACAACTCAATACACTAAGGATTGGTAAAAACAGTATAACTGACAATATATTAATAATAGCAAATCAATTTGCATCATATTTCGCTAGAGTAGCCCCTGAGGCTATAAGTAGAAATTTTAGATATAATCTATCATTACCACACACTTTATCTTTGCGTAACAAAGATTCAATGTATTTCTATGAGGTGTCTAAAAGTGAAATTTCTAACGTCATAAATGAGTTAAAAAATAACAAATCTGCTGGTATCGATGGAATGACAGTGTCTATGCTAAAAAGTGTATTCTCAAGCATTGTAGATCAACTAGTACATCTTATCAACAACTCAGTAATGGAAGGATACTTTCCAGAGGAGCTTAAAATTTCCTCTGTAATTCCTATATTCAAGCAAGGAGATGAAGAAGATATCGAGAACTACCGGCAAATTACTTTGGTCTGTGTACTATCAAAATTATTTGAAAGAGTTATATATAACAGAATAATGATTTATTTAGAAAGTAAAAATATCATAACTGAAAATCAGTATAGATTCAGACCGGGAAGATCCGTAGAAACTGCAGCAATTAGCTTATTCAACTTCATATACCGTGAAGTTGATAGAGGTAATCATGTTGTTTCGATTTTATTCGATCTCTCTAAAGCGTTTGATATGGTTAACAAGGTTATACTAATTGAGAAGTTAGAAAATATTGGTATAAGGGGATGTTTATTAAACTGTTCGATCTCATATATGGAAAACAGAAAATTTATAGTTAAATATGACGAAGCTGCGTCTGATATGCATGATATAACCTTAGGTGTGCCGCAAGGCTCAATTCTAGGGCCATTATTATTTTCTATTTATATAAATGACCTTCCTTATCATATAAAAAGAGGGATGACAGTTATGTATGCGGACGATACTACTGTTACCGTATCTGCTTCAAATTATGACGACTTGGATAAATATGTTGAAAATATTATCGACGACATGAACAGTTGGTGCAGTCGTAATAGATTAATATTAAATGAGAAGAAAACGATATTTATAAGTTTTAATAAAAGAAAGACTACATCAAAGGCTCTAAAATTAAGCTCTTCCACAAAATATTTGGGTACACATATAGATGACGCATTGTCTTGGGAATCACAAGGAAATCACGTGTGCAGTAAACTAAACAAGGCATATTTTGCAATACTGCAATTAAAAGATACACTCGATGAGGCAGGACTTGTTGATGTTTATTATGCACTGGCATACTCCCATTTGTCTTTTAATATTTGTATTTGGGGAAAATCAAGCCAATTGTATAGAGTCTTCATATTTCAAAAAAGGATTATTAGACTTCTATTTAATCTAAATTATAGAGAAAGCTGTAGAACCACATTCACCACAAAAAAAATTCTAACAGCACCCTGTATTTATATATATATAAATGCTTAATATATGTGAAAACTAACTTGCAGAAATTTGAAACTCTTGATAGCAAACACACCTACAATACGAGACATGGAGAGCTCTTATCGATTCCACGGCATAAAACAGCCAAATTTAAGAAATCACTGCAATATAATTGCATCTTACTGTACAATAGCCTCCCTGAAGATATCAGAAATCTTCATTTGCAGAAATATAAAACAAAAGTTAAAAAGCTGCTTGTTCAAAATGCATATTATAGCGTTAATGAATTTGTCGGTAGACTATAATAATATAGTGTATATTATGACTGTTATTTCTGCTTACTGTATATATGTTTTCTGTTTATATGTTAATTATACAATGTACATTTTATGTATGTTTATTTTTATGTTCGTATAGATATATGTGTATATACGTGCGTGTATGTATTTATTTACAATTTTTAACTGCTATTTTACATGCATGACTTATCCTATGTTATTTTTTATAATCTAATGGATGAATAAATATTATTATTATTATTACATACAAGAATCAATATTACATGACTTTTAAAAACAGGTCTTAGAATTAAATTTAGGCTGGACACTTTCAACAGAGAATACAAATGTCTACTCATCCAATAAATACTTTCTAAGCTTACATTTGAATATATTTAAAGTGGTACTGTTTTTAATATTCTCAGGTAAGTCATTATACTCACCCAATCCCTTAAAAAATAAACTGTTTTGAGTTGATTTTTTTCTATATGTTTGTAAATGAAAGTCTAGATTAGTTTGAGTATTATGATTATATACGTTTATATTATAAACTAATATATTCTACTTACTTTTTATTTAATTACAATTCTTACCTTTTTCTTCAAAATCTTCAAAATTACTGCAAGCGGTATTCGTTTTTCTGTAGAATATGTTGAAAATTTGTGGCTTTCGGTCGCTCTTGGCTTGCCTGAGATAAGTTGGTAAGCAGTTCACGACTTGGCAACGCTGCAATTACGCGGGAATGTTTAAAATGCTGTCAACGCACAGTTTCTGTCAATGAATGAGTGCAATTTACATGGATTATTGCAAGAATAACAGTTTATATTTATGGCAAATCTACCATTTTTTGTTCTCAAAAACATTTTTTATGCTTTGTTAAAAATCACAAATATATTCTTAACCTTACAAAATACGATAACGCATTCTAAACCAAAGCAACAACTCATGTTCCAACGAATATAAAAACGAGACGTTGCCAGATTGAGTAGGTAGACACAGTAGGTTTATTTCTGTGCTTATGCGCAGAGGGAGTGGAGTAAAAAAGTGCTGTGCTTATCAACTAGTTTTTATTGTAAGCAAATTATTTTGTAGGTTGAGAACAACTGCCTTTTGGGAACGTCCTTAAAAAAAAAAAACAGAAGATCCATGAAATTTTGGCAAAGGAAACAGGTTTAACAGATTCATTGCAAATAAAACAGTTATAAAATATGGAATAATTAATTATTATTTTCGATACAATAAAGCTAGTCTACTGATATTAACTTTAAAAGCTAAGGTGTTTTATGTAAAATTATTATTAAAAATACATAAATGGAACATAAATAAAAATTCTACAAAAAATAAATACTCCTAGGATTAATATAAAATTCTTCAATGAACACTAAAAATCATCAGTTTTTCTCCTATCGAAATGAAAAAATAATTATTGGAGTTGATTATCTTCATAACAGACTTGCAAAACTTTGTTGGTTTATACAAACTTGATGATGCTAACTATAGTAATTGTCAAGTGAAACCAAGTAACTACTTTTCAATAAAAAATTATCATCTTACTTAAATCTAAATATATACATAAATATTCCTACCTGAAATATATTTTCTTTTTATTATTAGATTATGTACAACATGATCTTTGCTGATTGAGGTTATAATTATTTTTGAAGTAACCAACAAAACATTCCATAACATATGGACTGTACGGGATACCATGGACACATTTTATTGGTTTTTAACCTAAGATTTTGTAACTTCTATTTATGTAAAAATAAATAAATAATATCTTAGTTTCTTCATAATTTATTTAAGAAATGGCTATTTATTTGATTATTTACAGTAACTCGTAAATGATCTGAATTGACGTTTACCATGTAGCCACTTTAGTTGTCAAGTGATGTAATGGACAACACATTTATCTATGGTTGTAAATGAGTGTAAATCAATAACTGAGTTTTACAAATTATATGGCTTATGAGGAATTTTCTTGCGTTCATTTCTACCAAAAATATTTATTACTATATACAAACTTACTTGAACTATTGTCCAATCTATGATTCTTTTATACAATTTATAGATTTGGTATGATTAAACCACACCTTTCAATTTAAAGGTAAGAATAGAAAGTGAATCATCACAGCATATAAAACTATGATAGGTATTTTTTTCATAAATATTTTAAATTATAACAGCCTCAAAGAAATTTAGCATTAATTCAATAAATTAGATTTTGCCAATATCTCAAACAAACTTTAAATCTTTTTAATTTCAACACCTCAACTTTATTAGTCAGAGTTACAAATACTTTATTTTACTGCGATTTAGTCCATCACTACTTATATCATGCTACTTCTGAGTAATTTCCAGAAGGCTGAAATTTTGTACATGTTTTTTCAATAGTTATAAATATAATTTCAAACGTAGGTACCTTAAAATTCGAGTTTGGGATCCCATGAAATTGAGTCATGGGGTGTTAAAAAAAAGGCTTCTGCGAATATCTCCAAGAATATTAGGTTTTAGACAAAAGAGGTAGTGTTAATTTTTCTTGTTGCAGTCGACAGTCACTCAGAACGAGAAACCGTAACAATTCTAGATGTAGTGGTGAAATATGGGGAAGCCACGCGTGACGGTTTTTCTACTTATGGCTAATCTAATATTTTCGGAGATATTCGGTAGAAAAACCGTCACGTGTCGCTCCTCCCTCCACTACTATTTGGGGGTCGCCCCAAGGGCAACAACCATTCATCCACCTGCATACGGCCAAACCAATTTTATTTTTCGTTTAGAACTAACTAACAGAAATGGTTGATAGACTTGTCCCGATAGGTTAGTTCTTAACGAAAAATAAAAAACAGGTTTGTCCGGATGCAGGCGAATGAACGGTCGTTGCCCTTGAGGATACTAAACCGTCATGCGTGACGACCCCGAAACAATAGTGGAGGGGGAAGCCACCCTTGACGGTTTTTCTACTTGTGGCTAATCTAATATTTTCGGAGATATTCGTTACAGCACTTTTTTTTAAAACATTTTATGGTCGCATTTCATGGCATCCCAAGCTCAAATTTTAGGGTACTTTGAAAATTTATTTATAACTATTGAAAGAATGCATCACAAAATTTCAGCCCCCAGGGAATTATTACGAAGTTGATAAGGATTCTTTTATATAGTGACTGCACCAATTAATTTACCAGTACAGTTTTCATCATGAATGTTTTTGTAGCAGTATAGTCAGGCTAAAAGTAGTTTTGACTGACTAGTAAAGGCAGAAAAAAATATTATTTAACATAAAAATTCAATTGGCCTTTGACATTCAAAGGGAACTCTTTATTATTTGTCAATCCTTCAGAAATAAATATTAGTCCAGGTAACATAGATCATGATAATAAAATAAAGGAATTAAGGGAGTTTCTTTGCAAATTGGAGCAGCCGATAGAGCCCGCTGTGGAGGCTCAGTTCAAATAAGCAGAACTTATGGAGCATCTAATAAGTGCATATATGGTTTGGGTTGTTGTTCTACAAAACTCAAATTCAACACGACAATGTAAATTCTGTAATAATTGTCATTCGTATTATTCATGCATCGAAACTTTCAATTTTTCATGTTGATGTACACAAGGAAAAAAATTTAAATGGTGCCTAGACTTGATTGTAGTATTTGAAAATTCCATTCCCATTAAGGGTGTCGCCTTAATGGTGAGCTTTAGTAATAGAAAATTTAAAGTAGTTTCTAAGTTCTGAGCATTAGTTTTGATTCGCTAGCTTATAGTTACTAAAATAAAATGTCATTCATTTCCACAACATTTCCAACGTGTACTATCACAATTGACTTATTTCATGCATTTAAAAAGTTACTATTATAGAATAACAACACTCAGACTACAAGATCAGATTTTCGATTTACATCCGATACAGTCCCATGGTGCTTTGATTGATTTGAATAAAAGTCACATAAACAAAACGATAGTGAGCCATAAACAATATAGAGCTTTATTGTGAAAATGAATTAAAGATTTAAAATTCTCCAATATATAAAAATTTGATGTAGGGCTAAACCTTTGTATGCTCTTAACAAATGTTTACTGGTTGCTAGCATTTTTATTTAGCGGAGACACAAACTAAATGAGGTTCATTGCGTAATTATTTTCAAAAAATGAATAAAAGCTTGTATAAACTGTACACTCTATAATAACCTTTGAATAACATCAAACAACAATTTAAAAGCTTTCATATTGTTATGTGCACGCCTACGCTACTGTCTCATAGAAAATACTAGAAGCACTGGAAAGATGTCGAATGATATACTGGAGCATTCTAGAATGATCGAGTACATTCGACGCGGGTATATATAGGGTGGATTCAAGCGCACTGAGGGCAGTTATATATGAGATGAGCAATGATAAGATAAGATGGAGAACAGTAACTAGTTGTGAATTATAGTAGTGAGACTATAGTAGAATAAACTTGTATTTAGTGTGTACTAACGTGTAATGATAAGGACTAGTTATCGTAAGTGGTTTATGAAAGTTCTTGTTGCAATTTATTGAACCTACGTACAGGGTATTTACTGGAGATTGTAAACTCGTAACAATTGATGTCGGAAGCGGAATTGCAAAAGGATTTCTGGAGAATTCGACGAGGTTCCAGAGTGTTCTATTGTTCTATTTGGAAACCATTGAAATGCTTTGAACTGGAAAGTGATATAAACATTAGACAAGACTTAAGACTTATTCATGCTAGCGTGAAGAAATTTCCAGAACATTCTATATGGAAACTAGTGCAGTTAGAGCTGAATTCTATCAATTGAAAAGTGATATAGACATCAAATAAGACCTGTTTATGACATTTCAAGAAAATTTCCAGAACATTCTATATGGAAACAAAACGAAATCAAGGAGGATATATGAATATATTATTATAATTGTGTAAATGAAGTAACTCTATCTTACCGACATTTCGGAAAACTGGCACCAACCTGCTAAACAATATGGCGGGATCAGCGCACAGCCGTTTCGGGCCTATGCAATATCCAGTGTATGGCCTTAACTTGGCAGTTAATACTAAATAATTCAATAGCCGTTTCAGATACAGTCTTAATTCTTTTTTCAAAAGATGTCCCTTATCAATGCCCAATTTTCTATGTAAGTTTCAGATTCAAAATATTTCTTTTTCTACACAAAAATCGCTTCCTAGCCGAGAGAATAGACGAGGAACGACAAACGAAAACAGAAAATAGGGAAAAACGTTCCAGCGAGGTACTGTCATCGTCTAAAAGAAACGCTGCCCTATAAATGGTCGAGAATTTTACTCTTCAGCAAGTCAGCCTTCAATGATCTGTTAAGTGTTATATATCCGTTTGTGTTTAGTTTGGTAAATTTCCAAAAAGCGTATTTCTAGATGTAATTTTGGTATCAATTTATGCCACCTGCCTAGTGCATTTTTTATATCTACTACTCACTACCTCGTCGTCGCGAGAACAACGGGACGCCTTCACGTCGCGCTTCGCACATAAAGTGAATTTTTCCAGTTTTAATTACATTTTTCATTTATTTTTTCGCTTCTTCATATTTTCATTTTATGGACAAATTTCTGGTTGTCGAATATTCACAACTTTGTTAAATAAAATATTTAGTTTTAAAATTTGTTACAAACTTTGTCAAAATACTTTAAATAAATATTGTTTATTTCGTTTAATCTAAGATGTTATAATTTCAATAAGTTTCAAAAAAGTCATATACTCTTGATCCTAAACAATTTGTGAAACCTCAAAAAAATGTTTTTTGACAACTATAACTCTAAACAATGATGAAGAGTTCCAAATCTATACACAGGGTGTAGCATTAGACCCTTGCCAAAATCTCAAAAAGTGTTTTTCAACTTCTCTAACAGAAAGTGTAGTCTCAAACTACGCCCCAAAATATTATTTTTTTTATCACCGGAGTGTCCCTCGTGTTCATTACCCAGTGTATCGGCTAGAAATGGCATTAGAAGCAGTCAGATATTTGTTTGAGCAAGCATCTACAGAATGTGAGATTTCAAAAACCACTAGTTACCAAAGACACCGAGGAATGATCAAAGGTGACCTTTAAACCTTCTTCATACTTGGAATAAGAAGGATTTGTAATTTGTAATTTTTTGTTATCATTTGTTCCATATGGGTCTTTTAGAAGGCGTATTTGAAATAAAAATTGTTTATCTTTTTTTTAAAAGGGATTGTAATAGAGTTATCTCTGAATGAACACTATTCAAAAACATATAAATATCATTCCATATATAGTCTAGTATACTTTAACTTGGCGTGTGTATGTATGAGTTAATATTTCCGTACGATTTCATTTTCTCCCATATTGTACACAAAGTTAAAGCGATAGTCCAGAAACATTGTCTACGTGGACAATATTTCTGGATCTTTGTGTACAAGAGAAAATGAAATCGTACGGAAATATTAACTCATACATACACACGCCAAGTTAAAGTATACTAGACTATATACCCGGTCAACGGTACTTCATTATTCTGAACAGGTGCAGTGATTGTGAATTTGACAATAGGGATATAAGATGTGCTATTAATTTTGACTTTATTATGTCTTCTTTAACTGTAAAATGGCCAAATTATATATATGAAAGCAGAGTTGTGTCAAATTTAAAATTATCTTTATGTACGAGAAGCACACAACCTACTACACCGGTCGAAGTCAAGATCGGATGTGGCGTGAGATAGCTGGCTATATTTTGAAGGTAAACCTATATTTAATAACTATTAATTAACATAGTATTGTTGAAATATAATTTTTAACAAATTCATAAAGCGCTCTGAAAAATACCGCCGTTTACTTCAATAAAAGTTGCTCCAAAATTCGAGGAACTATAGGAAAGGAAAATGCTAGATTTTGCCGCCAGATGATTTGAAATTTAAACAAATATTCTTATTTTTAAAAATATTATGGGCAAATCATTCTCCATAGCAAGCTTTTTTAATAGACACTCCCGGGAAAGAAAAAACAATAAAAAAAGATTGGTTCTCAACACATGAAAAGTTGAACCAATATTTCTCGTTTTGGTAATTATTCACATTTTATTCTAATTTTTATGTATAGTCCTTACTTATATAACGAGTATTTATATTTTTTAGATTTCTTAAAGACAAAAAAATTATGGTTTTCATTGAACATGGCATCACTAAAACTCGAATAAAAACATGGGATTTAGAAAATCTTACGATCAATTTTTGTAAAAAATGCAGAATGAAAAAAAAATTAAAAAATTGGGGCTAGGCAAGCGGGTCCAGCCACTATGCTCAAGTTTCAGAGTTTATTTTTTAGTATGTATTTGAGGTATGCCAATTTCCAGAAATGTTGCGCTTAATTCCTTAAACTAATCTAAATTCCAGGGGGGGGGGGGGCATATTATGCTATTTAGATTGATATTTTTGTGATGGAGGTAATAAATAGTTTTGATTGCTTGACAAATAATAAAATGTTCTTTTGACATTCAATATCCAATAACAAATGTATCGAACCACAAATTTATAATTCCCTTCTTTCTTTTCTTCCTTTCTCTTGACAATATAAGCCAATTTGGTGATGTATCATTTAGTAATTGAAAAAATTAGAACTAACATTAAACAATCATATTAAACTGGCTTTTATACATTAGTAAAATCAATTTTACAATGTTTTAAAAAATAACGATTAACCTGAAAAACATTTGAAGTTTGGATTGTAAAAAAGCCAGTACATTGTCATTTATTGCTTAAAACAATTTTTTAAGAGGAGTCGCCCATCTGAAGGATAAAATCTTAATCAATGTGTAAAGCAATCGCCAATTATGAAGAAGCCACCTGAGACAGATACTCTCAATAGTTCTTTCCGAAGCCATATGTCAGCTATACATGATTGGTGCAATATTCGCCAACACCAGTGAACTGCACGTAACAGCAGTCGAAACTGCTTTCAGTCGAATTTTTTTGTCACACCGACTGCCATAAGCAGACGAAGGCATTCTTCACACGGATTATCTAGGTATCAAATTATAAAACTACTCGTAACAGTATAAACAACACAACAATTAATTAAGGCAACAGAAGTACAGTACATGATACACTAGTGACTAAAACAGATATGCAGTCTATGCGCATACAATTTGTGGTTCTATATATTTAGGTGAGGGTAGGGCTAGAAGATGTCATTCGCGCAGCTTCGTCATAATTGAAGATTGCTATAATTATAATGCCAGGTTGAAATTCCTATAAACAGAAAAATAACTAATAATATGCTGCTCAGATGTTGAATATCAATTATTTATTCTACAGCAATTGTTTTTTGCAAAAAATTGTTAGGACTGAAACTGAGACTGGAGGTTATTAATTATTTTCATAATTTTGCTAGCAGTCTTATACTAAAAAAACGTGAATATAAAAAATTACATCTATATATACAAATAAGTTTATTTATAAATGAAAAAAATACCATAAAAGTTGTAAATTTAACAAAATTTCATTAAAATAATGTAATTCACTAAATAGTTTTATTAAATAATTTTACTCATAATGAAATAAATTCAACTCAAGACACAATATCATCATTTCGCAACATGAGCTACTTTTCCATTTTTAACTTCTTTTTTGGAACCTGGTGTGGGTGATATACATATAACATCATTGTCATTATTATCATCGTTCTCACTTTTAATATCAGAGTTGTCTTCCGGCAAAGGCCCATTGTCTTTTTCCCACTCTTTAAGAATACTATCTAAATTGTACCTTTTACGATAATTAACAAAGAAAGTACGAACATGATGCTCAGTTTTATTGCCAATTACTTCAGCAATGCTTTTGAAGTCTTTTCCGTACTTACGCACCCCTTGAACAGCCAACAGCAATTCTTCGTTTGTCCAACGTGCATTATATCTTGAGTTGTTCTCATTACCTGGACGGAGATCTTCGATTGAATCCGAGTGCTTACGCTTCAGTGAGCTTATGTTCTGTTTATTTTGTTGAATCTGAAACAATAGAGAAC